>CP128323.1:9204672-11667172 GCA_030345155.1 Vitis x doaniana
ATTATACCATTTTTCGATACTCGTCAGGACAGATTTTCGGAGCACGCACGGATTCCACCTTTTCCACATACTCACCCTAATTCTGCTATTTTTCGGTACTCCCACTGATTATACCATTTTTCGGTACTCCGAACAGTTTTTCGGGTGCTCGCACGGATTCGACCTTTTACCGGTACTCGCCCGGATTCTGCTATTTTCCGTACTCACATTGATTATACCATTTTTCGTTACTCATCCGGACAGATTTCGGGTACATGCACGGATTCCACCTTTTCTAGGTACTCTCCCAGATTCTGCTATTTTCGGTACTCACTAATTATACCATTTTTTGGTACTTGTCCGGACAGTTTTTTTCGGTAGTCGCACAGACTCCACCTTTTCCCGGTACTCGCCCAGATTATGCTATTTTTTCGATACTCGCACTGATTATACCATTTTTCGCACTCTTCCGGACAATTTGTCGGTACTTGCACCGATTCCACTTTTTCCTGGTACTCACCCGGATTCTGCTATTTTTCGGTACTCACGCTGATTTTACCATTTTTCAGTACTCGTCCGCACAGTTTTGGGTACTCGCACGGATTCCACCTTTTCCTGGTACTCGCTCAGAGGTCTGCTATTTTTCGTACTCCCACTGATTAGACCATTTTTTCGGTACTCGTCGGACAGTTTTTCCGTACTCGCACGGGTTCCACCTTTTCCCCGGTATTCGCCCGAATTGTGCTATTTTCAGGTACTCATATTGATTCCACCATTTTTCGATACTCGCCGGACATATTTTATGTTCTCGCACGGATTCCACATTTTCCCGGTACTCGCCCGGATTCTGCTATTTTTCGGTACTCACACGGATTATACCATTTTTCGATACTCTGTCTGGAAAGTTTTTCGGTATTCGCACGGACTCCACCTTTTCCCGGTTCTCGCCCGGATTCTGCTATTTTCCGGTACTCACACTGATTATACCATTTTTCCGGTACTCGTTCTGACAGTTTTTTCGGTAGTCGCACGGACTCCACCTTTTCCTGGTACTCGTCTCGGATTCCGCTATTTTCTGATACTAGCACTGATTATACTATTTTTAGGTACTCTTCCGGGACAATTTTTCGATACCTTGCACGGATTCCACTTTTCTCGGTACTCGTCCAGATTCTGCTATTTTTCGATACTCGCGCGGATTTTACTATTTTTCCGGTACTCGTCCGCACAGTTTTTATTACTCGCACGGATTCCACCTTTTCCCGGTACTCGCCCCGATTCTGCTATTTTTCGGTACTCCCACTGATTATACCATTTTTCGGTACTCGTACGGACAGTTTTTCGGTACTCGCACGGATTGCACCTTTCCCGGTACTCGCCCGGATTCTGCTATTTTTCGGTACTCGTCCGGAAAGATTTTCGGTTTTCGCACGGATTCCACCATTTTTCGGTACTCGCCCGGATTCTACTATTTTTCGGTACTGACACTGATTATACCATTTTTCGGTACTCATCCAGACAGTTTTTTCGGTACTCGCACGGACTCCACCTTTTCCCGGTTCTCGCCCGGATTCTGCTATTTTCCGGGTACTCACACTGATTATACCATTTTTCGGTACTCGTTCTGACAGTTTTTCGGTAGTCGCACGGACTCCACCTTTTCCTGGTACTCGCTCGGATTCCGCTATTTTCTGATACTAGCACTGATTATACTATTTTTAGGTACTCTTCCGGACAATTTTTCGGTACTCGCACAGATTCCGCCTTTTCTCGGTACTCGTCCAGATTCTGCTATTTTTCGATACTCGCGCTGATTTTACTATTTTTCGGTACTCGTCCGCACAGTTTTTGGGTACTCGCACGGATTCCACCTTTTCCGGTACTCGCCCCGATTCTGCTATTTTTCGGTACTCCCACTGGATTATACCATTTTTCGGTACTCGTCCGGACAGTTTTTCGGTACTCGCACGGATTGCACCCTTTCCCGGTACTCGCCTGGATTCTGCTATTTTTCGGTACTCGTCCAGAAAGATTTTCGGGTTTTCGCACGGATTCCACCATTTTTCGGTACTCGCCCGGATTCTACTATTTTTCGGTACTGACACTGATTATACCATTTTTCGGTACTCATCCGGACAGTTTTTCGGTACTCGCACGGATTCCACATTTTCCCAGTACTTGCCTGGATTCTGCTATTTTCCGGTACTAACACTGATTATACCATTTTTCGGTACTCGTCCCGACAGTTTTTCGGTACTCGCACAGATTCCACCTTTTCCCGGTACTCGCCCGAATTGTGCTATTTTCCGGTACTCACACTGATTATACCATTTTTCAGTACTCGTCCAGACAGTTTTTCGTACTCGCATGGATTCCACATTTTCCCGGTACTCGTCCGGATTCTGCTATTTTCCGGTACTCACACTGATTCTACCATTTTTCGGTACTCGTCCAGACTGTTTTTCTGTACTCGCACGGATTCCACCTTTTCCCGGTACTCGCCCGAATTCTGCTATTTTCCGGTACTAACACTGATTATACCATTTTTCGGTACTCGTCCGACAATTTTTCGGTACTCGCACGGATTCCACTTTTTCCCGGTACTCGCCCGGATTGTGCTATTTTCAGGTACTCACACTGATTCCACCATTTTTCGGTACTTGTCCGGACAGTTTTTCGGTACTCGCACGGATTCCACCATTTTCTGGTACTCACCCGGATTCTACTATTTTCCGGTACTCACACTGATTATACCATTTTTCGGTACTCATCCAGACAGTTTTTCGGTACTCGCACGGATTCCACCTTTTCCTTGTACTCGCCCGGATTCTGCTATTTTCAGGTACTCACACTGATTCCACCATTTTTCGGTACTCGTCGGACAGATTTTCGATTCTCGCACAGATTCAACATTTTCCTGGTACTTGCCCGGATTCTGCTATTTTCCGGTACTCACACTGATTATACCATTTTTCGGTACTCATCCGGACAGTTTTTCGATACTCGCACGGATTCCACCTTTTCCCGGTACTCGCACGGATTCTGCTATTTTTCGGTACTCACACTGATTATACCATTTTTTGGTACTCGTCCCGACAGTTTTTCGGTACTCGCCCGGATTCTGCTATTTTCAAGTATTCAAACTGATTCCACCATTTTTCGGTACTCGTCCAGACAGATTTTCGGTTCTCGCACGGATTCCACATTTTCCCGGTACTCGCTGGGATTCTGCTATTTTTCGGTACTCACACTGATTATACCATTTTTTGGTACTCGTCCGACAGTTTTTTCGGTACTCGCCCGGATTCTGCTATTTTCAAGTATTCAAACTGATTCCACCATTTTTCGGTACTCGTCCGGACAGATTTTCGGTTCTCGCACGGATTCCACATTTTTCCGGTACTCGCCGGGATTCGGCTATTTTTCGGTACTCACACTGATTGTACCATTTTTCGGTACTCATCCGGACAGTTTTTCGGTACTCGCACGGATTCCACATTTTCCCGGTACTCGCCCGGATTCTGCTATTTTCCGGGTACTCACTGATTATACCATTTTTCGGTACTCGTCCGGACAGTTTTTCGGTACTCGCACGGATTCAACCTTTTCCCGGTACTCGCCCGGATTGTGCTATTTTCAGGTACTCACACTGATTCCACCCTTTTTCGGTACTCGTCTGGACAGATTTTCAGTTCTCGCACGGATTCCACATTTTCCCGGTACTCGCCCGGATTCTTCTATTTTCCGGTACTCCCACTGATGCCACCATACCATTTTCGGTTCTCGTCCCAACAGTTTTTCAGTACTCGCACGGATTCCACCTTTTCTCGGTACTCGCCGGGATTCTGCTATTTTCGGGTACTCCCACTGATTATACCATTTTTCGGTACTCGTCCCGACAGTTTTTCGGTACTCGCACGGATTCCACCTTTTCCCGGTACTCGCCCGGATTGTGCTATTTTCAGGTACTCACACTGATTCCACCATTTTTCGGTACTTGTCCGGACAGTTTTTCGGTACTCGCACGGATTCCACCATTTTCTGGTACTCACCCGGATTCTACTATTTTCCGGTACTCACACTGATTATACCATTTTTCGGTACTCATCCAGACAGTTTTTCGGTACTCGCACGGATTCCACCTTTTCCTTGTACTCGCCCGGATTCTGCTATTTTCAGGTACTCACACTGATTCCACCATTTTTCGGTACTCGTCCGGACAGATTTTCGATTCTCGCACAGATTCAACATTTTCCTGGTACTTGCCCGGATTCTGCTATTTTCCGGTACTCACACTGATTATACCATTTTTCGGTACTCATCCGGACAGTTTTTCGATACTCGCACGGATTCCACCTTTTCCCGGTACTCGCACGGATTCTGCTATTTTTCGGTACTCACACTGATTATACCATTTTTTGGTACTCGTCCCGACAGTTTTTCGGTACTCGCCCGGATTCTGCTATTTTCAAGTATTCAAACTGATTCCACCATTTTTCGGTACTCGTCCAGACAGATTTTCGGTTCTCGCACGGATTCCACATTTTCCCGGTACTCGCTGGGATTCTGCTATTTTTCGGTACTCACACTGATTATACCATTTTTTGGTACTCGTCCCGACAGTTTTTCGGTACTCGCCCGGATTCTGCTATTTTCAAGTATTCAAACTGATTCCACCATTTTTCGGTACTCGTCCGGACAGATTTTCGGTTCTCGCACGGATTCCACATTTTTCCGGTACTCGCCGGGATTCGGCTATTTTTCGGTACTCACACTGATTGTACCATTTTTCGGTACTCATCCGGACAGTTTTTCGGTACTCGCACGGATTCCACATTTTCCCGGTACTCGCCCGGATTCTGCTATTTTCCGGTACTCACTGATTATACCATTTTTCGGTACTCGTCCGGACAGTTTTTCGGTACTCGCACGGATTCAACCTTTTCCCGGTACTCGCCCGGATTGTGCTATTTTCAGGTACTCACACTGATTCCACCCTTTTTCGGTACTCGTCTGGACAGATTTTCAGTTCTCGCACGGATTCCACATTTTCCCGGTACTCGCCCGGATTCTTCTATTTTCCGGTACTCCCACTGATGCCACCATTTTTCGGTTCTCGTCCCAACAGTTTTTCAGTACTCGCACGGATTCCACCTTTTCTCGGTACTCGCCGGGATTCTGCTATTTTCGGGTACTCCCACTGATTATACCATTTTTCGGTACTCGTCCCGACAGTTTTTCGGTACTCGCACGGATTCCACCTTTTCCCGGTACTCGCCCGGATTGTGCTATTTTCAGGTACTCACACTGATTCCACCATTTTTCGGTACTTGTCCGGACAGTTTTTCGGTACTCGCACGGATTCCACCATTTTCTGGTACTCACCCGGATTCTACTATTTTCCGGTACTCACACTGATTATACCATTTTTCGGTACTCATCCAGACAGTTTTTCGGTACTCGCACGGATTCCACCTTTTCCTTGTACTCGCCCGGATTCTGCTATTTTCAGGTACTCACACTGATTCCACCATTTTTCGGTACTCGTCCGGACAGATTTTCGATTCTCGCACAGATTCAACATTTTCCTGGTACTTGCCCGGATTCTGCTATTTTCCGGTACTCACACTGATTATACCATTTTTCGGTACTCATCCGGACAGTTTTTCGATACTCGCACGGATTCCACCTTTTCCCGGGTACTCGCACGGATTCTGCTATTTTTCGGTACTCACACTGATTATACCATTTTTTGGTACTCGTCCCGACAGTTTTTCGGTACTCGCCCGGATTCTGCTATTTTCAAGTATTCAAACTGATTCCACCATTTTTCGGTACTCGTCCAGACAGATTTTCGGTTCTCGCACGGATTCCACATTTTCCCGGTACTCGCTGGGATTCTGCTATTTTTCGGTACTCACACTGATTATACCATTTTTTGGTACTCGTCCCGACAGTTTTTCGGTACTCGCCCGGATTCTGCTATTTTCAAGTATTCAAACTGATTCCACCATTTTTCGGTACTCGTCCGGACAGATTTTCGGTTCTCGCACGGATTCCACATTTTTCCGGTACTCGCCGGGATTCGGCTATTTTTCGGTACTCACACTGATTGTACCATTTTTCGGTACTCATCCGGACAGTTTTTCGGTACTCGCACGGATTCCACATTTTCCCGGTACTCGCCCGGATTCTGCTATTTTCCGGTACTCACTGATTATACCATTTTTCGGTACTCGTCCGGACAGTTTTTCGGTACTCGCACGGATTCAACCTTTTCCCGGTACTCGCCCGGATTGTGCTATTTTCAGGTACTCACACTGATTCCACCCTTTTTCGGTACTCGTCTGGACAGATTTTCAGTTCTCGCACGGATTCCACATTTTCCCGGTACTCGCCCGGATTCTTCTATTTTCCGGTACTCCCACTGATGCCACCATTTTTCGGTTCTCGTCCCAACAGTTTTTCAGTACTCGCACGGATTCCACCTTTTCTCGGTACTCGCCGGGATTCTGCTATTTTCGGGTACTCCCACTGATTATACCATTTTTCGGTACTCGTCCCGACAGTTTTTCGGTACTCGCACGGATTCCACCTTTTCCCGGTACTCGCCCGGATTGTGCTATTTTCAGGTACTCACACTGATTCCACCATTTTTCGGTACTTGTCCGGACAGTTTTTCGGTACTCGCACGGATTCCACCATTTTCTGGTACTCACCCGGATTCTACTATTTTCCGGTACTCACACTGATTATACCATTTTTCGGTACTCATCCAGACAGTTTTTCGGTACTCGCACGGATTCCACCTTTTCCTTGTACTCGCCCGGATTCTGCTATTTTCAGGTACTCACACTGATTCCACCATTTTTCGGTACTCGTCCGGACAGATTTTCGATTCTCGCACAGATTCAACATTTTCCTGGTACTTGCCCGGATTCTGCTATTTTCCGGTACTCACACTGATTATACCATTTTTCGGTACTCATCCGGACAGTTTTTCGATACTCGCACGGATTCCACCTTTCCCGGTACTCGCACGGATTCTGCTATTTTTCGGTACTCACACTGATTATACCATTTTTTGGTACTCGTCCCGACAGTTTTTCGGTACTCGCCCGGATTCTGCTATTTTCAAGTATTCAAACTGATTCCACCATTTTTCGGTACTCGTCCAGACAGATTTTCGGTTCTCGCACGGATTCCACATTTTCCCGGTACTCGCTGGGATTCTGCTATTTTTCGGTACTCACACTGATTATACCATTTTTTGGTACTCGTCCCGACAGTTTTTCGGTACTCGCCCGGATTCTGCTATTTTCAAGTATTCAAACTGATTCCACCATTTTTCGGTACTCGTCCGGACAGATTTTCGGTTCTCGCACGGATTCCACATTTTTCCGGTACTCGCCGGGATTCGGCTATTTTTCGGTACTCACACTGATTGTACCATTTTTCGGTACTCATCCGGACAGTTTTTCGGTACTCGCACGGATTCCACATTTTCCCGGTACTCGCCCGGATTCTGCTATTTTCCGGTACTCACTGATTATACCATTTTTCGGTACTCGTCCGGACAGTTTTTCGGTACTCGCACGGATTCAACCTTTTCCCGGTACTCGCCCGGATTGTGCTATTTTCAGGTACTCACACTGATTCCACCCTTTTTCGGTACTCGTCTGGACAGATTTTCAGTTCTCGCACGGATTCCACATTTTCCCGGTACTCGCCCGGATTCTTCTATTTTCCGGTACTCCCACTGATGCCACCATTTTTC
This sequence comes from Vitis x doaniana, assembly GCA_030345155.1. Taxonomy (NCBI): domain Eukaryota; kingdom Viridiplantae; phylum Streptophyta; class Magnoliopsida; order Vitales; family Vitaceae; genus Vitis; species Vitis x doaniana. The sequence continues at coordinate 9,212,429 of CP128323.1, forward strand.
GGTTCTCGTCCCAACAGTTTTTCAGTACTCGCACGGATTCCACCTTTTCTCGGTACTCGCCGGGATTCTGCTATTTTCGGGTACTCCCACTGATTATACCATTTTTCGGTACTCGTCCCGACAGTTTTTCGGTACTCGCACGGATTCCACCTTTTCCCGGTACTCGCCCGGATTGTGCTATTTTCAGGTACTCACACTGATTCCACCATTTTTCGGTACTTGTCCGGACAGTTTTTCGGTACTCGCACGGATTCCACCATTTTCTGGTACTCACCCGGATTCTACTATTTTCCGGTACTCACACTGATTATACCATTTTTCGGTACTCATCCAGACAGTTTTTCGGTACTCGCACGGATTCCACCTTTTCCTTGTACTCGCCCGGATTCTGCTATTTTCAGGTACTCACACTGATTCCACCATTTTTCGGTACTCGTCCGGACAGATTTTCGATTCTCGCACAGATTCAACATTTTCCTGGTACTTGCCCGGATTCTGCTATTTTCCGGTACTCACACTGATTATACCATTTTTCGGTACTCATCCGGACAGTTTTTCGATACTCGCACGGATTCCACCTTTTCCCGGTACTCGCACGGATTCTGCTATTTTTCGGTACTCACACTGATTATACCATTTTTTGGTACTCGTCCCGACAGTTTTTCGGTACTCGCCCGGATTCTGCTATTTTCAAGTATTCAAACTGATTCCACCATTTTTCGGTACTCGTCCAGACAGATTTTCGGTTCTCGCACGGATTCCACATTTTCCCGGTACTCGCTGGGATTCTGCTATTTTTCGGTACTCACACTGATTATACCATTTTTTGGTACTCGTCCCGACAGTTTTTCGGTACTCGCCCGGATTCTGCTATTTTCAAGTATTCAAACTGATTCCACCATTTTTCGGTACTCGTCCGGACAGATTTTCGGTTCTCGCACGGATTCCACATTTTTCCGGGTACTCGCCGGGATTCGGCTATTTTTCGGTACTCACACTGATTGTACCATTTTTCGGTACTCATCCGGACAGTTTTTCGGTACTCGCACGGATTCCACATTTTCCCGGTACTCGCCCGGATTCTGCTATTTTCCGGTACTCACTGATTATACCATTTTTCGGTACTCGTCCGGACAGTTTTTCGGTACTCGCACGGATTCAACCTTTTCCCGGTACTCGCCCGGATTGTGCTATTTTCAGGTACTCACACTGATTCCACCCTTTTTCGGTACTCGTCTGGACAGATTTTCAGTTCTCGCACGGATTCCACATTTTCCCGGTACTCGCCCGGATTCTTCTATTTTCCGGTACTCCCACTGATGCCACCATTTTTCGGTTCTCGTCCCAACAGTTTTTCAGTACTCGCACGGATTCCACCTTTTCTCGGTACTCGCCGGGATTCTGCTATTTTCGGGTACTCCCACTGATTATACCATTTTTCGGTACTCGTCCCGACAGTTTTTCGGTACTCGCACGGATTCCACCTTTTCCCGGTACTCGCCCGGATTGTGCTATTTTCAGGTACTCACACTGATTCCACCATTTTTCGGTACTTGTCCGGACAGTTTTTCGGTACTCGCACGGATTCCACCATTTTCTGGTACTCACCCGGATTCTACTATTTTCCGGTACTCACACTGATTATACCATTTTTCGGTACTCATCCAGACAGTTTTTCGGTACTCGCACGGATTCCACCTTTTCCTTGTACTCGCCCGGATTCTGCTATTTTCAGGTACTCACACTGATTCCACCATTTTTCGGTACTCGTCCGGACAGATTTTCGATTCTCGCACAGATTCAACATTTTCCTGGTACTTGCCCGGATTCTGCTATTTTCCGGTACTCACACTGATTATACCATTTTTCGGTACTCATCCGGACAGTTTTTCGATACTCGCACGGATTCCACCTTTTCCCGGTACTCGCACGGATTCTGCTATTTTTCGGTACTCACACTGATTATACCATTTTTTGGTACTCGTCCCGACAGTTTTTCGGTACTCGCCCGGATTCTGCTATTTTCAAGTATTCAAACTGATTCCACCATTTTTCGGTACTCGTCCAGACAGATTTTCGGTTCTCGCACGGATTCCACATTTTCCCGGTACTCGCTGGGATTCTGCTATTTTTCGGTACTCACACTGATTATACCATTTTTTGGTACTCGTCCCGACAGTTTTTCGGTACTCGCCCGGATTCTGCTATTTTCAAGTATTCAAACTGATTCCACCATTTTTCGGTACTCGTCCGGACAGATTTTCGGTTCTCGCACGGATTCCACATTTTTCCGGTACTCGCCGGGATTCGGCTATTTTTCGGTACTCACACTGATTGTACCATTTTTCGGTACTCATCCGGACAGTTTTTCGGTACTCGCACGGATTCCACATTTTCCCGGTACTCGCCCGGATTCTGCTATTTTCCGGTACTCACTGATTATACCATTTTTCGGTACTCGTCCGGACAGTTTTTCGGTACTCGCACGGATTCAACCTTTTCCCGGTACTCGCCCGGATTGTGCTATTTTCAGGTACTCACACTGATTCCACCCTTTTTCGGTACTCGTCTGGACAGATTTTCAGTTCTCGCACGGATTCCACATTTTCCCGGTACTCGCCCGGATTCTTCTATTTTCCGGTACTCCCACTGATGCCACCATTTTTCGGTTCTCGTCCCAACAGTTTTTCAGTACTCGCACGGATTCCACCTTTTCTCGGTACTCGCCGGGATTCTGCTATTTTCGGGTACTCCCACTGATTATACCATTTTTCGGTACTCGTCCCGACAGTTTTTCGGTACTCGCACGGATTCCACCTTTTCCCGGTACTCGCCCGGATTGTGCTATTTTCAGGTACTCACACTGATTCCACCATTTTTCGGTACTTGTCCGGACAGTTTTTCGGTACTCGCACGGATTCCACCATTTTCTGGTACTCACCCGGATTCTACTATTTTCCGGTACTCACACTGATTATACCATTTTTCGGTACTCATCCAGACAGTTTTTCGGTACTCGCACGGATTCCACCTTTTCCTTGTACTCGCCCGGATTCTGCTATTTTCAGGTACTCACACTGATTCCACCATTTTTCGGTACTCGTCCGGACAGATTTTCGATTCTCGCACAGATTCAACATTTTCCTGGTACTTGCCCGGATTCTGCTATTTTCCGGTACTCACACTGATTATACCATTTTTCGGTACTCATCCGGACAGTTTTTCGATACTCGCACGGATTCCACCTTTTCCCGGTACTCGCACGGATTCTGCTATTTTTCGGTACTCACACTGATTATACCATTTTTTGGTACTCGTCCCGACAGTTTTTCGGTACTCGCCCGGATTCTGCTATTTTCAAGTATTCAAACTGATTCCACCATTTTTCGGTACTCGTCCAGACAGATTTTCGGTTCTCGCACGGATTCCACATTTTCCCGGTACTCGCTGGGATTCTGCTATTTTTCGGTACTCACACTGATTATACCATTTTTTGGTACTCGTCCCGACAGTTTTTCGGTACTCGCCCGGATTCTGCTATTTTCAAGTATTCAAACTGATTCCACCATTTTTCGGTACTCGTCCGGACAGATTTTCGGTTCTCGCACGGATTCCACATTTTTCCGGTACTCGCCGGGATTCGGCTATTTTTCGGTACTCACACTGATTGTACCATTTTTCGGTACTCATCCGGACAGTTTTTCGGTACTCGCACGGATTCCACATTTTCCCGGTACTCGCCCGGATTCTGCTATTTTCCGGTACTCACTGATTATACCATTTTTCGGTACTCGTCCGGACAGTTTTTCGGTACTCGCACGGATTCAACCTTTTCCCGGTACTCGCCCGGATTGTGCTATTTTCAGGTACTCACACTGATTCCACCCTTTTTCGGTACTCGTCTGGACAGATTTTCAGTTCTCGCACGGATTCCACATTTTCCCGGTACTCGCCCGGATTCTTCTATTTTCCGGTACTCCCACTGATGCCACCATTTTTCGGTTCTCGTCCCAACAGTTTTTCTGTACTCGCACGGATTCCACCTTTTCTCGGTACTCGCCGGGATTCTGCTATTTTCGGGTACTCCCACTGATTATACCATTTTTCGGTACTCGTCCCGACAGTTTTTCGGTACTCGCACGGATTCCACCTTTTCCCGGTACTCACCCGGATTTTGCTTTTTTTCGGTACTCACATTGATTATACCATTTTTCGGTACTCGTCCCGACAGTTTTTCGGTACTCGCAGGGATTCCACCTTTTCCCGGTGCTCGCTCGAATTCTGCTATTTTTCTGTACTCATGCTGATTATACCTTTTTTCGGTACTCGTCCAGACAGTTTTTGGGTACTCGCACAGATTCCACCTTTTCCTGGTACTCGCCCGTATTCTGCTATTTTCCGGTACTCCAACTGATTATACCATTTTTCGGTACTCGTCCCGACAGTTTTTCAATTAAAACAAAATAATATCCTTTATCTTGATTTTCATACTTTTTTTGGGTCTTGGGCTTAAATATGGGTAGTTGGAGGACCAAATGTTAATTTTTGGGCCCAGCTACACAATTCTCCCTTGTTTTTAACCAGGATTCTAACCCATTACATGTTGCGGGAATATTTGGTCTCATCATCCACTGCTATGCCCTGCAAGCATCCCTACCTTTCTGAAAAACTACAAGTCCCAGAATTGTAGAGGTAGGCCTCGAATTCTAACCCAGGAGAAATCCCTCTTGAAGTCCGTCCGAGAGCATCCTACTGTTGGAACCCACCAATCTAGAAAGCATTATGGCATATTTATCTGTGAGGTTGATTTATATCATCAGTAGCACAATGTTTTTGTCTCTAGTTGGATGGAGGATAAAAAAAAAAAAAAGCATGTCATGCCTAATAAGTTGTCAAAAAGAGAATGGTGTGTCGTATCTTATTGGACATACTTAGAAGGTTTATATATCCATGCTTTAAGGATAGAAAAATACACACCAAGAATGGACCATTCACCAGGAAATCATTAAATGCTCTATTACTAGTGATACGATCTCATACATATTAGACATGAACACCAAGTTAGGAAAAAAGAAAGTGTATTTAACAATAGAACTGTCATCTATTAACTAGCTGGAACAGCATGCTCAGCTAGGTCGAAATACTTGTTGAAGAGGTTGAAATTAATTTGTGCCTAATTATTTGGCAGATATTTGTAAAGTTAAGGGTAAAAATGCTAGCTACCATTTGGGGCTCTTTCAATTAAAAGAAAAACTAGTAAAACTAAAAAAAAAAAATTAATTATTGTATGAAAAGGATCAAATAATCACCACAACTATAAGGTTGTGGTTTTCCTCTTCGACTTTTAGATCTGACTGCATTCTCCTGCCAGCAACAAATATATATGAGGACTCATTCCATTGTTTCACGCATGCTACACGTATAGTAGTAGCTAGTAGGTTTTACTTTCTCCAACAAAAAAATAAAAATCCATTTTTCTTGTTATAAGGGAATAAATTTCATTGTCCATTTTCATTATCCTACTTTCAATAGTGAAGAGACCTCATTTCAAATCAATATAAAGATAATGAAAACAAAATATTCTATAGGAGGCAAAAAGTGAGCTAAATGGTTAACAAGAATATACTTCTTTCTGAACATATAGAAACTCCAAACATCTATGAGTTAAATAGGATTCAAAATTTACAAGGGTTCGAAACCCAATTTAGTAAAAACAGAACACTTGAGTTGAGAGGATCCCATCTTAAAGTACTCATAATCATCTATCAACTCTCGATCAGGTTCTTTGCCTCCCTCTTCCTGAACAACCACACAAAATCCAGTTAGTCTTTTATATAAAATATAAGAAATGAAAATCCAATCCTCTCTTCCTGAAGGGTAAAAAAATCATATATTCAAAACTTCAATTCAAAACTCTTTTAAGTGTATTCCAAAATATTTGATCAGAACTTACTTCATCAATCATAGCCTTCCATTTTCACCACCTTCCTTTGCAACTTGGATTAACAACACAAAGTGCTCTTAAATCAACCATGAATTAGAATACTAGAAATACCAGAAATAGAGGATATAATGGCATGGGGTTGGATTCATTCTTCAAGGACAACCCCAAGTTTGGGGTCATTTACTCAATAACACATTTGAATTGATAAATAAGCTAGAATACAAGATCATTATTATACAATAAATGGCTGAGTGGAGGGATAACAACCTACACTTAATAATAAACAGGATAAATTGGACATCAAAGATGCAAGCAACTTGAAGCGCATCAAAGATGAACTAATTAAAATAAATTAGACAAGATATTCCAAAACATTACTTCATCATCAAATGTTCCAAAACATTACTTCATCATAAAATATCCTCTTTGGTGCTCTGATTTCGTCTAATCCTATTATTATTATTTTTTTTCTAACAGCAACATTACCTACAATATAATGTATAAATTAGTGATATACATGTAAAAATTTTTATATGCATATGGAAAACACAGAAACACAACTCAACCGAAGAAAGCCTTATCTCATAAATCAAGTAGTTAATTGCATTAAAAAATATATATATAAAATGGATGTGGCTAACTTATACTTTATATCATAAAACACTTATATTCACCAAAATATGGTGGAGTCTATTGCTCCATTTCAATGCTTCATGCATTTCACATATCATGAATGTACACAACAAGATACCCAAATATTCCTTAGGAAGATACTGTTCCAAAACTAAGTGTGGTTAACTAGTCACATTGTTCCAACAGAAGACATGCCGATACATAACAAGCAAACCTAAGTGACACAACTAATTGAGCCAACTTGCAAGCAACCATGGGTTGGTAACAGGATTAAACAGCTCGTAGCAGCTTATAAATAATTACTTGTTTTCCTTTGCACCCTGTTTGGTTGCCAAGAACAAATAAGGAAAATGAAAAAAATTATATAAATACAAATTTTAATGAAACCTCAACCCAACTAAGCCAAATGGAGTGGTGTTAGGCTCAATTTGAGGAGAAGTTCTAAACGAAAAACCTAAACATTTTCTTTCCCTAAAATTTTTGCAACAGCCAAATACATTCATGGAGATGTATATGTGTATATATATATATATATATATATATATATATATATATATATATATATATATATATATTGTGAATTCAATTAAATAGAAAGTAACAAAAGCACTAAGCATACAAAAAATGGAATGAATTGCTTTTAGTCTTACAAGAATTCCCAAATTAAACTTCCTTATGTTCTTTATAAAACAGCAACAATGGTCTCACAAGAGGAATTAAAAAAGATAAGTAATGGAAATCGAGTTTTTTTCCCTTGGGGAAAAAGAGAGAGAAATGATGGGACTGTGGGCGGGTGGACCTGAGAAAATGCCATGAGAAGCACAAAAGTTTTAAAAATTGGAATACATTATTGGGTACTCACATTCAAGAGATTTCTACGAATCCGAATCCATCTATCTCCGCTCCACTGTAGTGAGGTCGAACACGTTTTACCTTAAGAGTTCTCTTCTAAAAGGTTCCATGTAGTTTCCATTTTCTGGCTACTTTTCCCAATGTTTTTTTTTTTTTTCTATTTTTTGTCTCTATTTCTCCTCTGTCATTCCATATTCCCAAAGAAAAAGAACAAACAATAATCCTCACTAATTGCCAAGAAAAAAAAGATCAAACATTGATTTCATAAAGAAAAAGAAACAAAGCAAGACAAATCAATAGTGGTTAAAGGGCAAAATTAATGTTCCACCTTTCAGCTTACTTCTCTTAGCTGCCACTCTCCCAGCAACCAAACAGAAATCCCAAAAACCCATAACACGGATTGTTAAAAAAAATATTGGCCAAGAAACAATAGCAAGAATATCATTGACAATTAGGTAAAAAAAAACATACCAAATCCATAACGAAACAAGCCGGAAAAGTTCAGAAAAATTCTGGGGAAATTTAAGGAACGGGAAAGGGGAAAGCAACCCAGAAAATGAAAGGAATTACCTAAAGGTCGTAGAAAAAACGAAAAGGATCTCAGCCTCAGTAATGGAAAAAACAGAACAAAGAGGAAAAAGTAAATCCTTCAAAGAAAATTTTGACTATTATTTTCTAGGTAACCAAACAAAGAACCCAAGAGAGAGCGCGCTTACTTTGGGTTCCGGGTTATTCTGAGCATGAGGTGGGAGCGGCGCTAGTGGAAACCAGAGTGAAGAGGACGAAGGTTACCTCTTATTTTTGTTAGGGTATCGAGATTTTCCGAGCAATTACGGCTTTTCAGATTTTCTTTATTTTTTGGAAAAGTGGCATCACAACGACATCAAGACCGTATCCACAGCAGATTCACAGATTTCATCATCACGAATTTGGTTTAAGGGATTTTTTTTCAGCATTCTGAAGAGGATAGGAGAGATTCTGGAGGGTTCTCGTCAACAGCAACACTCCCACTTCATTGGTGCAGGATCATCAGAGCTTTGGGGAGGTACAAGACCATTGGGAAGATCATAACGGCCACGCTATCTTGATTGGCAGTTCATCTTCATTAGTTTATCTTCAGGAGTGCGCAGCACCGGCAGATCAGAAGACCATCACTGCACATTCATTTTGGATCATTCATCATTCATTTTTTTGGTGAGGGGAGCTATCACCGACTTTGGAGGGCAATATCGAGAGGATTCTGGACTTTTCTTTGAAGAGGAGATCATCATATACCGAGGGAGAATTCTGGCGGTTTTTGGCTTTCATCTTCTGGCCGGAAAAGAAAGAAACAGAGAGTGGAAGATCGATCTTGAGAGAGGAGAAGTTTTCATCTAGGCGTGAGGATCGATCTGGAGGTTTTTCATCTTTCATCTTTTGGGGATCTTTTGGCCGGAAAAGAAAGAAACAGAGAGGGGAGGATCGATCTCGAGAGAGAAGTTTTCATCTAAGCTTTAGGGACTGCATGACGAATTCTGGAGGTTTTTCATCTTTCATCTTTCGGGGATGCCGGAAAAGAAAGAAACAGAGAGCGGAGGATCGATCTTGAGACAAAAGTTTTCATAGGGGACTGCGTCACGGATCCAGTTGGAGGAGATCACTGCTATCGACCATCATCACCAGTTCCGAGTGGAGGAGATTGACACAGCGACAGTCTCCGGCAGAAGCAAGATTTCTGTCGGCATCACCCCTATTGGATCTGAGAGAGGAGTCATCAGGCCCACGTATCACCATTCTTGCGCCCACAACAATTCATCAACGCTGCGTCTCCGGATCAGGCACCAGACTACGCATTGGTTCATCGCCATCTCGAACACCGCCTGCAACTCTAAACCACCACGCATCGAGGAGCATCTGAGGATCATAACAACACTGTTAAGCTAACCAAATTCAGTTAGGAAGTTAGCTAACCTGTAACTATGGTCAGTTAGTAACTAAAGTCAGTTGCTAACCAAAGTTAAATTCCAGATGTTTTGATATAAAAACAAATGTAAATCAATCAGATGAGTAAGTAAAAAAGCAAGAACACATTTCAGTTCCAGAATTTTCAGTGCTCTGTTTTTCTTCGTTATACTCTGTTTTTCTGCTACAGCCCTGTTCTTTTCATTTTCTCTTCAACCTAACATGGTATCAGAGCTCCATTGACACACGTCCAAAATGGTGACTGATCACATCGATTCCCCTGCACCAGAGATGTCCTCACAAGGACTCCAATCTCCGGCAAGAAACTCGTCGGAAGTTTCCTCAATTCTTACGGGACAAATTTCTTCTACGCTTCATCCGATCTCGGTGAAGCTAGAGAGGAACAATTACACAATATGGCGATCTCAGGTATTACCAGCAGCTAGAGCACATCGACTGGATCAAATTCTCATTGGTAAGCTACCAAAACCTCCAAGATTCTCTCAATCAACATCAGTTAATTCATCTCAACCTGCATCCAATCCAGAATATGATCAGTGGGTGATTTTAGATCAATTCTTGTTGAGTTGGATTCTTGCTTCCATATCTGAAGCCATGTATGGTCATGTGGTTAATTGTCAAACATCAGCCGAAGTATGGAGTGTTCTTGAAAAACTTTTTGTCTCGGATTCAAAAGCAAGAACTCTTCAACTACGGTTCATGCTACAATCATTAAAGAAAGGTGCTCTAAGCATAAATGATTATGTGCTGAAAATGAGAAACATAGCAGATATGCTCTCTGCCTCTGGAAAACCTGTACCAGATGAAGATTTAATTCTTTACATCTTAGGTGGATTAGGACCAGAATTTGAAACAATTGTTGTGAATATTACATCTAGATCTGAGGCAATATCTCTACAAGAGGTCCATTATCTGCTACAAAGTCATGAAATTCGTCTTGAGCAACTTTCAGCAGCATCTGTTATTGATGTTCCACCAGCAGCACATATTACAGTTGGAGGTGTTCAAAACTCTAACACTAATGATGGACAGTTCAGAGGCTCAAGCAGCAAGAATTTTCGTCCTAGAAATGTACGTAATCCACAAACTTCAAGAATTGTTTGTCAATTGTGTGGAAAAATGGGACACACTGCTATGAAGTGCTTCCACCGTTTTGATGTGTACTTCCAATCTCCACCACGTACACAAAATCAACAGTTTTCATCTCTTCATCAACCACAACAAACTCAACTTCGGCCACCTCCACTGCATCAGCCTCAATATTATTCCACAGGGCCACTGGTACCATCACGTCCAATTCAGAATTCACACCAACAACTTGATTCAACAAACACTTCTCCTCATGCCTATATTGTTGCTCCGGATCTTGATTCAAACACTTCATGGTTTGTTGACAGTGGTGCTACTCACCACATGACCACTGATTCCAATACTCTTGATGTCTCTGATCACTACTCTGGCACAGGTAATGTTGTGGTGGGCAATGGACAAACACTAGATATATCTAGTGTTGGTCATACTTCTTTTCCTTCACATAAATCTTCAAAGTCATTGCATCTTGCCAATGTACTTCATGTACCTCAAATCACTAAAAATCTTATCAGTGTAGCTAAATTCACTCAAGATAATGATGTTATCATTGAGTTTGACTCTCATTGCTGTTTTGTTAAGGACAAGAAGTCCAGAGAGATATTACTCCAAGGCAACCTTAAGGAAGGCCTATATCAGCTGGATATCTCCAAGGTCTCATCTAACCGGCAGTTTGCAGGTTTCTCTGAAGATACAAATGTGTTCCTACCTCATCTAGCTACTACTCCGTCTACTATCAACAAACAATCAGCTGCTTCATCTGTTGGATATAGCCTGCAAGTAAATAAAATTGAGTCTACAAGATGTGTAGAAGACAACAACACGCGTGTTGGACACTTGTGGCATCAAAGGTTGGGTCATCCATGCAACAAAATTGTGTCTCTAGTACTTGACAGATTGGGCATTAAATCCAAGCTCCAAAATGAACTCAGTTTTTGTACTGCTTGTCCTTTAGGCAAGGCAAAACAGTTTCCACTCCCTACCACTATTAATAAAACACAAGCTCCATTTGAACTAGTTTTTTCGGATGTGTGGGGACCTGCACATACAACTTCATGTGATGGGTACAAATATTACATTGCATTTGTAGATGCTTTTACAAACTATACTTGGATTTATCCCATGCAACAAAAGTCCCAAGCAACATCAATTGTCTTGCAGTTCATAGCATTGGTAGATCGACAATTTCCCACCAAACTTAAGTGTCTACAAACAGACTGGGGTGGAGAGTTTCGTCCCCTTCAATCTCTTCTACAGAAGAAAGGCATCCTCTTCCGTCATCCTTGTCCTCATGTTCATCAACAAAATGGGAAGGTGGAGCGAAAGCATAGAAGCATTGTAGAAATTGGATTGACCTTGTTGGCTAAGTCTCAATTGCCATTTACTTTCTGGTGGCATGCCTTCTCTACAGCAACTTACCTTCTCAATAGACTACCAACTCCAGTTCTCCATTGTAAGACTCCCTATGAACTCTTGTTTCAATCATCACCTGATTTTTTATTCTTGAAGACCTTTGGCTGTGCTTGCTATCCGTATCTCCGACCTTACAAAAACCATAAACTAGAATATCAGTCAACTCAATGCACATTTATTGGATATAGTCTCTCCCATAAAGGATACCTATGTTTGCATCCTTCCGGGAAAATTTACATTTCAAGAAGTGTTATTTTTGATGAAAAAACATTTCCTTACTCATCTCTACCAATGAATGATTCCAGCCCTACTCCACACACTTCCTCCACATCTTTCTCTATACCCCTTTTACAAACCATGTCACAAACCTCTTCTCATCCTTCCATGTGTCCAACTGCATCAAGACCAGTGTCCCCCTCTATACCCTCACCTTCTATTTCAGTTCCTTCCCTTCATCCCATGACTACTCGTTCAAAGGTGGGTACATTCAAACCCAAACTACTCCCAGACCACATCACATACTTGTCTACTTCCGTTTCACCCTCAGACCAACTTCCTACCACTGTTAGTCAAGCGTTGAAAAATCCCAACTGGCACACAGCTATGGTTGAAGAATATCAAGCCTTAGTCCGGAACAATACTTGGACATTGGTTCCCTTTCATCCATCCATGAATGTCATAGATAGCAAATGGATTTTTCGTATCAAATATAATTCTGATGGTACCATCCAACGCTACAAGGCCAGACTAGTAGCCAAAGGATTTCAGCAATATGCAGGTGTGGAATTTACTGATACTTTCAGTCCAGTGATCAAAGCCTCTACTATTCGAGTTGTATTTACATTGGCTGTAACATATAATTGGGAGATTCGACAAATTGATTTCAATAATGCATTCCTCAATGGAGAAATTGCAGAGACTGTTTATCTTTCCCAACCAGCTGGATTTGTTAGCACATCTCATCCCCAACATGTTTGTAAGCTTCAGAAAGCGTTATATGGTCTTAAACAGGCACCACGTGCCTGGTTTCACAAGCTCAGGGAAGCTCTTCATACCTGGGGCTTCATCTCCTCCACATCAGATACGTCCCTGTTCATCTACAAGCACAATGGCAATTTTCTTTTGTTGCTGGTCTATGTTGATGATCTACTTATTACAGGCAACAATGCTCCACTTATTCAAACTCTTATTCAAGATCTTCAGAATAGCTTTGCACTAAAAGACCTGGGTCTTGTGAAAGACTTTCTTGGATTTGAAGCTCTTCGCACAACAACTGGTCTTCATCTTACACAGTCAAAATACACGACTGATCTCCTTATTAAGACCAAAATGCATTCAGCTAAACCAGTTCCTACTCCCATGAGTGCAGCCCTCAAACTTCATGCAGCCTCGGGTCCTGTATTTTCTGATCCCACACTTTATAGAAGCACCATTGGTGCTCTCCAATATTTAACTTACACAAGACCGGACATAGCGTTTGCTGTAAACAAACTCAGTCAATACTTGCAGCAACCCATTGAGCTCCATTGGACAGCATGTAAAAGAGTATTACGATATCTCAAGGGTACAGTTCATCGTGGACTGCACTTCACTCCGGCTTCATCTCTGCATCTTCAAGTATACACCGACGCAGATTGGGCAAGTTCAATTGATGATCGTCGCTCAACAACTGGCTACTGTGTGTTTCTTGGCACCAATCTTCTCACATGGAGCTCCCGTAAACAATCTGTGGTTGCAAGATCCTCAACCGAAGCAGAGTATCGCGCCCTTGCTCATGCATCAACTGAAGTAGCATGGCTACGTTCTCTTTTTTCAGAACTTGGAATTTCTCTTGTCAACACACCTGTCATATGGTGTGACAATCAAGGTGCTGGTGCCTTAGCTGCTAATCCGGTATTTCATTCCCGAACGAAGCATATTGAAGTAGATGTCCATTATGTTCGTGAGCAGGTGCTAGATCAAAAACTAGTGGTATCTTATGTTCCTTCTGTAGAACAAGTGGCTGACTTATTCACTAAGCCCTTGTCTATTCCCAGGTTTCAATATCTGCTTACCAAGCTCAACCTTGCTGTTTCTCCAGGTTGTGCTTGAGGGGGGGTGTTAAGCTAACCAAATTCAGTTAGGAAGTTAGCTAACCTGTAACTATGGTCAGTTAGTAACTAAAGTCAGTTGCTAACCAAAGTTAAATTCCAGATGTTTTGATATAAAAACAAATGTAAATCAATCAGATGAGTAAGTAAAAAAGCAAGAACACATTTCAGTTCCAGAATTTTCAGTGCTCTGTTTTTCTTCGTTATACTCTGTTTTTCTGCTACAGCCCTGTTCTTTTCATTTTCTCTTCAACCTAACAAACACCGTTTCGATCTTTCGTGCAAACTGGACATCGCACGGATGTCTTGATCATCACTGGGTTCGCGTGGACATCAACTTCTTCATCATCATTCAGCATCACCTACCCATTTTGTAGACGCACACCATCACTTCAGATTAGCGCAGCTTCATCACGACATCACATCAATTCACCATCAGAGCGTCATTATTAGTTCATACTCTTTTATAAAAAAAAAAAAGCAATACTAAAATATATTAATAGTAGTACTATGATGAAAATGATGTTACCGATGCTACAAGATACTATACCCAAATGTTCATAATGAAAAGAATAATGATACAAATGATTCCACAAAAGAAATCGTATAAAGCAAATATTTACATCCAAACAGTGATAACTAAAAGTCTGCAATTGCTGACTGGTGAAAATTGAAAGCCCAGCATCCGTGGTAAGCATCCAGAATTAGTGATTTAAGTGATGTCAATTGACATAATTTTTGTAAACCACTGTCGGTTACTAATGTCAAGGACCAATTTAAGCTCTCAAGTTATGTAAACAACATAGGTAAGCCAGTGCTTTGACACTAAAAGAAAGCACGTGGGGGAACACCCTCGGCATCCCACCCACCCACCCAACAGTACCCACACTCACACACCACCACACACATACATAAAAATAAATAAATAATTCAATTGGTGAATAAATTAACAGTAAATTGACTTTTTGTTTCATCAATACAAACTATATCTCTACTTTGAGAGTGCATTAAAGCACTAATAACCTTCCTTCAGCCCATCTAAATTTTTTAGCACTCCAGTCTTTTCGCTCTCTTCCAAATTTTGACAAGCATATTTTCTTCTTTCTCTTTACATTTCCCTCAAGCCTTTGTCCCCTTTCTGGCCTCATCTTTTTTATACAGGCCATGATCTCTAGCTCGAACCCCTTAGTCGACATTACCAAGAAGTTGCCAAAGGCATCCAGTTCACTTTTCGGCCATCTTTAAGAGAAGGAAACCTCCTTTGGATCATTTCCTATCTCCTCACCTTCTTCCCTTACAACCAAACCCGTTGAGCCTTCCTCTTCATGTTTGAGCTGGCGACGAACCAATGCATGGTCTGGTGCCTGATCCGGAGACGCAGCGTTGATGAACTGTGGTGCGAGCAAGAATGGTGATACGTAGGTCTGATGATCATGGCTTTAGCACCTCTCTCTCAAATGCAATAGGGGTGATGCCGACAGAAATCTTGCTTCTGCCGGAGACTGTTGCTGTGTCAATCTCCTCCACTCGGAACTGGTGATCAAGGTCGATAGCAGTGATCTCCTCCAACTGGATCCTTGACGCAGTCCCCTCAAGCCTAGATGAAAATTTCTCCTCTCTCAATCGACCCTCCCCTATCTGTTTCTTTCTTTTCCGGCCAAAAGATCCCTAAGATAAAAGACGAATAACCTCCAGAATTCGTCATGCAGTCCCCTCAAGCCTAGATGAAAACTTCTCCTCTCTCAAGATCGATCCTCCCCTCTCTGTTTCTTTCGTTTCCGGCCAAAAGATCCCAAAAAGATGAAAGATGAAAAACCTCCAGAATTCGTGATGCGGTCCCCTCAATCCTAGATGTAAACTTCTCCTCTCTCAAGATCGATCCTCCCCTCTCTGCTTCTTTCTTTAGCGGCCAAAAGATCCCCAAGAAGAAAAACCTCCAGGATTCGTGATGCGGTCCCCTCACTCCTAGATGTAAACTTCTCCTCTCTCAAGATCGATCCTCCCCTCTCTGTTTCTTTCTTTTCCGGCGAAAAGATCAAAGCCCAGAACGTCCAGAATTCTCCCTCGGTGTATGATGATCTCCTCTTCAAAGAAAAGTCCAGGACTCTCTCGATATTGGCCTCCAAAGTCGGTGATAGCTCCCCTCACCAAAAAATGAATGATGAATAATCCAAAATGAATGTGCAGTGATGGTCTTCTGATCTGCTGGTGCTGCGCACTCCTGAAGATAAACTAGGGAAGATGAACTGCCAATCAAGATAGCGTGGCTTTTATGATCTTCCCAATGGTCTTGTACCTCCCCAAAGCTCTAATGATCCTGCACCAATGGAGTGGGAATGTTGCTGTTGACGAGAACCCTCCAGAATCTCTCCTTATCCTCTTCAGAATGCTAAAAAGAATCCTTTAAACCAAATGCCTGATGATAAAATCATTGAATCTGCTGTAGATATGTTCTTGATGGTGATACGATGCCAGTTTTCCCAAAAATCAAGTTTCGAATTAATAAATAAATGATCATAAGATACTGAGATGGGAGGATGGTGAAAACTGAAGTTAAATATCTGATGATAGAACTGAAAATGATCAAATATCCCCAGCCGGTGTGTCATGATCATGATGAGTTACAGAGACTGATAAGGCAGTGATGATAAGAGCTGGTCTATGTGTGGCTTTGATGAGTTGCCATTCTTCTAGAGAGATGCGGTGCACTGGTGTAGATATGTAGAAGACGACCATGGAGAAAGCTTCTCTCCTCCGACTGATGGCGCGCCTGTGAAGATGATTCTCCCTGCTAGTGGTGGAGACGCACGTCTCTAGAAAAGATCTAGCTTCTGGAAAAATCCAGAAAAACTCCAAATGTGTACCGATGACGATGATAAATTCCTGGTGATCAAGGACGATGAGCTGAAGAACTCCTGCCAAGAACCCTCGAGAATTCCCAAAGCCCTCCTGATCTGATCCTGTCATGCTTGGTGTACTTCTCTAACAGGTATCACATGCATTCTCTCCCTTGTTGCCTTTTTGAAATGCTGTTTGAAATGGTCACCCTTTTTGTCTTTGTGAAATGCTGTTTGAAACCCCTTCAAGAGTCCTCCCAAAACCAGCGCCAAAAATTCCCCGACAAGTAATAACATAAACAAAATTCGAATATTATGTGGGGATCAACATGCAACATTAATTATGTTTTTTTTTTATTTCTTCTTTCTTCATTTTATACCTTTTGGATTTTTTTAGAATATACTAGTTACTCATTCTCAAAATATTTTAAATTTCATTTTTTTTCACTCTTTCATTTTTTTAAAAAAATATTTATGAACACTTTACATATAAAATAATAATAATAACATATAATAAATCATTAATGAGAAAAATATAAAAAATAAATATATAATAAAGAAATTGAATTTTTTTACTTAATATTCACCATGGTTTTATCTTTTTTTCTTGATTAAAATGTTAATATTTTTTATTAAAGAAGATAAAAACTTGGTTGAGGTTATACCATTTTCATTTGTTAAAATTTTTAATTTTCTTATTATATAAAATAAAAAATAAAATACAATTTTCACAAAGAATTTGTATTTAATCATTTATATTAATTTTCTTTTAATTTTATTAAAAATTAAAACATTTGCATATCTTACCATAAACCAAAGAGCAGTGATATATTATTCCCACTACAGTGATACTTATAATACAATTAAATGTTTTTTTTTTTGTTTTTTGTTTTAAATATAAAGGTGATACTCTTTTTTCCTAAAAATTCTAACATGCTATTATTGTTTAAGTTTCTCATTCGTTGCTTCAAATTTGCCTATTTAATGGAGATGACTTTTCATTTTGAAGGTTTGGGCATGGATGCTCCAAGGATTGTAGCATCTTCAACAGGTAAAAATTCTTTCAAGCGATTACAGTTTATGTTTCTTATTTGCTGCTTCAAATCTGTCCATTCAACGGATGGCTTTTCATTTTGAACGTCTGGCCGTAACTGCTTTAAGGTTTAGTGAGCATCTTCAACAGGTAAGAATTCTATGTTGTTTCATATAGTAATCTTGAAATCATGCTTGGCATCAAATAACGCATGAGTATACATCAATGAACCACCTCTCATCGTATACCATAAATTCATTTCAGCCAAATGTTCCTATCAATTTTTAGAAATCCAAGGTGAGGTCGCCATAATTCAGCCAAATGTTTTTACATTGGGTATGATTGGATTGTTTGTGCTAGGTGTTTTGTTGTTTCAATATGACTTCAAATTAATTCATAGATTATTCCTCGGTTAGAGTACTTAATTTGCACAGTGTATTATAGTTTCTTATATTTTATATAAAGCTAAATAAAGAAGAAACCAATATATTCGGATTGGAATGAAGTTCAGATAATGATTAAACAAAAAAACTAAAGAAAAAAACTAAGACAAAACCTAGAATGGCATCCCAAGGAAGAGAAACCAAAGGAACAAACGAGTAGGCTTAGATAGAACTTATCATGAGGTTAGAATGATGAGAAACCAAAGGAACAAAAAATAATATCACATAGAACCTACAATGGTGTCCCAATGATAAAAAATCAAAGAAACAAAATATTAAGTTTAGATAAAACCTAAGATGGTGTCAAAATAATCAGAAACGGGAGGAACAAAGAATAAACTTATATAGAACCTGGGATGGTGTCTAAACTGTGAGAAACCAAAGTTTCGCGTCCCAATGATTAGTTATAATTGGAAAAAAGGAATGAGCTTAGCTAAAACCTAGAAAGCTGTCCCAATGACGAAAAACGAGTAGAACAAATAAATGACCTGAGATAAAATCTAGATGGCGTTCCAATGATAGGAAACAAAAGGGATGAAGAATTAATATAGATAGAACCTAATATGTTGTCTAAACGATGAGAAATTAAAGGAACAAATAATTAAGCTCAGATAAGGCCTAAGGGGCGTGCCAATGATGACAAACCCAAAGAAAGAAAGAATGACCTTAGATAAAACCTACGATGTCGTCCCAAAGATGAGAAAACAAAGGGAGAAAGAATAAACTTCTATCAAACCTAGATGGTGTCCAACCAATGAGAAACCAATGGTTTGTGTCCCAATGATTAGTTACAAATGGAAAAATGGAATGAGCATAGATAGAACCTAGAAAGCTGTCCTAATGATGAAAAACGAGTGGAACAGAGAAATGAACTTAGATTAAACCGAGATGGTGTTCCATTGATAGGAAACAAAATGCATGAAGTATAAACATACGCAGAACCGAGGATGGTGTCTAAACGAAGAGAAATTAAAGGAACAAACAATTAAGCTTAGATAGGGCCTAGGGGCATCCCAATGATGACAAACCAAAGTAAAGAATGCATGACCTTAGAAAGAACCTACGATGTCGTCCCAAAATGAGAAACCAAATGGAGAAAGAAGAAACTTCCATAAAACCTAGATGGTGTCCAAACAATGAGAAACCAAAGGATCATGTCCCAAATGGAAAAATGGAATGCGCATAGATAGGACCTAGAAAGCAGTCCCAATAACGAAAAACAAGTAGAAAACCTAAATGAACTTAGATAAAATCTAGATGGCGTTCCAATGATACGAAACAAAAGGGATGAAGAATAAATATAGATAGAACCTAGCATGGTGTCTAAACAATGGGAAATTATAATAACAAATAATTAAGCTTAGGTAGAGCCCAAGGGGTGTGCCAATGATGACAAACAAAAGGAAAGAATGAATGACCCCATATAGAACCAACGATGTTGTCCCAAAGATGAGAAACCAATGGCAGAAAGAATAAACTTCCATTAGACCTAGATGGTGTCCGGCCAGTGAGAAACCAAAGGTTCGTGTCTTAATGATTAGTTACAAATGGAGAAAAAGACTGAGCTTAGATAGAACCTAGAAAACTGTCCCAATGGTGAAAAACGAGTGGAACAAACAAATGAACTTAGATAAACCCTAGATGGCAGTCCAATGATTGGAAACAAAAGGGATGAAGAATAAACATAGATAAAACTGAGGATGGTGTCCAAACGACTAGAAATTAAAGGAACAAATAATGAAGCTTAGATAGGGCCTAGGGGGCATGCCAATGAACACTAACCAAAGGAAGGCATTAATGACCTATAGAACCTACGATGTCGTTAGAAAGATGAGAAACCAAAGGAAGAAAGAATAAACTTCGATCAAACCTAGATGGTGTCCAAACAGTGAGAAACCAAAGTTTCGTGTCACAATGATTCGTTATAAATAGAAAAAAGGAATGAGCTTAGATGGAACCTAGAAAGTTGTCCCAATGACGAAAAACGAGTACAACAAATAAATGACCTTAGATAAAATATAGATGGCGTTCCAATGATAGGAAACAAAAGGGATGAAGAATTAATATAGATAGAACCTAGTGTACTGTCTAAACGATGAGAAATTAAAGGAACAAATAATTAAGCTGAGATAGGGCCTAGGGAATGTGCCAAGGAAGTCAAACCAAAGGAAAGCATTAATGACCTTAGATAGAACCTACGATGTCGTCAGAAAGATGAGAAACCAAAGGGAGAAAGAATAAACTTCGATCAAACCTAGATGGTGTCCAACCAATGAGTAACCAAAGTTTCCTGTCCCAATGATTAGTTACAAATGGAAAAATGGAATGGGCACAGATAGAACCTAGAAAGCTGTCCCAATGATAAAAATTAAGTGGAACAGACAAATAAACTTAGATTAAACCTAGATGGTGTTCCATTGATAGGAAACAAAATGGATGAAGTATAAACATACGCAGAACCTAGGATGGTGTCTAAATGAAGAGAAATTAAAGGAACAAACAATTAAGCTTAGATAGGGCCTAGGGGCGTCCCAATGATGACAAACCAAAGAAAAGAATGCATGACCTTAGAAAGAACCTACGATGTCGTCCCAGAATAAGAAACCAAATGGAGAAAGAATAAACTTCCATAAAACCTAGATGGTATCCAAACAATGAGAAACCAAAGTATCATGTCCCAAATGGAAAAATGGAATGCGCATAGAGAGAACCTAGAAAGCTGTCCCAATGATGAAAAATGAGTAGAAATCCTGAATGAACTTAGATGAAATCTAGATGGCGTTCCAATGATAGGAAACAAAGGGGATGAAGTATAAACATATGCAGAACCTAGGATGGTGTGTAAACGGTGAGAAATTAAAGGAACAAACGATTAAGCTTAGATAACGCCTAGGGGGCGTCCTCATGATGACAAACAAAGTAAAGAATGATTGACCTTAGAAAGAACCTATGACGTCATCCAAAAATGACAAACGAAATTGAGAAAGAATAAACATCCATCAAACCTAGATGGTGTCCAAACGATGTGAAACCTACGGATCATGTCCCAATGATTAGTTACAAATGGAAAAAAGGAATGAGCTTAGATAGAACCTAGAAAGCTGTCCCAATGACAAAAAACGAGTAGAACAAATAAATGAACTTAGGTAAAATCTATATGGCGTTCCAATGATAGGAAACAAAAGGGATGAAGAATAAACATTGACAGACGCTAGGATGGTGTCTAAATGATGAGAAATTAAAGGAACAAACAATCAAACTTAGATAGGGCCTAGGGAGCGTCCCCATGATGATGACAAACCAAAGTAAAGAATGAATGACCTTAGAAAGAACCTACGATGTCGTCCCAAAATGAGAAACCAAATGGAGAACGCCTAAACTTCCATAAAACCTAGACGGTGTCTAAACGATGAAAAACCAAAGGATCATGTCCCAATGATTAGTTATAAATGGAAAAAAGGAATGAGCTTAGATAGAACGTAGAAAGCTGTCCCAATGATGAAAAATGAGTAGAAAAAATAAATGAACTTAGGTAAAATCTTTATGGCTTTCCAATGATAGGAAACAGAAGGGATAAAGAATAAACATTGCCAGAAGCTAGGATGGTGTCTAAACGATGAGAAATTAAAGGAACAAACAATTAAGCTTGGATAGCGCCTAGGGGGCATCCCCATGATGACAAACCAAAGTAAAGAATGAATGACCTTAGAAAGAATCTACGATGTCGTCCAAAAATGAGAAACCAAATTGAGTTAAAATAAACATCCATCAAACCTAGATCGTGTCCAAACGATGCGAAACCAAAGGATCATGTCCCAATGATTAGTTACATATGGAAAAAAGGAATGAGCTTAGATAGAACCTAGAAAGGTTTCCCAATGACGAAAAATGAGTAGAACAAATAAATGAACGTAGATTAAATATAGAAGGCGTTCCAATGATAGGGAAAAAAAAGTGAGGAAGAATAAACATAGATAGAACCTAGTACCGTGTGTAAAGGATGAGAAATTAAAGGAACAAATAATTAAGTTTAGATAGGGCTTAAGGGGCGTGCCAATGATGACAAACCCAAGGAAAGAATAGTGACCGTAGGTAGAACCTACGATGTTGTCCGAAAGATGAGAAACCAAAGGAAGAAAGAATAAACTTGCATCAAACCTAGATGGTGTCCAACCAGTGAGAAACAAAAGGTTCGTGTTCCAACAATCAGTTACAAATGGAAAAATGGAATGAGCATAGAAAGAACCTAGAAAGCTGTCCCAATGTTGAAAAACGACCGGAATAGACAAATGATCTTAGATGGTGTTCCACTGATAGGAAACAAAAGGGATGAAGTATAAACATACGCAGAACCTAGGATGGTGTCTAAACGGTGAGAAATTAAAGGAACAAACAGTTAAGCTTAGAAACCGCCTAGGGGGTGTCCACATGATGACAAACCAAAGTAAAGAATGAATGACCTTAGAACATACGATGTCGTCCAAAAATGACAAATGAAATTGAGAAAGAATAAACATCCATCAAACCTAGATGGTGTCCAAATGATGCAATACCAAAGGATCATGTCCCAGTGATTAGTTACAAATGGAAAAATGGAATGAGCTTAGATAGAACCTAGAAAGCTATCCCAATGACGAAAAAACGAGTAGAACAAATAAATGAACTTAGGTAAAATCTATATGGAGTTCCAATGATAGGAAACAAAAGGGATGAAGAATAAACATTGACAGAAGCTAGGATAGTGTCTAAACGATGAGAAATTAAAGGAACAAAGAATTAAGCTTAGATAGCGCCTAGGGGGCGTCCCCATGATGACAAACCAAAGCAAAGAATGAATGACCTTAGAAAGAACCTACGATGTCGTCCTAAAATGAGAAACTAAATGGAGAACGCCTAAACTTCCATAAAACCTAGACGGTGTCTAAACAATGAAAAACCAAAGGATCATGTCCCAATGATTAGTTATAAATGGAAAAAAGGAACGAGCTTAGATAGAACCTAGAAAGTTGTCCCAATGAAGAAAAACGAGTAGAACAAATAAACGAACTTAGGTAAAATATAGAAGGCGTTCCAATGATAGGAAAAAAGAAGTGATGAAGAATAAACCTAGATAAAACCTAGTACGGTGAGTAAACGAGCAGAAACTATAACAAATAATTAAGTTTAGATAGGGCTTAAGGGGCGTGCCAATGATGACAAACCTAAGGAAAGAATGAATGACCTTAGGTAGAACCTACGATGTTGTCCGACAGATGACAAACCAAAGGGAGAAAGAATAAACTTCCATCAAACCTAGATGGCGTCCAAACAATGAGAAACCAAAGGATCATGTCCCAATGATTAGTTGCAAATGGAAAAAAGGAATAAGCTTACACAGGACCTAGAAAGCTGTCTGAATGACGAAAAACGAGTAGAAAACCTAAATGAACTTAGATAAAATCTAGATGGGGTTCCAATGATAGGAAACAAAAGCGATGAAGTATAAACATACGTAGAACCCTTGATGTTGTCTAAATGGTGAGAAATTAAAGGAACAAACAATTAAGCTTAGAAAGCGCCTAGGGGGCGTCCCCATGATAAGAAACAAAAGGGATGAAGTATAAACATACGCAGAACCTAGGATGTTGTCTAAATGGTAAGAAATTAAAGGAACAAACAGTTAAGCTTAGATAGCGCCTAGGGGGCATCCCCATGATGACAAACCAAAAGTGAAGAATGAATGACCTAAGAAAGAACCTCCGATGTTGTCCAAAAATGAGAAACGAAATTGAGGAAGAATAAACATCCATGAAACCTAGATGGTGTCCAAACGATGCGAAACGAAAGGATCATGTCCCAATGATTAGTTACAAATGGAAAAATGGAATGAGCATAGATAGAACCTAGAAAGCTGTCTCAATGATGAAAAACGAGTGGAATAGACAAATGAACTTAGATTAAACCTAGATGGTGTTCCAATGATAGGAAACAAAATGGATGAAGTATAAACAAACGTAGAACCTAGGATGGTGTCTAAACGGTGAGAAATTAAAAGATCAAACAATTAAGCTTGGATAGCGCCTAGGGGGCGTCCCCATGATGACAGACAAAAGTAAAAAATGAATGACTTTAGAAAGAACCTACGATGTCGTCCGAAATTGAGAAAGAATAACCATCCATCAAACCTAGATGGCGTCCAAACGATGTGAAACCAAAGGATCAAGTCCCAATGATTAGTTACAAATGGAAAAAAGGAATTAGCTTAGATAGAACCTAGAAAGCTGTCCCAATTACGAAAAACGAGTACAACAATTAAATGAACATTGATAGACGCTAGGATGGTGTCTAAACGGTGAGAAATTAAAGGAACAAACAATTAAGCTTGGATAGCGCCTAGGGGGAGTCCCCATGATGAGAAACCTAAGTAAAAAATGAATGACCTTAGAAAGAACCTACGATGTCGTCCCAAAATGAGACACCAAATGGAGAACGACTAAACTTCCATAAAACCTAGATGGTGTCTAAACGATGAAAAACCAAAGGATCATGTCCCAATGATTAGTTATAAATGGAAAAAAGGAATGAGCTTAGATAGAACCTAGAAAGCTGTCCCAATGACGAAAAATGAGTAGAACAAATAAATGAACTTAGGTAAAATGTAGAAGGCGTTCCAATGACCGGAAAAAAAAAAGTGATGAAGAATAAGCATAGATAAAACCTAGTACAGTTTGTAAACGATGAGAAACTAAAGGAATAAATAATTAAGTTTAGATAGGTCCTAAGGAGCGTGCCAATGATGACAAACCCAAGGAAAGAATGAATGACCTAAGGTAGAACATATGATGTTGTCCGAAAGATGAGAAACCAAAGGGAGAAAGAATAAACTTCCATCAAACCTAGATGGCATCCAAACGATGAGAAACGAAAGCATCATGTCCTAATGATTAGTTGCAAATGGAAAAAGGGAATAAGCTTACATAGAAACTAGAAAGCTGTCCGAATGACGAAAAACGAGTAGTAACCTAGGGAGTGTCCCCATGATAGGAAACAAAAGGGATTAAGTATAAACATACGCGGAACCCCTGATGTTTTCTAAATGGTGAGAAATTAAAGGAACAAACAATTAAGCTTAGACAGCGCCTAGGGGGCGTCCCCATGATAGGAAACAAAAGGGATGAAGTAGAAACATACGCAGAACCTAGGATGTTATCTAAATGTTGAGAAATTAAAGGAAAAAACAATTAAGCTTAGATAGCGCCTAGGGGGCGTCCCCATGATGACAAACCAAAAGTAAAGAATGAATGACCTAGGAAAGAACCTACGATGTTGTCCAAAAATGAGAAACGAAATTGAGGAAGAATAAACATGCATAAAACCTAGATGGTGTCCAAACGATGCGAAACCAAAGGATCATGTCCCAATGATTAGTTACAAATGGAAAAATGGAATGAGCATAGGTAGAACCTAGAAAGCTGTCTCAATGATGAAAAACGAGTGGAATAGACAAATGAACTTAGATTAAACCTAGATGGTGTTCCAATGATAGGAAACAAAATGGATGAAGTATAAACAAACGTAGAACCTAGGATGGTGTCTAAACGGTGAGAAATTAAAAGATCAAACAATTAAGCTTGGATAGCGCCTAGGGGGCGTCCCCATGATGACAGACAAAAGTAAAAAATGAATGACTTTAGAAAGAACCTACGATGTCGTCCGAAATTGAGAAAGAATAACCATCCATCAAACCTAGATGGCGTCCAAACGATGTGAAACCAAAGGATCAAGTCCCAATGATTAGTTACAAATGGAAAAAAGGAATTAGCTTAGATAGAACCTAGAAAGCTGTCCCAATTACGAAAAACGAGTACAACAATTAAATGAACATTGATAGACGCTAGGATGGTGTCTAAACGGTGAGAAATTAAAGGAACAAACAATTAAGCTTGGATAGCGCCTAGGGGGAGTCCCCATGATGAGAAACCTAAGTAAAAAATGAATGACCTTAGAAAGAACCTACGATGTCGTCCCAAAATGAGACACCAAATGGAGAACGACTAAACTTCCATAAAACCTAGACGGTGTCTAAACGATGAAAAACCAAAGGATCATGTCCCAATGATTAGTTATAAATGGAAAAAAGGAATGAGCTTAGATAGAACCTAGAAAGCTGTCCCAATGACGAAAAATGAGTAGAACAAATAAATGAACTTAGGTAAAATATAGAAGGCGTTCCAATGACTGGAAAAAAAAAAGTGATGAAGAATAAGCATAGATAAAACCTAGTACGGTTTGTAAACGATGAGAAACTAAAGGAATAAATAATTAAGTTTAGATAGGTCCTAAGGAGCGTGCCAATGATGACAAACCCAAGGAAAGAATGAATGACCTAAGGTAGAACATATGATGTTGTCCGAAAGATGAGAAACCAAAGGGAGAAAGAATAAACTTCCATCAAACCTAGATGGCATCCAAACGATGAGAAACGAAAGCATCATGTCCTAATGATTAGTTGCAAATGGAAAAAGGGAATAAGCTTACATAGAAACTAGAAAGCTGTCCGAATGACGAAAAACGAGTAGTAACCTAGGGAGTGTCCCCATGATAGGAAACAAAAGGGATTAAGTATAAACATACGCGGAACCCCTGATGTTTTCTAAATGGTGAGAAATTAAAGGAACAAACAATTAAGCTTAGACAGCGCCTAGGGGGGCGTCCCCATGATAGGAAACAAAAGGGATGAAGTAGAAACATACGCAGAACCTAGGATGTTATCTAAATGTTGAGAAATTAAAGGAAAAAACAATTAAGCTTAGATAGCGCCTAGGGGGCGTCCCCATGATGACAAACCAAAAGTAAAGAATGAATGACCTAGGAAAGAACCTACGATGTTGTCCAAAAATGAGAAACGAAATTGAGGAAGAATAAACATGCATAAAACCTAGATGGTGTCCAAACGATGCGAAACCAAAGGATCATGTCCCAATGATTAGTTACAAATGGAAAAATGGAATGAGCATAGGTAGAACCTAGAAAGCTGTCCCAATGATGAAAAACGAGTCGAACAAATAAATGAACTTAGGTAAAATATAGAAGGCATTCCAATGATAGGAAAAAAAAGTGATGAAGAATAAACATAGATAAAACCTAGTGTTGTGTAAACGATGAGAAACTAAAGGAACAAATAATTAAGTTTAGATAGGGCCTAAGGGGCATGCTAGTGACGACAAACCCAAGGAAAGAATGAATGACCTTAGGTAGAACCTACGATGTTGTTCGAAAGATGAGAAACCAAAGGGAGAAAGATGAAACTTCCATCAAAACTAGATGGCGTCCAAATGATGAGAAACCAAAGGATCATGTCCTAATGATTAGTTGCAAGTGGAAAAAAGGAATAAGCTTACATAGAACCTTGAAAGCTATCCCAATGACGAAAAACGAGTAGAAAACCTAAATGAACTTAGATAAAATCTAGATGGCGTTCCCAAGATAGGAAACAAAAGGGATGAAATATAAACAAAGACAAAACCTAGGATGGTGTGCAAACGATGAGACATTAAAGGAACAAACAAGTAAGCTTAGGGGGCATCCCAATGATGACAAACCAAAGGAAAGAATGAATGACCTTAAAAAGAAGCTACAATGTTGTCTGAAAGATGAGAAACCAAAGGGAGAAAGAATAAACTTCCATAAAACCTAGGTGGTGTCCAAACGATGAGAAACCAAAGGATCATGTCCCAAAGATTAGTTACAAATGGAAAAAGGAATGAGCTTAGATAGAAACTAGAAAGCTGTCCCAATGATGAAAAACAAGTGGAACAAACAAATGAACATAGATAATACCTAGATGGCGTTCGATTGATAGGAAACAAAAGGGATGAAGAATTAACATAGATAAAACGTAGAATGGTGTCCAAACGATGAGAAATTAAAGGAACAAACAATTAAGCTTAGATAGGGCCTAGGGGGCGTCCCAATGATGAAAAACGAAAGAAAAGAATGAATGACCGTAGAAAAAACCTATGATGTCGTCCCCAATATGAGAAACCAAAGGGAGAAAGAATAAACTTCCATAAAACCTAGATGGTGTCCAAACGATGAGAAAACAAAGGATCATGTCCCAATGATTAGTTACAAATGGAAAAAAAGGAATGAGCTTCGATAGAACCTAGAAAGTTGTCCCTATGATGAAAAACAAATGAACTTAAATAATACCTAGAGGGATGAAGAATTAACATAGATAAAACCTCGGATGGTGTCCAAACGATGAGAAATTAAAGGAACAAACAATTAAGCTTAGATATGGCCTAGGAGGTGTCCCAATGATGACAAACGAAAGAAAAAAATTAATGACCTTAGAAAAAACCTATGATGTCGTCCCCAATATGAGAAACCAAAGGGAGAAAGAATAAACTTCCATAAAACCTACATGGTGTCCAAACGATGAGAAACCAAAGGATCATGTCCCAATGACTAGTTATTAATGGAAAAAACAATGAGCTTCAGTAGAACCTAGAAACCTATCCCAATGATGAAAAAATGGTGGAACAAAAAAATGAACATAGATAAAACCTAGATGGCGTTCGAATGATAGTAAACAAAAGGGATGAAGAATAAACATAAATAGAACCTAGGATGGTTTCCAAACGATGAGAACTTAAAGGAAAAAACATTTAACCTAAGATAGGGCCTACGGGGCGTCCCAGTGATGACAAACCCAAGGAAAGAATGAATGACCTTAGATAGAACCTATGATGTCATCCCAAAGATGAGAAAACCAAAGGGAGAAAGAATAAACTTGCATAAAACCTTGATGGTGTCCAAACGATGAGAAACCAAAGCATCATGTCCGAATGATTAGTTACAAATGGAAAAAAGGAATGAGCTTAGACAGAACCTAAAAAGCAGTCCCAACGATTGAAAACAAGTGGAACAAACAAATGAACTTAGATAAAACCTAGATGGCATTCCAATGATAGGAAACAAAAGGGATGAAGAATAAACGTAGACAAAACCTAGGATGGTGTCTAAACTATGGGAAATTAAAGGAACATACAATTAAGCTTAGATAGGGCCTACGGGGCGTCCCAATAATGACAAACCAAATTAAAGAATGAATGAACTTAGAAAGAAGCTACAAAGTCATCGCAAAGATAAGAAACCAAAAGGAGAAAGAATAAACTTCCATCAAACCTAGATGGTGTCCAAACGGTGAGAAACCAATGGATCGCGTCCCAATGATTAGTTACAAATGGAAAAAAGGAATCAGCATAGATAGAACCTAGAAAGCTCTCCCAATGATGAAAACCGAGTGGAAAAGACAAATGAACATAGTTTAAACATAGATGGTGTTCCAATCATAGGAAACAAAATGGATGAAGTGTAAACATGGACAGAACCTAGGATGGTGTTTAAACGATGAGAAATTAAAGGAACAAACTGTTAAGCTTAGATAGGGCCTAGGGGGAGCCCCAATGATGACAAACCAAACTAAAGAATGCAAGACCTTAGAAAAAACCTACAATGTCCTCCCAAAATGAGAAACCAAATGGAGAAAGAAGAAACTACCATAAAACCTAGATGGTGTCCAAACAATGAGAAACCAAAGGATCGTGTCCCAATGATTAGTTACAAATGGAAAAAAGGAAGGAGCTCAGATAGAACCTAGAAAGCTGTCCCAATGATGAAAAACAAGTGGAACAAACAAATGAACTTAGATAAAACCTAGATGCCAATCCAATGATAGGAAACAAAAGGGATCAAGAATAAATATAGATAGAACCTTGGATGGTGTCCAAACGATGAGAAATTAAAGGAACAAACAATTAAGCTTAGATAGAGCCCAAGGGGTGTGCCAATGATGACAAACCAAAGGAAGAATGAATGACCTCAGATAGAACCTACGATTTCGTCCCAAAGATGAGAAACCAATGGCAGAAAGAATAAACTTCCATTAGACCTAGATGGTGTCCAACCAGTGAGAAACCAAAGGTTCGTGTCTTAATGATTAGTTACAAATGGAAAAAAAGAATGAGCTTAGATAGAACCTAGAAAACTGTCCCAATGATGAAAAACGAGTGGAACAAACAAATGAACTTAGATAAATCCTAGATGGCATTCCAATGATAGGAAACAAAAGGGATGAAGAATAAACATAGATAGAACCTAGGATGGTGTCCGAAAGAGGGGAAATTGAAGGAACGAATAATTAAGCTTAGATAGGGCCTAGGGGGCGTGCCAATGAAGACAAACCAAAGGAAAGCAATAATGACCTTAGATAGAACCTACGATGTCCTCAGAAAGATGAGAAAGGAAAGGGAGAAAGAATAAACTTCGATCAAACCTAGATGGTGTCCAAACTGTGAGAAACCAAAGTTTCGCGTCCCAATGATTAGTTATAATTGGAAAAAAGGAATGAGCTTAGATAAAACCTAGAAAGCTGTCCCAATGACGAAAAACGAGTAGAACAAATAAATGACCTGAGATAAAATCTAGATGGCGTTCCAATGATAGGAAACAAAAGGGATGAAGAATTAATATAGATAGAACCTAATATGTTGTCTAAACGATGAGAAATTAAAGGAACAAATAATTAAGCTCAGATAAGGCCTAAGGGGCGTGCCAATGATGACAAACCAAAAGAAAGAAAGAATGACCTTAGATAAAACCTACGATGTCATCCCAAGGATGAGAAAACAAAGGGAGAAAGAATAAACTTCTATCAAACCTAGATGGTGTCCAACCAAAAAGAAACCAATGGTTTGTGTCCCAATGATTAGTTACAAATGGAAAAATGGAATGAGCATAGATAGAACCTAGAAAGCTGTCCCAAAGATGAAAAACGAGTGGAACAGAGAAATTAACTTTAGATTAAACTGAGATGGTGTTCCATTGATAGGAAACAAAATGCATGAAGTATAAACATACGCAGAACCGAGGATGATGTCTAAACGAAGGGAAATTAAAGGAACAAACAATTAAGCTTAGATAGGGCCTAGGGGCGTCCCAATGATGACAAACCAAAGTAAAGAATGCATGACCTTAGAAAGAACCTATGATGTCGTCCCAAAATGAGAAACCAAATGGAGAAAGAATAAACTTCCATAAAACCTAGACGATGTCCAAACAATGAGAAACCAAAGGATCATGTCCCAAATAGAAAAATGGAATGTGC
The DNA here is from genome assembly GCA_030345155.1 of Vitis x doaniana. Taxonomy (NCBI): domain Eukaryota; kingdom Viridiplantae; phylum Streptophyta; class Magnoliopsida; order Vitales; family Vitaceae; genus Vitis; species Vitis x doaniana. Next base: position 9,243,875 of record CP128323.1, read on the forward strand.
ATAGATAGAACCTAGAAAGCAGTCCCAATAACAAAAAATGGGTAGAAAACCTAAACGAATTTAAATAAAATCTAGATGGCGTTCCAATGATAGGAAACAAAAGGGATGAAGAATAAATATAGATAGAACCTACCATGGTGTCTAAACGATGGGAAATTATAATAACAAATAATTAAGCTTAGGTAGAGCCCATGGGGTGTGCCAATGATGACAAACGAAAGGAAAGAATGAATGACCCCAGATAGAACCTACGATGTCTTCCCAAAGATGAGAAACCAATGGCAGAAAGAATAAACTTCCTTTAGACCTAGATGGTGTTCGGCCAGTGAGAAACCAAAGGTTCATGTCTTAATGATTAGTTACAAATGGAGAAAAAGACTGAGCTTAGATAGAACCTAGAAAACTGTCCCAATGGTGAAAAACGAGTGGACCAAACAAATGAACTTAGATAAACCCTACATGGCAGTCCAATGATCGGAAACAAAAGGGATGAAGAATAAACATAGATAAAACCGAGCATGGTGTTCCAATGATAGGAAACAAAAGGGATGAAGTATAAACATACGCAGAACCTAGGATGGTGTCTAAACAGTGAGAATTTAAAGGAAAAACAATTAAGCTTAGATACCGCCTAGGGGGCGTCCCCATGATGACAAACCAAAGTAAAGAATGGATGACCTTAGAACCTACGATGTCGTCCAAAAATGACAAACGAAATTGAGAAAGAATAAACATCCATCAAACCTAGATGGTGTCCAAACGATGCGAAACCAAAGGATCATGTCCCACTGATTAGTTACAAATGGAAAAATGGAATGAGCTTAGATAGAACCTAGAAAGCTATCCCAATGACGAAAAATGAGTACAACAAATAAATGAACTTAGGTAAAATCTATATGGCGTTCCAATGAGAGGAAACAAGAGGGATGAAGAATAAAATTAAAGGAACAAAGAATTAAGCTTAGATAGCGCCTAGGGGGCGTCCCCAAGATGAGAAACGAAAGTAAAGAATGAATGACCTTAGAAAGAACCTACGATGTCGTTGCAAAATGAGAAACGAAATGGAGAACAACTAAACTTCCATAAAACCTAGACGGTGTCTAAACAATGAAAAACCAAGGGATCATGTCCCAATGATTAGTTATAAATGGAAAAAAAGAATGAGTTTAGATAGAACCTAGAAAGCTGTCCCAACGACGAAAAACAAGTAGAACAAATAAATGAACTGAGGTAAAATATAGAAGGCGTTCCAATGATAGGAAAAAAAAAGTGATGAAGAATAAACATAGATAAAACCTAGTACGGTGTGTAAACGATGAGAAACTAAAGGAACAAATAATTAAGTTTAGATAGGTCCTAAGGGGTGTACCAATGATGACAAACCCAAGGACAGAATGAATGACCTTAGGTAGAACCTATGATGTTGTCCGAAAGATGAGAAACCAAAGGGAGAAAGAAGAAACTTCCATCAAACCTAGATGGCGTCCAAACGATGAGAAAACAAAGGATCATGTCCTAATAATTAGTTGCAAATGGAAAAAAGGAAGAAGCTTACATAGAACCTACAAAGTTGTCCGAATGATGAAAAACGAGTAGAAAACCTAAATGAACTTAGATAAAATCTAGATGGCGTTCCAATGATAGGAAACAAAAGGGATGAAGTTTAAAGATACGCAGAACCCTTGATGTTGTCGAAATGGTAAGAAACCCAAGGAAAGAATGAATGACCAAAGAAAGAACCTGCGATGTTGTCCAAAAATGAGAAACGAAATTGAGGAAGAATAAACATCCATGAAACCTAGATGGTGTCCAAACGATGCGAAACCAAAGGATCATGTCCCAATGATTAGTTACGAATGGAAAAAAGGAATGAGCTTAGATAGAACCTAGAAAGCTGTCCCAATGACGAAAAACGAGTAGAACAAAAGTAAAACATAGAAGGCGTTCCAATGATAGGAAAAAAAAAAGTGATGAAGAATAAGCATAGATAAAACCTAGTACGGTGTGTAAACGATGAGAAACTAAAGGAACAAATAATTAAGTTTAGATAGGTCCTAAGGGGCGTACCAATGATGACAAACCCAAGGAAAGAATGAATGACCTTAGGTAGAACCTATGATGTTGTCCGAAAGATGAGAAACCAAAGGGAGAAAGAAGAAACTTCCATCAAACCTAGATGGCGTCCAAACGATGAGAAAACAAAGGATCATCTCCTAATAATTAGTTGCAAATGGAAAAAAGGAAGAAGCTTACATAGAACCTACAAAGTTGTCCGAATGATGAAAAACGAGTAGAAAACCTAAATGAACTTAGATAAAATCTAGATGGCGTTCCAATGATAGGAAACAAAAGGGATGAAGTTTAAAGATACGCAGAACCCTTGATGTTGTCGAAATGGTAAGAAATTAAAGGAACAAACAATTAAGCTTAGATAGCGCCTAGGGGGCGTCCCCATGATAGGAAACAAAAGGGATGAAGTATAAACATACGCAAAACCTAGGATGTTGTCTAAATGGTGAGAAATTAAAGGAAAAAACAATTAAGCTTAGATAGCGCCTAGGGGGCGTCCCCATGATGACAAACCAAAAGGAAAGAATGAATGACCTAAGAAAGAACCTACAATGTTGTCCAAAAATGAGAAACGAAATTGACGAAGAATAAACATCCATGAAACCGAGATGGTGTCCAAACGATGCGAAACCAAAGGATCATGTCCCAATGATTAGTTACAAATGGAAGGAGCATAGATAGAACCTAGAAAGCTATCCCAATGATGAAAAACGAGTGGAATAGACAAATGAATTTAGATTAAACCTAGATGGTGTTCCAATGATAGGAAACCAAATGGATGAAGTATAAACATGCGCAGAACCTAGGATGGTGTCTAAACAGTGAGAAATTAAAGGAACAAACAATTAAGCTTAAATAGCGCTAGGGCGTCCCCATGATGACAAACCAAAGTGAAGAATGAATGACCTTAGAAAGAATGTACGATGTCGTCCAAAAATGAGAAACGAAATTGAGAAAGAGTAAACATCCATCAAACCTAGATGGTCTCCAAATGATGCGAACCAAAGGATCTTGTCCCAATGATTAGTTACAAATTGAAAAAAGGAATGAGCTTAGATAGAACCTAGAAAGCTGTCCCAATGACGAAAAACGAGTAGAAAAAATAAATGAACTTAGATAAAATAAAGAAGGCGTTCCCATGATAGGGAAAAAAAAAAGTGATGAAGAATAAGCATAGATAAAACCTAGTACAATGTGTAAACGATGAGAAACTAAAGGAACAAACAATTAAGTTTAGATAGGGCCTAAGGGGTGTGCTAGTGATGACAAACCCAAGGAAAGAATGAATGACCTTAGGTAGAGCCTACGATCTTGTCCGAAAGATGAGAAACCAAAGGGAGAGAGAAGAATCTTCCATCAAAACTAGATGGCGTTCAAACGATGAGAAACAAAAGGATGATGTCCTAATGATTAGTTGCAAGTGGAAAAAATGAATAAGCTTACATAGAACCTTGAAAGCTATCCCAATGACGAAAAACGAGTAGAAAACCTAAATGAACTTAGATAAAATCTAGATGGCGTTCCAATGATAGGAAACAAAAGGGATGAAGTATAAACCTAGGATGTTGTCTAAGTGGTGAGAAATTAAAGGAACAAACAATTAAGCTTAGATAGTGCCTAGGGGGCGTCCCCATGATAGGAAACAAAAGGGATGAAGAATAAACATTGACAGATGCTAGGATGGCGTCTAAACGATGAGAAATTAAAGGAACAAGTTTTTAAGCTTAGATAGCACCAAGGGGGCGTCCCCATGATGACAAACCAAAGTAAGGAATGAATGACCTTAGAAAGAACCTACGATGTTGTCCAAAACTGAGAAACGAAATTGAGATAGAATAAACATCCATCAAACCTAGATGGTGTCCAAACGATGCAAAACCAAAGGATTATGTCCCAATGGCTAGTTACAGATGGAAAAATGGAATGAGCATAGATAGAATCTAGGAAGCTGTCCCAATGATGAAAAACAGGTGGAATAGACAAATGAACTTAGATTTAACCTAGATGGTGTTCCAATGATAGGAAACAAAATGGATGAAGTATAAACATACGCAAAACCTAGGATGGTGTCTAAACAGTAAGAAATTAAAGGAACAAACAATTAAGCTTGGATAGCGCCTAGGGGGCATCCCCATGATGACAAACCAAAGTAAAAGATGAATGATCTTAGAAAGAACCTACGATGTTGTACAAAAATGAGAAACGAAATTGAGATAGAATAAACATCCATCAAACCTAGATGGTGTCCAAACGATGCAAAACCAAAGGATCTTGTCCCAATGATTAGTTACAAAAAGAAAAAAGGAATGAGCTTAGATAGAACCTTGAAAAACGAGTAGAACAAATAAATGAACTTAGTTAAAATCTATATGGCATTCCAATGAGAGGAAACAAAAGGGATGAAGAATAAACATTGACAGAAGCTAGGATGGTGTCGAAATGATGAGAAATTAAAGGAACAAACAATTAAGCGTAGATAGCACCTAGGGGGCAACCCCATGATGACAAACCAAAGAAAAGAATGAATGACCTTAGAAAGAACCGATGATGTCGTTCCCAAATGAGAAACCAAATGTAGAACGACTAAACTTCCATAAAACCTAGACGGTGTCTAAACGATGAAAAACCAAACAATCATGTCCCAATGATTAGTTATAGAACCTAGAAAGCTGTCCCAATAACGAAAAATGGGTAGAACAAATAAATGAACCCAGGTAAAATCTATATGGCGTTCCAATGATAGGAAACAAAAGGGATGAAGAATAAACATTGACAGATGCTAGGATGGTGTCTAAACGATGAGAAATTAAAGGAACAAGGTTTTAAGCTTACATAGCGCCAAGGGGGCGTCCCCATGATGACAAACCAAAGTAAGGAATGAATGACCTTAGAAAGAACCTACGATGTTGTACAAAAATGAGAAACGAAATTGAGATAGAATAAACATCCATCAAACCTAGATGGTGTCCAAACGATGCGAAACCAAAGGATCTTGTCCCAATGATTAGTTACAAAAAGAGAAAAGGAATGAGCTTAGATAGAACCTTGAAAAACGAGTAGAACAAATAAATGAACTTAGTTAAAATCTATATGGCATTCCAATGAGAGGAAACAAAAGGGATGAAGAATAAACATTGACAGAAGCTAGGATGGTGTCGAAATGATGAGAAATTAAAGGAACAAACAATTAAGCATAGATAGCGCCTAGGGGGCAACCCCATGATGACAAACCAAAGAAAAGAATGAATGATCTTAGAAAGAACTTACGATGTCGTCCAAAAATGACAAACGAAATTGAGAAAGAATAAACATCCATCCAACCTAGGTGGTGTCCAAACGATTCGAAACCAAAGGATCATGTTCCAATGATTAGTTACAAATGGAAAAATGGAATGAGCTTAGATAGAACCTAGAAAGCTGTCCCAATGACGAAAAATGAGTAGAACAAATAAATGAACTTAGATAAAATATAGAAGGCGTTCCAATGATAGGAAAAAAACAAAGAGATGAAGAATGAACATAGATAAAACCAAGTACGGTGTTCCAATGATAGGAAACAAAAGGGATGAAGAATAAACATTGACAGAAGCTAGGATGGTGTCGAAACGATGAGAAATTAAAGGAAAAAACAATTAAGCTTAGATAGCGCCTAGGGGGCGTCCCCATGATGACAAACCAAAGTAAAGAATGAATGACCTTAGAAAGAACCTATGATGTCGTCCCAAAGATGAGAAACCAAAGAGAGAAAGAATAAACTTCCATCAAATCTAGATGGTATCGAGCAAGTGAGAAACATAAGTTTCGTGTCCCAATGATTAGTTACAAATGGAAAAAAGGAATGAGCTAAGATAGAACCTAGAAAGCTGTCCCAGTGACGAAAATTTAGTAGAACAAACAAATGAATTGAGATTAAACCTAGATGGTGTTCCAATGATAGCAAACAAAAGGGATGAAGAATAAAAATAGACAAAACCTAGGATGGTGTCTAAACGGTGAGAAATTAAATGAACAAACAATTAAGCTTAGATAGGGCCTAGGGGGCATCCCCATGATGACAACCAAAGTAAAGAATGCATCACCTTAGAAAGAACCTACGGTGTTGTCCCAAAATGAGACACCAAATGGAGAAAGAATAAACTTCCATAAAACCTAGATGGTGTCCAAACGATGAGAAACCAAAGGATCAGGTCCCAATGATTAGTTACAAATGGAAAAAAGGACTGAGCTTAGATAGAACCTAGAAAGCTATCCCAATGACGAAAAGCGAGTAGAATAAACAAATCAACTTAGATAAAATCTCGATGGCGTTCCAATAATGCAAACAAAAGGGATGAAGAATAAACATAGACAAAACTAAGATGGTGTCTAAACGGTGAGAAATTAAAGGAACAAACAATTAAGCTTGGGTAGGGCTGAATGGGGGTCCCAATGACGAAAAACAAGTAGAATAGGTAAATGATCTTCGATAAAACCTAGATGGCGTTCCAATGATAGGAAATTAAAGGGATGAAGAATAAACAAAGATACAATCTAGTATCGTGTCTAAACGGTGAGAACTTAAAGTTAAGCTTAGATAGGGCATAATGCGCATCCCAATGATGACAAACCAAATAGACAAAGAATAAACTTCCATCAAAGGGATGGTGTCGAAACGATGAGACACCAAAGTTCATGTCCCAATGATTAGTTACAAATCAGAAAAAGTAATGAGCTTAGATAGGGCCAAAGGGGCTTGCCAATGATGACAAATCAAAGGAAAGAATGAATGGCCTTAGAACCTACAATGTCGTCCCAAAGAAGAGAAACCAAAGGAAGAAAGAATAAACTTCCATCAAACCTAGATGGTGTCCAACCAATTAGAAACCAAAGCTTCGTGTCCTAATGATTAGTTACAAATGGAAAAATGGAATGAGCATAGATAGAACCTAAAAAGTTGTCCCAATGATGAAAAACAATTGGAACAAAGAAATGAACTTAGATTAAACCTAAATCCCATTCCAATCATAGGAAACTAAAGGGATGAAGAACAAACATAGATAGAACCTACGATGGTTTCTAAACGATGAGAAATTAAAGGAACAAAATATTAAGCTTAGATAGGGCTTGTGCGCGTTCCAATGATCACAAACCAAAGTAAAGAATAAATGATCTTAGAAAGAACATATGATGTCGTCTCAAAATGAGAAAGAATAAACTTCCTTCAAACCTAGATTGTTTCCGAACGATAAGAAACTAAAGGATTATGTTCCAATGATTAGTTACAAATGGAAAAAACACATCAATTTAGATAGAACCTAGAAAGTTGTCCCAATGAAGAAAAACGAGTGGAACTAACCAATGAACTTAGGAAAATCCTAGATTGCTTTGTAATGATAGGAAACCAAAGGGATGAAGAATAAACATTGATAGAACCTAGGATGGTGTCTAAACATTGAGAAATTAAAGGAACAAACAATTAAGCTTAGATACGGCCTAGGGGGCTTTCCAATGATCACAAATGAAAGAAAAGAATGAATGACCTTAGAAAAAACCTATGATGTTGTCCCCAATATGAGAAAAGAAAGGGAGAAAGAATAAACTTACATAAAACCTAGATGGTGTCCAAACAATGAGAAACCAAAGGATCATGTCCCAATGTTTAGTTACAAATGGAAAAAAGTAACGAGCTTCGATAGAACCTAGAAAGTTGTCGTTATGATGAGAAACAAATGAACTTAAATAATACCTAGATGGCGTTCGAATGATAGGAATAAAACCTATGATGGTGTCCAAAGGATGAGAAATTAAAGGAAAAAACAATTAAGCTTCGATAGGGCCTAGGGGGGCGTCCCAATGATGACAAACTCAAGAAAAGAATGAATGACTTTAGAAAAAACCTATGATGTCGTCCCCAATATGAGAAACCAAAGGGAGAAAGAATAAACTTCCACAAAACCTAGATGGCGTCCAAACGATGAGAAACTAAAGGATCATGTCCCAATGACTAGTTATTAATGGAAAAAAGGAATGAGCTTCGATCGAACCTAGAAACCTGTCCCAATGATGAAAAAATGGAGGACCAAAAAAATGAACTTAGATAAAACCTAGATGGTGTTCCAATGATAGTAAAGAAAAGGGATGAAGAATAAATATAGATAGAACCTAGGATGCTTTCCAAACGACGAGAAATTAAAGGAAAAAACAATTAACCTTAGATAGGGCCTAGGGGGCATCCCAATGATGACAGACCCAAGAAAAGAATGAATGACCTTCGATAGAACCTATGATTTTGTCCCAAAGATGAGAAAACCAAAGGGAGAAAGAATAAACTAGATGATGTCCAAACAATGTGAAAACATGAATGATTAGTTACAAATGGAAAACATGAATCAGCTTAGATAGAACCTAGAAAGCAATCGCAACAATTGAAAACAAGTGGAACAAACAAATGAACTTAGATATAACCTACATGCCATCCCAATAATAGGAAACGAAAGGAATGAAGAATAAACATAGACAAAACCTAGGATGGTGTCTAAACGATGAGAAATTAAAGGAACATACAATTAAGCTTAGATAGGGCCTACGGGGCGTCCCAATAATGACAAACCAAATTAAAGAATGAATGACCTTAGGAAGAAGCTACAAATTCATCGCAAAGATGAGAAACCAATGGGAGAAAGAATAAACTTCCATCAAACCTAGATGGTGTCCAAACAATGAGAAACCAAAGGATCATGTCCCAATGATTAGTTACAAATGGAAAAAAGGAATGGGCTTCGATAGAACCTAGAAAGTTGTCCCTATGATGAAAAACAAATGAACTTAAATAATACCAAGATGGCGTTCGAATGATCGGAAACAAAAGGGATGAAGAATTAACATAGATAAAACCTAGGATGGTGTCCAAACGATGAGAAATTAAATTAAAAAGCAATTAAGCTTAGATAGGGCCTAGGGGCCATCCCAATGATGACAAACGAAAGAAAAGATTGAATGACCTTAGAAAAAACCTATGGTGTCGTCCCCAATCTGAGAAACCAAAGGGGGAAAGAATAAACTTCCATAAAACCTAGATGGCGTCCAAATGATGAGGAATTAAAGGATCATCTCCCAAAGACTAGTTATTAATGGAAAAAAGGAATGAGCTTCGATCGAACCTGGAAACCTGTCCCAATGATGAAAAAATGGAGGAACAAAAAAATGAACATAGATAAAACCTAGATGGTGTTCCAATGATAGTAAAGAAAAGGGATGAAGAATAAATATAGATAGAACCTAGGATGGTTTCCAAACGACGAAAAATTAAAGGAAAAAACAATTAACCTTAGATAGGGCCTAGGGGGCGTCCCAATGATGACAGACCCAAGGAAAGAATGAATGACCTTAGATAGAACCTATGATGTCGTCCCAAAGATGAGAAAACTAAAGGGAGAAAGAATAAACTAGATGATGTCCAAACAATGAGAAACCTAAGGGAGAAAGAATAAACTTGCATAAAACCTTGATGGTTAATAAACGATGAGAAACCAAAGCTTCATGTCCGAATGATTAGTTACAAATGGAAAAAAGGAATGAGCTTAGATAGAACCTAGAAAGCAGTCCCAACGATTGAAAACTAGTGGAACAAACAAATGAACTTAGATATAACCTAGATGCCATTCCAATAATAGGAAACGAAAGGGATAAAGAATAAACATAGACAAAACCTAGGATGGTGTCTAAACGATGAGAAATTAAAGGAACATTCAATTAAGCTTAGATAGGGCCTACGGGGCATCCCAATAATGACAAACCAAATTAAAGAATGAATGACCATAGAAAGAATCTACAAGTCGTCGCAAAGATGAGAAACCAAAGGGAGAAAGAATAAACTTCCATCAAACCTAGATGGTGTCCAAACCATGAGAAACCAAAGGATCATGTCCCAATGATTAGTTACAAATGGAAAAAAGGAATGAGCTTCGATAGAACCTAGAAAGTTGTCCCTATGATGAAAAACAAATGAACTTAAATAATACCAAGATGGCGTTCGAATGATAGGAAACAAAAGGGATGAAGAATTAACATACATAAAACCTAGGAGGGTGTCCAAACGATGAGAAATTAGATTAAAAAACAATTAAGGTTAGATAGGGCCGAGGGGGCGTCCCAATGATGACAAACGAAAGAAAAGACTGAATGACTTTAGAAAAAACCTATGATGTCGTCCCCAATATGAGAAACCAAAGGGAGAAAGAATAAACTTCCATAAAACCTAGATGGCGTCCAAACGATGAGGAATTAAAGGATCCTGTCCCAATGACTAGTTATTAATGGAAAAAAGGAATGAGCTTCGATCGAACCTAGAAACCTATCCCAATGATGAAAAAATGGAGGAACAAAAAAATGAACTTAGATAAAACCTAGATGGTGTTCCAATGATAGTAAAGAAAAGGGATGAAGAATAAATATAGATAGAACCTAGGATGGTTTCCAAACGGCGAGAAATTAAAGGAAAAAACAATTAACCTTTGATAGGGCCTAGTGGGCATCCCAATGATGACAGACCCAGGAAAGAATGAATGACCTTAGATAGAACCTATGATTTCGTCCCAAATATGAGAAAACCAAAGGGAGAAAGAATAAACTTGCATAAAACCTTGATGGTGTCCAAACAATGAGAAACCAAAGCTTCATGTTTGAATGATTAGTTACAAATGGAAAAAAGGAATGAGCTTAGATAGAACCTAGAAAGTAGTCCCAACGATTGAAAAGAAGTGGAACAAACAAATGAACTTAGATATAACCTAGATGCCACTCCAATAATAGGAAACAAAAGGGATGAAGAATAAACACAGACAAAACCTAGGATGGTGTCTAAACGATGAGAAATTAAAGGAACATTCAATTAAGCTTAGATTGGGCCTACGGGGCGTCCTAATAATGACAAACCAAATTAAAGAATGAATGACCTTAGAAAGAAGCTACAAAGTCGTCGCAAAGATGAGAAACCAAAGGGAGAAAGAATAAACTTCCATCAAACCTAGATGGTGTGCAAACGGTGAGAAACCAATGGATCGCGTCCCAATGATTAGTTACAAATGGAAAAAAGGAATCACCATAATAGAACCTAGAAAGCTGTCCCAATGATGAAAACCGAGTGGAAAAGATAACTGAACATGGATTAAACCTAGATGGTGTTCCAATCATAGGAAACAAAATGGATGAAGTATGAACATAGACAAAACCTAGGATGGTGTCTAAACGATTAGAAATTAAAGGAACAAACTATTAAGCTTAGATAAGGCCTAGGGGGAGTCCCAATGATGACAAACAAAAGTAAAGAATGCATGACCTTTGAAAAAACCTACAATATCCTCCCAAAATGAGAAACCAAATGGAGAAAGAAGAAACTACCATAAAACCTAGATGGTGTCCAAACGATGAGAAACCAAAGGATCATGTGTTAATGATTAGTTGCAAATGGAAAAAAGGAATAAGCTGACATAGAACCTAGAAAGCTGTCCCAATGACGAAAAATGAGTAGAAAACCTAAATGAACTTAGGTAAAATCTAGATGGCGTTCCAATGATAGGAAACAAAAGGGATGAAGTATAAACATAAGCAAAACCTAGGATGTTGTCTAAATGGTGAGAAATTAAAGGAACAAACAATTAAGCTTAGATAGCGCCTAGGGGGCGTCTCCATGATTACAAACAATAGAAAAGAAGGAATGACCTTAGAAAAACCTATGATGGTGTCCAAACAATGAGAAACCAAAGGATCATGTCCCAATGATTAGTTACAAATGGAAAAAAGGAATGAGCTTCTATAGAACCTAGAAAAGCTGTCCCAATGATCAAAAACAAGTGGAACAAACAAATGAACTTAGATAAAACCTAGATGGCAATCCAATGATAAGAAACAAAAGGGACGAAGACTAAACATAGACAGAACCTAGGATGGTGTCCAAACGATGAGAAATTAAAGGAACAAACAATTAAGCTTAGATAGAGCCTAGGGGGCATCCCAGTGATGACAAATTGCAGGTAAATAGAAAGAAGCTATGATGTCGTCCCAAAGATGAGAAACCACAGGGAGAAGGAATAAACTTCCATAAAACCTAGATGGTGTCCAAACGATGAGAATCCAAAGGATCATGTCCCAATAATTAGTACAAATGGAAAAAAGGAATGAGTTTAGATAGAACCTAGAAAGCTGCCCCAATGATGAAAAACAAGTGGAACAAACAAATGAACTTAGATAAAACCTAGATGGCAATCCAATGATAGGAAACGAAAGAGATGAAGAATAAACATAGATAGAACCCAGGATAGCGTCTAAACAATGAGAAATTAAAGGAACAATTAATTAAGCTTAGATAGGGCCTAGCAAGCATGCCAATGAAGACAAACCAAAGGAAAGCATTAATGACCTTAGAACCTACGATGTCGTCAGAAAGATGAGAAACCAAAGGGAGAAAGAATAAACTTCGATCAAACTTGGATTGTGTCTAAACAATGAGAAACCAAAGTTTCGTGTCCCAATGATTATTTATAAATGGAAAAAAGGAATGAGCTTAGATAGAACCTAGAAAGTTGTCCCAAAGATGAGAAACAAGTACAAAAAATAAATGACCTTAGATAAAATCTAAATGGCGTTCCAATGATGGGAAACAAAAGGGATGAAGAATAGACATAGAACCTAGTACAAACAATTAAGCTGACATAGGGTCTAGGGGGCGTCCTAATGATGAGAAACCAAAGGAAAGAATGAATGACCTTAAATAGAGCCTACGATGTCATCCCAAAGATGAGAAACCAAATGGACAAAGAATAAACTTCCAAACAATTATAAACCAAAGGATCGTGTCCCAATGATTAGTTACAAATAGAAAAAAGGAATGAGCATACATAGAACCTAGAAAGTTGTCCCAGTGATGAAAAACGAGTGGATTAAATAAATGAACTGAGCTAAAATTTAGATGGCGTTCCAATGGTTGGAAACAAAAGGGATGAAGAATAAACATAGATAGAACCTAGGATGGTGTCTAAACAATGAGAAATTAAAGGAACAAATAATTAAGCTTAGATAGGGCCTAGGGGGCGTGCCAATGATGACAAACCAAAGGAAAGAATGAATGACCTTAGATAGAACCTACAATGTCATTCCTAAGATGAGAAACCAAAAGGAGAAAGAATAAGCTTCCATAAAACCTAGATGGTTTCCATACAATGAGAAACCAAAGGATCATGTCCCCATGATTAGTTAGAAATGGAAAAAAGGAATGAGTTTAGATAGAACCTCGAAAGTTGTCCCAATGATGAAAAACGGGTGGAACAAACAAATGAAATTGGATAAAACCTAGATCGTGTTCCAATCATAGGAAACAAAAGGGATGAAGAATAAACATAGAACCGAGGATGGTCTCCAAACGATGAGAAATTAAAGAAACAAATCATTAAGCTTAGATAAAGCCTACGGTGTGTCCTAATGATGACAAACCAAAGGAAAGAATGAATCACTTGAGATAGAACCTATGATGTCATCCCAAAGATGAGAAACCAAAGGGAGAAAAAATGAACTTCCATTAAACCTAGATTATGTCCAAACAATGAGAAACCAAATGTTCATGTCCCAATAATTAGTTACAAATGGAAAAAAGGAATGACCTTAGATAGAACCTAGAATGTTGTCCCACTAATGAAAAACGAGAGGAACTCACAAACGAACTTAGATAAATCTTAGATCGTGTTCCAATAATAGGAACCAAAAGGGATGAAGAATAAACATAGATAGAACCTAGGATAGTGTCTAAACGATGAGAAATTAAAGGAACAAAAAATTAAGCTTAGATAGGGCCTACGGGGCGTCCCAATGATTAGAAACCGAAGGAAAGAATGTATGACCTTACAAAGAAGCTACGATGTCGTCCCAAAGATGAGAAACCAAAGGGAGAAAGAATAAAATTCCACCAAACCTAGATGGTGTCCAAACAGTGAGAAACAAAAGGTTCATGTCCCAATGATTAGTTACAAATGGAAAATGGAATGAGCATATATAGAACCTAGAAAGTTGTCCTAATGATGAAAAACGAGTGGAACAAACAAATGAACTTAGATAAAACCTAGAACGTTTTCCAATGATAGGAAACAAAAGGGATGAAGAATAAACATAGATAGAACCTAGGATGGTGTGTAAACAATGAGAAATTAAAGCAACAAACAATTAAGCCTAGATAGGGCCTAGGGGGAGGCCCAATGATGACAAACCAAAGTAAAGATTGAATCACCTTCGAAAGAACCTACGATGTCGTCCCAAAATGAGAAACCAAATGGAGAAAAATAAACTTCCATCAAACCTAGATGGTGTCCAAACGATGAGAAACCAAAGGCAAAAGTCCCAAAGACTAAATGACCTTAGAAAGAAGCTACAAGGTCATCCCAAAGATGAGGAAGAATAAACTTCCATAAAACCTAGATGTGTCCAAACCATGAGAAACCAAACGATCATGTCCCAATGATTAGTTACAAATGGAAAAAAGGAATGACCTTCGATAGAACCTAGAATGCTGTCCTAGTGATGAAAACCTAAATGGTGTTCCAATCATAGGAAAGAAAAGGGATGAAGACTAAACATAGATAGAACCTAGGATATTGTCCAAACGATGAGAAATTAAAGTAACAAATAATTGAGCTTAGATAGGCCTAGGGGGTGTCCCAATGATGACAAACCAAACTAAAGAATGAATCACCTTAGAAAGAACCTACGATGTCTTCACAAAATGAGAAACCAAATGGAGAAAGAAAAAACATCCGTCAAACCTAGATGGTGTCCAAACAATGAGAAACCAAAGGCAAAAGTCCCAATGAGTAGTTACAAATGGAAAAAAGGAATGACCTTAGATAGAACCCAGAATGTTGTCCCATTTATGAAAAATGAGTGGAACAAACAAATGAACTTAGATCATACCTAGATCGCGTTCCAATGATAGGAAACAAAAGGGATAAAGAATAAACATAGAACCTAAGACGTGGTCTAAATGATGAGAAATTAAACGAAAAAACAATAAAGCTTACATAGGGCCTAGGGCGTGTCCTAATGATGACAAACCAAAGTAAAGAATGAATGACCTTACAAAGAACGTACAATGTCGTCCCGAAGATAAGAAACCAAATGGAGAAAGAATAAACTTCCATCAAACCTAGATGGTTTCCAAAGAATGAGAAATGAAAAGATCATGTCCCAATGATTAGTTACCAATGGGAAAAAGGAATGGCTTAGATAGAACCTAGAAAGCTATGCCAATGATGAAAAACGAGTGGAACAAAAAAATGAACTTAGATTAAACCTAGATGGTGTTCCAATGATAAGAAGCAAAAGGGATGAAGAGTAAACATAGATAGAACCTAAGATGGTGTCCAAATGATGAGAAATTAAAGAAACAAAAAATTAAGCTTAGATAGGGCCTAGGGGGCGTCCCAATGATGACAAACCCAAGGAAAGAATGAATGACCTTAGAAAGAAGCTACGATGTCGTCCCAAAGATGAGAAACCAAAGGGAGAAAGAATAAACTTCCATAAAACCTAGATGTTGTCTAAACGATAAGAAACCAAAGGATCATGTCCCAATGATTAGTTACGAATTGAAAAAAAGGAATAAGCTTTAGATAGAACCTAAAAAGTTGTCCCAATGATGAAAAACGAGTGTAACAAACAAATTAACTTAGATAAAACCTAGATCACGTTCCAATGATAGAAATAAAAGGGATGAAGAATAAACTTAGATAGAACCTAGGATGGTGCCCAAACTATGAGACATTAAAGAAACAAATAATTAAACATAGATAGGTTCTAGGGGGCGTCCCAATGTTGACAAACCAAAGGAAAGATTGAATGGCCTTAGAAAGAAGCTACAATGCCGTACCAAAGGGAGAAAGAATAATTTCCATAAAACCTAGATGGTGTCCAAACGATGAGAAACCAAAGGATCATGTCCCAATGATTAGTTACAAATGGAAAAAAGGAATCAGCTTAGATAGAACCTAAAAAGTTGTCCCAATGCTGAAAAACGAGTGCAACAAACATATGAACTTAGATAAAACGTAGATCGCGTTCCAATGTTAGGAAATAAAAGGGATGAAGAATAAACGTAGATAGAACGTAGGATATGGCCCAAACTATGAGAAATTAAGGAAACAAATAATTAAGCTTAGATAGGGCCTAGGGGGCGTCCCAATGATCACAACCCAAAGGAAAGATTGAATGACCTTAGATAGAATAAACATCCATAAAACCTAGATGGTGTTCAAAGATTGAGAAACCAAAGGATCATGTCCCAATGAGTAGTTACAAATGGAACAAAGGAATGACCTTAGATAGAACCTAGAATGTTGTCCCAATGATGAAAAACAAAAGGAACAAACAAATGAACTTAGATAAATCCTAGATGGCGTTCCAATGATAGGAAACAACAGGGACTAAGAATGAACATAGATAGCACCTAGGATGGTGTCGAAACGGTGAGAAATTAAAGGAACAAACAATTAAGCTTAGATAGGGCCTACGGGGCATCCCAATGACCAAAAACAAAAACGAAACAATGAATGACCTTAGATAGAACCTACAATGTTGTCCCAAAGATGAGAAATTAAAGGGAGAAAGAATAAACTTCCATAAAATCTAGATGGTTTCCAAACGATGAGAAATCAAAGGATCATGTCCCAATAATTAGTTACAAATAATGGAAAAAAGGAGTGAGCTAGGATAGAACCTAGAAAGTTGTCCCAATGATGAAAAACAAGTGGAACAAACAAATGAACTTAGATAACACCTAGATGGCGTTCCAATGATAGGAAACATCAGGGACTAAGAATAAACATAGATAGAACCTAGGATGGTGTCTAAACGATGAGAAATTAAAGGAACAAACAATTAAGCTTAGATAGGGCCTACGGGGCATCCCAATAACCAAAAACAAAAACGAAACAATGAATGACCTTAGATAGAACCTACAATGTCGTCCCAAAGATGAGAAATTAAAGGGAGAAAGAATAAACTTCCATAAAACCTTGTATGGTTGCCAAAGGATGAGAAACCAAAGGAACAAACTATTAAATTTAGATAGGACAGTGCTTCTATAACTTTTGAAGATGCAAGGTACAATCCCAATGACATGTTAGCTTTTGTTGTATCCATGAATGATTCTGATAGTGATAGTGATTATGAGTTAAATTCGTACAGAGTCGAATTCTTCAATAACCTTGTTCGATATTGACTCTTGTTTATGTGTTGGGAATTTTGTTCTAATTTTTATTTGAACATAGAAATCTTTTTACATATTGGCTTTCTCTCCAAGAGTTGTTGTGCAGTCAAAGGCACATCTAAAAAGCGTTTAAGCGGTTAATCCAATTCAAGTGGTTTTAGTTCTCTTAATTGGCAAGAAAAGTCCTGTTGAGTTTAGAAATGAATTTAAATTCAACTCTAATTTGGAAACCCTTAGATACCAAAATCCTCATAGCTTTTGCCTCTAAATACTTACCTTATAACCCTTTGAAGGTTAGAGATTTGGGCTTAAAAGATCGTAGAGGTCTTGGATATTATTAAAAACCACTCATCCTTTGGAGGTGATACCATTTTCAGGAAATAAAACGGTAAGTTAACAACATAAGTTCGCCACTAAAACGATAAGAAATTTCTCCCTTTAAAGATAAGAAATATTAATAAAGCGCACCACTCATAAGAATCCATCTTAAAGATAAAGAGAAAACGGAGATGAAATGTAGGATAGTGTAGCGAAGATGAGAAACTAAAGGAAAAAAGAAGAAACATGGATAAAACCTAGGATGACGTTCCAATGATGAGAAATGAAATAAACAAAGAATAAACTAACATAGAACATAGGATGGTGTCCCAATGATGAGAAACAAGAAGAAATACGAAGAAAACTAGATAGAACCTAGGAGGGTGTCGCAATGATGAGAAACCAAATAGACAAAATATTAAGCTTATATTGAACCTATGATGTCTTTCCAATGATATATGAAACCAAATGAAGAAAGAAAAAACTTAGGACGATGTCCCAATCTACAAACGTAATAGAAAAGATACTTAGAACCTAGAATGACATCCGAATAATTAGAAATCAAATATTAAATTGAGAATGAACATAGGATTTTATTAGAATGATGAGAAAGCAAAGGAACAAACGTTTAAGCTCAAATAGAACCTAGGATAGTTATCCACTGATCAGAAATCAAATGAACAAAGAATAAACTGAGATAGAAACTAGAATGGTTTCCCAATGATGAGAAACAAATGTAATAAAGAAGAAACTTAGATACATCTTAGGATGGTGTCCCAATGATGAAAAACCAAATAAGCAAAGAATAAATCGAGATATAACCTAGGATGGAGTCCCAACAATGACAAACCAAAGGAAAAAAACAATTAAGCTGAAATAAAACCTAGGATAGCGTTCCACTGATCATAAACCAAATGAACAAAGAATAAACAGAAACAGAAACTAGAATGGTGTCCCACTTATGAGAATCGAAAGTAACAAATAAGAAACTTAGATACAACTTAGGACGGTACCCAATATTAAGAACCCAAATAAACAAAAAATAAATTGAGATAGAACCTAAGATGGTGTCCCAATGATGAGAAACCAAAGGACAAATAGATTAACTTTAGAAAGAACCTCCCAATATTGAGAAATCAAAGGAACAAACGATTTTGTTTAATAGAACCTATTTACGCATCCCAATGATGATAAACAAAATGAACAAAGAATAAACAAAACCTATGATGGTGTCCCAATGATGAGAAAATAAAGTAACAAAGAAGAAACTTAGAATCTGGGAACCAATCCCAATGATGAGAAACAAAAAGGAAGAAAAAAGAAACTTAGATTCAGCCTAAGATGTAGTCCTATTGATGAGTAACAAAAGGAACTAACGTTTAAGCTATAAGATAGAACCCAGGATGGAATCATAGGAAAACAAATAAACAAAGAATACGTGATATAACCTAGGATAGTGTCCCAATGATGAAAAACCAAAGTAACAAACATCAAACTTAAATCGAACCTATGATCGTGTCCCAATGTTGAGAAAGTAAAGGAACAAACGATTAAGGATAATTAGAAAGTAGAATGGTGTCCCAATGCTGAGAAACAAAACTAACAAAAAGCAAACTTAGATAGAACTTAGGATGACATCCCAATAATTAAAAACCAGATGAACAAAGAATAAATTGAGAAAGAGCCTAGGATGGTGTCCCAATGATGAGAAACTGAAGGAACAAACGATTAAGCTTAGAAAGAACCTAGGATAGCATTCCATTGATCAGAAACCAAATGAACAAAGATTAAACTGATATAGAAACTAGAATGGTGTCCTAATGATCAGAAACAAAAGTAATAAAGAAGAAACTTGGATACAACCTAGAATGGTGTTCCAATGATGAGAAACCAAATTAACAAAAAATAAACTAAGATAGAATATAGGATGGTGTCCCAATGACGAGAAACCAAAGGAACAAACGATTAAGTTTTGAAACAACCTGTGATGGCTTCCCAATGATGAGAAACCAAAGGAACAAACAATTATCTTTATATAAAACCTAGTTTTGCATCCCAATGATGAGAAATGAAATGAACAAAGAATAACCTGTGATAAAAATATATGATGGTGTCGCAATGAGGAGAAAGAAAAGTAACAAAGAAGAAATTTAGATAGAATCTGAGATGGTTTCCCCATGATTAGTAACCAAAGGAACAAAGAAGAAACTTCGATTCACCCTAGGATCTAGTCCTATTGATGAGAACAAAAGGAACTAACGTTTAAGCTTTAGATAGAACTTAAGATGGCATCCCAATAATGTGAAAGTAAATAAATAATAATAATAACATTAGATAGAACCCAGGATATTGTCCTAAGGATGAGAAACCAAAGGAATAAGCATCAAACTAAAATCAAACCAATGATGGTGTCCTAATATTCAATAACTAAAGAAACAAATGATTAATGTTAGATAGAACCAAGGATGACACCCCAATGATGAAAAACCAAACAAAGAAATAATAAACTAAGATAGAACATAGGATGGTGTCCTAATGATGAGAAACCAAAGGAACAAAGAAGAAACCTAAATAGAAGCAAGGAGGGTGTCACAATGATGAGAAACCAAACGAACAAACGATTAAACTTATACAAAACCTAGGATGTCTTCCCAGTGATATGAAACCAAACAAACCAAGAATAAATTGAGAAAGAACCTAAGTTGTTCCCAATAATTAGAAACCAAATGATTAAGCACAGATAGAACCTAGGATGGCGTCCCAATAATTAGAAACCAAATGAACATAGAATAAACTAATAAAGAACTTAGGATGGTGTCCCAATGATGAGAAACCAATGGAACAAACAATTAAGCTTAAATAGAACCTAGGATAACATTCCACTTATCAGACACAAAATGAACAAAGAATAAAATGAAATAGAAATTAATGGTGTTGCAATGATGAAAAGCAAAAGAAACAAATACGAAACTTAGATACAACCTAGGATGTTGTCTCAATAATGAGAATCCACATGAATAAAGAATAAACTGTGTTAGAATCTTGGACGGTGCTCCATTGACAAGAAACAAAGGAACAAACGATTAAATTTAGAAACAACCTAGGATTGTGTCCCAATGATGAGAAACCAATGGAACACAAGATTATGTTTAGATAGAACCTAGCTTTGCCTCCGAATGATGAGAAACGAAATAAACACAGAATAAACTGAGGTACAACCTATGATGTTGTCCCAATGATGAAAAACAATAGTAACAAAGAAGAAACTTACATAGAACCTAGGATGGTGTCTAAATGATGAGAAACCAAATGAAGAGAGAAGAAACTTATATTCAATCTAGGATGCAGTCCTATTGATGAGAAACGAAATGAACTAACATTTACTTATATTAGAACCTACGATGGCGTCCCAATGACGGGAAAGCAAAATAAACAAAGAATAAACTTATATAGAACCTAGGATATTATCCCAATGATGAGAAAACTAATAATTTTGTAAACCTCAACTAAATATGAGATAAACTGAAAAACTAAACAAAACATAATATCAATGAACCAACCATACTAATAATTTTTAAAAACTAGACTAAACATGAGATCAACAAAATAACCAAACTGATTATTTTAAAAACTAAACTAAGCATAATATCAACAAAGAAACTAAACTAATAATTTTTCAAAACTAAATTAAGCATGAGATTAATGGAATAATCACATAACTAATGATTTTTAAAAGAAACTAAGCTAAGTATAATATCAACAAAGCAACCAAACTAAGTATAAGATGAAAGGAATAACCAAACTAATAATCTTAAAAGAAACTAAACAAATCATTATATGAACAAAACAACCAAACTAATGATTTTTTTTTTTCCAAAAAAAAAAAAAAAAAACAAAAACTAAAGTAAGCATAATATCAACAAAGAAACCAAAGTAATAATTTTTCAAAACTAAACTAAACATGAGATTAATTGACTTTTTAAAAGAAACTAAACTTAGGATAATATCATGAAAGTAAGCGAACTAATAACGTTTAAAAACTAAACTAAGTGTGAGATTAATTAAGTAATCAAACTAATGATTTTTAAAAGAATTATACCAAGCATAACCCAGGTTTAAAATATCGGTAAACATGGATATATCGGTACTTGAATATCGATGAATATTTTGACAAAAATATCGATGAATATTTTGACAAAAATATCGATATAAGAGAAATAGTTCAAAATTCATGAAAATATTTAGAAAACTTTTAAAAAAATGATAAAATAAGTAAAAATACACATATTAAAGTTCTTTTGTAAGTGTAATTAACATAAATACGATTATAGATAATATTTATCAAATTTTTATTAAAAAAATTAGCTTAAATTCCTTTAATATATTTATATTCATTTATTTTAAAAATTAAAACATGTTTTATTACATTTTAAACAAAAATTTAAATTGATTTATATAAAATATTTTATTTGAGATTTAATTTCTAAAATTTTATTATAAATATGTGGTGACAACTTTTTTTATTAACATTAATTTTTTAAAATAATTAAAATTATTAATAATTTATCTTATCAAATTAATTTTAATTTTTAAAATATTCAAACTTCATTAATTTTTTATATTGTAGCAATTTTTTAGTAAAAATATATTTTTAAAATATAAAATTAAAAGAATAAATAAAAAGTTAAAAGTGAAGTGATAATAATTTTTTAAAATAGGATTAATGAGATAAATATGAAAAGTAGTTAAAAATAAAATGATAATATAAATTTAAAATAGAAGATAAATTAAAAATGAATAATTAAAAAAATATCAATATACATAATTTTTTTAAAAAAATTCAAACAATCGGTGATTTTTTGTGCTCTCCCTGCTTGTCATTGCACGTTGCCCCACACTCGATTTTTTCACCTATAGATTGCTTCTAAATCGATTTTTAAAAGAAACTAAACAAAGCATAATATGAACAAAACAACCAAACTAATAATTTTTTAGAAACTAAACTAAATATGGGATCAACTAATAATAGAATTAAACTAAGCAAAATATCAACAAAGCAACCAAACTAATAATTTTCAAAAACTAAACTAAACATGAGATCAACGGAATAACCCAACTAATGATTTTTAATAGAAACTAAACTAAAGGTGATATCCACAAAGCAACCAAACTAATAAAGTAAAACTAAACTATGCACGAGATTAAACAAATAATCTAACCAATGATTTTTAAGATAATTAAACCAAACAAATTGACAGAGTAACCAAACTAATAATTTTTCAAAACGAAACTAAATATTAGATGAATTGAATAACTAAACTAATTTCACATTAATGAAACTAAACTAAGCATAATATCAGCAAAGCAACCAAACTAATAATTTTTAAAACCAAAACTAAAAACGAGATTAACTAAATAACAAAACTAATTATTTAAAAAAAAAAATTGAACAAACCATGATATCAACAAAGCAACCAAACTAATAATTTTTAAAAACAAAACAAAACATGAGATCAACATAATAACTAAACTAATGTGTTTTAAAAAAATGAAATTGTGCATTATATCAACAAAGCAACAAAACTTATAATTTTTCAAAACTGAACTAAGCATAAGATCAAAAGGACAACTAAACTAATTTTTTTTAAAAAGAAATTAAACAAAGCATAGTATCAATAAATATACCATACTAATAATTTTTAAAAATTAAACTAAATATGAGATCAACGGACTAACCGAACTAATGATTTTTAAAAGAAGCTAAACTTAGTAAAATGAATAATGTTTAAAAACTAAACTATGTATGAGATTAATAGAGTAACCAAACTAATGCTTCTTAAAAGAATTATACCAAGCACAACATCAACAAACCAACCAAACTAATGATTTTTTGAAAAGTAAACTAAACATGAGATCAAAAGATTAACCAAACTAATGATTTTTAAAAGAAACTAGACTAAGCATTGTACAACAAAACAATCAAACTAATAATTTTTATAAACTAAATTAAGCATCCAATTAATACATGAGAATATAAAATTTCTCATTATAGAAACAATGTAAATGTACCACTCTTTAGATTTTTTTGATCTCCTACAACCTGACTTGAAGCTGCATTCAATTTTCCCTACATTTATGGAGACGAAAAGTTTGATCACAATTCAAAACAAAGGAAAAGAAAAGGAGTTAGATAAGAATAAGAGCTGATATGTACCTTGACAGCCACCATTTTGTTTTTTAATCTTTATTTTTCAATATCTTTTAATGATCTAATACCCTACGAAGCAAAAGCAACATCCAAAGTTCAAGTAGTCAATTTCTGTCTTTCCTTGTTTTTTTTTTGGGCAACCAAACAGAAATTAGGGTTGCGGGGAAATCGTGACAAAAATTCTTCCTTTTAACTAAACAGCTTCCATACCTACTGGGTTGGCGATCCTAATTGCGGAACTCCAATAAACATAAATCAGCCCATCCATTCAAATGCATAAGAACTCCAAATGTAACCAAAATTCAAACAAATTTATTACCTTCTGATGCACTTCAAGCTATGTCAAACTTAGAGAAACAATCACCAACACTCCAAGAATGCAAAAACTTGCACTTATCCCCATAACTACAATTTCCTTGAAGCCAATAATTACAAAGCTTCTCAATCTTCCTAAATACTCTATTGCCCACGCCACTACCTTGAGCTCTATTGCTTGCACCACCGTCGTGAGCCGGCCCCCACGTAGGATTAAACTTAGGACTTCTTCATGCACGAGAAAAGCTGTGATCGTCATCTACTCCTTGATTTGGCCATTTGGACAATGATCCATTGCTTATGAATGGTTGGTGTTGTTGGGGAGGAGGACCTGGTAATTCTCTGGGTAGGTACGGA
Source organism: Vitis x doaniana (assembly GCA_030345155.1). NCBI lineage: Eukaryota > Viridiplantae > Streptophyta > Magnoliopsida > Vitales > Vitaceae > Vitis > Vitis x doaniana. The sequence continues at coordinate 9,268,369 of CP128323.1, forward strand.
CAGGGGAACTTGTTGCACCTGTCTGCCCTCCAATGGTAACAAACCTTTTGTTCTTTTCCACTATCATTCAAAGCTCCAAGTCGTTGAAACACCCATTTGTTACCATGCTTGTCGGCATCCATAGCTAAAGAAGATCAAAACAGAGATTAAATGTAAAGCTTTGCCTTGAAACTGAACTAAAATCTTTATCTTTATACCAAAAACAGGGAATTAGGGTATCCTGAAATAGCAATTCAAGAATTTGACCATGGGTTCCAACAATTATAGATCCAATCTCATCATGGGAAACCCTAATTTCCTCAAAATTTCCATTCAGAATTTTATATTCGGAAAGGAAACACAGTGCATGGCCCAGCGGAGTAACGTCGAGAAACCAAGAATCGAGCATCATCAATAGGTTGAAACAGTTAGACAAGCAAACTAGATAATCAAGAAATCTAGATAGTGGAATGATTAGTCAAAATAGTTGTTTCATCAGACCTGATCACCATAAACCTCCAATCTCCTCCCTCTTAGCTCTCTCTCCGGAAACACTCCAAGCTGAGTAATGTCCGGATAGTTTTTCTGTACTCGCACGAATTCCACCTTTTCTCTGTACTCGCCCGGATTCAACAATTTTTCAATATTCACACTGATTCTACCATTTTTCGGTACTTGTCCAGACAGTTTTCCCGGTACTCGCCCGAATTCAACAAAATTTCGGTACTCACACTGATTCTACCATTTTTCGGTACTCGTCCGGATAGTTTTGGGTACTCGCACGGATTCAACCTTTTCCCAGTACTCGCCCGAATTCTGCTATTTTCCGTTACTCACACTGATTCTACCATTTTTCGGTACTCGTCCAAACAGTTTACCGGTACTCGCATGGATTCGACCTTTTTTCCGGTACTCACACTGACTACCATTTTTTGGTACTCGTCCGGACAATTTTTCAGTACTGGCACAGATTCTAACTTTTCCCAGTACTCGCCCGGATTCAACAATTTTCTGGTACTCAAACTGATTCTACCATTTTTCAGTACTCGTCCGGACAATTTTTCGGTACTCGCACGGATTCCACCTTTTCCCGGTACTCACACTGATTCTATCATTTTTCAGTACTCGTCCGGACAGTTTTTGGGCACTCGCATAGATTCAACATTTTCTTGGTACTCGCTCGGATTCAACAATTTTCCGATACTCACACTGATTCTACCATTTTTCGGTACTCGGCCAGAGAGTTTTTCGGTACTCGCACGGATTCCACCTTCTCCCAGTAGTCTCCCGGATTCAACAAATTTTCGATACTCACACTGATTCTACCATTTTTCGGTACTTGTTCGGATAGTTTTCAGGTATTCGCATGGATTCCACCTTTTCCCAATACTCGCTCGAATTCTGCTATTTTTCGGTACTCACACTGATTCTACCATTTTTTGGTACTCGTTTGGACAATTTTCTGATACTCGCACGGATTCGACCTTCTCCCGGTACTCGCATGGATTTGACCTTTTCCCGATACTAGCCCGGATTCTGCCATTTTTCGGTACTCACACTAATTCTACCATTTTCCGGTACTCGTTCGGACAGTTTTTCGGTATGCGCACGGATTCGACCTTTTCCTGGTACTCGCCCGGATTCCGCCATTTTTCGGTACCCACACTGATTCTACCATTTTTTGGTACTCGTCCGGATAGTTTTTCGATACTCGCACGGATTCCACCTTTTCCCGGTACTTGCCCGGATTCAACAATTTTCCGGTACTCACACTTATTTTACCATATTTCGGTACTTGTCCGGACAGTTTTTCGATACTCGCACGGATTCCACCTTTTCCCGGTACTCGTCTGGATTGAACAAATTTTCGGTACTCACACTTATTCTACCATATTTCGGTACTCGTCCGGACAGTTTTTCGATACTCGCACAGATTCCACATTTTCTCGGTACTTGACCGGATTCAACAATTTTCCGGTACTCACATTGATTCTACCATTTTTCGGTACTCGTTCGGAATGTTTTTCGTGTACTCGCACAGATTCCACCTTTTCTCGGTACTCGATCGGATTCAACAATTTTTCGATACTCACACTAATTCTACCATTTTTCAATACTCGTCCGGACAGTTTTTGGGCACTCGCATAGATTCGACATTTTCCCAGTACTCGCTCGGATTCAACAATTTTCCGATACTCACATTGATTCTACCATTTTTCGGTACTCGTTCGGAAAGTTTTTCGGGTACTCACACGGATTCCACCTTTTCCAAGTACTCGGCCAAATTCTGCTAATTTTCGGTACTCGTCCGGACAGTTTTTCGATACTCACACGGATTCGACCTTCTCCCGGTACTCGCACGGATTCGATCTTTTCCTGGTACTCGCCCAGATTCTGCCATTTCCCGGTGCTCATCCAGAAAGTTTTTTGATACTTGCACGGATTCCACCTTTTCCCGGTACTCACCCGAATTCTCCTATTTTTCGGTACTCACACTGATTCTACCATTTTTCGGTACTCGTCTGACAGTTTTTCGGTACTTGCACGGATTCCACCTTTTCCCGGTACTCACCCGAATTCTACTATTTTTCGGTACTCACACTGATTCTACCATTTTTCGGTACTCGTCCAGACAGTTTTCCAGTACTCGCACGGATTCGACCTTCTCTCGGTACTCGCACGGATTCGACCTTTTCCAGGTACTTGCCCGGATTTAGACATTTTCTGGTACTCACACTGATTCTACCATTTTACGATACTCGTCTGGACAATTTTTCGGTACTCGCACGGATTCCACCTTTTCCCAGTACTCGCCCGAATTCTGCTATTTTTCGGTACTTGTCCGGACAGTTTTTTGGTACTCGCACGGATTCAACCTTTTCCCAGAACTCGCCCGGGTTCTGACATTTTCCGGTACTCACATTGATTCTATCATTTTTCGGTACTCGCACGGATTCCACCTTTTCACGGTACTCGCTTGGATTAAACAATTTTCCGGTAGTCACACTTATTCTACCATATTTCGGTACTCGTCCGGAGAGTTTTTCGGTACTCGCACGGATTCCACCTTTTCTCGGTACTTGACCGGATTCAACAATTTTCCGGTACTCACATTGATTCTACCATTTTTCGGTACTCGTTCGGAATGTTTTTCGTGTACTCGCACAGATTCCACCTTTTCCCGGTACTCGCTCGAATTCTGTTATTTTTCGGTACTCACACTGATTCTACCATTTTTAGGTAATAGTCCGGACAGTTTTTCGGTGCTCGCATGGATTCGACCTTTTCTCGGTACTCGCCCAGATTCTGCTATTTTCCGGTACTCACACTAATTCTATCATTTTTTGGTAGTCGTTCGGACAGTTTTCCGGTACTCGCATGGATTCCACCTTTTCCCGGTACTCGCCCGGATTCGGCCATTTACCGGTACTCACACTGGATTCCGCTATTTTTCAGTACTCATTCGGACAGTTTTTCGGTACTCGCACGGATTCCACCTTTTCCCGATACTCGCCCGGATTCAACAATTTTACGATACACACACTAATTCTACCATTGTTCGGTACTCGTCCAGACAGTTTTTCGGTACTCGCACGGATTCAACCTCTTCCCGGTACTTGCCCAGATTCAACAATTTTCCGGTACTGACACTGATTCTACCATTTTTCGATAATCGTCCAGATAGTTTTTCGGTATTCGCACAGATTCCACCTTTTCCCGGTACACACCCGGATTCCGCTATTTTCTGGTACTCACATTGAGTATACCATTTTCGGTACTCGTCCGGATAGTTTTTTTATATTCGCACAGAATCGACCTTTTCCTGATACTCGCCCGGATTTAAAAATTTTTCGGCACTCACACTAATTCTCCCATATTTCGGTACTCGTCCGAATAGTTTTTCGGCACTCGCACGGATTCGACCTTTTCCCTGTACTCGATCGGATTCTGCAATTTTCTGGTAATCACATAGATTCTACCATTTTTCGGTACTTGTCCGGACAATTTTCGGGTACTCGCACGGATGCAACCTTTTTCGATACTCTCCCGGATTCTGCTATTTTTCGGTACTGACACTGATTCTACCATTTTTCGGTTCTTGTCCGGACAGTATTTCGGTACTAGCACGGATTCCACCTTTTCCCGGTACTCACCCGAATTCTGCTATTTTCCGATACTCACACTGATTCTACCATTTTTCGATACTCGTTCGGATAGTTTTTTGATACTCGCACGGATTCGACCTTTTCCCTGAACTCGCCCGAGTTCTGACATTTTCTGGTACTCACATTAATTCTACCATTTTTCGGTACTTGCACGGATTCCACATTTTCACTGTACTCGCCTGGATTGAACAATTTTCCGGTACTCACACTTATTCTACCATATTTTGGTACTCGTTGGAATGTTTTTCGGGTACTCGCACAGATTCCACATTTTCTCGGTACTCACACGAATTCTTCTATTTTTCGGTACCCACACTGATTCTACCATTTTTCGGTAATCGTCTGGAGAGTTTTTCGGTACTTGCATGGATTTGACCTTTTCTCGGTACTCACCCGGATTCTGCTATTTTCTGGTACTCACACTAATTCTACCATTTTTCGGTACTTGTCCGGACAGTTTTCCGGTACTCATATGGATTCGACATTTTCCCGGTACTCGTGCGGATTCGGCCATTTACCGGTTCTCACACTGATTGTCCTATTTTTCGGTACTCGTCCGAATAGTTTTCTGGTTCTCCCACGGATTCGACCTTTTCCCGGTTCTCGCCCGGATTCTGCTATTTTTCTTTACGTACATTGATTCTACCATTTTTCGGTACTCGTCCGGACAGTTTTCCTGTACTCGCACGGATTTGACCTTTTCTCAGTACTCGCCCGGATTCTGCTATTTTCCAATACTCACATTGATTATACCATTATTCGGTACTTGTTCGGATAGTTTTTTGGTACTCGCACGGATTCCACCTTTTCCCAGTACTCACCCGGACTCTCTTATTTTCCGATACTGACACTGATTCTACAATTTTACGGTACTCGTTCGGACTGTTTTTTGGTACTGGCACGGATTCTACTTTTTCCCGGTACTCGCCCAGATTCTCTTATTTTCCGGTACTCACACTGATTGTACCATTTTTCGGTACTCGTACTGACAGCTTTTCGGCACTCGCACGAATTCCACCTTTTCCCGGTACTTTCCCGGATTCTGCTATTTTCCGGTACTCACATTGATTTTACCATTTTTCGGTACTCGCACGGATTCAACCATTTCCCGATACTTGCCCGGATTCTGCTATTTTCCGGTACTCACACTGATTATACCATTTTTCGATACTCCTCCGGACGGTTTTTTGATACTAGCACGGATCCCACCTTTACTTCGGTACTCGCCCGGATTCAGCTATTTTCCGGTACTCACACTGATTCCACCATTTTTCGGTACTCATCCGAATAGTTTTTCGGTTCTCGTACGGATTCCTTCTTTTCCCCATACTCGTCCGGACAGTTTTTCAGTACTCGGATGGATTCCACCTTTTCCCAGTACTCGCCCGGATTCTGCTATTTTCCGGCGCTCACACTGATTGCACCATTTTTCGATACTCGTCCGGACAGTTTTTCGATACTCGTATGGATTCCACCTTTTCTTGGTACACGCCCGGATTCTTCTATTTTCCGCTACACACACTGATTATACCATTTTTCGTTACTCATCCGGACGGTTTTTCGGTACTCGCACGGATTCCACCTTTTCTTCGGTACTCGCCCAGATTCTGCTATTTTCCGGTACTCACACTGATTGTACCATTTTTTGGTATTCGTCCTGACAGTTTTTCGGTACTCGCACGGATTCCACTTTTTTCCCGGTACTTGCCCGGATTCTGCTATTTTTCGAAACTCACACTGATTCTACCATTTTTCAGTACTCGTCCTAACAGTTTTTCGGTACTCGCACGGATTCCACCTTTTCCCGCTACTCGCCCGGATTCTGCTATTTTCCGATACTCACATTGATTTTACCATTTTTCGGTACTCGTACGGATTCAACCTTTCCCCGATACTTGCCCGGATTCTGCTATTTCCCGGTACTCACACTGATTATACCATTTTTCGGTACTCCTCCGGACTGTTTTTCGGTACTAGCACGGATTCCACCTTTACTTCGGTACTCGCTCGGATTCGGCTATTTTCCGGTGCTCACACTGATTCCACCATTTTTCGGTACTCATCCGAATAGTTTTTCGGTTCTCGCACGGATTCCTTCTTTTCCCCGTACTCGTCCGGACAGTTTTTCAGTACTCGTACGGATTCCACCTTTTCCTGGTACACGCCCGGATTCTGCTATTTTTCGGTACTCACACTGATTGTACCATTTTTTGGTATTCGTCCTGACAGTTTTTCGGTACTCACACGGATTCCACCTTTTCCCGGTACTTGCCCGGATTCTGCTATTTTTCGAAACTCACACTGATTGTACCATTTTTTGGTACTCGTCCTAACAGTTTTTCGGTACTCGCACGGATTCCACCTTTTCCCGCTACTCGCCCGAATTCTGCTATTTTCCGGTACTCACATTGATTTTACCATTTTTCGGTACTCGTACGGATTCAACCTTTCCCCGATACTTGCCCGGATTCTGCTATTTCCCGGTACTCCTCCGGACTATTTTTCGGTACTAGCACGGATTCCACCTTTACTTCGGTACTCGCTCGGATTCGGCTATTTTCCGGTACTCACACTGATTCCACCATTTTTCGGTACTCATCCGAATAGTTTTTCGGTTCTCGCACGGATTCCTTCTTTTCCCCGTACTCGTCCGGACAGTTTTTTAGTACTCGGATGGATTCCACCTTTTCCCGGTACTTGCCCAGATTTTACTATTTTCCGGTGCTCACACTGATTGTACCATTTTTCGGTACTCGTCCGGATAGTTTTTCAGTACTCGTACGGATTCCACTTTTTCCCGGTACACGCCCGGATTCTTCTATTTTCCGGTACTCACACTGATTATACCATTTTTCGTTACTTATCCGACGGTTTTTCGGTACTCGCACAGATTCCACCTCTTCTCCGGTACTCGCTCGAATTCTGCTATTTTTCGGATCTTACACTGATTATACCATTTTTTGGTATTCGTCCTGATAGTTTTTCGGTACTCGCATGGATTCCACCTTTTCTTGATACTTGCCCGGATTCTGCTATTTTCTGGTACTCACATTGCTTTTACCATTTTTCGGTACTCGCACGGATTCAACCTTTTCCCGGTACTTGCCCAGATTCTGCTATTTTCCGATACTCACACTGATTATACCATTTTTCGGTACTCGTCCGGATGATTTTTTGGTACTCGCCCGGATTCTGCTATTTTCCGGTACTCACACTGATTCTACCATTTTTCGGTACTCGTCCCGACTGTTTTTTCGGTACTCGCCCGGATTTTGCTATTTTCCGGTACTCATAGTGATTTTACCATTTTTCGGTACTCGTCTAGACCGTTTTTCGGTACTCGCACGGATTCCACCTTTTCTCTGTACTCGCCCGGATTCTGCTATTTTCCGGTGTTCACACTGATTGTACCATTTTTCGGTACTCGTCCGTACAGTTTTTTGGTACTCGTATGGATTCCACCTTTTCCCAGTACTCGCCCGGATTTGGCTATTTTCCGGTACTCACACTGATTCTACCATTTTTCAGAACTCGTCCGGACTATTTTTCGGTATTCACACGGATTCCACCTTTTCCCGGTACTCGCCCGGATTCGGCTATTTTCCGGTACTCACACTGATTATACCATTTTTCGAGACTCGTCCGGACGATTTTTCGGTACTTGCACGGATTCCACCTGTTCCCGGTACACGCCCGGATTCTGCTACTTCTCGGTAGTCACACTGATTTTGCCATTTTTCGGTACTCATCCGGACAGTTTGTCGGCACTCACACTGATTGTACCATTTTGCGGTACTCGTCCGGGCAGTTTTTCGGTACTCGCACGGATTCCAACTTTTGTCGCTACTCGCCTTGATTTTGCTTTTGTCCGGTACTCACGCGAATTCCACCATTTTTCAGTACTCGTCCGTACAGTCTTTTGGTAGTCTCACGGATTTCACCTTTTCCCGGTACTCGCCCAGATTCTGCTATTTTCCGGTACACACACTGATTGTACCATTTTTTGGTACTCGTCCAGACAGTTTTTCGGTACTCGCATGGATTCCACCTTTGCCCGGTACTCACACGGATTCCACCATTTTTCGATACTCGCCCGTATTCTATTATGTTCCGGTACTCACACGGATTCCACCATTTTTTCGGTACTAGTCCGTACAGTTTTTGGGTACTCGCCCGGATTCTGCTATTTTTCGGTATTCACACGGATTCCACCATTTTTCAGTACTCGTCCGGACATTTTTTCTGTACTCCCACGGAATCCACTTTTTCCCGGTACTCGCTCGGATTCTGCTATATTCCGGCACTCACACTGATTGTACCATTTTTTGGTATTCGTCCGGACAGTTTTTCGGTACTCGCACGGATTCCACCTTTTCCCGGTACTCCCCCGGATTCTGCTAATTTTCGGTACTCACATTGATTCTACCATTTTTCGGTACTCGTTCGGACAGTTCTTCGGTACTCGCACGGATTCCACCTTTTCCCGGAACTCGCCCGGCTACTGCTATTTTTCGTACTCACACTGATTATACCATTTTTCGGTACTCGTCTGGACAGTTTTTCGGTACTCGAACGGATTCCACTTTTTCCCGGTACTCCCACAAATTCTGCTATTTTCCGGTACTCACACTGATTGTACCATTTTTCGATACTCGTCCGGACAGTTTTTCCATACTCTCACGGATTCCACCTTTTCCGGGTACTTGCCCGGATTCTGCTATTTTTCGGTACTCACACTGATTATACAATTTTTCGGTACTCGCACGGATTCCACCTTTTCCCGGTACTCGCACGGATTCTGCTAATTTTCGGTGCTCACAGTGAATGTACCATTTTTCGGTACTCGTCCGGACAGTTTTTGGATACTCGCACGGATTCCACTTTTTCCCGGTACTCGCCCGGATTCTGCTATTTTCCGGTACTCACACTGATTATACCATTTTTCAGTACTTGTTCGGACAGTTTTTCGTTACTCACACATATTGTACCATTTTTCGGTACTCATCCAGACAGGTTTTCGGTACTTGCACAGATTCCACCTTTTCTCGGTACTCGCCCGGATTCTATTAGTTTTCGGTACTCACACGGATTCCACCATTTTTCGGTACTCGTCCGTACAATTTTTGGGTACTCGCACAGATTCCACCTTTTCCCGGTACTCGCCCGGATTCTACTATTTTTCGGTACTCACACAGATTCCACCATTTTTCGATACTCGTCCGGACAAATTTTCGGTACTCACACAGATTCCACCTTTTCCCGGTACTCGCTCAAATTTTGCTATTTTTCGGTACTCGTCCGGACAGTTTTTCGGTACTCACGCGGATTCTGCTATTTTCCAGTACTCACACGAATTCCACCATTTTTCAGTACCCGACTAGACAGTTTTTGGGTACTCGCACGCATTCCACCTTTTTCCGGTACTCACACTAATTCCACCAATTTTCGGTACTCGTCTGGACAGTTTTTCGATACTCGCATGGATTCCACCTTTTCCCGGTACTCGCCCAGATTATGCTATTTTCCAGTACTCACAGTGATTGTACCATTTTTCGGCACTCGTCCGGACAGTTTTTCGGTACTCGCACGGATTCTGCCTTTTCCCGGTACTCCCCCGGATTCTGCTATTTTTCGGTACTCACACTGATTGTACTATTTTTCGGTACTCGTCCGGACAGTTTTCCGTACTCCCACGGATTCCACCTTTTCCGGGTACTCGCTGGGATTCTGATATTTTTCGGTGCTCACACTGATTGTGCCATTTTTCGGTACTCCTCCGGACAGTTTTTCACCACTCGCACGGATTCCACCTTTTCCCGGTACTTGCCCGGATTCTGCTAATTTTCGGTGCTCACGGTGATTGTACCATTTTTCGGTACTAGTCCGGACAGTTTTTCGATACTTGCACGGATTCCACTTTTTCCCGGTACACGCCCGGATTCTGCTATTTTTCGGTACTCACACTGATTATACCATTTTTCAGTACTTGTTCGGGCAGTTTTTCCTTACTGACACATATTGTACCATTTTCCGGTACTCATCCGGACAGGTTTTCAGTACTTGCACGGATTCCACCTTTTCCTGGTACTCACCCGGATTCTATTATTTTTCGGTACTCACACGGATTCCACCATTTTTCGGTACTCATCCGTACGGTTTCTGGGTACTCGCACGAATTCCGCCTTTTCCCGGTACTCACTCGAATTCTGCTATTTTCCAGTACTCATACTAATTCCAGCAATTTTCGGTACTCGTCCGAACAGTTTTTCGGTACTCGTACGGATTCCACCTTTTCCCGTTAGTCGCTCGGATTCTGCTATTTTCCAGTACTCACACTAATTCCACCAATTTTCGGTACTCGTCCGGACAAATTTTCGGTACTCGCACGGATTCCACCTTTTCCCAGTACTCTCCCGGATTCTGCTATTTTTCGGTACTCACACTGATTATACCATTTTTCTGTACTCGTCCGGACAGTCTTTCCGTACTCCCACGGATTCCACCTTTTCTCGGTACTCGCCTGGATTCTGCTAATTTTTGGTACTCGTTCGGATAGTTTTTCCGTACTCCCACGGATTCCACTTTTCCCGGTACTTGCCCGGATTATGCTATTTTCCAGTACTCACACTGATTATACCATTTTTCGGTACTTGTTCAGACAGTTTTTCGTTACTCACACTGATTGTACCATTTTTCTGTACTCGTCCGGACAGGTTTTCGGCACTTGCACGAATTCCAACTTTTCCCAGTACTCGCGCGGATTCTATTATTTTTCGGTACTCACACGGATTCCACCATTTTTCGGTACTCATCCGTACAGTTTTTGGGTACTCGCTCGGATTCTGCTATTTTCCAGTACTCACACAGATTTAACCATTTTTTGGTACTCGTCCGGACAGTTTTTCGGTACTCACACGGATTCCACCTTTTCCCGGTACTCGCTCGGATTCTGCTATTTTTCGGTACTCACACAGAATCCACCATTTTTCAGTACTCGTCGGGACATTTTTTCGATACTCGCATATATTCCACCTTTTCCCGGTACTCGCTCTGATTCTGCTATATTCTGGTACTCACACTGATTGTACCATTTTTCGGTACTCGTCCGAACAGTTTTTCAGTACTCGCACGGATCCCACCTTTTCCCGGTACTCGCCCGGATTCTGCTATTTTTTGGTACTCACACTGATTGTACTATTTTTGGCTACTCGTTCGGACAGTTTTTCAGTACTCGCATGGATGCCACCTTTTCCCGGTATTCGCCCGGATTCTTCTATTTTTCGGTACTCACACTGATTGTACCATTTTTTGGTACTCGTCCGGACAGTTTTTCGGGTCTCACACGGATTCCACCTTTACCCGGTACTCCCCCGGATTCTGCTATTTTCCGGTACTCACACCGATTCTACCATTTTTCGGTACTCGTTCGGATAGTTTTTCGGTACTCGCACAGATTCGACCTTTTCCCGGTACTCGCCCGGATAGTGCTATTTTCCGTACTCACACTGATTATACCATTTTTCGGTACTCGTCCGAACAGTTTTTGGGTACTTGCACGCATTCCACCTTTTCATGCTACTCACCCAGATTCTGCAATTTTTCGGTACTCACACTAATTCCACCAATTTTTGGTACTCGTCCGGACAGTTTTTCGATCCTCGCACAGATTCCACCGTTTCCCAGTACTCGTCCGGATTCTAATATTTTTCGGCACTCACACTGATATACCATTTTTCGGTACTCGTCTAGACAGTTTTTCGGTCCTCGCACGGATTCCACCTTTTCTTCGGTACTCGCCCGGATTCTGCTATATTCTGGTATTTACACTGATTCCACCATTTTTCGGTACTCGTACGGACAGTTTTTCAATACTCGCATAGATTCCACCTTTTCCCAATACTCGCTCGGATTCTGCTATTTTCTGGTAGTCACACTGATTATACCATTTTTCAGTACTCGTCTGGACAGTTTTTTGGTACTCGCAAGGATTCCTCCTTTTCCCGGTACTCGCCCGGATTCTGTTATTTTTCGATACTCCCACTGATTATACCATTTTTCGTTCCTCGTCCGGACTATTTTTCGGTATTCGCACGGATTCCACCTTTTTCCGATACTCGCCCGGATTCTGCTATTTTTCGGTAGTTACACTGATTATACCATTTTTTGGTACTCGTATAGACAGTTTTTCGATCGTCGCATGGATTCCACCTTTTCTCGGCACTCGCCCGGATTCTGCTATTTTTGCGGGACTCACACTGATTATACCATTTTTCGATACTCGTCCGGACAGTTTTTCCATACTCACACGGATTCCACCTTTTCCCGGTATTCACTCGGATTCTTCTATTTTTCGGCACTCACACTGATTATACCATTTTTCGATCCTCGTCCGGACAGTTTTTCGATACTCACACGGATTCCACCTTTTCCCGATACTCGCCCGGATTCTGCTATTTTTCGACACTCGCACTGATTATACCATTTGTCAGTACTCGTCCAGACAGTTTCTGGGTAATCGCATGGATTCCACCTTTTCCCGGTACTTGCCCGGATTCTGCTTTTTGTCGGTAGTCACACTGATTATACCATTTTTCGGTACTCGCACGTATTTCGCCTTTTTCCGGTACTCACCCGGATTCTGATTTTTTCCGGTAGTCACACTGATTATACCATTTTTCGGTACTCGTCCGAACAATTTTTCGGTACTCGCACGTATTTCGCCTTTTTCCGGTACTCGCCCGGATTTTTCTATTTTCCGGCAATCACATTGATTATACCGTTTATGGGTACTTGTCCAGACAGTTTTTGGGTGCTCGCACGGATTCGACCTTTTCCCGATACTCGCCCGAATTCTTCTATTTTTCGGTACTCAACCGATTCTACCATTTTTCGGTCCTCGTCCGGACAGTTTTTCGATACTCGCACCGATTTCTCTCTTTCCTGGTACTCACCCGGATTCTGCTATTTTTCGGTAATCACACTGATTATACTATTTTTCGGTACTCGTCCAGACAATTTTTCGGTACTCGCACGGATTCCACCTTTACCCGGTACATGCCCTGATTCTGCAATTTTCAGGTACTCATACTGATTCCACCATTTTTTGGTACTCGTCCGGACAGTTTTTCGGTCCTCGCAAGGATTCCACCTTTTCCCCGGTACTCGCCCAGATTCTTCTATTTTCCGATACTCACACGGATTCTACCATTTTTCGGTACTCATCCGGATAGTTTTTGGGTACTCGCACGGATTCCACCTTTTCCCGGTACTCGCTCGGATTATGCTATTTTCCAGTACTCACACTGATTATACTATTTTTCGGTACTCGTCTAAATAGTTTTTTGGTACTCACACGAATTCCACCTTTTCCCGGTACTCGCCCGGATTCTGCTATTTTTCGGTATTCACACTGATTATACCATTTTTCGGTACTTGTCCGGACAGTTTTTCGGTACTCGCACGGATTCCACCTTTTCCCGGTACTCGCCCAGATTCTGCTATTTTTCGGTACTCGTCCGTATAGTTTTTGGGTACTTGCACAGATTTCCCATTTTCCCGGTACTCGCCCGGATTCTACTATTTTTCGGCACTCACACTGATTATACCATTTTTCGGTACTCGTCCAGACAGTTTTTGGGTACTCGGACGGATTCCACCTGTTCCCGGTACTTGCCCGGATTCTTCTATTTTCCGGTACTCACACTGATTATACTATTTTTCGGTACTCGTTTGGACAATTTTTCTGTACTCGCACGGATTCCACCTTTTTCCTGTACTCGCCCGGATTCTGCTATTTTTCGGTACTCACACTGATTATACCATTTTAAGGTACTCATCCGGACAGTTTTTTGGTACTCGCACGGATTCCACCTTTTCTTCGGTTCTCGTCCGGATTCTGCTATTTTTCGTTACTCACAATGATTATACTATTTTTCGGCACTCGTCCGGACAGTTTTTCGGTGCTCGCACAGATTCCACCTTTTCCCGGTACTCGCCCGGATTCTGCTATTTTCACATACTCACACTGATTCCACCATTTTTCGATACTCGTCTGGACAGTTTTTTGGTCCTCGCACGGATTCCACCTTTTTCCGGTACTCGCCCGGATTCTGCTATTTTCAGGTACTCACACTGATTCCACCATTTTTCGATACTCGTCTGGACAATTTTTCGGTCCTCGAACGGATTCCACCTTTTCCTGTTACTCGTCCTGGTTCTCGCCCCGATTCTACTATTTTTCGGCACTCCCACTGATTATACCATTTTTCGGTACTCGTCCAGACAGTTTTTCGGTACTCGCATGGATTCCACCTTTACCCAGTACTCGTCCGGATTCTACTATTTTCCGGTACTCCTCCGGACAGTTTTTCGGTACTCGCACGGATTCCACCTTTTCCCGGTACTCGCCTGGATTCTGCTATTTTCTGGTAGTCACACTGATTATACCATTTTAAGGTACTCATCTGGACAGTTTTTCGGTATTCGCACGGATTCGACCTTTTCTTCGGTACTCGTCCGGATTCTGCTATTTTTCGGTACTCACACTTATTATACTATTTTTCGGTGCTCGTCCGGACAGTTTTTCGATACTCGCACAGATTCCACCATTTCCCGGTACTCGCCCGGATTCTGCTATTTTCAGGTACTCACACTGATTCCACCATTTTTCGATACTCGTCCGGACAGTTTTTCAGTCCTTGCACGGATTCCACCTTTTCCCGATACTCGCCCGGATTCTGCTATTTTCAGGTACTCACACTGATTCCACCATTTTTCGATACTCGTCCGGACACTTTTTCGGTCCTCGCACGGATTCCACCTTTTCCCGGTACTCGCCCCGATTCTACTATTTTTCGACACTCTGATTATACCATTTTTCGATACTCGTCTATACAGTTTTTGGGGACTAGCACGGATTCCACTTTTTCCCGGTACTGGTCTGGATTCTGCTATTTTTCGGCACTCACACTGATTATACCATTTTTCGGTACTCGCACAGATTCCACCTTTTTCCGGTACTCGCCCAGATTCTGCTATTTTTCAGTACTCACTGTGATTATACCATTTTTCGATATTCTTTCGGACAGTTTTTCGGTACTCGCACGGATTCCACCTTTTCCCGGTACTCGCCCAGATTCTTCTATTTTTCGGTACTCACACTGATTCCAGCATTTTTCGGTCCTCGCACGGATTCCACCTTTTCCCAATACTCGCCCGAATTCTGCTATTTTTCGGCACTCACACTGATTATACCATTTTTCGGTACTCGTCCCGATAGTTTTTGGGTACTCGCACGGATTCCACCTTTTACCGGTACTTGCCCGAATTCTGCTATTTTTCGGGACTCACACTGATTGTACCATTTTGTGGTACTCGTCCGGACATTTTTTCGGTCGTCGCACGGATTCCACCTTTTCCCGATACTTGCCCGGAGTCTCCTATTTTCGGGCACTCACACTGATTCCACCATTTTTCGGTACTCATCCGGACAGTTTTTCGATCCTCGCAAGGATTCCACCTTTTCCTAGAATTCTCCTGGATTTTGCTATTTTTCGGCACTCACACTGATTGTACCATTTTTCGGTACTCGTCCGGACAGTTTTTGGGTACTTGCACGGATTCCACCTATTCCCGGTTTTCGCCTGAATTCTGCTATTTTCCGGTACTCACACTGATTATACCATTTTTCGGTACTCGTCCTGATAGTTTTTGGGTACTCGCACGCATTCCACCTTTTCCCGGTACTCGCCCGGATTTTGTTATTTTTTGGCACTCACACTGATTGTACCATTTTTCGGTACTCGTCCGAACAGTTTTTGGGTACTTGCACGGATTCCACCTATTCCCGGTACTCGCCCGAATTCTGCTATTTTCCGGTACTCACACTGATTATACCATTTTTCGGTACTCGTCCTGATAGTTTTTGGGTACTCGCACGCATTCCACGTTTTCCCGGTACTCACCCGGATTCTACTATTTTCCGGGACTCACACTGATTGTACCATTTTTCGGTACTCGTCCGGACATTTTTCGGTCCTCGCACAGATTCCACCTTTTCCCGATACTCGCCCGGATTGTGCTATTTTCCAGTACTCACACTGATTATGCCATTTATCGGTACTCGTCCGGACAGTTTTTCGGTACTCGCCCGGATTCTGCTATTTTACGGTACTCACACTGATTCCACCATTTTTGGGTACTCTAAGTTTCTTCTTTATTACATTTGTTTCTCATCATTAGGAAACCATTCTAGTTTCTATCTCAGTTTATTCTTTGTTCATTTGGTTTCTGATCAGTGGATAACTATCCTAGGTTCTATTTGAGCTTAAACGTTTGTTCCTTTGCTTTCTCATCATTCTTATAAAATCCTATGTTCATTCTCAATTTAATATTTGTTTCATTTGATTTCTAATTATTCGGATGTCATTCTAGGTTCTAAGTATCTTTTCTATTACGTTTGTAGATTGGGACATCGTCTAAGTTTTTTCTTTTTTCATTTGGTTTCATATATCATTGGAAAGACATCATAGGTTCAATATAAGCTTAATATTTTTGTTTTTGTTATTGGGATGCCCTGTAGGCCCTATCTAAGCTTAATTGTTTGTTCCTTTAATTTCTCATCGTTTAGACACCATCCTAGGTTCTATCTATGTTTATTCTTAGTCCTTGATGTTTCCTATCATTGGAACGCCATCTAGGTGTTATCTAAGTTCATTTGTTTGTTCCACTTGTTTTTCATCATTGGGACAACTTTCTAGGTTCTATCCTAGCTCACTCTTTTTTTCCATTATTTGTAACTAATTATTGGGACATGATCCTTTGATTTCTCATCGTTTGGACACCATCTAGATTTTATGGAAGTTTATTCTTTCTCCCTTTAATTTCTCATCTTTGGGACAACATTGTAGGTTCTATCTAAGGTCATTCATTGTTTCGTTTTTGTTTTTGGTCATTGGGATGCCCCGTAGGCCCTATCTAAGCTTAATTGTTTGTTCCTTTAATTTCTCATCGTTTCGACACCATCCTAGGTGCTATCTATGTTCATTCTTAGTCCCTGTTGTTTCCTAACATTGGAACGCGATCTACGTTTTATCTAAATTCATATGTTTGTTGCACTCGTTTTTCAGCATTGGGACAACTTTTTAGGTTCTATCTAAGCTGATTCCTTTTTTTCCATTTGTAACTAATCATTGGGACATGATCCTTTGGTTTCTCATCGTTTGGACACCATCTAGGTTTTATGGAAATTATTCTTTCTCCCTTTGGTACGGCATTGTAGCTTCTTTCTAAGGCCATTCAATCTTTCCTTTGGTTTGTCAACATTGGGACGCCCCCTAGAACCTATCTATGTTTAATTATTTGTTTCTTTAATGTCTCATAGTTTGGGCACCATCCTAGGTTCTATCTAAGTTTATTCTTCATCCCTTTTATTTCTATCATTGGAACGCGATCTAGGTTTTATCTAAGTTAATTTGTTTGTTACACTCGTTTTTCATCATTGGGACAACTTTTTAGGTTCTATCTAAAGCTTATTCCTTTTTTTCAATTTGTAACTAATCATTGGGACATGATCCTTTGGTTTCTTATCGTTTAGACAACATCTAGGTTTTATGGAAGTTTATTCTTTCTCCCTTTGGTTTCTCATCTTTGGGACGACATCGTAGCTTCTTTCTAAGGTCATTCATTCTTTCCTTGGGTTTGTCATCATTGGGACGCCCCCTAGGCCCTATCTAAGCTTAATTTTTTGTTTCTTTAATTTCTCATCATTTGGACACCATCTTAGGTTCTATCTATGTTTACTCTTCATCCCTTTTGCTTCTTATCATTGGAACACCATCTAGGTTTAATCTAAGTTCATTTTTTTGTTCCACTCGTTTTTCATCATTGGGATAGCTTTCTAGGTTCTATCTAAGCCATTCCTTTTTCCCATTGGTAACTAATCATTGGGACATGATCTTTTCATTTCTCATTCTTTGGAAACCATCTAGGTTTGATGGAAGTTTATTCTTTCTCCATTTGGTTTCTTATCTTTGGGACGACATTGTACGTTCTTTGTAAGGTCATTCATTCTTTACTTTGGTTTGTCATCATTAGGATGCGCCCTAGGCCCTATGTAAGCTTTATTGTTTTTTCGTTTAATTTCTCATCGTTTAGACCACGTCTTAGGTTCTATGTTTATTCTTCATCCCTTTTGTTTCCTATCATTGGAACGCGATCTAGGTATTATCTAAGTTCATTTGTTTGTTCCACTCATTTTTCATAAATGGGACAACATTCTGGGTTCTATCTAAGGTCATTCCTTTTTTCCATTTGTAACTACTCATTGGGACTTTTGCCTTTGGTTTCTCATTGTTTGGACACCATCTAGGTTTGACGGATGTTTATTCTTTCTCCATTTGGTTTCTGATTTTGTGAAGACATCGTAGGTTCTTTCTAAGGTGATTCATTCTTTAGTTTGGTTTGTCATCATTGGGACGCCCCCTAGGCCCTATCTAAGCTCAATTATTTGTTACTTTAATTTCTCATCGTTTGGACAACATCCTAGGTTCTATCTATGTTTAGTCTTCATCCCTTTTCTTTCCTATGATTGGAACACCATTTAGGTTTTCATCACTAGGACAGCATTCTAGGTTCTATCGAAGGTCATTCCTTTTTTCCATTTGTAACTAAACATTGGGACATGATCGTTTGGTTTCTCATGGTTTCGACACATCTAGGTTTTATGGAAGTTTATTCTTTCTCATCTTTGGGATGACCTCGTAGTTTCTTTCTAAGGTCATTTAGTCTTTGGGACTTTTGCCTTTGGTTTCTCATCGTTTAGACACCATCTAGGTTTGATGGAAGTTTATTTTTCTCCATTTGGTTTCTCATTTTGGGATGACATCGTAGGTTCTTTCGAAGGTGATTCAATCTTTACTTTGGTTTGTCATCATTGGACCTCCCCCTAGGCCCTATCTAGGCTTAATTGTTTGTTGCTTTAATTTCTCATTGTTTACACACCATCCTAGGTTCTATCTATGTTTATTCTTCATCCCTTTTGTTTCCTATCATTGGAAAACATTCTAGGTTTTATCTAAGTTCATTTGTTTGTTCCACTCGTTTTTCATCATTAGGACAACATTCTAGGTTCTATATATGCTCATTCCATTTTCCATTTGTAACTAATCATTGGGACATGAACCTTTTGTTTCTCACTGTTTGGACACCATCTAGGTTTGGTGGAAGTTTATTCTTTCTCCCTTTGGTTTCTCATCTTTGGGACGACATCGTAGCTTCTTTGTAAGGTCATTCATTCTTTCCTTCGGTTTCTCATCATTGGGACGCCCCGTAGGCCCTATCTAAGCTTAATTTTTTGTTCCTTTAATTTCTCATCGTTTAGACACTATCCTAGGTTCTATCTATTTTTATTCTTCATCCCTTTTGGTTCCTATTATTGGAACACGATCTAAGATTTATCTAAGTTCGTTTATGAGTTCCTCTCGTTTTTCATTAGTGGGACAACATTCTAGGTTCTATCTAAGGTCATTCCCTTTTTCCATTTGTAACTAATTATTGGGACATGAACATTTGGTTTCTCATTGTTTGGACATAATCTAGGTTTAATGGAAGTTTATTTTTTCTCCCTTTGGTTTCTCATCTTTGGGATGACATCGTAGGTTCTATCTCAAGTGATTCATTCTTTCCTTTGGTTTGTCATCATTAGGACACACCGTAGGCTTTATCTAAGCTTAATGATTTGTTTCTTTAATTTCTCATCGTTTGGAGACCATCCTCGGTTCTATGTTTATTCTTCATCCCTTTTGTTTCCTATGATTGGAACACGATCTAGGTTTTATCCAATTTCATTTGTTTGTTCCACCCGTTTTTCATCATTGGGACAACTTTCTAGGTTCTATCTAAACTCATTCCTTTTTTCCATTTCTAACTAATCATGGGGACATGATCCTTTGGTTTCTCATTGTATGGAAACCATCTAGGTTTTATGGAAGCTTATTCTTTCTCCTTTTGGTTTCTCATCTTTGGAATGACATTGTAGGTTCTATCTAAGGTCATTCATTCTTTCCTTTGGTTTGTCATCATTGGCACACCCCCTAGGCCCTATCTAAGCTTAATTATTTGTTCCTTTAATTTCTCATCGTTTAGACACCATCCTAGGTTCTATTTATGTTTATTCTTCATCCCTTTTGTTTCCAACCATTGGAACGCCATCTAAATTTTAGCTCAGTTCATTTATTTAATCCACTCGTTTTTCATCATTGGGACAACATTCTGGGTTCTGTCTATGCTCATTCAGTTTTTGCATTCGTAACTATTCATTGGGACACGAACCTTGGGATTCTCACAATTTGGACACCATCTAGGTTCGATGGAAGTTTATTCTTTCTCCATTTGGTTTGTCTTCTTTGGGACCAGATCATGGCTTCTTTCTAAGGTCATTCATTCATTAGTTTGGTTTGTCATCATTGGGACGCCCTGTAAAACCTATCTAAGCTTAATTGTTTGTTCCTGTAATTTCTCATCGTTTAGACACCCTCTGAGGTTTTGTCTATGTTTATTCTTCATCCCTCTTGTTTCCTATCATTGGAACACAATCTAGGATTAATCTAAGTTCATTGGTTTGTTCCACTCGTTTTTCATCACTGGGACAGCTTTCTAGGTTCTATGTATGGTCATTCCTTTTTTCTATTTGTAACTAATCATTGGGACACGATCCTTTGGTTTATTCTGTGGAAACTATCCAGGTTTTTTGGAAGTTTATTCTTTCTCCATTTGGTTTCTCATCTTTGGGATGACATCGTAGGCTCTATTTAAGGTCATTCATTCTTTCCTTTGGTTTCTCATCATTAGGACGCCCCTTAGACCCTATGTCAACTTAATTGTTTGTTCCTTTAATTTCTCATCGTTTAGACACCATACTAGGTCATTTATTTTTTGTACTTGTTTTTCATCTTTGGGACAACTTTCTAGGTTCTATCTAAGCTCATTCCTTTTTTCCATTTATAACTAATCATTGGGACACGAAACTTTGGTTTCTCATCTTTCTGACAACATCGTAGGTTCTAAGGTCATTAATGCTTTCCTTTGGTTTGTCTTCATTGGCATGCTTGCTATAGGCCCTATCTAAGCTTAATTAATTGTTCCTTTAATTTCTCATTGTTTAGACGCTATCTTGGGTTCTATCTATGTTTATTCTTCATCTCTTTTGTTTCCTATCATTGGATTGCCATCTAGGTTTTATCTAAGTTCATTTGTTTGTTCCACTTGTTTTTCATCATTGGGACAGCTTTCTAGGTTCTATCTAAACTCATTCCTTTTTTTCCATTTGTACTAATTATTGGGACATGATCCTTTGGATTCTCATCGTTTGGACACCATCTAGGTTTTATGGAAGTTTATTCCTTCTCCCTGTGGTTTCTCATCTTTGGGACGACATCATAGCTTCTTTCTATTTACCTTCAGTTTGTCATCATTGGGATGCCCCCTAGGCCCTATCTAAGCTTAATTGTTTGTTCCTTTAATGTCTCATCATTTGGACACCATCCTAGGTTCTGTCTATGTTTAGTCTTCGTCTCTTTTGTTTCCTATCATTGGATTGCCATCTAGGTTTTATCTAAGTTCATTTGTTTGTTCCACTTGTTTTTCATCATTGGGACAGCTTTTCTAGGTTCTATCGAAGCTCATTCCTTTTTTCCATTTGTAACTAATCATTGGGACATGATCCTTTGATTTCTCATTGTTTGGACACCATCTAGGTTTTATGGAAGTTTATTCTTTCTCCCTTTTGTTTCTTTTATTGGGGACGACATCATAGGTTTTTTCTAAGGTCATTCCTTTTTTTCTATTGTTTGTAATCATGGGGACGCCCTAGGCGCTATCTAAGCTTAATTGTTTGTTCGTTTAATTTCTCACCATTTAGACAACATCGTAGGTTTTGCGTATGTTTATACTTCATCCCTTTTGTTTCCTATCATTGGAACACCATCTAGATTTTACCTAAGTTCATTTAGGTTTTCTACTCGTTTTTCGTCATTGGGACAGCTTTCTAGGTTCTATGTCAGCTTATTCCTTTTTTCCATTTGCAACTAATCATTAACACATGATCCTTTGGTTTCTCATCGTTTGGACACCATCTAGGTTTTATGGTAGTTTCTTCTTTCTCCATTTGGTTTCTCATTTTGGGAGGATATTGTAGGTTTTTTCAAAGGTCATGCATTCTTTACTTTTGTTTGTCATCATTGGGACTCCCCCTAGTCCTTATCTAAGCTTAATAGTTTGTTCCTTTAATTTCTAATCGTTTAGACACCATCCTAGGTTTTGTCTATGTTCATACTTCATCCATTTTGTTTCCTATGATTGGAATACCATCTAGGTTTAATCCATGTTCATTTGTCTTTTCCACCCGGTTTTCATCATTGGGAAAGCTTTCTAGGTTCTATTATGCTGATTCCTTTTTTCCATTTGTAACTAATCATTGGGACGCGATCCATTGGTTTCTCACCGTTTGCACACCATCTAGGTTTGATGGAAGTTTATTCTTTCTCCCTTTGGTTTCTCATCTTTGCAACGACTTTGTAGCTTCTTTCTAAGGTCATTCATTCTTTAATTTGGTTTGTCATTATTGGGACGCCCCGTAGGCCCAATCTTTCCTTGGGTCTGTCATCATTGGGACGCCCCCTTAGTTAATTGTTTTTTCCTTTAATTTCTCGTCGTTTGGAAAGCATCCTAGGTTCTATCTATATTTCTTCTTCATCCCTTTTCTTTACTATCATTGGAACACCATCTAGGTTTTATCTAAGTTCATTTTTTTGTTCCTCCATTTTTTCATCATTGGGACAGGTTTCTAGGTTCGATCAAAGCTCATTCCTTTTTTCCATTAATAACTAGTCATTGGGACATGATCCTTTAGTTTCTCATCGTTTGGAAGCCATCTAGGTTTTATGGAAGTTTATTCTTTCTCCCTTTGATTTCTCATATTGGGGACAACATCATAGGTTTTTTCTAAAGTCATTCATTCTTTTCTTGAGTTTGTCATCATTGGGACGCCCCCCTAGGCCCTATCGAAGCTTAATTGTTTTTTCCTTTAATTTCTCATCGTTTGGACACCATCCTCGATTTTATTCCTATCATTCGAACGCCATCTGGGTATCATTTAAGTTCATTTGTTTCTCATCATAAGGACAACTTTCTAGGTTCTATCGAAGCTCGTTACTTTTTTCCATTTGTAACTAATCATTGGGACATGATCCTTTGGTTTCTCATTGTTTGGACACCATCTAGGTTTTATGTAAGTTTATTCTTTCTCCCTTTGTTTTCTCATATTCGGGACAACATCATAGGTTTTTTCTAAGGTCATTCATTCTTTTCTTTCGTTTGTCATCATTGGAAAGCCCCCTAGGCCCTATCTAAGCTTAATTGTTTGTTCCTTTAATTTCTCAATGTTTAGACACCATCCTAGGTTCTATCAATGTTTATTCTTCATCCCTTTGGTTTCCTATCATTACAAAGCAATCTAGGATTTTGCTAAGTTCATTGGTTAGTTCCACTCGTTTTTCTTCATTGGGACAACTTTCTAAGTTCTATCTAAATTGATGTGTTTTTTCCATTTGTAACTAATCATTGGAACATAATCCCTTAGTTTCTTATCGTTCGGAAACAATCTAGGTTTGAAGGAAGTTTATTCTTTTTCATTTTGAGATGACATCGTATGTTCTTTCTAAGGTCATTTATTCTTTACTTTGGTTTGTGATAATTGGAACGCACACAAGCCCTATCTAAGCTTAATATTTTGTTCCTTTAATTTCTCATTGTTTAGAAACCATCGTAGGTTCTATCTATGTTTGTTCTTCATCCCTTTAGTTTCTTATGATTGGAACGGGATTTAGGTTTAATCTAAAGTTCATTTCTTTGTTCCAATTGTTTTTCATCATTGGGACAACTTTTTAGGTTCTATCTATGCTCATTCCGTTTTTCCATTTGTAACTAATCATTAGGACGCGAAGCTTTGGTTTCTAATTGGTTGGACACCATCTAGGTTTGATGGAAGTTTATTCTTTCTTCTTTTGGTTTCTCTTCTTTGAGACGACATTGTAGGTTCTAAGGTCATTCATTCTTTCCTTTGATTTTTCATCATTGGGACATGAACCTTTGGTGTCTCATCGTTTCGACACCATCCCTTTGATGGAAGGTTATACTTTTCTATTTGATTTCTCATTTTGGGATGACATCGTAGGTTCTTTCTATGGTCATTCATTCTTTACATTGGTTTGTCATCATTGGGACGCCCATTATGCCCTATCTAAGCTTAACTTTAAGTTCTCACCGTTTAGACACGACACTAGATTGTATCTTTGTTTATTCTTCATCCGTTTAATTTCCTATCATTGGGACGCCCATTCAACCCTATCTAAGCTTAATTGTTTGTTCCTTTAATTTCTCACCGTTTAGACACCATCTTAGTTTTGTCTATGTTTATTCTTCATCCCTTTTGTTTGCATTATTGGAACGCCATCTAGATTTTATCTAAGTTGATTTATTTATTCTACTCGCTTTTCGTCATTGGGACAGCTTTCTAGTTTCTATCTAAGCTCAGTCCTTTTTTCCATTTGTAACTAATCATTGGGACTTGATCCTTTGGTTTCTCATCGTTTGGACACCATCTAGGTTTTATGGAAGTTTATTCTTTCTCCATTTGGTTTCTCATTTTGGGACAACACCGTAGATTCTTTCTAAGGTGATGCATTCTTTACTTTGGTTGTCATCATGGGGACGCCCCCTAGGCCCTATCTAAGCTTAATTGTTTGTTCATTTAATTTCTCACCGTTTAGACACCTGTGGACCCCGCATTTCGGCTCAATGCGCTTCCCACTCAAAGGCGAGCTCGATTTTTAATTGGAAAAATTGATTTTTATTGATGAAGAAAATGACTTGGAGTCGCCACCTATTTTTGTTTTATTTTTAAAGGGTAAACAAAATAAGAAAGAAAAACCCTAAGTGTGACTCCTTATTTGGAAAAGGTGGTCTACGGAAAACCGGATCGGGTTCGGGGGTCAGGTTACTTATCGGGAAGGTACGGTAAGGACCGTAGCACCCTTCTAAGTCCCTAAAGTCGGGTCTCTACTAATAAAATGAAGCAATCATGGAAATTGATGAGGGAATCAATGAATACTCAGAGTGATCATGCACATGCGAGAATCTAAACATGCATATAGAAAATGACCTGAGCAGATGTGGATGCGTACCTGGGCAACGAGCCACCATGCGCTATCAAGAAAGGAGGTTAGTGCATAATAACAATCACGAGATATATCACAGGGCATAATAAAATTTATCATTCATGGGAATTATATCAATCAATTATAAATTCACTTATGTGGGGCCCCCACCAAAGCCCGATTGATCTTGCACGAATTAATCTCACAAATTCCATTATTCTGAAATTATGAAAATGACATTCATGCTTATATAAAGTCAAGAGGAACAAAAGATTATTTGAAAATCGGAATGGAATTAAAATTGTTTGAGTGAAAACTGGATTTTTGAAATTTATTTGAAAATTGGAGTCTCGAAGATTGTTTGATAGTTGGAGTCTCGAAAATTATTTGGAAATTGAAGTTTTGGGAATTGAATTTAGGAATGGGAATTTTGGAAGTTAAATTTTGAAAAAATTATTTGAAGATTGAGTTTTAAAAAATAAACGAATAAATAAAATGATAATGATTAAATAAATCGATATGAGAATTAAAAATTTTGGAAATCGGAATTTTGAGGAATTGTTTGAAGGTTGAATTTTAAAAATGAACAAATAAATAAATAAATAAGATAACGACGATTAGATAAATTGATGTAAGAATTAAAATTTTAAAAAATTGGAATTTAATTTAGAAAACGGAATTAATGTTTTTAGGAAGATAAGTCATGCAAATTGAAAACAAAATGGCTAACTTGAGGTGGGTATGGCTTTGGAATGGGCATGGGCCAACTTAAGGTGGGTGAACAAATCAATTGAAGTGGGCATGGGCTTGGAATGGGCATGGGCCAACTTAAGGTGGGTAAACAAAACATGAAGTGAGCATGGGCTTGGAATGAGCATGGGCCAACTTAAAATGAGAGAACAAAACAAGGGGCCTTTAGGAATGGGCCTAAGGGAAAGAAGGTCTTCAAAGGACGTCCATGGGCCTTTCAAGTATCATAACAGGGTTATTCAACATGAAGCTGGCTGTTTCTTAATTGTTTACTTGTTGGACATTCTTCCTGGGAAGGAATACTCTGAATTTCTACATAAGTTCATGTCCGCTGTCAAGCAAAACTATGGAGAAAAAGTTATACAGTTTGAAGATTCTGCAAACCGTAATGCTTTTGAGCTGCTTGCAAGATACGACACAACTCATTTTGTCTGCAATGGTGATAGGAACAACATCTATGGTTCTTGCAGGGCTTCTTGCCGCACTGAAGCTATCTGGTGGTACTTTGGCTGATCACAAATTTTATTTCCTTGGTGCTGGAGAAGCGGAGACTGGGATAGCATAGGTTATGGCCCTTGAGATGTTGAAACAGACAAGATGTCCATACTCTAATGCAACTTATCCAATGCACCCCTCACGGTTGTGGAGTTTTGGTTTTTCCTTGGACACAAAAGCTCCTTCACGTACGAGACTTTTCCTAAGGCGTATCCTGCTCACGCAAAAGACCTCATCATCGTCCAGCTGGTTCAGATCAATGGCAAATTGAGTGGTACCTTTAAGGCTGAAGAAGGATGTATAGAGGAGGATGTCTTTAGTTTGGCTCCATCAGATGAGAAACTCTCCAAGTTCTAGACAACAATGATTCTCTGGTCATCACAATTCAGGTTCAGCAATAAGATATAATTTGACCAAGGTATTCATGTTCTTATCACATTTTGTTGGGATGTCCATCACTTCCTACATGTTGGCTCTACTGGAGATGAAGTGGGAAGTGACTCTAAATTTTTTCAAGCTAGTTATTGACTGCACTAGATATTGGCTTGTGGGTTCCACTCCAGTACCACATCTCAGAGAGTGATTTCTCAGCAAGATAGCTACAAGAAAATGGTGACAAAAGACAACTCTCCAAATTCGTTTGCCCCACACATGCCACTTGTGTTGAGAGGTCCCACATGCAAACTCTCCTCTTCCAGATGCTTCTTTCTTTGGGAATGTATAATTTTGAATTAAAATTTCAACTGAAATATTCCTAGATTTTAAATTTCATCCTTAAACATCTTCAAATTAATAAAATCTGTTTGTAATAAATTTATTTGCTGTCAAATTTTCTTCTGACGTGCATTTTCTTATTTATCTTGGTTTTTAAATAATTTCTTTGTCTTTCTCGATTTTCATAAAAATACATTCTCCTATTTCGAAAATAATGGAATTCATCCATATTTCTATGATCCGTCCTCCATGATTATTAGAAAAACGGATTTTTTGGAATTAATTCATGCAAATAAATATGGGCCTTGGGGGGGCCCAATATATGTGATTATTGATTCTATTTGTCATTCTTGATTGATATTGATTGATTATATATGAACAAATTTGAGAGAATTTTTTTTTTAAAAAAAATTCTTTTTATTTTTTTCTCTCTATTCAAATTGATTATTGCATCAATATTTATACATGAATAGTTGAGGTCATCTTGCCTTAAAAAGGAAATCTAATCCTTGACTTTAGGAGAAAGTCTTTCATAAAATTAGGAAATAAAATTAGAATAGGAAACGACTATATGCGGTATAGCAGCCATAATAACTAGCCATGCAAATGGCGGTATAGGTATACAGTACAGCTGTATGCATAGCTATACCTTCCGGATTTCCACACTTCCCCTCAAGCTGGATTGTAAATGTTGATCATTCCTACCTTGGATCTCAAGTCCTCAAAGTTGGTTCTAAAAAGCGCCTTGGTAAGAATGTCTGCTGTTTGGAGAATTGTTGGAGTGTAAAGCAATGAAATTGTCCCTTCTTCTATCTTCTCCTTAATGAAATGATTTATTTCCACATGCTTTGGTCAATCATGATAAACTTGGTTCTTAACGATACTTATGGCAACTTGATTGTCACAAAACATCTTCATAGAATCTCCCATTGGAACTTTTAGTTCATTTAGGAATGAGATATTTGGACAAGGAAGATTGGAGGATTTTGGAAAGCTAGTCGAGGGGAGATTCTGAGTGTGGTTCTAGTGAATTTGGTCTGGTTTTTGAACTACATACAGTTCATATTTTAGGACATGGATAATATGTTTTTTGGAAAGATAATATTCAAGCCACGTCTCAAGGAGATTCTGCATACGGTTCCAGGGGAATTTGGGGTGTATTTTTGAACCACATTCAGTGGATATTTAGGGACATGGAGAACATGTTTTCAGGGTGGGGGAGCCTTTAGAGGATGCGCAAGCTGGTGATTTTGAATGGGGCATTCTAGGGACTTTCAAATGAGAATTCAACAGATTTTTGGTGTGGGGATTAACACCGTTTGAGGGTACGCAGGTGGAAGAAGGCATCCATCACGACAATAAAAATTTGGAGCCCACTCACAGCACAAGAGGTCTCTACACAAGCAGCGCACCATTGCAGTAAATCAAGGCTACCACTTTGATATAGCAACAGCCCGCATAGGTTAGTTTTTCCATTGATCTACCTTTTTAGTTTTTCCATTGACCTACTTTCTCTCATGTTTTAGTTTTGTTTTTTTTTAGTTACTAAAATTCAATATTTCATGTAAGTTTTTAGGTTTTTTTTTAATGTAAAAAATCAAAGCAATATGATGTGTGTCATGTGCATGTAAATATTAGTGTTTAGGTTTCTAAATTAATAGATGAAAGAATATGATGTGTGTGCCATGTGCATGTGAATACTAGTGTTTTAGGCTTTTAAAATTAATAAATCAAAGCAGTATGATGTGTGGCCTGGTACATGTGAATGTTAGTGTTTTAGGTTTTTAAATTAATAAATCCAAGGAGTATGATATGTGTGGTTATGTGCATGTGCATGTGCATGTTAGTGCTTTAAAGTTGATAAATGTGATGTTTTGAGTTTTAAAGTTAATAAGTCAATGAGAAGTGACAACTTAAACTTTTATGATCTCACTATTCATTTTATAATTCTTAGTTGTTAGTTATTCAATTTTTTTAGGATTTCATAATTCAGTTTAAAATTTTCAGTTTGTTGATTGTCTAATTATTGATTGATCCCATATTATGGTATTCTTGTTTTAGAAAATGGTTAATTCTAGTGATGATCCATCTTATGTAGCTTACGTGTTTTTTTTAGAATTTTAGTATTAGTTTATTTCATTTCATGCTATTATTTTCATGTTCCAAGTTTATTGTTTTTAATTTGTGAATCAATATTAATTTTGTATGCTTAGAATTATATTTAATTAATTTAGTTAACCTTGTGTTATTGTTTGGATGCTTTCAAGTTCACTAATTTTAATTTTGATCCATCAATATTTAGTTTGAGTTTTGTGGAATTTTAGTTAATCAATTTAGTTAATCACACATTATTGTTTTCATATTTTCAAGTTTGTTAAACTTTAGTTTTTTTTATTCATCATATTTAGTTTGAGTGTTTTTCAGAATTCTAGTTAATTTATTTTAATTGATCTCATGTTACCATTTCCATGTGTTTAAGCTTGTTAGTTTTAATTCTTGATTGATCATAGTTTAGCTCATATGCTATTCAATATTTTAGTTAATTCTTGTGTTGTCTTGCCCATGTTCTAGAATTGCTAATTTTAGTTTTTAATTAATCCTTAATTAGTTCATGTGTTTAATTAGAAAGTTTTGTATGTTCATGTTTCTATATTTACATAATTATATTCCCATGCTTATGTGTTTCATTAGTCTTATGTTAGTTCTTTCTTGGCCTTATTTCAGTTTACAGGCTTTTAGAATCCTAGTGGTTGGTTCATGAATCAACATCTTGTTAGTTTGTTTAATCTAAAATACTTTGCCCATTGCTTTAATGATCCTTAGTTTAATTTGATTTTTCTGAGGCCATTGGAAACTCATGAAGGTTGGCCCCTTCTCACCATATTGGTTTGGTTGGTTGTTAATGATCACTTGCTTGATGGAAATCTAGTTGAGAAGATAAGAATGAAAAAGGATTGGGCATCCAAGTACTAAGTAGCGATTGAAATTGGAAGGGAACTTTGCTATCTTCACCATGACCACTACCCCGCGCCCCACGGTGATTTAGAGTTACGCGACATATTGTTTGATGAAAACATGGAATCTCATCTGGTGGAATTTGGATTGAAATTTCTGGCAGAATTGAATGAAGTTTCATTCTCATCAAGAATTCCTGGAACATAAACAGGAGGTGGCATACAGAGCAAGCCAAGGATGGGATCATCTTTGAGCCACTTGGGGGTGCACATGCAGCTCCGTCTTGGACCTCTTTCCAATGTATTGAAGCAATGTCTGTTTTAAATAATTTTTTGAAACTGAAACATAAAGACTAAAAAACTGCAAAGGTAAGAATCCTAAGTCACCAAGCCTACTCTTGGATGGCTTCACATGACTGACTTTTTGGATGTTTAGACCAGAGCTAATGTAAGTAGAGGCAGCAAGCTGCAAAGGCCATTAAATGGGATTGGAAAGGAGGTTCATGGTGATTCCAGAGAATCCAAAATCGAGGCCACAAGATTGAAAGGAGAGAGACACATAAGCAAAATTATTGAATATCTGATTGATATAAAGAAAAGAAATCTTCCAGAAACCGCAAGAGATTGAAGCGAGACTACCCTTTTTTTCTTATTATATACAGTTGAAGTTACGTTTGGCTTTGCTGTTAGCCTACTGGTTTCGGTTTAGAAATGTATTCAGGATTTTGGCATCCCAAGTTATATACTGCTGCCATTAGGCATGGCTTGGAGGAGTTTGGTTGGCAGAAGCTTGAACACAAGGCTGACCCTTCTATATAGAGAAGACATTTTGGGTAAGTAAGGATTCAGCATGGTGGATTTTGGGAGCTAAGGATTCAGTCCACGTTTTGAGAGAGAGGATCTGGACAGAGGCGGAAAAGAAAAAGGAAAGAGTGGGGATTCTAATTTTTCAGCAAGAAAATTTTGGATTCTAGGGGGCAGGTTTTTAGAGAGATGAGAAAACCATTTAGAAAGGAGGAGGATATAGAGAAAAAGAGAGGAATTTTTCATTGATTTCAAGGGGAGAAGGAGAACTCAGGTTCACTGGTTTTCTGGTGGGTTTTGGAAAGGGAGAACACAGCTCACTTGAAGCGTGTTTAAATATGTGCATGCTCTCTTTTGGCTTTCACTGTGGTCTTTTTTAATCTCTACTGTTAATAGCTGATGCATGGAATTATTACTAATATTGGTATCTAAGAATTGTGCTCTTGTTCTCTGATGTCCCCACTTGTTTTCAAGCCCATTAACAAAACAATGGAATGTGGCTTGGTTTGGTTATTCAGTCTTTTCCTGTCTCCACTTTGTTTTCTGGAGTTCCTTTTTTTTTTCTTTTTTTTCTTTTTTTTTTCTTGTGTTCGTTTTTCTTTTTTTTTAGGTACCCATTCTTTGTTAAGCAGCAATTTCTGGAATGCTTGGAGTAGGAGAGTTGAGACTATCACGGGGAATAAAGATTTGGAATGTCGATGAAGTGTTGAATCCTAATTCTCTGATCTTCTAAATTTATATCTTGACCTTGGCCATGCTACTAGCCTTCAATGACTAAGTGCTAATGGTCCTTCAAACCAGTGGCTTAGAGCAAGTCTTCAATTGCATCATCCAGGTTCTTCTGTTTCTACTAGGTCATTATTAAAAAGGAAGGAAAGGTCATGTTGCTTCCTCGATGACATGATGATCCTTTGGATGTGTCCCCTTCTTTAAAACTGTGGTCTCTATTCTTGCTCTGGACCACAAATTTTGAGGGAGTGTCACTATTTTGGCAAGGTTATTGATTCCATTGATGGCATTATATTGGACAGGCCAGATTCCTGTAATCTTTTTTCAGTGAAGTGCTTGTATGGACATGGGATGGTTCAGTCCACCATTCTCTTGAATGCTAATGGCTCGGAGACCATATCAGCTAATGCCAACTTGGCGTAAGACTTGCTGATTCGGAAACCTTGGATGGACGTACTTATGTTAGTAATGAAGAGCAAGTTGCAGTGGTGGACGTCAAGGTAACAACACCAAATGAAGTCATGTCTGGGAATGATGCTTTGGTGGGGAATTTGTAGGAAGAACTTGTAATGGTGAGAGTCTCTACAAGTAAGCCATTGTTTGTGATGACAAGGTTGCTGTGGGAGATACTATTTTAGTGGAAGTTGTTGAAACAAGCAAGACTGAAAAGAGCAAGACTGTTCATAAGAACTCAAAAGCACTTTTTTTTAATGGCAGTTTGCACAGTAGCAGAACGAAGTTCCCATTGCCTAATGACACCGCTACTCCATTTCATTCTGAATGCGTAAGCTTGTCTCTCTTGATGCTAAGAAAAGCTCGTTGTTGGTGATGGAGTCTTCAATGCACATATCAATGCTTTGGTTGGGATTTTCTTCAGCAATGATGCAGAAGGATAGCAATTGTCGTGAAGAATTCTCCTTTGCAAATATCAGAATTCAAGAATGGAAAGATCTGAGGGGAGGTTAATTTATCTTCTATACTTGAATTTTGAAAAGAGTTGTTTCTAGGTATGGAATTGTTGCTTGAATATATCTTTGCCAGCAGTGAAACTAATGAAATGGGATGAAGATATTTTCAATCTTGAGTATGTCTTGGCTTCATTCAATATTGTGGCAGTTCCAGATTTTGACATGGAACCCGTGGAAAACAGAAGTTCGAATATTTT
Organism: Vitis x doaniana; assembly: GCA_030345155.1. Lineage (NCBI taxonomy): Eukaryota > Viridiplantae > Streptophyta > Magnoliopsida > Vitales > Vitaceae > Vitis > Vitis x doaniana. The sequence continues at coordinate 9,301,337 of CP128323.1, forward strand.
CAATCCCAAGCTTGTCTTGGCATCTCCAGAAACTGCTGCAGTTGTAGATTATACAGCAATTTTGGGGATTATTGGTCCTGAGTAATCTCACAACTGGACTGGTAACAGAGTGAGAGCTCAGTGTAAAGGAAGGTCTTACAGTTTTCTATAATAAGGAATTTTCATATAACTTGAGAATCTGTGCAGTAAAGCGAATTGCTGATGTTTCAAGGCTTCGATATTATCAATTTTTGTAGGTTGCTGGTGCCCAGTTCTAGTCTCTGCTCCATATTAAACCATATCAAAAGCTGTCAGAGACTGAAATAGAAACCTGTGCCTTCTATTGGAGGACTGTGCTACACATGCTTCATCAGCTGGTGAGAAGTGGCACTAGAGGAAATGTAGAAATGGCCTGGAGGTCTCTTGAGAATTTTCTCAAGTGAAATGCAGAGTCCTTTGCAGATATGGACTGCATGAAATATTGGTCCAATCATTCTCAAGATTTTGCCTAATGCATCAGAGGCCATCAGAGCCAGTTTTGCAATTGCCAAATATTTGATTGAGAAAGGGTTAAAAACCAATAACACTGAATGGTGATAGCAGTAAGGCTTCTACCCTGTTCAATGATTCACGGTGGTTCTGGCGAACAAGATGGAGCTTTATCATGTCTAGGACGTGAGATTCTCCTTTTTTGCATCACTTCTTAGTGATGGAGGGTTATGTCCAGGAATGCAAAAGCCATGATTAAGATGTCTAGAGTGATTTACTTGATGATTTCATTCTTTGAGTCTTATCACTTTAGTCATCTGATGGCAAGACTTTAGAAGCTGAGACAGCTTTTGTGACTGTCCCTCAACATTCATGGCAATATCAGAAGGGACTCGAAACCAGTACAAATAGTCCCTTCGATTTTCACAATGGGCTCAATGGCTAGCGATGACGGATTGGATGAGAATGAGGAACTCTCAGCAGAATTTGTTCCATTCACCCTTAGGTCATCATTTGGAAGCACCAACATTGTAGATACATCAACAAAGCTCACTCTTTCTAAGGCGCTCGGTAAAGCAAAGCTATTCAATCCTCTATTTCTATTAATTCTGATGAAGAGGCACACCAAATTCCTATAAGTCTTCTTTCAGATTCAATCCACCTTCGTCCTTGTCTCATGCTTGGTTGCTGAGAAAAGTGTGTTTTTTGTGGTATTAATACCACAAAAGCTATTTCTTGATTCAAAATTTGGAAATTGAGGAATTTATTAATCCCCTTGCACTTAGTGATTCTGCTTGTGGATGTGAGAGCAATGAATTTCATAATTCCAATTAGGAGCCTGTTGAAGCAGATTCCAGTTCTAGAAATTCTGAGATTAAAGAAGACAAACTGACAATATGGGTACCACTCTCTAGCTTCCACACTAACAACTCCTTTCCATCCACTCCTAGGCAATGTTGATCAAGTTCTGGTTGGTAAGGCCTTAAAGCAACTGCCAAGTAAAGAAGCTCAAGTAGCTACAAAGTTCGATTATGAAAGAATGCAACTTATGTTAGTAAAAAGGTATTCCAGAATGTGTGCACATCTGCTATGAGGCTAGCCTGAAGGGTCTTGATGTTGATTATGTTGATTTGTATTATCAGCATCATGTAGATACATCAGTACCTATGGAGGTTCAAGTGGGGTCTATCGGGAATTGCCCAGCTTACAAGCATCAGTTAAGGGATGAACAACAAACAACTTGGAGAACAGAAATCACTGTGTTGGTTTTTTTTTTTTTTTTTTTTTTTTTTTTTTTTTTTTTTTTGTAGTGGCAATGTTAGTGCCTGGTAGTCATACGCATACTTCACAGTAAATGATCTTTCTGAATTAGTCCCTAAGACCTGCAAGAGGAAAAGGTAAAGAGTATAAAGTTGTATCCCGTGATTTTTTTTTTTTTTTAGGGGTCTCCAGATTCATTATTCATTTCCAGGGCATTTCTCATAGGGTGCTCCATTTTATCTTGCTCCAAGAAAAGATTATGGAGGAATAAAAAAATTGGGGGAGTGGTGGGATTCAAACAGGTTGTTGAATGAGATCAATCAGCTAGAGAGTTGTTCTTGCCTAGCAGCCTTTAGCCCTACATCGATGATAACTATACCTTCGAGATTTTATCAGAAAGCTTCAAGTCACTTGAACTTAGATGCAATCATAAATCCTGGGAACAACAGAGATCCTCTACTTGAATCTAAGGGAAATTTGATTGGAATTGATGCAACAATATTTACTCAGACAGGTAGAGGCCGATCACTTGCAAAAACTTCTTCACCATGAAAGCTCAGTTCTCATCAACCAGACCTGTTTTCTGAGGTTGACTTCTGCATGTGGGTTTTAATGGGTTTGGGTTGTTGAAAGGAGGAGATGTATTTAGTTCAAATAAATCACAATGAAGATGGCACTGAAGACGCATCTACTGCACAGTCACTGTCTTCAGAACCCACTGGTATATGTGATGCCTTTGGAAATCCGAAGGTACTTCCTCAAATTAGAGATCAATACCAAGTTGACTTTCCAACTCTTAGTACAAAATCTGATTATCTTTGGCTTACAAGTTACCCAACTGATGCTGCAATAGTGGTTGACACTCCTCACTGTTTTTTGTTGGGATTACCCATACCAATTATGTGGGTCACTGATGAAATTGAGAACATTGAACATGAACCTCTGGAATTTCTTGGAGCATCCAATAAAAATTGGCCTGTGGAATCTGATGACATCAAAGAGGATCATATTCTTATAAAAAGAGAGGATTCAGAACTTAAAGTCGAGCCTTCAGTTGTTTTGGTGGAGAATGAATTATGCATGGGAGAATCAATGAACTTAGTTTTGCAACAAGGAAGCTCTGAGATTCCACCCTCCTCTGATCAGGCTACTACCCAGCTCACACTATGCTCGAAATGAACTACACTAAGCAGCAACATACAACAGTTGTGATGTCTGAAGGATTGTGACCAGCTCTTACTGGTTCGAAGTGGGGTGCACCAGACGATGTGCTGTGTTGATTTGTATCTTATCCATTGGTCGGTCTAGATGAAAAAGGGTTCTATTGGCTTCAAATCTAAAAACCTCACCCAATCAGATATACCAAGCACATGGAATGCAATGGAAGCACTTATGATTTTGGCAAGGCTTGAGTCGTTAGCGTAAGCAATTTCTCTACAAATAAACTGGGGGACCTGTCGGAGATTTCCTGTATTCCTCATGTTGTCAACCAAGTGGAGCGTCATCCTTCATGAGAGCAGAGAAACTGCATGTCGAGTCAGAGAATGTGGAGAAGGGTACCTTGGAGCTCATTGCTATGACGAGGAGAATGGAAACTTTTTTATCATAGGTTCAGCAGTATGGAAAGGAAGATTCTGGCATTTTGCATTTGGACTACACTATAATAAGGGCTAGAACAATACTGCCTCATTGAGAGGCTTTTGTGAAAAACTTGAGACAAATTCTTCTGGCAGTATCATTAGTAGCTATGATTTTTTTTTATGAGCCTGTCATCAACACAAGCTCCAGAAGCAGTTTGCCAGAAACATACTCAAGCTCCATAAGCAGACCAGTAAACATGCAGTTGTGCCTTTGATTGAGTCAGCAGGCTGCTCCCTCGGGGTCAGAACCAGATAAAGGCAACTAGGGTTGGAATTAATTGCACCTTGACTTCTCCATGGCTTGCACAGTTGAAATTGTAGATGATGTGCATTCTCTCATTGACCATATACATCCAGCACAGCCTCCTCTATTCCAGTTTGGTCAAATCAGGTATATATCACCTACTTCCTAGGGAATTATACCATTGGCTCCTCATCCTTGTCCTGTCATCTTGTTTTTTACCTCATCTCATTGGTGCCTTAACAACCATGCTCATAGCCAAGCTGATACTTAGAAATATAGTAATGGGCACGATCATTAGAATCATGGGTTCAACTCTAGGGCCTATGATGATTTCAACAGGAATGGTTTTGCCCTTGCCACTTCCACATTTGGCAGTAGATGACCTTGATGGACCAGTTCCACTGCTTTCTGACCATATACTTGCAATTTCTTGCTGTGTAAGATAAGCTTTTAAAAATGGAGGTGCGATATTCATCATGACTGGGGGTGTTTTTCCATATTTTGGTGCTTCAATTATGGTTCTTCCAGAAGACATAGGTCGCATCATCACTGTTCCTATAACCCTTGTGTAGACCCCCATTTAGGGGCTCATGTTTTTATCACATTTGCTGTAAGTTTTTCTTTGCAAGTGGAAGGCTCTCAAGGAGCCACGTGTCTCTTCCAGATTGACTAGTAAAGAATCAAGTTAGTGGTTTTGATGGCCAATGGAAGCTTGACATGTGGAGATATATTCAGCAGAAAAGCTGAAAACCGTTAAACTGCAGGAGAGTGGAGGGGAGGCAGCAGGGGTGAGGTGTTTTTAGTGTTGCCGTTAGAGATTTTTTGGTGGAGGGAGCTAGGGAAGAGGGGGTATTCCTTGAGCTAGGGGCAGACGGTGAAGCTAAAAAAAAAAAACACCTTAGAGGATATTTTTTTGAGGAGGAGATTATTCTGGAGAGGAACGAGGGAGAAGGAATTGAGAGGGGCAGCCTAAAAACGCCCAGCTTGAGAAAGAGGAAAAGGAGAGTAGAGAGGATTGGAACGAGAGGCATTTTTAGAGAGCTGGGGTCTTGGAGAGAACCAGAGAGCTTTAGACGGGAGAGAGAGAGAGAGGGAGGGGAAAACAGAGAGTGCTTGGAAGAAGAAAACGGGGGCAGGTTTTTCTGGAGGGAGAAGGAGAGCATTGTTGAGTAGTAGCAGGGGAGCACAGTAGAAGAAGAGGGGAGTCTGCTTGCTCATTTCTGCTAGAAAGGAGCTCTCCCAGGTGCGGGCATGGTGGATTTTCAATTCATATTTTCCTATCACATCGTTTTTCATGGTTTTTCTATGTGCTTAACATTGTTTTTCATGGTTTTCCTGTGTGTTTAACCCTCATTCACTGTTTAGATATACTTGCCCTGCTAATATCTCATTGTCTTGGGTTTCATTTGAAGCTACCACGTACATGGATTGTATGAATTGATTTAATCTTCTCCTTCATCCCACCTGTTTTAAGACCATAGATTGATTTTGGGATGAGACTATATGGGTGCTCTGTCTTTCATGATTATTATTTTCTTTTTTTTTCTTCTCTTTCACTATTTGTTGTTGCTCAAAGAGATGCTTTGGTTCCCTAGTAATTGTTTCATCAATGCCTCGCATGAGTTGGGATTTATGGAAGGGCAAAGACGGGTAAGCTTGTGTTAAAGGAAGCTCATAGATGCCAACGAAAGGACGAGACATGGGATGATGACTGGTTTTATTACGACATGGTTTTTAGAGAGAGAACTGGAATGAAAGCCAAGAAGAAGGGAGGAAGAAGCTGCTGGAGAGGGGGAGATGTTTGCTTGGAGGAGAAGTTTCTTTCCTGGGGGAGGTTCTCAGAGGATTTGTAGGCTGGTTCCTAGAGGAGAAAACCAGAGGTGTCTGAAAAGAGTCTGAGCATTATCTTCACTGGAGGATTCAGCAATGCCTTGGCTGCCGCGCATGAAGATACTGGTGAATTCAAGAGTATTGACGTTCTGTTAGACAGTGTTCACAACGGCGGTGCTGGAGTTTTCAGGGGAGTTGCTGTTGGGAATCCATGTAACAATATATATCACTCGGGCTGTATTGTTCTTTGGTTGGTTCAGCGCAATTCATGCCTTGTTTTCATCAGGAGTTATCTCCGTAAGTTTCTGGCAGTGTTCGTGGTCGACAAAGTTCAAATGATGGGCCAGCAACCACTGATCTACAGTTTTATGATCCGTGACACGAAGATCCTTGCCAAGCACACCGGAATTTGCATGGTCCAACTGTTGGTGCAGCACTTGCAGGCTGTGTGTATATAGGCATGCTAGCTTTCATCAGGGCAACTGGCACAAGGGACAGTGTTGCTGCGTTTGGGTCGTGCAGTGTGAGAGATTTTTCCACCTCCAGGTCAGGCTGAGTTGCTTGTTAAGTTCCAGTTTGGGTTGTTCTCTGGTCCTTCTCTGATACCATCTCCAGTTCCTGCAATACAGATTGGCTCCATACAGATGCCTCTCCATCTACATCCCCAAGTTGGTCCATCACTTACCCATATACACCCATCATAGCCTCCTCTCTTCCAATTTGGTCAACTCAGGTATACATCACCTATCTCCCAGGGAATTCTACCACTGGCTCCCCCATCAATGTCTTTTGTTCAGCCCAATGTCCCTGCCCATTTTACTGCCGATCAGAATCCTGGAGGTTCTATTCCGGTTCAAGCCATTCAAAACACTAAGATTGACATAGCGTCTCTTCCAATGGACAGTCAACTTGGTCTTGTTCCAAGGAATTTGGATCTATCACAGGACAATGCATCAAAAGAAGTAAAGTCATTGCCCCTGAGAGTAAGTGCAGACGGTAATGTTATGACAAGTCATGCCCAAGCTGATATGTCCCATATTGTTGAAAACAGTAACAAGTATGAATTAGGACTCCAAGTGACAGATCAAGGGCACCATTAAACAGTTAAAAAGAACTACATTTCCTTGTCCAATGCCAGAGGATCTGAAGGCCTGCCACAAAATGGATCCACATCATCCCAATCTTTTTCAAGGGAGAGAGATTTAAGTGGGTCAAAGGCTCAGGGTCCAATATCTGCTGGCAAAGGCAGAAAATATATGCTTACAGTTAAGAATTCTGGGCCAAGATCATCATTTCCAGTTCCTAAGTCCTCTCGGGCAGATTCTGGTGGATTTCAGAGGAAACCTTGATGTATCCAGCGCACTAAATTTCGAGTACGTGAAAATCCTGATAGGAGGCAATCATCAGGCATGGTTTCATCTAACCATTTTGGCTTAGATGATAAGTCAAATATCAGTGAAAGGGATAGCAGGAAGTGCAGCGGGAGCAGTCACCGGTGCTGCTGCAGTCGGAGCGGGCTTCCAAGAGGTGGTCTGGCTCTGAGTTTTTGGGCTTTGAAGCTGCAGTTGACCGTGATGAGAAAGAGGCATTAGAGTACGCGGCTGATGAGTGTCCTACGTTGAAAGTTTTGAAGCTGCCCTATGATCTACTTAGAGGGAATTATTCGTTATTCCAGAATTAATAAGCAAGTGGAGAAATCTAGAACAACTGAGACTTGAATGACCCTTTAACTTGGAAGAAATCCTACACTCAGTCAGCTGCCATTACAAGAGTTTCTAAAACTGATTTGATGCCCAACGCAGATACCATGGAGATCTCTGCAGTCGACAGTGATGAGGAAGAGGAGGAGAAAGACGGGCGAGGACGATTTCATTGTTGATATTAAAGGAATTTGAGAAGCAATTCGGGCAGCCACTGCACTGTCCCACTAATCTCATGCTTTAACAGCGGGGAAGTAAGGCAAGAAAATACAGGGCTGCACTTAAATGGCATTTTCAGTTTAACCACTAAGAAGGAAAATATTCTGCATGTTGTCCAAAGAATAGTGAAATTTGCAAAGGAGATTTTGGATCTTATTGATGCCGCAAATGCTACTGCGCAAGCAGACATTGCACGTGAAGCTCTTAAGAGGTTAGCTGCTGCAGAGGCTAACACCCTGTTGAAGTATCATCCCTCTCTCTTGGTGTCTAAGTTGTGATAGAGGGTATAAGGCTTGCTCTAGAACAGAAATGCATGCAAGCAAATCCATGTCAGATTCTTGTAGCTATCCTTGGACGGCTAAAGGACCATAATGAGAACATAGCAGGATTTGCAACTCCTTCCAGTTGTTTGTGAAAGCTCTAATAATTTCAAGGTAATCAGGGAAAGCACAAATGCTCTTGATGAAGAGGATGTTGGAGATTCAGAATCAAGGTATTAGGATGTTGATTGGGAAACGGGCTGCCCTTCTGTTTGAGGAGAGGATCATCAGAATTTCAAAAATGGGCAAACAAGCAGCTACAGATCACCAACTTCAGAGTAGAGTACCGTTTGCACCTCAGGTCCACGTGCATGGCCACCTTTAAGCCACACGTCCTTTCTTTCCTTTTTTTTTATTATTTTGTTTTATCTATTTTACTTAATTATTTTTATTTTTATTTTGTTTCATGTTATTTTATATATTTATTTATTTATTTATTTATTTATCATTTTCACTATCTTTGATCTTAAAAGAACCCTCCAAGTTCAAATTTTAAAATATTTTTTTCCAATTTCTAAATTTTTCAAATAATTTTAAAATTTTCATCTTTAGGGTTTTCAAATCCCAAAAATCCGCTTTTCAATAAAATTTTGCCGCCATCTTTATTTCTGGCAAACAATTTTCATATCTTCTCTATTTTTAAAATGTTTTGAAATAAGCAAGAATTAAATTCCGTAATTCCGAATAATGGTTTTATTGGAATTAATTCATGCAAAATTAAATCGGGCTTTGGTGGGGGCCCCACATATGTGATTGATCAATTGATTGACTGATTGACTGATTTGATTATGATACATGATTGATTTATCCTGCTCTCTGACATGCATGCTATTGTTCTTTAATTGTGCGCTAACCCCCTCTCTTGATAGCGCATGATGGTTCGTTTGATACCAAGGTACGCATCCACTTTCACTATGATTATTATCTATGCATGTTTTGGTTCTCACGTGTGCATGATCGATTTAGGTATCTATTGTTTTTCTTATTGATTGCCACGTCAGCTTCATCTCATTAGTAAAGACCCGACTTTAGGGACTTAAAGGGGTGCTACGGTCTTTACCGTACCTTCCCGATAAGTAACCTAACCCCCGAACCCGATCCGGTTTTTTCGTAGATCGTCTTTTCCAAAATAAGGAGTCACACTTAGGGTTTTTCTTTTTTATTTTGTTTACCCTTTAAAAATAAAACAAAAATAAGTGGCGACTCCAAGTCATTTTCTTAATCAAATAAAATCATTTTTCAAATGAAAATCGAGCTCGTCATCGAGTGGGAAACGCATTGAGCCGAAATGTGGGGTCCACACCTTGACATTGATTCTAACCATGGTGTAATTGTGTCATCCAAAACTGAGATTCTGAATAAAATTTCTTAAGTCAATATAGTCGAGAATCTTCTATAGAAACCTACTGTGGAGGAGTTAAGAACCAGGCCATTCTGGATGATGGAAGAAGGTTGCTTAACATAGGAATAATAGCAGCTAAACGTAAAGCATGGGTGTGTTTGTCAAATGTTGTAAGCTCAAGAAGTCGAGGTTCTGGTCACGATGATGATGATGCCTTGGGTGAAATTTTCTCTCAAGCAGAGGAATCAGAAGGTAGACTTAGACATGCATATTTTGATTCTTACGTCTAAAGCTTATTGATGCTCTTAAAAATGTGAACATTGGACTAGTCGCACAAGGAGAGCATCACAGTTGTGGGGATCTTTACTGCCAATGTATGGGGATACCTATTAAGGAAAATCAAGGAACACATGGGAGAAGACTCGGCGACAACAATAGCTTCCATCGACTCTTCTAACATTGGCTTCAAGCTTTTGAAGAAGCATAGATGGAAATAAGGGACAGGTTTTGGAGTTTCTGGATAGGGTAGGTTAAAACCTGCGCAAGCATATTTGAAGAAGAATAAACGAGGCTTGGGGGCCTGGATAGAGCACCTGAATGTAGTCTTTTTGTTGTTGAGTTGTACTATGACCTTGGTTCACCTTCTAAGGCATCCAATTTGTCAGGTTACATGGAGGATGTAACATATTGTCTTTGTAAAATCATTGAATCAGTAGCTTCGGAATATCCTTTCCGCTCAAGTGAAGCAACCAAAAATGCAAATTGTTCCTTCAACTAATAGCGGTCAAGGTGCCGATAGAATATCACTGGACAACTCTATTAAGCAGAAGTCACTTTTAGATAGTTCATTCCTGAGCAACAAACAGGAAGATATGAAAGACATTCTTGGCTCTGTCCACCTGCCATAAATTGCAATAAACAGTGAAGGAGCCTCAGTATTCCAAATTGGTAAGCATCATTAGGTTCAAGTGCCTTACCATGAAAAGTAAAATAGTCTGGCAGAGTTTGGTGCGCCAGACAGAATTGACAGCTCAATTGCGTTTAATAACAAGAAATAAAGAACCATAGTGGAATTGGGGAAGCTAGACAGGGAATAGTAGCCTAGATTGGTAGAAGATCCTCTGATTTTCACTTAGCAATGTATGGAGATGACTCCATCTAAGTTCCTCACCAATAGATTCATCCCCATTGACACCCCCATAACCACCGCCTCCACCTTCTGGGTCGCCATCTTCCAACCAACCACCTGCGAAACCAACTGAAGGGCCTATATGCAATCTCTTATGGTCTGACCCAAATGATCGATATGGTTGGGTACCTCTCCTCAAGCGCTGAATCAGGTAGATTAGAAGATTTTATCGTGGTGAACTTTGCAGTTGAGTTCTCTCAGTTTGTAATCTGGTTGCATGGGGATCTGAAACTTGAAAATATCACATGGATGCATATTATTTGAGGAGGAATATCCCTTGGACCTGCTCTAGAAACAGGTTCTGCAGCTAGAGAAACCTTAGAGCAATCAAGATTGGTGAAGACCTTGAACACAGGATTGGGATGTTGGAAACTTCACTAACCAGGTATGGCATGATCTTGGATTCTACTCAGAGTGATGTCATGCAAGTGAATAAAGGGATGAAGGAACTTTTTAATGGAGATGGAAGGCCTTTTCATGCAACCACCAACACCTACAACTGTAATCAATCGAGCTCATTTCCACCCTAAGCCTTATGTTGCTCCGCCCTTGCTTGCATGGTGACCCTCATTTGATCTTTTGTAAGGCCCAAGTGATTCATCCCTTATTCTTCATCCTTGCTTCCAAAAATTGATTTTCAAAATTTTGGTTTTCAAATAAATTTAATTCCTTAACTTTGCCTTTTAAAATTCTTAGAATTTCTCTTAGGTTAATAAAATCCCGATTTTAATAAATCGCTTGCTGCAATTATTTTCCTTTTGGCATGCACCTTCCATAACTTTTCTCAATTTTAAATGATTTTCCAATTTTTTTTATTTTAATAACATGAATAAATTCTATAATTTCAAAATAATGGAATTTTCTCTAAATTCCTGTGATCTTTCCTCCATGATCATTAGGAAAATAGAGTTTATGGAATTAATTCATGCACAAATATGACTAATTATATACGAATGGTCTTTTTGGATTGGTCTAATTAATTAATTAAAGCATAATATGAGTCATGACTAATTAATTAATTAAAGCACAATAAGGTTAATTAATTAATTAGAATCCGATAGGTTAGATTAAGTGGTCCAAGCCCAGGATGGACTCAAGTCACTTAAACCCACATAGGATTTAAGACTTGTAACCTTCGGCCATTTTGTCTTCCAGAGAGAAAGAGCCTTAGCCTGTATCCCTATGGAGGGGATTCCACCATCGTCACATGTACAAGAGGGAGCCATTAGGTGAAAGATGAGATTTTGATATCACTTTTGCAGAAGGATTTGGGTTTGGGAACAATCAAACCCTAATTATGATTTCTAACTCATCCTATATGCCCAAAGTTGTGTTTTTTTTTATCATTTCCATTATGCCTAGGATCTTAGATACATGTACCTTAAAGCCTTAAACACATGTAGAATTGCCTAAACTAACTCAAACACATTAGATAACTGTCAAGCAAGTGCATTGGTACCTCAAATGCACCATATATCATGTTTTTTTCCTCAAATGTGCCTCTCCACTGCTTTTGCATGCATTCTTTGATGCAAATTGGACAAGAAATCCAAATGATAAAACCTTAACAAATTCATATGTTCTCTACTTTGGCTGCAACCCAATTTCCAAAAAGCAATGGTATGTTGCTCGATCTTCCATTGAAGCAAAATATAGAGTTGTTGCTTATAATACTACAAAGTTGGGATGGGTCCAATCACTTGTTCTTCAACTTGATATGTCTCTCAAACATTCTCCAACTATCTATCATAATAATATCGATACCATCTACATTCGGTTTTTCACTCTCATATGAAGCATATTGCTATTGATTTTCACTTTGTTCAAGATAAAGTTTTTCCTAGACAACTTCATATCTCTCATATTTCCACTCAGTACCAACTAGTTGATGTTCTCACCAAACCATTATCTTGTCAACGCCTTATTTTACTTTGATCCAAGATAGGTGTTTCCAATTGAACCACTATCTTAAAAGGGCATATAAAGAATGGATCTGCAACTTCTCCAACCTCGTTAGTGCGAACTCATGATTCACTCATTCAAGTGAAATCAAATCCTTTAATCCCAACTACTTTGGATAACTTTCTCTCTCTCTCTCTCTCTCTCTCTCTCTATATATATATATATATATAGATATAGATATATATAAGTAAACTTTCTTAGCCTTGCTAGAAACAACTAAGGGACTTATTATTAGTCTAAAAGCAATGTTGAAGACAAATGAAAAAAAGATTGGATAAGATAATGACAATATAAAAGATAGATTGAAGTTTTAAAAAGAGCTAAAAAGTGTTTAACAGTATAAAAAGGCATGAAAAACAAAGAAAGAGGCTTGGGCACTAAAGCAATATAAAGAGATTATTGGGCGCCCTTGGATGAAAATCGAGCATTGGATGGACTTTTAGGAAAAAAAAAATTAAATACAAGTTTATTTATTTTAATTTATTGAAAACTTCCCTATTGTGCATTTATATTTAAAACTTTCCCAATACTATAAAAAACTTTTCAAAATTATGTTTGAAACCCTTTTGGATGGAAAGAAAAGTTGGTGATTTGCTAATCTTAATAGAGTTTTGATGTAATCTACTAAAGAGCTCAAGGTATTACATTGACATAAAAGACAAATATAGATGATAACTAATATAAGTCTTTCGAATTAAAGTAGCTTTTCTATCAAGTAAATCTTTGTAGTCTCTTTTATGTTTAGTATATTTTATTTATGGTTGACTAAGGTCCATGGTTGTAAGCCTATTAATATTCTATAGATAGTTTTCACGTTAATCACACATTGCATTCTTTTATGGGTTGTCCATTTATTATTCATATTTTTCCTTATTCAACATATTCTTGTGAATGAACTAATATAAATATTTAAACAAAAGAAAATGTTGAATTTAACTTGTAATCTTTAAACTTCCTATTAATCTTTACTCTAATTAGTTTTAGTCATTAAGAACATATTCACACATGTAGATGGTGGATTGCCTATGCATGTAAGTTTGGCCTAGGCAAGATTGAACCCATCTTGTATATATGTTGGATTAGATAATTAAGGATACAAATTTGACATATTCATTGAAGCTAAGTTGAGGTTTGCCAAAAAAAAAATTAGCCAAAGTCCACTCAACATGAATTTGAGCTTTTCTCAAAACAATTAATTATAATTCCCAACCCAAAGTTGGGTTGATTTAAAAGTCCAACTCAAAGAGTAAGCTAAGTTAGGCCAAGGATTAAACTCAAGCTAAAAATTAAATTTCTAACTAGATATATAACTTGTTAGGCCTTGTTATGGCCAACCTGAGCCCAAGCCAGACAACCTTAGCTTGGTCTGGTGCAACCCATTTACCTACGTATTATCAGCTCATTCCACATCACACCACATCACAACCCATAATCAAGAACAAGGTTGGTTAAAAAAATTGGGGTTTGAGATGGGGTGTTGCATTCCCATTGTTTGTTGCAACATTTTGGACATAGGCAGATTCTCCACCAAGAAATCATTGCTCACCATACTTGGGTTATACAAGTTTATGGTTTTGGAAATTCTACCTTTATTCCTCCATTCTTTACAATATAAATTATCATAACCACCATATATGTATCTAAGCCTCTAAACAAATTAAATAACAATTATATTTGAGTTCGAATAAGAATTTACTAATGTTAGTAAATATACATGTAAGTTTGATGGGTTGGTGGGTCATTGAATCAAGTTAGGTCAAATTGGATTGAGCTAGCCAGTAAGTTATGATTAACTTTTACATCAATTTAATAAGGAATTTCCCATTATATTAAAATCACATTAAATGAACTTATTAACTTTTGCGGTTGATATACATGTAACAAGGAATTAATTGTGAAATTTATAAAAAATAATATAAAAATAAAGCAATATATGACTGAAATTCATTGAAAAGTTATATCAAAATAAAATTTCAAATAAAAAACTCATTATTAAAAAAAAATTATATTAAATTCATAATAAATCTAACATTCATTTCAATATCAATTTATATTTAATATATAACAAACTATCAATATGTAAATTCATAACATCCACTAGCTCAATAAATCTAGTAGTAACAATATTATACAATAATCCATAAAATGAGTAAAGAAGTTTATGGAGGAAGAACTAGAGCTAGTAACTAACATAAAATATACATGGAAGCAAAATGAAGGATAATGACATAATTTGTTATGGAAATGCATTAAAATATTAAATAATATAATATAAAAATAAAAATAATATTTAAAAATTAGTCATCATCTTGTTTTAATAAATAGAGTTTTTCAAGCCCGATTTGGGGTAACTCTTTTACTTTTAGCATTATTAGAAGTGGAAGATAAGTTATATTTTAGTGGCTTAGTATTTGGAATTATAATAATTTCCTTTGGTACATGACAATATTAGAGAAAACAGGGAAGTTTCATTATTCTTACCTACCTCCGGATACTTTTTCTTTGTTAGAATTTTTATTAATAACACTACTCTCTTACTAAGATTAAAAAGGAATTTTTAGTTTCAAAAAAGAAATAAAATCCAAAATAACATTCGACTCTCCTTAGTCTTATAGAAAATTTTATTTGCTTGGAGAACAAGAACTTACTATATTTTATCTACATAAGTAGGACAAAATTAAAATTTGGAAGAAAAAAAATGAAAAAAAGAAAGTTGAGGTACAATTTATAAGTTAGTAGAGTATTTTAAAATTTTAACTTTCCTAGTAGATTGGCTAAGTAGTTCTCAATACTTTTATTTTCAAATTATTTCTTATCACTCAAACATAAAGTCCACAAACTTTATTTCCTACAATGAAACGAACATGAAAATTAGGGGAAAAAAAAGGCTAGCATATTGGTTTTTAAAAATAATGTGCGGATACAATCTTAATGTATTTTTGTTAAAATCATAACTTCATTTTTTATTTTATTGTCTTGATGTAGATCCAAGAAGTGAAGCATATGCCCTTGAAATGGAGGAATTAAAGGTTAAAGGTAATCATTATGATATCTCACATCAGATGAAGAGAAAGTTCTTAATGCTATATAAGTATGAGCTCATTTTAACCATATAAATACATTTTAAAGTCATAAGAGTTCCTTTGTATCCAAAGCGCATAATATCTACACGGTTAGGAGTGGATCATCAAAGGTGAAAAAGTAGCACTTATAATTATGTTTAACTTTGTGATGTTGCTCAATACAAGTTTAACTTATGTCATATCCTTCCAAAAACTCATTGAAGAACATTTTAAGTTATCCTAGATTTTGGAGTCTTTTAGGTCTCTTTTTTATTTTCTTGAAGAGAACAATATTTATAGGTGGAGTTTGGATACTTTATTTGACATCCTTATATTTGATTTTATTGATTTGAAAATTTTAATTCTTTGATTCCATTAATTTGGTTTTTTTTTTTTTTTCAAATGAAATTTTACTAATGCCAACAAGAGAATTCATCCTTTTTTTTTTTTCTTGTAATTTGATTTGATTTTCTTTTGCAAGGCATTTTTATGTATAGTCACTTATCATTTATAATTCTAAAATTTTATGGAATTGAATGTTATGTAACACTCCCTCTTTCTTGAACTTAGTTATAACTATTAAGTTGAAGTATCTAAGTTGTTAAAAAAAAAAAACTTAATTCAACGGTATGATTTAAGTCCACCAAGTTGATGCATAGCAACATCCCGAAGATATAGGTCCAACAAGTGGTGGAGCCAAAGAAGTAGATAAAAGGGGCAAGATATATATGAAAGTTAGTTGGGGTGGGGGTACAATGATACAAAAGAGCTTTTGTAGCCTAGTGGTAGTTATTGATTTTATGGTTTAACAAAATTATGGATAAAATTATAAACTTGGTTAATTTAAGAACGACAATCTTGATATTATTCTCCAATTCTTCTTTTAAAAAAATGAAATCACCTTCAAAATTTGTTATGTTTAACTTTGGATAAATAGGGGTCTAAACAAACACTTGATTTATTTATTTTTTTTTATTGAAGTCGTAAAAAAATCTTCAATTCTTTAAGAAATTTTCAAGTCTTGAAGAAATCTCTCCAAGAGTGTTTTTTTAATCTTCACATGAGTGTGTAAAAACACGTTTTCCCCATGGGAAAATTTATTTTAATATTATTTTTTATTTTTTAGAGGCAAATATTTTTATTTTAATTATCATAAATAAATTAATTATGATAATTATATTATTTATTATTTTTAATTATCAAAATTAATTAAGACATGTGTCATAATTTATTTGAAGTCATTAATATCACATAACTTCTTTTTATTTATCATAATTCTTATTTAAAAATTTAAGACGTGTTTTTATCAAAATTTGACATATGATATTTTATGTTTAAAGTTAATAATGTGGTATGACTTATTTTTATTTAGCTGATAAAAAGTGAGTCTCGCCATTTTGAGTGAGGACACACATAAAAAATATGGGTCTACAATATAATAAGTCATCATTTGACTATTTTAAGATATGTGTTAATTAGTAATTGGACAAAAATTTTCACTACAATAACCTTAGTTGTAAAATTTTCTTTTCAAAATATATTTTCGTAGAAGGATACAAATTTGATTCTTGATAATTAACATAATTGCATATTAATACAATTAGCGTAGTTTCATATTAATTATACTTATATCCAGGATTTTTTATTTTTTATTTTCCAAATAATACATTGTTTTGGTTATTGAAAAAAAAACTTTATACTATCAATATCTTAATTATTGTATGAATAATTTTACTTTAGGATATTATTTCATAAATTTAAAGAGCTTTTGACTTAATATTGAAGAAAAATTGAACTTACATGGTACACAATCATAAAACATCAATTAAGAGGGCCTAGAAGTAACCGTTATTGAAGACAAGAGCTCAAGAAAAGGCAAAATACCTGTATATGTATTCTTTTATTTATTTTTGTGAACATATGTAATTTAGAAGAATAAAAAAGAGAAAATTCTTATATATAGTTGTAATCGTAACCGATGCATGATAGACTAAATGATTGCAAACGTATGTAATTTAATCAGGAACGATAAAGAATTAATTGAGAAGATTGAGTGCAGCATACCTGAAACTACAATAAATCTAGTTGGTGGCTTTTGAAAGCTAGGGTTTCTAATTGTCTCATCGCACTGAGAAATAGGGCCACAAGGTGGAAGACACGCTTGTTTTCCCAAGTGGTTGTTATGATTCAGCTAGTAGCTATGGAAGTGGAGGGATGTGGCTATCTACGGTAGCACCTTTGCCTTATGAAACTAAGAGAGTTAGTTACTTCAATGGGTTTATTATACTTTGGGTAATATTTGAGTTGGATATAGTTTTGAATAATTGGGCTTTGATATTTTTTGGGTTTGGGTGTTAAATTAAGGATATTCATAAGATTATTTAAATCAATAAAGGGTATTTGTGGAAAAAAAATTATAGACAAACAACTAGTACTTTTAATAGTAGTATGGATAAGTACACATCAAGTAACTTAAATTCAATTATTTTAGGGTGTAGCTATAGTATGCATAAAAAATTGCAGCTAATCACATCGCTCGATATGTATATTTAAGTCTCATTGCTTTGCACAAAGCTTGATCCAGTGTTTTGTATCTTAATTTCATTTTTTTTGTATCTTGATCTCATTATTGGTATCTAGGCTTTTTTTTTTTTTTTTTTGCCTTTGATCCTATTACTTAATAATGTAGATTTTACCATGTACTTTCAATAACCGATGTATAAAATTTGATAAATACCTCTTTGGAATCTTAAAATTTTTCCATTTTCTTATTTCAACTATCAACAGTATTCTTTCCTAAACCATAAGTAGCATTACTTAAATAAAAACACAGAGTTTCTAAAAACTAAAGCCAATAACAAAAAAAAAAAAAAAAACTATATATATAGAAAAGTTCTACTTAAGATTGAATCTTCACCATTCAATTAAGAAAAAAAGATAACTACAAAGGAACTATACATACATGATAAAAGAGTTTTATTCATATACATGTAAAAGGAAGAACCCATCAACTAAATAAAAATATTAAGATGAAGAGTTTAATAATAATAATGATGATGATGATGATGATGATAACAAAAAAAAACCTAAAAATACCTATGTAACTAGTTCATAATTTATAATTTATCAAAATATTCTCCATATTTTATGATTTTTTAGAATAATTTACCAAAAAAAAAAAAACCTAAAAATACCTTGAATTTGTTTTAAAAAATATAATGATTTTCGATCAAATTATTATCATTATTTTTAACTAAAAATTTGTCAAACACATTTTTTTTTAAGTTAGGAAACTACATTTTTTAGTTTCAAGAATAAAAAAAGAAAATAATTTTTTTTTTTAAAATAGCTCTAATGCATATAGATTTTTTCTTCTTTATCTTTGCCAATTCTACTAACATGACAAGTTTGACAGGACTAGTTAATGAGAATACATGATCACAGTGGAAGCACTTCCAAGTATGAGTACATTACTTAAACATGCATACTAGTTAAATTTTATTATATTTCAAATAGTGACCGCACTACAAGTGATGCGATGAAGGTAAGAAAAATATAGCTAATGTATTAAGGTGCCAATATGATCTAGTATGAATAATTTAACTAAGTTAAAAAAGAAAAAAAAAACCCTAAAGTATAAAATATATGGTTAAGGTAGTAAGGTATAGAAAATGTTATCAAGATATTCATGTATATATATATATATATAAACCTAAGTAGAAATATAAATATGGTATGGAGAATGTTACTTAGATATTAAGGTACTACAAAGTGATTAAAATAGTATGGAAAAAGGTGACCAACGAACGAGCAAAATGACCTAAATATTAAGGTATAAAAAAGTAGCTTAAGTACTAAAGTATAAAGAAAGTGACTAAGGTAAATAAATGTGACTACATAGTAATTAAGGTATACAATAATTGATCAAGGTAAAAAAAAAAAGTGACATAGTACGAAAAATGTGATCTAGTTATGGTTATCAAGGTATAAAAAAAAAAGGAAAAAATGACTTTTAATTCGCTAATTTGAAATATATATATATATATATATATATATATATATATATATATATATATATATATATAAAAGAACTTCAACTTTTATAAATCAGTTTTATTTTCATTTATTCAAAAATATTTTAAGATATATGTATTTTTCGTAACTCAAATAATTATTTTATGAAATAACCTTTTACTTGATAATATTAAATAAAATTATCCAAAATGAATTTATCATATAAAAGTGTTTTACAAATAAATATATTAGGGAAAAATGAATTTTTATGCACTAATATGATAAAATATAGAAAAAAGAACTTCAACTTTTATAAATCAGTTTTATATTCATTTATTTAAAAATATTTTAAAATATAGGCAATTTATAAATTTCTTGAAATATCATTTTACTTGATAATATTAAATAAAATTATAAAAGTTAATTTGTTATGTTAATTTAATAAAATATCTTACAAATAAATATATTATAATTTTTTATTATTTAATATTATATGCAAATCATTTTGAAAAAATTATTCAAATCTTCAAGTGATAAATAAAATTTTTCTAATTCTCTAATTAATAGTGATTTTAAATATTTGTAGCCCCCTCTTAGACCAAGGTTTTTTTATTATTATTATTATTTTTTTCTTCTTCTTCTCAAACCTGGGAGGAGTTAGCAGTATTTTAGAGGAGTGGGGAACGACTTCCTAAGGTTAAGGGTTGCATGGGACGCATGGCCAAGGACACCACCACCTTGGCAAGGTGGTGGTTAAGATGGTGACATTTTTGCTGAACAAAGAGCAGATGAACGGGTAGAAGCTTGGAGAAGAAGAAAAGAAGAGAGCTGAAAATAGAGAGCTGGGAGACCGGGAAGAGGAAGACAAAGAGCTTGAGAAGAAGAAAGATAGAACAAAAGGAAAAAGGAGGAACATAAGGTAAGTATTAACCTTGATTTCATGTCTCTATTTTTTCTATTGATTTTTGCAATATTTTATGCATAGTTCGGATGTGCATATTGAGCCATACATTTGGTCTATTGGTCGGTCCCAAAGATGACTTTGGATTTGTTATCATTGCTTTATTTGCCATTGTTATTCTCACATTACTTGCTATCCTTTTTCTTGCTGAAAAGTAACCTCACTTTGTTTTAACTTTGTTGTGAAAAGTTTGAGAATCATTTTTCGTTCATGTTTGATTTAATCTCTCCCACCCGGTCAGCAAGCTCATTGATAATCTATGCAGTGGCGCTTCTACTGATGTCATGTGTCGTTTATTATGTTATGCTCTGTTTCTGGAGACTTTCTTTACTATAATTTTCCTCTATTTTCGGTTCTTATCCAAATGCATTGAGCTAGAAGGAAGAAGAGAGAGCGGTGGTCTCTCACGGTGACCTTCACGAGTTAAGGTCATCGTTCTTAGTTTCAAACATGGTGGATGGATCACAACATTCGTTAATATTTCAAAAAATAAATGGGCAGTCTTATCTATTTTCTACATTGTTGCCTAATTTGCAATCCAGAAATACCAGTGTACACAGTCTAAGCAGTGCCTATGTGAATGGAGGTTTGCAGACTTCTTTGCTGCTAGCAAGCAATGGCAATGGCCTGGCCTAGCCCTTGTATCACCCTTGTCTCCCATCTTTGCTCAAGCTCCTATGGAGAAAGGTACAAAAGGTTTTTATGATTGATTTCCTTATGGGAGGAGTTTCTATCGTAGTCTCCAAGTCAGCTACTGCATCAATTGAGCGAGTTAAGCTCTTGATTTATAATCGGGATGAGATTATTAAGGCTGCAATGTTGTCTGAACTATACAAGGGAATTACTGACTGCTTTGCCAGAACTAATAAGAATGAAGATGTTTTTTCCCTCTAGAGAGGCAACACTGCTAATGTTATTAGATATTTCCTTTTGTGAGAGATCCTTTTTCACTATTAGAGAGGAACTATTGGTCACTTTTTGTAGCATATTTTTTTTTTTTTATCTTTTTGTTAGAAGAGAAAGAGAGTGGAGTCTTAGGGTGGAAGGAAAAGAAACCAAAGAAGGAATGAGGAGAAAAACTCGTTGGTTTCTTTTCTTAGTTTTTAATAGAGGATGAAGATAGCTTGAAGCCAAACAGATTTTCTATTTGAGAGGAGGATCATAAGGTAAAGATCTACATGAGTTTTAGGTCTTTGATCTTTCCTCACTATCATTTTCCTCTTCTTCTTGTTGTTTCTGAGCATAATCAATGCCCCACATGTTACTGTTTGTTATGGATCGACTGTGAGCTTGGAATTTCTATGTTCTTCCATCATGTTCTTTGGTTTCATTTGAGGATAAACTTGAATACTGTTCATTCTTGCAATGAGAATTTATCGATGATTTCGTTCCAATATTTGTTTCAAGTCTTTTAGTTGTACCACTGGTTTTGTAGCCCATTGATTTCATCATGAAATGGGCTTCCATTTAATGGTTCTTTTGTTTGTTCTTTTTGGTCATACTCTGTTTTGGGTTGATTGTCTCTTTGTATCTGGTATTTCAATCCTCATCTCTGCTAACCGTCAATTATTGCACATGGGTCAGCATGCTCTGTAATTGTGCATGTTTCAAACTGCTCTGTTTTGCTTCATGGGTGTTTTCTCCTATATTTTTGTATAAATAAGGTACAGAGTTGTGGGTTGTGAGCTGCAAAGATGATTGCTGAAGGAAAATGTGGGTCTTCTAGAACACTTCTACTCCTAGAGAGGTGCTTGGAGTAGGAAATTTTATAGCTGGTGCAATTGTTTTGATTGCATTCAAGGATGCAGTGGCTGTGGTTGATGGATATGTAGTTAGGGTGATTTCCTGACTAAAAGCCATTTCCTCAAATCCAAAACAATCAAGAATATTTGGAGATTAATTGGGAAAATGGTTGATCCTTGTAGACCTGGAGATTTCAACCAGGCTCTCATGGAACTTGGTGCAAACATATGCATTCCACTGAACCCAAGATGCTTTGCATACCCAGTCTCCAACTAATGCTCTGTCGTGTCAATCTCTGAAGACTAGTGCAAAAGCAACAACTCTCAAGGCTGCTGGAAAGAAGAAAGAGTCTAACAAGTCTTCAATTTTGTTGGATGTAAAAGCATGGGATGATGAGACTAACATGAAAAGGGATCACCCATTGACAAGAGTTCTGAAGATAGGACTGAGCCTGAAGAGAAGCCTAAGATATACACAAAACAAAATCCGGAGATAAGGGCACAAAATTCTATAGATGGAGAATTGAAGTCAGAAACTAGAAAAACAAAAATAGAAAGTGGTGAAACAAATGAGGCAGAGTAGGCAAGATCTAAGTAAGAGTAGCATTTGATGAAAAAAATAGACAGGCTCTTGCGTGAAAAAGTTGAACTCCAATTGAATGTTTTTTAGGCTAAATTGCAGCAGTCAACAAAGCTTTAGTTGGGAGACTTAACCCAGAGGGTTAGTCGTTTGGAGCAGAGGTAGGAAAGCCAGTTTCATCCATTTGCCATGGACAATAGATTTTAGCTACTGCTAGAGTTCTCAAGGGAAGGAAATGCACTGCATATCCTGCTGTGAAACTCAACGTAATCTTGTTGGGGGTCCATTGGTACAAGCTCACAATTTTAAGATGAGGAGTCTATGAAAAGTTTTCAAATATGTTTTGTACCCAGTGGATGCTTGAGGTTTATATAGAGGACACAAGGAAGATGGAGTCTCTTATGAACATTGATAAAGGAAACTTAGAAAAAGTTAGTATGTAATGTGTACAAGGCGAAATACGATGCTTGTGTTCGATGTAGTAATGGAACATGCAGAACTTCTTTCCATCCCATGTGTGCGAGGGAAACAAGACATAGGATGGAGATTTGGGGAAAATTTGGTTGTGATAATCTTGAGCTACGGGCCTTTTGTTTAAAGCACTCAAAAGTCCAGGATGTTAGCAACACCCAACAGTTAGGAGATTTTTTTTTTTGCAACTGTTGGTAGCAACATTTCATGTCACCCACCAATGACATCAATTAACAAACCACACAAGTTGAAGATTGCTCTCAGAAATGGAGATAAAATTGTTGTTCATGTGGAAACACCTGATAACAATTCCAATAGAGTGATGGTGAATTTCAAGGAACAAGATTGCCAAATACCAAATAAAATGCTGAGTTTGTATTAGGTTATACTGATGCACATAAACTCATTGGTATGCGTATGCTAGAGCTAATTAACAGTGAAGGTGTTAACCCATCTAACTCCATAAATCTTGCACTGATCCCAAAGAAGTTAATTGACTAGGGAAAAGTTAGTGTGAAAGATGTAGCACTGAATATTAGAGTTTGACCTAATTCATTGCCCGCAACACTTGCTGATGATCACTTGGTCCCTAACTTTCAATGCAAAATAGTGAAATGAATTAAGGATCATGCTTACATGGGTACCTTCCAAAAAAATTTGAAAGTCAAAATAGAATCTGCAATTTCATCAAAGAATGAAATTTGAGAAATTGATGGCTCTGATGTTGTGCTTGTCTCTGAGATTAATATTCTAGAACCAATTTCTATGAAGTCAATTCCCCCATGGAGAAGAACCAAAAGCAACATTATGATTTTGAAGGATAACATAATAATATGCTCATCTGAAGTAACATTTAGTGACAATGGAACAGTAATGGATGAGGTAAACACAGATCAACTTTTTGGTGAAGGACTTGAAAATTCAAGTAAATGATCTTTTCCTAATGCCATTGAAAAGCCTTTTTTACCAAGACTGTTGGGTTTCAAGATTCTTTGGAAATGAATTCACATAAATTTGAAAGTAGTGAACCTTCAAACTACAGTCCTTCTAAAAGTGGTCGAATTGAGGAGGATGGTGCTGAGGATAATAATTAGTGAAATTGAACAAGGAAAATCTTGTAAGTTCAGTTGTGGATCTAGTTGCTCCTAATATGATAAAGAAAGAAACAGTATTTGGTTCTTACATTCACCCACTTATCTACCAGAAACTGAGGGAAACATAGAGTGGTTGCTTTTAAATAACACAATTTGTAAGGTTGAAGGTTCAAGAGGGCTAAAAATTTCTCCTATGAAAACATCTTCTTATGTTAGAGTTTCTTGCAATCACCAAAGTCAACATTCAACATGCACTCAAATGATTTGTAAATCTAATGGAGAAAATTTAGAGCAGTTGGTTAAGGCTAGGAATACAGGGTCTTTAGAACTTTCTCCAGAAGACGAAGTTGTAGGGAACTTATTTATTTTCAGAATAAGCTTCTTGGCAATGTCGTTGCAAGAAAGAACCTTAGTGATGATTTAATTTGTAAAGTTATGAAAAGTCTACTTCAGAAGATTGAAATGGCGAGGAAGCATAAGTAGGATTAAGCAGTATCTTTGTGAGCTTAAAGAAGCAAAGGAGTAGGAAAGGAAGGAAATGAGGCACAAAGAAGCACCAACTGTACTTGATGCTGCTGCTGCTACTGTTGCTGTTGCTTCTTCTAGGATTTCATCGTTTAGGAAAGATGCCATTGATGAACCTTCTCACCAGGAGAATCTGTTGAAGGTGAACACTTCTAGTGGAGGAACTGGGCTTTCCTCTTAGCCAATGCCACGAGCAAAGGAGAGACACTTTCAAGGGTCGCTTCCCCAAGGGTTTCATAAAAAAAAATTTCTAACTTTGTCCAATCTAACTCAGATTTTTCTATAGAGCATGGTAGATCATGTGACATTTGTAGACACTCTGAGACAATTTTGAATCCAATTTCAGTTTGTTCCAGTTGTAAGATTGGTACTCACTTGGATTGCTATCATAATGTTACAAATTCTGCAGTGGGAGTAAGACTGTGCACATGGCTTGATCACTCATTATTGTCACACCATCATAGGTTGTCTATGAAGTAGAGGAGGGAATGCCAGAAGTTAGAGTAGTGCACCATTAGGATGTGAACAAGAGAATCCTTATAGTACTTCTTGTTGCTTCCACACTTCTTGCTGGAATTTTGCTATTTCTATCTTGTTTATGGATCTGGAGACAAAAATATTTGAAGAATTTGGATCGAAAAAGCCAACAAAGCTTGGATGCTACAAAAAGGCTTTCGTAAGGTCCAATCTTGGGTAAATTCAATTCCTTAAGGGCCCGATACAGATGCATTGGTTGATGCTTTGGCAATTACTCAACATCATGATGCAGTTAGTGGTACCCAAAGACGACATGTGGCTGTTGATTATGCTAAAAGACTGTCAATAGGCCATGTCGAGGCTGAGGAGTTGGTTTCACCTTCACTTGCTTTCTTGGTAGAAACGAGATTAAGTATTGGACTAGCAAACCCAATCACAAAGTTTCGGTAGTGTCCTCTTCTTAACATAAGTTACTTTCCTCCATCGAAATTTGTTTTCTCTAATGGGAAAAGCTTGGTTATTGTCATATACAATTCCCTTGCATGGAAGAGAAATGAAGTAGTCTGAATACCTGTTTCCACTTAAAGGCTTATTGTTCATGATTCTAGTGGAAAAGAAATTGAATCTTAGGTTCCAACTCTAGTCAATGTCTCATTTAACACCAGAAGCTTTTATGTCAAAGCTTATTTGGGTAAGTCCCCTAGTGGCACACCAGAAACTTCTATGTCAAAGCTTATTTGGGTAAATTCCTTATTGGCACACTTAAGTATTGGCTTGCATTTTCAGCATTTGTGTCACCTCTTGCTTTCATCTCCTACATTATCTCAAAGACAAGTGCAAAACAGATAAGTGTTAGTTCAACCATATGAAAGGTGAGGACATTAGAAGGAAATGCAAATGATACTATAGAATTTGGGCAAAGAAGTTTGAAGCTAATTTATTCCACAGATGAAGAAAACTTGCTCATTATATTAATAGCAGAAGTTTGGTTATAACACTTGCGGAACAATCATACAGTTATTGTTCTGGAAATAATGGAATTGATAAAGATTCTCAGGCATCTAGAGCATATGTTTTTCGCCCAAATTGTACATTCCCAATAAAATGTGAAGGTCAGGTTCCCTTGACTGTGATGCAAGGCCCAATGCTTGATGAAGTGTATTAAGAGTTCAATCCATGGATATATCAGGTTATAAGGA
This sequence comes from Vitis x doaniana, assembly GCA_030345155.1. Taxonomy (NCBI): domain Eukaryota; kingdom Viridiplantae; phylum Streptophyta; class Magnoliopsida; order Vitales; family Vitaceae; genus Vitis; species Vitis x doaniana. The sequence continues at coordinate 9,327,636 of CP128323.1, forward strand.
TATACAAGGACAAGGCAGCTGCCCACTTGAAGGTTAGTGTAGAGAAGGCGATCATTTTTGCCCCTAACAACAGTCTTGTTCCTCTGGCCAAGGTTATTAATGATAGATCCAGCGTTGTTGATGGTTTTTTTACCACTATTCACTTAATCACTACCACACATAAGATTGTTGATGGGCTAAGGGATGAGAATGCACGACATAATTAAATTTTTAGAGTTCTATATATTGTTATATTATTATTATTATTATTATTATTATTATTATTATGTAGATCCTCCATTTCATCCCTTAACATATATTGTTGCATTTCTATTTTCCTCTCACCCTATACTCATTTTTATTGCGCGTTTAAGATTCTTCTTACTTGATCATTCATCGTCCCTTGTTGGTCCATGTTTGCTCGAATCATGACTGATTTTTGAGCCATATTTTAGAAACCATTTATGGAGTTATTTCGGATCCTAGCTTGATTATTGGAGGCTCATTAGGCTTAGTTTGTTTGTTTGTTTTTTTTTTTTTTTTTTTTCTAGCTTTGGCTCTTTAGGGTTTTTTTTACTCCTTGGCAGCTTGGAAGGTAGCCTTCCATTACTCTTTAAGAGGCTATTTTGGCCTCTCGTAGTGGGACTCCTTTTTGGGACGTTTTGGGTGGGTTTTTTTTTTCTCCAGTTTTTTGGCCACATGGAGAGACCTTTTTATGAGAGAGATAGGAGGGCCGGAGAGCATTTTTTTTTGGGTGGTAAAGAAAGAGAGTGGTTATCTAGAACGAGAGAGTACTCTCCTATTGAGGAATTCTTTTTATAGGGGCAGAGACAAAAACAGTGGTGAGGAAAATCTTGAGGAGAAAGAAAACTAGAGGAAGGGAAGAAAACCAGAGGTGAGCTCATGGATTTTGAAGGTTTTCTAGAAAAGGAGAGGAGCTAGAAGCCCCAACAGATTTTTTTGGAAATGAGCTTTCCCATGTATGGGTGTTATGGATTTCCTGTTCATCTTTACTATCACTGTTCTTCGTCTTCTCCTCTTGTTGCTTGGGCATTGTTTGTTTGTTTGGTTGTGGATAACAGAGGTCACATGTGAGTTTTGTTGATTTCTAGTTTGTTTATATGCTTATTATTGTTGTTTTATTGACTATTCTTTTTAGCATTGTTTGAATTTGGTAAGGCTCTATATGACATTCCACTATTTAGAGATATCGACTATATTTTTGTTTTGGATCTGCTTCTAGTTTATCCACTAATCTCTAAGCCCACTGAAAAAATAATGAGATGTGGCTTTGTTTGGCTATTCAATTTGCATCTACCTCTTCTCTGTTTTTCTTGGTTTATTTTGTGCTCTTACATTTCTTTCTTGTTCTCTTTTCTGGTGTATGTTTCCTACTGCAACAACATGCGCATCTCTGCTTGGTAACCTTGGATGCGGTTGACATTGGCAACAGTGGAACAATAAACTATGGGGAATTTCTTGCTGTTATTGAGCACTTGAACAAGATAGTGAAGGAGATTATTCGGCGAGCTTGACTGTCGAGACTACTAGTGGTGCTACCAAGAAATTCATTTGTGAAGGAAATTCTGACATAATGCCCAACGATTGCCCAAATGGTGATTTTTTTAGAAAATGATTTTGTTTCAAGAGAGGACTGGGAAACCAATTAACTAGAGAGATCCTTTTGAACATTTTCATTTTTCAAGAAGATAGCATCTCTGGACTTAGGTGCAAACAAGCTTACGGGTTCAATTCCAAAATCTATGTCACAGTTGAAACTAATTGATAATCTGGTACTATCCAATAACTATTTCCCCTGGTCTAATTCTTGAAGAGATCTGCTCTGGGTTTCAAAAGGACAATGAGCTTATTGGTGGCATCATGAGATTTCAGATGCGGTGATCTTGTCCTTGGCTATGGAGCTCTGCTTCCTTTGCTAGCACAATTGAACTAGCCTGCAAAGTTGGATATGCTCAGAATTGATACTTGTGCACTTTCAAAATTCTACGAGGGCAAACTACAGCTTCCTTTTGATCAGAAAAAACCTGCTTTTTTCGGAACAGATCAATGAGCAATCATCAAACATGGTTTCATCTAACCATTCTTGCTTATAGATGACAAGTCAAATATCAGTGGAAGTGGTGCATGATCCCTCCGGCAGACCAGTTCATACAACTTCTGGTGTGGAAAGATTTGTTGGCAGGAATCGCAGTCCTAGACGACTGGTTATTGCATCTCCAGGAACCCTACTACTTGAAGATTCCCAACCTGAAAACTATTGATCTGTCTTGAAACCAGCCTATGGGTGAGACACCAAGGCTAATCTACTGGAATGAAGCATTGCAATACCTTGGGCTGCCATGGAAATGCAATGGAAGTTGTCTTTCTTGACAAGCTTGATCCTGGGATGCAAATCATTGTATTACTAAAACAATACTTCAAAATGAGGGCATTAAAGCCTTCCACAAGGGACTGTCTGTTGGGTTGCTTAGGAAAGCTACATATACAACTGCAAGACTTGGATCGTTCAAGGTCCTGACTAATAAAGTTGTTGCTGCTAATGATGGAAAACCATTACCTCTGTATGAGAGAGCTCTTTGTGGTGTGATTGCTGGAGCTATTGGAGCAACTGTTGGTAGTCCTCCAGATTCATCACTCATTCATATGCAAGCTAATGCCACTTTACCTACTGCTAGATGCCAGAATTACAAAAATGCTTTCCATGCACTATATTGTTGCAAATGAATGGGTTCTAGCACTTTGGGAAGGCATAGGTCTTACTGCAGTGCGAGCAATGACATTGAACATGGAGATGCTTGCATCCTATGATCAAAGTGTTGAGTTTTTCAAGGATTTCCATGGTTTGGGTGAAGCTAGTACTACAATGGGACCCAATGCTGTTTCGGGTTTTTTGCTTCAGTATTTAGTTTACCTTTTGATTATGTTAAAACTCAAATACAGAAGATGCAACCTGATGACAGTGGGAAGTATCCGTACACCAATTTTTGGATTATGCCATGAAAACATTGAAATCTGGAGGACCTTTAAAATTCCACACCAGATTTCCTGTCCATTGTGTTAGGATTGCTCCATATGTCATGTTAACTTGGATCATCTTGCTTGAACCAAATCCAGAAGTTGGAGGAATCCATGGGGTTGTAAACCTCATCAATGCCAGGAAATGCTAGCTTACTTGGATGGGCCATGAGTTCCTTAACTCTCAAGAGCAAACCTTCAGAACAAGCTCCAGTGGCTCCGGAAAGCTCTCTGCTTGCTAGTTTTTGTTACATTCATTTTCTGGAGCTCGCCCAATTTTTGTTACTGCCATCACCTTTGGTTCTTCAATCTTATTAGGTGTGGTTAACTCAGAACAAAAGGTGTTCTTCCTGTTCTGGCCACTTTCTGAATCCTTTTTTAAGACCGCAACTTGGTCTCGATGATGGCTCAAACAAAGGTTTCACTTGATTGAATTTAAGGATTCTTGGAGGAGGAAAAGTTACAAGAAAATGCAACCATTGTTCTATCACGGGGCATCATTAACATGGCTATATCTCTTTGCATCAAACTTGGCATCAATTTAAGCTTATTTGAAGCGTGTGAATTGGACAGTTTAATAATTCCGAATGAGTTGTATATGTTACTTTTGAGCTATTATTAGTACTGTTGAATACTTAGGTTTTAGTATTAAAATTGTCCATTTTCTACTATTGTTGCCTATTGTAATTGCCCATAGATATTTGAATCAAAATGACCATATAAGTATGTTTTTTCCTATCATAAACAACACTTTTCTTCTATAATAAAGAGCATTTTTTTTTCTAGCAATTTGAGTCCATTTACCTATAAATTATTACTTGTGTTCCCCTATTTTGACTACAGTCACCTTAATTTTTGTGCCAAACTTTTCATGTATTTATTTAATTTAACTTAAATTACTGTAATTACTTAATCACTACTACTTATTGAATAACTGAAGTTAATCCTTTTCTTTCCCTTATTGTTCCCCCCAAAACTTAGCTCCACTTAATTAAAAAACCATTTTTAGTAAAATACAATTACCACATCTCATGTAGGGATAAAAAGGTCAAAATATGATCCCATTTTGCAAAAAATAACCTTCACCTTTTTTTAAAAAAAAAAAATGTTATATTTTTCTTTTTCGATAAAAATACATTTCATTAAAATTTCTGATAAGGAGTGGTTTAGTTCATTAGAGGTTTATATTTAAATTCAAATTCATGAAAATTATTCTTTTAAAGTAGTGAATATTTCAAGCTTTTAGTAAAAATATTTCTTTCATACACTTAAAACTAATTTTCACCTCATATTAAATGATCCATTTCCACTTTATTACACATCATTAAAACTCAACTATAATATTATTGAATCTTTGATAAAAACCATCCCATTCCAAACCACACCATATCATGAAGAAAAAAACTTATGTTGTCCCCAAATACCACTTATGCTACTATGTTGTGTTCAAGGTTGCACCCCTTTTTCTTACAATCTTAAATTTGCTCCGATGAAGATCAAATGGGGAATGGGGATGGTTAAGAGATGTTGTCAAAATTGTTTACTTGAAAGACTCATAATCATAATGAAGAGTAGACATGGACAAGCACAAGGGAAAGAGGAGGGGGTGGTTGGAGATGAGTATTTACTTCAATCTAATGACAGGAAGATGATGGAGAGGTGGAGCTGTCAATTTTTAACTAGAAGTCTGGCTTGATCGTGCAATACATTATTTAGCTTAGAAGCCAAAATGAGCTACACACACACACACACACACACACACACACACACACATATATATATAGCTAATTAAAATGATTCAAATTTTTGTTTTACTAAAACTATTAAAAAAATCAATATATTTATATTCATTTATTTAAAAAATTAAAATATCTCAATAAAATTATTAATTTTATTGAATATTTTTTATAATATTTTGAAGACAAAAATTAAATCATTCAAAATTTTATATAGGATGTTATATAATTTTATTTGAAAGTCCATTTTAAAAGTCTCCCGACAATTTTTTTTTTTGTAACTTTATTTAAATTATTAAAATTATTGAAAATTGTATTTATAATTTATCTTATCAAATTATTTTTTATGTAAAACTTATATTTTACAAAAATATTAAAAACTGATCTTTTATAATTTTTTTTTTTATATTTTAGTTATTTGTCAATAACTTTATCTTAAAAAATTAAAACAAAGGATAACGTTGGGGGGTTTTTTTTTTTTTTTTTCAAAAAATCACTAATAAATGATAAATATTTGGTTATATGTTATATTGGTAGTTAGATCTTTTGTGATCCCTAAATTTTCCTTCTTTTTTTTAAAAAAACATAAGACTTTATTTTTTTTTTCTTCCATATTTTCAGCCAAAAAACTAGGTGTACCTACTTCCCATCCATTTTTTCATTTTCCCCATATGTGATATTTGAACCAATAATTCTACCAATATAATTAATTTTTTTGCTATAGCATCTTAGACTAGTTTCAAGTTCTAGCATTTTGATGCTTTAACATTGCATATTTTCTTATAAAAACCCCCCTATCTGATGCAAACAAACTATAAATTGGTAAGAATATGAAACAATCTCTTCAATCCAAAGAATTAGTCATATAAGTCAAAATTGAGTTTAATTTTAAAATTCTTCTACGAATTCCATTTTATATGGAGAACTCTTAATTGGGGTGATAATGGAGGTTAGCAAATGATAACTTAACATGTTGATATATCACCTATATTCTTGATCGAGGAACTGCGAATAGGTAGTTGTGATGTTTTCTATACCTAATTGGAATATCTTAAATTTAAAACTTTTGCTCTTATTATATTTGAGTCAATTATTATTTTGGTTGATTATTGAGATTTAGAGTTAGTTTAACCATGTTTTTAAAAAACACTTTCAACCTTAAAATAATAGTACTTAATTTTTTTTTACTTGAATTCTTCTTGCAATTTTTATAATGACCAACACCTATATGTATTTATCATATCCACGATACAACATTTCCCTATACTCCTTAATAAATCACCTTAAAACCATATGGAGGTTTGATAACTCAGTTACTTCTTGATATTTGTTTTTTCTTTCTAAATAAACGTTCAAGGTTTTTCAAACTTGATCATAATTTTTAAAGTTTTTGAACAAGAGGAAACAATGACATGTATAGATTTTCTATTTAACACACCTATATAAGATTTTCAAATCCTTTTTATACTTAAAACCCAAGTAATTTAGTCAATAATTTTGAAAATATTTTCAAAACAAACATACCTAGGATGCTTATGTATTATCCCATCAAATTCCAAAAAATAAAAAAAATAAAAAGCCAAATTATATATAGTGAGACAGGGCATGGTAGATCTAGTAATGTCCCCACTCAAATTTCCCATAAAAACATCTTATGTATTATATCATCAAATTTAAAAATAAAATAAAAATAAAATCTTATATATAGTAATAGATTTTTTAAAATTAAACCGAATTCCTATAAATGTAAATTTAATTTTTAAAACATAAAAAATAATTGCATTTCAAATACCACAAAAAATTAGATAAAAATAATGTTATAAATTTTAAATAAAACTAAAAAGTAAATTTACTTTATAAAGTGAATTTCACTCACCTCTCTTGAGGTTGAGTTAAATGTCTTTAACTAGAATTAATTTAAAATTTCATCAAATATCATTTCTTTTCCTATTTATTTGTTAATTTCATTTTTTTTTTCTTTTCCTGTTCATAGACTTCACCATGTATGGGGAAACTCTAACTTGTTTCAGTCCCTTAATTTGATTAAATTCACCATCATTTAGTATTAGAGTTCACATTTAGTGGCTTGCCTGACCTGAAATTTGGAGAAAATGAAAATTAGAGAGAGAATCTATCAATGGTAAACTAGCATGAGCTATAGTATGTGATATCAAGTGATTTAAGAAATATGAAGGTGAGATTCTGGATAGATCATATGGAAAATGCCATGGGCCAACTATATTGTTTAATGGTGCTATTAAACCTATGTACCATTCTATACCTTATTTGGATAAGAGGTCACGATGGAAGAAAGTTCTTCATTGTTCCACATGTGGGCATCTAGGTTGCAAGAAATCTCATCTCAATTTTTTTTGTGATTTCTATGATTCCTTTTCTAGGAAAGTCTATTTGGAAAAATTAAAGGGGTTTGCATGTCATTATTCCACTATCAGTACTTAGGATGTCTACCTATTTGCCACATAGACACCAAAGGAGAAGCCCATTTTGTATAAAAGTCTGCTACCAAGGTTGTGCTACAAGGATTGTTGCCTACCTGTTTAGACAATGTGCATGACGAGAGGCAACAATGATCATAGGAGCAATGGTTGTCACACTCAGTGAGTTGGTCTCCTAGCTTCCACTTGGTGGGGACCTCTTGAGCACTTGTGCTGTTTGGCATACGAGAAAATGTGATTTCCAAGTAGATACTTAGTGAATGGTGTTTTGAATTATTGCCCTGTGGGATGAAACTGTTCTCTTCTTTCACTTTGGTTGGTGGGTAAGGGGGATCTGTCAATTCTTGTCTTCAAATTTTGAAGTCAAAGACCACCAACTTTGGTGGGAAGAGGAAAACAATACCATGGCAACCTTCTAGCACGTTTTATCTTCAGTTTCAGTCATCCAGAAATGAGAATCTGCCATTTCATAGTGTGGATAGGGTGCAAAACAAAAAATTACTTTTAGTGCCTTGCATTTTTCAATGAAAAATGAGTCATTGTAATGCTTTGTAAGGGCTATCTAGTGCATTAAACCTTTAAATCAAACATCACTCAGTAATTATTAACCAACTTACAAAAGTTTAATCTACTTTAGTACATATCATTAGTTAATTTGACAAGCTCTCATTAACCTCCTAGTTTAATAACTCAACATTAGTAAGATCAATCTCATGAATATTTGCCATTGTTCCTGCTGCAAATGTTTCAGTATGAATTAACTGTTTTGCCACATACAATTTCATTATTAAAAAACTAATCATCTGTTTGGTTTTTAGAGAAGATGAAGGAAAAGAAAAGAGTTTTTGGATCTTTGTGGGAATGAAAGTGCTATTGTAGCATTTATTTCTGACCTTCTCAGCAACCAAATGGAGCATAGAAGAAGTTTGATTAGTGTAGAACAAAATTAAAATTACACTAATGATCAAGATTACTTCTTTCATGGCAGCACTGAGAAGCCCATGGAGATTGATCACCACTTGTATGAAATTAGGTCGGTGGAATACCATGTCCAGGTAAAACCTTTGGCAAGTTTCTCACATACTTTATATACTACACTTTAAATAAGTTTTCCATTTTTTCCGCCGATGATGATTATGGAAAAATGCCATGGCAGTTGGCAAATTCGCTTCATTGATGGACTTTTTTCCCATTGCAGTAAAGCTGATGAGCCCTCACTGTCCAATATCCAGCATTGCAGTTTTAGGCAAACCCTCTATCTCCTTCGGCGGCTTCACCACGTGCTTGTGCTCCCTACATGCATAGCCACCCTCTTCGCTATTTGGATTCATTGGCCTATGGCTTCTATTCCATTTTCAGAGGATTAGTTTGAGTACATGAAAAATCTTGATCCAGTTCGGGATTCTGAGATGCTGCTCATATATCCAAATATCAAGATCAAACCAACTTTCAACCAGCCTTGGTATCCCACGCGCCTTCCATCTGGGATGCTGAAGAAACATGCGATTCTCTTTCCAAAAGAGTCCTGTTTTTCATCAGGAGGTTCTGAGTTCCTTCTCCGGGGGCTAGTGAACAAATTGCTAGAATTAATTCAGTGGGCTCTGATTGCTTGATTGAGGGGTTGCCCGATGTGGTGTGCCTTTTAGATAATCCTGTTCATAAAGACCTAACCAATGACAATCCATTTGATCCTTACATGCTTGATGGTACTGAGAGGGACCTTAGTGGGCTTGCAAATATATATTGGCCTGACTCTTTAGGGCCCTAAGATTTGGATATGTCTTCCTCTAGATACCATAATGAAGATCTAATCTTGAGTGACAGCCTTGGTGGTTTGAAAAGTTTGATGGAAACAGTGTGGATGCATTTCAAAATTGCTCTTCCTTCAGGTTGGCTAAGAAAGAACCTGCATCAACAGTTGAAGCTCGAGAAATGGTCTCATTTGCAGATTTTAAAATTGGCAATGGATGGTTCAGATAGTTTAAAATATGATGGTGGAGATAGTAAAAGACATGGACACAGAACTTCTTATTCAGGTGGAAATGGCAACTTGGAAAACCATGGAGCATATGGAGTTTATGAGTCCCGAAAATAAGCATTTAAGAGCAGCCTCTCTAGAAGAGGCTCTCCTTGAATGGCTAGAACTGCCTCTTTGCTGACATGCGTCTTTGTTGTTCCAAAACTGAAAATCACTTTGTCGGAGATTATACAACTAGAGCTCATTTTCGTGCAATAACTGCGAGAGATGGCCAAAGTGTTTAGTTATACTGCCAGTGAACCTATTGCTATGCAAATTCAAGGAAGTCAGGTAAAGGCTAGCAAGGTTGATCAACTATGAGAAAAAAGGAATTGAATCAGAAAGGATGTTTACCCATGGATCTGGTGATTTCGTTGCATCAGCTGTGCAGCCTAAATTGGCAGTCGATCAAAATTCTAACAATTCAAGTTTATCCTCATCTCCAAAGTCTGTATTACCAGAAAAGGTCCCAGTGGATCAAGTTTCCACATGGAGTTTTAATCCAGAGGTCAGCAGGAACCATCTAATCCCTCAAAGAAAACTTTAGAAGTCAATATGATTCTGAGCGAGAATAAAGGAGAAGCAGGTCAGACAAACATAAAACAAACTTCAGAATCTGTTAGAGACAATAAAGGCGATTCCCAAAGTTCCATCAGACAATTTGTTGTTGCTGAACCATCAGAAACTACTGAGATAGCTAATTCAATAACAATCCAAGATACTGAAGGCAAATCTGGATAATCAACACATGATAAGAATGTTATGGACACGCCAGAGCCAGTTGAGGACAATGCTACTTTAGACACCATTGGAGATGTCATGGAAAACAATGGTGAAACAACAGATGAACTCTTGGAACCACTATTACCATGATGTGAATCTCTGCAATCATGTGGATCTGGCATCCTAGCTGATGGTTGACTTGATGATCTCATCCGAAGAGTTGCTACCTTTGGAATGGTATTAATGGAGCTTCACTTGTGTCAGTAATATGCTAGGCATGCTGAAACACAAATGGATCCAGAAGCTGGTTGACATCAATGGAGTAGGGGATACATTCATTGGAGGAATGTTTAAAGGCCTGGAAAATTCATCCTAAAGTTAACTATGCCATGAGTGGCTATGAGTTGGAAATGTTCGTAACTTCATCTATTTTCTCTTGGAGCTTGGTGGGCTATTTTCCAATATACTTTGCACCTACATTGCGGCCGTTGGATGGATATCTCTATTGTTATATTGATTATGCAGGGATGTAACATCAGATTACGTAGGAAAACAATGTTTCTTGTGGGGAATTAGCTGAGTGTCAACTGGAGAAGGCTCTCATTGCAGTTATGAATTTCTTGCAACTCAGGACAACTGAAGTACTAGTTTTCAAGGACTACCAATGTGGGTGATTGGCAAGAGGGGGTGTATCGAAAGAGATAAATAATGAAGGAGATGCACATTCCTGATTTAATAAGATGCACCAAAAAATTGCGGCAAAATGGAGTTGAGGAATCAGCTTCAGATATAGCAATACAGTCTCAGTCACAACCTTAGGCATCCACTCTAGCATTGGCCACCTTGGTGCACACTATCCTCCTTTTGATGCATTTCTTTATATCTTTATGTGAATTTACTTGTTTTGAATCGAGTTTTCAAATCTTTGTTCCATCAAAATAATGTCAATTGTTTTTAAAACTTTATCCTTAGAAAATAAAATTCAGTTTAAATAAAGGCTTGCTGCCATATTTCACTCTAGCATGCACTTTTTCTTATTTTCTTTTAATGATTTTCGTGATCTTCTCAATTTAAATAAACATAAATAAATTCTCTAAATTCCAAAATAAAGGAATTCATCTAGATTTCTATGATCTTCCATCCATGATCATTAGAAAGATGAAATTTTGCGCAATTAATTCATGTTAATAAATTGGGAATTGGTAGGGCCCCAATGATATTTTCCTTGATAATAATGCCAATGAATTGTTTGTTTGCGATCATCTCACTTTGATCTACTTCTGTGATGCATGTGAGATATCTTACATTTATCATTGTGTACTAATCTTGTTTCCTATAAAAGCGCATTATTGTTCACTGTTAAGGTATGCTCGCATTCTCGCCCTGTTTATTTGTTCTTCATGCATGACAGGGGGTTTTTCTGGTTTCCCAGGAGCATGAGAAGTGTATTGGGAAATACTTCTTAGGTAAGTTTACTAGGTATCCCCTGTTTTATACCATTTTGCACTATTTATCATTATTCTTTGTTATGTTTGAGTGTTATTTGTTGACTGGATGTATGCACTAGAAAATTCATTTGGAATCTGATTGATTTCTATGTTTGTTTTCGTCCTTGGTGTTGGGTTGTCTATTTCTCATTTATTTGGTTTGGTATAAGAATAATCTCATTTCCTTTCAACTACATTGTGCATTAGGAGATTATTTTCCTATTCCTGTTTTTAAATCTGCACCCACAATGCTCAAAATGTTTCTTTAGCTTCTGTACACTTTGCAGGGGGCTGTGCTATGTGGGAGTAGAATGCTTGACACGCTGAGTTTATGGCAAGCACTTTGCTTGATGGGTTTGGCTCTTCAACATGCTGATCAGTCTTTGTATGAGGTTCCTATTTCTAACATAAGAGCCACTTCGAGCCAATATTCTCATATGCAAGTGGATAGGTCAGCAATGCAGCAGAATCCATCTGGCAGTAGTTCATTTCCAAGCAATCAATATGCTACATTCCTAGGTCAACCTAGCATGGAAGATGGTAATTTGGTTTCCAAGCGGTGTTTTCCAAGGAAAAAGTGGTTTGGGCAGGCTCCTAGTGTGAGTCATTTTTTTTATAGCATTGATCCTCCAAGCTACTGAACGGTTTGCAAATATGTGGTTTTGAGGTCATTAGCATCATCACAACTACGTGGAAAGCTCATTGAAATGTTTACTGACCATGACAAGCAGATATTGATGGGAGAATACTTGAACTGATATACATGCAAGTTTATGCTCCTACTACACTGGCTCCTGCATGTGATTTCAAGACTTTGAGATATACTTCAAGTTTAAAAGATGGAAGCCTCCTTGTTCACTACTCTCGTGCCTGTATCCACTTGCCTATGTTTCACTGATCGATCTACAGGATTGGAGTGCTTCAGATCCATCTTTATTCCTTCTTGCTTTCATAGTCTCAAATCCTTGGGAGTCTACAAGACAAGTACAGTCATCTAGATTAAGTGTGATAGTGAGAGCAGGGGTACATCTGAGAAAGTGGAGGTTGATATCTCACTAAGTCCCAAAGTAAATTATGTAGAGCCTTCTAAAATAGTAGCTACGACTGACGAAGTAGTTGCCCTTGTATAAGCTAGAGTGCCTGTTATTCGATTAGCAGTAAGAGATTGGTACCTTATTTGCATTCAAGGACTAATGCCCATCTGTTGTGGGACCAAAGAGTTCATTGACCAAAAGAGAATAGAAATATCTGTTGCGGAGTTCATCAGTTATAATGGCTCAAGGATTCTGCAAATTATCATGTTAATGCTACAACTAATGAGCATGGGAAACCACTACTGTGTATGAAAGACATGATGAAATTGAAAGAAACTGGAAATTTGCATCTGAAAGGGTTTGTTGAGAAGTGGGTTGGGAGATTCTAATGAACCTCCTTTTAGTTTTCCTATGTCTTTTGGAGGTCAAGGGCATGCCACCAATAACGTGGATAGGAGGATACAGAAGACAACCTTTTGTTATGTGGGGTGGTTTTCATGGTGTTCATGCTGAGCCAGATTATGTAGATGCTGCCTTAATTTCTATATTTCAAATTCATTTGGAGGAGGGCCCTAGTGGTATACTTGTACTCTAAACTGGGCAAGAAGGGGTGTAATATCAGAAAGCTCCAAAGAGTCCTTTGAGTTCTGCTTACAAAAAGCGAGTTGCAAAAGACGCAAGTAGAACACAAGTTGCACCATTTCAACTAACAGAGATGCCTAAACCAAGTAGAAAGGAGGTTCAAATTATGACGCAGAGTGAGCTAAGTGTTTCTAAAGATTTTGAGACACCTAGCTTCATTAGTAGTGGGAATGGAAAAGGATCTCAAATAAGGAAATTGCTTAGAACCATCAAAAAGTTGATTAATGGATTTGAAATAAGGAATCAACAGAAGTTAATGGAAACAGGAATGTTTGTCAGGAGACTCTACCCTTACAACACGCAACACCTAAAGGAATTTGAGATGGAACTAGAGACTTTCCGAAGCGCCAGCACACATGGACTATGTGAGAAACAGTTGGATAAACCAGAGGGATAAGTTCCTAAATATATTACCTGGAAACTCAAATTTTCTGGTTCTTCCAGAACCTCCCATTGGAAAAGAGAAGTTTTACCATTCAACTGAAGCTCATCCCATGCAGATTATACAGCAGCCTAAACCATCACAGGAAATCCCACGATTTCCATCTATTCAAACTGATCACGTTTCTGCATCAAGCACCCAGACCTCTTGTCACACCACGAGGAATTTCCTTTAATAATCTCTCTACAAGTCTATCTTCACCTTCAGATCAAGATCGAGCAGACCTTCTGAGTTACAATCATTTTTAGAATCCCTAAAATCTCTTTATGATGCGATACCAATGGGATACAAATAGCCAAAAAGTACAAGCATGAGATTCAGCAATGGCATGGAACAGGGTGTTTGCAGTCCTACTGTAGCCGAGAGAATATCTACTTTAGGAGCAATTCATTGTTTTAGGACTTTACCTAAATCATCATCATCATCTAAAGAAAGAGATTCTGATTGCTTTAAAGAAATTTCACCCATTGATGAAGGATATCACAGCTCTCGAGAAACAGGTATATTTTCTCTAGAAATTGTTATTGTTGAGACACCAAAGTTCATACTTCGTCTGGCTAAATGGCTCCAGAGCCATGGAGGCATTAAATTTAATAAATTCAGTCATGCCCCACTCTTTCCCAAAGGGACTGAATGAAGTATAGAGTTCTAGCTTTTCTTTTGGAGCAAAACCAAGAAAGTTCCCCAGTCATCTAAATTGGAAGTTTGCTGAATCATCCATCGGCACCACTCATGAAGAGATTGGTATTGACAAATCAATAGTTCTAAGCCAATTCCAGCATCATCATGGTTTCAAGAGGCATCCAATGCAGTTTCTGCAAAGGATGATTTTATGTTCAAGGTGGCACTTCTATAGGGAATGGATTCAACACAAAGAAAGGGTTTGATGTAAAGATAGCTGCAGGAGTTGCCGAGGAAACAAACTTACCATTTGTCACCAGCAGAATACTTCTTGCACAGGAAGTGTCTCTAATTCGGTTATTATCACTAGCATTACAAGTGAGGTTAGTTTTTATAGGGATGAGTGGAATGGTTCTCATGTACCTCCTGAAAAACAAGAAGGAGAATGGAATTTAAGTTTTGGAATTTCCTCTTTTACTAATCCCCCTCTTCTGGTGAAATCCCTGAAGAGTGCCAATGAAGATTTGAGAAGCAAAGTTGATGCTGCACCTCAGAAGAAGAAAGATGGTTTATACAGATAGGAAGTTGCTTGTAAGTGAAGCAAATTCAGGTCATGCATTTACTTCTCAGAAGAACAAAAGTTTCCTTCAACAAGAAATCCTGGCTCATAAAAGGAAGGCAGTTTCTCTGAAGAGAGAAGGAAAATTGGCAGAAGCTCATGAGGAACTTCGACAGGCAAAACTATTAGAAAAGAATTTAGAGGAAGACGATCCCCAGCCTAGGTTTAGTCCAAGTGATGCCTCAATTTCTAGTTCCAGTGTGACTCCCACTAGAGAAAAGGCGCAGACTTCGGTAAATTCAGCTCCGAAAAAATAAATGTTATCTGATTGTGAACGTTTTAAGCTGCAGCAGAAATTTTGGCTTTGAAGGAATCACTCGCCAGATTAGGAGCCAAAAATAAAGGAAACCAGAGAAAGGAAACTATTTTGAGAGTATGGAACCCACTATTGGCAATCTGGTGGCCAAGATCGCCATTCAAGAACCTACATTTGATAAGATAATTGTTGTTTATGGGCAGGCAGATACATGCAACTCATTTACCGCATCATGCAGTTCAATACATGTGGTTTTAGAATATTTGATTCTGAGAATTGGCAACAGTGCAAGCAGTAGTAGTGGAGATACACTTTTTCTTGGTTTATGGCAGAAAACCAAGTAAAAGATTATATTCCAAACTCGATGGGGATTGCTGAAAAGAAGATGCACAACAAGGATTTTGTGGGAGCTCATCCTAATGTCCACTACAAGTGTGCTAGCCCGCCAACTACGTCATTTTCCACTTATCCAATTGTTGTACCAAGTATGTCACGAATTGGTTCTGCAAAACCTGTAGCATCGAGTATGCAGTTTACTCCATCCCCTTCTGCCACATCAGTGAATATGTGTTCTAAACAAACTAATGCGGCCACCTCTAGTATTGTTGTTGAATATCCAGCAAAGTAAGAGACTAAAACTAATGAAGAGATGAAAGTTTCTATCTCAGGCAATGTACCAAATGCAAAAGTTCTAGAATATCAAGCTTCTATCTCAAGCAACATTGCAAGTGAGTAAATTCAGGAAGATCAAACAGCTTTGTAAAACACAGAAGTAGTTCTCAAAAATGAAAAAGCTAGCCATCAGCTTGAGAATGATAATTTGAGCCCTGATAAACCACACCGGATTTACTCCGTAGATGAATTTGAGGTCCGAGTCCTAGAACGAGAAAAGCCTGGTGCACCTTGGAATCTGTTTTAGGATCAAATCTGGGCATTTCAGTTTCAAATTCTAACAAGATGGATGCAAATCTTGGTTCTATGGATGCAATTCATGATGGTCATGCTTTTATGGATGGCAATATGGTCTTTGAAGCATTAGGTGTTGTGGCTTCAAGTATAGGTGATAGCTGCACAGGCAAGCTCCAAAGGGATTAACTGTCCAAGTATTAAATGTTCTCACTGGCCTAAGAAGCAAGTCTCTTAGTTTCCAGTATGGGGTCCGAGTGAAGAAATAAGATCATCTCATCAACAGTCTGGTTTTGCATCAGATCATATGGCAGGATTATGGCAATGCCATGAAATCATGAAACCCCACCTGCAAAGTTTTCAACATTGTGGCATTGAAAACAGGTTTAATGAAATTCCTTGGCTTGGAGGTTTTAACAGAGTAAATGACAGTGATCCTTACCTGGAAACTGTTGGAGTAGTTGGTAGTCACTTGACAAAATTTAAAGCAGAATCTCATGATACTGCTGACAAAAATGCATGGGGTAGTATACATCAACAACCATGTTAGGTTGTAAAGTTGGAGAATCTTCAGAGACAAGCATCCAGCAAGCCACAAAAGATCCTTTGAGAGAAAACACTCTCGAGGACAGCTTACTTGGTGAAATTCCAAGAGACAACAACTAGGCATTTATTATTCAAATGAGGTCAGGATTCCTAGTTTCATCTAGTTCAACCATCCATGGCCCAAGCAGTAGTGGGATTGTTGCTTCTTCTCTGGAGAGCAATTTAGACTCACTTGATCACCATCCAAGAATTTACATTTGATAAGATAATTCTCATTTACAGGTGGGCAAGTACTGCAGCAAAACTGGAACGAGGAAACTGATGCATGAGCGGTTCGGTGATGATCGCATGTCATAGAAAATAAGCCAGAAATTTCTGAAGTAAAGCATGGACTTTGAGGATACTTAACCTCCTCCCAACGATTATGATCTAATGCCAGAGACTGGGGAGCCTAATTCTGAAGCTCGTATTAAATGTTGATTAGTTCAACAACTCAGTTGAAGCATTGTTTGAGAAATGTCGGTTGCTTTTCATAAATTGATCATTATGGAAAAATGTCATGGCAATTGGCGAATTCGCTTCATTACTGGATTTTTTTCCCACTCCAGTAAAGCTGATGAGCCCTCACTGTCTAGTACCAACATTGCAGTTTCAGGCAAATCCTCTATCTCATTTGGCAGCTTCACCACGTGCTTGTGCTCCTTACATGCATAGCCACCCTATTCACTATTTGGATTCATTGGCCTCAGGCTTCTATTCCATTTTTAGAGGATGAGTTTAAGTATATGAAAAATCTTGATCCAGTTCGGGATTCTGGGATTCTGGGATGCTGCTGCTCATATATCCAAACATCAAGATCATACCAACTTTCAACCAGCCTTAGTATCCCATGCGCCTTCCATCTAGGATACTTAAGAAACATGCGATGTCTTCTCTTTCCAAAAAAATCTTGTTTTTCATCAGGAGGTTCTGAGTTCCTTCTCTGGGGGCTAGTGAACAGATTGCTAGAATTAATTCAGTGGGCTTTGGTTGCTTGATTGAGGGGTTGCCCGATGTGGAGTGCCTTTTGGATAATCCTGTTCATAGAGATCCATTTGATCCTTACATGCTTGATGGTACTGCCAGGGACCTCAGTGGGCTTGCAAATATATATTGGCCTGACTATTTAGGGCCCTAAGATTTGGATATGTCTTCCTCTAGATACCATAATGAAGATCTAATCTCGAGTGAAAGCCTTGGTGGTTTGAAAAGTTTGGTGGCAACAGTGTGGATGCATTTCAAAATTGCTTTTCCTTCAGGTTGGACAAGAAAAGACCTGCATCAATAGTTGAAGCTCAAGAAACGATCTCATTTGCAAATGTTAAAATTGGCAGTAGATGGTTCAGATGGTTTAAAATATGATGGTGGAGATAGTAAAAGACATGGACACAGAACTTCTTATTTAGGTGGAAATGGCAACTTGGAAAACCATGGAGCATATGGAGTTTATCAGTTCTGAAAATAAGCATTATGAGCAGCCTCTCCAGAAGAGGCTTTCCTTAAATGGCCAGAGCCTACACATGTCTTTTCTGTTCCAAAACTAAAAATCACTTTGTCGGAGATTATACAGTATGCTGCTTTTTGGAACATTGCAACTGGAGTTCCTTTTTGTGCAATAACTACGAGAGATGGCCAAAGTATTTGGTTATACTGCCAGTGAACCTATTACTATGCAGATTCAAGGAAGTCAGGTAAAGGCTATCAAGGTTGATCAATTGTGAGAAAGAAGGAATTGAATCAGAAAGGATGTTTACCTAGGGATCTGGTGATGTCATTGCATCAGCTGTGCAGCCTAAATCGACAATCGATCAAATTTCTAAAAATTCAAGTTTATCCTCATCTCCTAAGTCTGTATTACCAGAAAAGGTCCCAGTGGATCAAGTTTCCTCGTGGAGTTTTAATCTAGAGGTCAGCAGCAGGAACCATCCAATCCCCCAAAGAAAACTTTAGAAGTCAATATCATTCTAAGCGAGAATAAAGTAGAAGCAAGTCAGACAAACATAAAACAAACTTCAGAATCTATTAGAGACAATGAAGACGATTCCCAAAGTTCCATCAGACAATTTGCTGTTGCTGAACCATCAAAAACTACTAAGGCAGCTAATTCAATAACAATCCAAGATACTGAAGGCAAATCTGGATAATCGACACATGATAAGAATGCGATGGACATGCTAGAGCCAGTTGAGGACAATGCTACTTTAGACACCATTAGAGATGTCAAGGAAAACAATGGTGAAACAACAAATGAACTCTTGGAACCACTACTACTGTGCTGTGAATCTTTGCAATCATGTATCCTAGCTGATGATTGACTTGATGATCTCATCCGAAGAGTTGCTACCTTTGGAATGGTATTAATGAAGCTTGACTTGTGTCAGTAATATGCTAGGCATGTTGAAACACAAATGGATTCAGAAGCTGGTTGACATCAATGGAGCAGGGGATGTGTTAGAGGATTGTTTAAAGGCCTTGAAAATTCTTCCTAAAGTTAACTATGCCATGAGTGGCTATGAGCTGGAAATGTTGGTAACTTCATATCTTTTCTCTTGGAGCTTCGTGGGCTATTTTCCAATGTGCTTTGCACCTACATTGTTTTTGTTGGACGGATATCTCTGTTGTTATATTGATTACGCAGGAATGTACTGAGCAACCTAAGCATTGACATCATATTACACAGGAAAACAATGTTTCTTGTGGGGAATTAACTGAGTGTCAACTGGAGAAGGCCCTCATTGCAGTTATTAATTTCCTGCAACTCAAGACAACTGAAGCACTAGTTTTCAAGGACTACCAGTGTGGGCGATTGGTAAGAGGGGGTTTATCGAAAGATAGAAATAATGAAGGAGATGCACATTCCTGATTTAATGAGATGCACCAAAAAATTGCGGCATAATGCACACTATCCTCTTGATGCATTTCTTTATATCTTTGTGTGAATTTACTTGTTTTGAATCGGGTTGTAAAATCTTTGTTCCATCAAAATAATGTCAATTGTTTTTAAAACTTTATCCTTAGAAAATAAATTTCAGTTTAAATAAAGGCTTGCAGCCATATTTCACTATGACATGCACTGTTCCTTATTTTCTTATTTTCTTTTAATGATTTTCTCGATCTTCTCAATTTTAAATAAACATAAATAAATTCTCTAAATTCCAAAAATAATGGAATTCATCTAAATTTGTATGATCTTCCATCCATTATC
The DNA here is from genome assembly GCA_030345155.1 of Vitis x doaniana. Taxonomy (NCBI): domain Eukaryota; kingdom Viridiplantae; phylum Streptophyta; class Magnoliopsida; order Vitales; family Vitaceae; genus Vitis; species Vitis x doaniana. Next base: position 9,347,380 of record CP128323.1, read on the forward strand.
ATTAGAAAGACTGAAATTTGTAAGTATGTTTTTTCCTATCATAAACAACACTTTTCTCCTATAATAAAGAACTTTTTTTTTCTAGCAATTTGAGTCCATTTACCTATAAATTATTACTTGTGTTTTCCTATTTTGACTGCAGTCACCTATCAAATTATTACATGTTGTATACTTGAAAAATAAATAAATAAACCCTTAATTTTTGTGCCAAACTTTTCATGTATTTATTTAATTTAACTTAAATTACTGTAATTACTTAATCACTATTACTTATTGAATAATTGAAGCTAATCCTTTTCTTTCCCCTATTTTTTTCCCCCAAAACTTAGCTCCACTTAATTAAAAAACCATTTTTAGTAAAACACAATTACCACATCTCATGTAGGGATAAAAATGTTAAAATATGATCCCATTTGGCAAAAAATAACCTTCACCTTTTTTTTAAAAAAAAAAAATGTTATATTTTTCTTTTTCGATAAAAATACCTTTCATTAAAATTTCTGATAAGGAGTGGTTTAATTCATTAGAGGTTATATTTAAATTCAAATTCATGAAAAGTATTCTTTTAAAGTGGTGAACATTTCAAGCTTTTAGTAAAAATATTTCTTTCATACATTTAAAAGTAATTTTCACCCCATATTAAGTGATCCATTTCCAAACTGAATTTCAAACTCATTTCCACCTTATTACACATCATTCAAACCCAACTATAATATTATTGAATCATTGATAAAAACCATCCCATTCCAAACCACACCATATCATGAAGAAAAAAACTTATGTTGTTCCCAAATACCACTTATGCTACTTATGTTGTGTTCAAGGTTGCACCCCTCTTTCTTACAGCCTTAAATTTGCTTTGATGAAGGTCAAATGGGGAATGGGGATGGGTCAGAGATGTTGTCAAAACTATTTATTTGAAAGACTCATAATCACAATGTAGAGTAGACGTAGACAAGCACAAAGGAGAGAGGAGGGGGTGGCTGGAGTGGGGATTTACTTCAATCTAATGACAGGGAGATGGTGGAGATGTCAATTTTTAACTAAAAGTCTAGTTTGATCATGCAAGACATTATTTAGCTTAGAAGCCAAAATAAGCTACACACACACACACACACATATATATATATGTATAGCTAATTAAAATTATTCAAATTCTTGTTTTACTAAAACTATTTAAAAATTCAATATATTTATATTCATTTATTTAAAAAATTAAAATATCTCAACAAAATTATTAATTTTATTGAATATTTTTTATTATATTTTGAAGACAAAAATTAAATCATTCAAAATTTTAAATAGGATGTTATATAATTTTATTTTAAAGTCCATTTTAAAAGTCTCTCGACAATATTTTTTTTTTTTTTGTAACTTTATTTAAATTATTAAAATTATTGAAAATTGTATTTATAATTTATCTTATCAAATTAATTTTTATATAAAACTTATATTTTATAAAAATATTAAAAACTAATCTTTTATAAAAAATTTTATATTTTAGTTATTTGTCAATAACTTTATCTTTCAATTTTTTTTTAAATCAACATAACTAAAGTGATAAAATAATGAAAAATCAGAAATAAAGTGCTCATAATTTTTGTTTTTATTTTTTTTTGAAAAATTTTAAAATAAAGGATAACGTTGGGTTTTTTTTAACAAAAGATTTGATTTTTTTTTCTTCCATATTTTTAGCCAAAAAACTAGGTTTACCGACTTCCCACCCATTTTTTCATTTTCCCCATATGTGATATTTGAACCAATAATTCTACCAATATCATTGATTTTTTTGCTATAGCATCTTAGACTAGTTTCAAGTACTAGCCTTTTGATGCTTTAACATTGCATATTTTCTTATAAAACTCCTCATATCTAATGCAAACAAACTACAAATTGGTAAGAGTATGAAACAATCTCTTCAATCCAAAGAATTAGTCATATAAGTCAAAATTGAGTTTAATTTTAAAATTCTTCTACAAATTTCATTTAATATGGAGAACCCTAAATTGGGGTGATATTGGAGGTTAGCAAATGATAACTTAACGTGCTAATATATAACCTATATTCTTGATCAAGGAACTGCGAATAGGTAGTTGTCATGTTTTCTATACCTAATTGGAATATCTTAAATTTAAAACTTTTGATCTTATTATATTTGAGTCAATTATTATTTTGGTTGATTATTGAGATTTAGAGTTAGTTTACCCATGTTTTTAAAAAACACTTTCAACCTTAAAATAATAGTACTTAATTTTTTTTTTACTTGAATTCTTCTTGCAATTTTTATAATGACCAACACCTATATGTATTCATCATAACCATGATGCAACACTTCCCTATGCTCCTTAATAAATCACCTTAAAACCATATGAAGGTTTGATAACTCAGTTAATTCTTGATATTTGTTTTTTCTTTCTAAATAGATGTTCAAGATTTTTCAAACTTGATCATAATTTTTAAAGTTTTTGAACAAGAGGAAACAATGACATGTATAGATTTTCTTATAATTTTCTATTTAACACACCTATATAAGATTTTCAAATCCTTTTTATACCTAAAACCCAAGTAATTTTGTCAATAATTTTGAAAAGATTTTCAAAACAAACATTCCTAGGATGCTTATGTATTATCCCATCAAATTCCAAAAAATAAAAAGCCAAATTATATATAGTTAGACAGGGCAAGGTAGATCTAGTAATGTCCCCACTCAAATTTCCTATAAAAACATCTTATGTATTATATCATCAAATTTTAAAAAAAATAAAAAAAAAATGTTATATATAGTAATAGATTTTTTAAAATTAAACTGAATTCCTATAAATGTAAATTTAATTTTTTAAACATAAAAAATAATTGCATTTCAAATACCACAAAAAATTTAGATAAAAATAATGTTATAAATTTTAAATAAAACTAAAAGGTAAATTTACTTTATGAAGTGAATTTCACTCACCTCTCTTGAGGTTGAGTTAAATATCCTTAATCACAATTAATTTAAAATTTCATCAAATATCATTTCTTATCTTATTTATTTGTTAATTTCACTTTTTTTTTTCTTTCTTCAAAACAAATGAGTTGTTTCATGAAATTTTAAGTCAATAACAATTAAGTATATTTTATCTAAACCTCATAAAGTTTAGTATATTTGATCCAAATGAATGAAATTAACATTTACTTTATTAAGTTAAATAAAATTAAAAAGAAATGAAAATATTTTATAAAGTCTACTTATATGTATTATTGTCGAAAAATGAACTTTCTCTTCGACTAGATTCTCTTAAAAAAAGAAAAGATTTGTGTTAGGAATTTGAGGCTAATCCAACCTATGGTAATCACCCTAGAGGGGGGGTGAATAGGGTGATGGTCTCTTTTCGCAAATTTAAACAAGTGAATGCAAGAGACAATTATATGCAAGTATATAATAATCAATATACAGACAATTGCATATAAATTAAAGAGTAGGGAAGAGATAATGCAAACACAAGAGTTTATAGTGGTTCGGCGCAACCCGACCTACATTCACTCTCCTCTAGCTTCAATCTCGAGCTTGAGGTTCCACTAATCCAAGGCTTCTAAACCAAGCCTTCAAGCAATACAATTGGATTATGGTTCTAATTCACCCTCTTGGACTTTTGGCTCCAAGCACCCTTTACACTTCTCAAGAGATATCCCACTCTTGAACAACCCCTCAAGTGATACCCCACACTTGAGAAACTTCCTCTCAAAGATTTACAAATGATGATCTCTCAAAAATCCTAGCACAAGAACTTTAAGCTCAAATGATACAAGAAAAACTAGGATTGAATGGTCCACTAAAGATATGCAAGTTTTGAAATAATGGTGCACTCAAAAATACTCTTCCAAGGCTCAAATATAATCAAGAAAGATTTGGGAAGGTTAAGCTCTTGAAACAATGAAGATTGGAATATAAGAAAAAAGTCAAACTAGCCGTTGGGGGTTCAACTGGTCGAGTTAGGGGTCGACCGGTTGACTAGCCGTTAGCATTTAATGCTTGGTAGGTGACCGTTGGGCCTCAACTGGACCTCAATCGGACCTTGACCGGACCTCAACCGGTTAAAGTTCAACCTTGATCGGGAAGAGAAGGCCACTAGGAGAGAGAGAAACTTTTTGGCCTCCCTCAACCAGTCCTCGACCGGACTAGCACAATCGGTCGACCAATTGAACCGGTTGAGCCATTTTTTGGCTCAACACCCAACATTTTTCAACTTAAAACCTTTTAACACAAATTTGAAAATCATTTAACACAAGGTTTTAGTTGAAAACATGAAATCATCCAATTCTTAAGATATTTAAAACAATATTACTCTTGGATGATTTTGGTGCATAAATAAAGAATGAAATGCATGAAAGTCCTAGTGCACCAACAACCTTACAAAGAGATCTTATGAAGCTTTGGTCTTGAAAAACTCTTCTCTTTGAGGTGGTATTCTTCTTCATGATTTCTCCTTGGCTTGATTTGTCTTTATGATTGCCACTTTGGAAATCGTCTTGCCTAATCACACTTGAAATATGATCATTAGTTCTAAACCTTGTTTTATTATCATCAAAATCAAGATTAACCAAACCTTGGTTTCACAATTTGTATATATTATCCTGCCAAAGAACTCACATTGATAATTAACTGTACTAAAAGAGTAGCATTTTCTTATTCTATAATGGTAAAGAAGAGGAAGAAGAAAAACTTGGGTGCATAAGAATGAAGTAAGGAAGAAGCCATATCTCAACGGGTAGTGGGTTGTTTTCTTTCCAGTCAAATACACCAATTACCTAAAAATAAATGAAAAATGATGATATTAATGATTTTTCCTCTATTTATGCTAAGCAAGCTTGAATCTAATAGAGTGAACAATAGTAGTCTTATCGAAAGTGACATTATTCCCCATGAAGGAATGCATGTGATTCCACCGCAATTGAGAATCCATTTTCTTGCTTTGTCCATATTTTTGTCTCCACCATCAGCTTCCTCCCCAAGTAACCTCGATGTGATGTAAGAGACAGCAGTCCAAAACATGATGTTTTAGCCTTCTATATGTAGTCCTCAACCTCCATCTCTATTCTACATTCCATTAGAACTAGTATAATCAATTCTTTTGTATGTATGTATGTACCCTTGCCATCAGTCTATTAATTGAAGGTTAGGTTGGGTGGATATTAAACCCTTTTATTATTGTCCAAACCAAAATCCCAACCCAACATAAAACAACTTTCGATGATTTTTTTTGTTTTTTTGTTTTGTCATTGTTACTTCTTACAACAATAAGAATTGATTAAAGCAAATCACCAAGCAAGTGAGGAAAAGAGACAATTAAATACCTGGTGATTGTATAGGTAATGACATATCTCCCATGATGACAAAATTGTATTTAAAGCGTCCTATTACATATAATCTGTTCACCTATCTCACAATTCGATGTGGTAATATAAAAGTTTTAATTTAATTAAGAAGCATGCTATTTGTATATCGTAAGGATGAAAGTGACATTTCAATTATTTTGGAATCATTCTTGATTTCATTTTCATTGTCACTTAAATTATCCAAACATGAGAATGGATAAGAAAATAAATAATATATTCATACCTACTTCTCATTCCCGTATCTCAAACATGCTCAAAGTATGATTTAAAATTTAAGTTGTCATACTAATTGGGTGTTTGGCAAACCAACTTAAAGTGATTTAATAATTTAATTTAAATCATTAAGTAAATTAAAAATATTTGGTAAAATAACTTAATGATATGACTTAAAGTAAAAAAATAATTTTAAGTAATAAGTAAAACAATTAACTTATTTTTAATTTCACATATTCATTTTATTTTTTTACACTCATTTACCCTAGTTAACTTTACGATTTCCTTTGTTATTCTACAACTTCAACTATTACTCAAACTCTTTTACCCTAATTATAATTTATGACGATAAATATGTCAATTTGATGATTTAGAATAAATTTAAGTTAATTTTACCAAATAATCTTAATACTTAAAGTAAGAATAAAATAATAAGTTTTAAATTAATAATTTAAGTATATTATTCATTTGATATATTTTTTGACTTTATATAAAAATTAAATAATTTATAAATATATAAATTTGTAATTAACTTTAATTATATTTGAAGGAATATTGCCCTTAGTTATTTCTAATTTACTTTTGATGAACCAAATATCATTTTAGTGTGCTTTTTTTTTCCTCTACTTTCAAGGGAAAAAAAATATTAAGGGAATTTACTCATTTTTTTAAAATAAAAAAGAGGGCAATTTTTAAAAAAATTATATTATTACATGATTTAATATATATATATATATATATATATATATATATATTGTAATAGAAAAAAATCTGTTTTTTTTGCTACATTTTTGTAATACTTTTCTTTTTTACTTTCTTTTAAATTTTCTAAAAAATTTCTAAGTTTACAAGTTTAAAATATATATTACAAAAATTCGAGAAAAATAAAATAAAATAAAACAAAAAAGTGAAAAAATAGAAATAAATATTTTTTTACGAATAAATAAAACATTGAAATATTATGGGGAATGATTTATTGACAGTGTCCTTACCTAATTAAAAAAAGTACAATTTCTATCCTAAACATACCTTTTTTATTTAAATAATTTAATAAAACTCTTTATAATTGTGGGCTTAACGGCATCAGAACTCGTTCAAGAAGGCAGCTCTCACGTGACGTCTTCAAAAGTGGGAGCATGCTCTTGTTCAAGAGCACCGTTGGCTTCAAAAGTGGGGAGTAAGCTGAGCTGCCAACATCAATCTATAAAACCCATTCAAGAATCGCAGTACTCAGCTCTCATTCTCAATGATCTCGACGTCTTTCTCTCTCTAAAAGCTTCCTCACAAGTAAGTTGAAAACCTAGTTCTGAAGTTTTATTTTCACCCATTTTTCTTGTAAATGTACTCTGTTTTCTCAATGAATGAATTCTCATTGAAAAAACCGATTATGAGTCCTTGAAATTTTATTTTATTTTTTTTTATTGGTGCCTGGGATAAACCGATTATGGCCATCAACAGAAAAACCCTTCAACTGAACTGGGTTTTTTTTTCTTGGGTTATGCTCTGTTGCTGTTCAGATGATCTAATGTTGATTTAATTTAGTTTAGTTAGTTTGGATGCCGAGAAAGGGTGAATCCCATCTATGGACTGGTCCTAATGCAATCTTTTGGCCCTGTAAAATTTTATTTTCATTTTCTCTTCTTTTTCTTTGGTTTCTTGGAACCCAAACGGACCTTTTGGCCTCATTGGACAGGGGTTTTTGCAGAAATGGTTGGTACTTTTTTTCTTGATGTTGGTTTATCTTCTTGAGTTAACTACTAAGCCTTGAAAATCATATTTGGATATGTTGTCACATGGATCTATCATCAAGCTACTTTACTGAGTCTATATATGATCTTCTCGTTTGATCTCTCACTTGTAGGTTCCTTCATAGCAGTCTTTCTCATAACCCGTTTTATATGCTTTTCTGATTATAAGACACGTTTTTTTCTTGCCAAGAACATCCAAAGCAACCATTTTAGTGGCATTATCCCTAGTTGGAACCACCTGTGGGACACGTGGTAGTAGACCCTCCATTCTGTTGGTAGATTTCAGAGAAAGACAGAGAAAACCAAGAGAGCAGGAGGCTCCTTTGGCAGTGTGGGAGTTGGTTAGAGCAGAGAGAGCAGGTTGGGGGAACTGTTAGAGAGAGAGTGTGTGGGAATGTTGGAGAGGAGGAGAGAAACTAGCAGAGGGATTTTTGTGATCATGATGGAAAAACCAGCAGAGGAAAACCGGAGCAAATAAAAAGAAGCTGTGGGGGATGGGTGTGTTTCTAAGGTTTTTGAGAGAGAATAGGGGAGAGGCTTGGAAAAATGTTTTGAGAGCTGAAACTGTGAGTAGGAGAGGGTGAAGTCTTGGTGGAGTTTTTCTAAGTGGTCTGAGAGAGGGCCAACCATTTCTAGCTCTTGACTGTTATTCTCTTGCTCACTTGTCATAGAAACGGCTTTAGTCTCCAATAAATACCCAGGTTTATCATGCAGCTTCTCAATCATCTGATTTGCAGTGGATCTACTCCCTTCAGAAACCCAAACTTCAGAACTCACCTTTGCCTTTTCCACCATAGTGTCGACTGCATTCCTACTCTGTAATGAATTAGAGATCACACTTTTTGAGTCCCCACTATTGCTTGCCATTTCATTTAGGCATTATCTACTGCTCTGGCATCCACAATCGATTTCTCCGAATGAGTTTCATTATCTTCCACCTTCTCTGGAAGATCTCCAACATGGATTCCCAACTCAGCAAGGCAATCTGGACATGGTCCAAACCACTCATTATTCTCATTCTCTATTGAGCCACCATAAAATGGGCTCCACTGCACTTCCTTAACCCTAAACCTTCAGATGCACTATTCTTAATCACTATGGAGTCCGACATAACTTTTTTTATCCCCAGTAACCATCATTATTTGAATCAACCACACTTCCAAACCCAAAAAAAATTAGATGACTCCAAGCCACTCTCCTCTAATAGCATTTCTATAACATCCAAGATTTTCTGGAGGCCAGGATGATCTTCCCATTTAGTGTCTACCTGCAATTTGATTTCTAAACATATTTTCAACTCCAAACTTTGATTCTTGGTCAGTTAATAACAGTCTTACTTGATACAACACAGTTGGGGTGGTTAAAGCCTACAGGGACAACCTAGTTGGTTGCCTACACTCCTGAATTTTAAGTCTGGATTCCAGTCTGGCCCTTCCTTTGACTTGGCATTTTTCTGACCATCAGCGGTACTTGAGGTAGGTGTAGAGTTTTCCCCTATCTTGCATAGATGTATCATAGTTCATCTCGGAAACTTCTATGCACTCTCAGGATATTCGGCGTCTTATGTGGACTTTGATACATTTGAATTTAATAGAGAAGAATAAGAGGGAAGATTTGGGCTTTTAACTGCTTAACCTCTTTCCAGATATTTCCCACTGTACATAATAGTCTCACAATGCCTGAAAGAACAACAAACAATGCTAAGAATTAGGAAAACACAGCTACCACAGTAAAGCTAAAGATCAACACTTCATGGACTTATTAAACTGAACAAACAAACAAAACTAGACTAAGTCCATCCACGTTTCCACTTTCAGGTTAGTGCAGTTGAATATGAAAATCAGTTGCTTGGCAAGGCTCCGTGAATGGTGGCACATATCAGACTTACAGAGCCTAATAATCCAAATGATTTAGTGAATCTTGATCTTGAACTGGTACTTCATTGGGGTTCAACTCTGTTCTCTGGTTGGCATTGTAGAGGAAGGCTTTCTTTGTGGTGGAGATTGGATGACCATGGATGTGTCAGCTAGAATTTTAGATATTTTGAAGTCCCATCTGATGGGGAACCCCAAATTCAGCTGCTGATTTTGCTTTACCAAGTGTCATTGCCAGAGGAAGCATATAATATGCTGGATCTTATCATATCTACTGCAGGAAATTTGAACGAGACAGTGATCTCATTGGAAAGAGCCTTAGGAGTTTTTGAGTAAGATGGAAACTCTGTAAGTAAAGGTATTCTCAAAGGTGTAGAGCTCCTGTGATGTCTGGGCATGTGATCTTAGAGAGAAAATTTCAAACAAGAAGAGGACGAAGGATTCTGCATTTGGTCTTTTTGTATTTTCAGTTCAGTCCAGTGTTACCATTGCTAAGTATACATACCAATGGATGGCACTTGCGCAGCAGGACAAGAAAACAAAGACCCTCCTCCATTGGTAGTCCTTGTTTTTGAGCCTGAGATAACTTCTGGCTCTGTTAAAAACATGATGCAATCAAGTCAACCAATTGAAAAGAATTCAATCCTGAAAAATAATATGGAGACCATTTGCTCTGATCCTCTCATTTCCAGCCAAGTGGATGAAGGTTCTAGTTGAAAGTCACTTGCTGGCAATGGTGCTCTGGTTGACTTACCTATGAAAGCTTCTAGCATTCAGATGGATTCACCTTTGGTTCTGAAGACACTGCAGCTGATGGTGAATGATGGTTTTAGGTGGGGGCCTGTCTTTGAAGGGCGCATTCACATGTGTGGAAGTCGGATTCCTTATTCTGCTAGAATCCCTGAATTTCTGCAAGGTTGGGCATTTTTTGAAATGTCCGAAATGGCCAATCTTCTGTTGGTGGGAGTCTGAGCAGACTTCAGCAAACAGAAAGTAATGTGTGGCATACTGCTGCTCTCATTCATTACAATGCTGGTACACTGCTAGACTCTTAACTAATGAAGCAAACGTCCTGGAGCCATGCATGAGTCCCAATCCTGATGTTAACAGCCCAGAATGAAGTTCCTAGTTGAGCATTGAAACCATTTCCAAAGAGGCTTTATGTTGTCCCTCCTAGAGTAGCTAATGGGTTTGGGTTGCTTGAAAATGAGAGGTATGTGGTTACTGAAACAAAGGTTGTCAAACCTTTTCCTGAACGTTTGACAGCAAGGGCAAGGGTGGATGAATGCAATTCCACTTTGTCGGAGGCTCTTAACAGCTCTAATTTCAGTGGAAGAAATATGAAGAATTCCATTATAATGGAAATGAACGCTTCAAACTTGATGAGCATGAAAATGGTATTGAACTGGATTCGGAGATGGAGCCCAATAGTTTGAACCTCCAGTCTCTTGGAAATTATGAAATTCCTGGGTGTCTTGCTTTTAACGGTCATAGTATTTCTGTTTCTGGAAGATCACTTGATAATCTAGGTTTTTTTGGTGGTGACCAGAGTTCTGATGCTTTTACTTAATCAACTCTGGAGCCAGAAAGGATGTTTAACCAGGGATTTGGTGATCTCATTGCATCAGCTGTGTAGCCCAAATCAGCAATTGAACAAATTTCTAACAATTCAAGTTTATCCTCATCTCCAAAGTCTGTATTACTAGAAAAGGTCCCAGTGGATCAATTTTCTTCATGGAGTTTTAATCCAAGGGTACACACATCTGTCCAACATACTGACATGGAGGATAATTCATTTGCATGAATTGCTGCCTCAAAATTTTAATCTGCCTATGCCTCCAAATGCTCAGTATTTGATGGGGGATTCAGTTGGTCACTCATCTAATAATAGTGATAATGAAGGTCAACAGAACCATCCAATCCTTCAGAGAAAACTTTAGAAGTCAACATCATTCTGAGCGAGAATAAAGCAGAAGCAGGTCAGATAAACATAAAACAAACTTCAGAATCTGTTAGACATGGTGAAGATGATTCCCAAAGTTCCGTTGGAAAATTTGCTATTGTTGAACCATCCAACACTATTGAGGTAACTAATTCAGTAACCATTCAAGATAATGAACACAACATCTGGAGAGCTCTGATTTGGCACGTTGCAGCTAGTGCATTGCAAAAGACATCGGCCACACTTTGTGAGGCAAAACTACTAGATGCAGCCACCATTTTCTTAGCAGCTATACATGTACCAACATTTCAGGGTTATTTGGATATGGGCAGTACATGACCAGTTTATTCATCTAACCTTCCTATGGTTTCTGATCATGGAGCGTCACGATCTGAGGAGTTAATTAGAAGAGTTTTCCACCCATTTGACAAGATTGGGTGTGTCGGCAGAGAAGGGAGTTCCATTAAAATTTTCAGGCAGGAAAAACATTCAATTTTGCAGGAGATGATTCTGTTGAAAGTGAGGACAACATACCTGATATACATGAAAATCCTGGTCGAGGCAAACAGAATAAACATTCTGGATCCCAGAAATTGGGAAACTTTTATGGGACTAGTGAGGAGGCAATGGAGCCTGACAGTAGTACTGGAGACACCTAATTACTCATGCATACTGTCATCAGATTTTCACAGTTCTGCTTTTGAGTATGAAGGATGTTCCAAATGTTGGTGAGAAGGTACGACAATCAGGCTGTCCAGATACAAAACTTGGTTGCAACTGCCCTAGCAAAGAAAACAAAAGGAAACCATTCAAAACGGACCAGTTGAGAAAAGTTTAAATGGTTCTGATATTTCTGCTGCTGCAATTCAAAATGATGTGTCCAATGTTGGTTTGTCAAAGGAGATTCTATCAGAAGCACCAGCTCCAAAAAGTAGCAGGTTGTCATCTGAATGATTGGCATTGAAAATGGTCTCATGTCTTATCCTTCGCCCAAGGTAGCATTATTAAAACACAGGGTGAAAAGAGCTTATGGTTCTGAAACTTACATGGGAGAAAACCATACCATGTTCTGCTCCATCTGTTAAGAGAAGTGGCATCACTAATTTTGACAGTGCTGTTTCATTATCAATTGGTGCCAAATTTAATAATTGCTGTAAGGATGAAATTTCTACGAGAGGTCAGGGCATCTTAGACATCATGCAAGCCAACTGCATTGGGCAGGGAACCAAAAGTGAGATCTCATGTTGCATTAGCTTTGGGCCTGCTCTCACAAGCAAGACTTACTCATACCATGCACTTCTATCATGAACTCTTGGTTGGATTCAAGAGCACTCATTGAGTTTAGTGTTTGACAAAGAATGCATTGGATCAAATGGACTGGGTTGAAAAGATGATTGAAGCAATAGCTACTTTTGTTGAGTTCCCTTACAACCTTGAAGACCATGCATCATCCACCTGGTTTGCTTTTGTTTCTCTGGCTGTAGGTTTGTTTTACTCAGTTGGTATTGGTCTTTCTTTCAAGTTTCATCATTTCTGAGTCTTGAGATCTTCCATCCTTTGATAGTCCAGATGTGCAGAGTATCATGAAATGCATTCATTTTCATGCCATTCATCATGATGGGTTTGAAATGCTCTTCTCATTTTCAACAATTACGTAGCATGCCCATTTAGCCCTCAACAAGAAAGCTTTAAAGTTTTTGTCTGCATGGGCAAGACAGAGATGATGTCATGACAATGGTTGGCTTGATGAGTGCACAGTTTTCTAAGCCATTGGTAGCGAGCAAAGCTACTCATCTTGTATGCCACAAATTCAAAAGGTATCTGTATGCAAGAAGTTGGCCGAACACTTTACTGGCAGTGAGAGGCACATGGAGTAATTTCAGCAGGCCCAACTTCTAGAAGCAGCTTGAAGGTTGGAAAAATCTGTTTCCAATGGTATACTAAAGCATGGAAACCAGAAATCGTTGAAGCTATTGATCTAGATATTCTTTCTCGGGTGCTGAAGTTAGGAAATCTGGGCTAAGTTACAGAGCTTTGAGGATGTTCTGGATCATGCAATCACCTTCTGATGGTTGCAATCCTAATGAAACTCTGAATCTGTCGGTGAGACCAGATCCCATCGCTATTACTGGTGATCTCATAGCTTGTGCTTACTTGAATTTGTGGCATCAAAGAAGGAGATGAAAGTTCTAATATCACATGTTGTGCTCAAAGTTTACTGCATGAATGACTTATTCATGGAAGCGAATTTACTCCTTGAGAAAACATGCTGAAACAGGGATCTATATGGATGGATGTACAAGTGAGCAAATTCAAGGACAAGTCTACTGCTGCCATGTCAACATTTGGTGACATTCTGTGCGTCCAAACTGCATGTCCTCTTTCATCCCTCCAGGCACCATAATTATGGTGAAAATGTGGGCCAATACCATCATATTCTGGGAACTCCTTTGTCAGAAATCATGGCTTGTGTGGAAGACAGATTAATATCACATCCAAGGATGATAGTGGTGGGGCTGGAACAAGATCACACCCTCCCATTTCAAACCAAAACCAAGTTGGGAAGAAGAAATACACTGGCTGACTGCTTATAAGAGCCTTGCAGTGCAGGTGAATCAATTGCTATGTTTCATGGAGACCTGCCATACTCTTCAAAAGATATCATCAAGAGTTGGAGATGGAATTAAGATATTTTCAGCCAAACCGGAGTCCTAATTGGTGGATGAATTCAAACAGATGCAGCCATAAATCCTGGGAACAGCAGAGATCCTCTCCTGGATTCTAAGGGAAGGATGAGTGGAATTGACACAGCAATATTTACTCAGACAGGTAGAAGCCGGTCACACACAAGCACATACTAGTGAATGAGTTAAAGGAGCCGGCCCCACCCAGATGCTGGTAGCTCAATTGTGACATACATTGGTGGTGATTACAAACTTCACCAAAGGATGCCTTTCGCTGTCGATCTACAAGGAACACCATTACCTGATTGCAGCAGGTTTGGTCAATAGAGCTGCTGATGCTAACCTATTAAAACTTTGAACAGGAGGCCCTGGCCATGGCTGTCTAGTCAAGATCAGAACCTCAAGTCTTTGTAGGTAGTTATTTGGTGCAAAACCTTGTTGTTTTACTTGCTGAGTATATGAGTGGACCGGTTGGAGATCCAGTCAATTAGGACAAAAGCATGGGCATCAAAATGTTTGATGGTGATTCTTTCCACTCTGAGAAGAATAAGAAAAGCATTCTAGTTGATGATTCTTTTATGATTCAACCTCAGTCAATAGTCGATGATCAATCAAATTCTCACTTTGGGACTGACATAAGCATGGTTGCAGACATTGCAGGAGTTACTCAACCTCAAAGTGACACGCCAGAATTTCACAGGAAATGCTTGAAGTTTTTTTCTGCTCAAGAGTCGGATGACCTTTACATGGTGATTGATTGGGATTCAGCTGCAGAGCATGTCATGACATCTTGGACTCTTGAAATGGATTATGCAAATAATATTTCTTCAACTGAAGCTGATAGAGGACCCTCTGATATTGAAACCACTGGTTGCATTGATGATGAGCTGGCTTCTAATGGTAAGAGCATTGGCAGTACAAACAGTGGGGCTTCTAAAGAAAAAGTTTCTATTAAAGAAGCAAGGCCTAAGGCCTTGGGTGAACCTCTTGTGAAAAGCAGATCTGAAATTATACTGAGCGTCTACAAAGGTATATTACTCGTTGCTCAGGTACACTCCCATTTTGTTTGTTCATGTATCCGTTGTTACCTTTCATGATCCGTTTCTTTCCTATGACCTTTTGAAATTTGATATTCATTGAATAACTGCTATTATATGTTATCTTCGTGATATCTTTGTCTTGTTTAGATTTAATTGGTTTTTCATATACATTTTTTTTTTTTCAAGATTTTCCTTTCCTTTCCTTTCCATGGGTTTTCTCGGCAACCAAACAACTGTTGTTGTATGTTTTGTTCGTGATATCTCTATGTTCTTTAGATTTGATTGTTCTCTTTGCATGTATCTAAGAAAAAAATATGCTCCTCATGTTCCTCTGCTTTAGATCGCAGACTGCTCTGCTTCTTGAAATGACAAAACGACACTTGCGGTTATTTCTCATTGTAATCGTGTTCTTGTCATTCCTCACTTTGCAAGCTTTCACTATTATATATCCACGAGACTATAGCTCCATTTTTTTTTCCTTGATTTTTTTGTCATCATTTGATTTTTTTTTTCTTCTTGTTGTTTAGGAGATTGATTCTTGATCGTTAAAAAAAAATTATTCAACCAACTTTTGCTTTTATAGATCAAGAAACTGGTACGAGTACTTTTAGTGTTGATTTTTTACTTATCATTGTTTTTTCAAAATTTTCTCTAGAAAATTGATATAATTTGAACTAAATGGTGATTACTAGTTATTGTAATGCTTCATTCCAATTGTTTGGTCTCCAAGAAAATTTATGGGATCTTAAGAAGTAAAACCACCTAATTGGACCTAACGTTTGGTTGAGTTTAGTTTTTTATTTATCCAAAACAAGAGGACATAGTTACATGGTTGAGAATCGACTTTTCTTTCCCTCTTTCTTTTCCTCAATTTTCTTTGCTAGTGAAATATTGCTCTATGCTTTCTATGGTTTTTAGAGGGAAATATATAATGATTCGTTCTTGACTCCAAATTAGTTACTACTCAAATATTTTAGGCAATTGTACAATACGAATGGAGTTAACATAATATCTTGGGCAACTATAATGAATCCACCAAAAATGGATGAATGCCCAAAAGTGATCAGGTTCTATATTGTATCAAAAATAAAGATGACTGATTAATGGCCTTATAATCATAATAGAGCTAATTTAAATAATTAAGTGGGGTCATCGGATCCTGACCATAGATTAAGATTTCAAAATAATTCCCTCCTTTTTACTTTCTGCCTTGACAACTTTTCAAGACTTGTACAAGGACCTGAACCACCCACTACAGCTGGAGAAGTGGAGATCAAATGTTGGGGATCCATAGATTAAGATTTCAAAATAATTCCATCCTTTATGTTCTAGGTGAACCATCATTTTCATGTAATGCAACATAGGTCCTTTTTAACTATGTGCACAATTTGGATGATATGTGGTGCACATCTTGAAGGCCAGCTCCATAATCTCTATTATTTGAAGCAACTGTATGAGTTATGTCGATTTAAATTTAGGTTTATGTAAAATTATGCGAGTTTTATTCACTTATTATTTTTTCAATTTATGCTTTGTATTGGGGATGTAAGCTCCAATGACAATCAAGGTGAAAGTCCTTATAGGTTACCCTCTAGTTCCACTGATATATGAGATGCTTGATTGTTAGTTTTTATTAGCATTATTAATGATTTATTTAATTTTATTTGTGATTTTATTTTCTATGAATGCAAAAATTTGCCATGCTACAAATTGAGTCAAAATATTCCCTAGTCTCTCGCTTTAGTGAAAAATCTTCAACACTTGTATCTTATTATTGGTTATTGGTTACTATAGTTGTTATACCCACATCTTAAATATATCTTATTATCTAACTTCCATTATATTGAGAGTGAAGATTATTAAAAATTTAATTATTTAAATTTAAATATTCTAGAGTTTTAATCATCACTTAATAATTATAGGTCAAAATATTTGATGAAAGTGAAAAAGATTTGGAGGTGTTGATGGAAGATTGAGCTTTTCATTGGTGCTCTTCTGTTAGGTTAAGGTTGTTTATATTTTATTTGGGCAATAGTTATTGGTGTAATGGTGGTTTAAAAATTTGGAATTTAAAGATGGAAAAGAGGGGTGAATGTGAATTGATTTCATTGGAGCAATTTCAGACTCAAGCACAGAATGAACCCTTGCAATTTGTTCAAACTGAGATGACTCCCCAGAACTTGCAGAATTTACATTCTCAATTGCCGTAAGAATAGTAAGTTCTACCTTCAGATATGAAATTGGACCTCAAAGATTGAAACGGGTGGTGGTGTCTAAGCTGGATTTAGAGAATGAAGCAAAGCAGTCCACTGGACACTTTCTTAACAACTAGCAGATTGCAAAGCTCCAAACAGGAGTCGATTCTTAAAATCGCATTTATTAGGATTGATGTTCCTTTCGAGACTATATAGGCAAAAGTATCACCTTCAGTTTCATAAGGTGGAGAAGAAAATAGAAAGACGGAGGTATTGAGAAAACAGAGGAAAAAGAGCAGGTGAGAGGCAACGCAAGTTGAAGCTATATTTGTCCACCATGGGTTCTGGAGCGCGAGTATTTTAGAATCTCAAATCTGAGGTTTCAAAATAAAGTCTTACTAAAACATGAAATGGTTGAAGTCACGATACTGCTACTGTATTGGCATCAGCAAGTGAAAAATTGAAGATGAAACAACCACTTGTGGACTGGAAAATTGCACCAGGTTTTGGTTTTGCCCATGTAAACGGTTAAATGAGCAAGCCAAGTAACGGCCACTGGCAATAAAATCCTCGAACATGGGTCTCTTGAGCTACAAGCAAACCAGGTTTTGGTTTTGCCCATGTAAACGATTAAATCAGATTCCCTATTATCCTCCATTTCGCACTGTTCTTCATTCTTCTGTTTTATCTTTGGGTGTTGTTTGTTGACTGCAAATATGTATAAGAGAATTAATTTTCAATCCTTTGATTTATTTGTTGGTTTCTGAGTTTCATGTTGCGTTTTGTAATGCTCGTTTCTTTCGTTTCGTATCAGAATAATATTATTTGCTTTTAATGACATTGTGCTTTAAGTTGTAATTTTCTGATTCTCGTTGTTGCATTTGATCTCTGCTCTTTTCTCTACCTTCTATAGGCGTAAGAGTGGAATTTCAAGGTTTATCCGGACAAGAGAAGTTTGATTGGAAATAGGTCTTGGGTAAGTTTCCTCCGTACAACCTATTCTCTCAAATTTCTCGCTGTACTTTAATTTTCTCGTGTATGTTTGGGTGTTATATGTCGAATGTATGTGTGTACTAGGAAAATTAATTTTCAATATATTGATTTCTTTGTGTTCTTCTAATGTTGATGTTTTGTTGTCTATTAGAAATTTCTTTAGTTTCATGTGAAAATAATTTTAATTCCATTCAACGACATTATTCCTTAAGAGGTAATTTTCTTCTTCTCATTTTTACATTTGATCTCTACTCCTTACGCTACCATCTATAAACGTAAGGGTGGAATTTTTCAGGTTTCCCGGGGACAAGAGAAGATTCGTCGGAGATACCTCTGTAGTATGTTTATTTCAGATTCCCTATTATCCTCCATTTCGCACTGTTCTTCATTCTTCTGTTTTATCTTTGGGTGTTGTTTGTTGACTGCAAATATGTATTAGAGAGTTTATTTTCAATCTTTTGATTTATTTGTTGGTTTCTGAGCTTCATGTTGCATTTTGTGATGCTCGTTTCTTTCGTTTCGTATCAGAATAATATTATTTGCTTTTAATGAGATATTGCCATAAGTTGTAACTTTCTGATTCTCGTTGTTACATTTGATCTCTGCTCTTTTCTATACCTTCTATAGGCCTAAGAGTGGAATTTCAAGGTTTATCAGGGACAAGAGAAGTTTGAATGGAAATAGGTCTTGGGTAAGTTTCCTCCGTATTCCCTATTCTCTCAAATTTCTCACTGTACTTTAATTTTCTCTTTTATGTTTGGGCGTTATATGTCGAATGTATGTGTGTAGTAGGAAAATTAATTTTCAATATATTGATTTCTTTGCTTTTTTCTAATGTCGATGTTCTGTTTTCTATTTTAATTCCATTGAACGACATTGTTCATTCAGAGGTAATTTTCTTCTTCTTCATTTTTACATTTGATGTCTACTCCTTTCACTACCATCTTTATACATAAGGGTGGAATTTTTCAGGTTTCCCGGGGACAAGAGAAGATTCGTCGGACATACCTTTGTAGTATGTTTATTTCTAATTCCCTATTATCCTCCATTTCGCATAGTTCTTCATTCTTTTGCTGCAAATATGTATTAGAGATTTAATTTTCAATCCTTTGATTTATTTGTTGGTTTCTGAGCTTCATGTTGCGTTTTGTAATGCTCGTTTCTTTCGTTTCGTATCAGAATAATACGATTTGCTTTTAATGAAATTGTGTCTTAAGTTGTAATTTTCTGATTCTCGTTGTTACATTTGATCTGTGCTCTTATCTAATCTTTCTATAGGCGTAAGAGTGGAATTTCAACGTGTATCGGGGACAAGAGAAGGTTGATTGGAAATAGGTCTTGGGTAAGTTTCCTCCGTATTCCCTATTCTCTCAAATTTCTCGCTGTACCTTAATTTTCTCTTTTATGTTCGGTTGTTATATGTCAAATGTATGTGTGTTGTAGGAAAATTAATTTTCAATATATTGATTTGTTTGCTTTTTTCTAATGTTGATGTTCTGTTTGCTATTTTAATTCCATTGAACGACATTGTTCATTAAGAGGTAATTTTCTTCTTCTTCATTTTTACATTTGATCTCTACTCCTTTCACTACCATCTTTATACCTAAGGGTCGAATTTTTCAGGTTTCCCGGAGACATGAGAAGATTCGTCGGAGGTACCTCTGTAGTATGTTTATTTCTTATTCCCTATGGTCCTCCATTTCGCATAGGTCTTCATTCTTTTGTTTTATCTTTGGGTGTTGTTTGTTGACTGCAAATATGTATTAGAGATTTAATTTTCAATGCCTTGATTTATTTGTTGGTTTCTGAGCTTCATGTTGCGTTTTGTAATGCCCGTTTCTTTCGTTTCGTATCAGAATAATATGATTGGCTTTTAATGAAATTGTGTCTTAAGTTGTAATTTTCTGATTCTCGTTGTTACATTTGATCTGTGCTCTTTTCTACTCTTTCTAGAGGCGTAAGAGTGGAATTTCAACGTGTATCGGGGACAAGAGAAGGTTGATTGGAAATAGGTCTTGGGTAAGTTTCCTCCCTATTCCCTATTCTCTCAAATTTCTCGCTGTACTTTAATTTTCTCTTTTATGTTTGGGTGTTATATGTCGAATGTATGTGTGTAGTAGGAAAATTAATTTTCAATATATTGATTTGTTTGCTTTTTTCTAATGTTCATGTTCCGTTTTCTATTTTAATTCCATTGAACGACATTGTTCATTAAGAGGTAATTTTCTTCTTCTTGATTTTTACATTTGATGTCTACTCCTTTCACTACCATCTTTTTACATAAGGGTGGAATTTTTCAGGTTTCCCGGTGACAAGAGAAGATTCGTCGGAGATACCTTTGTAGTATGTTTATTTCTAATTCCCTATTATCCTCCATTTCGCATAGTTCTTCAATCTTTTGTTTTATCTTTGGGTGTTGTTTGTTGACTGCAAATATGTATTAGAGATTTAATTTTCAATCCTTTGATTTATTTGTTGGTTTCTGAGCTTCATGTTGCGTTTTGTAATGCTCGTTTCTTTCGTTTCGTATCAGAATAAGATGATTGGCTTTTAATGAAATTGTGTGTTGAGTTGTAATTTTCTAATTCTCGTTGTTACATTTGATCTGTGCTCTTTTCTAATCTTTCTATAGGCGTAAGAGTGGAATTTCAACGTGTATCGGGGACAAGAGAAGGTTGATTGGAAAAAGGTCTTGGGTAAGTTTCCTCCGTATTCCCTATTCTCTGAAATTTCTCGCTGTACGTTAATTTTCTCTTTTATGTTTGGGTGTTATATGTCGAATGTATGTGTGTTGTAGGAAAATTAATTTTCAATATATTGATTTGTTTGCTTTTTTCTAATGTTGATGTTCCGTTTGCTATTTTAATTCCATTGAACGACATTGTTCATTAAGAGGTAATTTTCTTCTTCTTCATTTTTACATTTGATCTCCACTCCTTTCACTACCATCTTTATACCTAAGGGTGGAATTTTTCAGGATTCCCGCAGACGAGAAGATTCGTCGGAGGTACCTCTGTAGTACGTTTATTTCTTATTCCCTATGGTCCTCCATTTCGCATAGTTCTTCATTCTTTTGTTTTATCTTTGGGTGTTGTTTGTTGACTGCAAATATGTATTAGAGATTTAATTTTAAATCCTTTGATTTATTTGTTGGTTTCTGAGCTTCGTGTTGCGTTTTGTAATGCTCGTTTCTTTCGTTTCGTATCAGAATAATATGATTGGCTTTTAATGAAATTGTGTCTTAAGTTGTAATTTTCTGATTCTCGTTGTTACATTTGATCTGTGCTCTTTGCTAATCTTTCTATAGGCGTAAGAGTGGAATTTCAACGTGTATCGGGGACAAGAGAAGGTTGATTGGAAATAGGTCTTGGGTAAGTTTCCTCCGTATTCCCTATTCTCTCAAATTTCTCGCTGTACCTTAATTTTCTCTATTATGTTCGGTTGTTATATGTCAAATGTATATGTGTTGTAGGAAAATTAATTTTCAATATATTGATTTGTTTGCTTTTTTCTAATGTTGATGTTCCGTTTGCTATTTTAATTCCATTGAACGACATTGTTCATTAAGAGGTAATTTTCTTCTTCTTCATTTTTACATTTGATCTCTACTCCTTTCACTACCATCTTTATACCTAAGGGTCGAATTTTTCAGGTTTCCCGGAGACATGAGAAGATTCGTCGGAGGTACCTCTGTAGTATGTTTATTTCTTATTCCCTATGGTCCTCCATTTCGCATAGGTCTTCATTCTTTTGTTTTATCTTTGGGTGTTGTTTGTTGACTGCAAATATGTATTAGAGATTTAATTTTCAATGCCTTGATTTATTTGTTGGTTTCTGAGCTTCATGTTGCGTTTTGTAATGCTCGTTTCTTTCGTTTCGTATCAGAATAATATGATTGGCTTTTAATGAAATTGTGTCTTAAGTTGTAATTTTCTGATTCTCGTTGTTACATTTGATCTGTGCTCTTTTCTAATCTTTCTAGAGGCGTAAGAGTGGAATTTCAACGTGTATCGGGGACAAGAGAAGGTTGATTGGAAATAGGTCTTGGGTAAGTTTCCTCCGTATTCCCTATTCTCTCAAATTTCTCGCTGTACTTTAATTTTCTCTTTTATGTTTGGGTGTTATATGTCGAATGTATGTGTGTTGTAGGAAAATTAATTTTCAATATATTGATTTGTTTGCTTTTTTCTAATGTTGATGTTCCGTTTGCTATTTTAATTCCATTGAACGACATTGTTCATTAAGAGGTAATTTTCTTCTTCTTCATTTTTACATTTGATCTCCACTCCTTTCACTACCATCTTTATACCTAAGGGTCGAATTTTTCAGGTTTCCCGCAGACAAGAGAAGATTCGTCGGAGGTACCTCTGTAGTACGTTTATTTCTTATTCCCTATGGTCCTCCATTTCGCATAGTTCTTCATTCTTTTGTTTTATCTTTGGGTGTTGTTTGTTGACTGCAAATATGTATTAGAGATTTAATTTTAAATCCTTTGATTTATTTGTTGGTTTCTGAGCTTCGTGTTGCGTTTTGTAATGCTCGTTTCTTTCGTTTCGTATCAGAATAATATGATTGGCTTTTAATGAAATTGTGTCTTAAGTTGTAATTTTCTGATTCTCGTTGTTACATTTGATCTGTGCTCTTTTCTAATCTTTCTATCGGCGTAAGAGTGGAATTTCAACGTGTATCGGGGACAAGAGAAGGTTGATTGGAAAAAGGTCTTGGGTAAGTTTCCTCCGTATTCCCTATTCTCTCAAATTTCTCGCTGTACGTTAATTTTCTCTTTTATGTTTGGGTGTTATATGTCGAATGTATGTGTGTTGTAGGAAAATTAATTTTCAATATATTGATTTGTTTGCTTTTTTCTAATGTTGATGTCCCGTTTGCTATTTTAATTCCATTGAACGACATTGTTCATTAAGAGGTAATTTTTTTCTTCTTCATTTTCACATTTGATCTCCACTCCTTTCACTACCATCTTTATACCTAAGGGTCGAATTTTTCAGGTTTCCCGCAGACAAGAGAAGATTCGTCGGAGGTACCTCTGTAGTACGTTTATTTCTTATTCCCTATGGTCCTCCATTTCGTATAGTTCTTCATTCTTTTGTTTTATCTTTGGGTGTTGTTTGTTGACTGCAAATATGTATTAGAGATTTAATTTTAAATCCTTTGATTTATTTGTTGGTTTCTGAGCTTCGTGTTGCGTTTTGTAATGCTCGTTTCTTTCGTTTCGTATCAGAATAATATGATTGGCTTTTAATGAAATTGTGTCTTAAGTTGTAATTTTCTGATTCTCGTTGTTACATTTGATCTGTGCTCTTTTCTAATCTTTCTATCGGCGTAAGAGTGGAATTTCAACGTGTATCGGGGAGAAGAGAAGGTTGATTGGAATAGGTCTTGGGTAAGTTTCCTCCGTATTCCCTATTCTCTCAAATTTCTCGCTGTACCTTAATTTTCTCTATTATGTTCGGTTGTTATATGTCCAATGTATGTGTGTTGTAGGAAAATTAATTTTCAATATATTGATTTGTTTGCTTTTTTCTAATGTTGATGTTCCGTTTGCTATTTTAATTCCATTGAACGACATTGTTCATTAAGAGGTAATTTTCTTCTTCTTCATTTTTACATTTGATCTCTACTCCTTTCACTACCATCTTTATACCTAAGGGTCGAATTTTTCAGGTTTCCCGGAGACATGAGAAGATTCGTCGGAGGTACCTCTGTAGTATGTTTATTTCTTATTCCCTATGGTCCTCCATTTCGCATAGGTCTTCATTCTTTTGTTTTATCTTTGGGTGTTGTTTGTTGACTGCAAATATGTATTAGAGATTTAATTTTCAATGCCTTGATTTATTTGTTGGTTTCTGAGCTTCATGTTGCGTTTTGTAATGCTCGTTTCTTTCGTTTCGTATCAGAATAATATGATTGGCTTTTAATGAAATTGTGTCTTAAGTTGTAATTTTCTGATTCTCGTTGTTACATTTGATCTGTGCTCTTTTCTAATCTTTCTAGAGGCGTAAGAGTGGAATTTCAACGTGTATCGGGGACAAGAGAAGGTTGATTGGAAATAGGTCTTGGGTAAGTTTCCTCCGTATTCCCTATTCTCTCAAATTTCTCGCTGTACTTTAATTTTCTCTTTTATGTTTGGGTGTTATATGTCGAATGTATGTGTGTGGTAGGAAAATTAATTTTCAATATATTGATTTCTTTGCTTTTTTCTAATGTTGATGTTCCGTTTTCTATTTTAATTCCATTGAACGACATTGTTCATTAAGAGGTAATTTTCTTCTTCTTGTTTTTACATTTGATGTCTACTCCTTTCACTACCATCTTTTTACATAAGGGTGGAATTTTTCAGGTTTCCCGGTGACAAGAGAAGATTCGTCGGAGATACCTTTGTAGTATGTTTATTTCTAATTCCCTATTATCCTCCATTTCGCATAGTTCTTCAATCTTTTGTTTTATCTTTGGGTGTTGTTTGTTGATTGCAAATATGTATTAGAGATTTAATTTTCAATCCTTTGATTTATTTGTTGGTTTCTGAGCTTCATGTTGCGTTTTGTAATGCTCGTTTCTTTCGTTTCGTATCAGAATAAGATGATTGGCTTTTAATGAAATTGTGTGTTGAGTTGTAATTTTCTAATTCTCGTTGTTACATTTGATCTGTGCTCTTTTCTAATCTTTCTATAGGCGTAAGAGTGGAATTTCAACGTGTATCGGGGACAAGAGAAGGTTGATTGGAAAAAGGTCTTGGGTAAGTTTCCTTCGTATTCCCTATTCTCTCAAATTTCTCGCTGTACGTTAATTTTCTCTTTTATGTTTGGGTGTTATATGTCGAATGTATGTGTGTTGTTGGAAAATTAATTTTCAATATATTGATTTGTTTGCTTTTTTCTAATGTTGATGTTCCGTTTGCTATTTTAATTCCATTGAACGACATTGTTCATTAAGAGGTAATTTTCTTCTTCTTCATTTTTACATTTGATCTCCACTCCTTTCACTACCATCTTTATACCTAAGGGTCGAATTTTTCAGGTTTCCCGCAGACAAGAGAAGATTCGTCGGAGGTACCTCTGTAGTACGTTTATTTCTTATTCCCTATGGTCCTCCATTTCGCATAGTTCTTCATTCTTTTGTTTTATCTTTGGGTGTTGTTTGTTGACTGCAAATATGTATTAGAGACTTAATTTTAAATCCTTTGATTTATTTGTTGGTTTCTGAGCTTCGTGTTGCGTTTTGTAATGCTCGTTTCTTTCGTTTCGTATCAGAATAATATGATTGGCTTTTAATGAAATTGTGTCTTAAGTTGTAATTTTCTGATTCTCGTTGTTACATTTGATCTGTGCTCTTTTCTAATCTTTCTATAGGCGTAAGAGTGGAATTTCAACGTGTATCGGGGAGAAGAGAAGGTTGATTGGAAATAGGTCTTGGGTAAGTTTCCTCCGTATTCCCGATTCTCTCAAATTTCTCGCTGTACCTCAATTTTCTATTTTTTGTTCGGTTGTTATATGTCAAATGTATGTGTGTTGTAGGAAAATTAATTTTCAATATATTGATTTGTTTGCTTTTTTCTAATGTTGATGTTCCGTTTGCTATTTTAATTCCATTGAACGACATTGTTCATTAAGAGGTAATTTTCTTCTTCTTCATTTTTACATTTGATCTCTACTCCTTTCACTACCATCTTTATACCTAAGGGTCGAATTTTTCAGGTTTCCCGGAGACATGAGAAGATTCGTCGGAGGTACCTCTGTAGTATGTTTATTTCTTATTCCCTATGGTCCTCCATTTCGCATAGTTCTTCATTCTTTTGTTTTATCTTTGGGTGTTGTTTGTTGGCTGCAAATATGTATTAGAGATTTAATTTTGAATCCTTTGATTTATTTGTTGGTTTCTGAGCTTCGTGTTGCGTTTTGTAATGCTCGTTTCTTTCGTTTCGTATCAGAATAATATGATTGGCTTTTAATGAAATTGTGTCTTAAGTTGTAATTTTCTGATTCTCGTTGTTACATTTGATCTGTGCACTTTTCTAATCTTTCAATAGGCGTAAGAGTGGAATTTCAACGTGTATCGGGGACAAGAGAAGGTTGATTGGAAATAGGTCTTGGGTAAGTTTCCTCCGTATTCCCTATTCTCTCAAATTTCTCGCTGTACCTCAATTTTCTATTTTTTGTTCGGTTGTTATATGTCAAATGTATGTGTGTTGTAGGAAAATTAATTTTCAATATATTGATTTGTTTGCTTTTTTCTAATGTTGATGTTCCGTTTGCTATTTTAATTCCATTGAACGACATTGTTCATTAAGAGGTAATTTTCTTCTTCTTCATTTTTACATTTGATCTCTACTCCTTTCACTACCATCTTTATACCTAAGGGTCGAATTTTTCAGGTTTCCCGGAGACATGAGAAGATTCGTCGGAGGTACCTCTGTAGTATGTTTATTTCTTATTCCCTATGGTCCTCCATTTCGCATAGTTCTTCATTCTTTTGTTTTATCTTTGGGTGTTGTTTGTTGGCTGCAAATATGTATTAGAGATTTAATTTTGAATCCTTTGATTTATTTGTTGGTTTCTGAGCTTCGTGTTGCGTTTTGTAATGCTCGTTTCTTTCGTTTCGTATCAGAATAATATGATTGGCTTTTAATGAAATTGTGTCTTAAGTTGTAATTTTCTGATTCTCGTTGTTACATTTGATCTGTGCACTTTTCTAATCTTTCAATAGGCGTAAGAGTGGAATTTCAACGTGTATCGGGGACAAGAGAAGGTTGATTGGAAATAGGTCTTGGGTAAGTTTCCTCCGTATTCCCTATTCTCTCAAATTTCTCGCTGTACATTAATTTTCTCTTTTATGTTTGGGTGTTATATGTCGAATGTATGTGTGTTGTAGGAAAATTAATTTTCAATATATTGATTTGTTTGCTTTTTTCTAAAGTTGATGTTCCGTTTGCTATTTTAATTCCATTGAACGACATTGTTGATTAAGAGGTAATTTTCTTCTTCTTCATTTTTACATTTGATCTCTACTCCTTTCACTACCATCTTTTTACATAAGGGTGGAATTTTTCCGGTTTCCCGGTGACAATATAAGATTCGTCGGAGATACCTTTGTAGTAGGTTTATTTCTAATTCCCTATTATCCTCCATTTCGCATAGTTCTTCATTCTTTTGTTTTATCTTTGGGTGTTGTTTGTTGACTGCAAATATGTATTAGAGATTTAATTTTCAATCCCTTGATTTATTTGTTGGTTTCTGAGCTTCATGTTGCGTTTTGTAATGCTCGTTTCTTTCATTTCGTATCAAAATAATAGGATTGGCTTTTAATGAAATTGTGTCTTAAGTTGTAATTTTCTGATTCTCGTTGTTACATTTGATCTGTGCTCTTTTCTAATCTTTCAATAGGCGTAAGAGTGGAATTTCAACGTGTATCGGGGACAAGAGAAGGTTGATTGGAAATAGGTCTTGGGTAAGTTTCCTCCGTATTCCCTATTCTCTCAAATTTCTCGCTGTACATTAATTTTCTCTTTTATGTTTGGGTGTTATATGTCGAATGTATGTGTGTTGTAGGAAAATTAATTTTCAATATATTGATTTGTTTGCTTTTTTCTAAAGTTGATGTTCCGTTTGCTATTTTAATTCCATTGAACGACATTGTTGATTAAGAGGTAATTTTCTTCTTCTTCATTTTTACATTTGATCTCTACTCCTTTCACTACCATCTTTTTACATAAGGGTGGAATTTTTCCGGTTTCCCGGTGACAATATAAGATTCGTCGGAGATACCTTTGTAGTAGGTTTATTTCTAATTCCCTATTATCCTCCATTTCGCATAGTTCTTCATTCTTTTGTTTTATCTTTGGGTGTTGTTTGTTGACTGCAAATATGTATTAGAGATTTAATTTTCAATCCCTTGATTTATTTGTTGGTTTCTGAGCTTCATGTTGCGTTTTGTAATGCTCGTTTCTTTCATTTCGTATCAAAATAATAGGATTGGCTTTTAATGAAATTGTGTCTTAAGTTGTAATTTTCTGATTCTCGTTGTTACATTTGATCGGTGCTCTTTTCTAATCTTTCTATAGGCGTAAGAGTGGAATTTCAACGTGTATCGGGGACAAGAGAAGGTTGATTGGAAATAGGTCTTGGGTAAGTTTCCTCCGTATTCCCTATTCTCTCAAATTTTTGGCTGTACTTTAATTTTCTCTTTTATGTTTGGGTGTTATATGTCGAATGTATGTGTGTTGTAGGAAAATTAATTTTCAATATATTGATTTGTTTGCTTTTTTCTAATGTTGATGTTCCGTTTGCTATTTTAATTCCATTGAACGACATTGTTCATTAAGAGGTAATTTTCTTCTTCTTCATTTTTACATTTGATCTCGACTCCTTTCACTACCATCTTTATACATAAGGGTCGAATTTTTCAGGTTTCCCGGAGACAAGAGAACATTCGTCGGTGGTACCTCTGTAGTATGTTTATTTCTTATTCCCTATGGTCCTCCATTTCGTATAGTTCTTCATTCTTTTGTTTTATCTTTGGGTGTTGTTTGTTGACTGCAAATATGTATTAGAGATTTAATTTTCAATCCTTTGATTTATTTGTTGGTTTCTGAGCTTCGTGTTGCGTTTTGTAATGCTCGTTTCTTTCGTTACGTATCAGAATAATATGATTGGCTTTTAATGAAATTGTGTCTTAAGTTGTAATTTTCTGATTCTCGTTGTTACATTTGATCTGTGCACTTTTCTAATCTTTCAATAGGCGTAAGAGTGGAATTTCAACGTGTATCGGGGACAAGAGAAGGTTGATTGGAAAAAGGTCTTGGGTAAGTTTCCTCCGTATTCCCTATTCTCTCAAATTTCTCGCTGTACTTTAATTTTCTCTTTTATGTTTGGGTGTTATATGTCGAATGTATGTGTGTTGTAGGAAAATTAATTTTCAATATATTGATTTGTTTGCTTTTTTCTAATGTTGATGTTCCGTTTGCTATTTTAATTCGATTGAACGACATTGTTCATTAAGAGGTAATTTTCTTCTTCTTCATTTTTACATTTGATCTCTACTCCTTTCCCTACCATCTTTATACCTAAGGGTGGAATTTTTCAGGTTTCCCGGAGACAAGAGAAGATTCGTCGGAGGTACCTCTGTAGTATGTTTATTTCTTATTCCCTATGGTCCTCCATTTCGCATAGTTCTTCATTCTTTTGTTTTATCTTTGGGTGTTGTTTGTTGACTGCAAATATGTATTAGAGATTTAATTTTCAATCCCTTGATTTATTTGTTGGTTTCTGAGCTTCATGTTGCGTTTTGTAATGCTCGTTTCTTTCGTTTCGTATCAGAATAATAGGATTGGCTTTTAATGAAATTGTGTGTTAAGTTGTAATTTTCTGATTCTCGTTGTTACATTTGATCTGTGCTCTTTTCTATTCTTTCTATAGGCGTAAGAGTGGAATTTCAACGTGGATCGGGGACAAGAGAAGGTTGATTGGAAATAGGTCTTGGGTAATTTTCCTCCGTATTCCCTATTCTCTCAAATTTCTCGCTGTACTTTAATTTTCTCTTTTATGTTTGGGTGTTATATGTCGAATGTATGTGTGTAGTAGGAAAATTAATTTTCAATATATTGATTTGTTTGCTTTTTTCTAATGTTGATGTTCCGTTTTCTATTTTAATTCCATTGGACGACATTGTTCATTAAGAGGTAATTTTCTTCTTCTTGATTTTTACATTTGATCTCTACTCCTTTCACTACCATCTTTATACGTAAGGGTGGAATTTTTCAGGTGTCCCGGAGACAAGAGAAGATTCGTCGGAGGTACCTCTGTAGTATGTTTGTTTCTTATTCCCTATTTTCCTCCATTTCGCATAGTTCTTCATTATTTTGTTTTATCTTTGGGTGTTGTTTGTTGACTGCAAATATGTATTAGAGATTTAATTTTCAATTCTTTGATTTATTTGTTGGTTTCTGAGCTTCATGTTGCGTTTTGTAATGCTCGTTTCTTTCATTTTGTATCAGAATAATAGGATTTGCTTGTAATGAAATTGTGTCTTAAGTTGTAATTTTCTGATTCTCGTTGTTATATTTCATCTCTGCTCTTTTCTATACCTTCTGTAGGAGTAAGAGTGGAATTTCAAGGTGTATCGGGGACAAGAGAGGTTTGATTGGAAATAGGTCTTAGGTAAGTTTCCTCTGTATTCCCTATTCTCTCAAATTTCTCGCTGTACTTTAATTTTCTCTTTTGTGTTTGGGTGTTATATGTCGAATGTATGTGTGTAGTAGGAAGATTAATTTTCAATATATTGATTTCCTTGCTTTTTTCTAATGTTGATGTTCCGTTTTCTATTTTAATTCCATTGAACGACATTGTTCATTAAGAGGTAATTTTCTTCTTTTTGATTTTTACATTTGATCTCTACTCCTTTAACTACCATGTTTGTACGTAAGGGTGGAATTTTTCAGGTTTCCCAGGGACAAGAGAAGATTCGTCGGAGATACCTCTGTAGTATGTTTATTTCTTATTCCCTATTATCTTCCATTTCGCATAGTTCTTCATTCTTTTGTTTTATCTTTGGGTGTTGTTTGTTGACTGCAAATATGTATTAGAGATTTAATTTTCAATCCTTTGATTTATTTGTTGGTTTTTGAGCTTCATGTTGTGTTTTGTAATGCTCGTTTCTTTCGTTTCGTATCTGAATTATATGATTTGCTTTTAATGAAATTGTGTCTTCAGTTGTAATTTTCTGATTCTCGTTGTTACATTTGATCTCTGCTCTTTTCTATACCTTCAATAGGCGTAAGAGTGGAATTTCAAGGTGTATCGGGGACAAGAGAAGTTTGATTGGAAATAGGTCTTGGGTAAGTTTCCTCCGTATTCCGTATTCTCTCAAATTTCTCGCTGTACTTTAATTTTCTCTTTTGTGTTTGGGTGTTATATGTTGAATGTATGTGTGTAGTACGAAAATTAATTTTCAATATATTGATTTCCTTGCTTTTTTCTAATGTTGATGTTCCGTTTTCTATTTTAATTCCATTGAACGATATTGTTCATTAAGAGGTAATTTTCTTCTTCTTGTTTTTTACATTTGATCTCTACTCCATCCGTTACTACCTATAAACGAAATGGTAGAATTTTTCAGGTTTCTCGGGTTCAAGAGAAAATTCGTCGAAGATACCTCTGTAGTATGTTTACTTCGTCTTCTCATGATCCTCCATTTTGTACTGTTCTTCATTCTTCTGTTTTGTTTTTCGGTGTTGTTTGTTGACTGCAAATATGTATTAGAGATTTAATTTTCAATCCTTTGATTTATTTGTTGGTTTCTGAGCTTCATGTTGCCTTTTGTAATGCTCGTTTCTTTCGTTTCGTATCAGAATAATATGATTTAATTTTAATGAAATTGTGTCTTAAGTTGTAATTTTCTGATTCTCGTTGTTACATTTGAGCTCTACTCCTTTCACTACCATCTATAAACGAAAGGATGGAATTTTTCAGGTTTCCCTGGTTCAAGAGGAGATTCATCGGAGATACCTCTGTTGAATGTGTATTTTGTCTTCCTATGATCCTCCATTTCGCACTGTTCTTCATTCTTCTGTTTTGTCTTTGGGTGTTGTTTTGTTGATTGCAAATATGTATTAGAGATTTAATTTTCAATCATTTGATTTATTTGTTGGTTTCTGAGCATCATGTTGCGTTTTGTAATGCTCGTTTCTATCGTTTCGTATGAGAATAATATGATTTGCTTTTAATGAAATTGTGTCTTAAGTTGTAATTTTCTGATTCTCGTTGTTACATTTGATCTCTACTCCTTTCACTACCATCTATAAACGAAATGGTGGAATTTTTCAGGTTTCTTGGGTTCAAGAGAAAATTCGTCGAAGATACCTCTGTAGTATGTTTATTTCGTCTTCTCATGATGCTCCATTTCGTACTGTTCATCATTCTTCTGTTTTGTCTTTGGGTGTTGTTTGTTGACTGCAGATATGTATTAGAGATTTAATTTTCAATCCTTTGATTTATTTGTTGGTTTCGGAGCTTCATGTTGCGTTTTGTAATGCTCGTTTCTTTCGTTTCGTATCAGAATAATATGATTTGCTTTTAATGAAATTGTGTCTTAAGTTGTAATTTTCTGATTCTCGGTGTTACATTTGATTTCTACTCCTTTCACTACCATCTATAAACGAACGGGTGGAATTTTTCAGGTTTCCCGGGTTCAAGAGAAGATTTGTCGGAGATACCTCTGTAGTATGTTTATTTCGTCTTCCTATGATCCTCCATTTCGCACTGTTCTTCATTCTTCTGTTTTGTCTTTGGGTGTTGTTTTGTTGATTGCAAATATGTATTAGAGATTTATTTTTCAATCCTTTGATTTATTTGTTGGTTTCTGAGCTTCATGTTGCGTTTTGTAATGCTCGTTTCTTTCGTTTCATATCAGAATAATATAATTTGCTTTTAATGAAATTGTGTCTTAAGTTGTAATTTTCTGATTCTCGTTGTTACATTTGATCTCTACTCCTTTCACTACCATCTTTATACGTAAGGGTGGAATTTTTCAGGTTTCCCGGGGACAAGAGAAGATTCGTCGGAGATACCTTTGTAGTATGTTTATTTCTTATTCCCTATTATCCTCCATTTCGCATAGTTCTTCATTCTTTTGTTTTATCTTTGGGTGTTGTTTGTTGACTGCAAATATGTATTAGAGATTTAATTTTCAATCCTTTGATTTATTTGTTGGTTTCTGAGCTTCATGTTGCGTTTTGTAATGCTCGTTTCTTTCGTTTCGTATCAGAATAATATGATTTGCTTTTAATGAAAATGTGTCTTAAGTTGTAATTTTCTGATTCTTGTTGTTACATTTGATCTCTGCTCTTTTCTATACCTTCTATAGGCGTAAGAGTGGAATTTCAACGTGTATCGGGGACAAGAGAAGGTTGATTAGAAATAGGTCTTGGGTAAGTTTCCTCCGTATTCCCTACTCTCTCAAATTTCTCGCTGTACTTTAATATTCTCTTTGATGTTTGGGTGTTATATGTCGAATGTATGTGTGTAGTAGGAAAATTAATTTTCAATATATTGATTTCCTTGCTTTTTTCTAATGTTGATGTTTCGTTTTCTATTTTAATTCCATTGAACGACATTGTTCATTAAGAGGTAATTTTCTTCTTTTTGATTTTTACATTTGATCTCTACTCCTTTAACTACCATCTTTGTACGTAAGGGTGGGATTTTTCAGGTTTCCCGGGGACAAGAGAAGATTCGTCGGAGATACCTCTGTAGTATGTTTATTTCTTATTCCCTATTATCCTCCATTTCGCATAGTTCTTCATTCTTTTGTTTTATCTTTGGGTGTTGTTTGTTGACTGCAAATATGTATTAGAGATTTAATTTTCAATCCTTTGATTTATTTGTTGGTTTTTGAGCTTCATGTTGCGTTTTGTAATGCTCGTATCTTTCGTTTCGTATCAGAATTATCTGATTTGCTTTTAATGAAATTGTGTCTTAAGTTGTAATTTTCTGATTCTCGTTGTTACATTTGATCTCTACTCCTTTCACTACCATCTATAAACGAACGGGTGGAATTTTTCAGGTTTCCCGGGTTCAAGAGAAGATTCGTCGGAGATACCTCTGTAATATGTTTATTTCGTCTTCCTATGATCCTCCATTTCGCACTGTTCTTCATTCTTCTGTTTTTTCTTTGGGTGTTGTTTTGTTGATTGCAAATATGTATTAGAGATTTATTTTTCAATCCTTTGATTTATTTGTTGATTTCTGAGCTTCATGTTGCGTTTTGTAATGCTCGTTTCTTTTGTTTCGTATCAGAATAATATAATTTGCTTTTAATGAAATTGTGTCTTAAGTTGTAATTTTCTGATTCTCGTTGTTACATTTGATCTGTGCTCTTTTCTAATCTTTCTATAGGCGTAAGAGTGGAATTTCAACGTGTATCGGGGACAAGAGAAGGTTGATTGGAAATAGGTCTTGGGTAAGTTTCCTCCGTATTCCCTATTCTCTCAAATTTCTCGCTGTACCTTAATTTTCTCTTTTATGTTCGGTTGTTATATGTCAAATGTATGTGTGTTGTAGGAAAATTAATTTTCAATATATTGATTTGTTTGCTTTTTTCTAATGTTGATGTTCCGTTTGCTATTTTAATTCCATTGAACGACATTGTTCATTAAGAGGTAATTTTCTTCTTCTTCATTTTTACATTTGATCTCTACTCCTTTCACTACCATCTTTATACCTAAGGGTCGAATTTTTCAGGTTTCCCGGAGACATGAGAAGATTCGTCGGAGGTACCTCTGTAGTATGTTTATTTCTTATTCCCTATGGTCCTCCATTTCGCATAGGTCTTCATTCTTTTGTTTTATCTTTGGGTGTTGTTTGTTGACTGCAAATATGTATTAGAGATTTAATTTTCAATGCCTTGATTTATTTGTTGGTTTCTGAGCTTCATGTTGCGTTTTGTAATGCTCGTTTCTTTCGTTTCGTATCAGAATAATATGATTGGCTTTTAATGAAATTGTGTCTTAAGTTGTAATTTTCTGATTCTCGTTGTTACATTTGATCTGTGCTCTTTTCTAATCTTTCTAGAGGCGTAAGAGTGGAATTTCAACGTGTATCGGGGACAAGAGAAGGTTGATTGGAAATAGGTCTTGGGTAAGTTTCCTCCGTATTCCCTATTCTCTCAAATTTCTCGCTGTACTTTAATTTTCTCTTTTATGTTTGGGTGTTATATGTCGAATGTATGTGTGTGGTAGGAAAATTAATTTTCAATATATTGATTTCTTTGCTTTTTTCTAATGTTGATGTTCCGTTTTCCATTTTAATTCCATTGAACGACATTGTTCATTAAGAGGTAATTTTCTTCTTCTTGATTTTTGCATTTGATGTCTACTCCTTTCACTACCATCTTTTTACATAAGGGTGGAATTTTTCAGGTTTCCCGGTGACAAGAGAAGATTCGTCGGAGATACCTTTGTAGTATGTTTATTTCTAATTCCCTATTATCCTCCATTTCGCATAGTTCTTCAATCTTTTGTTTTATCTTTGGGTGTTGTTTGTTGACTGCAAATATGTATTAGAGATTTAATTTTCAATCCTTTGATTTATTTGTTGGTTTCTGAGCTTCATGTTGCGTTTTGTAATGCTCGTTTCTTTCGTTTCGTATCAGAATAAGATGATTGGCTTTTAATGAAATTGTGTGTTGAGTTGTAATTTTCTAATTCTCGTTGTTACATTTGATCTGTGCTCTTTTCTAATCTTTCCATAGGCGTAAGAGTGGAATTTCAACGTGTATCGGGGACAAGAGAAGGTTGATTGGAAAAAGGTCTTGGGTAAGTTTCCTCCGTATTCCCTATTCTCTCAAATTTCTCGCTGTACGTTAATTTTCTCTTTTATGTTTGGGTGTTATATGTCGAATGTATGTGTGTTGTAGGAAAATTAATTTTCAATATATTGATTTGTTTGCTTTTTTCTAATGTTGATGTTCCGTTTGCTATTTTAATTCCATTGAACGACATTGTTCATTAAGAGGTAATTTTCTTCTTCTTCATTTTTACATTTGATCTCCACTCCTTTCACTACCATCTTTATACCTAAGGGTCGAATTTTTCAGGTTTCCCGCAGACAAGAGAAGATTCGTCGGAGGTACCTCTGTAGTACGTTTATTTCTTATTCCCTATGGTCCTCCATTTCGCATAGTTCTTCATTCTTTTGTTTTATCTTTGGGTGTTGTTTGTTGACTGCAAATATGTATTAGAGATTTAATTTTAAATCCTTTGATTTATTTGTTGGTTTCTGAGCTTCGTGTTGCGTTTTGTAATGCTCGTTTCTTTCGTTTCGTATCAGAATAATATGATTGGCTTTTAATGAAATTGTGTCTTAAGTTGTAATTTTCTGATTCTCGTTGTTACATTTGATCTGTGCTCTTTTCTAATCTTTCTATCGGCGTAAGAGTGGAATTTCAACGTGTATCGGGGACAAGAGAAGGTTGATTGGAAAAAGGTCTTGGGTAAGTTTCCTCCGTATTCCCTATTCTCTCAAATTTCTCGCTGTACGTTAATTTTCTCTTTTATGTTTGGGTGTTATATGTCGAATGTATGTGTGTTGTAGGAAAATTAATTTTCAATATATTGATTTGTTTGCTTTTTTCTAATGTTGATGTCCCGTTTGCTATTTTAATTCCATTGAACGACATTGTTCATTAAGAGGTAATTTTTTTCTTCTTCATTTTCACATTTGATCTCCACTCCTTTCACTACCATCTTTATACCTAAGGGTCGAATTTTTCAGGTTTCCCGCAGACAAGAGAAGATTCGTCGGAGGTACCTCTGTAGTACGTTTATTTCTTATTCCCTATGGTCCTCCATTTCGTATAGTTCTTCATTCTTTTGTTTTATCTTTGGGTGTTGTTTGTTGACTGCAAATATGTATTAGAGATTTAATTTTAAATCCTTTGATTTATTTGTTGGTTTCTGAGCTTCGTGTTGCGTTTTGTAATGCTCGTTTCTTTCGTTTCGTATCAGAATAATATGATTGGCTTTTAATGAAATTGTGTCTTACGTTGTAATTTTCTGATTCTCGTTGTTACATTTGATCTGTGCTCTTTTCTAATCTTTCTATCGGCGTAAGAGTGGAATTTCAACGTGTATCGGGGAGAAGAGAAGGTTGATTGGAATAGGTCTTGGGTAAGTTTCCTCCGTATTCCCTATTCTCTCAAATTTCTCGCTGTACCTTAATTTTCTCTATTATGTTCGGTTGTTATATGTCCAATGTATGTGTGTTGTAGGAAAATTAATTTTCAATATATTGATTTGTTTGCTTTTTTCTAATGTTGATGTTCCGTTTGCTATTTTAATTCCATTGAACGACATTGTTCATTAAGAGGTAATTTTCTTCTTCTTCATTTTTACATTTGATCTCTACTCCTTTCACTACCATCTTTATACCTAAGGGTCGAATTTTTCAGGTTTCCCGGAGACATGAGAAGATTCGTCGGAGGTACCTCTGTAGTATGTTTATTTCTTATTCCCTATGGTCCTCCATTTCGCATAGGTCTTCATTCTTTTGTTTTATCTTTGGGTGTTGTTTGTTGACTGCAAATATGTATTAGAGATTTAATTTTCAATGCCTTGATTTATTTGTTGGTTTCTGAGCTTCATGTTGCGTTTTGTAATGCTCGTTTCTTTCGTTTCGTATCAGAATAATATGATTGGCTTTTAATGAAATTGTGTCTTAAGTTGTAATTTTCTGATTCTCGTTGTTACATTTGATCTGTGCTCTTTTCTAATCTTTCTAGAGGCGTAAGAGTGGAATTTCAACGTGTATCGGGGACAAGAGAAGGTTGATTGGAAATAGGTCTTGGGTAAGTTTCCTCCGTATTCCCTATTCTCTCAAATTTCTCGCTGTACTTTAATTTTCTCTTTTATGTTTGGGTGTTATATGTCGAATGTATGTGTGTGGTAGGAAAATTAATTTTCAATATATTGATTTCTTTGCTTTTTTCTAATGTTGATGTTCCGTTTTCTATTTTAATTCCATTGAACGACATTGTTCATTAAGAGGTAATTTTCTTCTTCTTGTTTTTACATTTGATGTCTACTCCTTTCACTACCATCTTTTTACATAAGGGTGGAATTTTTCAGGTTTCCCGGTGACAAGAGAAGATTCGTCGGAGATACCTTTGTAGTATGTTTATTTCTAATTCCCTATTATCCTCCATTTCGCATAGTTCTTCAATCTTTTGTTTTATCTTTGGGTGTTGTTTGTTGATTGCAAATATGTATTAGAGATTTAATTTTCAATCCTTTGATTTATTTGTTGGTTTCTGAGCTTCATGTTGCGTTTTGTAATGCTCGTTTCTTTCGTTTCGTATCAGAATAAGATGATTGGCTTTTAATGAAATTGTGTGTTGAGTTGTAATTTTCTAATTCTCGTTGTTACATTTGATCTGTGCTCTTTTCTAATCTTTCTATAGGCGTAAGAGTGGAATTTCAACGTGTATCGGGGACAAGAGAAGGTTGATTGGAAAAAGGTCTTGGGTAAGTTTCCTTCGTATTCCCTATTCTCTCAAATTTCTCGCTGTACGTTAATTTTCTCTTTTATGTTTGGGTGTTATATGTCGAATGTATGTGTGTTGTTGGAAAATTAATTTTCAATATATTGATTTGTTTGCTTTTTTCTAATGTTGATGTTCCGTTTGCTATTTTAATTCCATTGAACGACATTGTTCATTAAGAGGTAATTTTCTTCTTCTTCATTTTTACATTTGATCTCCACTCCTTTCACTACCATCTTTATACCTAAGGGTCGAATTTTTCAGGTTTCCCGCAGACAAGAGAAGATTCGTCGGAGGTACCTCTGTAGTACGTTTATTTCTTATTCCCTATGGTCCTCCATTTCGCATAGTTCTTCATTCTTTTGTTTTATCTTTGGGTGTTGTTTGTTGACTGCAAATATGTATTAGAGACTTAATTTTAAATCCTTTGATTTATTTGTTGGTTTCTGAGCTTCGTGTTGCGTTTTGTAATGCTCGTTTCTTTCGTTTCGTATCAGAATAATATGATTGGCTTTTAATGAAATTGTGTCTTAAGTTGTAATTTTCTGATTCTCGTTGTTACATTTGATCTGTGCTCTTTTCTAATCTTTCTATAGGCGTAAGAGTGGAATTTCAACGTGTATCGGGGAGAAGAGAAGGTTGATTGGAAATAGGTCTTGGGTAAGTTTCCTCCGTATTCCCGATTCTCTCAAATTTCTCGCTGTACCTCAATTTTCTATTTTTTGTTCGGTTGTTATATGTCAAATGTATGTGTGTTGTAGGAAAATTAATTTTCAATATATTGATTTGTTTGCTTTTTTCTAATGTTGATGTTCCGTTTGCTATTTTAATTCCATTGAACGACATTGTTCATTAAGAGGTAATTTTCTTCTTCTTCATTTTTACATTTGATCTCTACTCCTTTCACTACCATCTTTATACCTAAGGGTCGAATTTTTCAGGTTTCCCGGAGACATGAGAAGATTCGTCGGAGGTACCTCTGTAGTATGTTTATTTCTTATTCCCTATGGTCCTCCATTTCGCATAGTTCTTCATTCTTTTGTTTTATCTTTGGGTGTTGTTTGTTGGCTGCAAATATGTATTAGAGATTTAATTTTGAATCCTTTGATTTATTTGTTGGTTTCTGAGCTTCGTGTTGCGTTTTGTAATGCTCGTTTCTTTCGTTTCGTATCAGAATAATATGATTGGCTTTTAATGAAATTGTGTCTTAAGTTGTAATTTTCTGATTCTCGTTGTTACATTTGATCTGTGCACTTTTCTAATCTTTCAATAGGCGTAAGAGTGGAATTTCAACGTGTATCGGGGACAAGAGAAGGTTGATTGGAAATAGGTCTTGGGTAAGTTTCCTCCGTATTCCCTATTCTCTCAAATTTCTCGCTGTACATTAATTTTCTCTTTTATGTTTGGGTGTTATATGTCGAATGTATGTGTGTTGTAGGAAAATTAATTTTCAATATATTGATTTGTTTGCTTTTTTCTAAAGTTGATGTTCCGTTTGCTATTTTAATTCCATTGAACGACATTGTTGATTAAGAGGTAATTTTCTTCTTCTTCATTTTTACATTTGATCTCTACTCCTTTCACTACCATCTTTTTACATAAGGGTGGAATTTTTCCGGTTTCCCGGTGACAATATAAGATTCGTCGGAGATACCTTTGTAGTAGGTTTATTTCTAATTCCCTATTATCCTCCATTTCGCATAGTTCTTCATTCTTTTGTTTTATCTTTGGGTGTTGTTTGTTGACTGCAAATATGTATTAGAGATTTAATTTTCAATCCCTTGATTTATTTGTTGGTTTCTGAGCTTCATGTTGCGTTTTGTAATGCTCGTTTCTTTCATTTCGTATCAAAATAATAGGATTGGCTTTTAATGAAATTGTGTCTTAAGTTGTAATTTTCTGATTCTCGTTGTTACATTTGATCGGTGCTCTTTTCTAATCTTTCAATAGGCGTAAGAGTGGAATTTCAACGTGTATCGGGGACAAGAGAAGGTTGATTGGAAATAGGTCTTGGGTAAGTTTCCTCTGTATTCCCTATTCTCTCAAATTTCTCGCTGTACATTAATTTTCTCTTTTATGTTTGGGTGTTATATGTCGAATGTATGTGTGTTGTAGGAAAATTAATTTTCAATATATTGATTTGTTTGCTTTTTTCTAAAGTTGATGTTCCGTTTGCGATTTTAATTCCATTGAACGACATTGTTGATTAAGAGGTAATTTTCTTCTTCTTCATTTTTACATTTGATCTCTACTCCTTTCACTACCATCTTTTTACATAAGGGTGGAATTTTTCCGGTTTCCCGGTGACAATATAAGATTCGTCGGAGATACCTTTGTAGTAGGTTTATTTCTAATTCCCTATTATCCTCCATTTCGCATAGTTCTTCATTCTTTTGTTTTATCTTTGGGTGTTGTTTGTTGACTGCAAATATGTATTAGAGATTTAATTTTCAATCCCTTGATTTATTTGTTGGTTTCTGAGCTTCATGTTGCGTTTTGTAATGCTCGTTTCTTTCATTTCGTATCAAAATAATAGGATTGGCTTTTAATGAAATTGTGTCTTAAGTTGTAATTTTCTGATTCTCGTTGTTACATTTGATCGGTGCTCTTTTCTAATCTTTCTATAGGCGTAAGAGTGGAATTTCAACGTGTATCGGGGACAAGAGAAGGTTGATTGGAAATAGGTCTTGGGTAAGTTTCCTCCGTATTCCCTATTCTCTCAAATTTTTGGCTGTACTTTAATTTTCTCTTTTATGTTTGGGTGTTATATGTCGAATGTATGTGTGTTGTAGGAAAATTAATTTTCAATATATTGATTTGTTTTCTTTTTTCTAATGTTGATGTTCCG
The DNA here is from genome assembly GCA_030345155.1 of Vitis x doaniana. Taxonomy (NCBI): domain Eukaryota; kingdom Viridiplantae; phylum Streptophyta; class Magnoliopsida; order Vitales; family Vitaceae; genus Vitis; species Vitis x doaniana. The sequence continues at coordinate 9,388,339 of CP128323.1, forward strand.
TTTGCTATTTTAATTCGATTGAACGACATTGTTCATTAAGAGGTAATTTTCTTCTTCTTCATTTTTACATTTGATCTCTACTCCTTTCCCTACCATCTTTATACCTAAGGGTGGAATTTTTCAGGTTTCCCAGAGACAAGAGAAGATTCGTCGGAGGTACCTCTGTAGTATGTTTATTTCTTATTCCCTATGGTCCTCCATTTCGCATAGTTCTTCATTCTTTTGTTTTATCTTTGGGTGTTGTTTGTTGACTGCAAATATGTATTAGAGATTTAATTTTCAATCCCTTGATTTATTTGTTGGTTTCTGAGCTTCATGTTGCGTTTTGTAATGCTCGTTTCTTTCGTTTCGTATCAGAATAATAGGATTGGCTTTTAATGAAATTGTGTGTTAAGTTGTAATTTTCTGATTCTCGTTGTTACATTTGATCTGTGCTCTTTTCTATTCTTTCTATAGGCGTAAGAGTGGAATTTCAACGTGGATCGGGGACAAGAGAAGGTTGATTGGAAATAGGTCTTGGGTAATTTTCCTCCGTATTCCCTATTCTCTCAAATTTCTCGCTGTACTTTAATTTTCTCTTTTATGTTTGGGTGTTATATGTCGAATGTATGTGTGTAGTAGGAAAATTAATTTTCAATATATTGATTTGTTTGCTTTTTTCTAATGTTGATGTTCCGTTTTCTATTTTAATTCCATTGAACGACATTGTTCATTAAGAGGTAATTTTCTTCTTCTTGATTTTTACATTTGATCTCTACTCCTTTCACTACCATCTTTATACGTAAGGGTGGAATTTTTCAGGTGTCCCGGAGACAAGAGAAGATTCGTCGGAGGTACCTCTGTAGTATGTTTGTTTCTTATTCCCTATTTTCCTCCATTTCGCATAGTTCTTCATTATTTTGTTTTATCTTTGGGTGTTGTTTGTTGACTGCAAATATGTATTAGAGATTTAATTTTCAATTCTTTGATTTATTTGTTGGTTTCTGAGCTTCATGTTGCGTTTTGTAATGCTCGTTTCTTTCATTTTGTATCAGAATAATAGGATTTGCTTGTAATGAAATTGTGTCTTAAGTTGTAATTTTCTGATTCTCGTTGTTATATTTCATCTCTGCTCTTTTCTATACCTTCTGTAGGAGTAAGAGTGGAATTTCAAGGTGTATCGGGGACAAGAGAGGTTTGATTGGAAATAGGTCTTAGGTAAGTTTCCTCTGTATTCCCTATTCTCTCAAATTTCTCGCTGTACTTTAATTTTCTCTTTTGTGTTTGGGTGTTATATGTCGAATGTATGTGTGTAGTAGGAAGATTAATTTTCAATATATTGATTTCCTTGCTTTTTTCTAATGTTGATGTTCCGTTTTCTATTTTAATTCCATTGAACGACATTGTTCATTAAGAGGTAATTTTCTTCTTTTTGATTTTTACATTTGATCTCTACTCCTTTAACTACCATGTTTGTACGTAAGGGTGGAATTTTTCAGGTTTCCCAGGGACAAGAGAAGATTCGTCGGAGATACCTCTGTAGTATGTTTATTTCTTATTCCCTATTATCCTCCATTTCGCATAGTTCTTCATTCTTTTGTTTTATCTTTGGGTGTTGTTTGTTGACTGCAAATATGTATTAGAGATTTAATTTTCAATCCTTTGATTTATTTGTTGGTTTTTGAGCTTCATGTTGTGTTTTGTAATGCTCGTTTCTTTCGTTTCGTATCTGAATTATATGATTTGCTTTTAATGAAATTGTGTCTTCAGTTGTAATTTTCTGATTCTCGTTGTTACATTTGATCTCTGCTCTTTTCTATACCTTCAATAGGCGTAAGAGTGGAATTTCAAGGTGTATCGGGGACAAGAGAAGTTTGATTGGAAATAGGTCTTGGGTAAGTTTCCTCCGTATTCCGTATTCTCTCAAATTTCTCGCTGTACTTTAATTTTCTCTTTTGTGTTTGGGTGTTATATGTTGAATGTATGTGTGTAGTACGAAAATTAATTTTCAATATATTGATTTCCTTGCTTTTTTCTAATGTTGATGTTCCGTTTTCTATTTTAATTCCATTGAACGATATTGTTCATTAAGAGGTAATTTTCTTCATCTTGTTTTTTACATTTGATCTCTACTCCTTCCGTTACTACCTATAAACGAAATGGTAGAATTTTTCAGGTTTCTCGGGTTCAAGAGAAAATTCGTCGAAGATACCTCTGTAGTATGTTTACTTCGTCTTCTCATGATCCTCCATTTTGTACTGTTCTTCATTCTTCTGTTTTGTTTTTCGGTGTTGTTTGTTGACTGCAAATATGTATTAGAGATTTAATTTTCAATCCTTTGATTTATTTGTTGGTTTCTGAGCTTCATGTTGCGTTTTGTAATGCTCGTTTCTTTCGTTTCGTATCAGAATAATATGATTTAATTTTAATGAAATTGTGTCTTAAGTTGTAATTTTCTGATTCTCGTTGTTACATTTGAGCTCTACTCCTTTCACTACCATCTATAAACGAAAGGATGGAATTTTTCAGGTTTCCCTGGTTCAAGAGGAGATTCATCGGAGATACCTCTGTTGAATGTGTATTTTGTCTTCCTATGATCCTCCATTTCGCACTGTTCTTCATTCTTCTGTTTTGTCTTTGGGTGTTGTTTTGTTGATTGCAAATATGTATTAGAGATTTAATTTTCAATCATTTGATTTATTTGTTGGTTTCTGAGCATCATGTTGCGTTTTGTAATGCTCGTTTCTATCGTTTCGTATGAGAATAATATGATTTGCTTTTAATGAAATTGTGTCTTAAGTTGTAATTTTCTGATTCTCGTTGTTACATTTGATCTCTACTCCTTTCACTACCATCTATAAACGAAATGGTGGAATTTTTCAGGTTTCTTGGGTTCAAGAGAAAATTCGTCGAAGATACCTCTGTAGTATGTTTATTTCGTCTTCTCATGATGCTCCATTTCGTACTGTTCATCATTCTTCTGTTTTGTCTTTGGGTGTTGTTTGTTGACTGCAGATATGTATTAGAGATTTAATTTTCAATCCTTTGATTTATTTGTTGGTTTCGGAGCTTCATGTTGCGTTTTGTAATGCTCGTTTCTTTCGTTTCGTATCAGAATAATATGATTTGCTTTTAATGAAATTGTGTCTTAAGTTGTAATTTTCTGATTCTCGGTGTTACATTTGATTTCTACTCCTTTCACTACCATCTATAAACGAACGGGTGGAATTTTTCAGGTTTCCCGGGTTCAAGAGAAGATTTGTCGGAGATACCTCTGTAGTATGTTTATTTCGTCTTCCTATGATCCTCCATTTCGCACTGTTCTTCATTCTTCTGTTTTGTCTTTGGGTGTTGTTTTGTTGATTGCAAATATGTATTAGAGATTTATTTTTCAATCCTTTGATTTATTTGTTGGTTTCTGAGCTTCATGTTGCGTTTTGTAATGCTCGTTTCTTTCGTTTCATATCAGAATAATATAATTTGCTTTTAATGAAATTGTGTCTTAAGTTGTAATTTTCTGATTCTCGTTGTTACATTTGATCTCTACTCCTTTCACTACCATCTTTATACGTAAGGGTGGAATTTTTCAGGTTTCCCGGGGACAAGAGAAGATTCGTCGGAGATACCTTTGTAGTATGTTTATTTCTTATTCCCTATTATCCTCCATTTCGCATAGTTCTTCATTCTTTTGTTTTATCTTTGGGTGTTGTTTGTTGACTGCAAATATGTATTAGAGATTTAATTTTCAATCCTTTGATTTATTTGTTGGTTTCTGAGCTTCATGTTGCGTTTTGTAATGCTCGTTTCTTTCGTTTCGTATCAGAATAATATGATTTGCTTTTAATGAAAATGTGTCTTAAGTTGTAATTTTCTGATTCTTGTTGTTACATTTGATCTCTGCTCTTTTCTATACCTTCTATAGGCGTAAGAGTGGAATTTCAACGTGTATCGGGGACAAGAGAAGGTTGATTAGAAATAGGTCTTGGGTAAGTTTCCTCCGTATTCCCTACTCTCTCAAATTTCTCGCTGTACTTTAATATTCTCTTTGATGTTTGGGTGTTATATGTCGAATGTATGTGTGTAGTAGGAAAATTAATTTTCAATATATTGATTTCCTTGCTTTTTTCTAATGTTGATGTTTCGTTTTCTATTTTAATTCCATTGAACGACATTGTTCATTAAGAGGTAATTTTCTTCTTTTTGATTTTTACATTTGATCTCTACTCCTTTAACTACCATCTTTGTACGTAAGGGTGGGATTTTTCAGGTTTCCCGGGGACAAGAGAAGATTCGTCGGAGATACCTCTGTAGTATGTTTATTTCTTATTCCCTATTATCCTCCATTTCGCATAGTTCTTCATTCTTTTGTTTTATCTTTGGGTGTTGTTTGTTGACTGCAAATATGTATTAGAGATTTAATTTTCAATCCTTTGATTTATTTGTTGGTTTTTGAGCTTCATGTTGCGTTTTGTAATGCTCGTATCTTTCGTTTCGTATCAGAATTATCTGATTTGCTTTTAATGAAATTGTGTCTTAAGTTGTAATTTTCTGATTCTCGTTGTTACATTTGATCTCTACTCCTTTCACTACCATCTATAAACGAACGGGTGGAATTTTTCAGGTTTCCCGGGTTCAAGAGAAGATTCGTCGGAGATACCTCTGTAATATGTTTATTTCGTCTTCCTATGATCCTCCATTTCGCACTGTTCTTCATTCTTCTGTTTTTTCTTTGGGTGTTGTTTTGTTGATTGCAAATATGTATTAGAGATTTATTTTTCAATCCTTTGATTTATTTGTTGATTTCTGAGCTTCATGTTGCGTTTTGTAATGCTCGTTTCTTTTGTTTCGTATCAGAATAATATAATTTGCTTTTAATGAAATTGTGTCTTAAGTTGTAATTTTCTGATTCTCGTTGTTACATTTGATCTCTACTCCTTTCACTACCATCTTTATACGTAAGGGTGGAATTTTTCAGGTTTCCCGGGGACAAGAGAAGATTCGTCGAAGAGACCTTTGTAGTATGTTTATTTCTTATTCCCTATTATCCTCCATTTCGTATAGTTCTTCATTCTTTTGTTTTATCTTTGGGTGTTGTTTGTTGACTGCAAATATGTATTAGAGATTTAATTTTCAATCCTTTGATTTATTTGTTTGTTTTTGAGCTTCATGTTGCGTTTTGTAATGCTCGTTTCTTTCGTTTCGTATCAGAATTATCTGATTTGCTTTTAATTAAATTGTGTCTTAAGTTGTAATTTTCTGATGCTCGTTGTTACATTTGATCTCTACTCTTTTCTATACCTTCTATAGGCGTAAGGGTGGAATTTCAAGGTGTATCGGAGACAAGAGAAGTTTGATTGGAAATAGGTCTTGGGTAAGTTTCCTCCGTATTCCCTATTCTCTCAAATTTTGCGCTGTAGTTTAATTTTCTCTTTTATGTTTGGGTGTTATATGTCGAATGTATGTGTGTAGAAGGAAAATTAATTTTCAATATATTGATTTCTTTGCTTTTTTCTAATGTTGATGTTCCGTTTTCCATTTTAATTCCATTGAACGACATTGTTCATTAAGAGGTAATTTTCTTCTTCTTGTTTGTTACATTTGATCTCTACTCCTTTCATTACCATCTTTATACGTAAGTGTGGAATTTTTCAGGTTTCCCGGGGACAACAGAAAATTCGTCGAAGATACCTCTGTAGTATGTTTATTTCGTATTCCCTATTATCCTTCATTTCGCATAGTTCTTCATTCTTTTGTTTTATCTTTGGGTGTTGTTTGTTGACTGCAAATATGTATTTGAGAATTAGTTTTCAATCCTTTGATTTATTTGTTGGTTTCTGAGCTTCATGTTGCGTTTTTTAATGCTCGTTTCTTTCGTTTTGCATTAGAATAATATTATTTGCTTTTAATGAGATTGTGTCATATGTTGTAATTTTCTAATTATCGTTGTTACATTTGATCTCTGCTCTTTTCTGTACCTTCTATAGGCGTAAAAGTGGAATTTCAAGGTTTATCGAGAACAAGAGAAGTTTGATTGGAAATAGGTCTTGGGTAAGTTTCCTCCGTATTCCCTATTCTCTCAAATTTCTCGTTGTACTTTAATTTTCTCCTTTATGTTTGGGTGTTATATGTCGAATGTATGTGTAGTAGGAAAATTAATTTTCAATATATTGATTTGTTTGCTTTTTTCTAATGTTGATGTTTCGTTGTCTATTTTAATTCCATTGAACGACATTGTTCATTAAGAGGTAATTTTCTTCTTCTCGTTTTTTACATTTTGATCTCTACTCCTTTCACTACCATCTTTAAACGTAAGGGTGGAATTGTTCAGGTTTCCCGGGGATAAGAGAAGATTCGTCAGAGATATCTCTGTAGAATGTTTATTTCGTATTCCTTATTATCCTCCATTTCACACAGTTCTTCATTCTTCTGTTTTATCTTTGGATGTTTTTTGTTGGTTGCAAATATGTATTAGTTAATTAATTTTCAATCCTTCGATATTTTTGTTGGTTTTTGAGCTTCATGTTGCGTTTTGTAATGCTCATTTCTTTTGTTTCATATCAGAATAATATTATTTGCTTTTAAGGATATTGTGTCATAAGTTGAAAATTTCTTATTCTCGTTATTATATTTGATCTCTGCTCTTTTCCTTACCTTCTATAGGCGTAAGAGTGGAATGTCAAAGTTTATCGGGGACAAGAGAAGTTTGATTGGAAATAGGTCTTGGGTAAGTTTCCTCCGTATTCCCTATTCTCTCAAATTTCTCGCTGTACTTTAATTTTCTCCTTTATGTTTGGGTGTTATATGTCGAATGTATGTGTGTAGTAGGAAAATTAATTTTCAATATATTGATTTCTTTGTTTTCTTCTAACGTTGATGTTCCGTTGTCTATTATAAATTTCTTTAGCTTCGTTTCAAAATAATTTTAATTCCATTGAACGACATTGTTCATGAAGAGGTAATTTTCTTCTTCTCGTTTTTTACATTTGATCTCTACTCCTTCCACTGCCATCTATAAATGTAAGGGTGGAATTTTTCTGGTTTCCCAGGTTCAAGAGAAGATTCGTCGGAGATACCTCTATAGTATGTTTATTTCGTATTCCCTATTATCCTCCATTTCGCAATGTTCTTCATTCTTCTGTTTTATCTTTGGGTGTTGTTTGTTAACTGCAAATATGTATTAGAGAATTCGTTTTCAATTCTTTGATTTATTTGTTGGTTTATGAGCTTCATGTTGCATTTTGTAATGCTCGTTTCTTTCGTTTCGTATCAAAATAATATTATTTGCTTTTAATGAGATATTGCCATAAGTTGTAATTTTCAGATTCTCGTTGTTACATTTGATCTCTGCCCTTTTCTATACTTTCTATAGGCGTAAGCGTGGAATTTCAAGGTTTATCGGGGACAAGAGAAGTTTGATTGGAAATAGGTCTTAGGTAAGTTTCCTCCGTATTCCGTATTCTCTCAAATTTCTTGCTGTTCTTTAATTTTTTCTTGTATGCTTGGGTGTTATATGTCGAATGTATGTGTGTACTAGGAAAGTTAATTTTCAGTATGTTGATTTCTTTGTTTTCTTCTAATGTTGATGTTCCGTTGTCTATTAGAAATTTCTTTAACTTCGTGTGAAAAGAATTTTAATTCCATTGAACGACATTGTTCATTAGGAGGTAATTTTCTTCTTCTCAATTTTTACATTTGATCTCTACTCCTTTCACTACCATCTATAAATGTAATGGTGGAATTTTCAGGTTTCCCGGGTTGAAGAGAAGATTCGTCGGAGATACTACCGTAGTTTGTTTATTTCGTATTCCCTATTATCCTCCATTTCGCACTGTTCTTCATTCTTCTGTTTTATCTTTTGGTGTTGTTTCTTGACTGCAAATATGTATTAGAGAATTAATTTTCAATTCTTTGATTTATTTGTTGGTTTCAGAGCTTCATGTTGCATTTTGTAATGCTGGTTTGTTTCGTTTCGTATCAGAATAATATTATTTGCTTTTAATGAGATTGTGCCATAAGTTGTAAATTTCTGATTCTCGTTGTTACATTTGATCTCGGCTCTTTTCTATACCTTCTATAGGCGTAAGAGTGGAATTTCAAGGTTTATCGGGGACAAGAGAAGTTTGATTGGACATAGGTCTTAGGTAAGTTTCCTCTGTATTCCATATTCTCTCAAATTTCTTGCTGTTCTTTAATTTTCTCTTGTATGCTTGGGTGTGATATGTCGAATGTATGTGTGTAGTAGGAAAATTAATTTTCAATATATTGATTTCTTTGTTTTCTTCTAATGTTGATGTTCCGTTGTCTATTTTAATTCCATTGAACGACATTGTTCATTAAGAGGTAATTTTCTTCTTGTCGTTTTTTACATTTGATCTCTACTCCTTTCACTACCATCTATAAACGTAAGGGTGGAAATTTTCAGGTTTCCCGGGGACAAGAGAAGATTCGTCGGAGATACTCCTGTAGTATGTTTATTTCGTCTTCCCTATGATCCTCCATTTCGCACTGTTCTTCATTCTTGTCTTTTATATATGAGTGTTGTTTGTTTACTGCATTTTTGTATTAGACATTTAATTTTCGATCCTTTGATTTATTTGTTTGTTTTAGAGATTCCTATTGCGTTTTCTAATGCTCGTTTTTTTCGTTTCGTATCAGAATAATATTATTTGTTTTTAATGACATCGTGCCTTAAGTTGTAATTTTCTGATTCTCGTTTTTACATTTGATCTCTGCTCTTTTCTCTACCTTCTATAGGCGTAAGAGTGGAATTTCAAGGTTTATCGGGGACAAGAGAAGTTTGATTGGAAATAGGTCTTGGGTAAGTTTTCTGCGTATTCCCTATTCTCTCAAATTTCTTGCTGTTCTTCAATTTTCTGTTGTATGTTTGGGTGTTATTTGTCGAATGTATGTGTGTACTAGCAAAATTAATTTTCAATCTGTTGATTTCTTGGTTTTCTTCTGATGTTTACGTTCCGTTGTCTATTACACATTTCTTTAGTTTCGTGTGAAAATAAGTTGATTTCGATTCAACGACATTGTGCCTTAGGAGGGAATTTTCTTCTTCTCGTTTTTACATTTGATCTCTACTCTTTTGGCTACCATCTATCAGCGTAAGGGTGGAATTTTTCAGGTTTCCCGGGGACAAGAGAAGATTCGTCGGAGATACTTCTGTAGTATGTTTATTTCGTCTTCCCTATTATCCTCCATTTCGCACTGTTCTTCATTCTTGTCTTTTATCTTTGGGTGTTGTTTGTTGACTGCATATATGTATTAGAGATTTAATTTTCGATCCTTTGATTTATTTGTTTGTTTCAGAGCTTCATGTTGCGTTTTCTAATGCTCGTTTCATTCGTTTTGTATCTGAATAATTTGATTTGCTTTTAATGACATTTTGCCTTAAGTGGTAATTTTCTGATTCTCGTTGTTACATTTGATCTCTACTCTTTTCCCTACCTTCTATAGGTGTAAAAGTGGAATTTTCAGGTTTACCGGGGACAAGAGAAACTTATTTTGAAATAGGTCTTGGGTAAGTTTTCTACGTATTCCCTTTTCTGTCAAATTTCTCGTTGTTCTTCAATTTTCTCATGTATGTGTGTACTAGCAACTAGTCTTTGATATCTTCCCTTGTCGACATCAGCCATATCTTCTTTTGAGCCTATCTTGTTGAATGGATCCATAGGAGTATTAGAGGGTTTGCATCCAAGCATTCCTGTTTCCTTTAACAAGTCAAGAGTATACTTTCGTTGTGATACAAAGATACCCTTGCTTGACCTTGCTGCCTCCATGCCAAGAAAATACGTCAAAGTTCCTAGATCTTTAATCTCAAATTCTTTACTTAGAACTGTTTTAAGTCGGGAAATTTCCTCTTCGTCATTCCCGATAACAATTATATCATCAACATAGACTATAAGAACTGTAATCTTGCCACCAGGCAATCTCTTAATGAAAAGAGTGTGATCAGATTGCCCTTGTGAAAATTCCTCTCCTTTAATCACCTTAGTAAACCTCTCGAACCAAGTTCTTGGGGATTACTTAAGCCCATAGAGTGATTTTTGAAGTTTGCAGACTAGGTCGTTGCTATTGGAGAGTTTTAGGCCTGAAGGAATCTCCATGTAGACTTCTTCTTGATCGCCATTGAGAAATGCGTTTTTGACGTCTAGTTGATGCAAATTCCAATCAAGTTTCTTGAAAATCAATCCCATAGGATTGTGTAAGTCCTTTGGCCACCAACCTTGCCTTGTACCGGTCTATCCTCCCATCTGCCCTGTATTTGACATTGAAGACCCACTTACAACCCACGGGGTGTTTTCCTTGTGGTAATTTCGTAATCTTCCAAGTGTCATTCTTCTACAGTGCTTGTATTTCTTCATTCACTGCCTTTCTCCACTCAGGATGCTGTAAGGCCTCTTGTATGCAGTTTGGGAGAGCAATACTCTCCAGATTTGTGATGAGAGCTCGAAGATTAGGAGATAGTTTCTCATAAGACACAAATTTTGAGATGGGATGCTGAGTACAAGATCTTACTCCCTTTCTATGGGTCGTGGCCTATTAAGATCATCCATAGAGTCAATGTCATCAATAATAACAGGAGAATCAATATTACCTTGAATGACTTTGGTGGGATTTGATTTCGGGTCATCAGTTTGATAAGGCACGGGAGGAAGCTCAGGATGTAGGTCCACCGGTTTAGGGTTCTTTTGACGCCTTAAGTAAACTTGAAGTTCTTTGCCAATGGACTCCTTGTCTCCTTGAATCTGACGTGACTCTGATGGTGGTCCATCTAGTGCCATAGATGGTTCACTGGAAAAATTAGGTTATGGCACCCCAAAGTCAGTCACGGGCACATCCCAAAACTGATATTCTGCTTGCTGATTGACTGGATTCTCCCCCTGAATATGAGTTTTGGTGTAAAAAGGTACATTCTCAAGAAAGGTCACATCCATAGTGTTATAGGTTTTCCGAGTGGAAGGACAATAGCACTTATACCCCTTTTGATAAGAGGAATAATCGATAAAGATACACTTAACAGACTTGGGATCATGTTTACTTCGCTGATGCGGAGGGAGATGAACATATATAGAACATCCAAAGACCTTGAGAGGTATATCCGTTATAATCCGATTTAAAGGAAAGTTTTTGGAAAGGGTTTGGCATGGAGTATCAAATTTCAAGACTCTAGAAGGCATCCTATTTATTAGGTATGTAGCATTTAAAACAGCCTCTCCCCAGAATTGTTTTGGGACATGAGTGGTAAACCTAATAGATCGGGCTACCTCTAGAAGGTGTCGATTTTTTCTCTCGGCTATCCCATTCTGTTGTGGGGTATCAATTCAGGAACTTTGGTGAATAATCCCATTTTCTAGAAGATAATTTCCGAGTATAACATTGAAGTACTCCCTGGCATTGTCTGTTCTAAACACTTGGATCTTAGCTTGAAATTGTGTTTGAATCATGGAATGAAAGAATTTGAAAATAGAACCTGCCTCTGATTTTTCCTTCATGAGAAATACCCATGTAACTCGAGTATGGTCATCAACAAGGCTAACAAACCATCTAGCCCCAGAGATATTGTGAACACGAGAGGGTCCCCAAATGTCGCTATGAATAATGGAAAAAGGTTTTGATGGTTTGTAATTTTGGGATGGATAAGTGTTACGACAATGCTTAGAAAATTAGCAAATCTCACATTGGAAAAGTTTGGGATTTTTGTTTTTAAATAGTGCTGGAAACATCTTTGATAAGTACATAAAATTTGGGTGTCCTAGGCGATAATGCAGTAACATGATGGTACTTTCTTTATTTGAATCTAAAGACAGGTTTAACCTAGGATCAGGAGTAGAGAAAGATATATGATGTGCTTGAGAGTCTTGTTTTCCAGCTGCCCTAACCAGTAGAGTCCTTTGCTTTCCTTAGCACTGCCAATCATCATCCCCGAAGCCAAATCTTTGTAATTCTCATGGCAAGGGCTACAATCATGGAGTACTGATATATCACCTGTCATGTGGTCGGAGGCACCCGAATCGATGATCCAACCTGATGAATCTTCAGTTTTTGTGTGTAAAGCAGTTAGGAAGTTACCTCTCTGAGTAGCGGATCCGGTTGAGATAACGGGGTTAGTGGATGATCCTTGGCTAAACATCTTTTGCAGCCACTCTACTTGTTCTTTGTTAAAGAGAGCAGAATCATTGGTACTTCTTTCTTTCCCTTCAGGGTCTGCCACAAATGCTCGTGCCTCCTTCTCCTTGTTTGACTTCCAGTCAGCGGGCTTCCCGTGTATTTTCCAACATGTTTCTTTGGTGTGACCTGGTCTGCGGCAATGATCACACCATGGTCTTCCTTTCTTCTGCCTTGCATCATAGGTAGATCCTTGGGAAACAAAGGCAGTTCCTTCTTGAATGTTTGTGGAGCCTTGGGAGATGAGTGTTGATCCTTCCTGAACATTGGAGAATGGCGTTGTTCCCATCATCAGCTTCTTCCTGCTTTCTTCTCTTCTAACCTCTGAGAAAGCTTCTCGAATAGTAGGGAGAGGCTTGGTTCTAAGGATTCTCCCTCTTACTTCATCTAGGGATTTGTCTAATCCCAATAGGAACTTAAAGACCCTTTCTTTTTCAATAATCCTTTTGTATCGACTAGCATCTCCTGGGCACTCCCAATCCATGGTCTCAAACACATCTAATTGTTGCCAAAAACGACTAAGAGTGTTATAGTAGTGAGTCACAGTCATCTCACCTTGCCTTAGATCATGTAGGGCTCTCTTGATGTCAAATAGATCAGCAGTATTGTCACTGTCAGAGTATGTTTCCTTTGCTGCCATCCAGATTTCATGTGCAGTATCATAAAACAAAAAATTTTGACCTATTTCTGTGTCCATTGCATTGATCAGCTAAGACATAACCAAATTGTTTTCGGTGTTCCAAACCTTGAATCTTTTATCATCCTTCTTAGGCGGTTCAGTAGTGCTGAAAAGGTATTCATCCTTACCTCTGCCTGTGATAAACATCAGAACTGCCTTCGCCCATTGATGGTAATTGTGGCCAGTTAACTTGTGCCGAGTGATGAGGAATGATGAACCTTCTGCACCACCATTGCTCACGAGTTCCTGGCCAAACATGGTTCCCGTAATGTTGTTGCTGGTTTCCGAGGCCATAGGGAAAAGTGATACCTATGAGAGACTAGACTCAAAAACAAAAACTTAAAGAAGCAACGAGTTGGGACGAAGAAGAAGATTGGTTTGCACCCAGAAAATTGGTTCTGGATTAAAACCGAGAAAGAAGTGATAGGTCCAGGCGGAATTGCTCTGATACCATGAAGAAAATTGTGAGAATTTTCTTTCATATTATTTACTTTGCAGAAATATACAATTATAGGGAAATAGGAGATTACCAACAACCTCATAATTCCTTAAAAAACTCTGTCAGATCCCACAAGAGAGGAAACTATCTTCTATCTATAGAAAATAATCTACAGCTATTTACAGCTAGCAAATCTCTAATTACAGCCTATAATATCTTCTAATTTCATCCTACAATCATCCATAAACCCGGAATTCCACAACTCCCCCTCAAGCTGGTGACTAGATATTTTCCATTCCCATCTTGCTCATGATTGCTTGGAATATGGTACTTGCTAGCCCTTTCATTAAAATATCTGCTAGTTGACCCCCTATAGGCACGTAAAGTGTGCAGATCAAGCCACTATCTAGTTTTTCTTTGACAAAGTATTTGTCAACCTCAATATGTTTCGTCCGATCATATTGCATTGGATTATAGGCGATGCTAATAGCTGACTTGTTGTCATAGTAAAGCTTCATTGGTTCATCCCATCTAATCTTCAAATCATCAAGAATAATCTTCAATCATAACAACTCACATACACCATGTACCATTGCTCTAAATTCAGACTCAACAGTAGACCTTGTAACCATAGTTTACTTCTTGCTCCTCTAAGTGACCAGGTTTCCACCAACGAAAGTGCAATATCCCGATGTTGACCTCTTGTTTACCACCAAGTCTACACAGTCTGCATATGTGTAGGCTTCAAGGGTTCGTTCAGTTCCCTTTTTGAAGAAATACCTGTGGACCCGCATTTTTCACGTGCGTCCCCACTCGATCGGCGAGACTCACTTTTATTTGTGAAAAAATAATTTTTGGAAAAGTCGGAGTCGCCACTTATTTTATTTTATTTTTAAAAGGGAAAATAAAACAAGAAATAAAACCCTAAAAAAAATGACTCCATAGTTTTGGAAAAAGTACGTCTTTGAAAAACCTGAGTTTAGGTTCGAGGATCAGGTTACCTATTGGAAAGGTACCTCTAGGAGGTAGCACCCCTCTAAGCCCCATAAAGGTCTCTACTGACTAAATGTGGCAATTAAATGGTTGATCATGGATACCTAAATAGGCTAGGTGACTTCAAAAAATAGCATGTCAACCAAGAAAGTCTGATCATAAGAGAGAGTTAGGGTGTGTGTCTGAACCGCTTCTTAAGCGCTATCAAAAGACATCGAAGGTTAGTTTGAAAATGTGATACAACATTTGTTTTATCTAAGCAAATCAAGCATGTATTTGGACACCCAAGAATCATATCATGTATGGATATAGTCACCAATAGCATATGTGTCTATAGAATTCTCGAAAATAGGTGAGGAGGAGCGTACCTAGATAGCAAGCCAATACTCCTCTATGGGAAACGAAGTTAGCCAAATAACAGATTCAAAATAATCTTATATATATCACAAAGAGGAAGCACAATTAATTAAATATCAAACAAAAAATATTGAAGAAAATATCATGGATGTCGGGCTCCCACCAAAGCCCTAATTGATTTTGCATGAACTGATTCTATGAATCCCATTGTTTGGAATTATGAAGTTTATTCATGCTTGTTGAAAAAAACGAGAAAACCGTGAAAATTAGTTGAAAATGATGAAAAGGCCTGCCGGAAGGGAAATGGCAGCAAAGAGTTTATTAAAAATCTAGATTTTAATGTCTATGAACTCCTAAGGATGAGATTTTAAAGGAAACAAGAGTTATTTAATGGAAAAGATTTTGAAATCCAGATTAAAAATGTGTAAATTCATAAGGGAGAGAAAAAAACATCAAGAGGATAAGTGAATCAAGTCGACCATGCTGGAGAGGGGCCTTTGAGTGTGACTGAGACTGCATTACTGATGGTGTTGGTGCTGCCTTTATTCTCTTTGAATTTTCTCTTCCCACTCTCCTTGTATGCATTCAAGTGCCTTGCATCCCTGTGTTCCCGAGCTCTTTCCAGTTTCTTGAAACTCCCCTACATGAGTCTCTGAAACTGGAGTCGGCTTCTGGAGATGACCCTAGGTCACAATCAAAATCCATGAAGTCGATTTCCTTCTCCTCAAGTCTTTCTACATGCCCATATTCGAAAGTTAACAGCTTGACTTCCTCCTCAAACTTGGGACTCAAGAGAATTGCTTGGGTCCTTTGCATCAGATGAACCAACATCGGGCTGTTAATTCCTCAATTCATGTCATTAAAGAGCATTAAGCCACCATAGGTAGAATAGCTCTTCTACGTCGGTGCACTGATCTGCTTGTAATATCTCAATTTTCTTTGACAAGTCTTCATTTTTGTGTCTGAGGCTGTGGTTCAGTTTCTTTATTTCTTCTATTTCTGGATATCCCAGAACAGAACTTGCAAGGATTGAGTGGATTCTAACCTTTCTGCCAATTCAGAATTTTCCAACTGCAGTTTATTTTATAATTCTCTAACCCCTTTGCTTCATTCTCTAAGTCAAGCTTGGACACCACCACCTATTTCAATCTTTGAGGTCCAATTCCATATCTGAAGGTAGAACTTTTTGTCCCTACTGCAATTGAGAGTACAAATTCTGCAAGTTCTAGGGAGTCATCTCAGTTCGGACAAATTGTCGGTGTTCATTCTGTGCAAGGGTCTGAAGTTGCTACAATTCCTCCTGCTTCCTGACAAGCTCAACAGTGTTGAAGGAATTCTTGAAAATCTGAAATATATCTGTGAGCAATCTTGGAAAAATTCGGGCAATCTGTAGGTTCTTCACCTGCTCTCGTCACTAAGTTATCCCATTCTTTCAGATACCTGGACCTGCCACTTCTGATTTGCTTGGAGATCATCAACAAGAGGGCGATCAAGGCAAAGTGGGCCAACTGATTCGTATTCATGTTGGTCAGATGTTAACCTACTGGTATGTTCTGTCGAACTGAGCAACACTATATTGACCCTCAAATCTGAATTTTGTAACCTAGATTCAGAATCAGCAGCATCATTAGAGTTACCGGCAGTGGCAAGCCTTAATTCTTCATTGCTCCATGTATCCATCAATAGCCTTGTTTTGGTTGCATCTTTAGTCTGATATCTTTAGGCTATATGTTGTGGCCCACATTCTGTTTTAGCTCAGGCTAGAAACTGATACAGTGTACTCTGTAGCGTATTCCAACACCTTGTCTAGTTAAGATCCATGATATTAAATGTCAACCGCCAATCTGAACTTCTGTAGGTGAACACGGATAGCTGCAGATTAGATCAAAACTTTGGAAAAAATCTAGAGATTTGAGATATCAATGCCAGAAAGCTTTAATGGCGTTCATAAGTAGAACCATGCGAAAGATATTTCACGTTGGTGGATGAAAAGTTCCCTTGCTTGTCAACAATTTCTTTATTTGCCTAGAATTCCAAGTCTAAAACCCTTCTTTCATGCTTATTATTCCTTGAAGTCCTACCAAATCTTACCTGAACTGTTAATTGGATACAAAAGAGGTATATCAAGGTCTTTAGATGCCATTTTCATGTCCATGAACTGATGAAGGTGAGCTTCCTTAGGCTGGACAGACTTTGCAGAAACTGTTTTATTTGCCCATTGTCTCTGGTTTGGTGGGAGAAGAGCCATGATCGTCTGAATTAGATGGAACTATTTTCTGATTTGAAGGATGAGTTTCTTTCTAGCAGATCCAGACATATTCTCAGAAATAAGCATGATGTGCCCATTGCATCTAAATCAACTAGATCAACTGTTCTTATGGGCATTTCTGTTGTATGGTTATAGATGCAGAATGTTAAAGTGATTTTGGATGGGCTTTCTAGCAAAAACGTGAAGATCAAATGGATACCGATTATTCAGGCTCTTGCTTCATATTTCTTTTGGCTGTTTTTGGAGCCTGTTTTCATGAATTTGCATATATGCTAATGATCCCTTTCTCAGATTCAAAATTCAGAATTTATGGGCCACTTATGAAACCTCCGTTTTTGAACTCCTCCCAATTGATCAGGCTGGTCAGGTCGGAATTGCTTGAAGTATTCAAGTTCTTAAAAAAATCAGGTTGTCTACTAGTTCCTTCCACTGAAAATTCATCAAGGAAATGCAAGAGATTTTTCATGACTGCTGCATACCCAGCTAATTTTCGCTTCGGTGTTAAAAGAACACATGCAACAGACATAAGAACCTCACTAGCTTATGTCTCTGGTGGAGAGGAAGAAGAATCCCCTGTCTTGAACTGATCACTATTGTCTTTTACCAGTTCAGGGTGCTGACTCTCTAAAAGATCCACCGAGACAGAGGCCTTCTGTTCACTTAGGTCAGCATCGTTTTCAGTGGTCATTAAGGTCGGCTCATCAGTTATCCTATGCACCATTTTCAGTAGAAACTGCTTCATTTGCTCTGGAATATGTTCCCCTAAACCAGATTTGCTTTCATTAATAGGAACAGTAGCTTCTTTGCTTGGGGAAGTGGATGGAGGATGACAAAGCTTTTCATCAAAATGGTAACTATGTCTTAATTTCAGTCTGCGCCGCCATGCACCTTCTGTCTTATCAAATTTCCAATGTATTACAACACTATCTGGAAAAGGATTAGTAGACCATGGACGTCTCTCATCAATCAAAGTGCGAAACAAGTGCATCCATTTTTCAACCACATTTTGCTGCTCATCATCATGAGCAAGCTGGTATACAACTCTTCTACTGTCAACTGAAGCCAGAATGGTGCTTAGGCTACTCTGTATTTCATCTTCACATCTGACAGCTCGGGGATTAGCATTTCCTAGCCAAAACAGTGACCTTCTAAGCACGCTCTCAGTAGCCATGGCAGAGGAGAAAGATATGGTGATTCAAGTTTCAACTGATTCAGCTTCTGTTGGACGGATTTGGGACAGGTCTTTCTGGTAAATAGTGGATGTCAGTCATAAGAAAACTGGAGTGTCTTGTCTTGATTGCAGTCCGCGGTAAAGGTTCATATGAATTACCATACGGTGTGCCAGATAAATAACCATTCAGAAATGCTGGGTCCATGCACCAGTTACATATTATTCCCAACAAGCCCACCATTCAAAGCCCCATTTGAAAAACCATAGGTTTTCCCGCTGCAAACCAGGCCTGATTCCACCCCTTTGACTGCCAGTAGCTTCAGGTTTCCTCCACAGGTTGCAATGACTGCATTTCTAGCTAATTTTGCAAGCTGGACTGTGCATTTGCTTGTTTCTTCTCTTATTGTTTTTTTCTGAATCAAATTATCTTTTGTCGTGTCCACTGAAGCTGTAGCCTCATTTTAGAATTCTTTTCCATATGTGGGGATTTATCTTGCTGCTAGTAAACCAAGGCCAATATGTTCGCTCCTGCTTCCCATTAAGTTCCTGAACTAATGCATTCCTTTGATGGAATTTTTCTGACATAACTCCACTATTTAAATCTTGAATGGGAATTTGGCCAAACAAATTCCTTCCCTGAAATCCATGTTCGGCTATGAAAGTTCCATCGGGCATGCAAGCCTGCTCTTGAGAAGCAATGCCTAGAAAGGGATTACTGAAAGCAGATGGCTGCATTAGGGACTTCTGCGATTGGCTAGCACTGTCATTGGTCGAGAAACTGGTGGAATTATGAGACATCCCTCGAAGATGGATATAGGGGCTCATGTTGCTTCATGCATCCGTGATAAGAGTACCTTACAAAGATACATCAAGCTGTAGCGGAACCAGAT
Organism: Vitis x doaniana; assembly: GCA_030345155.1. Classification (NCBI taxonomy): domain Eukaryota; kingdom Viridiplantae; phylum Streptophyta; class Magnoliopsida; order Vitales; family Vitaceae; genus Vitis; species Vitis x doaniana. The sequence goes on from CP128323.1 coordinate 9,407,290, forward strand.
CCATTTATCGCACAGCCTGACCTTGCTCTTGTGCATTTGGCAGTCTGTTTGGAAGTCTTTGCACAGATGGAGGGGCACCACGCTGTTTTGCAAGAGTAGACAGCTGGTTTATAGAATTATTTTGCTTGGTATCACCCAGCCGCTGAAGTTGCTGCTGCCTCTGAAGTTCTTATAGTTGGTTGAACATGATGTGCTGCTGTTCCAACTGAACATCGTTAAACCTAGATGGCTGTCTCTGACGAGCTTATGGCATAACTCGCTGTTGAGGCTTGATGAAATGCTTGTTTGCAGATTCTTGTGCCCAAATATAAGGTCATTTGAATTCAATTGTTGGTATCTACTGTAACTCTTTGAGAACTGAGGCCTCAGAATTACATGTGCATGGTTTTGATCAAATGACACTCGCAAAGACTCACTGCCAGGTCCTACCGTAGAATCTAATTGTTGTACATTGAGATTCTTCAGATTGAAATTTATAGCTTCTCCAATCTGCCTCTAGTTTCCAACCCACTGATTATAATTTATAGGCCAACTCTCGCCAACAGCTTGAGATTGAAGGTGGCCCTGGAAAGAATTGTCCTGCTCAAAGGAATTTTAGATCCTGTCTTCGACTTCGTTACTAGGCATAGATAATAAAGCTAGAGAATCTTTAGCTAGTTCTTCTTTTCCGTGAGCAGGGACACCCGGAGTTGAAAGCTGAACTGAAGGAGACTGTTTTGCGTGATGAAACCATATGCTACCTGGGCACTGATTGCCCATGACGTCTGCCAAGCCATGTGTATACTGCATGCAACATTAATCTGATCCATCCAGTCTATGCAATTGGTCCTGAGCATCAGGAACCCATTCACATTCTAACTCTTCAACTCTTAGAACAATAATTGACCCAAAGAAACTCTCAACATTGTCTAGGTTAGTCAAGACAGAATTACCCCCAACCTCCTTAGTGGCAAGTGAGACAACCAAGAATATAGCACAATCCTTATCCTTCCAATTCACGGCTGGGTTTGTAGCAAAGGAGCCTAGCATATTTTGGATCAGTACTGAAACAATAGCAGTCACCCTTTCCTTATAATTCATAACAATCCCTTTGAGAAGTTCACAAACAATCCTCCTCCTCATATCAAGATCGCTCCCTTCCGTATCATTCCTAACAAACTCAACATAGTTCATCTTGAAAAGCTCCTCATCTTCATCCTTTAACTGTACATTTTGAATTACAATGCCCTGACGAATCTGAGATATCACATTATCAGCTGCAAACAATGTGGTGTACACTTATACTAACAGTGGTTAGAAACTTAATTGCAGTAATGGTATGCCAGCCACGGCTAGAAGATGCTGAAACAGTCGCGAGTAAGCTCCACACAGCAAATGCAAAATCATTCAAGCACTCCTGAAACTCCCCCTCATTTTCATCCTTCATGTTGATGACTTGAAGGATCAAAAAAAAAAAAGAAAGAGTCAACCATCTGCACCGATACAATACTGCACAACTGAATAATCCTCACTAGTTTCATATACAACATTAGGAATTGGACAGATGCTGGACTTTACATGATTGAAATCGTATTGAAGATATATCTGCGTCTCTGAGAGATCTTGTCATAGATGTTCATGAATATTTTCCTCCCGTAACTAGGTCCCCTGTACTCTTTTCAATTGCAGGTCCATAATTTCCCAAACTTATATCTGAGTTCTCCATGGCCATGTTGTTTGAAGCATATTCAGAATGAATTTCCACTCCCATGTGCTTGAACTGAGCTTTAATTTCAGACTCTTTCATAAATAATCAGCAAATTCAGGAATTTTCTATATTCTGTGAACCAGAACTGACGCATGAAAGATACAAATACAAAATTGGATCAATCATTCGTCACTGATTTCCACAGCAGCTGAATTTATTGAACCAGCCAAAAGGCAATGATCATCTTCTCTTCGTCTTTGGAATCCATTTCAATCACGGCAGTCCCATTAAATTTTCCTGTTGACCCCCCGACATCATCATCCTTTATTGAAGTGATTTATGTCAATAGTTTCAGTGGCCATGTCAAGAATGGTGCTTCTTAATGAAGATACAGAATGTAAAAGCTTATCCACAACAATGGTTGAGTGAACAATTGCTTCGTTCATTGTTACTACATATTTCTTTATGATAGAGATGCTGAAATTAAGGAGACGTAAATGACAGACCCTATCGCCTTTCAGACCTCAAAAGCCTCTTCTGTATGTACAATTGATCATCACCACTTTCTGAGCTTCCGCTCAATGAATATTGAACCATCATTTGCTCTGGTTGAACCGATAATCCTATATGCCCCTATATGCAGCCTCTGTGCTTAAAATTATGTGTCCATGTTTTCCGATGAAGTAAACTGTTGTACTGGATAGTTTTGGATGCAATTACTTCTTCACAGCTATCATCCAACTCCAAAATCCATAAAAAATGATCAACAAACCACCAGGCCAACCTGAACTAGAAGCAACCAAACTCCATGGATATCGAAGTCTTCAATTCTCTCCACATCCACGTTGACTGAATTTATGATTTTCCCACTAGTTGGAGCCAGCATTCTTGATCGATGGAGGCTTCGTGTAATCCAATATCATGAGAGCTACCCGCACTCTGATGCCGATCTCCTGCCCACCTAAGTACCATTGTCTTTGTAATAGAGACTCCACAATCTTTGCCCTGAACAAGATCAATGCAAGAACCAAGGAAATTAAGTCCAAAACACCTCCACCGTCTCTCATTTTTCTCAAAAAAACCTGCACCAAAACCTGCATCATAAGCGGCCGAAAGAGTGCCAGATTGATAAGACCCAGAGAGGAATCCAGCAGAGCTCCCCAATGCGAAAATCTTTAGAATGCCACCATGTCTGCAATCTCTAGATCTGTTCAAGTATGAAGAAAGCATATGGATGCACCCCTTAAAAATGTTGATGTGGAAGGCTTTATGCTCTATATGAAGTGAGTCTGGGAGCTTTGGTCCCGTGGGAGGAGGCTCTGTCCTTCTGATTGGTATGTATAAATGAAAAAAACACCACACAATGTCATAATCAGAATTTCCCAAACAACTCACTGCTCACAATCATTATCCATAGAATTTTTCCTTGCGCATCCAAATTTTCAACTCCCCATTGCATCTTCTCATTATTTCCCATCTCTTTCCATAGTCCCCAAAATTTCCGAATCAATGTTGTCAATGCTTTCCTTGATTTCAAATTCATGCATCCCTCTAAAGAATTGATTAGAACTGTTGCTGAAGGTGAATGGCTCAGATTACTTTCAGATTCTGACACATCCTCCATGTGAGCTCGTAATGCATCCTTCTAATGCAGAAGGAGAGTGTTTTTCCTTCTTTTTTTTTTTTCTCTTTTTTATGATTTTCTATTTTTAATTCCAAAACAAAGAACAAATCTTGAAGGCCGGGAATGGAGCTTGTTGAGGTGTGGGCCAAAAATAGAAGAAAACAAAAACAAAAAAAAAAACATCCAGAAAGAAGAGGAAAATAACCAACAAAAGCCACAATTTCACATTTCAATCTATTGGCTTAGAATAGGAAAAAACCCAAATGCATATTATTTTTCAGATGAAATCAATGGCATCAATAGAATAAAAAAAAAACATAGCAAGCAAACAAAGAACCGATTTCAACACAACAATCTGTGGCCCTTTTCGTCCACACCAATCAACAAAATAAATGCTCAGAACCATCAGAGAATCATCAAGAATCGAGCATAAGATAAAACATAGAAGATAGTTGAAAACGTACCTGGGCAGTCTCCACCCAATTACTTGGCTATTTCGCTACAGTTCCTCTTTGAAATATCCCAAAGAAAACCTAGTGAATCGCTCTCTCTTTTCTTTGAAGATAAACCTTTCTCCTTCGTTCTCGCTCTTGTGTGTTTTCCACAAAAACCATCAAAGAAACACTGTAAAACATTGGAAGTGAACTTAAAGACATGTGCTAAAGGGACAAAATAGAGGGTCTACAATACCCTTTCCTGGAGAAGACTTTGGATAATGAAAGATCCTATGAACAGCTTGTAGATGAGTCTCCTTCAAGCTATGCATGAATTGGCTTATAACTCCCACTACGTAAGCAATATCTGGCCTTGTACGGGAGAGATAAATAAGCCTTCCAATGTGCCTCTAGTGCATCCCCTTGTCCACGGCCTCGTCTTCACTTGCTTCTGTAGTTAGGTGATTCTGTTCAATAGGCATTTCAATAGGTTTACAAGCGAGTTTCCCCGTCTCTTTCAACAAATCCAACACGTATTTGTGTTGGGAGATAAATATTGCTCTCTTGGAGTAAGCCACTTCAATTCCAAGAAAGTATTTAAGCTTGCCAAGGTCTTTGATCTCAAATTCATTTGCCAATTGACATCTTAGAGCTTCTCTTTCCTCTAAATCATTCCTGATCACAATTATGTCATCCACATAAACTAACAAAGTCGTGACTCCCCCCAACTTCGAGTGGTTAATAAAGAGAGTGTGATCACCTTGACTTTGGTTGTACCCCATTATTGTCATAGCTTTAGAGAATTTGCCGAACCAAACCCCTGGGGATTGTTTAAGTTCGTAAAGGGCCTTCTTCAATTCACACACTCTTTTTCCTCTCAACTCACCTCCAAATTCAGGTGGGATTTCCATGTAAATTTTCTCTTCAAGATCACCATATAATAATGCATTTTTCACATCATATTGCTGCAACTCCCAATCATAATTAGCAACTACAGACAACAAAATCGTTACCATATTCATTTTTGCTACGGTGCAAAGGTCTCTTGATAATCCACCCCATATGTTTGAGTGTAGCCTTTTGAAACTAACCGAGCCTTATACCTCTCAAGTGATCCATCTGCCTTATACTTCAATGTAAGGACCGACTTACATCCCACAAGGCTCTTTCCTTGAGGCAGGTCAACCAATTTCCAAGTTTTGTTTTTCTCAAGTGTCTCCATTTACACTCGCATAGCTTGTCTCCATTCCTCACTGTTTAGAGCTTTGGATAGAGTGCTAGGGATGGATATATGTTTAGGCTCATGAGGAAGCTTTTATGAGAAGGTGATGGGTTCTTGTATGACACAAAATGTGATAATGGGTAGAGTGGATGCTTGGTGAATTTTGGGCAGATCATGGTCAAGACTATCAAGAGGTGCAAGTGAATTTTCAGAAGTAGGGTCAGAAATGGTGTTATTTTTTTTTTCTTTTTTTTTCCGGGGTTGGTTCGAACTCGTTGGCTTGCAAGAGGTCAGGAATGCGTGCGTTCCTCCTTGAATACACATGCAAAGGTCATGTGTGACCAAGGATTTCATTTACCTTAGTCGAATACTCTGAATTTTCACTAAGAGGCTGAGACTCGAGTTCTTAGATCGGGACAACATGTGGATTTGGAGACTCAGACTCTTGAGTTTGAGACTCGAGTTGAACAGACCCCAGAAGAAAGCTCAAAAAAAAAAAAAAAAACAAATCTCGATCCTTATCTTCCATCAATTACGTCTCCCCTTAAAGATAAGGAGTGGGAAAATACGGTCCATTCTCGAAAAAGGTGACATCGACAAACTCATGAAATTTCATCGTAGGAGGATGATAACATTTGTAACCTTTTTTAGTAGAGGAATATCCCATAAAGGCATCTAATAGCTCTTAGATCAAATTTTCCCCAGTTTTGAGCATGAACATGGACAAATGATACACAACCAAAGATTCGAGGAACAAGGTTATTGGAGGTAGTGAAGTTCAGGTAGAATTTAGAAAAGACTTCCATAGGACTTTTGAACCCCAACACACTCAAAGGTAATCGGTTTATAAAGTGGGTAGTTGTGAGGACCTCTCCCCAGTACGTCTTTGGTACATTGTTTTGAAACAAAAAAGCTCAAGTTGACGCTAGCAAATGACCATTCTTCCATTCAGCAACCCCATTTTGTAGTGGAGTGCTTAAACAAGAAGACTCATGAACGATTCCCTCTTTTTGAAAGTAAGAGGATAAGACTTAATTAAATTAATCATGAGCATTATTAGACCTAAATCCTTTTATTGCCACACCAAACTGATTTTTTACCATGCTATGAAAATTGGGAACACAGTATTGACATAAGATTTTTGTTTCATAAGATAAAGCTAAGTAACATGAGTTCAATTATCAATAAAGGAAACAAATCAACTAGCACCAAAAACATTGGGAACGGTAGAAGGACCCTAGATATCACTATGAATCAACAAGAAAGGAACAAAAGCTCTACTATTACTAATGGCGAAAGGTACACAATGATGTTTGGAAAATTCATAAATATCACAATGAAGACTTTCCACATAAATTCCTTTGAACAATAATGGGAACAAAATTTTCAAAGCACTAAAAGACGGATGACCTAAACTACGATGATGTAGCCAAATTTTAGCTTTATTGGAAACAGTTTTAGAAATAAACGACCTAGGTAAATTATTCTCAGTCTTACTTGGATTGCTTGATGCTTCAAGGTAGTACAACCCATCCTTTTCTCTTGCACGTCCAATCATCTTGCCTAAGTCCCGATCCTGAAAAACACAATGGGTATGGTGAAAAATGACACTACAATTCATGTCCTATGTAAGTTTATGGATTGAAACCAGATTGGTAGACAATTTAGGAACATGTAAAACATTTTTCAAGACAAGGAAAGGATGTATTTTAATTTCACCTTGATCGGCAACAATGGTCAATGACCCATCTACGAATGCAATCTTTTTATTACTAGGACATGGACTGTAGGTACTAAATTTGAGGGAAGAATTTGTCATGTGTTTTGTTGCTTTTGAGTCAATGATCCAAGAGTTTGGAAAATTAATATTTGAAGCACTTAACGGATGAGAGATAAGAGACTTACTTGCGAGTGCCAATGAGCAAGCACCCGAGGGTTTTTCCAATGTTCCCAACAAGCTTCTCAGTTTCTCAATCTCTTATTTGTTAAACTCTCCAGTGTCTTGGGAACTTTCATCACCTGGTTGAGTAGTAAAAAGATGAGCTTGCTCCTGATTACTTTGTTGTTCACCTTTATTGTTTCGGTTCTTTTCATGGCCTGGTTTTTTTTACAGTAATTACACCAGTGAATATCTTTGTTGTCTGCTTTGGACAAATTTGCCTTGCCATTCCCGTAGTTGGAAACCTGATTTGATCCACCATTGGAAAGCATTGTCGGATTCCTGTTCGAGACCATTATTGACCTATCTGCTGCTTGGGATTCAATCATCACCCCTCACCTTCCTTCTTCTACTTGAATCATAGAGATGGTCTCATTCAATGATGGCAACTGATCCCTGCCTAAGACTTGGCTTCGTTTATGATCATATTCCACATTGAGGCTAGCAAGAAACTCAAAGATTCTCTCTTTCTCCACAAATCTCTTAGTAGGGCTGCATCCTCACTGCACATCATCTCGAGACATTGATAATGATGCAATTCTTGCCATAGACTTTTCAAAATATTGGCATATTTAATGATAGAACAATCACCTTGTCATGTAGCAAAAATTCTCATCTTAATCTCAAAAATCTAAGTCATGTCACATACCTTGGAATAAGTCTCGTTCACAACATCCCAAATCTCTTTGGCTGAGGTTAAAAACACACATGTACCGCTGATTTCTAAAACCATGGAATTCCACAACCATGACATTATTGTTGAATCCTCCTCATCCCAAATGTGAAACTTCGGGTCGCTCGAATTAGGTCCTTTTAAAACCAAATGGCTCAATTTCCTTCTTTTTTTAAGAAGGTTTGCACCACTTGTGACCATTGCAAATAGTTCTTCCTGTTCACCTTGTACGCCACTTGAATGTTTGAAAGCTCACTTGGTGTGTGAGTCGCAAGTGCTTAAGATGCAGGGATAGTCGGCATGTTGGTTGCTTTGGACACCTTAGACACGACGAATGGTTCGTTGAGAAAGGACAGAAGATGAGAAAGCAAAAATAGGGAGAAAAAATATCACCAAAAAAAATGTGGACCAAGAAATTCTGAACATAGGGAATATGATTGGAGAAGAAAGTGATTTTGGGGAAAAAATTTCGAGAGACCCAATCAACAAGAAGGGAAAGAAAACAACATCAGTCAGTAGAAAACAGGAAAACCAACAAAAGCCGAGAATAACAAATCACAAAAGAACGCAACATAGAACGAACAATTAAGACGCAAAAGAATTGTTGGAACAAAAAGAAATTCCAAACCAAAAGGCAACAAAAAAACCCAGTCAACTTGGCTATGATACCATGTGAAAAAGAATGATTAATTTATTCAAAATTAATTCAAGGTACAAGTCTAGGCTCGACTATATATAGTTGTAGCAACAAAACGAAAAGAGAAACTACCCTATAAATCCCTACAAATAAATATATATATATATATATGGAACACGCTTATTATTAATATGCCACATAACTCAAAAACCGTTAAACAAGTGATTCATTATTTACTCATGTAAACTCTCTATTTTGTCCCTTTAACACATGTCTTATTAAGTGCTATTTCGGTACTCCATAGTAGTTCCTTGGTGGCCTAATGCTTCTTTGGCTCAATTTTATTTTTTTTAAAGGCACCTTAAAGACCTTGATTGAGGGTTGGTTTGTCCCCTCATTGTGACATTTGGCAACCCCAAGTTAGGTTTAGTATCTTTTTTTCAAGATAGCACATTTAGGTACACTTTTAAGACACTTAAATACACCTTTGGTCACTTAGACACATCCTAGGATAGTTAGGCACTTTTTTGGTCACCTTGGGTCACTTAGGCACTTTTCTGGTCACTCAAGCCCACTTAGATTCACTCGGGCCCATCTAGGTACACCTAGCCAATTTAGGAATATTCTAGACCACTTAGGTCACCCATTGACTCACTTGTTTTTTGTATGGCTTGTATGGTTGTATAGCCTGCATGATTTGTATGGCTTGCGTGGCTTTCTGTTATTTATATATTTATTATTTTTGTTTTATTTTATTTTATGTTATTATATTATAAGGTTACTAACTCATATTTCTTGGATTTTTGCATGAGATTTTTCAACAAGGAGATCTCCACACACATGGCTGTCATATGGAAATAAAAAAGAACAGAAAAAAAAAAGGAAAGGTGGATTGGCAAACAAAATATATTTTTTTGGAGGGAAAATGGGGTCAACTTGGTTGCATACGTATGGAAGGAAGGGATTCTACATTAGGCAGAGAGGAAACTTTCAACCATGCAGTACACACCATTTGGGGGGAATGTTTTCAAAAAGGCAACTATTGAGATTTCTTCCCAATAGATGGAAATGAGAGGGTTACAAATTAAAAAGAGGAAAAACACACAGAAAGCAAAAAGGAAAGAAAGGAAATGGGACTTTCTTTCAGCAAATTGGGTTTCGGAGGCTGATATAGGGTTCCGGATGTGATTTAGTTGGATGCAGAAGTTGTTTCAATTTTTGGGGTTCTCTGTTCGAAATGCACTTTACTTCAGGATCACCCTTTTTGTTGCTGCTATTAGATCCTGTTATAGTGAATCTTGCTTGCTTCATGGTGTGGGATAGACACTATCTAAGGGGGCGATATAACTGAAGAGTAAATGTTGAAGTGCACAGGAGTAGTATAACAGGGGCAGTAGCAACTCTGAAACAGAGAATGCTGTCTGTCATGAAGATGAAGCCCTTTTTTTTGGAGACCTTTTCTCTGAGGGTGGTCGGTCTGTAAGATTTACAGATGGATGTGATCAGGCCTCTGTTTCAGTCAATCCGACTTCCAATTACTGCAATATGCTAATTCAAGCTGCTTCAGAAGTATTGGGATTTCTAAAAGACTGTCTTTTCTCTAGAATGGCACACCTCAGTTTATGAGGATGGTTGTAAAAAGCTTAGTGGGAAGCACATGGATATTCTACTTTCCATACTCAATTGTCAGGGTTGCTATTCTGAAGATAGGATTTCGGACAGCATTACAGGTTTAAATGAGCAGAGGAAGACTGAATACGTCCATGAAATTTTGTTTTGAATTGTTGCACAATCTTCTCACACGTCATGCTTTGTTTGATTCACTTGAAGAATACTTTTTTGGGCAAATCATTAATGTTGATAGTGGTTGCTTCATTTACAATGATCTAACCCTAACTTTGCTAGCTCACTTTCTCACTTGTAGAGTGGGTTCAACTGGTAGTCAATTGAGAAACAACATTTACAGAGGAGATATAGATTTCATTGTTGAGAAGACAAAAGCTCTCCATTCAAAATGTCCAAGCCTTAAGGAACTTTTTTTGGGACTCTTCCCTCTATGTTTCACATTGAGATTCTCCTTATGGCATTCCATTTATCTTCAGAAGTTGAGAACATAATGAGTGCATGGACCAAAGAAGGCGCTTTCCTCGGTAGTTTGGTCAATCAACTTTCTGATGTTGCATCACTTCCTGCCTCACTTTGTAGAGATGATCTTGCCATCCAATTGTTATGCCTGAATTGGGATGATATATGTGCCCTTTTCTCTTGGATACTGGGGTTTTGGAAAGGCAAGAAAGCTACAACTATGGAAGACCTTATTCTTGAAAGATCATTCTGGTGTTATTAGTGAGAGCATTAGCTTTTCGGACGTGGTAATTGCTGTACTACAGCACTTGCTTGGTGTGCGCATAACATATGACATTGAGAACCTACGCTGGGATTTCATGAGTAATAGAATGCAGTTGTTTCTTGTACCCTCCTTGCTTCAAACTGGAATTGGGGGATATTGCCTAAAAAAACAACAATGTCCCTGGAATAGGTCCAATCTCTCCTGACTATGCATCCAGTGATAATGAATATCTTACTTTTGTGGAAGGCCTAATTTCCAATTTACTAGAAGCTGGGCAAGTTGCTAAAATCTTAAGGATATTGTCATCTTTCTTGAACATATATTTACAAGCTTACCGAAAAGCATTTCTCTCTACAATTGACAATGGCCAGCACCATGGTGCTTGGTTTTCACCTTTATTGCTTCTCAAACATACTGGTGTTGACAAAGGCATACAGGATGGGCTTCTTGAGAAGAGTGGAATAAATCCTTGTCATCTGGAGTCTGTTTATGGTCTATTATCAAAGTTAGATCAAATGATTAAGAAAAGAGCTTCTGGATTCCTATCGAAGGTCTTTTGGGAATGTATATTGCATGGTTTCCCCTCTCATCTTCAAGCTTCCAGTGGAACTCTTCTTTCATGCATTCTAAGTATAAGAGGGATCATTTGCATTCTAGATGAGCTACTGAAAATCAAGTGAGCGCTTCTTTGGCTACATATTTCCCCTTGATTGGCGAAAATCATCTACTGAGGCTACAGCTTCAGGGGACACAGCAGCAGACAATTTGATTCAGAAAACGATAAGAGGACAAACAAGCAAATGTACAATCCATAGTCATCTTTGCATCCTAGATGCCTCAATCCCATATTCAGATTGAATTACTGAGCAAGAAGCTAAGCGAAATGCAAATAATGCAGGACTTCCTAAAGCATGTCCCTATATATGCTCTAAAAGATAGAAACAGGACTAATATTGAACGCATGGCAGCAAGGTATTTATGATCTTGTAAGTGAAGCTACAGGAATTGTTTTGTTTATCCTATTGGTAATATAAAAATCCAGAATTCAATTAAATGCCTGGTGGGAAGATTCAAATGAAAAAGTACGTGGTTCCTCTGAATGTCGTGAAAAATTAGTCCAGTTGAAAATACAAGCACAGCATTCCAGAATATGTCATCTACTTCAGAATAGCAATATATAGCCAGCTTTGTCAAGATGACATGCCAATGGTGAAGAGATCTGCTGCATCAAATCTGGGAAAGTTTGCTGCTACTGTTGAAGCTGCTCATTCAAAGGCTGACATCATGTCAATATTTGAGGATCTGACACAGGATGATCAAGATTCTGTTAGGTTATTGACTGTTAAGGGTTGTGCAGCTCTCGGAAAACTGCTGGAACCTCAAGATTGTGTAGCACATATTCTTCCCATAATTGTGAATTTCTCTCAGGATAAGTCTTGGCGTGTTCGCTATATGGTTGCGAATCAATTATATGAGCTATGTGAAGCTGTTGGTCCTGAGCCTACTAGGTCAGACTTGGTTCTTGCATATGTTCAGTTGCTTTGTGACAATGAGGCTGAAGTACGCATAGCAGCTGCAGGAAAAGTAACAAAGTTCTGCCGGATTTTGAACCCAAAACTTGCAATTCAGCATATTCTTCCTTGTGTGAAGAAAATGTCCTTCCACAGGAATTATCATCAGATTCTTCCCAGCATGTTCGTTCTGCTTTGGCTTCAGTTATTATGGGAATGGCACCTGTTTTAGGAAAGGAAATAAGTGTATAGAAGGACGACGTATCAAGAAAATAAAGAAACAGAGAAAAAAAACATTCAGCAGAAAACACTTGTGGCCACAGTACCCCTTTTTATAGGCACCTGAGCTGCCAAGTGTGAAGGTTATAACTCACGAATTTACAGAAAAATGGAGGCGTTTATCTAACAGCTTGTGGGAGGATCAGGCAATTATAAGAATCTGAACTCCTCTTGGAGGTGTTCCTCAGGACCAGAAGCTGCCCCACTTCCAGCTATATTCATTGGTGGAAATCTCGAATCACCCAATTGCCTATGGATAGACATCATTGCTTACAGACATCCTGAACATGGTGTGTAATTGTACTGATAATCCGTCATTTGAAAATACTATTCTGTAAGTCTTGGAGGTGTTCTCTGCTGCTACTGCATTCAGAAAGCTCAGAGCGCATAAGAAACCTTGCTAAAAAAAATCTGGCAAAACCTTACAGCTGGAACTTAGGGTGAAGCCTTTGATGGTCCTGAAATTTCTTTTCTTTTGATCACAAACCCTCAAATTCAGTATACAACATTTGATCAGCTGAAGTGAAGACGCCTGAAGAGGAATCATAACATAACAGAGAAGGGCTCATCCCTAGAAACTCTTTTTGTCCTCTCAGATTTCATGTTGGGTGCAATGTCAAAGAGTATTGTCAGCAATCTAGCGTAAGGTCATGATTCAAACAACATACTAAAATGACGATGAAGACAAGAAAGCTCCACATAAATCCCACAAAACAGTACATGGTGTTCTTGACGCTATTTAGAAGAGAGAAGAGACATCTTTAGGAATTGATTTTACCATATTCAGTTTGACAAGACAACGAAGCTGGTGCTATGGTTCAGCCTGGTGATATTTCCATAATTTATGTTCGTGAATTGCCTGAGATTGAAGGGAAGTTCGACCATCAAAGAGTTATGTCTCTTGGACTAAAAGCTGGGCCAAAATACCGTGAATTATAGCTTGGAAAAATCAGTTCCTGATGAGATTACTACAAAAGAAAGGGTGATCAATCAGAGAATGGGGAGTATGGTAATTTGAGATTTGTGCATAGTGATCCTACCGCACATTCAGACTTTGGAAAAGAAGTCCGCGAAGAATTTTGGAACATAATTTTCTTTTTTATAACAAGGAGAGAATGAATGTTCAAGTTGAAACAGATTTTGTGAAAATGAAGGCTACTGCTGTTAACTTTAATGTCATTGGGAATGGGAATTTGTGCTCAGAAGGGGATTACAAGAATTTTGCTTTCATACTTGGAGATAGAAGTAAGGAGAGTGCAATTTTAAATACATGTTGGGAATAAACACCTGCCATCTGTCTAAGTTGAAATGACTCCCTAGAATCTACAGAATTTGCACTCTCAACTGCAAGAGGAATAGAAAGCTCTACCTTTAGATCTGGAATTGGTCTCCAAAATTGAAACAGGTGGTGATGTCCAAACATAATTCAGAAAATAAAGCGGGGAAATTAAAGAATTCTAATATAAAATTATAGTTGGAGAATTCTGATTTGCAAGTTTTGTTCTGAGGTAGAAGAAGTAAAGAAGCTGAACTATAGTTTGAGACACTGAAAATGGAGATTTGTCAAAGAAATTGAGCAACTTCAAGCAGATCAACGTATTGACGTGAAAAGGACTTAGGCAACTCCCTGCACCTTAAACTTGAGGAAGTCAGGCTGCCAACAAATGAATATGGGCATACAGAAAGGCGTGAGGAAAAGGAAATTGCCTTCATTTTCGACCACGACCTATGGTCACCCTCCAAAGCTGAAACCAATTGGATATGATTCTTCAACCTTCAGTACTCTAGTTATCAGAAATGGTAGTTCAGAAAGACTAAATTTCTTAGAAAATTTTAGAGATTCATACAGGGAATTAATGCCAAAGCTCTTGGAAGTAAATCCGAATGTGGGGATTTCAAGGAATCAGAAAAGGCTCGGGAATGCAGCAATGTAAGGTACTTGAATGCGTGCAAGAGAGTAGAAAGGGAAAATTTAGAGAGAATAACGGCAACACCTACAACCACCAGCAATGCAGTCACAGCTAGACCCCTAAGCCCCACTCTGGCACGGCCATTCTGGTGCACATTACCCTCTTCCTCTTGCACCCTCTTGTTATCCTTGTATTTTTACGTATTTTAAATTGTATTCTCAAAATCGTTTTCATCCAAATGATTCTTATTTTAAAGAATCATCCTCAGTCCTTCCATAAGCAGTAAGATCCATATTTTAACAAACCCGTTGCTACCAATTTTCCCTCTGGTATGCATTTTCACTGTTTTCAAATGATTTTCTTGATTTTCTTTTTTCAGCAAGCATGAACAAACTTCATGATTCCGAACAATGGAATTCATAGAATCAACTCATGCAAAATCAATCAGGGCTTTGGTGGGGGCCCGACATCCATGATATTCTCTTATATATTGTTTGTTCGATATCTGATTAATTGTGCTTCCTCTTTGAGGTGCATGAGATTATTTTGAATTTGTTATTGGGCTTACCTTGTTTCCCATAAAGGCGCTTTAGCTTGCTGTCCAGGTATGCTCTCTGCCACCACACTTTCCAAAATTTCATGAATATGCATGTCATTGCCTTTGTTTGATGTCATACTTGATTGTCTTGATGCTTGTTTGATCATCCTTGATAAAATGCATGTCGTGTGTCATATTTCTGAATTAACCATTGATGTTTTATGATAGCGCTTAAAAAGTGGTTCAGGTACGCACCCTAACTCTCCTTTATTGTGATTGATCTCCTTATTTAGCATGCTATTTTCTGAAATCACCTAGCTTACTTAGGTATCTACAATTAATCAATTAATTGCCACATTTCCCCCAATTTAGTCGGTAAAGACCTCTTTAGGGCTTAGAGGGGTGCTACCTTTTAGAGGTACCTTCCCAATAGGTAACCTGATCCCCGGACCTAGACTCGGGTTTTTCAAAGACATGCTTTTTCCAAAAAATTATGGAGTCACATTTTAGGGTTTTTCTTTCTTCTTTTATTTTCCTTTTAAAATAAAAATAAAATAAGTGGCGACTCCGACTTCTTTTTTTCCAAAATTAATTTTTCACCAATAAAAAGTGAGTCTCGCCAATCGAGTGGGGGCGCACGTGAAAAATGCGGGTCCACAAATTCCTTCAACACTATCAAGCTCACCAAAAAGCAGGAGAGATTGGAGCAACTTCAGACTCAAGCACATAATGAACACTTGCAATTTGTTCAAACTGAGATGACTCCCCAGAACTTGTAGAATTTACATTCTCAATTGCCGTAAGAATAGTAAGTTCTACCTTCGGATCTGAAATTGGACCTCAAAGATTGAAACAGGTGGTGGTGTCTAAGCTGGATTTAGAGAATGAAGCAAAGCAGTCCATTGGACACTTTCTTGACGACCAGCAGATTGCAAAGCTCCAAACAGGAGTCGATTCTTAAAATCGCATTTATTAGGATTGATGTTCCTTTCGAGACGATACAGGCAAAAGTATCACCTTCAGTTTCATAAGGTGGAGAAGAAAATAGAAAGACAGAGGTATTGAGAAAACAGAGGAAAACAAGTAGGTGAGAGACAACGCAAGTTGAAGCTGTATTTGTCCGCCATGGGTTCTGGAGCGTGAGTACTTCAGAATCTCAAATTGGAGGTTTCAAAATAAAGTCTTGCTAAAACTTGAAATGGTTGAAGTCACGATACTGCTACTGTATTGGCATCAGCAAGTGAAAAATTGAAGATGAAACAGCCACCTGTGGACTAGAAAATTGTACCAGGTTTTGGTTTTGCCCATGCAAACAGTTAAATGAAGCAAACCAAGTAACGACCACTGGCAATAAGATCCTTGAACATGGGTCTCTTGAGCTACAACTTGAGACATCTTGTAGAGCTAGCGATGTCAAGAGAGTAACCTTTAATAGAGTTTTGTTATCATCAAGTCAGTTTTAATGGTGACACCAACAACACTAGACATAGCTGAGAGCCCTCTTTGAGTAGAGCAGTATCCTGGATCAGAACTGACGCCATTGCCACAGTTGTATCTGCAAATGATGGAAGTGGGCCATGTGATCGATCAGTAAGCTCCCTCATGCAGGCAACAGATGAGTGATTAAGATAACCAAAGGGGTAAGAGATGAAGCCCAAGATGAGTACGAAGACACAAAATCTAAGCTACAGAAAAATCTAGAAGTGAACTGTGAGAAAATGGATGAATGAGATGAACTTCTGAGCAAAGACTTGAAACTCTAGAATGAGTGGCAGCAAGGGAATCAGATCTGGAACTGGACTTTAATCTTCACCACAAGTTCCTAATAGAAATGCAAGTTGTGATTTTGAGAAGCCAGAGTTGGGTTGGAATGCCTTTGCTGATAAAATTATACACTCAAACCCAGTAAGCATGGGCTCTGAAATGAATACGGTCAGTTCTTTTCCAGTCATGCCAGCAATATACAGAGGTCTCTTCACACAACCACCAACAACGCAGTCATAGCCAAACCCCCAAGCCCCACTCCGACATGGCCAGTCTGGTGCACACTACTCTCTTCCTTTTGCACCTCTCTTGTTTTCCTCGTGATTTTACGTGTTTTGAATTGTGTTTTCAAAATCGTTTTCATCCAAATAACCCTAATTTTAGAGAATCATCTTCAGACCTTCTTTAGGCAATAAAATCCAAATTTCAATAATCTTTTGCTGCCATCTTCCTCTTGGCATGCATTTTCACTATCTTCTTCGATTTTCAACTATTTTCTTGATTTTCTCAATTTTCAACAAGCATGAGCAAACTTCACGATTCCAAATAATGGAGCTCGTTGAACCAATTCATGCAAAAGTAATTTGGACCTTGGTGGGGGGTCCGACATTTTTTATATCTCCTTCGAAATTGATTCTAATAAGATGATTGATTGATTTTGATTCTTCTCTATGATATATATAAGTTTGTCTTATATTTTTTATTGAGCTAACCTCATTTTCCATAGAAGCGTTGATGCTTGCTAACTAGGTACGCTTTCTACCATCCTACTTTCAAAATCTCATGAACATGCATGTCAATGCCCTTGTTCAGTGCCATACTTGACTTTCTTGATATTTGTTTGATTGTTTGATCATCTTTGGTAAGAATACATGTTGTACATCATTTCTTTAGTTTCGTGTGAAAATAATTTGAATTCCATTCAACGACATTGTGCCTTAACAAGTAATTTTCTTCTTCTCGTTTTTACATTTGATCTCTACTCCTTTCCCTACTGTCTATAAGCGTAAGGGTGGAATTTTTCAGGTTTCCCGAGGACAAGAGAAGATTCGTCAGAGATACTTCTGTAGTATGTTTATTTCATATTCCCTATTATCCTCCATTTCGCATTGTTCTTCATTCTTCTCTTTTATCTTTGGGTGTGGTTTGTTGAATGCATTTATGTAATAGAGACATAATTTTCAATACTTTGATTTATTTGTTTGTTTTAGAGCTTCATGTTGCGTTTTCTAATGCTCATTTCTTTCGTTTCGTAGAAGAATAATTTGATTTGGTTTCAATGACATTGTGCCTTTAGTGGTAAGTTTATTATTCTCATTTTTACATTTGATCTCTACGCTTTTCCCTACCTTCTATAAGCGTAAGAGTGGAATTTTCAGGTTTACCGGGGACAAGAGAAGTTTATTTGGAAATTGGTCTTAGGTAAGTTTCCTTTGTATTCCCCATTATTTCAAATTTCTCGTTGTTCTTCAATTTTCTCTTGCATGTTTGGGTGTTATATGTCGAATGTATGTGTGTACTAGCAAAATTAATTTTCAATCTGTTGATTTCTTTGTTTTCTTTTGAGTTTGATATTCCGTTGTCTATTACACATTTCTTTAGTTTCGTGTGAAAATAAGTTGATTTCCAATCAACGACATTGTGCCTTAAAAGGTAATTTTCTTCTTCTCCTTTTTACATTTGATCTCTACTCCTTTCCCTACTGTTGATAAGCGTAAGGGTGGAATTTTTCAGGTTTCCCGGGGAAAAGGGAAGATTCGTTGGAGATACTTCTGTAGTATGTTTATTTCGTATTCCCTATTATCCTCCATTTCGCACGGTTCTTCATTCTTCTCTTTTATCTTTACGTGTTGTTTGTTGAATGCATTTATGTATTAGAGACATAATTTTCAATCCTTTGATTTATTTGTTTGTTTCAGAGCTTCATGTTGCATTTTCTAATGCTCATTTCTTTCGTTTCGTATTAGAATAATTTGATTTGGTTTTAATAACATTGTGCCTTTAGTGGTAATTTTCTTATTCTCGTTTTTACATTTGATCTCTGAGCTTTTCCCTACCTTCTATGAGGGTAAGAGTGGAATTTTCAGGTTTACCGGGGATAAGAGAAGTTTATTTGGAAATTGGTCTTGGGTAAGTTTCCTTTGTATTCCCTATTCTTTCAAATTTCTCGTTGTTCTTCAATTTTCTCTTGCATGTTTGGGTGTTATATGTCGAATGTATGTGTGTACCAACAAAATTAATTTTTAATCGTTGATTTCTTTGTTTTCTTCTGATGTTGATATTCCACTGTCTATTACACATATCTTCGTTTTCGTGTGAAAATAAGTTCATTTCCAATCAACGACATTGTGCCTTAAGAGGTAATTTGCTTTTTTTTTTTTTTACATTTGATCTATACTCCTTTCCCTTCTGTTGATAAGCGTAAGGGTGGAATTTTACAGGTTTCCTGGGGACAAGAGAAGATTCGTCGGAGATACTTCTGTAGTATGTTTATTTCGTATTCCCAATTATCCTCCATTTCTCACTGTTCTTCATTCTTCTCTTTTATCTTTAGGTGTTTTTTGTTGACTGCATTTATGTATTAGAGAATTAATTTTCAATCCTTCGATTTATTTTTTTGTTTCAGAGCTTCATGGTGCGTTTTCTAATGCTCATTTCTTTCGTTTCATATATGAATAATTTGATTTGGTTTTAATGACATTGTGCCTTTAGTGGTAATTTTCTTATTCTCGTTTTTACATTTGGTCTCTGCGCTTTTCCCTACCTTCTATGAGGGTAAGAGTGGAATTTTCAGGTTTACTGGGGACAAGAGAAGTTTATTTGGAAATTGGTCTTGGGTAAGTTTCCTTCGTATTCCCTATTCTTTCAAATTTCTCGCTGTTCTTCAATTTTCTCTTGCATGTTTGGGTGTTATATGTCGAATGTATGTGTGTACCAGCAAAATTAATTTTCAATCTGTTGATTTCTTTGTTTTCTTCTGATGTTGATATTCTATTGCTATTACACATTTCTTTGGTTTCGTGTAAAAATAAGTTGATTTCTAATCAACGACATTGTGCCTTAAGAGGTAATTTTCTTCTTCTCCTTTTTTACATTTGATCTCTACTCCTTTCCTTACTATCTATAAGCGTAAGGGTGAAATTTTTCAGGTTTCCCGGGAACAAGAGAAGATTCGTCGAAGATACTTCTGTAGTATGTTTATTTCGTATTCCCTATTATCCTGCATTTCACACAGTTCTTCATTCTTCTCTTTTATCTTTGGGTGTTGTTTGTTGAATGCATTTATGTATTAGAGACATAATTTTCATTCCTTTGATTTATTTGTTTGTTTCAGAGCTTCATGTTGCGTTTTCTAATGCTCATTTCTTTCGTTTTGTATAAGAATAATTTGATTTAGGTTTAATGACATTGTGCCTTTAGTGGTAATTTTCTTATTCTCGTTTTTACATTTGATCTCTGCGCTTTTCCCTACCTTCTATGAGCGTAAGAGTGGAATTTTCAGGTTTACCGGGGACAAGAGAAGTTTATTTTGAAATTGATCTTGGGTAAGTTTCCTTCGTATTCCCTATTCTTTGAAATTTCTCGTTGTTCTTCAATTTTCCCTTGCATGTTTGGGTGTCATATGTCAAATGTATGAAAGGGAAAACCAATAGATAGGGAGTTTTTTTTTTTTTTTTTTGGCTAGTGAGGTTAGTTGAAAAAGGAGGAGATAAAAAAAAACCAGCAAAAAAAGAGAAAGAGGGAAACAGAGGATACAAAGAAGAGACATCGAAGATGGCGGAGGATATCCTTCTTCTAGTGCTTTTTGGTTCTGGGCAGAAAAGAAGGAGATCAGGGGAGAAGGATAGCAGCAAGAGAAGAGAAGCAGAGGGGAGCTTTCTAGGTATGGACATTTTGAGGCCCTGATCATCTTCTTTTATGATACTGTTCTTCATTTTTGTTTTATTGCCATTTTATTGGATGTTGCCTTCTGATTTATGTATATACATGGTTTTGTCTATTGTTTATATGGTTTTGTGTGTGAATAAGCATACATCTGGGTTCATCTGTTTCTTCCTTGCCTCTGTTATAACCCCATTCTTTGGGTTCTCCACGAGTTTCCTTTAAGCTTATTGAGAAAGCTTTAAGGACCTTTTGTTAATTTTTTTTTATTTTTTTGTGCTCTTGTTTGTGATTTGGACACCATCTGAGTGCTCTTCTCCATGAGCTAAAGAATACCAGAGCAGCTGTGGATGCTTTGAGAAAACCGACCAGTGAATCTAAGTAGGTTGCAAAGCAGCAACAGGTTGTTATGAAACAGTTCAGTAAGACCAATAGCAGGGTTATGTTCATACTATTGTCTTCATGGGTTTCTCATGGACCAGCTTCTATGATTCATGACAAGAAATCTTCTATTAATAATGAGTAGCTGAAATGGCTGTGGAGCATTCAACATTGGTGATGGCTAGCCCGAGTAGGTTTCATAATGGGTTTTTGGGTTTTGCCATTGCTGCTGCTGCTCGAAGGCTAGAGTTGTAGAACTATTAACTCGCTCAGAGATTATAGCATCTTCTGTGACTCAACACGCACTTGTGTCAGCAGGCTGCAGAGGATATGTTGATATGGCAGATACTTTAATCAAAATTGGAATGGAACATAGTGTTAGTAGAAACTATTTAACTGGAAGTTCCCCATACATAAAGCTCTGAGACAGAGAAAGGGGATCCCATCAGGCTCCATTTCAGAACATGCTCTTCTACAGCCCTCTTGTAATGGCTGCTAGAGAGCTGGCTAGAAATCTGGGTTAGGTTATGCGCTGATGCTTGGTGGAGATGTTGCTAAGAATGTTGACCATGTCTATTGCTCCTTTCAAAAGCAGTTACAAATTGATGGTTGCTACGTTGGAACTTGGACATGAGGTTTGAAAGATGGAGAGACCTATGCTTGCTTGCTTATTCTTCTTGCACTAGAACACTGCAGTCCAGCAATCTTGGATGCAAAGGATCCTATTCATGGGACAGGCTGGTAAGCTTTGACAAATCTCTTCATGAATCTTCACAAAGTCAAAATGTCTCAACTCAGATGTTTTAAAGCTCTTCCTGTAGAGTCCTTGGATGACACGAAAGAATTGGATTCCAAACATGTTATATGAGCAGGACAAGCAATAATGGGGACTTCTCTAAGTCATTACAGAGTAGGGATACAGTAAAAACTAGATTGGAAAAGGCGGAGGTGATTTCTGAAGTTTTGGCTTCTAAAGGAAAGTATATCTACTGCAAGTCAGATAATTGGGAAGCTACATGATAAATGTGGGTATTTATTGGAGACAAAAGTTTGTTTCTATGATTGGTGAGCAAGAGAGAATAGTAGTTAAGAGCAAGAAGGTACCATCTAAGAGCAGACATGTAAAATCCATGGCTTTGATGTCATAGCTGGTCAAAATCTTGAAATTAACTGAGCAATTCAGTCATTCTGCCAAAAACCTGAGGGAAACTGGCTCATCAACAACCTATGTTTGTGTTGCCAAATTGTTGGAAAAAGGTTCTCTATGCTTAGGAGTTAGTGAAGATGATGCATCTCCTTGGCCTTTTGGTTTTCACCTCATCCCTCACGATTCTGGGAAGAAATCCTTATTTTGAGCAACCACAAGACGATGAGAATATTTCTTGCTTGCTTACAATTGGAAATTCTACACAAAAGTTAAGATAGGGCAAATTGCAGTTACAGTGATCAGCAGTTCTACTTTTATAGAGGAGGTCATCCTAGGCAACCTTGGACAGTAAAGAAGTTCTTCAATAGAGAAATGTCTTGCTGGTTGTTGTCCATCTTGACGATGAGTCTATGTTCTTCTCTCCAACAATAACTTTCCTGAATTAAAGGAGGCATGATCTTCATTTTTTTTAATTTTTTTTATGCATGTCAACTGGCAATGCAGACAGCATGGGAAATATTAGAAAAGGAATCTCAGTTCTCGAGCCTCCAGTTAGATCTGCATCACCAATTTTTTTTTTTAGCTTCAGAAAAAGAGAACCATTATCAGCAATTGGTTTAGAAACATTGGGTACCATACTTTCAAATACACAGAATAGTAGCCCATCTCCAGTTTCATCTGCTGCTCCCATTAGATTCAAATTTGCACTGCTTTGCACTCACTGCTGATTTGATTGACACCTGCGGATTCTTTTATTACAATAGGTTCGGCTTTCACATAATGATAAGTTCATGTGTATGCCAAGACCCCTACCTAAAAGCTAGAGATCCTTTTCAGTGTCATCTCTGCTCAGTTAGATGTTAATCGTAGTCTCAGTTGGAGGCCATAAGCTGTTGGATGGTACAGATATTGGAGGAGTATTTCCTTCCATGTAGAGTGGAAATTGGAGTACTCTTTATGCAGTCTGCCATAGTGGCAACTACTAATAATGATGTAGGGTTACGGGAACAGTAGAGTGGGTCGATTTTTCAGAGCATTGATCCTCTAACCAGGAAACTAGCCAACAGCTTCCATGGGTCCATCTTGATGAAGACAATATACCATGTGGCTCACATTGTTAAAAATTGGCTGTAAAGAAAGCAACTGAAATCATTCACTAGGGTGTTATTCATGAACCATGATGGGACACACCTAATAGAAGTTGATAGAGTTCTGAAATGGATACTGGATTTCATCTGGTCCTCCAATTAATTGGCAGACCTCATAACCCAAGCTGATTTCCTAGTGATAAACAAGACTAACCTTGCACCAGCAGTTGGAGCTGACAGAAAAGAATTTCCCTCTATTGACCAAGTGCTAGAATCTCCTAGAGGAAACCATTGATGAAATCACTAGAACCCTAAGGGAACTACCATTCTTCTGAATTCTCATCTGGAGAGATGACAAACAATGTTAGGTTGCCTCGAAGTGAGCATGATGTCAAAACTGAAGCTCAAACAGTAACAAAGGGGAAGACCGAGGGGATTGTGTAGATAGAGAAGCGGTTAAAATACCTTCATAATGTGCTGGTCTTGTAACCTGAATGATGCGGCCGATGAGTTCTTTGATGTTTTAGAACCATCAGATTATGACCTAGCTAAAAATGGTTGGCCCTCTGTTATTAGTTAAGAAATGCACTCTCAGAATAGTCGGCGTCCCAAGCTATCTACCGTTCCTGGTTTTGTACAAAAATTGCATGATCTCACAATTTAGAGGAGAGTTTAGGTGGACTTACAGAACCTGGTAATCCAAATGATTTAGTGAAACTTGATCCTGAACTGGTACTTCATTGGGGTTCAGCTCTGTTCTCTGGTCGGCGTGGTAGAGGAAGGCTTTCATTGTGGAGGAGATTGGATTACCATGGATGTGTCGGCTAGAATTCTGAATATTTTGAAATCTCATCTAATGGGGAACCCCAAATTGAGCTGCTGATTTTGCTTTACATAATGTCATTGCCAGAAGAAGCATATAATAGTCTAGATCTTAGCATATCTAAATCTAGATTTTAGCATATCTACTGTAGGAAATTTGAATGAGAGAGTGATCTCATTGGAAAGAGGCTTTAGGGCTTTTGAGTAAGATGGAAACTCTGTAAGTGGAGATATTCTCATAGGGACGAGCTTGATGGCATAGTGCTCAGATTTTTCTACTAGTGAAGCAGATTCAGGAATTAGAAAACCTTCTGATAGTCTGCAAGATCATGAAAATTCTGACTGCTTCAAATTCCTGCTGAGAAGGCCACTCTAAGCCATGGAATTTATAGTGGGAGCCAATCCCCATTGGTTCACTCTTGATGATGTTGCATTTGCAGATTCGCTTTCACCAATGAATTCCTTGAAGAAGACAAAAGGACCAAATTTGATTGCCAAGCTCATGGGTGTGGAAGAGTTTCCCTCTAAACCATTTCAGACCACTTCCAAAAAGCATTTGGAGGGTGGGAAAACAATGAATTAGAAGAGACCTTTATTCGGTATTGATATATTAAAGGTAAGGAAGTCTCAGTCTGCTGTCCAGAAGGTGGACCTGGAGCGGAGGATGCTGAAGGCAATACTTAAGCCCATGCAATTTGAAGGGTTTCTGAAATGCAATCCTGCTAAAGG
Organism: Vitis x doaniana; assembly: GCA_030345155.1. Classification (NCBI taxonomy): domain Eukaryota; kingdom Viridiplantae; phylum Streptophyta; class Magnoliopsida; order Vitales; family Vitaceae; genus Vitis; species Vitis x doaniana. The sequence continues at coordinate 9,431,907 of CP128323.1, forward strand.
CCATGAGTCTCAAGCCCCATATTCCAGACTTCCCATTCCAAAGAAAGGTTGATTGATGATATGCCACCTGTTGTACTTATAAAACCTCTTCCTTTTCCATGTCAATCAAAGGAGCTCCTTGCACCCTATTGTATCCAGAAAGAAGGAAGGTAAATTCCCTTGAGAGGCAGATGAGGGAATCTGATATTCAGCTACAGCATGCATTAGCATATGCTAGAGCAAGTCAAGAGAAGCTAATCATGTTGTATTCTACAATGGTTTGGTTACCCCAGTTGGCAGTAAAGATTCTAGAATAGATAGCCCAACTAAGAAATTACATGAGAAGAATACAGGGGGGTTATTCATGAACCATCTAGACATATACTCAAAGTTCCCTTCTGAAAAATACATTTGAGTGGGCATGAACCTTCAGAACCTTCAGTTAAAGAATCTTGTGGAATTGATGCGGGATGGAGTATAGAAGAAGTCTTTCTCTCAGCAATGGCAGCAGTGTAAGCAGTAGCAGTGGAGATACACTTTCCTTGGTTTATGACAGAAAACAAGTAAAAGATCATATTCCAAGAGCACCCCCTACTCACATTTGAAAAACCTGATGAGGATCGTTGAAAAGAAGATGCAAAACAAGGATTTTGTGGGAGCTCGGAAGATTGCAATTAAGGACGAACAACTCTATCTTGATCTGGAAATTATTTCCAAGATGCTCACTGTGTGCAAGATACACTACTCTACAAAGCACAAATTGATTGGGAATGATATTGACTGGCATGGTATCCTTCAAATTGAGCAAATGACAGAAGGCATTAGCAAAACCACTACCCAATAGAATGGATTAGTGAGTCTCCCAGAAGCACCAGTAGTGAAAACGGCATGGGTAGAGGAACCAGCCATCAGACTTCTTAGTTTAATGACCTTCAATGTTTCTTCCATTTCAGCACCGGAAACTGTAGATGCTTCAACTGATCGTGAATGCTTATAAAATTTGTTCAGCATAAAGGAGAATCTAGCAGCCACTGTGTAAGCAGCTTCAACCTTTCCAGATTTCACATTTGAGGTCAGGTGACCTATGGTGCTAGGAGATGAACGCAGTTCAGAAGCAATAGCTGGCTTGCCAGATCTTAGACTTACAACTTTCAACGCTCAAAGATAAGAGTTCCTGGCACTAAGAACATCAATAGAAATTAAATCTCCTCCAGACCTTTCCTGATGAGGCAACTCCCTCAATAGGCTTTCTGATCCTTAGAGCGGCTGGACAAGTATCATCTAACACAATGGTTTTGGTCTTGGAAATAGCTCCGCTGGCATAGGATTGAGCAGTATCATCTTAGGCATGATTTCTGGACTCATTCGAATCAAGAGTTTCCTCCTGGAATGCAGAATAGACGGTAGATAGCTGGACAATTGGACATTCATTGCAGTTCAAAATTGAAGAATTACTTGGTCTGCACTGTGTTTCAACACCATTGCTGTTGGATTTGATTTGATCAAATTTACAAGAAATAGTAAAATTGTTTACAGAATCAACCAAACCAGTGGACTCTTGAAGAGAATGGTTCAGTCTGATGAGTGCTGATAACACTAGAAGTCATCTCAAGCATAGCAAAATCATCAGACTCATGTCCAGCTGATTTTCCGGGATCATGCGAATTAACGCTTCCATTGACAAAAACATCATCAGATAATTCTGTACTGCTGGTAGGAATAGAAACCTTATCAGATGGTTCAACTTTGCCCTTTTTATGGTATAAAACCGAAAGAATACTGATTCATCTATCAATCACAAATACCAGAGGAACATCTTCATAGTTTAAATCTCCGAACATCGAACCCAAAATGCCACAAACTAAGAACCCCCAGGAACTATGGTAACCTCCGCATCTGTCTAACCCTAAGTAACCCGTTATACACAGCCTTTATAAAGTTTCCACCTTTCTCGGAATATTCATCCTGTTATGGTCTCCGTAGCCCAGAACACCAAAGGAGGGAGAAGGAATAAATATATAGATGTAGAAGCAAAGAAAAATAATCTAAGAAAACAAAGGAAGGCAGACAAAGGATGGGTAAACAGAGAAGCCACACTTCATTATTTTCGATGGGCTTGAAATATTGAACGCGCCAAGATGAATTTAGATAAGACTATACCAAGATTCTACAAGCATTCAAGCTCAAAAATAAATCTCTGTTTCAGCTATTTACAGGAAGAATAAAAAAAGCCAAGAACAGAACCATAACAGAGCAAGTTTATGAACAATTTAGACTCAGAAAAACAGATAAGTGGCCCTTGATGTCCACTCCAATCAGCAAAATAAATGCTCAATTGCAACTTAATTAGTTGAGTAAGAAACTAAGAGAAGCCTAGAATTTTGCAAAGCCAACTATCAAACTTCCATGAGACTCCCTCCCTATTAGCGATAACAATAGAAGAATCTCCTTCTACATTTAGGTTGAACAAATGCAAAAATTTAGCTTACAACAAATCCTTTAATAAATATGGTATCTTTACTCAATAGTTGAACCCACTCCAATAGGTTTCGATTAAAGCTCTCACTACTGTTCCCGAATGAATTTTTATCACACCTCCTATACCTAATTGTTCTAGGTTATATAGAAAACATTCATGAAAATTTAATTTTACCAAACCTACTACAAGAGGTAACCACTCACGCATAGATTTAGTGTTTAATCTCTTGGAGTGAACATTATTCTAATCTAGCAATAGAGGGTATAAAATAAACACCTAGAGAGGAATCAATTACCAATGGCCATAAAGATGAGATGAAGTAAACCAAATCCCAAATAAACCTCCAGAAGTTTTCATTTGTCTTCAAAGATCCTAACATTTCTCTCCAACCATAAAAATCTTATCAAAGATAAGTTAGTCGCTTACCAAAGAACTCTTTCTTTAGGTTCACTACCAAAACCTTGGTCAAAATTACCAACATATTTGTTATGCCTTTAGAAGGTACCCAATAACTCTTGGAAAGTCCAAACAATCTTTACCTAAGTCTCGATGCCATAGGCAACAAAGAAAGAGATGATAATCAACTGATACACTATTCCCTAAGTACATAGCACACCGGTTTAGATTAAGAGCTCTGTAAAGTCTCCTCATTTGAAGCATATATTGGTGTCAACCTTCTTATTATCCATAGTCCATGCAAAAGCCTTAATCTTACACTAAGCTTTTGAGTTCTAGATTAATTTGGCTAGGGTAGAAGGTGTGAAGAGAAACTATGCTAAAAGATTTTTTTAAAAAGGAGTTCACTAAGAAAGCCCTAAAGCTGTTGATGACCCTCACATTTGAAAAGGAATGTGAAAGGTACACAATTGAATTGGCAATCATAAATCTTATGGAAGAAGGGTCAGGTATGTAGTTATCAATAATAGGATCTAATTTTAAAGGAGAAACTTAATGTTCAAATTCTATAAACATATCAAATCACAAAGAGAGCACAAAGTAGCAAGAAGCTAACAAAACCAATTGCATAGAAGAATGTCCAAATTAAATAATATTATCCCACCAACACTCATTAAAGTTTGGCAACATGTGGCGAAAGGTGAGTTACGAATAAAAAAGGGAATTATGCATAAGCAATATAACATGCAAAGACTGCATAAATGTGGATCAACATAAGAGATTTTCATTCCACTATAATATTGGTAAATATTAATTCCTTAATTGTGTGACATAGTTTTACTAATAGAGCTCCACTATGACTAAATCCCATCAAAATAGACATCTTCGAATAAATTTAGAATGTGCAGAATAGGCAGTAAAAATTTGCTTGTCTTTAGTTGCATTTTTCAATTGCTCCTCAATTGTGTTGCCAATAGATAACCTCTCTTGCATGTCTTAAAGATTCTATGCATTGTCCTATAAACATGCTATCGCTTTAGTTTGTCCAAGATTGACTAAAATAATTTAGAATTTCATGGGACATTATACCCTTTTTCTGATATCATGATCACCTAGATACTAACTTTTGTTTATAACACAAAATATAATTATTTAGGCTATGCATTAAAAGTTCACTTAGAAAATATCAAATTGCAAAATTTTAGTATTTCTAGTTAGGAATACTTAAATGAGACCACTTGAGTTAATGTTTCGAGTTACAAAATCATAGGAGTGTGACCAGCATATGCTTGTTATTTCTCTCAATAAACTAGGAGAATTCGACTCTCTAACTTGATCACCTACCTAGGTCAACACAATACAACATGGGTATGGATCCTTGTCGGATACACATATCATGCTTGGGAACCAAGAATTCATTCGTGGAGTCAAAGAATTCAAGATTCCTTTGTTGATTCAAGAAATTTGGCTCTTCAATTCAAGTTTTGAATTGGATGGATGCCAAATTAGTGAAGGCTGCACTGTTACGGATCATGGTACAGTTTGTGTGTTGCATGGACTCATTTCGTGAAATTCTTGGACAAGGGCTGACCTTCATGGGCACAAATTGGGCTTTAGACCATTAACACTTAGTTATATTCTCTATAAACTCAATTTTTTGTATAATGCATCGCTTAAACTGCACCATGTCCTGTGGGTTTTTCTAGCAAGACATTTTTCTGTGTATCCAACATCGTTACTTCTATTTCTATATTATATGCTACACTGTCTCATAGACATCATTTTTTTTTTGTATCTTCTATTTTAGTTCTTCAAAATGTCTCCAATTCCCTTTAACTACCTTATTTGAGGAAACCAATGAATTAAGTGATGCTAATTCAAAAAGAAGAAGAAGATACATGATGATGATGAACTTGAGACCTGGTTTTTTTGCTTAAGTGAAAGAAATCAGTGAGGTTTATACAAACTTATGGCAGAGTATCATGAGACTAGTACCTTTGGAAGAAAAATTCCATACTTTTTTCATGGTCTTTGGATGTTAATCTCATTTTGGCCTCTGTATCATGTGATGTAGAGAATGCATTGGTATGCATTGATGGCATTGTGCCAACTTGTCATAATGCAACTGAGATCTCCTGGTTAAAGAATTATGGTCATCTAAGAAGTTTTTTTGTCACTAAGATTGCTGTAATGAAGGTATCTTAAGTTATACCTCCCTAAAGAAACCAGGTAGTAGGAAGTAATTAGAAAGTACTCCAATTGAGGTAAGCCATTAATTAACTGGGAGATGAAGGGGAACTCTCCAAACAAATTATAGGCCTTCCAAAGGTAAGTGGAAATTGACTTATGTACTCTCACAAGATCTTAGGATTGCTCATGTACTATGTTATAAGCACACACACTTTGGTCTTGCATTTGTGTGGGTGATGGAATTTCCAAAACAACACCTAGTCATAGTCAACATGCAAAAACTTGTCTTCCAACTTTGCTTTCATCTCAACCCATGTATCGATCCATGGACCTCCCCTTCTTTCATGAGTGCAAACTTGAAATAGGCGAAACAACAAGGTATAGGGAATGATGTGCATCTAGAGCCACTAAACCAACATAGCAGAGTTACTCAACATTGCTAATCCTAGAATTAATAAACAAGATTAAGCCAAATGCTTGATCGGAATTGATAAATCACTCTACTCTAAGATCAAAGATGAAAACTTGCAAAGAAATTTTTTGTTTGTTTTCAAACATATATTATTTTTTTCATTTATTCTCATTAAAATTTATAAAATATTAGAAGAAGCATTGGCTTCAAAATTTTCCCTCATATTTGGCTAACATTTTTACAAAATACAACTTAGTCCATAAAATCAACTAAAATACATCCTAAAATCAGGAAATTGATTACAAGATATACCAAATAGAGTACAACTTTCATATCTATACATAGGTACTTGACCAACCATTTCATCTTGGTTTCCACTTGGCAATATGGCTGCCATTTTGGCACTACATATACTATACCAAATATTTTAGGATGCAGGTTGTTTCAAAATAAACTTCTAACTTTAGCTTATGTTGCAGGTGCTTCAAGTAAGCTATAAGCAAGAAAAATTGTAATCATCAATCATATCCCCAACCAAAAGCAATATAAAACATATGTACTAAAATAATTACTTTGGAAAAAATATCAATCACATAACTCAAAGTCAAAGAAATCACACTAAAAAATGCACACCTTTTCACAGAGGTCACAAGATCACCATATGAACTGAACTGTTATCTGGATCAAGGGTTGCACTTGCCCAATTGACAAGTACTAATAAACATACAATAACCCATCACTCCATTAAGTCATTAATCACAAAAAAAAAAGAAGCTAAAACACTGATAAGCATTAGAATAACATCCCACTCATTTCACGAAATCATTATTCCTTCAAAAGGCTAGAACAATGATGAGTTTAATTAAGTGGTCGCAAGCCAAAGAGCAATAAGATAACACTTACAAACATGAACTAGGCTCTTCATAATACCATCCATGTTAGTCCAGAAAATTTACTGAGGGAGATCTTACAGCTCCTACACAGCAAGATATACATACAAGAATAGAAGGAAGCTACCAAGTAAGAGACCCTTGGCAAAGACTAGATCTAGCATACAATGCAGTCATATGAAAAGACATGGAATTTTCAAACTATTAAGGAAAATGAAAATCTGCCTTAGAGGTTAATGAGAGAAATTTTTATGTAATGATATGTTCCACACTTACGCAAGAGGTAATTAGAAAGAACTCTAAGTTAAATGAACTTTTAGATACAGAGGTATGGATGATAGATGGTAACAATATGAAGAAATACATTAGTAATTTTGTCATAGAAGATCATATGAAAAGCGAAATAGAGAGTATAAATAAAAACATAGTAAAAACCCAGGAAATAAACAAAAGACCGGTCCTAATTAACCTGAAAAAATGAAGTTATACGGTTGTGGACCCGCATTTTTCACGTGCGTCCCCACTCGATCGGCGAGACTCGCTTTTTGTTTGTGAAAAATTAATTTTAGAAAAGTTGGAGTCGCCACTTATTTTATTTTTATTTTAAAGGGAAAATAAAACAAGAAAGAAAAACCCTAAAATGTGACTCCATAATTTTTGGAAAAAAGGCATGTCTTTGAAAAACCCGAGTCTTGGTCCGGGGATCAGGTTACTTATTGGGAAGGTACCTCTAGGAGATAGCACCCCTCTAAGCCCTAAAAAGGTCTCTACTGACTAAGTTGAGGGAAACGTGGCCATTAATCAGTTAATTATAAGTACCTAAGTAAGCTAGGTGATTTCAAATATTGCACGCCTAACAAGAAAACCAAACATAAGAGAGGGTCAAAGTGCGTACCTGAATGGCTTCTTAAGCGCTATCATAAAACATGAGAGGTTAGCTTGGAATTATGACACATGGTATGTATTTCCATCTAAGATGATCAAACAAGCATCAAGGCAATCAATTATGGCATCAAACATGGTCATGTCTCATGAGAACATACACATTCATAGAATTCTAGGGTTGTGGGGTAGAAAGGGCGTACCTGATTAGCGAGCATCCACACGTCTATGGGAAGCAAGAATATCTCAACAATAAATATTAAGTGAATTCAAATATTTCATCAAGAAGAATAAAAAAATTAACGTATCAAGCAAACAATATTGAAGAAGGTATCATAAATGTCGGGCCCCCACCAAAGCCCTAATTAATTTCGCATGAGTTGATTCCATAGATTTCCATGATTTGGAATTATGAAGTTTATTCATGCTTAGAGAAAATCGAGAAAATCAGTTGAAAATCAAATAAAATAGTGAAAATGCGTGCCGGAAGGAAAATGACAGCAAAAGGGTGTTGAAATGTGGATTTTATGCCTAGAAATGATCTAAGATGGATTTTTCAAAGCTGGGAATGTTTAGTTGAACAATGGTTTTAAAATTCAATTTAAAACAGTAAATTCCCAATCAAAGAAGCAAATAGAGGAGAAGGTGTGTATAGCGAGGTTGTCATGAAGTGAGGTAGAGCCTGGGAATGAGATTTAAGACTGTCTCGGTGGTGTTGAATCCCCAAATACATTCTGCTCTCTCTCTCTTGGCACTTTCTGGGGCTCTCTATTGTTCAAAGTTTTGGTGACTTCTGGTAAGGGATGAGGAGTTCCAACAAACTTGGGTAGCTCTTGAGAAGTAAGAACCCTGGTGTAATTAGTTTTCCCCATCCGTGTCTCTGTTGGATCCATAAACTCAAATTGATACATAATAGGTCACCGGAGTAGGACTGATTGGTATGAAAAGTGATTCACTGCCCTGATGAGGAGAATTTCTGGAGCAAATCAAGTCACAGCTCTTCACTTTACTGCTGATTGGAAGCAGTTACTGAATGGGGATTTTAGTGGGCATTTGATATCAAAGACATTGTCAGTTGGGGCAGCCGCAATGCTAGGAGCCCAAATTGAGAATTCATTTACTTGATTTGGCAACATAGCCTTTGGAGCCATAATCAAATGGGGCCCAATTACACCTTTATTCCTGCAATCAAATTTCAACGAAAGCAATTGAATGTGGGCTCTATAATTATCCTCCTATTTGCCAATCATCAAGTGAAACCAAATTTTCTATAGTTAATCATGTGTACCACCATTGACGCTATGGCTTCTCAACACTCTTCAGTTTACCCTCTGTGAGCAATGGATATTTTCTGGCTACAAGTATTAGTACCTAAGTGCCTGCTGCAATTTTTTTTCTAGATCATCAAAAACAACGCTGAGCTTAATACGGTTTTCAGGATTTAAGCTTGCAATTTCGAAGCAAATCTTCATGGAGTAGTCTCACTGAGATTGGCCCCTGCAACATGATTCCCATGGTGGTAACTTCGGATTCCATTATGGCTCTATTTAAAGTCAATGTCTCACTTAAGATTCAATGCTTTTGATCCTCCCACTGCGCATAAAGGGAAACAAGATAGAACCAGCTGAAGTCATTCTTCCACATCTTGTCTTATTTCTCAGGTAGTTAAGGGTAGGAACAATAGAGTTCTTTGAACCCAATCCTTGATAGTATCACATATCTTATTTTCCTCAAAATGAGTGGGTACAACATCTCTATGCAATTCACCAGATTCTATGGTGTATGATGGTCAAATGAGAACATTTAAAATCAGAGGAATAATCCTCAAACATTCTGCGTTCACTGAATCACCAATGAAAAGTTCATTTGCTAACAGCCCAAAAAGTATCACAGCTTGGTCATTTCCCCATATATTTTCTGTGAACAGAGTAATAAGGAATGATACTAGAGCTCTCAAAAAGGGCACCTCAATGCTTTCCACTTCATCATCTGATGTGGGCCAAACATTGATAAAATTCTCAATTCACCACTTGCACCATAAACAAGAGCATCATCAAGTAAAATGTTGACAATGGAATCCAACAAGCCTTCTTTGGGAGAACAATTTCCACTCTTCGCATATGGGGATAGTAAAGGTAAGAAAGAACTTAGAACACTGTGTCCTGCTTTATGAAACTTCTATGGAGCTTTTCTGGCTTCATCATCATTTGAGTCTGCTGCTTGAATCATATTTGCATTAATTTCCTCCACCGCTAGGAGTTTTTTGGTGTAAATCGATGCCAATATATTCTTCAAGAATCATATCAGCCTTGACGGTCAGTTTTCCTTGTTCAAGTAATCAAACAAATTGCCCCACGTAAATAGAGAATGTCACCAGTCCAGCAGTGTCATTCTTTCAGATTCAAGGATGCGATCTTTACTTCCAGCACCAGAAGCGACAGCAACAACCACAACTACAAGTTCGGCTTGAAATGTTTTAGGTATTGTATCAAAAGACCTTTTGGAATTAGACAATTTCGATTATTGGATGGAATATCTTCTTCACTATTAGCACCAATAGCATTGTCATAGATCTGCTGATGGGTTAGTGAATAATTAGAATTTACCAGAAGCTGATTTGAGACCCTCATCTGGTGAGAAACTCGAAGACAATCAGCATGGTTATTAACTTCTCGATGAGGATGTATATAAGGCTGCCAATAAATTGTGGTTGCTGGAATATCCATCCAGCATTGCTGTGAATCAAACTCCCCTTGTTGTGGTTGTACAGCAAAGGGGTAAAATTCTCCCAAACTGATAGTTCTTTACGAAAATATTGTGCAACTTTATACAGCCAATAACCTAACAGAATCTTGATCATCTCGTATCAGATCCTCAAATATTGACATGGTGTCAGCCTTTGAATGAGCAGTTTCAACAGTAGCAGCGAACTTTCCCAGATTTGATGTAGCAGATCTCTTTACCATTGGCATGTCATCTCGACAAAGCTGGCTATATATTGCTACATTGAAGTAGATGACGTATTCAAAAAAACTGTGCTTGTCAACTGGATTAATTTCTCATGACATTCAGAGGAACCACGTTCTTCTTCATTTGAATCTTCCCACCAAGCATTTAATTGAATTCTGGATTCTTTTATTACCAATAGGATAAACAAACTAATTCCTGTAGCTTCACTTACAAGATCGTAAATACGTTGCTGCCATGTGTTCAATATTGGTCCTGTTTCTATCTTTAGAGCATATATAAGGACATGCTTTAGGAAGTCCTGCATTATTTGCATTTCACTTAGCTTCTTGCTCAGTAATTCAATCTGAGTACGGGGTTGAGGCATCTAGGATGCAAAGATGACTATGGATTGCGCATTTACTTGTTTGTCCTCTTATCGTTTTCTGAATCAAATTATCTGTTGTTGTATCCCCTGAAGCTGTAGCCTCATCCAACAATCTCTCAAAAAAAAACATAAACACCAGATTCTACAGCTGTGCTGTTCTCAGATTGCATCAACAATACAAAGGGTTTTATGTACTCAGAGGCCATCGGTGAAGCTCGAATTTTCGGAATATTTAAACGAAGCAAAGCAGAGTTGTGCAACATTTCCCTTTAGATCTGAGGATGAAGTAGAAGATGACAAAATTTTGCAAAGACTCTCAAGGGGATTCCCTTCCACGTCCGTCATTAAAGATGCTTTTTGATGAATTTCCCATAGTCAACTTGATTGAGACAACAAGAGTGTTGCTCACTCTCTGATGCAGCATTAAGCACGTTAATCAAGAGCTGAACCGCCTGCCTAACTAACTCAAAATCTCTGACATTCTTAGCATCGAAAAGCTCACGCGGAACTCTAGTAGCACTGAATCTAGCATTTCTTAACTCCAAACGCAGCACGGCTATTAGTTGATTCAAGGAACTGATTGACGTTTCCTAACGAAGAAGATCAAGATTGCTAAAAGGTATTCTCAATAGCTCAGACACTGTGGCTTCAGAAAAGTCTTGAGGGCTCAAAGACAAGTACTTGGTTAGAGCATCAAATGCTCCAACTTCAGCCATGATCAGTTTGTTGGTATCACTTCCATCTGTAATACCAGTCAATAGTTGAACAGCAATTGGAGGGGCACTTGATCTGTCTGGAATTGGTCTTAAAAGATCCATTAATAAAGGTATAAATTTGCAAGCAGTGGAACCAACTCTTGTGTCTTCAATTTCAAAAAGATTTTCAAGAACAACTTGGGCAAGTTTCCGAACCAAACAAAAACTCTTCAGATAAAGCAACAAGGTTAGGCATATCTGATTCTATGTAACCAATTAGAGTTATTAACCCAGCAACTGCATCTGCATTTAAAATCGTAAGATTTATTTCCCTGCTTCTATTACAAACAAGACTTGTCATTGCCTGGGCAGCAAAGAATCTATCAATCACTTCAATCAGGCTTCAGTGCAAGTGACAGTATGATGCGCATGGTTGCAGGGGCCAGAACAATGTTTGCATCTCGGAACAAAATAGTCAAGAGCAAGTCCCTAATCCATATACCCTTAGTATCTTCAAACTCTACTTGTGGACTAGAAGCATAACTTGTAAGCTTGTCAGAGAGGACCTCAAGTCCAACAACTTCCATCACAGTGATTTTTGCTCTTTACATGAAACGAACAAATTATTGATATTAACTTCAAAGCAACAGCGCCCCCCAAGACTATGGCTAGATCAGGAATATCAAACTCAATCCCTCCTTGAAACGCAGTTCTTTCCACAAATCCTCTAGGGATTCTCACCTCAATTCCTAGTGAGGAACAACTAGGATTCTGCTTCATCATATCAACCGAAGTATATATAAGAGGTCTTAAATATCTTGATACATCAAGTACATCCATTGTAGCCTGTTTATGTTCCTTTGCGACACAAATGAATAGGGCAGTTTCTCTAACTCTTCTAAACTCAACTTGCACCAGATGAGGTCTTTCGGCCAGGCAGCACTCAAGAGGTTTTAAGCTTGAAGGATTTTCAGCACAAGCAGACCACGGAGAAAAAGTGAGGTTCACACTCTGTTTCATCTCAGCCAAGAGTGAAACCACTCCTAAAGCATCAGCAACGTCAGTCCCATCAAAATCCATTGAATTTAAGGAATTCACAAATGCGAGGACAGCAACACAACACTGAGTATTTCCTGTGAGCACATCACCTACTAGGAAAAAATTTTAGTAATTGATGAAGGGCACACGAGGCAGTTTTCCTGTGTTCTGAAGTGTCTTTCCCAATTGCAATGTTTGCAAGGCAAAAGCTACTTTCTTTCTCCAATCTGGATACCATACAGATCTGTTTTTATCACTGAACTCTGTTAGATCAATAACTGCATTCAACTCCTCTCCATGCTTGTCAGGAAAATCCCCAAGGACCTTCAGCTCCTGTATCAGCTATCAAGACATCCTCGGTCAGTAGAACATCTTGACTATTTCATTACTGTTTCCTTCAGGCTGCCCATCTAAAGATTCGCTTTGGCAAATTTGACCATCTCTGAAGACAATTCGATTGCAATTTCTGGACGAGCCACATGCAAATAACCAGACATTAATAAATTCCAAGTGACCATATCCGATGGGACATTTCGTCGAATAGCCGTTGAGCACTTGAAGCTGCACCACATTTACCATACATATCCACAGGAACACTAGACAGCAAATGTGGGGTCGTCCCCTGTTTCAGCAAATGAATTTACATAGAAACCCAACATTGTGTCCTCCGAGGTCTGTCTTTTTTTACAAGCGACTCATTCAGAAATCTACAAGTGACAAGGAGGACTAAAATCTGAAGGAGCTTCAAATTCTACAACCCCAAGAAGGATTCCAATGGATAGAAAATGTTGGAAAATGTAGCTTTGTGCTGAACGGAACCACCAAAGACATTGTCTCTTCTAGATCAAGGATCAGAAGCTCATCTGTTACAGCAGCCTCTCTAATAGCTGTTATAATTCTAAAAAAAACAGCAGCATTCCAAAACAAGTTGCCACCAAATATATGACCTTTTCTTCAATGTTTTAGGATTGGAAACAAAGTCCCTTTGAGCACAAAAGTTCCTATCAAACATGCTCTGTAGTCTGCACCAATTCAAGGTCCATTCAAGGGCCTTGGTCAGCATCAGATGATGCTGCACTCCATTTGAGCCAAACTTAACAGTCGGTCCAGCACTTGGGATGGGAAAGCCTCTTCGAATATCCCAACATCTGGGTGACCCATTAATTTTCCATAGCCAGCTAGAAGGCTGTAAACCCGTGGAATTCCATCATTCCCATCATTCGAACACCACAGATCATTAACGACAGAAACGATTAATGTTACTCGAAGTGTTCTTTTTCTTTCCACAGATCACTGGTCTGTCTTCTTCCAGAATCTGAGTATATGGAATTGTTGGCAATGATGAATGCCATGCCAACGTGGAGATGGGAGAGGTGGCAGTAAGTCTCGACAAATTCACCAACAAGTGGTAAGCCAAATGTCTTGGCGATAGGACTTCTGACATCCGTTCTGTTTTAACATCAGTAGCACATCTCAATCATCTTCTCATGGAGGTCAATGGCAGAATTCACAACCTTTAAAGGATCACCCATCTTCTAGTGCAATCTATCTGTCATAAGAGGAATCAATTGTCTTGCCCACAATTCAATCAAATAATTTAGAATACGCAATTTTGGCCAGACATCTCCACTAACAGCTACAAGTATGGAAGTACCAGAGATATGGTCATAGCTTAAATCCATAACATCTGTTTCAGAAAGTCACGGAGACCCCTTAGAAATAGTAACAACCTCTGCACCATCTATCCCCAAGCAACCCGTTTTACACAGCCTTTATCAAGTTCCCACCTTTCTCGGAATGCTCATGGTCTCCATATCCGAGAATACCAAGGTAAATAAAGGGAAGAAACGTAGATACAGAAGCACACAGAAAGATCAAGAAAGAAAAGAAAAGAAAACAGGGGAAAGGAAGACAGACGGTGGGTATTTTGAAGCCAGATTGGGACATAAATAGGGACAAGACCCATAGCATCAAATTCAAAAGTAAACCTGTATTCAGATTGCTTTCAGATGGAACCAAAGACATTAAAAGGAATATTAAAATAGCATAAACATGCAAGCAAATCAGTCTCAACTAATCAATTTGTGGCCCTTGCGTCCACACCAATCAACAAGAATGAATCTTCAGAAAACTAAGAAGTCAGGAAAGATTGAAACTAAATGGTGATATAGCAAAAATCTGGAAACATACCTGCACGTTCTTCTCTCCAATTGCTTGGTTCCGGGCTGCTGCACCTTTTCCCCCGACTGAGAAATCTTCTCCCACAATCCCAAAAAAAAGGCCCCTTCTTTCTTTCCTCTCTCACGTATATATATCCCCTCAAGACCTAAATTTGTTTCCTAAAAGGAAAATTCTCCTCCTTCTTTTCTTCTTCTCTTTTTTTTTTTTTTTAAATCTTCCAATCAAAAGCAATCTTCCCAATTTCAAATTCCCCTCCAAAACCTTCCAAGGAGAGTCCCACCTTCCTTAAACTCCAATGGTAAGTTTTTTTTTTGCAAAAACATGAAATTCTTGAAGTTAAATAATTGAATAAACGGATAGGCAAGTAAATAAATTAGGAAACGGTAAAAATAAATAAATAAATAAATAAATAAAATAAAATAAAATAAAAGCCCAAAAGCCATGTAACCATGCAAGTCATACAAGTCACGCTAAAAGTGTCCAAATGGGCCAAGTGTGCCTAAGTAGGCCTAGAGCGGTGCCTAAAGGCCAAGTGTATCTAAAAGCTATCCTAAAAATGAATGAAAAGTCTAAGTCTAAAATAGGGCTGCCAGGGGTCACAATAAGGGATCAAATAATCCCTCAACCAAAGTCTCCAAGGTGACTCAGAAAAAAGGTAAGTGGTGAGTAGTACTGGGCCACCAAGGAACTACTGTGGAGCACTGAAAACGAACTTAAAAACATGTGTTAAAGGGACAAAATTGAGGGTCTACAACGGTTATAAATTGTGGGCAAAGAAATCGACATTAAATGAAAAGACGAGAAAAGGACAATAACTTTCCATGGCAAAATGCTACCAAAAGGAAATCAAGTTCTTCTCACCCAAAATCAAAGAAATTACAAACAAAAAACAAAACACAAATGCGCACAAAAAATAACACAAATCAACAAATAATACCAACACATAACAGAGATAATGAAAATTGCGATATAGCAGACAAAAGGGAATACGAAGTAAACTTAGATAAGAAGTACTTCCTCATAAACTTCTCTTGCTTCCGAGAAACCTGAAAAATCCAATGATATGCTTAGAAATGCTTGCAAAAGAAATCGAGATCACATGAAAAGACCAGAAAAGGAAATTACACTATTCTCACCAACAAAGAAAGAAATGAGAAATAAAAAATGAAACGTAAAGCGCACAAACCAAAACATAATGAACATATTCGAAATGAATTCAATAATGCATAGATCAAGTCAACAAATCATACCCAAACATAACAGATATATTGAACAATGCGATATATGAAAGAACAGGAAATACGAAGAAAACTTATCTAAGAAGACTTTCCTCACACATTTCTCCTGCTCCCAAGAATCCTGAAAAATCCACTTATATGCTTATTAATGATGGGACAAGACATCGAGATCAGATGAAAAAACGAGAAAATCAAAATACCATCCCATGGAAAAACACAGTTCAAAGGAAATCAAATACTTCTCACAAACAATAAAATAAATGACAAATAAAAAGCCACACATAAAACCCACAACCAAAGACAGAAATCAAAATATTCAAAATAAATTCTATAACGGATACATAAAGTCAAAAATTAATACCCAAACATAACAGACATAACGAACGATGTGATATGGGAGAATTCGAATGAAACTTACCAAAAAAGTACTTCTTCATACACTTCACCTGCTCCCAAATAACCTGAAAAAATGAAGTTATATGATTATAAATTGTGAGCAAAGAAACCGAGATTAAACGAAAAGACGAGAAAAGGAAAATAACATTCCATGGAAAAATGCTACCAAAAGGAAATCAAGTTCTTCTCACCCAAAATCAAAGAAATCACAAACAAAAAACAAAACACAAATGCGCACAAAAAATAACACAAATCAACAAATAATACCAACACATAAAATAGAAAATGAAAATTGCGATATAGCAGACAAAAGGGAATACGAAGTAAACTTAGATAAGAAGTACTTCCTCATAAACTTCTCTTGCTTCCGAGAAACCTGAAAAATCCAATGATATGCTTAGTAATGCTTGCCAAAGAAACCGAGATCACATGAAAAGGCCAGAAATGGAAATTACACTATTCTCACCCACAAAGAAAGAAATAAGAAATAAAAAATGAAACGTAAAGCGCACAAACCAAAACATAGTGAACATATTCGAAATGAATTCAATAATGCATAGATCAAGTCAACAAATCATACCCAAACATAACAGATATATTGAACAATGCGATATATGAAAGAACAGGAAATACAAAGAAAACTTATCTAAGAAGACTTTCCTCACACACTTCTCCTGCTCCCAAGAATCCTGAAAAATCCACTTTATGCTTATTAATGGTGGGACAAGACATCGAGATCAGATGAAAAAACGAGAAAATCAAAATACCATCCCATGGAAAAACACAGTTCAAATGGAAATCAAATATTTCTCACAAACAATAAAATAAATGACAAATAAAAAGCCACACATAAAACCCACAACCAAACACAGAAATCAAAATATTCAAAATAAATTCTATAACGGATACATAAAGTCAAAAATTAATACTCAAACATAACACACATAACGAGCGATGTGATATGGGAGAATTCGATTGAAACATACTAAAAAAGTATTTCTTCATACACTTCACCTGCTCCCGAATAACCTGAAAACATGAAGTTATACAGTCATATATTGTGGGCTAAGAAACCGATATTAAATGAAAAGACGAAAAAAGGAAAATAACATTCCATGGAAAAATGCTACCAAAAGGAAATCAAGTTCTTCTCACCCAAAATCAAAGAAATCACAAACAAAAAACAAAACACAAATGCGCACAAAAAATAACACAAATCAACAAATAATACCAACACATAATAGAGATAATGAAAATTGAGATATAGCAGACAAAAGGGAATACGAAGTAAACTTAGATAAGAAGTACTTCCTCATAAACTTCTCTTGCTTCCGAGAAACCTGAAAAATCCAGTGATATGCTTAGAAATGCTTGCGAAAGAAGCCGAGATCACACGAAAAGACCAGAAAAGGAAATTACACTATTCTCACCCACAAAGAAAGAAATGAGAAATAAAAAATGAAATGTAAAGCGCACAAACCAAAACATAATGAACATATTCGAAATGAATTCAATAATGCATAGATCAAGGCAACAAATCATACCCAAACATAACAGATATATTGAACAATGCGATATATGAAAGAACAGGGAATACGAAGAAAACTTATCTAAGAAGACTTTCCTCACACACTTCTCCTGCTCCCGAGAATCCTGAAAAATCCACTTATATGCTTATTAATGGTGGGACAAGACACCGAGATCAGACGAAAAGACGAGAAAATCAAAATGCCATCCCATGGAAAAACACAGTTCAAAGGAAATCAAATACTTCTCAATAACAATCAAATAAATGACAAATAAAAAGCCACACATAAAACCCACAACCAAACACAGAAATCAAAATATTCTAAATAAATTCTATAACGCATACATAAAGTCAAAAAATAATACCCAAACATAACAGACATAACGAACGATGTGATATGGGAGAATTCAAATGAAACTTACCAAAAAAGTACTTCTTCATACACTTCACCTGGTCCCGATTAACCTGAAAAAAATGAAGTTATACGGTTATCAATTGTGGGCAAAGAAACCGACATTAAATGAAAAGACGAGAAAAGGACAATAAAATTCCATGCCAAAATGCTACCAAAAGGAAATCAAGTTCTTCTTACCCAAAATCAAATAAATTACAAACAAAAAACAAAACACAAATGCACACAAAAAATAACACAAATCAACAAATAATACCAACACATAACAGAGATCATGAAAATTGCGATATAGCAGACAAAAGGGAATACGAAGTAAACTTAGATAAGAAGTACTTCCTCATAAACTTGTCTTGCTTCCGAGAAACCTGAAAAATCCAGTGATATGCTTAGAAATGCTTGCCAAAGAAACCAAGATCACATGAAAGACAAGAAATTGAAATTACACTATTGTCACCCACAAAGAAAGAAATGAGAAATAAAAAATGAAATGTAAAGCGCACAAACCAAAACATAATGAACATATTCGAACTTAATTCAATAATGCATAAGTCAATTAACAAATCATACCCAAACATAACACATATATTGAACAATGTGATATATGAAAGAACATGGAATACGAAGAAAACTTATCTAAGAAGACTTTCCTCACACACTTCTCTTGCTCCCGAGAATCCTGAAAAATCCACTTATATGCTTATTAATGGTGGGACAAGACACCAAGATCAAATGAAAAGACGAGAAAATCAAAATAACATCCCATGGAAAAACACAGTTCAAAGGAAATTAGATACTTCTATCAAACAATCAAATAAATGACAAATAAAAAGCCACACATAAAACCCACAACAAAACACAGAAATCAAAATATTCTAAATAAATTCTATAACACATAGATAAAGTCAAAAAATAATACCCAAACGTAACAGACATAACGAACGATGTGATAGGGGAAGGTAGGGAAAAGCGCAGAGATCAAATATAAAAACGAGAATAAGAAAATTACCACTAAAGCCATAATGTCATTAAAACCAAATCAAATTATTCTTATACGAAACAAAAGAAATGAACATTAGAAAATGCAACAAGTAGCTCTGAAACAAAAAAACAAATCAAAGGATTGAAAATTAATTCTATAATACATAAATGCAGTCAGCAAACAACACCCAAAGATAAAAGCGAAGAATGAACAACAATGTGAAATTGAGGATAATAGGGAATACGAAATAAACATAGTATAAAGTATCTTCGACGAATCTTCTCTTGTCCCCGGGAAATCTGAAAAATTCCACCCTTATGCTTATCAACAGTAGGGAAAGGAGTAGAGATCAAATGTAAAAAGGAGAAGAAGAAAATTACTTCTTAAGCCACAGTGTCGTTGATTGGAAATCAACTTATTTTCACACGAAACGAAAGAAATGTGTAATAGAAAACGGAATATCAACATGAGAAGAAAACAAAGAAATCAACAGATTGAAAATTAATTTTGCTGGTACACACATACATTCGACATATAACACCCAAACATGCAAGAGAAAATTGAAGAACAACGAGAAATTTGAAAGAATAGGGAATACGAAAGAAACTTACCCAAGACCAATTTCCAAATAAACTTTTCTTGTCCCCGGTAAACCTGAAAATTCCACTCTTACGCTCATAGAATGTAGGGAAAAGCACAGAGATCAAATGTAAAAACGAGAATAAGAAAATTACCACTAAAGGCACAATGTCATTAAAACAAAATCAAATATTCTTTTACGAAACGAAAGAAATGAGCATTAGAAAATGCAACATAAAACTCTGAAACAAACAAAGAAATCAAAGGATTGAAAATTATGTTTCTAATACATAAATGCATTCAACAAACAACACCCAAAGATAAAAGAGAAGAATGAAGAACAGTGCGAAATGGAGGATAATAGGGAATACGAAATAAACATAGTACAGAACTATCTTCGACGAATCTTCTCTTGTCCCCGGGAAACCTGAAAAATTCCACCCTTACGATTATCAACAGTAGGGAAAGGAATAGAGATCAAATGTAAAAAGGAGAAGAAGAAAATTACCTCTTAAGCCAAAATGTCGTTGATTGGAAATCAACTTATTTTCACAGGAAACTAAAGAAATGTGTAATAGACAACGAAATATCAACATCAGAAGAAAACAAAGAAATCAACAGATTGAAAATTAATTTTGCTCGTACACGCATACATTCGACATATAACACCCAAACACGCAACAGAAAATTGAAGCACAGCGAGAAATTTGAAAGAATAGGGAATACGAAGGAAACTTACCCAAGACCAATTTCCAAATAACCTTCTCTTGTCCCCGATAAACCTGAAAATTCCAATCTTACGCTCATAGAAAGTAGGGAAAAGTGCAGAGATCAAATGTAAAAACGAGAATAAGAAAATTACGACTAAAGCCACAATGTCATTAAAACAAAATAAAATTATTCTTATACGAAACGAAAGAAATGAGCATTAGAAAACGCAACATGAAGCTCTGAAACAAACAAATAAATTAAAGAATTGAAAATTATGTCTCTAATACATAAATGCATTCAACAAACAACACCCAAAGATCAAAGAGAAGAATGAACAACAGTGCGAAATGGAGGATAATAGGGAATACGAAATAAACATAGTATAGAAGTATCTCCGACGAATCTTCTCTTGTCCCCGGGAAACCTGAAAAATTCCACCCTTACGCTTATCAATAGTAGGGAAAGGAGTAGAGATCAAATGTAAAAAGGAGAAGAAGAAAATTACCTCTTAAGGCACCATGTCGTTGATTGGAAAACAAACTTATTTTCATCCGAAACCAAAGAAATGTGTAATAGACGACGGAATATGAACATCAGATGAAAACAAAGAAATCAAAAAATTGAAAATTAATTTTGCTCGTACACACATACATTCGACATATAACACCCAAACATGCAAGAGAAAATTGAAGAACAACGAGAAATTTGAAATAATAGGGAATACGAAGGAAACTTACCCAAGACCAATTTCCAAATAAACTTCTCTTGTCCTTGGTAAACCTGAAAATTCCACTCTAATAGTCATAGAAGGTAGGGAAAAGCGCCGAGATCAAATGTAAAAACGAGAATAAGAAAATTACCACTAAAGGCACAATGTCATTAAAACCAAATCAAATTAATCTTATACGAAACGAAAGAAGTGAGCCTTAGAAAACGCATCAAGAACTTTGAAACAAAAAAATAAATCAAAGGATTGAAAATTAATTATGTAATACATAAATGCAGTCAGCAAACAACACCCAAAGATAAAAGAGAAGAATGAACAAAAGTGCGAAATGGAGGATAATAGGGAATACGAAATAAACATGGTATAGAAGTATCTTCGACGAATCTTCTCTTGTCCCCGGGAAACCTGAAAAATTCCACCCTTATGCTTATGAACAGTAGGGAAAGGAGTAGAGATCAAATGTAAATAGGAGAAGAAGAAAATTACCTCTTAAGCCATAGTGTCGTTGATTGGAAATCAACTTATTTTCACAGGAGTCGTAAGAAATGTGTAATAGACAACGGAATATCAACATCAGAAGAAAACAAAGAAATCAACAGATTGAAAATTAATTTTGCTCGTACACACATACATTCGACATATAACACCAAAACATGCAAGAGAAAATTGAAGAACAGCAAGAAATTTGAAAGAATAGGGAATACGAAGGAAACTTACCCAATACCAATTTCCAAATAAACTTCTCTTGTCCCCGGTAAACCTGAAAATTCCACTCTTACGCTTATAGAAGGTAAGGAAAAGCGCAGAGATCAAATGTAAAAACGAGAATAAGAAAATTACCACTAAAGGCACAATGTCATTAAAACAAAATCAAACTATTATTATACGAAACGAAATAAATGAGCATTAGAAAACGCAACATGAAGCTTTGAAACAAACAAATAAATAGAAGGATTGAAAATTATGTCTCTAATACATAAATGCATTCAACAAACAACACCCAAAGATAAAAGAGAAGAATGAAGAACAGTGCGAAATGGAGGATAATAGGGAATACGAAATAAACATAGTACAGAAGTATCTTCGACGAATCTTCTCTTATCCCCGGGAAACCTGAAAAATTCCACCCTTACGCTTATCAACAGTAGGGAAAGGAGTAGAGACCAAATGTAAAAAGGAGAAGAAGAAAATTACCTCTTAAGGCACAATGTCATTGATTGGAAATCAATTATTTTCGCACGAAACCAAAGAAATGTGTAATAGACTACGAAATATCAACATCAGAAGAAAACAAAGAAATCAACAGATTGAAAATTAATTTTGGTAGTACACATACATTCGACATATAACACCCAAACATGTAAGAGAAAATTGAAGAACAACGAGAAATTTGAAAGAATAGGGAATACGAAGGAAACTTACCCAAGACCAATTTCCAAGTAAATTTCCCTTGTCCCTGGTAAACCTGAAAATTCCACTTTTACGCTTATAGAAGGTAGGGAAAAGCGCAGAGATCAAATGTAAAAACGCGAATAAGAAAATTACAACTAAAGATACAATGTCATTAAAACCAAATCAAACTATTCTTATACGAAACGAAAGAAATGAGCATTAGAAAACGCAACAAGAAGCTCTGAAACAAAACAATAAATCAAGGGATTGAAAATTAATTCTCTAATACATAAATGCAGTCAACAAACAACAACCAAAGATAAAAGAGAAGAATAAAGAGCAATGCGAAATGGAGGATAATAGGGAATACGAAATAAACATACTACAGAAGTATCTCCGATGAATCTTCTCTTATCCCCGGGAAACCTGAAAAATTCCACCCTTAAGCTTATAGACAGTAGAGAAAGGAGTACAGATCAAATGTAAAAAGGAGAAGAAGAAAATTACCTCTTAAGGCACAATGTCGTTGATTGGAAATCAACTTATTTTTACACGAAACTAAAGAAATGTGTAATAGATAACGACAAATCAACATCAGAAGAAAGCAAAGAAATCAACAAATTGAAAATTAATTTTGGTAGTACACACATACATTCGACATATAAACATGCAAGAGAAAATTGAAGAACAGCGAGAAATTTGAAAGAATAGGGAATACAAAGGAAACTTACCCTAGACCAATTTCCAAATAAACTTCCCCTGTCCCCCGTAAACCTGAAAATTCCACTCTTACGCTCATAGAAGGTAGGGAAAAGCGCAGAGATCAAATGTAAAAACGAGAATAAGAAAATTACCACTAAAGGCACAATGTCATTAAAACCAAATCAAATTATTCTTATACGAAATGAAAGAAATGAGCATTAGAAAACGCAACAAGAAGCTCTTAAACAAAAAAACAAATCAAAGGATTCAAAATTAATTCTCTAATACATAAATGTAGTCAACAAACAACAACCAAAGATAAAATAGAAGAATGAACAACAGTGCGAAATGGAGGATTATAGGGAATACGAAACAAAACATACTACAGAAGTATCTCCGACGAATCTTCTGTTATCCCCGGGAAACCTAAAAAATTCCACCCTTAAGCTTATAGACAGTAGAGAAAGGAGTACAGATCAAATGTAAAAAGGAGAAGAAGAAAATTACCTCTTACGGCAGAATGTCGTTGATTGGAAATCAACTTATTTTCACACGAAACCAAATAAATGTGTAATAGACTACAGAATATCAACATCAGAAGAAAACAAAGAAATCAACAAATTGAAAATTAATTTTGGTAGTACACACATACATTCGACCTATAACACCAAAACATGCAAGAGAAAATTGAAGAATAGCGAGAAATTTGAAAGAATAGGGAATACGAAGGAAACTTACCCAAGACCAATTTCCAAATAAACTTCCCTTGTCCCCCGTAAACCTAAAAATTCCACTCTTACGCTTATAGAAGGTAGGGAAAAGCGCAGAGATCAAATGTAAAAACGAGAATAAGAAAATTACCACTAAAGGCACAATGTCATTAAAACAAAATCAAATTATTCTTATACGAAATGAAATAAATGAGCATTAGAAAACGCAACAAGAAGCTATGAAACAAAAAAATAAATCAAAGGATTGAAAATTAATTCTCTAATACATAACTGTAGTCAACAAACAACAACCAAAGATAAAATAGAAGAATGAACAACAATGCAAAATGGAGGATAATAGGGAATATGAAATAAACATAGTACAGGAATATCTTCGACAAATCTTCTCTTATCCCCGGGAAACCTGAAAAATTCCACCCTTACGCTTATCAACAGTAGGGAAAGGAGTAAAGATCAAATGTAAAAAGGAGAAGAAGAAAATTACCTCTTAAGGCACAATGTCGTTGATTGGAAATCAACTTATTTTCACACGAAACCAAAGAAATGTGTAATAGACTACGGATTATCAACATCAGAAGAAAACAAAGTAATCAACAAATTGAAAATTAATTTTGGTAGTACACACATACATTCGACATATAACACCAAAACATGCAAGAGAAAATTGAAGAACAACGAGAAATTTGAAAGAATGGGGAATACGAACGAAACTTACCCAAGACCAATTTCCAAATAAACTTCTCTTGTCCCTGGTAAACCTGAAAATTCCACTCTTACGCTTATAGAAGGTAGGGAAAAGCACAGAGATCAAATGTAAAAACGCGAATAAGAAAATTACAACTAAAGGCACAACGTCATTAAAACCAAATCAAACAATTCTTATATGAAACGAAAGAAATGAGCATTAGAAAACGCAACATGAAGCTCTGAAACAAACAAATAAATCAAAGGATTGAAAATTAATTCTCTAATACATAAATGCAGTCAACAAACAACACCCAAAGATAAAATAGAAGAATGAACAACAGTGCGAAATGGAGGATAATAGGGAATACGAAATAAACATACTACAGAAGTATCTTCGACGAATCTTCTCTTCTCCCCGGGAAACCTGAAAAATTCCACCTTTACGGTTATCAACAGTAGGGAAATGAGTAGAGATCAAATGTAAAAAGGAGAAGAAGAAAATTACCTCTTAAAGCACAATGTCGTTGATTGGAAATCAACTTATTTTCACACGAAACCAAAGAAATGTGTAATAGACTACGGAATATCAACATCAGAAGAAAACAAAGAAATCAACAGATTGAAAATTAATTTTTGTTGTACACACATACATTCGACATATAACACCAAAACATGCAAGAGAGAATTGAAGAACAACGAGAAATTTGAAAGAATAGGGAATACGAAGTAAACTTACCCAATACCAATTTCCAAATAAACTTCGCTTGTCCCTGGTAAACCTGAAAATTCCACTCTTACGCTCAAAGAAGGTAGGGAAAAGCGCAGAGATCAAATGTAAAAACGAGAATAAGAAAATTACCACTAAAGGCACAATGTCATTAAAACCAAATCAAATTATTCTAATACGAAACAAAAGAAATGAGCATTAGAAAACGCAACATGAAGCTCTGAAACAAACAAAAAAATCAAAGGATTGAAAATTATGTCTCTAATGCATAAATGCATTCAACAAACAACACCCAAAGATAAAAGAGAAGAATGAAGAGCAATGCGAAATGGAGGATAATAGGGAATACGAAATAAACATATTACAGAAGTATCTTCGACGAATCTTCTCTTATCCCCAAGAAACCTGAAAATTTCCACCTTTAAGCTTATAGACAGTAGAGAAAGGAGTAGAAAGATCAAATGTACAAAGGAGAAGAAGAAAATTACCTCTTAAGGCACAATGTCGTTGATTGGAAATCAACTTATTTTCACACGAAACTAAAGAAATGTGTAATAGAGAACGGAATATCAACATCAGAAGAAAACAAAGAAATCAACAGATTGAAAATTAAGTTTGCTCCTACACACATACATTCGACATATAACACCTAAACATGCATGAGAAAATTGAAGAACAACGAGAAATCTGAAAGAATGCGGAATACGAAGGAAACTTACCCAAGACCAATTTCCAAATAAACTTCTCTTGTCCCCGATAAACCTGAAAATTCCACTCTTATGCTTATAGAAGGTAGGGAAAAGCGTAGAGATGAAATGTAAAAACGAGAATAAGAAAATTACCACTAAAGGCACAATGTCATTAAAACCAAATCAAATTATTCTTATACGAAACGAAAGAAATGAGCATTAGAAAACGCAACATGAAGCTCTGAAACAAACAAATAAATCAAAGGATTGAAAATTATGTCTCTAATACATAAATGCATTCAACAAACAACACCCAAAGATAAAAGAGAAGAATGAAGAACAGTGCGAAATGGAGGATAATAGGGAATACGAAATAAACATAGTACAGAAGTATCTTCGACGAATCTTCTCTTGTCCCCGGGAAACCTGAAAAATTCCATCCTTATGCTTATAGACAGTAGGGAAAGGAGTAAAGATCAAATGTAAAAACGAGAAGAAGAAAATTACCTGTTAAGGCACAATGTTGTTGAATGGAATTCAAATTATTTTCACATGAAACTAAAGAAATGATGTACAACATGCATTCTTACCAAAGATGATCAAACAATCAAACAAATATCAAGATAGTGAAGTATGGCACCGAACAAGGGCATTGACATGCATGTTCATGAGATTTTGAAAGTAGAATGGTAGAAAGCGTACCTGGTTAGCAAGCATCAACGCTTCTATGGAAAATGAGGTTAGCTCAATAAAAAATATAAGACAAAACTTATATATATCGTAGAGAAGAATCAAAATCAATCAATTATCAAACAATCATCTTATTAGAATCAATTTCGAAGGAGATATTAAAAATGTCGGACCCCCCACCAAGGTCCAAATTACTTTTGCATGAATTGGTTCAATGAGCTCCATTATTTGGAATCATGAAGTTTGTTCATGCTTGTTGAAAATTGAGAAAATCAAGAAAATAGTTGAAAATCGAAGAAGATAGTGAAAATGCATGCCAAGAGGAAGATGACAGCAAATGGTTATTGAAATCTGGATTTTATTACCTAAAGAAGGTCTGAAGATGATTCTCTAAAATCAGGGTTATTTGGATGAAAACGATTTTGAAAACACAATTCAAAACACGTAAAATCACAAGGAAAACAAGAGGGGTGCAAAAGGAAGAGAGTAGTGTGCACCAGACTGGCCATGTCGGAGTGGGGCTTGGGGGTTTGGCTGTGACTGCGTTGTTGGTGGTTATGTGAAGAGACCTCTGTATATTGCTGGCATGACTGGAAAAGAACCGACTGTATTCATTTCAGAGCCCATGCTCACTGGGTTTGAGTGTATAATTTTATCAGCAAAGGCATTCCAACCCAACTCTAGCTTCTCAAAATCACAACTTGCATTTCTATTAGGAACTTGTGGTGAAGCAATTAAAGTTCAGTTCCAGATCTGATCCCTTGCTACCACTCATTCTAGAGTTTCAAGTCTTTGCTCAGAAGTTCATCTCATTCATCCATTTTCTCACAGTTCACTTCTAGATTTTTCTGTAGCTTAGATTTTGTGTCTTCTTACTCATCTTGGGCTTCATCTCTTACCCCTTTGGTTATCTTAATCACTCATCTGTAGCCTGCATGAGAGAGCTTATTGATCGATCACATGGCCCACTTCCATCATTTGCATATACAACTGTGGCAATGGCGTCAGTTCTGATCCAGGATACTGCTCTGCTCAAAGAGGGCTCTCAGCTATGTTTAGTGTTGTTGGTGTCACCATTAAAACTGACTTGATAATAACAAAACTCTATTAAAGGTTACTCTCTTAACATCGCTAGCTCTACAAGATGTCTCAAGTTGTAGCTCAAGAGACCCATGTTCGAGGATCTTATTGCCAGTGGCCGTTACTTGGCTTGCTTCATTTAACCGTTTGCATGGGCAAAACCAAAACCTGGTACAATTTTCCAGTCCACAGGTGGCTGTTTCATCTTCAATTTTTCACTTGCTGAAGCCAATACAGTAGCAGTATCGTGACTTCAACCACTTCAAGTTTTAGCAAGACTTTATTTTGAAACCTCCAATCTGAGATTCTGAAGTACTCACGCTCCAGAACCCATGGCGGACAAATACAACTTCAACTTGCGTTGCCTCTCACCTGCTCTTTTTCCTCTGTTTTCTCAATACCTCCGTCTTTCTATTTTCTTCTCCACCTTATGAAACTGAAGGTGATACTTTTGCCTATATCGTCTCGAAAGGAACATCAATCCTAATAAATGCGATTTTAAGAATCAACTCCTGTTTGGAGCTTTGCAATCTGCTTGTTGTCAAGAAAGTGTCCAGTGGACTGCCCTGCTTCATTCTCTAAATCCAGCTTAGACACCACCACCCGTTTCAATCTTTGAGGTCCAATTTCAGATCCGAAGGTAGAACTTACTATTCTTACGGCAATTGAGAACGTAAATTCTGCAAGTTCTTGGGAGTCATCTCAGTTTGAACAAATTGCAAGTGTTCATTCTGTGCTTAAGTCTGAAATTGCTCCAATCCCTCTTGCTTTTTGGCGAGCTTGATAATGTTGAAGGAATTTGTGGACCCGCATTTTTCACGCGTGCCCCCACTCGATCGGCGAGACTCACTTTTTATTGGTGAAAAATTAATTTTGGAAAAAAAAAAGTCGGAGTCGCCACTTATTTTATTTTTATTTTAAAGGGAAAATAAAACAAGAAAGAAAAACCCTAAAATGTGACTCCATAATTTTTTGGAAAAAGCATATCTTTGAAAAACCCGAGTCTAGGTCCGGGAATCAGGTTACCTATTGGGAAGGTACCTCTAAAAGGTAGCTCCCCTCTAAGCCCTAAAGAGGTCTTTACCAACTAAATTAGGGGAAATGTGACAATTAATTGATTAATTGTAGATACCTAAGTAAGCTAGGTGATTTCAGAAAATAACATGCTAAATAAGGAGATCAATCACAATAAAGGAGAGTTAGGGTGCGTACCTGAACCACTTTTTAAGCGCTATCATAAAACATCAATGGTTAATTCAGAAATATGACACACGACATGCATTTTATCAAGGATGATCAAACAAGCATCAAGACAATCAAGTATGGCATCAAACAAAGGCAATGACATGCATATTCATGAAATTTTGGAAAGTGTGGTGGCAGAGAGCATACCTGGATAGCAAGCTAAAGCGCCTCTACGGGAAACAAGGTTAGGCCAATAACAAATTCAAAATAATCTCATGCACCTCAAAGAGGAAGCACAATCAATCAGATATCGAACAAACAATATACAAGAGAATATCATGGATGTCGGGCCCCCACCAAAGCCCTGATTGATTTTGCATGAGTTGATTCTATGAATTCCATTGTTCGGAATTATGAAGTTTGTTCATGCTTGCTGAAAAAAGAAAATCAAGAAAATCATTTAAAAACAGTGAAAATGCATACCAGAGGGAAAATTGGCAGCAACGGGTTTGTTAAAATCTGGATCTTACTGCTTATGGAAGGACTGAGGACGATTCTTTAAAATAAGAATCATTTGGATGAAAACGATTTTGAGAATACAATTTAAAATACGTAAAAATACGAGGATAACAAGAGGGTGCAAGAGGAAGAGGGTAATGTGCACCAGAATGGCCGTGCCAGAGTGGGGCTTAGGGGTCCAGTTGTGACTCCGTTGCTGGTGGTTGTAGGTGTTGTCGTTATTCTCTCTAAATTTTCCCTTTCTACTCTCTTGCACGCATTCAAGTACCTTACATTGCTGCATTCCCGAGCCTTTTCTGATTCCTTGAAATCCCCACATTCGGATTTACTTCCAAGAGCTTTGGCATTAATTCCCTGTATGAATCTCTAAAATTTTCTGAGAAATTTAGTCTTTCTGAACTACCATTTCTGATAACTAGAGTACTGAAGGTTGAAGAATCATATCCAATTGGTTTCAGCTTTGGAGGGTGACCATAGGTCATGGTCGAAAATGAAGGCAATTTCCTTTTCCTCACGCCTTTCTGTATGCCCATATTCATCTGTTGGCAGCCTGACTTCCTCCTCAAGTTTAAGGTGCAGGGAGTTGCCTAAGTCCTTTTCATGTCAATACGTTAATATGCTTGAAGTTGCTCAATTTCTTTGACAAATCTCCATTTTTGGTGTCTCAAACTATAGTTCAGCTTCTTTACTTCTTCTACCTCAGAACAAAACTTGCAAATCAGAATTCTCCAACTATAATTTTATATTAGAATTCTTTAATTTCCCCGCTTTATTTTCTGAATTGTGTTTGGACATCACCACCTGTTTCAATTTTGGAGACCAATTCCAGATCTAAAGGTAGAGCTTTCTATTCCTCTTGCAATTGAGAGTGCAAATTCTGTAGATTCTAGGGAGTCATTTCAACTTGGACAGATGGCAGGTGTTTATTCCCAACATGGATTTAAAATTGCACTCTCCTTACTTCTATCTCCAAGTATGAAAGCAACATTCTTGTAATCCCCTTCTGAGCACAAATTCCCATTCCCAATGACATTAAAGTTAACAGCAGTAGCCTTCATTTTCACAAAATCTGTTTCAACTTGAACATTCATTCTCTCCTTGTTATAAAAAAGAAAATTATGTTCCAAAATTCTTCGCGGACTTCTTTTCCAAAGTCTGAATGTGCGGTAGGATCACTATGCACAAATCTCAAATTACCATACTCCCCATTCTCTGATTGATCACCCTTTCTTTTGTGGTAATCTCATCAGGAACTGATTTTTCCAAGCTATAATTCACGGTATTTTGGCCCAGCTTTTAGTCCAAGAGACATAACTCTTTGATGGTCGAACTTCCCTTCAATCTCAGGCAATTCACGAACATAAATTATGGAAATATCACCAGGCTGAACCATAGCACCAGCTTCGCTGTCTTGTCAAACTGAATATGGTAAAATCAATTCCTAAAGATGTCTCTTCTCTCTTCTAAATAGCGTCAAGAACACCATGTACTGTTTTGTGGGATTTATGTGGAGCTTTCTTGTCTTCATCGTCATTTTAGTCTGTTGTTTGAATCATGACCTTACGCTAGATTGCTGACAATACTCTTTGACATTGCACATGAAATCTGAGAGGACAAAAAGAGTTTCCTGCAGAACTTTGTTACTTTGTTACTTTTCCTGCAGCTGCTCTGCGTACTTCAGCCTCATTGTCACGAAGCAACTGAACATATGCAGGAACCAAGTCTGACCTGGTAGGCTCAGGACCAACAGCTTCACATAGCTCATATAATTGATTCGCAACCATATAGCGAACACGCTAAGACTTATCCTGAGAGAAATTCACAATTATGGGAAGAATATGTGCTACACAATCTTGAGGTTCCAGCAGTTTTCCGAGAGCTGCACAACCCTTAACAGCCAATAACTTAACAGAATCTTTATCATCCTGTGTCAGATCCTCAAATATTGACATGATGTCAGCCTTTGAATGAGCAGCTTCAACAGTAGCAGCAAACTTTCCCAGATTTGATGCAGCAGATCTCTTCACCATTGGCATGTCATCTTGACAAAGCTGGCTATATATTGCTATTCTGAAGTAGATGACGTATTCTGGAAAGCTGTGCTTGTCTTTTCAACTGGACTAATTTTCACGACATTCAGAGGAACCACGTACTTTTTCATTTGAATCGTCCCACCAGGCATTTAATTGAATTCTGGATTTTTATCTTACCAATAGGATAAACAAAACAATTCCTGTAGCTTCACTTACTAGATCATAAATACCTTGCTGCCATGCGTTCAATATTAGTCCTGTTTCTATCTTTTAGAGCATATATAGGGACATGCTTTAGGAAGTCCTGCATTATTTGTATTTCGCTTAGCTTCTTGCTCAGTAATTCAATCTGAATATGGGGTTGAGGCATCTAGGATGCAAAGATGACTATGGATTGTACATTTGCTTGTTTGTCCTCTTATCATTTTCTGAATCAAATTATCTGCTGCTGTGTCCCCTGAAGCTGTAGCCTCAGTAGATGATTTTCGCCAATCAAGGGGAAATATGTAGCCAAAGAAGCGCTCACTTGATTTTCAGTAGCTCATCAAGAATGCAAATGATCCCTCTTATACTTAGAATGCATGAAAGAAGAGTTCCACTGGAAGCTTGAAGATGAGAGGGGAAACCATGTAATATACATTCCCAAAAGACCTTCGATAGGAATCCAGAAGCTCTTTTCTTAACCATTTGATCTAACTTTGATAATAGACCATAAACAGACTCCAGATGACAAGGATTTATTCCACTCTTCTCAAGAAGCCCATCCTGTACGCCTTTGTCAACACCAGTATGTTTGAGAAGCAATAAAGGTGAAAACCAAGCACCATGGTGCTGGCCATTGTCAATTGTAGAGAGAAATGCTTTCCGGTAAGCTTGTAAATATATGTTCAAGAAAGATGACAATATCCTTGAGATTTTAGCAACTTGCCCAGCTTCTAGTAAATTGGAAATTAGGCCTTCCGCAAAAGTAAGATATTCATTATCACTAGATGCATAGTCAGGAGAGATTGGACCTATTCCAGGGACATTGTTGTTTTTTAGGCAATATCCCCCAATTCCAGTTTGAAGCAAGGAGGGTACCAGAAACAACTGCATTCTATTACTCAAGAAATCCCAGCGTAGGTTCTCAATGTCATATGTTATGCGCACAGTGAGCAAGTGTTGTAGTACACCAATTACCACGTCCGAAAAGCTAATGCTCTCACCAATAACACCAGAATGATCTTTCAAGAGTAAGGTCTTCCATAGTTGTAGCTTTCTTGCCTTTCCAAAACCCCAGTATCCAAGAGAAAAGGGCACATATATCATCCCAATTCAGGCATAACAATTGGATGGCAAGATCATCTCTACAAAGTGAGGCAGGAAGTGATGCAACATCAGAAAGTTGATTGACCAAACTACCGAGGAAAGCGCCTTCTTTGGTCTATGCACTCATTATGTTCTCAACTTCTGAAGATAAATGGAATGCCATAAGGAGAATCTCAATGTGAAACATAGAGGGAAGAGTCCCAAAAAAAGTTCCTTGAGGCTTGGACATTTTGAATGGAGAGCTTTTGTCTTCTCAACAATGAAATCTATATCTCCTCTGTAAATGTTGTTTCTCAATTGACTACCAGTTGAACCCACTCTACAAGTGAGAAAGTGAGCTAGCAAAGTTAGGGTTAGATCATTGTAAATGAAGCAACCACTATCAACATTAATGATTTGCCCAAAAAAGTATTCTTCAAGTGAATCAAACAAAGCATGACGTGTGAAAAGATTGTGCAGCAATTCAAAACAAAATTTCATGGACGTATCCAGTTTTCCTCTGCTCATTTAAACCTGTAATGCTGTCCGAAATCCTATCTTCAGAATAGCAACCCTGACAATTGAGTATGGAAAGTAGAATATCCATGTGCTTCCCACTAAGCTTTTTACAACCATCCTCATAAACTGAGGTGTGCCATTCTAGAGAAAAGACAGAGTCTTTTAGAAATCCCAATACTTCTGAAGCAGCTTGAATTAGCATATTGCAGTAATTGGAAGTCGGATTGACTGAAACAGAGGCTTGATCACATCCATCTGTAAATCTTACAGACCGACCACCCTCAGAGAAAAGGTCTCCAAAAAAAAGGGCTTCATCTTCATGACAAACAGCATTCTCTGTTTCAGAGTTGCAACTGCCCCTGTTATACTACTCCTGTGCACTTCAACATTTACTCTTCAGTTATACCGCCCCCTTAGATGGTGTCTATCCCACACCATGAAGCAAGCAAGATTCACTATAACAGGATTTAATAGCAGCAACAAAAAGGGTGATCCTGAAGTAATGTGCATTTTGAACAGAGAACCCCAAAAATAGAAGCAACTTCTGCATCCAACTAAATCACATCCGGAACCCGGTTTAACGACTTTCTTGCCTTAAAGAGGAAATACCCAATTTGATTCAACAATCTGCTATCATGTGCCAAACCCCACAAACGGCCCACGTTCTACACAGCCTTTATAAATCACCATGTAAAGGTCATCTGACTCTCGAGCAGGAAAAAACTTCAAGCCTTTCCTGTGAAATTCTGGCATGTCACTTTGAGGTTGAGTAACTCCTGCAATGTCTGCAACCATGCTTATGTCAGTCCCGAAGTGAGAATTTGATTGATCATCGACTATCGACTGAGGTTGAATCATAAAAGAATCATCAACTAGAATGCTTTTCTTATTCTTCTCAGAGTGGAAAGAATCACCATCAAACATTTTGATGCCCATGCTTTTGTCCCAATTGACTGGATCTCCAACCGGTCCACTCATATACTCAGCAACTAAAACAACAAGGTTTTGCACCAAATAACTATCTACAAAGACTTGAGGTTCTGATCTTGACTAGACAGCCATGGCCAGGGCCTCCTGTTCAAAGTTTTAACAGGTTAGCATCAGCAGCTCTATTGACCAAACCTGCTGCAATCAGGTAATGGTGTTCCTTGTAGATCGACAGCGAAAGGCATCCTTTGGTGAAGTTTGTAATCACCACCAATGTATGTCACAATTGAGCTACCAGCATCTGGGTGGGGCCGGCTCCTTTAACTCCTTCACTAGTATGTGCTTGTGTGTGACCGGCTTCTACCTGTCTGAGTAAATATTGCTGTGTCAATTCCACTCATCCTTCCCTTAGAATCCAGGAGAGGATCTCTGCTGTTCCCAGGATTTATGGCTGCATCTGTTTGAATTCATCCAGCAATTAGGACTCCGGTTTGGCTGAAAATATCTTAATTCCATCTCCAACTTCTTGATGATATCTTTTGAAGAGTATGGCAGGTCTCCATGAAACATAGCGATTGATTCACCTGCACTACCATCCATTGCAAGGCTCTTATAAGTAGTCAGCCAGTGTATTTCTTCTTCCCAACTTGGTTTTGGTTTGAAATGGGAGGGTGTGATCTTGTTCCAGCCCCAACACTAACATCCTTGGATGTGATATTAATCTGTCTTCCACACAAGCCACGATTTATGACAAAGGAGTTCCCAGAATCTGATGGTATTGGCCCACATTTTCACCATAATTATGGTGCCTGGAGGGATGAAAGAGGACATGCAGTTTGGACGCACAGAATGTCACCAAATGTTGACATGGCAGCAGTAGACTTGTCCTCGAATTTGCTCACTTGTACATCCATCCATATAGATCCCTGTTTCAGCATGTTTTCTCAAGGAGTAAATTCGCTTCCATGAGTAAGTCATTCATGCAGTAAACTTTGAGCACAACACGTGATATTAGAACTTTCATCTCCTTTGATGCCACAAATTCAAGTAAGCACAAGCTATAAGATCACCAGTAATAGCGATGGGATCTGGTCTCACCGACAGATTCAGAGTTTCATTAGGATTGCAACCATCAGAAGGTGATTGCATGATCCAGAACATCCTCAAAGCTCTGTAACTTAGCCCAGATTTCCTAACTTCAGCACCTGAGAAAGAATATCTAGATCAATAGCTTCAACGATTTCTGGTTTCCATGCTTTGGTATACCATTGGAAACAGATTTTTCCAACCTTTAAGCTGCTTCTAGAAGTTGGGCCTGCTGAAATTACTCCATGTGCCTCTCACTGCCAGTAAAGTGTTCGGCCAACTTCTTGCATACAGATACCTTTTGAATTTGTGGCATACAAGATGAGTAGCTTTGCTCGCTACCAATGGCTTAGAAAACTGTGCACTCATCAAGCCAACCATTGTCATGACATCATCTCTGTCTTGCCCATGCAGACAAAAACTTTAAAGCTTTCTTGTTGAGGGCTAAATGGGCATGCTACGTAATTGTTGAAAATGAGAAGAGCATTTCAAACCCATCATGATGAATGGCATGAAAACGAATGCATTTCATGATACTCTGCACATCTGGACTATCAAAGGATGGCAGATCTCAAGACTCAGAAATGATGAAACTTGCAAGAAAGACCAATTCCAACTGGGTAAAACAAACCTACAGTCAGAGAAACAACAGCAAACCAGGTGGATGATGCATGGTCTTCAAGGTTGTAAGGGAACTCAACAAAAGTAGCTATTGCTTCAATTATCTTTTCAACCCAGTCCATTTGATCCCATGCATTCTTTGTCAAACACTAAACTCAATGAGTGCTCTTGAATCCAACCAAGAGTTCATGATTGTCCATGTAATTAGGGTGCAGGGCATGTGCCATGTCAACAGATACGAGGAACCTCCTCTGAATTGCTATTTGAAGCAGCTTATAATCAGAGATGGAGGAGTTAGTGATTCGTAATAATGCATCCAACATGATGGAAGAGCAAGCTCATGCTAAATCGGATCCAATCTCCTCATGATCAAACAATGCGACCGTTCTAACACCAGTTTCATCTTCAAAAATACTTTCAGAAGCTATTGCATCTCTCAATGCCTTTAGAGAGTAAAACAACATGCAGAGATTATCAAGCCTTCCTGAGAAAATGAATACTTTCATGGGATCAGAAACTGTGCTTGGCCGAGTGTCACATGCTTATAACCCAAAGTCATATATGTAATGTGGTTCACAGCCAAACCGAGTTGCATGCAGCTGTAGGAGAAGTGAGTGATGCCTTTAATTATCAGTCTTTGTTCTTTCATTTGATTTTTTATTTCTCATCAATTTTTCTGTCAACAGGACCATTTTAAGCAACCAGCTGCCAAGAAGGGAACAAGATGACTATGGGGTAAGCAGCCTAACAAAGGCATTTTTTATATCAGCATCTGGGTCACCAAGTTTTTCAAGGACCAATTTCATTTGCTGACCAAAGAATCTTCCATTCATACCTGAACTCTGTAAATGAAGCATCCAGAGGCAACGCAAATTGTGCAAGAAGAACTGTCACCGTCAACATGAAGAGCAAGGTGATTAGACCGGAGGTTTGTAGCAGAAACAAATAGTTTGATTCCGACAGGAAGACGACATTCATCAAGCGTGGATCTATTGGAAACAACAACAAACACAGAGCCTTCATTTAGCCTGCGATCCGCAATATCTTCAATTAGGTGCGAGTCATTCTCTAAGGAACCTGTTGAATTCTCTGTTCTGAGAAATACTATGGCTGATGAGAGAGGGCTTGCTACTGAAAGGCCTTGGAAATCCAACAATTCTTGCCATAACATAGGAATATTTTCCGCCAGCTTCATAGTCAGATCAGGATTTTCCTCCAGGACATTGATAGTAGTAATTGCAGCACCCATGAGAAAGGGGACAAGGAAGCAAAGAAGACACATCCAGAACTGCTCCGATGTGGATGATCAATGACTCGAGTGCTTGCAAACATTTTTCCAAGCCTCTCCCCTGTTCTCTCTCAAAAACCTTAGAAACACACCCACCCCCCACAGCTTGTTTTTATTTGCTCCGGATTTCCTCTGCTGGTTTTTCCGTCATGATCACAAAAATCCCTCTGGTAGTTTCTCTCCTCCTCTCCAACTGTCCCACACACTCTCTCTCTAACAGTTCCCCCAACCTGCTCTCTCTGCTCTAACCAACACCCACACTGCCAAAGGAGCCTCCTGCTCTCTGGGTTTTCTCTGTCTTTCTCTGAAATCTACCAACAGAATGGAGGGTCTACTGCCACATGTCCCACAGGTGGTCCCAACTAGGGATAATGCCACTAAAATGGTTGCTTTGGATGTTCTTGGCAAGAAAAAACGTGTCTTATAATCAGAAAAACACATAAAACGGGTTATGAGAAAGACTGCTATGAAGGAACCTACAAGTGGGAGATCAGACGAGAAGATCATATATAGACTCAGTAAAGTAGCTTGATGATAGATCCCTGTGACAACAGATCCAAATATGATTTTCAAGGCTTAGAAATTTGGCTGATAGAAGATACCAACAGAAGAGGCTAGATAATATATAAACATTATGATTTCTAAATGAGTATAAAATAATTCATGCAACTGCCAACTAGTTTCCACTCCAATGATAGAACATTAACACACACAACATCAATACAAAGAGCGCTTATCATTGTGTCATAAGCTTCAAAAAAAAAAAAAAAAAACCACTACCACCATGTAATACCAATAGTATAACTGTCTTGCTTCCTTTCAGGTCATACAGGCTGGTAATTATACATTTCTTTTAGTTTTTGTAAGCCCGCAAACACGTTGCCAATGAGTTCAAATAATGAATTGAGGCTCAAATCCCTGGAAGAATGAAATTGCCATTTTTGAATCATTAAACTAGACCAACTATAGTAACCAGTCAAATAGGCAATACCAGGACAAGCAATTGAAGATTTTTCATTAAAGTGTGAGACTAAGAAGTATTTTGACTCAATTTCTAGCATGCCAAATTTCTGCATTTATAGAAAATGAAACCACAGATAAAATTAAATAAATCATTAAGAATGCTAATAGAAACTAATAATCAAGCATCTCATATATCAGTGGCACTAGGGGTAACCTGTAAAGAATTTCACCCTGACTGTCATTGGAGTTTACATCCCTAATAGAAAGCATAAATTGAAAAAACAATTAGTGAATAAAACTCACATAATTTTACATAAACCTAAATCTAAATCGACATAACTCATATAGTTGCTTCAAATTATAGAGATTATGGAGCTGGCCTCCAAGATGTCCATCACGTATCATCCAAATTGTGCACATAGTTAAAGAGGACCTATGTTGCATTACATGAAAATGATAATTCACCTAAAACATGAGACTCCCTTCCATGATTCATCACATGGATCCCCAACATCTGATCTCTACTTCTCCAACTGTGGTGGGTGATTCAGTTCCTCATACAAGTCTTGAAAAGCTGCTACTGTAGAAAGTAAAAAGGAGGGAATTATTTTGAAATCTTAATCTATGGTCAGGATCCAATGGCCCCACTTAATTACTTAAACTAGCTTTATTCTGATTATCAGGCCATTAATCAGTCATTTTTATTTTTGATACAATATAGAACCTGATCGCTTTTGGGCTTTCATCCATTTTTGGTGGATCCACTATGGCTGCCCAAGAAGTTATGTAGGCCTCATTCATATAGTTTAATCTCTGTAAAGAAGAAAAATAAGTGTAATGAGTTTGAAGAAGGATGTAAAAATAATTTATAAACTTTAATTCTATATTTTTCTTTTTCTTTATTATTTAAATATTTTCTTTTCCTTGCATTTTCCCTCAAATTTTCCAAGAGCCAAATATAGGGTATGGAAATTGAGAAACACTGTAAACCACACAGTTTTGAAATCAGTTCATCCTAAACAAAATGAAGAACAACACACAGTCAGCTCATCCAAAAAGAAACGAAGAACACCACACAGAGATTTTCTAACTTGCATCATCAATCACTATCAGAGTAGAAAACATATGCAAACACAATATATACATCCAATACTTTTTCACACTAATCAAAATTTCCCCCTCGCAGAAATGAAGAAGCCGCCAGCCAAAGGACAGCCAAAAAAAAAAGCACCAATTGGTTCTACAATTGAAAAGACAATGAAATTTATGCATATGCAAAGAGAAGAAATCAACTTGAAAGAAAAACCCCCAGAAATTAAAATTCATCGTCAATTTCCTTTTCACTGTGCATCCTATCCCAACACGTTTTAGTAGTTAACTCAAGAAGATAAACCAACATCAAGAAAAAAAGTACCAACCATTTCTGCAAAAACCCCTGTCCAATGAGGCCAAAAGGTCCGTTTGGGTTCCAAGAAACCAAAGAAAAAGAAGAGAAAATGAAAATAAAATTTTACAGGGCCAAAAGGTTGCATTAGGACCAGTCCAGAGATGGGATTCACCCTTTCTCGGCATCCAAACTAACTAAACTAAATTAAATCAACATTAGATCATCTGAACAGCACCGGAGCATACCCGAGAAAAAAAAAACCCAGTTCAGTTGAAGGGTTTTTCTGTTGATGGTCATAATCTGTTTATCCCAGGAACCAATAAAAAAAAAAGGTTTTTCAAGAACTCATAATCGGTTTTTTCAACGAGAATTCATTCATTGAGAAAACAGAGTACATTTACAAGAAAAATGGGTGAAAATAAAACTTCAGAACTAGGTTTTCAACTTACCTGTGAGGAAGCTTTTAGAGAGAGAAAGACGTCGAGATCATTGAGAATGAGAGCTGAGTACTGCGATTCTTGAATGGGTTTTATAGATTGATGTTGGCAGCTCAGCTTACTCCCCACTTTTGAAGCCAACGGTGCTCTTGGACAAGAGCATGCTCCCACTTTTGAAGACGTCACGTGAGAGCTGCCTTCTTGAACGAGTTCTGATGCCGTTAAGCCCACAATTATAATGAGTTTTATTAAATTATTTAAAAAAAAAAGGTATGTTTAGGATAGAAATTGTACTTTTTTTTTAATTAGGTAACGCCACAATGTCAATAAATCATTCCCCATAATATTTCAATGTTTTATTTATTCGTAAAAAAAATATTTATTTCTATTTTTTCACTTTTTTGTTTTATTTTATTTATATTTTTCTCGAATTTTTGTAATATATATTTTAAACTTGTAAACTTAGAAATTTTTTAGAAAATTTAAAAGAAAGCAAAAAAGAAAAATATTACAAAAATGTAGCAAAAAAAACAGATTTTTTTCTATTACAAAAAATATATATATATATATATTAAATCATTTAATAATATAATTTTTTTTTAAACTGCCCTCTTTTTTATTTAAAAAAAATGAGTAAATAATCCCTTAATATTTTTTTCCCTTAAAAGTAGAGGGAAAAAAAGCACACTAAAATTATATTTGGTTCCTCAAAAGTAAATTAGAAATAACTAAGGGCAATATTCCTTCAAATATAATTAAAGTTAATTACAAATTTATATATTTATAAATTATTTAATTTTTATATAAAGTCAAAAAATATATCAAATGAATAATATGCTTAAATTATTAATTTAAAACTTATTATTTAATTTTTACTTTAAGTATTAAGATTATTTGGTGAAATTAACTTAAATTATTTTAAATATTAAATTGACATATTTATCGTCATAAATTATAATTAGGGCAAAAGAGTTTGAGTAATAGTGGAAGTTGTAAAATAACAAAGGAAATCGTGAAGTTAACTAGGATAAATGAGGGTAAAAAAATAAAATGAAGATGTGAAATTAAAAATAAGTTAATTGTTTTACTTATTACTTAAAATTATTTTTTTACTTTAAGTCATATCATTAAATTATTTTACCAAATATTTTTAATTTACTTAATGATTTAAATTAAATTATTAAATCACTTTAAGTTGATTTGCCAAACACTCAATTAGTATGACAACATAAATTTTAAATAATACTTTGAGCATGTTTGAGATACGGGAATGAGAAGTAGGTATGAATATATTATTTATTTTCTTATCGATTCTCATGTTTGGATAATTTAAGTGACAATGAAAATGAAATCAAGAATGATTCCAAAATAATTGAAACCTCACTTTCATCCTTACGGTGTACAAATAGCATGCTTCTTAATTAAATTAAAACCGTTATATTACCACATCCAATTATGAGATAGGTTATCTGATTATATGTAACGGGAGCTTTAAATACAATTTTGTCATCCTAGCATCAACGGGAGATATGTCATTACCTATACAATGACCAAGTATTTAATTGTCTCTTTTCCTCACTTGCTTGGTGATTTGCTTTAATCAATTCTTATTGTTGTAAGAAGTAACAATGACAAAAAAAAAATAAAAAATCATCAAAAGTTGTTTTATGTTGGGTTGGGATTTTGGTTTGGACAATAATAAAGGGTTTAATATCCACTCAACCTAACCTTCAATTAATAGACTTATGGCAAGGGTACATACATACATACAAAAAAATTGATTATACTAGTTCTAATGGAATGCAGAATAGAGATGGAGGTTGAGGACTACATATAGAAGGCCAAAACATCATGTTTTGTACTGCTCTCTCTTACATCACACCGAGGTTACTTGGAGAAGGAGCTGATGGTGGAGACAGAAATATGGATAAAGCGAGAAAATGGATTCTCAATTGCGGTGGAATCACATGCATTCCTTCATGGGGAATAATGCCGCTTTCGATAAGACTACTATTGTTCACTCTATTAGATTCAAGCTTGCTTAGCATAAATAGATGAAGAATCATTAATATCATCATTTTTCATTTATTTTTAGGCAATTGGTGTATTTGACTGGAAAGAAAACAACCCACTACCCTTTCAGATATGGTTTCTTCCTTACTTCATTCCTATGCACCCAAGTTTTTCTTCTTCCTCTTCTTTACCATTATAGAATAAGAAAATGCTACTCTTTTAGTATAGTGAATTATCAATGTGAGTTCTTTGGCAAGATAATATATATATAAATCTTTTTTTTTTTTTAAGAGAATCTAGTTGAAGAGAAAGTTCATTTTTCGACAATAATACATGTAAGTAGATTTTATAAAATATTTTCTTTTCTTTTTAATTTTATTTAACTTAATAAAGTAAATGTTAATTTCATTCATTTGGATTAAATATACTAAACTTTGTGAGGTTTAGATAAAATATACTTAATTGTTATTGACTTAAAATTTCATGAAAGTTGTCATTTGTTTTGAAGAAAGAAAAAAAAAAGTGAAATTAACAAATAAATAGGATAAGAAACAATATTTGATGAAATTTTAAATTAATTGTAGTTGAGGATATTTAACTCAACCTCAAGAGAGGTGAGTGAAATTCACTTTATAAAGTAAATTTACTTTTTAGTTTTATTTAAAATTTATAACATTATTTTTATCTAAATTTTTTGTGGCATTTGAAATGCAATTATTTTTTATGTTAAAAAAATTAAATTTACATTTATAGGAATTTAGTTTAATTTAAAAAAATCTATTACTATATATAAGATTTTTTTTTTCTTTGAAATTTGATGATATAATACATAAGATGTTTTTATGGGAAATTTGAGTGGGGACATTACTAGATCTACCTTGCCCTATCTAACTATATATAATTTGGCTTTTTATTTTTTGGAATTTGATGGGATACTACATAAGCATCCTAGGTATGTTTGTTTTGAAAATCTTTTCAAAATTATTGACTAAATTACTTGGGTTTTAGGTATAAAAAGGATTTGAAAATCTTATATAGGTCTGTTAAATAGAAAATTATAAGAAAATCTATACATGTCATTATTTCCTCTTGTTCAAAAACTTTAAAAATTATGATCAAGTTTGAAAAATCTTGAACGTTTATTTAGAAAGAAAAAACAAATACCAAGAATTAACTGAGTTATCAAACCTCCATATGGTTTTAAGGTGATTTATTAAGGAGCATAGGGAAGTGTTGCATCGTGGATATGATGAATACATATAGGTATTGGTCATTATAAAAATTGCAAGAAGAATTCAAGTAAAAATAAATAAATTAAGCACTATTATTTTAAGGTTGAAAGTGTTTTTTAAAAACATGGTTAAACTAACTCTAAATCTCAATAATCAACCAAAATAATAATGGACTCAAATATAATAAGACCAAAAGTTTTAAATTTAAGATATTCCAATTAGGTATAGAAAACATGACAAGAATATAGGTTATATATTAGCATGTTAAGTTATCATTTGCTAACCTCCATTATCACCCCGATTAAGGGTTCTCCATATAAAATGGAATTTATAGAAGAATTTTAAAATTAAACTCAATTTTGACTTATATGACTAATTCTTTGGATTGAAGAGATTGTTTCATACTCTTACCAATTTGTAGTTTGTTTGCATTAGATATGAGGAGTTTTATAAGAAAATATGCAATGTTAAAGCATCAAAAGGCTAGAACTTGAAACTAGCCTAAGATGCTATAGCAAAAAAATCAATGATATTGGTAGAATTATTGGTTCAAATATCACATATGGGGAAAATGAAAAAATGGATGGGAAGTCAGTGCACCTAGTTTTTTGGCTAAAAATATGGAAGAAAAAAAAAATCAAGTCTTTTGTTAAAAAAAAAAAAAAAAACCCCAACTTTATCCTTTATTTTAA
Source organism: Vitis x doaniana (assembly GCA_030345155.1). NCBI lineage: Eukaryota > Viridiplantae > Streptophyta > Magnoliopsida > Vitales > Vitaceae > Vitis > Vitis x doaniana. The sequence continues at coordinate 9,475,840 of CP128323.1, forward strand.
AATTTTACAAAAAAATAAAAATAAAAATTATGAGCACTTTATTTCTAATTTTTCATTATTTTATCACTTTAGTTATGTTATTTAAAAAAAAAAATTTGAAAGATAAAGTTATTGACAAATAACTAAAATATTAAAAACAATTATAAAAGATCAGTTTTTAATATTTTTATAAAATATAAGTTTTACATAAAAATTAATTTGATAAGATAAATTATAAATACAATTTTCAATAATTTTAATAATTTAAATAAAGTTACAAAAAAAAAATTGTCGGGAGACTTTTAAAATGGACTTTCAAATAAAATTATATAACATCCTATTTAAAAATTTGAATGATTTAATTTTTGTCTTCAAAATATAATAAAAATATTCAATAAAATTAATAATTTTGTTGAGATATTTTAAATTTTTAAATAAATGAATATAAATATATTGAATTTTTTAACAGTTTTAGTAAAATAAGAATTTGAATCATTTTAATTAGCTATATATATATATATATATGTGTGTGTGTGTGTGTGTGTGTGTGTGTGTGTGTGTGTGTGTGTGTGTGTGTGTGTGTGTGTGTGTGTGTGTGTGTGTGTGTGTGTGTGTGTGTGTGTGTGTGTGTGTGTGTGTGTGTGTGTGTGTGTGTGTGTAGCTTATTTTGGCTTCTAAGCTAAATAATGTTTTGCATGATTAGACCAGACTTCTAGTTAAAAATTGACATCTCCATCTCTCCATCATCTCTCTGTCATTAGATTGAAGTAAATCCCCATCTCTAGCTACCCCCTCCTCTCTCCTTTGTGCTTGTCCACGTCTACTCTACATTTTGATTATGAGTCTTTCAAATAAACAGTTTTGACAACATCTCTAATCCATCCCCATTCCCCATTTGACCTTCATCGGAGCAAATTTAAGGTTGTAAGAAAGAGGGGTGTAACCTTGAACACAGCATAAGTAGCATAAGTGGTATTTGGGAACAACATAAGTTTTTTTCTTCATGATATGGTGTGGTTTGGAATAGGATGTTTTTTTATCAATGATTCAATAATATTATAGTTGGGTTTAAATGATGTGTAATAAAGTGGAAATGAGTTTGAAATTCAGTTTGGAAATGGATCATTTAATATGAGGTGAAACTTAGTTTTAAGTGTATGAAAGAAATATTTTTACTAAAAGCTTGAAATATTGACCACTTTAAAAGAATAATTTTCATGAATTTGAATTTAAATATAACCTTTAATGAACTAAACCACTCCTTATTAGAAATTTTAATGAAAGGTATTTTTATTGAAAAAGAAAAATATAACATTTTTTCTTTAAAAAAAAGGTGAAGGTTATTTTTGGCAAAATGGGATCATATTTTGACCTTTTTATCCCTACATGAGATGTGGTAGTTGTATTTTACTAAAAATAGTTTTTTAATTAAGTGGAGCTAAGTTTCGGGGAAAAAAAATAGGGGAAAGAAAAGGATTAACTTCAATTATTCAATAAGTAATAGTGATTAAGTAATTACAATAATTTAAGTTAAATTAAATAAATACATGAAAAGTTTGGCACAAAAATTAAGGGTTTATTTTTTTTTCAAGTATACAACATGTAATAAGTTGGTAGGTGACTGTAGTCAAAATAGGGGAACCCAAGTAATAATTTATTGGTAAATGGACTCAAATTGCTGGAAAAATGTTCTTTATTATAGGAGAAAAGTGTTGTTTATGATAGGAAAAAAAACATACTTATATGGTCATTTTGATTCAAAATATATGCATATGGGCAATTTTAATACTAAAACCTAAGCATTCAACAATACTAATAATAGCTCAAAAGTAACATATACAACTCATTCAGAATTATTAAACTGTCCAATTCATACGCTTCAAATCAACTTAAATTGATGCCAAGTTTGATGCAAAGAGATATAGCCATGTTAATGATGCCCCATGACAGAACAATGGTTGCATCTTCTTGCAACTTTTCCTCCTCCAAGAATCCAGAAATTCAATCAAGTGAAACCTTTGTCTGAGCCATCATCGAGACCAAGTCGCGGTCTTGAAAGAGGATTCAGAAAGTGGCCAGAGCAGGAAGACCACCTCCTGCTGTGAGCTGACCACACCTAACAAGATTGAAGAATCAAAGGTGAGGCAGTAACAAAAATTGGGCGAGCTCCAGAAAATGAATGTAACAAAAACCAGCGAGCAGAGAGCTTTCCGAAGCCACTGGAGCTTGTTCTGAAGGTTTGCTCTTAAGAGTTAAGGAACTCATGGCCCATCCAAGTAAGCTAGCATTTCCTGGCATTGATAAGGTTTACAACCCCATGGATTCCTCCAACTTCTGGATTTGGTTCAAGTAAGAAGATTCAAGTTAACATGACATATGGAGCAATCCTAACACAATGGACAGGAAATCTAGTGTGGAGTTTTAAAGGTCCTCCAGATTTCAATGTTTTCATGGCATAATTGATTGGAGCCAAAATATGTGCTCTAATGGCACATATTTGATATGATTTGTGCACCAAAGGACATTCAAATCATCCAACTTGACCTAAATCAATGCTAAGGCCCTATCCATGAGTTTAATCTATACTTTGGAGATTTATCTCAGGTTCAAGGGAAGAAAATTGTGCAAATTGAATGACTTTAGATTTTGAAAGATCAAGAAAGGGCTAAATGAGGAAATAAGTGAGTCAAGACTCATTGAATGTAAGGAAAGGCAAAAAAAGGATATCATGAGGTTGGAGGATGATAAATGACCATTATGGAGTAAGAAAGAAGGCAAGAAAGCATGGGAAATGAGGCATAAAGCAAGATTGAGCTGCATGGAAATTTAGAACTCAAAAATCTGATGGCATTATATACTCTGACTTTGAGGACAAATTTGGAGCACTTTCTGGAGTCCATTATATACATAATATATATCGTTTCGAAGCTCGGGAAGTCAGGAGTCCAACGCTTCAAACAGTTTGCAAATCGGAGCTGAAATGAAGAAGTTATGGCCATTTGAAGACAACTGCACCAAGTTGGAGGGTCATTTAGAAATGATTTCGAAATTCAACTTATGATTTCAAAATTCAACTTATGAATTCGAAATCCACTTCGAAATGACACCAATTTCGAATTCACCCACTGCCGCTTTGATGTTCCGCCTCCTCCACTTCGAAATGACACCAATTTCGAATTCACCCACTGTCACTTTGATGTTCCGCCTCCTCTACCTCGGGAATTGCATCTAAAGCACTCCATCCACCCTAGGTGGACCCCACACGACTAGAAATCACCATTTATTATTTTTTAATCATTTTTAGGAAATTATTTTGTAATAAGTGGCCAATGAGAGTGTGCCACATGTTAGGTAATTGAGGATATTATATAAACTCTCTCAATTCTAGGTTTTAGGGATCTTGGATTTTTTTCTGGAGAGTTTGACATTGAAGGTGGAAGAAGACGAGAACTTTGGTTTGTTTTCTTTTTCTTCTTTATTGAATATATTGTTTTTAGTTTCTTTTGATTCAAATTATGGATTTTTACCCTATTATGGATTGTGAATGTGACATCACCCCCATGAGAGGCTAAGAGCCAACTTGGGGCTTGAAGCATGAAAACCTAAGGGCTAGGAAATCTATAGGGACAATGGGTAAATTACTATAACAATGAGATTCATTATTGGTTGGATGACAATTTATTATTATTTTTATCCTATCCTTGTGAGTTCGTTTAGGGAATAATACGGTAGGTTATTACTCGATACTAGTGATTCTTGGTAATTCTTGATCATTTGTTTTCCTCGTCTTACCAGCCGTTATTTGCCCCTAAACAAAGCTATAAGGAGTAGGAAGGATTAAAAAGTCAAATCTTAAATTGATAATTAATCTCATTATTTGATGGTTTTAGGAATCTGTTTTAAAAAGGAAAAATTAGGTTTCGGATGCAATTTTGAGTTATAGAACCCAACTTGATCGCGAGTGGCCAAGGATCCCAAAAACCTAAGATCATATTACTTAAAATACCCTTGTTTTCTATAATTTCTATACCCTAGGTTGGATTGTGGAAAACCCCAAACTTGAATCAATTGAATTTAAAATCAATATTCATTTTCTCTTATTAATTGAATTTCTTTTACTTGGTTTCACATTATTCACATATTGTTTTTCACTTAAGGATTTAAACAAAAACAATTCATTTATTCTAGTATTGACAATTTTCATAAGCCAGTCCTTGAGAACGATACCCGGAATACTACAAAAGCCGTAGTGACTCTTTCTCTAGTTTTTCTTGACCAGAGTTACTACGTAAAAAGGCAAAGTATTTTGGTACAATAGAGAATTTTCGGTCAATAATCCAAAGAACTGGTGTACAGATACTTCCCACTAGCATCAAGTTGCATCTTCTGTATTTGAGTTTTAACATAATCAAAGGGTAAACTAAATGCTGAAGCAAAGAACCCCGAAACAACACTGGGTCCCATTGCAGTACTAGCTTCACCCAAACCAAGGAAATCCTTGAAAAACTCAACACTTTGATCATAGGATGCAAGCATATCTATGTTCAATGCCATTGCTCGCACTGTAGTAAGACCTGTGCCTTGCCAAAGTGCTAGAACCCATTCATCTACAACAGTATAGTGCATGGAAAGCATTTTTGTAATTCTGGCATCGAGCAACAGGTAAAGTGGCATCAGCTTGCATACGAATGAGTGATGAATCTACAAGACTACCAACAGTCGCTCCAATAGCTTCAACAGTCACGCCACAAAGAGCTTTTTGATACAGAGGTAATGGTTTTCCATAATTAGTAGCAACAACTTTATTAGTTAGGACCTTGAATGATCTAAGTCTTGTAGTTGTATATGTAGCTTGCCTAAGCAACCCAGCAGACAGTCCATTGGGGAAGGCTTTAATGCCCTCATTTTGAAGCATTGTCTTAGTAATACAATGATTTGCATCCTAGGATCAAGCTTGTCAAGAAAGACAACTTCCATTGCATTTCCATGGTAGCCCAAGGTATTGCAATGCTTCATTCCAGTAGATTAACCTTTGTGTCTCACCCATAGGCTGGTTTCAAGATAGATCAACAGTTTTTAGGTTGGGAATCTTCAAGCAGTGGGGTTCCCGAATATGCAATAACCAGCTGTCTAGGACTACGATTCCTGCCAACAAATCTTTCCACACCAGAAGTTGTATGAACTGATCTGTTGGAGGGATCATGCACCACTTCCACTGATATTTGACTTATCATCTAAGCAAGAATGGTTGGATGAAACCATGTCTGATGATTGCTCACTGATCTGTTCTGGAAAAAGTAGGTTTTGTCTGATCAAAAGGAAGTTGTAGTTTGCCCTCGTAGAATTTTGAAAGTGCACAAGTAGCAATTCTGAGCGTATACAGCTTTGCAGGCTAGTTCAATTATGCTAGCAAAGGAAGTAGAGCTCCATTGCCAAGGACAAGATCACCGCATCTGAAATCTCATGATGCCACCAGTAAGCTTGTTGTCCTTTTGAAACCCAAAGCAGATCTCTTCAAGAATTAGACCAAGGGAAATAGTTATTGGATAGTACCAGATTATCAATTAGTTTCAACTGTGACATAGATTTTGGAATTGAACTTGTAAGCCTGTTTGCACCTAGTCTCATTAACCTTTGACTTACCCTTTACCTTGGTAGCTGGCTTATCTACCTCCATAGTTGTTGAATAACCTGTACCATCTTCATTTGTCTAAGTAAGCTTCTATAGTTCATTTATTAGAGTAACGATAGCCTCAAGATCATAAAAGGGGTTCCCCGGTGCATCCAAGGCAGAGATACCTTTCCTTGGGAGGCAAGCACAAACCTTTTGACGATGCTTTATTCAGTTTGTCCGTTATAAAGCCAACAAATTTCTTGTTTTCATCTACCGTAGTTTGAACAAGATATACCTGCTCATTATGTACATGAATATTTCTTTTCAGTAAATGAGAAGGTATGGTAGTCTTGGCTCCAAAATTCACCATATCCAATACTCTCATTTATATCACTGCACCAAGTCCTAAAAGAGTTGAGGACCTCAGCAATCTGGTCTACTGAATCATCAATAGAAAGTGTGGCTTCATCAAAGCTGCTGAGTTCAGATTTTGTAAAAGATGAAGAGAACGTATTCCTGGGAGCATTAGACTCTAAATTGTATGAAAACTGGATTGGACCTTTCTTTAACTATGCAGACGATATGACTAAAGCATGTGCTCTACTCTATTGAAGTCCTTTGTCAGTTGAAGCTTTTGAGAGAAGTCCTTCAAAATAATTTGACAATTGAATCTGAGGGATGATGTGGTTAGACTTTGCAATGGAATGTCTTCGCTCAGGCGCATGTGTTGAAGTAAGACATTCAACAAGATGCTACAAAGCTATATAAGCACGTTTCCAATTGCCTGAGTACATATTCATCAGGAGTGCCTCAGGATGATAAACAGGCAAAGATCCACATAATTTCTCTGCAACTTCTGGTATACTCCAGAAACTGAGCTTGGCACCAGAATCATATTTCATTCGAGTCTTTGCTGCAAACAAACTGCTGGATAGATGGCCATTCTTATTTATGTTAATAGGCAGCTTGGATTTGCATTCTTCGGTACCATCTTCCATTGATAATGTTTTGAAATCAAGAATGCCAGATTTGGTGGAAATTATAGGAAGAACACCTCTGTATTCTTCAAATTTGAAATCAGGACTGCCCTTTGTACATTATGGGTGGCAATTAAACTGATCTTTCCTATCCACACTTAATAACCATTGACCAAACAGACAAAAATAGTTATTGTGAATGACCACAACTGTGGCCTTGGGCCCCCAAAGGAAAGTCATGAATAGAAGGGAAAGTACAAGCAGATGCCATACAAAACCAAATACGCAATTCTAGAGATTTTCCAGAGCTTAACAAAGTCTGACCACCATAATGCCTCTGGGCATACACCTGCAACTCATTTTGCATGCAAACTCCGAGCAGTAACTGACCATTTCCTAATTCTAACCGACTTAGAGCAACAACATCTCCATCCACAAAAATGGTATCTTCTAATACGAAACTTCCTGCACCCGTAAGGTGTATAGACTCCCGTATACGAAGAGTGCTGGCAGTACTTAAATGACTAGCCATACAGATGGTTGCAATCTTCTAACCACAATCAGTCAAAGATATCACACTGACGGGTCCTTGATGTGCCACAAACATACCCACAAGCTCTCATAGAAAATGAGGGTTTGATAATCCAAAAGAGTTGCTTCTCCATAGTTTCAAAGTACCATTAGAGCAGCCTGTGGCCGTGTGATATGCAAAAATGTCAATATGCAAATCATTAGAAGAAGCCTGACCTTGTTGTAATGAAGGAATTAAATTAGTTGGACAAACCGCAACATAACTTGTAACCTGGTCATGGATATGAGGATCTGGAAATTGGGATGAGCAAGGATTTACAAAGAACATAATTTTTTTTTTTTTTTTACTAGAAAAAATATTCTCAAACCCCATCTCCTCATTTTTAGCAGTATTTCCAATGTTAAAACTGCATCCAAAGCAGCTTCTTAATAGATCATAGGAATGCAAAGTGATTGCCCAAAAAGGTATTCTTCAAGTGAAGCATGACGTGTGAGAAGATTGTGCAATAATTCAAAGCAAAGTTCATGGACGTGTCCGGTCTTCCTCTGCTCATGTAAACCTGTAATGCTGTCAGCAATCTTGTCTTCAGAATAGCAGCCCTGACAACTGAGTATGGAAAGCAAAATATCCATGTGCTTCCCACTAAGCTTTTTCGCAACCATCCTCATAAATTGAGGTGTGCCATTCTAGAGAAAAGGCACATTCTTTTAGAAATCCCAATACTTCTGAAGCAGCTTGAATTAGCATATTGCAGCAATTGGAAGTCAGATTGACTGAAGCAGGGGTTTGATCACATCTATCTGTAAATCCTACAGACCGACCACCCCCAGAGGAAAGGTTTCCAGAAAAAAAGGCTTCATCATCATGACAAACAGCATTCTCTGTTTCAGAGTTGCAACTGCCCTTGTTATACTACTCCTGTGCACTTCAACATTTGCTCTTCAGTTATACCACCTCCTTAGATAGCATCTATCCCACACCATGAAGCAAGAAAGATTCACTGTAATAGGATCTAATAGCAGCAACAAACAGGGTGATCCTGAAGTAATGTGCATTTCCATCATGAGATTTACCATAATGTGTCAATGATCTAACATCAATAACTGGCTGAGGATCAGGTTCATCATCAAATGCAAGACTATGCTTTAACTCTCAATCTGAGTTGTCTATTCATATCTTGAATCATTAAAATGCTAAAATTAATGACTCACTGAAACCTGCAGGTTCCTCATCTTTCAATTTCAATGGGTTCCTCTAAACCTACTTCATAACGGCTGTGATCTCACTTGGAGATATCTTGAACTCGATTTCATCAATATCTTCAGCCTACACTTCTGTTGGAACACAGGCGACAGTAGTAGCGGGAAGAGGTGCTGTAGGTTTTCCAATTATATTGGTCAAGGCACGCCCTTGAATCTGGTAGCTGAACATTCTTCAGACTAAAAGTGTCCAAGCATCTCTGAGTGTAACCATTCTGACCAACACAAACATCATTCAATGAATCCCAAGGCACATTTGACAAACAAGAACTGATAGAATCTAAGTATATTTTCCCAAGTCGATCATATTCTTGCTCCAAATATTTCAATATATCGCGCAAAACTCAAATAATACCAGCCACTGCAGACCAATTTGCATTTTTCAGTCTGAGTTTTACAAAAACAACAGAACTTGACTTCTCAGTGGAAATTTCATTCCCAGTAGTTTAAAGTGCTAAAGATGATGAAAGAAAGTTGCCAATTGCTACTTCAAAGGAAACACAAAAAAAATGAACAAATCCCTCCCAATTGCTTCTAGAAACGGCAACAAACTCAGAAATGACCACAAGAACCTTGCTTGCCAAATATTGAACATATTGACTCTCAGTAAGTTGGCTATGATTCTAGTCAAACAACAATGTTCTTCATAATTTTCTGATTTCTCAGTACAAGTAGGTTGAGCCGCCATGTCGTCATAGGAATCGGAATCAAGCTTATATATCCAGAGTTGAATCCTTCTTGAAACCTGGGAAAGGGCAAGCAGAAATCCAAGACATCATATACGAAAAAGGAGAGAGCCAATAATCTTATCATGCCAGCTGGATTTATAACCTACAGGCCATATCAGACTAGAATTATGATGTGAAGGTCGTGAGTCAATCTTCCCCAGGGAGAGAATATAGAAATCTTCGAACTGAACTGGAAATTGATTATTAGTATATTGGGAGTCGCACCCACACATTTCCTCGGGTTCAGCCGCTGTAACCCTTAAATTGTTTGTGAATTTGTAGTCTTGAACATCATCAACCTCCCTAGAATCCTGCAATTCTCCCAGCATGATTGCACTTAACTGTTGCACTGACCATTCTTGTACTTAGAACCTCCAAGTTGAAGGCATATGTCAATTTAAAGTTTGCTCCTGACGCTGCAGCAGCTGCAGCAATAACTGTAGGAACATTTGCTTGCTCATATACCTATCCAACTATCATTCTTCCCAGTGCCAATCCATATCTCAGATAGAAGAGAGGCGTGTGCTGAGCTCTTTGCCATAACTGCAACAAATCGAATATCATAAGGAGAACCGGAAACGGCATTCAGCAGCTCCACATCTTTCGAAGCATCCCCACTCTCATTTCCATAGAAAATGCCTCCAATACAACATCTTCTAAAGATCATTCTATTTTCAGTAAGTGTTTTAGTTTTATCAGTCAAAATATACTTGATCTGCCCCAAGTCCTCATTTATTGTCGTATTTGTTGCATGGAATGGAACACTCGTTTCTTGGTCAATCATCTGGTTATCCCAATCAATGAGCTTTGCATATAAGCTCCTCACAAGATCCAAAGATACCTTTATAGATATGGGGATCATAATTGAACAAAGAAGCTCAAACCGTAGAGGAATGACCAATAGCTTATCCCATGGACCTTCCTTTGAGTATAGAACATACCATTGCTTTAGTGCTTCTGTATCTTTCCAAACATTCCCAACTGTGCCTAGAACAATGACAACCAATATTTGAAAAACAAATATTGCTCCAATTAGCTTGTCAATCATGGCATCTACAACTGTTAATTTTGATTCAGGAATACCTCGACTCATATCCAACTTGGTTTCTTTGCCTGTATAAACAGCGACCCCACAAACCCGCTCTGTATTCTGCAAGTAGCATGACTGAAGAATTGTTTTTTTTTTTTTTTTTTTTTTTTTTATGGTTAAAGGACACAAATCATTATTGATGAACCGAGGGAACAAACGCAGATTTGTATCAAATCTTCTAATGTCCTTATCTGGAATGGGACACTCAATAACACCCTTCGTTTTGCGCAATAGCCCAAAATCTATACTCATGCAAGCAGAGGATATAACCCTCGTCTTAAGATCGATTTCCCCATCTAGGGCAGCTGTCTCCACATAGCAAACACCTTGTGGATCAGAGGTGCCAATTAAAACAAGATCACATGGCACTTCTTCATTCTCACAAAGCCAGACTACATTACCAATATGTTGGCAGTCTGTGAGGCACTGCTCAATGAAGGGGTCCAAAGTGGAATTGTTCAGCAACTTGGCTATATGTTGTGATGTGTCTGTCGCATTTGCATGGGCAACCTTGAGTGCAATCAAGGCGAGGCCTTCCATGTCCGCCTGGCCACTATTTGGGTCGGTCCGAAGGCTGGCCATACAGATATCACTATGAGGAGAGTGCTGACAGACCTTTTCTATCAGTTCGTTGCCAGTGGTCAGATTGACTTGGAGGGCGAAGCAATGGCCTAGAGGTAAAAGGAAGAAGAAGAAGAAGAAGAAGAAGAAGAAGCTTGAGTTGGGTTCCATTGTTTTTTTGGTGGACAAAAATGAGGAATGCTTTGGTGGGTACAGAAAGAGGGTAATGTATAGTTTTCTCTAGTAAGTAGTTGAGAGGAGGGATTGAAGAGTGGCCATTAAAGGCTAAGACAAATGCGCTTAGCCACTAGATAACAAGGTTTGAACTCTTCTCGGACTCGGAGTGAGTTTTGTGCATTCTTTTCTTGGGGTTTCCACTGATTTCTCCTATTCAACTGTATACTTTTCGCAGAAAGAAAGAATGGGCTGTGCTTTGAGGTGGGAAGTTTGTGTTTTCTTTGGGCTGTGCCAAGAAATTTGGGCCCATCCTCCCTAGCCCAATGATCCTCTGCCATTTCCAGCCTTATGCCATGAAATCTTTATGTTCTTATTGTTTATCAACATCACCACCTTTAAATTTTTTTATTTTTTATTTTTTTTTGGGTGGGGGGGGTGGTGCTCAACTGCTCATAGAAACCACGAAGCGAAATCATTGCATTTTGACTGAAACTTGTTCTAAAAAGAGGAGACATTTCCCACTATTTAGTGACATGGACAAACTCTCAGTAGAACTCTAAAGTTATTTCAATTGAGGCATGAAAATAAAATAATTTTGAACCCCAACTCTTTAAAATGAAAATCTTTTGTCTCATGGTAGCCTCATCCATACAACCCTTAAGAAATAGTCATTGGGCCTACTACATAAGAAAAATAGGGACAATTGTGTTTTGGACCTAGTTGAACCCAAAAATTAAGTTTTGGTCCATATAAGTTCACTATTTAAGTCCAGCGTGAATTACTTTCTTCACGTCATATCTTACTGTCCTCAACAATATGTTGGCCGATGATAACGTGATGATTTGAAAGCAAGGGAATATATTAGCTTCACTTTAACCCATTTAACTACGCTTGCAGATAACTCCAGGAGATGTGATTCTGTATGGGCCATTGAGTCCTATAGGGTTAGAAAAGCTAAATCTGATGCCAATGGGATGCTACCTCCAGTCTCCACAGTCCACTACAATACCTTGGAATCAGTTATCCAATATTTGAGTGGGATTTCTGCACACTTCATCCCTCATATCAACACTTTCGTCATTCCCCAATGTACACCCAAATACAAAGGCAAGGATTCGAACACCGTGTGGGGAAAGGAATATAGAACAAATAAAAAAAAACGAAGCAAAACTCGGAGAAGGAAAGAGCAGAAGATATTGATCACTAAACATAAATAGCCCCCCACTTCAAGTATTAATCCATGGGCTAAGAACAGAGGGAACAATGCAGAATAGGATTTAAACGAATACAGAGCATGATCACATTCAGGCATGGAGTTATATATTTATGAAGACATCAATGACACATAAAATAATCAAAATCGAAATAGGGTAAAGAAGTAAACGACCAATCTCAGCAGAACAACTTGTGGCCCTTAACGTCCACACCAATCAACAATTTATTAAATATTCAGAAACAAACACATGGAGAAATTGAACATGAGTAGGAATTTCGAGAATAGCTAGAAACGTACCTGGAAGAACCTTGGCTGCAATCACCCCTTTCCCACTCTTGTGTGCTTTTCCACCAAGACAATCAAAGAATCTCCCTTTCCAACATCCTTTCTCACGTATATATATCAGCCCCCAAAACCTAAATCTGTCCCAAAAAGGAAAATCCCCCATTTCCTTTCTTCTTTTCTTTTCTTCCTTTCTTCAATTCTTCATCTTTTTTTATGTATTTGTATCAGCCTCCCAAAAATTCAATCTGCTGAAAGAAATCCACTTTCATTTCTTTTATTTCCCTTCCTTTCAGAAAATTAGAATGCTTCTCTCTTTCTATGTAGGATCTCCTCTTTCCATATGTATGCAGCCACATTAATCCTCTTTTCCCTCCAAAAATATTTTTTTTACATTCTTTGAGTGCACATGCCTTAGTGAGAGTTGATCAACAGCCCCCATTCTCTTGTCAAACAATAAAAACGAAAATAGAAAGAATAAAACCAAAGAAGATTTAGCAATGTTGCAACATATAAAAGAATAAAGTAAAATAAAATAAATAAATAAAGTAAAAAAAAATAATAAAATAAAATAAAATAAAATGGTCAATCCTATGCGAGCCATGCAAGTCATGGGACTATGTGAGTCTTGCAAGAAACGTTAAAAAATGGGCAATTATGGGTTTAATTTTTGATAACTTGGAGGACTAAAGTGAAAAATTGAGAAGTTGGAGTTAGTGGCAGCCATGTGGCCTGCCACCTCCAATTTGGTTGCATGGAGAGAGGATCTAGAGAGAGAAAGTGTAGATTTGAGGTAAGAAGGTTATTTAATTTAGTAATTATATTTTATGTTGATTCCTAATGGTATGTTGAAACAAATTAATGTTAATATTTGTGTAAAAGTTGAGTTTAATTAGCTATAAACATGTTTTAACTAAAAATCAAGGACTAAAGTATTTTAGATTAAGTATTTTATTAATGGTAAGATTAACATAAATCTTTGTTTAATTTGGTTTAATTGAAAAATAGATTAGTAAACATGTGAGATGTTATTTAGACAATTGGGATTTGTTAATAGGTTAGGCTTTAAGAAAATCAAAACAATTAGTGTTTGTTAATTAATTAAGGAATATTAATATGAATTGTAAATATTGTTTAATTCAATTCAAATTTGATTTGAAAACCTGTAGGCACATGATTAGAAAATATTTTAATTAAAAATTAGCAAAAGTAAATTGTATACATTTTCATTGGTAGGAAGTCTATTAATATCGCATGCATAGAAGAATCATAGAGGGAAAGCCCGCGTAAGGTAGGGAATTTTATGCTCTCCCAGGGTGTGTCTGATTTCTTTCCTCGAAACATTTATTTCATGTTATTTCTATGATTTCATAAAATGTTTTAATGTGTCATTGCATCTTGGTTTATTGTGTTGAAATGTTGCATTGAGATTGGAACGTATATTGGTATGAAGATTCATGGTTTTGTGTTGTGGAAATGGTTCATGGTGTGGTTGCATTACAAGAAGGATACGAAATAATCACAGATGATATTCAGAGAATTGATTGGTAGAAAGTGTTTATGTGAAGCTACAAGCATTATCCTTTGATATATTGTTTATGTGGGACTGTGGGTCCTTGGGTAAAAGTCTCTATTGGTCCTGCCCCCTGGGTTTAAGTCCCTAAAGACACGGGGTTGGTCCTGCCCTTGGGTATGAGTCCCAAAAGACATGGGGTATGACTTGCCCTTGGGTGATGTCTTAGAATACTCATTATTATATTGACCGAGTATCTTGTGGAGCATTGATATCTGATATATAGATTAGTGGGGATGAACAATTTATTAGTTGTGAAAGGATGGACAAGGAAAAGCAAAGATGAAACCAGCAAACACATGCATACATGTTTGACGTGATTGCATATTTATTAATGGTTATAAAATGTTTATTAAGCATGCTATTACATGTTTACTTCAAGGTTTTTAAGGGTATGCTTTAAGATGGTTATAAACTTTCCTATTGAGTTGTGAACTCACCCTATCCCTTCCACCTTTAGATGCAGGTCATAAGACCTATGCAGGAAATAATGCTTGAGCATAGCTTTATTGTGATTGAATGTTGTTTGCTTGCATTGAAAGTGTTTTGAGGTTTTGCCTTTGTATTAAAGATTGAATCTTTTTGTAGGAATGAAGTATTATATATATATATATATATATATATATATATATATATTTGTCAGGTACAATTGTAGTATGGGCTACTCGTAGTGAACCATGGGTTTGGTATATGTAAATTAATATAATACAAGTTTCTTCTTTGAAATGAAACATATTTTGTTAACTAATAGTTACAATGTTTAATACAAGATGTACTCTTTATAACATGTTTTGCATATTCTCTTTTTGCACAAAATCAAGAAAGAACTCAACATTTAAATTTTGGTATCCCCATATCTTTAAGAGCACTTTTATTGTATTTGAGTATCAATTGTAAAGTTTGAAAAAAAAAAAGAAAAAAAACCGGGGTGTCACATGGATGACCTAAGAAATTGAAGGAACGAACCATGAACATAGGCCGAACCTAGGAATGTGTCCAAATATTTGGAACCCGAAGGAAGTAAGAACAACCTAGATAGAAACTAGGATGACATGACAATGATGAGAAACAAAAAAAAAAAAAAAAAAAAACAACCAACTAAGCTTAGGTACAACCTAGAATGGTATGTAGATGATCGGAAAAAAAAAATTACTCAAATTGGATATAGATAGAACCTAGGATGATGTCCCAATGATGAGAAATTAGAGGAACAAATGAATAAACTTAGATTAAAACTAGGATAGCAACCCAATGACGGGTGACTAAAGGAACTAAGAATGAACAGAGATAGAACCAAGAATTATGGTCCAATGACGAGCTATCAAAAGAACAAACGAATTAGCTTAGATAGAACCTAAGATGGCAACTCAATTATGTGAAACTAAACAAACTAAGAACGAAAATGAGTAGAACTATGAATGGCATTCCAATGATGAGCAATCTCGGGAACAAATGATTAAGTTTAGATAGAACTTAGGATGACATCCTGATTATGGGGTGAAGGACGAGGGATACCCTAAAGAAACTTAAGGAAGTGGGATGCCTTAAACAATGCCCTTAATAAACTTAATGACGAGAATTATCTACACAAAGTCAATGAAGGGGGATGCTCTAAGAATATTCGAATAAGCGGGATGCCCTTAAAAAGCCATTGGAAGAAGAACGTCATAAATGAACATTAAGAAGGGGGATTCACTAACAAGGCTCTTAGAAAGGGCATGCCACAAAAAAACCCCCCCAAACAAGGATGCCCAATCCCAACAAAAGCGGTTGTGCCAAAAAAAACCTTAAGAAATGGAGTTGCGCTAAACAAACTACTGGATGGGGATGCCCTACTACACTAAAGGAAGTGGGAGTCTGCTAAGTAATCCCTAGGAAAGGGTATGCGCTAAAAGAATTGAAGGAAGGTTGGTTGGTCTAAACAAACTCTAGGAAAGTGAATGAATTAAAAATCTCTATGAAGATGGATGACCTAAGAAACTGAAGGAAGTGATGGACTAAAGTAAATCAAGGTAGTTTGATTACCCATTGTATAGGAATGTCCAAAAAAAAAAAAAAGGAATGTTAATACCTAATAACACTCGAGGAAAGAGGATACCCTAAATAAACTCAATGAAGGGAAATACCCTAAACAAACTTAAGGAAGGAGATGCCCGAAAACAACTCAAGGAAGGAGGATGTCTTGAACATACTCAAGGAATAGGGCATACCCTGAAACAAACTCAAGAAAGGGGGATGTTCTAAACATACTCAAGGATGTGGGCATAACCTAAACAAACGCAAGGAATAGGAATTCTACAAAGAAACTACGAGATGGGGAGGAGGAGATGCCTTAATAACATTGAAGAAAATGAGATGATCTAAACATAGATAAGGAAGGTGGATGCCATAAATTAACTGAATGAAAGGGGATATCTTAAAGAAAATAATGGAAAAAGATGCCTTAATAAGACTCGATGAAATCACATTCCCTAAATGAACTCAAGGAAGGTCCATGCATTAAAGAAACACAAAAGATGAGGTTGCCCTAAATAAACTCAACGATGGAGGATGCCCTAAACAAACTCAAAAAAAGGCGTTGCCATTAAGAAACTCATGTCAAACATGTATGCATGTATTTGTTGGTTTCATCTTTGCTTTTCCACATCCATCATTTTAGAACTGATAAATTGCTAACCCCCACCAATCTACACATTAGATATCAATGCTCCAATAGATACTCGGTCAATGTAATAATGACTATTTTGGGACATCACCCAAGGGCAAGTCATACCCCGTGTCTTTTAGGACTCATACCTAATGGCAGGACCAACCTTGTATCTTTAGGGACTAAAATTGTAATACCTAGCACTAATGAATTAAATAGGCGATAATGATTATCTTAGTACTTAGTTTTAAACATGGTTAATTAGATTTTAAAACTAGTTTAGTGTTAATCCTGTTTAATTATGAGTTATAGTTTGATTAAGGTTAATTGAGATTAGTTAATGACTTAACAAGCTTATTAGGCTTTTAGGGGTTGATTATAGTTTTGAAAACGTAAAGGACTAATAGGCAATTATGGGTTTTATCTTTGATAACTTGAAAGACTAAAGTGCAAAATTGGGAAGTTGGAGTTAGTGGAAGCCAAGTGGCATGCCACCTCCTACTTGGGTGGATTGGTGGCAGCCATGTGGCTTGCCACCTCCTACTTGGCTGCATGGAGAGCCCTATATAAGGGCTTGCAGCTCGTTTTGCACCATTTTTGCTGCAGCAACTTGGGATAGAGAGAGAATCTAGAGAGAGAGTTTAGATTTGAGGTAAGCAAGGTGTTTAATTTAGTAATTTTGGTTTATCTTAGTTCCTAATGGTATGTTGAAACATATTTTAGTTAAAAATCACAATTAATTAGAGATTAAAGTATTTTAGCTTTAAGTATTTTATTAATGGTAAGATCAGCATAAATCTTGAGATTTGTTAATAGGTTAGACTTTAAGAAAATCAAAGCAATTAGTGTTTAGTAATTAATTAGGGAATATTAATATGCATTGTAGATATTGTTTAATTCAATTCAAATTTGATTTGAAAACTTGTAGGCATTTAGATTAGAGAATATTAGAATTAAAAATTAGCAACAGTAAATTGTATAAATTTTCATCATTAGGAAGTCTAAATTATGTGTTTCATTTCAGTTCCTTGTAATAAGTAAAAATCGCCAAGATAGAAGAATCATAGAGGGAATTCTCTAAACAAACTTAAGGAAGTGGGATGCCCTAAACGATGCCCTTAATAAACTTAATGAAGGGAATTCTCTTAACAAAGTCAAGGAAGGGGGATGCTCTAAGCAAATTCGAGTAAGCAGGATGCCCTTAAAAAGCCAATGGAAGAAGAATGTCGTAAATGAACATTAAGAAGGGGGATTCACTAATAAGACTCATAGAAAGGGCATGCCACAAACAAACTCTACCAAGGGGGATGCCCAATCCCAACAAAAGCGGTTGTGCTAAAAAACATCAAGAAATGGAGTTGCGCTAAACAAACTACTGGATGGGGATGCCCTACTACACTAAAGGAAGTGGGAGTCTGGTAAGTAATCCCTATGAAAGGGTATGCCCTAAAAGAATTGAAGGAAGTTGGTTGGTCTAAACAAACTCTAGGAAAGCGAATGAATTAAAAATCTCTATGAAGATGGATGACCTAAGAAACTGAAGGAAGTGATGGACTAAAGTAAATCAAGGTAGTTTGATTGCCCAATGAACAGGAATGTCCAAAAAAAAAATAGAGGAATGTTAATACCTAATAACACTCAAGGAAAAAGGATGCCCTAAATAAACTCAATGAAGGGGAATACCCTAAACAAACTTAAGGAAGGGGATGCCTAAAAACAAATCAAGGAAGGAGGATGTCCTGAACATACTCAAGGAATAGGGCATACCCTGAAACAAACTAAAGAAAGGGGGATGTGCTAAACATACTCAAGGATGTGGCAATAACCTAAACAAACGTAAGGAATAGGAATTCTACAAAGAAACTACAAGATGGGGGAGGAGGAGATGCCTTAATAACATTGAAGAAAAGGGGATGATCTAAACATAGATAAGGAAGGTTGATGCCATAAATTAACTGAATGAAGGAGGATGTCTTAAACAAAATAATGGAAAAAGATGCCTTGATAAGACTTGATGAAATCACATTCCTTAAATGAACTCAAGGAAGGTCCATGCATTAAAGAAACACAAAAGATGAGGTTGCCCTAAACAAACTAAAAAAAAAGGCATTGCCATTAGGAAACTCATGGAAAGTGTGTTTCACTTCTGCCTCGGCTTCGACCTTAAGTCTTTCTTGGGAGTTCCACTCTGTATCAGGTCTTCGACCTTAAGTTTTCTCAGGCTGCGCCCTTTGATAAGGTCCTTCGGACCCTTCGATCTCTCTTTGAGGGAACCCTTTGGGTCCTTTGGACAAAGGAAAGGGGAAAAAACTAGCATATCCTATTGGGGGGCTAATACGATAATAGCCCTTTAGCTCTTATATGCTCATTATCCCAGGCAATATGATATGCGCTTTAGGGCATCCCTAAGATATGTTTTCAGATACTGCTATACAATTACAACCCGTCTTTGCTCAATGGATATAAAACATCCATGCCCTAGCACATGCTAATAAGACTCAAGAATGAGGGTTGCCTCAAACATAATCAAATAAGGGAGATGCCATAAGTAACTCTAAGAATCGGGTTGTCTTAAACAAACACTAAAAAAATTCTCAATGAAGAGGGCACAAACACTAAAATAACTCAAGGAATAGATATTCTATAAAGAAACTAAGGGACAGTGGGATGTGCTAACAAGACTCAATGAAGGGGGGTGCCCGCAACAAAGATATGGAAGGAAAATGTTGTAAACAAACTCCAAGAAGGGGATGTGCTAGCAAGACTCTTAATGAAGGGGGTTGCCCAAAAATTTGAAACCAAAGGAACTAAAATTAAGCATAGATAGGACCTAGGATGACATCTCAATGATGAGAAATAAAAACAACAAAGAAATAAGCTTAAATGGAAACTAGGATGGCATCCCATTGATGGAAAACCTTAGGAACTTAAAATGACCAATGATAGAACCTAGGATGGCGTCCTAATTATAAGAAACCAAAGGAACATACGAATAAGCTTAGATAGTTCACAATGATGGGAAACCAAAGGAACGAACAATGAACATAGGCCGAACCTAGGATTGCATCCAAATGTTTGGAAATTAGAAACCAAAGGAACATACAAATAAGCTTTGATAGTTCACAATGATGGGAAACCAAAGGAATGAACAATGAACATAGGTCGAACCTAGGATTACATCCAAATGTTTGGAACCCAAAGGAACTAAGAACAAACCTAGATAGAAACTAAGATGACATCACAATGATGAGAAACATAACAAACAACCAACGAATCTTAGGTAGAACCTAGGATTATATGTAGACGATCGAACACAAAATTAACTCAGATTGGATATAAATAGAACCTAGGATGACGTCCTAGTGATGAGAAATCAGAGGAACCAACGAATAAACTTAGATTAAAACTAGGATAGTAACCCAATGACAGGGAACTAAAGGAACAAAGAATGAACAGAAATAGAACCAAGAATTATGGTCCAATGATGAGCAATCAAAAGAACAAACGAATTAGCTTAGATAGAACCTAGGATGGCATCTCAATGATGTGAAACTAAACAAACTAAGAATGAAAATGAATAGAACTATGAATGGCGTTCCAATGATGAGCAATCTCAAGAAAAAATGATTATGCTTGGATAGAACCTAGGATGACATCCTTATTATGGGGTGAAGGACGAGGGATACCCTAAGAAACTCAAGGAATGGGGATGCCCTAAACAAACTAATGGAAGGGTGATTCCTTAATAACAGTTTAGGAAGGGAGATGCCCTAGTAACACTCAATGAAAGGGGATTCCCTAAACATACTCAAAGATGGGGAATTTCTTAAACAAACTAAAGTAAGGTGGATCCAATAAACAAAGTCAGGGAAAAGGGATGCCACACACAAACTCAAGGAAGGGGGATGCCCAAGTGGGATGCCACTAAGTCAAGGAAGGGGAATGCCTTTATAAGACTTGGGTATGGGAGATGCCTCAAACAAAGTCACTGAAGGAAAATGTCCTAAATAAACTCCAGGAGGGACCATAAACCAACTCAAGGGGTAGGAGGACGTCATAAAAAACTAATGAAAGGGAGATGTACTAATAATAGTGATGGAAAGCAGTTGTCATAGACAAACTCCAAGAAAGGGGATTCCCTATACAAACTCAATGAAGGGAGATGTGCTAAAAATATATAGAAAATGGGAGGTGTTGAACAAACTATAGGAGTTGCATGCCCTATAAAATTCAAGAAAGTGGGGGTGCACTAAATCAAATATTGAAATGGGGATGCCCTAAACAAACTTAAGGAAAGGGGATGCTCTACACAAAGTCTAGGAAAGAGAATGAACTAAACAATCTCCATGAAGAGGGTTGACCTAAGAAACTCAAGAAAGGGTGATGCCCTAATGTAACTCAAGGGAGGGTGATGCCCTAAAGAAACTCAAGGAATGGGGATGCCCTAAACAAACTAAAGAAAGGGGAATGCCCTAAACAAATTCATGGAATGACAATACTTTAAACAAAATAAAGGAAAGGGGGGTGTCCAAAAGAAAATCAAGGAAGGAGGGGATTCCCCCCAAGAACTAAAGGAAAGGATGCCTTAATGAAACTCTATGCCATAAACAAATTCAAGGACATGGGATGTCATTAAAAAACTCTAGGAAGGTTGGTGCCCTATAAAACTTTAAGGAAGTGGGAGTGCACTGAATAAACACTTAGTAGGGGGATGCCTTAAACAAATTCAACTAAAGTGAATGCTCTACACAAACTCTAGGAAGGGGAATCAACTAAACAATCTCCATGAAGAGGAATGACCTAAGAATGTGAAGGAAGGGTGATGCACTAAGGAAACTAAAGAAACCCCATGGACCAGGCAAACTAAAGGAAGGGGGTGTCATGATAACACTTAGGGAAAATGGATGCCCCAAACAAATTCAAAGAAATGGAATGCCTTAAAAAACTCAAGGAATGGGGATGCTAAAAAAAAAACTAAAAAAAAGGGGATGTCCTAAACAAAGTCAAGGAAGGGAGATTCCCTAATAATAATGAAGGAAATGGCATGACCTAAACAAACTAAGGGTAGCGGGATGCCTTAAAGAAACTCTAGGAAAGGGGATGTCATAAACAAAATTAGGAAATAAGGATGAATTGAAAAAAAAAAAAAAAAAAAAACTCCATGAAGAGGGATGGCCTAAGAAAATGAAGGAATGGTGATTCCCTAATTTAACTTAAGGGAATAGGATGACTTATGGAAACTCCAGGAAAGGAGATGCCTTAAACAAATTAAAGGAAGGTGGATGCCCTAATAAAGGGAAATGACCTAAATAAACTAAAGGAAAGGGTGATGCTAAACAAACTTAATGAAGGGGAATGAGTTAAACAAACTAAAGGAAAGTGGGATGTCCTAAACAAACTAAGGGGGATGCCCAAAAAAAAAAACTCAAGGAAAAGGGCATGCCCTAAACAATGTTAAGGATGAGGGATACTCTAATCAAATTGAAAGAAAGAAGGTGCCATAATTTCTGAAAATTTGATATTTTATTAAAATTAGGAGTTCTCATGCCACTTATTTTTAATTTTATTTTATAGAGAAAATAATATAAAAAAACTAAAAGCCTAAGAAAAATGACACCTTAAACTTTAGGAAAAACATGTCTTTGAAATAATAAACCCGAGTTTAGGTCCAAGGATCAGGTTACCTATCAGGAAGGTACCTTAAGGTAGTGGTACTCTAAACCCTTAAAAAGGTCTCTACTGACTAAATTGAGGGAAGTACGACAATTAAGTGATTAATAGAGGGAATCAAGGAAGACTAGGTGATTACATAAATTCCAATAACATATCAAGCATGCTAAACAAAATAATTCAAGTCAGACCATAAAGGAAGAATAAGATGCGTACCTGCAATTTATAGCGTTATTACTAGATACTGTAGTTAGTTTAAACAACAAAATATATAACATGCATCTCATCAGCGAAAATCAAACAAACATCAAGGCACTCAGCGCCAATATCAAACATGGTATGGTTCACACAAAACATTTCATATGTAACTAAAAAGAAGTGAATGGTGGAGAGTGTACCTGAAGAGCACATCTTTAACACAATGCACTTTCAATACAAATGGAAAAGCTAAGATAAGAGATGATGACAAGCAAGCATAATATCTGCATGGCATGAACTTACAAAGACATCAGCTATACAAGGTATATAACCAACTAAATAAATCAACTTTGGGAAAAGCTTTTTCGATGCAAATAACATTCTAGAATCAATTTCAAGAAGTAACATCACACAATTGTGGGGAAAAAAAATTAATACACTCCAAAAATAATTAAAACAAAATTTTAAAACTAAAAGGTCATTAACTAAGGTGAAACTGGTAGCAAGTATAAATTTTAAAATATCTTTTATGTAGGGTTCGGTCAAATCTTCATTCAATATTCCATAACCCATACATCCTCAACCTCAAGTGAAAAGATTACGAAGACATACCCATTAGTTTGGGGGCACAAGCGCAAACTTATGAGAATAAAAATTAAGTTTTTAGAAAACCAAAAAGAGAATGCAACTTGTATGAATGAGTTGCATGTTTTTAAAAGAAAGTGAGATCTTTGCCCTAAACCTAAAACGAATTTTCTTTTAAAGCCCTTAAATGATTCAAATCCTTTTGAAAATAATTTAAATTATTTTTTTAAAAAAATGATTTTAGGAGGAGCAAAAATGGAACTAAGAAAATTAAGAAATTCCGAACAAAAGACCTAAAGGTTAGGATTTTTTATTCATAACTTTAAACAATTTGAAAAGAAAGGAAAAATCAACTTAGACCTTCTTTTTGGCTACCTTTTCATTCATGATGGAGAAAATATCTTTTTTTTGTAAAAGAACTTTTTGACTCAAAAATCAATTAAGCTTTTTCTAAAGAATAACAAGCTCTCAAAGGTTAATAATCAAACATCATGAATTTTTAACTAAGGTAGCATTCAAAGAACTTTAGAAAATAACTTTAGATGATTTTTTTTTTTTTTTTTTTTATAACTAAATTAGCATTCAAGGAACTTTAAAAAAGAATCTAACATGAAATTTTAACCAAACTAGCATACAAAGAACTTTAAAAAACTAATACAGAAATTCAAACTCCATTATTATCTTTCAAATTTATCTAGAAATTCAAACTCTAAAACTTATATATTGCCTAAGGGAAAATCTAACAAATTCATCACCATCATGAAAGAGAGATAGAGATTACTTTTCTAAAGGGGCAGAACAAGAGAAATGCCAATCTCACATAAGTACCAAATAGGTTGTTAAAAACAACACTGATTAAACCAATTGCTCTAACAACAAAAGCATAAGTTGATTTACATATTAAGGCA
The DNA here is from genome assembly GCA_030345155.1 of Vitis x doaniana. Classification (NCBI taxonomy): domain Eukaryota; kingdom Viridiplantae; phylum Streptophyta; class Magnoliopsida; order Vitales; family Vitaceae; genus Vitis; species Vitis x doaniana. Next base: position 9,499,836 of record CP128323.1, read on the forward strand.
GAGAAGAAAAAAAACACACTTCTTGTCATTGTCGTGGCTCTAAACTTATTAAACCCCACATTCCACATTATATTATTTCTTAAGAAAACCACAAAAATAATAAGAAACAAACAACTTTTGTAGTAGATTACAAAAATAGAGTTGGCTCTACCACTATGATTTAGTGCTTCCTTTTTTCCTCTTCTTTTGTTAATAGCCGATTTAAATATTAATTAAAGCATGTAGTTTACATAAAGGAAATCCTAGTGGGACCCTTGTTCGCCTTTTCTATTCCTTATAGAGTAAGACACCAAGCTACAGTTGGAAATTGACCTAAATCGCCAATAACTAACATGGGTTTCAAGTCAACAAACTAAAGCAAACTTAAAGCAAAATAAAGATGCAATCACATTTTAAGACTTCCAACACCCTTATTGAACCCAATCACATAGTGTAACTCATTATTGTGTGAATTACAACAACTATCAACAAAAAAATATAAACACATCATTTCTTTCTTGTTGCACAAGGTATACAACAATGATTGCGTAAGGATGAAAAATTGTTGAAAGTGACACAAATCTACCATCAAAGACAAAGCAATTCTACAACACAAATTGCTTAAAATACAATGGCATAAGCGAATAGTTTTTTTTACCAAATCAATGATTTAATAAGACGACTTTCAATGATTTCTTAACCACAAACTGCCACATACATGATTTTCATAACTCAAACCTAGGTACAAAGTCAAATACAAGAAAACATGAAATCCATAGTCATGCCCACAAAGCAGTAAAAATATATAGACATCACTATATAACAATGAAATCAAGCCAATCTATGAGAAAATAAATAAATAAATAAATAAAAGAAAATTCCGAACAACCCAAATACATTATCTAGTAAGATAAGAATGCAATTGAGCGAAGTAACGTAAAAGAGGAAAAAAAAAAGAGAAAACAGAACATTATGAAAAGAGGATGACTCCTAGAACATTTGACCCACAACCCTATCATTGGTCTAGTTGGGATTGACAGGGCTTGAACTCGCAGCTTCCGCCTTGCAAAGGCATTGCATTGACCAATTGAACTACAATCCCACATAAATAAGGTCACAACTATCAATACAGGTAACCAAACAAGTTGTACAAATATACACTTAACAACTCAATCTTTATAATAACAAATACTTAAGTTTAATTTCATTATATTGAATGACATACAATTCTTTTGTAGAAGTACTTATAAATCAAGTATCTTCAAATCAAACAAAATATGCTCATATCCATGCGCCGGGAAAAAATGATTCATATTAAGGTAGAAAAGTAAAAAAGAAATATAAGTTACTATTAGATGTCAACCCCACATCCCACATCATATTATTTCATATAGAAACCAAAAGAATGATCAACCCAAAACCATAATGAATCCAAAATCATGAAAACATGACTTGACATGGAACAAATGGTTTCTATTAAAAAAAACCTAAGAATATAAGTAAATCTCAAGGCTATGCCCCACACTATAATGAAAACAATTACAAATTGAAGAGATTTGCACTATTACAAATTTAAGTGATTTCCATAGTGCATCTAGCTTATACTACTTAAGAAATAGCATAAACCAAAAGAATTATTAGCCCAAAACCATAATGAATTCAAAATCATAAAAATGTTATCATGACTTGGCATGGAACAAATAGTCCTTATTCAAAACCTACAAATATAAGTAAATCTCAAGGCTATGGCCCACAGCATAACGACAACAATTACAAATTGAAGGGATTTGCACTATTACAAATCAAAGTGATATCTATAGTGCATCCAACTTATACTACTTAATAAGAAATTGTAGAAACCAAAAGAATTATCAGCCTAAAACCATATGAATTCAAAATCATTAAAATGCTTCCATGACTTGGCATGGAACAAATAGTCCCTATGCATATATAGTGTCAAGAGCCTCTTCCCCAAATTGATATAGGATATCACAACATCTCTCTAGCTTGGTTTTCCATTTTAGTTAATGGAACTAAAAATGTTGGTGGTTACAAAATTTAACAATGGCTAAATCTTTTGTTGAGATTGTTTTCCTCCACTTGCCTCTTACCATAATTAAATGACAAATTCCTTTAATGTTGACGCATCTCGAAGGTTTGGTGAACATTCCTACTTGCAGAGTAACATGAAATGGGACTGTAGTTTGAGGTTTTAGATTCATGGGATGGTGGCCATGGATTTCTTGATAAGTAAAAAATCACCACAGGGATCTCTTTAGGCTAATTGCTTGGTGTGTGGCATTTTGAAGGACATACTGAGATAGGTGATGACAACTTCCAAGGGTTCATGGGATTATGAGAAGTGGATGTTAAAAAGGATGTAGCACCAAATTCATGAAGTACATTGTTTTTCTGGCTTATCATTTTAACCAACAGAATTAGCTCTCTTGTGCCATGAACTTAAGATGACTAAATGGAAGATGGTTCTTTATTGTCCAATTTATAAAATGTGTGAGATTTATCATTCAAATGAGGGCATGTCCAATATATGGAATGATTAATCATTCAAATGAAAAAATACCGAGGCACATCATAGGTGCTTGAGTATGCATAATTAATTTTCTAAAATAATGAAAAATCTAAAGAAATTATAACTCCTCATGGAAACCATTCTCAGGACCACTTCTTTGAAGGGAAATATTGGCGACCTATAATCAAACACTTGAATTTTGGCTAAGTCAAGCTGTCCCACAAGCTAGTTTACATGTCGTTTGTTGTCTGCTTGAGTGGCAACCAAGCCTTCACATGATCCCTCATCAAACCTTGGTCCATTAGCTTGCATGCTGAATAGGCACTCGTGGGTGCAAAGCGTCATCTAATGCGGCCTTGGTACCACATCATCCAAGTCAAAATATTGACACACAACCCTATCCCTACCCCCAATCCAATCCAAAGGAAAGGGGAAAAGGAAGAAGTAGCAAGCTACTCCCATATGCATCCCTCCTTTGCGCTTCTAGGAGCTCAGATAATAGACCATTTCTCTAATTAATTCGATACTCATTTCCATAACCCTATCCCTCCAACCCAAAGGAAGGGAGGAAAGAAGTAGCCACTAACTGCTTCCATACCCTATTCAATACAAATCGTCCTGCATAAATTAAGCTCAACCATAAATTTTTTATTGCCTAACAAGAGGAATGTGTAGCCTTGAAAATAGAAAAAGAATTATACACGTGTGTACACATATAATACATGGGTGCACACAATAAATGTAATGCATGTCAAGTGTAACTACAAAATGGAAGAAGAATATATTGAAGTGTTAGCTAAACTTCTATTGTGGCATTTCATAAAAGCAAAATTTCCACCATTGCATTTCATAAAAAGCAAAATTTCCATTGTTGCAGTTCATAGAAGCAAAATTTTGATTGTTGCATTTCATAAAAAAAACACATTGCTTCTTCATGTTGTTACTTGGATCTGAGGGCCTTTTTCCTAGCAGGGGATTTCTTGTCATTAGGGAATTTTTTGTTGTGACCAGCAGAGTTGGATGGCAGAGAATTGGTTGCAGCATGAAAAGATTTTGTTTCCATTGTCAACATCTTCAAAGATATTTTCCGAAGGTAATCAGACTGAATCAGAAGTAAAAATAAAAATATATCAATTCATCAAATTATTAATGACAAAGTAAGATCAGATAATATCAAGTTTTGCACTTTAATCTTTTACACTAAGGATAGATACAAAAAATGCTCATAGGTCTTAAGGAATGGTTGAGTAAATACTAGCATGATGGATATACCTGGCTTGTGGCAGCAGAATAAATCTTTTCCTCAAACCTTTCAACAATTTTTCTTAGCTCATGCAGTCCCTTTAGTCCAGAAAAAGGAAGATGTCTCTTCAACGTGTCCATGCTAGACATAAAAAAATGTTAAATTGTAATGGGTTATTCTTATGCAATCATTGGTTCAAAAAAAAAAATCTTAAATAGGAAATCATGTTAATTGTGCACTGACCATGTCACATAAATTTCCAACCAGAAAACAATATTGCATGAAACAGGAATTTAGAGTAATTAGAAATTTTTTATTAAGAAAAGGAAAGGAACTAACATCCCATAATAAGAGGGGGTTTGAGGGTAAGACAACCAGAAAGCTGATATATTTATAGGATTCTATGCTTACATCCCTTCCTTTGAACAAGTCAAACACAAAAAATTGTCTAATGCAATTTACTGCACATTCTAATACCTTTTTTCTAGTTCTTGTTTTTTAATGATCATATTTGAACTTCCTCATGTATTGATTTTTAATGTACCTAACATGCTCACAAAAACTTATTGTGTCTTGCCTAGCTTGAACTCCCAAATACAAGAATCAATGAGATTTAATTATATTCCCCAAACAATTCATGGAATGCCAGCTTACATTTCAATTAGACCAAGGATTACAACAAGTTCTTTGGTCACTATACTTATTTCTTGCCAATAGCAAAAGCTGGTTTGAAGGTTAGAGGCCAAGAATATTTTTAGACCACCTATGTAGACTAGCCTAACCTAGACTCATATTGCTTTTGTTAGAATATGATATACAAAATATGGGTCCAATTCTTGATAACTTAAAACTTTGAGGAAAATTGATTACTTAACAGAATCAGATTTTAGGTTATTTAGAGGTCTCAAGTTGAAATCACTCTCCCATTTATTTATTTGTTTAATTATGTGTAATCACAAATGTATGATTTATCTACCACTATTATGATTTGGGAGGATTGAGATTTGTCTGCTACTACCATGATTTATGCCTCTCATGGTATAGGGCCACATGCATGCAATAGCAAATGTGTGATTTGTCAATCATGGGTATAGGACCATAAGTGCGTGATAAAAATGTGTGATTTATCTGTCACTAATACTATAGTTTGCCTCTCACACCCAAGGTGGGTACAGGAACATGTTTGAGGGGGGTGTGAACATGATATACGTTTGTCTATCACTATTGCAATTTGAGAGGATTATCACAAATGTATGATTTATTTGTCACTATTGTCACTATCAGGCTCGTGTTTTTAGTGGAAGCATTTTTGAAAGTGTCTTTAGGAGAATTACCAATCTAATGTTTCTTAAAAAAAATATTACAATAATGATTTTTCAAAATTTTAAAAGTATTTTTTAATTTTGTTAAATATCTAATTTTTTTTAAAAAATATTTTTTAGGTTAAAAATAATTTCTAAAATTACTGTCAAATGCACTATTATCGAGCCTTTCCAAAAAAAAAAAAATCATTAAGTGTTAAAATCTATTACAATATATAAATTTTGAAACTAACTTGAAAATATTTTTTAAAACGGTTTTTTTTTTTGTTATTTACAACAAAAATAGTTTTCAATTATTAATTTTTTTTTAAAAAAAAAATTCTAACTTGAAAAACAGGTTTAACAAACTTTCAACAAATATAAATTTTTGAAATTTTGTTTTAAAAAGAAATTATTATTTTTAGAACAAATCTTAGGTGTTTTTAATTATTTTTATATTAAATAATAATTTAAAATATAAATAATTTTTTGAAAACTTTAATATGGGACACAAATTGGTTTTTTTTTTTTCCTTCAATTTGTTTAAGTTAAAGTATTGTAATTGATATTTAAGCTAAAAATTTATTCACCATATACCCAAAGATTAGATTGTGCCAAATTTATTTTTAACTTGAATTTGGCCCATTGGCTTGCCCAACTTGAATTTTGGGTCTTACCTCAAATAAAAGCGAAGCTCGAATTTGAACCCGTTAAAAATATCTGGGCCAAGTTGGGCTAAGAAATAAATTTCTCAAGATAAGCATCCAACCAAGGGAATGAAAGTACCCAATGGGCTTGCATTTTAGTTGGGTCTTTTCAATCTTTTGTTTGTTAGAATGAAATGACCCAACGGGCTTATATTTTTATTTGGGCCCTCCAATTATTTTTTTAACCTCATCCTAAACAGCCCAAGGACCCAAAAGAAAAAAAAAATTGTTTTCTTTGAGAAGTATATCCCAACGCATCCTAAATAAATTGTTTATATTTTACTATAAACTTTTATAAATAGAAATTTTAATATTATAATAAATAAATATTACTACCATTTTCATTTTTTGAGAAAATTGTTGTTAATTAGTTAATGGGAAATTTAATTAGAAAGTAGTTTTAAGGAATTTGGTTAATTATGATTTAAAATTACCATAAGTTTGAAAAATAATATCAAAGTATTTATCATTGTAACATATTCACCGGAATAAGAATATTGAAATATTTTGATAGAAAATTTAACCTATAGTTAAATAAATCATTATATTATTTAAAAACCAAATTTTAATATTTTTCATCTTTTATAACCCTAATTAAGCAATCTTAGGACCCGTTTGACATATTTTCTGAAAATTGCTTTTAAAAACTATTTTTTATTCTTTACCATAAAAACAAGTTTTAAAAAACATAATCAAACATACCCATATTTTTATTTTTATTTTAAAAAAAAAATAGGTGATAACAATTTCTATTTGTGTTTCTAAAAATTATTTTTTATTTCATTTTAATTTTAAAAATTGTTTAAAAAAATATATAAAATGATTTTAATTATCATTTTTAAAAATTTGTTTTAAAAATAAATTATTATTTTTAGAACAAATCTTAGGTGTTTTTAATTATTTTTTATATTAAATAATAATTTTAAATATAAATAATTTTTTGAAAACTTTAATATGGGACACAAATTGGTTTTTTTTTTCCCTTCAATTTGTTTAAGTTAAAGTATTGTAATTGATATTGAAGCTAAAAATTTAATCACCATGTACCCAAAGATTGAGTTGTGCCAAATTTATTTTTAACCTGAATTCGGCCCATTGGCTTGCCCAACTTGAATTTTGGGCCTCATCTCAATAAAAGTGAAGCTCGAACCTGAACCCCTTAAAAATATCTGGGTCAGGTTGGGCTAAGAATTAAATTCCTCAAAATAGGCATCTAACCAAGGGAATGAAAGTACTCAATGGGCTTGCATTTTAGTTGGACCTTTTTAGTCTTTTGTTTGTTGGAATGAAATGACCCAATGGGCTTGTATTTTTAGTTGGACCCTCCAATTATTTTTTTAACCTCATCCTAAACAACCCAAGGACCCAAAAAAAAAAAAAAAAAATTGTTTTATTTGAGAAGTATATCCCAACGCCTCTTAAATAAATTGTATATATTTTACTATAAACTTTTATAAATAGAAATTTCAATATTATAATAAATAAATATTACTGCCTTTTTTTTTTTCTTTTTTTTTCTTTTTTGAGAAAATTGCTTCTAATTAGTTAAAGGGAAATTTAACTAGAAAGTACCTAAGGTGTACTAAGGTTGTACCTAAGGTGCACTAAGGTCATACCTAAGGTACATTAAGGAAGTACCTTTACACCATTAAGGTAGGACCTAAGGTTCCAATTGACTAACCAATCACAACATAATAATGGCATGCTTGTATCAGGAATGCAATTAAAGAAATTGTGTCTTGAGTAGAAAAGTTCTAACAACGTTCATCTTCAAACGATGTTCTCCATCTTTAATGAACGCCAAAGCTAGGTCATATTAACAGAACTCTATGGGACATGGGCTTAAATAGAAGGAAGGGTTCTGCTCACTGTTTCTCCTCTCTACATTTTTCACTAAGAGTTGTGATGGAAAGGAAATGGAGATCCAATATAACTAGCATGAATCATCAAAACTTGTGTTCTTTACCATGTATGTATGTTCTCACCACTTCCAATTAGCTAATTATAGGGCAAGGGAACAATCACCAATATTCTGCACACATTTACACACTGTCTATAACTAAATAAATTCTTCCTTAACAAGCTATATACTTTTTGCTAAAATGGCATGTTGATGCATTACCAGCATCACCATCATACAACAATCTTAAATAACAACCCATCCATGTCAGCAAAAAAATGCAAAATAGATTATATATTCCCTTCAATCAAATGATTCCAACTACCATGCAAGTGGTAAATCACTTCCAAGCATTAATCATGCTCCCATATCTAATGCTGCAAAAGAAAAGGTCCAATATATTGATACAAACGTATTGGCAAATTATCATAACAAAACTAAACCAGGGTGACAATGAGATTTTTATAAGTAAAACAAGTCCAATATAGGATGCCTGAAACAAGGGTGCTAACTAAGTACTCACAAGTCACAAAGTTCACGCTTTAGGGGGTGGGGCGGGGTTTGGAACAAGGGTTACTCACCATAGCTTAACATCTACAAAAGAAGTTCATTCTCCTAGAAAGTTTTATTTCACTCTCACCTCACATCATAGGACAGGAGAGTCGATCTCTAGATAGGTGGCCTCCCTTTTTCCAAAAACTAGCCCTGCCACCTGAAGAAAAGCTCCACATGTGCCCAAACATCATCTACTAAACCAAAAAAATCACAAAACCAACAAAATCAAACACCACAGTTCAACAAAAAAATGGTTCACCGTCTCATTGTCCTTTATGCACAAAAAAAATATAACATTTCCTTACCATCTGACCATTACAGAGGACCAACAATCTCCATCATCTCCCCCTCTCCTCCTCCTCTTTGATGGATCTATAAATAGTAAAACTTCTTTAGACACCACTTGACTAAAGCTACAATGCACGAAACCTTCTTTCTAGGATAGCTAGTTCATCTTTACTCCAACATGGTTAAGAGAAACAAATATCTAAAGAGGGCATTTTGTTTTTTCAAAAGCCCCCATCTCCAAGTCCCCCGTCCCCACCAATCCATACCCTCAAATAAAACCTCTTTATACAAATCTATGTCCCAACCCCTGCTGCTTTCCAAGTTTCCACAAAACAAATCATATATCAAATAACATTCACAACCTCATGTGTGATCATAGCCCAACCTTCGAGACACTTCTTCAAGTGCGTGTTGAGCCAGGTTGAAATGGCTCACATGCATGTAAAATATTACCAGGGATGGTGAAAATCTAGTTCATAAGCCTAATTTTAAGGAAACTCTAATTTCAAGCACTATATGGATTAGATAGCACCCTATTTCTCATAAATATGGAATTTGGAATAAATCCTAAGTTCAAAACACACATGAAGCCAAGTGCCAGGCATGACAATACATATGTCTTGACATTACATTCCAAGGCTGAAAAAATCAGCAACATTTTACACCAATTTTAGTTTGATTTCACACGTAAACACATAACCAACACTAAATTTAAATATTTACTAGCTCTGTGTGAGTGAAAAAAATAAACATAAATAACAAACAAAAAGACAAAAAAAAAAAAAAAAACAAGAAATCGAGTGGGTAGCACGCATACAGCGGTTACGGTTACATACACACACAAAACCTTTCAATATTTAGAGGCGAATAAAAAGACATGTATGGGAGCTGGGGAAGAAACAAAAGTTGAATGGCACTTAAGACGACTGTTACTTGTAGCTTAAGGGAGTTCATTTTTTATTTTTTATTTTCAAGAAACCGAATCAAATAAGCCATAAGAATTAATTATTTTCTTTTCCATGATTTTCTTCGCAACCAAACACACAATTATCTTAACAAAAGCATTAAAATAACACCAAACTTGAAAATTCTTGCCATGCAAAGCAAAATCCAGATGCAAAAATTAGTCAAACCAAAAAAAATATTTCAAAATTATTAAATCCTTGTTTGGATGAAAACACAGAGGAATGCATTATTATTTTTTTTCAAAAAAACTAGACTCCGAACCAAAAACTTCCATTTCTTATATATTCCCCAGCTTTTCTCTAGAACCAAACCAGAAACCGAAAAAAATTCCCATTCTCACCAAACAAAACTTATGGTTCCAAATTCGAGTATCCGAAAACAAGAAAACGAGATCCACCCAACAAAAACCCCGAAAAAAGTGACGATAATTACGAAGAAGGAAAGTAGGAGAGAGCTAGAGGTGATTACAGATGAGGGATCAGGATCTTAGCCGACGATGACGAGGAGCTGCATCGTGAAATGTTAGCCATGGATTACACTGAAAAGCATGGATCGTACGACCAGAATTGCGTATGAGCTTTCGGCTCTGCGTTTGCTTCCGTTTTCTCCTCGGTAGGAGAAAGAAGAGTGAGCAACAAAGGACATTTACAATCTGATGTAAAATATGAACAATATTTTAAATAAAAAATTTATTTACTATTAATACCTGCAATTACGGGTTTGCCCTTTTTATATAAATTTGGGGATTTTTTAGAGAGTTAACAGGGGCAATAATGATCCACATCTTAAATTGGATTTTGGAATGGTCGTGGATAAATACATAAATCTTTTATTTTTTATTTTTTTGGGAGATGCTTGATGTAATTTTCACTAAAATAAATACTTAGAGAAGATGGTTTTAACTTAAACCTCAAGTGCTATTTTTTTTTTTTTAACACTTGATTACTTTTCATTTATCATTTTTTTCCATGTTCATAATTGTGTCGACTATTACAAAAATCATGTTGTAATAAAATAAAATTATTTTTTACCATTAAATTAACAAACCCTATTTTGAAGTTTTTGGCAAAGTTACAAGATGTTTGATTTATATCTCACTTTAAATGACAAAAAAAATTATATACTAGTAAGTGTCCACGTGCACATAAGGTTATGACTATATCCATAATATATATATATATATATATATATATATATATATATATATATATATCTATATATTATAGTAAGTGCACATAAGCCTATGACTATGTTTGTAATATACATACTAGTAAGTGCTTCCATAGCACCTAAGTATATGACTATATCCAAATAGAAATACCTGAGTTTGTAAAATACATCATTTTTTATTTTAAAAAATAAACTTTTCTACTTAAATTTAATAAAGTTGAGGTAATTTTAACATAAATTCATTAAGATTTTGTATTTCCCTTTAGAATCCCATAAAGAAATATAATCTATTTTTCATTAATTAGATAAGGCATTTCCCTTTAGAAATGGGTAAAGAAATCTAATTTATTTTTCATTAGTAGGATAAGATTAAATAAAAAAAAATACAGAAATAAACTCAATAACTCACATTTCAAATAGTTTAAGTGCAAAATTTGTTAAACAAAATTTCTAAGCCCAAAAGAGAGGTGTTAAATACACCATTTAGAATTTCTACTATAAATAGGATATGTCATTGTCATAAAAAAAAAAAAAAAAAATCAATGTGCATCCCTCTTTATAATGGCTTGTGGTCTACCATATGAAATTACTTATTATTAGTAGAAAGAAAAGGCTTACCAAATTCATAAATAACAATATAATCTTTAGCTAGGGAGGGTTTAAAAAATCCAAATGGACATTTTGGATATTGGATATCAACCTTCAAATTATTTCAAAAGATAATAATTTTCACATCATAGAAAACTATCATATGCGCAACTTAGAAAGGGCTCCAAACCACAATATATTAAGTTGACATCATAGAAAACAATGAACCACAAATGTTTAGACCAGCTCAACAATGATATGGATTGTTTTCTCCTAATTATATTTGTACATACATGTGCCCTAGACCTGCCTTAGGACAAGCACTGTTCAACATTTTGTGTTTCTAGGTACAATAGACAATTGGATAAGCAAACTTCAAATAAAGTTTTAATAACAATGGATGGGGAGATAGCTTGCTAAAAAATTTCAATAAGGCACAAGGAACAAATCAAGCGACTACAAAGAATCATAGAGAATATGGAATCAAACAAAGGATTAATGCTTTTGGAAGGTCACCAAAGGACTCAGGAGCGTGCGGTATGTGTTTTACATGCCAAGATTTTTAAAAATCTTTTCTCTTTTTAATGAAATATAGTTATAAATAAGTTTTATGGCTTGCACTTGGCAAGTGTATAATTATTTGCCATTTATCTTCATGATGTTGGCTCTACAATTTTTTATTGTTGAATTTGAATGTGTTCAGGCAAAAGCACTGGCTGAGAAAAATCAACGGGATCTCCAAACTCAAAGGGAACAAGCAGAGAGAAATGTAAGTACCTACAATTTGGTATCTCTATTTTCCTGTGTTCTTGTGTATGTTAGAAGCGGTTAGGGTTGCTTGGAGGTCTAGCCACACTCCATCCAAAGCTTTGATCTGCTTTGTGGATTGGTTAAAACTGTATCACCTCTTTTGATGAGGAGGCAGAGTTGATACCAACTATAGAACAAAGTCTAGCTGGTTTTTGTTTTGTTTTGTTTTGTTTTTTATGTTTTTTTTAAGGGTTCTCGTTTTCTCAACCAATGGTTTTGTATAATCAAACCTTTAGGATTCTCATTTTCTTAACCAATGGTTTTGTATAATCAGATCAGATGACATTGTTTAGGCTTGTGTATATGTATAGTCAATATGCAAAACTAGCTGATAGAAATATACTGGAGCCTCTACAACATGCAGAACGCAACTTTAATTTGGTATAAAATGGATGGGAACTCTATTGTGAGCTGGCTGGTTGTCTATAAAGTTTGAATTAAATATGGATAAGGATATTTTTGTGCATGCATCTAGTACAGGTTATGTCAATTACTGGAATTTACAGTTTCAGTGAATTTGGTTGAAAAATTCTGCTGGAATCTATGGACTTGTTTTGTTTAATAGCAAAGGCACATCCCATGGGTGCTTTTGAACTATCAAATTAAACTGTGTCCAGATCTGCATGCATTCTGTTAGCCTAAAAAAATTTACTTTTCAGTGGTTTAAACTTATTGATGTTATGAACTGTAATAATGCTCAGTACTAAAACTAGTTTTGTCAAACACTGTCTAAGAACCTGAACTTTAAGCAATATCTTTAGGCTATGTTTGGTTCCCGGAAAATTTGAGGGAAAATGCGAGGGAAAGAAAATACAAAGGAAAAGTAGAAGGAAAGAAAAAGTGAAGGAAAATAAAAAAATAGATTAAAAGTTGATAAATTATTTTTTTTCTTACTTCAAACTCATTTTATTTATTTTAACTCATCAATATAAAGATTAAATAATTTAAAAATATATAAGTTTTTAATTAGTTTTAATTATATTTGATTTTCTTTGATATTTTTCATAAGACAACCAAACATGAGAAAATCATTTTCCTTAGCATTTTTTTTCTTTCCTTTGTACTTTCCGGGAACCAAACATAGCCTTAGTACAACTTTGTATTGGTTTATTTCTTTTCATTTCAAGACATTTACTAGAATAAAGATATTATAGTCATTTATTAAATTTTGTTGGAAGATCACATAAACTGTTGTGGTGACTGTTAGATTCCATGAATTCTAAACTAAGAAAACTCTATCTGATCTATTGCGGTGAATCTGTGCCTTTTTTATCTTTTCGATCTCTTTGATAACCTTTTAGAGAATCCACATCCCAATTCTTCATTCTATATACCTGTAAACCCTAATCCTTACTGTCTCAATTTCAAGCCACCCCTTTATTTGTCCAAGGGCACCTTAATTTGATTGCATCACCATCAAGAAGGCTTTAGAGAAAAGAAAAAAATGCTATGCATGCAATCATTTTACCACCTCTTTTACTACCTCCAGATTTGGCAATGATGGTTGGATGTAGAAAAAGGTGGTAAAAAGGGAAAACATGAACAAAATTTTTCTTGGATTCTATCCCACTTGCTCCATTAGTGGGTAATAAAAAAATAAAGGTGGCGGGCGATAAGGGAGGTAGAAATTGCAAAAATGGTGAAGTGATGGAATTGTTATCTCTGGAATTCCTTATTTTCAATTCTAAGAACTTGGGATTTTAAGGAGTAAATTGACGAACTTCAAGTGGGATCACAATTCTTCTCATATGAAAATTTTTTTAGTAAATAGTCTTTCTCTCACTCTCTCATCTCTTATTCCCCCCATCATATTGGGAACAATACTGCTCTCTCCATTGAAGGGTGCTATTCCACTGGAGTTATGCAATAATACTCATTAATTAGGACTATCCTACAAATTCTTGTTCATTATTTTTCTTTTGTTCAACTTCTTTCCCCATCTTGAATCTCGTTCAATCCATAGACACGTGCAATCCCATCTCCAACTGAGACCACTCGACCGATTTTAAACTGAACTACCTACTCTGCTCTGCCCCTTTATCATTAGGTTTCTATTATTTGGTTAACATTTATTGATTTGTTTTACTTATTTAATTGTTTTGGTATATGTTTTCCACATGGCTACATTACGACTTTAAGTCAGTTGTGTTATCCTGCTACTGTTTAATTATTCTTTTGTCTGATATCAGAGAATTGATGAAACACTACATGTTGAAATCAAGGGCTGGTCTGCAGGGAAAGAGGGAAATTTGCGTGCTTTGCTATCAACATTGCAATATGTGCGTTCTTGTAATCTATATATTACATAGTTGCCTCTCATTTCAAGTTGAATAAATTTGATGTCTACAAATTTATTAACCTGCATTATTTCCCACAGCATTTGCTTCCTGCATCTAGAAGATAACTGTTTTCTTGCAGGGAGTAATACTTGACTGCATCTATATTTTATTATTTTTTAAAGTTCTTGATTAATTTCTATCAAGTTTAGTTGAATTCTATTTGTATGCATTAATAAAATTCTTGTTAGCAGCCTAACAGTGATAAAAAAACTTGCTACTCTGCCTCCTTTGAAGTTGAGGGAGAAATTCTCCCTTTATTCAACTAGGAGGAGACACAAGAAGCCGTTAAAGAGGAGCCCCCAAAGCTTATTCTGAAGCCATTGCCCACGGAGTTGAAGTATGCATACCCGGAGGAGAATAAACAGAGCCATGTTTTTATCTCTTCATCTCTTACCACTACTCAGGAGGATTGTCTACTTGAAATCCTCAGGAGATGCAAGAAGGCGATAGGGTGGAAAATTTCTGATCTGAAAGGGATCAGCCCTTTAGTCTGTACTCATCATATATACATGGAAGAAGAAGCTAAGCCAGTTCGTCAACCCCATCGAAGGTTGAACCCTCACATGCAAGAGGTGGTGCGAGCTGAAGTGCTTAAGCTACTTCAGGTTGGTGTTATCTACCCCATATCAGATAGCCCATGGGTGAGTCCTATGCAAGTCATGCCAAAGAAATCAGGGATCACAGTGGTGCAAAATGATAAGGGAGATGAAGTTTTTACACGTCTCACTTCAGGTTGGAGGGTGTGTATTGATTATAGAAAGTTGAATGTTGTAACAAGGAAGAACCACTTACTGTTGCCATTTATTGATCAAGTGCTTGAGAGGGTCTCAGGCCATCCATTCTACTATTTTTTGGATGGCTACTCCGAGTATTTTCAAATTGAAATTGTTGTTGAAGATCAGGAGAAGACCACTTTCACTTATCCATTCGGAACTTATGCATACAGAAGAATGCCTTTTGGCTTATGCAATGCACCAACAACATTCCAAAGATGCATGTTAAGCATTTTCAGTGATATGGTGGAGTGTATTATGGAAGCCTTTATGGACGATATCACCGTATATGGAAGTGCGTTTGACAAATGCTTAGTCAATTTGTAAGCTATGTTGAACTGATGCATTGAGAAAGACTTAGTGCTCAATTGGGAGAAATCCCATTTCATGGTATCCCAAGGGATCGTCCTTGGGCATATTATCTCCAGCCAAGGTATTGAGGTGGAGAAAGCAAAAGTTTAACTGATTGTCAAGTTGCCATCGCTAACAACTATCAAAGGAGTAAGGCAATTCCTTGGCCACGCTGGGTTCTATAAGAGGTTCATTAAAGATTTTTCTAAACTTGCAAGACCTCTTTGTGAGCTATTGGTAAAGGATGCTAAATTTGTATGGGATGATCGATGTCAACGGAGTTTTGAAGAATTGAAGTTATTGCTGACAACCACTCCAATAGTGAGAGCTCACAACTGGCAATTGCCCTTTGAAGTGAGGTGCGATGCCAATGACTTTGCTATAGGAGTTGTTCTTGGGCAAAGAGAAGATGGAAAGCCCTATGTGATCTACTATGCAAGCATAACATTGAATGAAGCACAACGAAACTACACAACCACAAAAAAGAATTGTTAGCTGTAGTTTTTGCCTTAGACAAATTCCGCATTTACTGATTACTACTCAAAAAGTGCTATTTTATAGCTTGTAATTAACTCTTTTAAACACTTTTGAGTAGTAGTTATTACCTTTTAACTCAATTGGCATGTTAAGGACCCTTGCAATCGTTTCTAATCAAATTGTGTTAAGTTTTGGTGTTTTTGATAGCTTTTTGATCACCAAAGCAATCCAAGAATGAGAGAGAGATTTATATAATCCATGGCAAAGCAAATGGAAGCTCATTTACATGAAGAATTCAAGCTTTGGAGCTTCGTAGTCCTTTTCCAAAGCCAAATCAAGAATACAAGGAGGAAAAAGAGATAAATCTAACATGAAGAATGAGAAATCTAACATGAAGAATTCAAGAGGACAGCAACTATTGGACACATTTCGAGTACTTCCTGGAGTCCATTTCATGTATACTATATCTCGTTTTGAAGCTCGGGAAGTCAGGAGTCCAACACTTTAAACGGTACACGAATTGGAGTTGAAATAAAGAAGTTATGGCTATTTGTATGCAAAACTGAGCAAAATGAGCTACGAAAATTTCGCAGGGTGTTTCGCAGCTGCAAAACCACCCTTTGGCACACGAGTGCCATTTTGCAGCTCCACCCCCTCATTTCGCAGCTGTGAAATGGGCTGCAAAAATGTCTCCACCCTGCAAAAATGCTCCTTGGCTACGAAATGGCCCTTGGTTGCGAAATGGCCTCCAAGCTATGAATCAAGTTGCAAATCATCTCCAAGTTGCGGAATCACCTCTAAGTTGTGAAATCACAAATTCAACTTGCAAAACCAAAGTTCAAACTTGCAAAATGGATAATTCAACATGTGAATCACCGTGCGAAATCCACCTGTGCAAACTCAGATATTTGCAACCGACTTAGTTAGATTTTTTTTCTCAAGATATTTTCTCCTTGTAATCAGTCAAAGATATTATTATGATATTTCTTAGAAAATGTCTTCTCTATATATATCTTTGAACCAATGTAGAGGATATATCCATCTTGTAATATATGTAATCTGATGAGAGGAGGATCATAGTAAGAAATATATTTTACAGAGCACTTGCTCTGTTTTTCCTTCATATTTTTGTTTTCTCGTTATTTTTATTTCTAGCAAATCAAACTCTGAGGATGTTTCCTCAAAGGATGAGTGGCTAGGCTCTTTGTCTCTTGGAGTGAAGAAAGTCGGGTAAGTTTCCACATGCAAAAATTGGAAGTTTTGTTGTTTCAATTATTAATGAAGAGAAAGTGTGACCCATTAATGGTTTCTATGTTTTTAGTTAACTTAAAACGCCTTTAAATCACCTGGGCCAACACTTGGTAAGGCAAGTGATCTCCGTCCATTGAGATACACTAGTTTATCTCTTGCGAGCCTTTGGGAGGTGGTTTAAAGGTAGGATTTTCTAGAATAGCCAACACTTGGTAAGCTTTTGGACTCCAAGGAGACATCCATTAGTTATCTCTTGTGAGCTTTTGATAGGTAATCCAAGGTTAAGGATCACTTTGAATGGCAAATGGTAGGTGAGAGGCATGAGCCATTGCAAGATGAATCAGTGAGAGGGATTTAATGTTTGAACCCATTAAGAGGAAGCATCTGTACCACACCAGTTAAAGAATTAACTATATGTTAATTCTCTAATGTGAGGAAAAGATTCAAGTGACCAAAACTCTCTTTTTGTATTAGGAACCTGAGCTTAGTGATCTAAAACTCCAAGAAACACTTTTCTTTGTAATTAAAATCAGTTACTATTTTGGTTAGCTTAAAACCAAGTCTTTTTCAACCAAAGTTTATGTTTTCTTTTAAAGCTAACCTTGAAATGAAAAAACACCAATTCATCTTTAAATTAATATCAATTGTGAAGTGAAAACCCATCCCAGTGAATGACCCTAGAGCCACTATGCTATGCTAGTTGAGGCCATCCTAGTACATGGTGTAATAGGTTATAAATTTTGTTGATTACTCCCTTCTGAGGACCATAATCAAGGAACACCATCTGGACACGAATCAAATGGCACCATTGTCAGGGACCATTGAGAGGACATGAATCAGCTGAGACATCAATTGGGAACGAATCACTTACTTAGTAGGGTCTTTCATTGTGGTTTTCACTGACCACTCGGCCTTGAAATATTTGTTGACTAAACAAGATGCAAAAGCGAGGCTGATTAGATGGATTCTCTTGCTTCAAGAATTCAATCTTCAGATCAAAGACAAAAAGGGAGTGGAGAATGTGGTAGCCGACCATCTGTCGAGGCTAACCATTGCACATAATTCCCACAGTTTGCCAATAAATGATGATTTTCCAGAGGAGTCACTCATGTTGATAGAAGTCGCTCCTTGGTATGCTCATATTGCTAACTATCTAGTTACCGGAGAAGTTCCAAGTGGGTGGAAAGCACAAGATAAGAAGCACTTCTTTGATAAAATTCATGCTTACTATTGGGAAGAGCCATTCCTATTCAAATATTGTGCGAATCAAATAATCCGGAAATGCGTCCCTGAGCAAGAGCAACAGGGGATCCTCAGTCATTGCCATGAAAGCGCATGTGGAGGCCACTTTGCTTCTCAGAAGACAGCCATGAAGGTGTTGCAATCGGGTTTTTGTTGGCCATCACTCTTCAAAGACGACCTCACCATGTGTAGGAGCTGTGACAGATGCCAGAGGCTTGGGAAATTAACACGTAAGAACATGATGCCTTTGAATCCCATTTTAATAGTTGATCTTTTTTATGTATGGGGCATTGACTTCATGAGACCTTTTCCTATGTCCTTTGGATTTTCTTACATCTTGGTGGGAGTGGATTATGTTTCTAAATGGGTTGAAGCAATCCCGTGCAAGTGAAATGACCATAGAGTTGTTCTCAAATTTCTCAAAGAGAACATCTTCTCCAGATTTGGAGTACCCAAAGCCATAATCAGTGATAGGGGTACTCATTTTTGTAACAAGCCATTTGAAATTCTCTTAGCCAAGTATTGGGTGAAGCATAAGGTAGCTACACCTTACTGATTACTACCGAAAAGTGCTATTTTGTAGACCTAATTATAAGGGTTTTAAGCACCTTTGAGTAGTAATCATATTCATTTAACCTAATTAATTCATTAAGCTCCTTAGTAATTAGTTCTAACCATTTTTAGTGGCAAGTTTACATGTTTTTCATCAGCTTATGAACCAATTCAAGCATGCCAATTGATGGAGGAGCTACTTGGGCGAGTTAAGCAAGGATTTTGGACGTTTACATGCTTGAATTTCAAGTGGAAACGCGAGCACAAGCAATGGGAACACCATTTCGCAAGGGGAGGCAATTCACTTGCCAAATGACCAATTTCGCAAGGGGATTTTCCTCATGGTCCGAAATTTGGCCATTTCGCACCATGAAGAAACCACCTTGCAAAATTTCGCAAGGTGGCTTTTTATCTTGCGAAATTTGGACCTTTCATCTTCCCCCTTGCGAAATGCCTTTGAAATCCCCTGTTTTGAGACGTTGTTGATGATATTCCACTGCCGGTTCTCCAAGATATTTTGCTTGACTTTTAGCTTTGTAAATACCTATTTTACCCTTGTAATCAACCAATGAAAAGGTTGCTTTTGTAATAGCTCTTGTAATTTAGCTTTTTATTATCTTTAAATAGAGGTGAAGAGCCTCAGACACGATCATCTTGTAACCTGTAACTTTATAAGTTATAAGAGCACTTTTGTTCATATGCTTCTTTTCTCTTTTCTTTCTCATTTTCTTAGTAGCCAAACATCCTTGGAGGATGAAATCCCCAAGGATGAGAGGCTAAAACCTTTTAGTTTCTTGAAGTAATGGATGCCATGTGAAGCTCCCGTGTCAGGATGGAGATTTCCAAGCCATAAATGTAAGCAGCTGAGCGTCATAAATGTTTTCATTCAAAGTAAAGCTTTTAATCCCCCTGACTTTCTTTGAATGGCCAATACTTGATAACCTTTTGGTCTCAGTGGATTCTTATTGTTAGATCCACTAACGTTCATTAGTTATCTCCTACGAGCCATTGTATTGCAATTCGAGGAGATGACCTATACCAATAAAAGAACAGTTATGAGGTTCAGCTACCCTTTTTGTAAGTTTTCAAGGACTAAAACTCAGTTGTTAAACTCATACCGGTTCGGGAAGTAAGCATCACCTTAGTTGCTTCCCCAACTCGAGGTGAAAAGTCCCAAAATCTCCATTTTTACATAGTGAGTTAAGCATGGCTATCCAAAGCTTTGAGAAACTTCTTTTTCCATCTTTTAACCTATTTTCATGTTAGTTTATTTTACAACACCTTCATCTTTTTATGTTTTCATCTTAACCTAATTTTTATTAAGAAAAGTTCACTCCATCCTCCGAACTTCACCAGTTAAAGTAAAAACCCTTCCCAGTGTTTGATCCTAGAGCCACTATGCTATAGTAGCTTTGCTACTTTAGTGTAAGGACCTTAGGTATAAATTTGTTGATACACTTACATGCCAAGCTACCAAGAGTCGGGTTATCAAATGGCGTTGTTGCCGGGGAAGGTGCTACTTCACTGTGAATACATCAACCGGAGGTAACTTGTGAGACTTCTCATGAGTGAGGTGAATTCTATCTCATTTTTCATTTACTAACATTTTATTTTAGTTTTAGAACATTTTTAACTTAGTTTGGATAAGTTTCTTTTATCTTTTAACTTTCATTTTTAGTTTATTTTTCATACTCAGTTTTTCCTTCCGCATGCTCTGTTTTTTTTTTCTTTTTCTTTGTTTTGTTCCAGCTGAATCCGTGCATGCCCTATTGGATTAGAGACCAAGAGGGAAGGTTAGTGCGGATAGAGACTCCACGAGCTACTGAATTAGAGATTATTTTGGAAGTCATGGAGAATCAGCCAGAGGATCAACATTCACAACACGGGCAGGAGAATGAACCGAACTTGTATAGGTCCATGAGGGACAGGATGCACCCTCCGAGGATGAGTGCACCATCTTGCATCATTCCTCCTACAAAGCAATTGATTATCAGGCCACACATCGTGCCTCTGCTTCCTACTTTCCATGGGATGGAAAGTAAAAATCCATATGCGCACATAAAGGAATTCGAAGATGTGTGCAATACTTTTCAAGAAGGGGGAACAACTATTGAGCTTATGAGGTTGAAGCTCTTTCCATTCACATTAAAGGACAAAGCCAAGATATGGCTCAATTCCTTAAGGCCGAGAAGCATAAGAACATGGACAGAACTTCAAGCTGATTTTTTGAAGAAGTTTTTCCCTACTCACAGAACAAATGGATTGAAGAGGCAAATCTCCAACTTCTCAGCACGTGAGAATGAAAAACTTTATGAATGCTGGGAGAGGTATATGGAGACCATCAATGCATGTCCTCACCACGACTTTGATACATGGCTTTTGGTGAGTTATTTTTATGATGGCATGTCATCTTCAATGAAGCAGATATTGGAGACAATGTGTGGGGGTGATTTCATGAGCAAGAACCCTGAGGAGGCTATGGATTTCCTAAGTTATGTCTCAGAGGTTTCCCATGGATGGGATGAGCCCAATAACAGAGAAATGGGGAAGAGGCCAGTTCAGCAAATGTCAAGAGGGTGGATGTACAATCTGAGTGAAGACATGGAGATGAAAGCCAAGGTAGCTGCCATGGCTAGAAAAATAGAGGAAATGGAGTTAAGAAAAGTTCACGAAGTCCAAGCTATTTCAGAACCTCAACAACAAGCCAATCCTTGCTCCATCTGTCAGTCATTTGAACATATGGTGGAAGAATGTCCCACCATTCCAGCAGCAAGAGAAATGTTCGGTGAACAAGCTAACCTGATTGACTAATGGAAGCCAAATTCAAATGCTCCCTATGGCAACACGTACAACTCTAGCTGGAGGAACCACCCAAACTTTGCATGGAAGCCAAGGCCAAACCCATATCAGTCACCAGCCCAATCAAGCCAACAGAGTCAAGGTCAATCCTCAGTTGAGCAAACACTCATAAGCCTTAGCAAGGTTATGGGTGACTTTGTGAGTGAGCAAAAATCCATCAACTCTCAACTAAATCAGAAGATTGACAACGTAGAGAGTACATTGAACAAAAAGATAGATGGGATGCATAATGAGTTGTCTCAGAAAATTGACAACATCCAATATTCCATCTCAAGGCTCACAAATTTGAACACTGTCAATGAGAAAGGGAAGTTTCCCTCTCAGCCTCACCAAAATCCTAAGGGGATACATGAAGTGGAATCCAAAGATGAGGATTCTTCAAAGGTGAGGGACGTGCAAGCTATTATCACTTTGAGAAGTGTTAAGGAAGTGCATCAGCAGGAGCATGATCAGAGGAAAGCCAAAGAAGACAAGGCTGATAGAAAAGAAGAAAAGAAGAAAGAAAAAAAGGGAAAGGAAGTTCAGATGAAAGAAAGCATCATTCCTAGCATGGATGAGGAACCTCAAATTCTTTTAAAGGAAGACATGATGAAGAAGCACATGCCTCCTCCATTTCCTCAAGCCTTGCGTGGGAAGAAACCGATCAAGAATGCTTCTGAGATTCTTGATGTGCTAAGACAAGTGAAGGTGAATATTCCTTTACTTGATATGATCAAGCAAGTACCCACATATGCAAAGTTTTTGAAGGACTTGTGCACTGTAAAAAGATGACTTAATGGTACAAAGCAAGCCTTCCTAACCGAGCAAGTGAGTGCTATAATCCAATGCAAGTCTCCAATCAAATACAAAGATCCGGGGTGTCCTACAATCTCAGTCAATATTGGAGGAACCCAAGTGGAGAAGGCATTGCTTGATTTGGGGGCAAGTGTTAACTTGCTTCCATACTCTGTATACAAGGAGCTGGGGTTGGGAGAACTCAAGCCAACATCGATCACCCTATCCTTAGCTGACCGATCAGTGAAAATCCCCAGGGGGGTAATAGAGGATGTATTGGTTTAAGTTGACAAATTCTACTATCCAGTAGATTTTGTGGTGCTTGATACGGATCCCATTGTCAAAGGGATCAACTATGTTCCAATCATCCTCGGAAGACCATTCCTTGCAACATCCAATGCAATCATCAATTGTAGGAATGGGGTCATGCAACTCACTTTTAGGAATATGACATTGGAACTCAACATCTTCCATCTATGTCAAAAGCACATCCATCCTGAAGAAGATGAGGGCCCAGAAGAAGTGTGTATGATAGATACCCTGGTGGAGGAGCATTGTAATCAGAGTATGCTTGATCAGTTTGAAGAGAATCCAGATGAAAGCCATGAAGATCTTGATGATGGGTTAGTTGACCCATGGGAATGAATGCCGTTATGTCAAGTTGGAGACAAAAGCCAGTGATCCCCCCTTTGTTCAAGGATGAGGAAGAGATGAAAGAAGCTAAGGATGCAATCCTTAAGCTTGAATTGAAGACCCTTCCTGCCAAGTTGAAGTATGCTTACTTGGAGGAAGGCAATAAAGCCCCGGTGGTAATTTCTTCTTCTTTAACCGTTTCACAAGAGGACAATCTTCTAAGAATCCTTAGAAAGCACAAGAAGGCCATCAGATGGCAAATTTCTGTTTTAAAGGGGATAAGCCCATTGATTTGCACGCACCATATTTATATGGAGGAGGGAGCTAAGCCAACTTGTCAGCCACAGAGGAGATTGAATCCTCATATGCAAGAGGTAGTAAGGGCTGAAGTGTTGAAGCTTCTTCAAGCGGGCATCATTTACCCCATTTCAGATAGCACTTGGGTGAGTCCAACCCAAGTTGTTCCAAAGAAGTCCGGGATAACCGTAGTCAAGGGGGAAAATGGAGATGAAGTGTCCACACGCCTCACAACTGGTTGGAGGGTGTGCATTGACTACAGGAAGCTGAACACAGTAACGAGAAAGGATCACTTCCCTTTACCTCTCATGGATCAAGTCCTTGAGAAAGTATCTGGGCATCCTTTTTATTGCTTCTTGGATGGGTATTCCGGGTATTTTCAAATAGAGATTGATGTGGAGGACTAGGAGAAGACTACCTTTACTTGTCCATTCGGCACCTATGCTTATAGGCGGATGCCTTTTGGATTATGCAACGCTCCTGCTACCTTCCAAAGATGCATGCTTAGCATCTTCAGTGACATGGTTGAACGAATCATGAAAGTCTTCATGGATGACATAACTGTTTATGGGACTTCTTTTGAGGATTGTTTGTCACATCTTGAAGATGTTTTGAAAAGATGCATAGAGAAAGACCTCGTACTCAATTGGGAGAAGTGCCATTTTATGGTAAATCAAGGTATTGTTCTTGGGCACGTAATCTCAAAGAAGGGTATAGAGGTAGATAGAGCTAAGGTGGAACTAATTGTGAAGTTGCCACCTCCCACCAATGTAAGAGGAATAAGGCAATTCCTTGGGCATGCTGGGTTCTATAGGAGGTTTATAAAGGATTTTTCCAAGATTGCCAAACCTCTTTGTGAATTATTGGTGAAGGATGCCAAGTTTGAGTGGGATGATAAATGTCAAAGGAGTTTTGAGCTTCTTAAGCAATCTTTGACATCAACGCCCATTGTGAGAGCACCAAATTGGGAGTTGCTATTTGAAGTGATGTGTGACTCAAGTGATTATGCCATTGGGGCTATTTTGGGACAAAGAGAAGATGGTAAACCTTATGTGATCTACTATGCAAGCAAGTCTTTGAATGATGCTCAAAGGAATTACACCACCACTGAGAAGGAATTACTTGCTGTGGTGTATGCTTTGGACAAATTCAGAGCTTATTTGATAGGGTCTTCCATTGTGGTATTCACGGATCATTCAGCTTTGAAGTATTTGCTAACCAAGCAAGATGCCAAGGCTAGGTTGATTAGGTGGATACTTTTGCTTCAAGAGTTCAACCTCCAGATCAGAGATAAGAAAGGTGTTGAGAATGTGGTAGCTGACCACTTGTCAAGGCTCAACATCGCTCATGACACCCATGGACTTCCCATAAATGATGATTTCCTTGAGGAATCCTTGATGCTTGTGGAGGAAGTGCCATGGTTTGCACACATTGCCAATTACTTGGTCACGAGAGAAATACCAAGTGAATGGAGCTCTCAGGACAAGAAGAATTTCTTTGCCAAGGTTCATGCATATTATTGGGATGAGCCTTTTCTCTTCAAGTATTGTGCGGACCAAATTATAAGGAAGTGTGTGCCTGAACGAGAGAAGCATGGGATCCTATCTCATTGCCATGGGAATGCATGTGGAGGCCACTTTGCCTCTCAAAAGATGGCAATGAGAGTTCTTCAATCGGGCTTTTGGTGGCCCTCGCTTTTTAAGGATGCCCATGAGGTAAGTAAAGGATGTGATAAGTGCCAAAGACTAGGCAAGCTTTCAAGGAGAAACATGATGCCTTTGAACCCCATCTTGATAGTGGATCTTTTTTATGTTTGGGGCATAGACTTCATGGGACCTTTCCCTATGTCTTTTGGCCACTCCTACATCTTGGTAGGAGTTGATTATGTTTCAAAGTGGGTTGAAGTTATACCCTGTAGAACCAATGATCACAAAGTGGTTCTCAAGTTCCTAAAAGAAAACATCTTCTCGAGGTTTGGAGTGCCTAAAGCAATCATCAGTGATGGAGGCACTCACTTTTGCAACAAGCCCTTTAAAGCTCTTTTGGCCAAGTACGGAATTAAGCATAAGGTAGCTACAACTTATCATCCTCAGACGAGTGGTCAAGTAGAGCTAGCCAACCGGGAAATTAAGAACATCTTGATGAAGGTGGTGAACACCAATAGGAAAGATTGGTCTGTTAAGCTCCTTGATTCCCTATGGGCGTATAGGACAGCTTATAAGACTATCCTTGGGATGTCACCGTACCGTCTTGTTTATGGAAAAGCTTGCCATCTTCCCATTGAGATTGAGTTCAAGGCATGGTGGGCCATTAAAAAGCTCAACATGGATTTAACTAAGGTTGGGCTAAAGAGGAGTTTGGATTTGAATGAGCTTGAGGAATTGAGAAATGATGCCTATCTCAACTCAAAAATAGCTAAGGAAAAGCTAAAGAGATGGCATGATCAGTTGGTGACCAAGAAAGAATTTTTCAAGGGACAAAGAGTCTTGCTATATGACTCTAAGCTTCACCTATTTCCGAGAAAGCTCAAATCAAGATGGGTAGGGCCTTTTGTCATCCACCAAGTGCACTCACATGGAGTAATTGAGTTACTCAACTCAAAAAGTGCAAAGACCTTCAAGGTAAATGGGCAAAGACTCAAGCCCTACATCGAGCCATTTTCCCGTGACAAGGAGGTACTCATCCTCCATGACCCATCACATCCTTGAGAAAGTGTGGTAAGTTGATGAGCTTAGCATGAAAAGCTAAGTGCTCATCTCTTTTTGTTTTAATTTTAGTATTACATTCTTTTTTACTTTGCATTTTTAATACTTTTGCACATATTTTGTTTAGGTTTCTTAGTTTTGATTTTGATTTTTTATGTTTTTAATAGAGCTTTGATGTCCAATAGCAAGTATGAAAGCTCACAAGCTCACAAATGTGGAGAGAAAGATGAAATAGGGGAGAAATATATCTAAGTCCAAGCTTAAAAGCCCATTTCGCTACTCAAAAAGTGAGTTGCGAAAATTTGGCAAGGTGAATTTCACCTTGCGAAATGCACATTTTGGCAAGATGCAATTTACAACCTCTCGGGATTGCATTTTCGCAAGGAGTAACCAGTGCGAAAATTTTCGCAAGTCATTTTTCACCTTGCGAAATTGTTTTCAAAGCAAATATCAAAATGCAACCTCTCGGGATTGGTTTTTAAGGGGAGTAGCTAGTGCGAAAATTTGGCAAGGTGAATTTTCACCTTGCGAAATTTTTTCTTCATGCTTACCAAGGATTTGATTCTTTTTAAATTCATTTTCAAACTTCAATTTTGTAGTTTTAACACTCCTCAGTTCATCCCCGTACTTTGACAATTTTTCAAATATTTTTTTTTTCATGGCCAAAAACCCTTTTTAAAGCCTTCTCAACTTCATTTTTCATGCATAAAACACTATTCCCCTTGCATTTCCTCTCTAGGCCGCGTGCTTCATTGTTCCAAGGTGAGTAAACTTTCATTTTTCTCCATTTTTGGCTCCTTAAATTGCTTGTTTATGTCATTTCTATGTTTTAGGAACCATAAACATGCATTTTCATCCATTAAAACCATTTCAAAAATCCTTTTTTTTTTTCAAATCAAAGACCCACATGGCCGGCCACCATTTTTGCAAAAATCTCTATCTTGCAATGTGTTTTAGGCTCCCAAACTTACTCCATTGCATTTAGAATCATGTTTCCATTAAAACCATACCCTTTTTCTGAATTTTAAACCGTTAAAAATGAAAACTCAAATTCAAAGTAAGCATTGGAGAAGAAGATGAATAGTGCCTGTGAATAGTGCTGCGTGAATAGTGTCCGTTGCCAAATTTAGCAACCATTATTCATGCCTTGCAAATTTTGCACTGGTTACCATTTCAACTGTATTTTTGACACTTTACCCTTGGGATGCTTTATTTTTCGTGCTTTTTAGTCTTATTTCAGTATTTATACCATGGCACGGACACGGGGGGCATCCTCTTTAGCAAGTCAGCGTGGGGCCCACTCACAAAGAGATGGTCGTTCTACACCATCTCAGCCTGCCCAGGCCCCAGTTCCCTCTACTCAGCACGGGTATGGGACCAGACGATCATCTGAGTCTTCCAGGGCACCAGTGCCACCCCCTGTGAGCAGTCCTCCACCTAAGAGGACTAGAATTTCAGGACCAGGCGAGTCCTCCAGAGCCCCTCCATCACCTCCAGCATCTACTATCCCAAGCTCTTCACACCTAGCAGAGGTCCTCAAGCGGCCTATGATAGCAGGGCCACCCCTCCCAGGCAACACGGATATCCGAGATAGGCCATTTCACGATGAGATCTGTATGGAGCATGAGACTCTCCGCCTATTACCAGAGCTAGAGGAGTCATACCGCCTTCTGCAGAGGTACCACATCGAGCCATTTATGACTCCTAGGTCCTTCTATTACCCTAGGGTAGTCTTAGATTTCTACCAGACTATGACTACTAGAGGCGTCTAGGAACCCATAGCCATTCATTTTTTGATTGATGGCCAGCATGGTATTTTAGAGGCCCGAGATATAGCCGCCCCTATGCATTTTTCGCCTATCCCTGAGGACCTTGGTTCCTTCCGGCATTGGTCTCAGTATTCAGAGCCCGACATGGTGTCTACCTTATCAGGAGGTAGAGTCACTGGTAGGACCATTTTGAGGAGGGAGCTTCCTCCACGGATGTTACTTATAGATTTGGTGCTCTGCACCAATCTTTTTCCACTCCAGCATGTCATCTAGAGGAGAGGTGCTATCCTAGATGCGCTTTACCGCATCTCTGAGGGATTCTACTTTGGACCCCACCATTTAGTCATGGCTGCTCTTACCTATTTTGAGGAGAAGGTGCATAGGAAGCGCCTACGCAGAGCTGGTACTATTCCACTCTTATTTCCGAGGCTGATCTCTCAGGTCTTAGAGGATATGGGATACCCTTCTCAGCCCCACCTAGAGCGTCGTCATCATTGTCGAGAGCTCTTTACCAATGAGAGTTGGACCCATTTCTTAGACTGCTCACCCATGGACCAGGGTATCCCTAGACCATTAGCTCCCGCGCCTCCAGATTCTCCAGCAGCCTCAACACCTACAGTACAGACATCACCAGAGCAGGACCCACATACCACAGAGCCTTCTTCTTCAGCACCTGCTCCAGTGACTTGCACTACTGATACTCCCGCACCACCAGTCACTCCTGCTCCAGCCTATGCTGAGTCTTCAACAGGGCCATCCATCACTGTCTCCGCTACAGAGTTCAGAGCTCTCATATCGTCCTTTCACTCATTGAGCGCCTCTCAGGCCACCTTAGTCCGTGAGATGCAGGCCATCAGACGATAGATGGATACCATACAGACACATCAGGCTCAGCATACAGCTATTCAAGCTCAGCATACCGCTATCCTGGACCAACACTCTGCCATGCTCTCTCAGATCCACCATCACCTGGGCATATCACCTCATCCACCTCAGGAGCCACATCCATGATTGGATATTTCTATCTCCATTTTGTATATGTTTTTTGTATATGATACATGTTTTATATTCTGAGATTGTATGTACCTCATGCTTATATCTTGTACTCAACTCTCTCAGTTTATATAAGCATCATTTTTTGTATCTTATTTCCTCTCTCACGTTTCTTATGGTTTTTGAATCATGTAGATGCACTCACACGCCTTGAATACCACATCACCATAAGGTATATCATTCCTTCCTCGTCTTTTTCAATAGAAACATTGGGGACAATGTTCATCTCGGTTGGGGGGAGAGTTGAGGAAGTAAGTATTTCCTATTTTAGTTAGTTATTTTGTTGATTTAGTAGTTTTTGACCTTTTTCAAAATTTTTTGTTTCATTCTCTATGGTTGTTAAAGATAATTTCTCAAAATAAAATAGGATAAGTCGAGTTTTAACTTAATTACTTAAGTCTTAGAGTTTGTTTTATGCTTTCAAAGTTGATAATCTATTGAAGCCCTCTTTGATTTCGAACTTATTTCTTCCATTTCAAGCTTTACACACATCGTGCACATTAGATCCCGGATATATGATGTAAAACTTTCTCACCCTCTAAGCTTAGGAAAATTTTGACATGGTTCACTACTTAACCTCTTTTTAATAGTGTTGGGACACCTCAAAAAGACCAATGAGTCTTAAAAAAAAAAAAAAAAAAAAAAAAAAAAAAAAAAAAAAAAAAAAAAAAAAAAAAAAGGAAAAAAAAGAATAAGCTTCTATTCTTTCTTTGAAACCTAAGCATGATCCGAAGGGGTGGCGAAAGCCTTTAAAACCCGATGCCCTAAACCTTGATTGGTTGGGAGTCATTGATCCTCTACTTGCCACATAGGTGAATTGGTTAAGTTTAGTGAGTAAAAAGAATTGTGAATGAGAAGGTGCGTTCCTAACCTATTAAGAGTTGGTTAATTTTGCCAAAGTTCGAGAAAAGCTTAGGTTGGGGGGAGAGGATAGTTGTACATACTATATCCGGAAGCTAATCTCATTAACACTTAGCTCATTATGGAAGAGTTTGATCCGAAACCTTGAGAGTAGAGATTCTTTTGATACTTAATTGCATAATCTCCACTCTTTGTACTTTTTGTTTAAGTTTTAGCTTTGACAACTCCTATTGCATTTTGAATCTTCATATCTTTAGTTCACCATGTGAGATGTGTTTTGATATCAGTCATGCCACTCAATTATTTTTTGGAGTGATTTGCATGACCTCTTTTATGTATATTATTATGTTTGCTTAGTTTTTATCTCCTCCATTGCTAAGGGACTAGCAATGAGTCAGTTGGGGGGTGTGATTACTACTGAAAAGTGCTATTTTGTAGACCTAATTATAAGGGTTTTAAGCACCTTTGAGTAGTAATCATATTCATTTAACCTAATTAATTCATTAAGCTCCTTAGTAATTAGTTCTAACCATTTTTAGTGGCAAGTTTACATGTTTTTCATCAGCTTATGAACCAATTCAAGCATGCCAATTGATGGAGGAGCTACT
Source organism: Vitis x doaniana (assembly GCA_030345155.1). NCBI lineage: Eukaryota > Viridiplantae > Streptophyta > Magnoliopsida > Vitales > Vitaceae > Vitis > Vitis x doaniana. Next base: position 9,530,417 of record CP128323.1, read on the forward strand.
TGGGCGAGTTAAGCAAGGATTTTGGACGTTTACAGGCTTGAATTTCAAGTGGAAACGCAAGCACAAGCAATGGGAACACCATTTCGCAAGGGGAGGCAATTCACTTGCCAAATGACCAATTTCGCAAGGTGAATTTCACCTTGCTAAAATTTCGCAAGGGGATTTTCCTCATGGTACGAAATTTGGCCATTTCGCACCATGAAGAAACCACCTTGCGAAATTTCACAAGGTGGCTTTTTACCTTGCGAAATTTGGACCTTTCATCTTCCCCCTTGCGAAATGCCTTTGAAATCCCCTGTTTTAAGACGCTGTTGATGATATTCCACTGCCGGTTCTCCAAGATATTTTGCTTGACTTTTAGCTTTGTAAATACCTATTTTACCCTTGTAATCAACCAATGAAAAGGTTGCTTTTGTAATAGCTCTTGTAATTTAGCTTTTTATTGTCTTTAAATAGAGGTGAAGAGCCTCAGACACAATCATCTTGTAACCTGTAACTTTATAAGTTATAAGAGCACTTTTGTTCATACGCTTCTTTTCTCTTTTCTTTCTCATTTTCTTAGTAGCCAAACATCCTTGGAGGATGAAATCCCCAAGGATGAGAGGCTAAAACCTCTTAGTTTCTTGAAGTAATGGATGCCATGTGAAGCTCCCGTGTCAGGATGGAGATTTCCAAGCCGTAAATGTAAGTAGCTGAGCGTCATAAATGTTTTCACTCAAAGTAAAGCTTTTAATCCCTCTGACTTGCTTTGAATGGCCAATACTTGATAACCTTTTGGTCTCAGTGGATTCTTATTGTTAGATCCACTAACGTTCATTAGTTATCTCCTACGAGCCATTGTATTGCAAGTCGAGGAGATGACCTATACCAATAAAAGAACAGTTATGAGGTTCAGCTACCCTTTTTGTAAGTTTTCAAGGACTAAAACTCAGTTGTTAAACTCATACCGGTTCGAGAAGTAAGCATCACCTTAGTTGCTTCCCCAACTCGAGGTGAAAAGTCCCAAAATCTCCATTTTTACACAGTGAGTTAAGCATGGCTATCCAAAGCTTTGAGAAACTTCTTTTTCCATCTTTTAACATATTTTCATGTTAGTTTAGTTTACAACACCTTCATCTTTTTATGTTTTTATCTTAACCTAATTTTTATTAAGAAAAGTTCACTCCATTCTCCGAACTTCACCAGTTAAAGTAAAAACCCTTCCCAGTGTTCGATCCTAGAGCCACTATGTTATAGTAGCTTTGCTACTTTAGTGTAAGGACCTTAGGTAAAAATTTTATTGATACCCTTACATGCCAAGCTACTAAAAGTCGGGTTATCACTTACCACCCTCAGACTTCTGGGCAAGTTGAGTTAACCAGCCATAAGATCAAGAACATATTGATGAAGGTGGTGAATGCGAGCAGAAGAGATTGGTCTGTTAGGCTTCATGATTCACTATGGGCTTACAAAAAAACTTACAAGACCATTCTTGGAATGTTTCCTTATCGCCTAGTCTATGACAAAGCGTGCCATCTCCCAATTGAGGTGCAACACAAAGCTTGGTGAGCAATCAAGACACTCAACATGGACTTGAACAGAGCCGACATGAAGAGATTTCTAGACCTTAATGAGATGGAGGAATTGAGAAATGATGCCTATATCAATTCAAACATTGCAAAACAGAGATTGAAAAGGTGGCATGATCAGTTAGTTTCCCATAAACAATTCCAGAAGGGACAAAGAGTCTTGCTTTATGACTCTAAGCTCCACATTTTCCTGAAAAAATTGAAGTCAAGATGGATAGGTCTGTTTACTGTCCAAGAAGTATATTCAAATGGAGTAGTAGAGCTACTCAGTAGTACTGGGACTTTCAAAGTCAATGGCCAACGTCTCAAGCCATTCCTGGAGCCATTTTCTAAAGACAATGAGGAAATCAACCTCCTTGAACCACATTAAGCTTGAACAACAAATGGTTAGATGGACTTAGGTGGTGTTTGTTTTTTTGGCTTTTTGTTGAAAGTAATTTAGTTTTAGAATTTAGGTTGTTTGTTTTTCTACTTTTTCATGACTTATTATAAACTTTTTACTAAATAGAAAAAATAACATATTGTTTTTTTTACTTTTTAATACTTAATAGAAATAAAATACTACAAAAACAAACAACCTAATATTTAACACTATTAAGCATTAAGGTTTTATTTAGAATTAAGTAAAAAAACAAACACTACCTTAGTCTATCGTAAGACACTACGTCCATATTTTTTTTATTTTTGTTTGTTGTTTTGTTTTAAATTTTAAATTCAAGTTTTATTGATTTAGTATATGTTTTAAATTAAAATTTCTCGCTTTAATTTTATTTTTATTATGACTTAATTTAATTTTTGATGATCAAATACAGGGGAATTCCAAAACATAGGAAAACAGAGCATTTCACATCAGCAAATCCCAAGTGTGAAAAATTTTGCATCAGCAACTTCCAAGTGAGAAAATTTCGCATCAACCAATTCCCAGTGTGAAAATTTCGCATCAACCATTTCAAATGCGAAAATTTCGCACCAGAAAAACCAAATGCAAAAATTTCACACCAGAAAAACCAAATGTGAAAATTTCGCATCAGCTAAAATCACATGCGAAAATTTTCGTAGCAACTATAAAAAATTTCGCATCAGCAATACCAAATGCGAAAATTTTCGCATCAACCATTTTTGCCTTGCAAAGCCCATGCGAAATGCCAACGGTCACTTATGTGAACTTCCAACGGTCATGAGGGAAACCAAAAGTCATTCAAAATTCTTATTTAAAGGCCTCCAACTGATTATTTCGCATGACCATCCTCTATTGCAAAAAGCTCACGGCCGCCTTGCGAAGCAAATTCCTCGTCATTCCATGCCCCGCGGCCACTAAGAAGAAGAAGAGGGGGCCATACAGACCCGTCCGCATCTCGCGAGGCTCAGCCAAGCGTCTCCGCTCCTCAGGATCCATCTCAAGCCTCTCAGGCCCTGATCGTGCCATCTTCTAAGGGCGGGGTGCCTTCTAGCCCTCCTCAGCGCCGATATTCGACACGAAGACCGCCAACTTCTCTGCCCCTAGAGCCATCAGTGTGTCGCAATCCACCAAAGAGAGCTAGAACCTCAGGTCCTGGAGAGACATCTAGTCAGGCTTCAGCCAATTCTCACACCCCAACAGATACTCAAAGACCTTCAGGCATTGCTCCTGAAGTCATCATCAAGAGGCCTATGGTTACCGCACCACCCATTCAGGGCAATTCAAATTGTAGAGCTAGGTCATTTCATTCTGAGCTCTACTTTGACATAGAGGCTATGCGACGGCAGACAGACCTTTGGGATTCATTTGGATTGCTCCAGAGGTACCTTCTCGAGCGTCTAATGACTCCCAAAGAGTTTTTCTACCCCAGAATGGCGATGGATTTCTATCAGTTTATGACTACTCAGGGTGCCTAGAGTCCCACAACCATTCGTTTTAGCATAGACGGGTGTTAGGGTATCTTAGAGGCTAAGCACATTGCTGAGGCTCTCCATATTCCATTTCAGCCAGAGGATCCAGCACAGTTCAGACAATGGTCCCCTATATCTCAGCGAGACATGGTCCGCATTCTATCGAGAGGGACTTCTGGAGATTCTTTCCTTCTATGTAAGGAGCTTCCATCTGGGATGCTCCTAGTAGATGTATTGTTGTGGTCCAACATTTTCCCTCTTCAGCATTCAGTGCAGAGACGAAGACCCATCCTGGACGCGTTATTCAGGATATCTGAGGGCTTCCATTTTGGGCCACACCATCTGATTATGGTCGTCTCCTATACTTCGAGGAGAAAGTTCATATGAAGAAGCTACAGCGAGCTGACGCGATCCCATTGTTGTTTCCAAGGCTACTCTGCCATATATTGGAGCATATAGGCTACCCTATTGAGCCTCATCTCAAGTGCCGCCACCATTACCAAGAGCATTTCACTCTCGACCAATGGAAATAACTAGCAGAGAAGAATCCAACAGAATCGACACCTGAAGCAGCCCCACTCAGGCCAATATCTCTAGTGCTAGCACAGCCTGACCAAGCACAATAGGAATAGCATCCCACAGAGTCTATTCTATCAACCCCTGCTACACCATCTATGCCTCAGGCCGCCTCTACTGATTCTTCAGCTACACCCCCTGTTCCACCAGCTGCATCTCATCCATCACAGGACTTTATCACCATATCTGGCTCAGAGTTTCGTGGCATGGTATTGTTATTTAGGACACTCAACGCTTAGCACGATGCTCTATTCCGACAAATGAGAGACATTCGAGCTCAGCAAGATCGGAATACTATTATTCTTTACCAACATACTGCTATCCTTAGTCAGATACAGCAGCATCTAGGACTTGCACCACCTCAGACTGATATTCCTAGACCATCAGAACCTAGAGCTCCAGCTGAGGAGACCATCACAACCGATGTCCAGCACCCGACCAATCATGAGGCAACCATAGAGCCATCATCTCCACCAGAGAACCCCGCTTCTTGATCATTTCTTTATTTTGTATTTACTTAGTATATTAGTTTATATTATTACTTGTGTTGATATTTTATATTATGGGATTGGATGTATTACATGATCATTTCATTGTACTTTCTCAGAGTAATATATACATATCATTTTGGTTTATACTTGGCATTTTCTTTTATATCTCCTTTACTCATTAATCTTTTGTTTTTTGAATCATGTGGTTTCTCCTATACGACTCAGACTCCATGTCACTCAGGAGGTACCACTTCCTCCCTTTATTTATTATCGTTCTTGCCACATTGAGGGCAATGTTGATCTTGGTTGGGGGGAAAGTAAAGGCAGCTGTTAATAATGCTAATTTATCTTGTTAATTTAGTACTTTTCGCTTAATTTTTAAATTTTTTCTTAATTTTAAAAGTTTTTACTCTACTCTCCATGGTTATTAAGGAAAAATTCTCAAAATGAAATGGGAGAAATTGAGTTCTTACCTTTTTATTTGAATATTAGAGTCGTATTATGCTTATTGAAGTTGATGAATTATTGAAACTCTTATTGAATTCAACCTTATTTCTTCCACTTTTCACACACGGTACACATTAGGTTCCGATTATAAGATGAAAAACTATCTCACTTCCTGAACTTAGGAAAATGTAGACTTGGTACCTTTGACCTCGTTTTAATAGTGTTGAGACACCTGATATGAAAACTAATATCAGGTGTGAAATGAAAACCCATCCCAGTGAACGATCGTAGAACCACTATACTATGCTAGCTATGCTACCCTAGTATATGGTGAAATAGGTTTATAAATTTTGTTGATAACTCCCGTCTGAGAACTAAATCAAAGGTACACCAATTGGGGACGAATCACCTGGCTTAAAGCGTAAACACATTAGGTTCCGATTATAAGACGAAAAACTATCTCACCTCCTGAACTTAGGAAAATGTAGACTTGGTACCTTTGACCTCGTTTTAATAGTGTTGAGACACCTGATATGAAAACTAATATCAAGTGTGAAATGAAAACCCATCCCAGTGAACGATCGTAGAACCACTATACTATGCTAGCTATGCTACCCTAGTATATGGTGAAATAGGTTTATAAATTTTGTTGATAACTCCCATCTGAGAACTAAATCAAAGGCACACCAATTGGAGACGAATCACCTGGCTTAAGGCGTCGTCAGTATGGCTCTGGAGATTTCATTGCCACAGTTGATCACAATACTCCTTTCGGTCTTGGTTTTATTCCTACAAAGGTCGATTACAAATACATGGCATTTCTACACAAGGTGAGACACAAAGCTCGTTTGCTCCACATGCCATTTAACTATCCTATTCTCTTATATAGGATGAGCTTAGCAGATTATTTTGTGAGGGTACTAGAGGCACAGATTCATTCGGAGAGGATTACCAATGGACTTAGTGTTGATCAGGAGACTGATGTCACAGACTTAGTCTTTTCCTAAGCTCATGCGACACTTAAACAAGTCAAGACACTTGATCTTGTTAAGTCAACCTTACTCCCGATTCTTAGCCTGTTAGGCTAAGATGCACCCGACTTGGAAGCTTCAGAAAGTGTAGTAGGCAACTCTTAAAGAATGGAAGCTTTTATTGCTCAAGGAAGTTTTACAAGTGCTTTGGGAACTCACTTGCTTGGTTAGGAAGTGATTTGGGTGGTTTTTAGGAGATGCCTTAGCCAAATGAGACTCTCACCTATTTACAGGCACCGATGGAACTCTCTAGAACCTTGGAGGGTTTCTTACAAATTTGGAATAATCTAGAAGCTCCTACACTAGTCTATGTACAAGGGTATGTACAAGATGACTTTGAAATATTCTAGAACACCCCACACTATTCCAATTCTCTCTTAGCCAAGTGTAGAGATGTGTGGACATCTCTAACCCTCTCTAGAAGCTTCCATACTCTTCCACTTTATGGCTAAGTTTAGATGTCTCCAAGGGTCTCTAGAAGCTTCCCACCTCCTATATAAGCCCATGGGGAGGGTCATTTGAAGCATCTTATGACACTCTCTCCCACCTATGTCATCGACGTCCTTGTCGTTGCCTTTTCTTAAAAACTATCAATGTGTTTCCAGAACCTTCTTAAGGCATCTGCATGTTCCCAGCTTACCTGCCTCTTAGGTAGTCCTTTCCATCGGACTAGATACTCTATCATATGAGGGACCCCTTGTCGCCTGGTGATCCATTCAGCCAGGATATTCTTCACCTTCTTCTCTCATGAGGCTTCGAATGGATGCAAACACCTGTACTTTCGATGTTTGGAATGTTGCTTCCTCTTGCCCATCGAGTTCACCTTTTTCTTAGTGACCTTGTCCATATGTGTGCGGGCTACCTCAACTCGCTCCCCTTTTACCTTCTTTACTTCCACCTCTGATAGTAAAGAGGTCTTAGGCGTACTAGGCTTCGGGTTAACTTGGAGGGCACCTAGTAGCTGCATCGAGCCCATATGTGCTTCACCTTCCTGTTTCCTCTCCTTGATCATGGCACTGAGCGTCTTCCTCTTTGGACAATCCCATGTCCAATGTTGACTGTCACACAAGAAGCATTTGATTTTAGGCGTAAACTCTTTCCTTTCTGACTTACTCCTTTCTTCCCAGACATTAGGTGTCTTACCTGATCCCATTCTAGGAGCATTATGGTCCCTTGAAACCTCGTCTCCCCCACCCATGGCATGGTATCCTCCAAAGACTCAACCTTGGAGAAGTCTCCCCTTTTGTAATCCGTTAAAGACTCTACTACTGCCATAGTAATGGCTAAGTCTTGAATGCCTCGACGCCTTAATTCCTGCTTGACCCACCCTTGTAGGTTATCCATGAAGTTGAATAGCAACTCCTCCTTAGTCATGTTAGGAATCTCAAGCATGAGCGAAGAGAATTCCTTGACATAGTCGCATATCGAACATGTGTGCTTGAGACGTCTCATGTTTTTCCTAGCCAGGTAAGCCACATCCTCAAGGTAGAACTGCCTCTTGATCTCCCTCTTGAAGTCTTCCCACGTCTCTATGGTGAAAATGCCTTTCTCTATATCGACGAACCTCCGACGCCACCATAGAGTAGTTGTGTTAGTAAGGTAGAGGGTTGCAATCCTTACCTTAGTCACCTCATCAGTTAGTACGATAGCCTCGAAGTATCGCTCCATATGCCATAAGAAGTTATCCAACTCCTTGGCATCCCGCTTGCCACTAAACCTTTGTGGCTTCGACATCTCCACCCTAGATGCCTTCTAGGTGGCCATGACCCGTTCTGACACAGCAGCCTTGTAGATGGCCAACTCCTGCCTAACCTTCTGGTCTTGGGACTCCATTTGAGTGGCCAAGGCCTCCATCCTTGACTCCATGCTAGCAAGCATGCTCAAGACCTTTTTCTTAGAAGGACACAAACTCCTCGTGTGACATTGGCTAAACTTGTAAGACTAGCATCTCCTCACGAAGGTCTTGGATTTGTTCCCTTAGATCCTTCATACCCTTCTCCATGCCTTGCTCGATTAAGTCCAACCCCTCCCGAGTGTCCGCCATGGCTAGCTCCACCTTAGATAACCTTGCCTCCATGTTGGCAACGACATCACAAGATTTATCCTTCTTGCCTCTACCCCGTGTAACAGGCTCGGTCTCCCTCCCATAGGTTTGCTCACTGGTCTCCTTCACGTTGGAGCTTAACATGCTTTCTTTACTATGCCCTCTTCGTAGCCGCGCTCTGATACCAACTGTCATGGACTTAGTCTTTTTTCAAGCTGGTACGGCACTTAGACAAGTCAAGACACTTGATCTTGCTAAGTCAACCTTATTCCCGATGCTTAGCCTACTAGGCTAAAATGCACCCGACTTGGAAGATTGAGAAAGCGTAGTAGGCAACTCTTAAAGAATGGAAGTTTTTATTGCTCGAGGAAGCTTTACAAGTGCTTTGGGAACTCACTTGCTTGGTTAGGAAGTGATTTGGGTGGGTTTTGGGAGTTGCCTTGGCCAAATGAGACCCTCACCTATTTATAGGCACCAATGGAACTCTCTAGAGCCTTGGAGGGTTTCTTACAAATTAGGAATAATCTAGAAGCTCCTACACTAGTCTATGTACAAAGGTATGTACAAGATGACTTTGGAAGATTTTAGAACACCCCACATTATTCCAATTTTATCTTAGCCAAGTGTAGAGATGTGTGGACATCTCTAGCCCTCTCTAGAAGCTTCCATACTCTTGCACTTTGTAACTAAGTGTAGATGTCTCCAGGGTCTCTAGAAGATTCTCACCTCCTATATAAGCCCCATGGGGAGGGTTATTTGAAGCATCTTGTGATACTGAGCTTCAATGTCTAGTTCGTCAATTACAGTTGAGTGACGAGTTCCAACCACTTCTACTTCTGTTTTGGTCACTCCTCCATCTCCAGACCATAAGAGCCTATTGACGTTTTATTTCCCAGACTAGACTGATGAGTATGGGACATCAGTCAAGATTGAAGACATGATAGATGGGGTTATTCCACGTGACGAGTATAGTGATGAGATGTTCATGATAGACATGAGTCAGATTATCAATGATATTCAACCAGAGATTGTTTCTCCACTTGATCTATTTGGGGTACTTGCTATCGAGATGGTTGAGGATGTTTAGCTTGTCCCTACTCCTGGGCTGCTTACTGTTGTTGCTCATGATGATGATGTATTTGAGGGCGTTACTAGCCCAATCGTGGTAGAGTTCAAGCATGTGGACCCACCACTTTCTTTTGATGTATTGTTGGGATTTATCTCCTGTTCTGATGATGTACCGACTCTTTATTCATATATGGATATGAGTCTTTTTTAGTATTTGCATGTCTCTTGTGACATCAATTTATCTGCACCTCGTTTACCCACATCACAAATATTTGATAAAGATGATGAGATTGTAAAACATGATTCAGATGAGGAGGACTCTTCTTCTGCTTTTGATCGAGTCCCAATGATCAGAGAGTTTCACCTACCACAGGAGATGTTGAGATTGTTGATTTTGGTACAACAGACCAGCCTACGGAGGTGAGGATTGGATTGGATTTGTCTACAGATGAGAAAGATAGCCTTGCCTAGTTGCTCAGATCATATTGCATGGTCTTATGAGGACATGTCAGGCCTTGATCCATCCATAGTCTAGCATCACTTACCACTTCTGCCTCATGTCAGACCAGTTAAACAGAAGTTGAAATGATTACATCATCATTGGAGTTTGCGGGTGAAATAGGAGATTCAAAAGCAGCTTAGTGTGGGATTCTTATTAGTGGTTGAGTATCCTGAGTGGTTGGCCAATGTCGTCCCTGTTCCCAAAAAGGACGACAAAGTGAGAGTCTGCGTTGATTTTCGAGATCTCAACAAGGTCTATTCCAAGAATGATTTTCCTCTCCCACACTTTGACATGCTAGTTGATAGTATAGCAGGTCATTCGATGTTATCCTTTATGAACAGGTTTTTTTGGGTATAATCAGATCCTAATGGCTCCAAAGGACATGGAAAAGACGCCTTTCATCACCGAGTAGGGTACTTACTGCTACAGAGTGATGCCATTTGGTTTAAAGAATGTAAGAGCTACCTACCAGAGAGCAACGACTACCATTTTCTATGATATGATGCATCGGGACATCGAAGTCTATGTAGACGACATGATAGTAAAATCCCAAGATAGAGCAGATCACCTAGCAGCTTTAAAGAGATTCTTTAAGAGGATTAAATAGTTCAGATTGAGACTAAATCCCAAAAAGTGCACTTTTGGAGTGACTTTAAGGAAGCTACTAGGATACATGGTCAGTGAGAGAGGCATAGAGGCAGATCCAAATAAGATAAGATTCATCCTTAACATGCCTACATCGAGGACTGAGAGAGAGATCAAAGGTTTCTTGGGTAGACTTCAGTATATCAGTAGATTCATCGCCAGATTGACATATATCTACGAGCCCATTTTTTTACTCTTGAGGAAAAGTCAACATACTGTTTGGGATGATTAGTGCTAGGTCTAAACTTCTCTTTAGGATCTCTGATCAATCCTCTGATGACCTTTAAAACCAAGTCACCTCTCTGTAGCAATCTAGGCTTAACCCGCTTTTTGAATGCATGGGCCATCTTCCTCTGATAGGCACGAACATGGTCTACTGCCCTCAATCTCCTCTCATCTAGGAGATTGAGCCGGTCTAATCGAGCCCGGGCCCAATCTGCCTTTGAAATTTGCTGTTCCAATGCTACCCTTAATGAACCCATCTCTATCTCAACTGGTAGCACTGCCTTCATACCATACACCAAGGAGTAAGGTGTGGCTCCTATAGAGGTGCGAAAAGAAGTCTGATAAACCCACAATGCAAATGAAAGCTTCTTTGATCAATCCTGAGAAGTCTCAATCATCCTCCGCAAGATCCTCTTAATAAGACCCCGTGTTCCGAGCTTACTCTCCTCATGTGCTAGGACAAAATCTCGGGTCCTTTTCTTTTAGTTCTTCGGTATAGTTCACTTCGTTCCACTCATTGTTCATATTTTACTCACATTCCGTACACTCGTGATCTCTACCAAAGAGGGGCATATTTGTAGACCCTCCATTTTGTCCTCCTAGCACATGTCCTATTAGGTATTTATTCAATACTTTACAGCAATTCCATGGTGGCCCAGTACTACTCGTGTAGCCTATCTTTTGTAAGCCACCTTAGGGACTTTGGTTGAGGGATTTACCTAACCCCATTATGACTCTTAGCAGCCTTATTTAAACTTAGGATCACTTAGGCACCACCCTAGGCCCACTTACACACCCTGGCCCATTTATGCACACTTGGCCCTTAGGCATCCTAGGCCCATTTAGGTACACTTGGCCCATTAGGCACCACTTAGGCACCCTAGGCCCATTTAGATACACATGGCTCATTAGGCACCACTTTAGGCCCACTTAGGCACCCTAGGCTCAATTAGGTACACTTGACCCATTAGACACCGTAGGCCCATTTAGGCATCCTAGGCCTATTTAGGCACCTTAAGCCCATTTCATTTAGGCACCCTAGGCCCACATAGGCATCCTAGGCCCATTTAGGCACCCTAGGCTCATTTATGCACCCTAGCCCCATTTAGGCACACTTGGCCCATTAGGCACCATCCTAGGCCCACATAAGCATCCTAGGCTCATTTAGACACCTTAGGCCCATTTTGGCACCATAGGCCCATTTAGCCACCCTAGGCCCATTTAGCCACCCTAGATCCATTTAGGCACCCTAGGCTCATTTAGGCATCCCAGGCCCATTTAGGCACCCTAGGCCCATTTAGGTACCCTAGGCCCATTTAGGCATCCTAGGCCAATTTAGGCACCTTAAGCCCAATTAGGCACACTTAGCCCATTAGGCACCAACCTAGGCCCACATAGACATCCTCGACCCATTTAGACACCGTAGGCCCATTTAGGCACCCTAGGCCCATTTAGGCACCCTAAGCCGATTTAGGCACACTTGGCCCATTAGGCACCATCCTAGGCCCATTTAGACACCTTAGGCCCATTTAGGCGTCCTAGGCCTATTTAGGCACACTTAGCCCGTTAGGCACCATCTTAGGCACATTTAGGTACCCTAGGCCCACTTATGCGCCCTAGGCCCATTTAGGCACACTTGGCCCATTAGGCATCATTTTAAGCCCACTTAGGCGCCCTAGGCCCATTTAGGCACCCTAGGCCCACTTATGCACTCTCGGCCCATTTAGGCACACTTGGCCCATTAGTCATCACCTTTGGCCCACTTAGGTCTAGGCCCATTTAGATCATTTTTTGCATGGATGCATGGTTTGCATGGCTTGCATGGTTGCATAGCTCGTATGGCTTGCATGTGCTTGATTTTGTTTTTGTTTTTTTTATCTTTCTCTATTTATTAGTTTTATTCATTTATTTACTTATTTTTAGAAAATTGCATGAGCTTAATAATCATATTCATTTCATTTTTATTTATCTATTTATTAATTTATTTTGATAGGGAATTGCTTGAGTCAATAATTCATTTTAGTTATGCGTGTGATCTATATTTTTAATTTCTTTTAAAATGACATAGTTTGAATTTTTAATTATTAGTTACATGTTTTTTTATTATTATTCTAACCCTTATTTTTTCTATTTTTTTATTTGTTATTTTTTGTTTTGTTGCCCGGGATTTTACATACTCCATATTGGAAAAAAGATTATTAAAAAGAATGATTATGGGAAAGGATGATTATGGGAAGAAGATTAGCATGATGAAGGTGGCCGGTGGAGTCAACGGGATGATTATGGGAAGAAGATTAAGAAGGCTGGGTTTTGGCAAGTGAAAGGAAAGGGTGCAACGTGTATGTGGACAGGAAGTGAGGTTGTGTTCAAGAAAAAAGAAAAAAGGTGGTCTGAAAAGGAAGAGCACCAGAACGGAAAAAAGAAAAAAGGATTTTTCAACGTGATAGAAGAAAGGAAGAGACATGATTCAGGAGAGAAGAAAATGTGCAGTTACACCATGGGAAGTGAAAGTGCACATTGCAAGAAGGTACAAAGGAGAAAGAACAAGTGAGGCTGATTTTTTCTAGAGAATAGGAGGAATCAGTCTGGGTTTTGAAAGGATTGTTTTTTAGCCTACTGTTTAGAGGAAATCAGTCCACGTTTCAGAGAAGAAGTGAGGCTGATTTTTCTCGAGAATTGGAGGAATCAATCCAGGTTTTGAAAGGATTTTTTTTTAGGCTGTTGTTTGGAGGAAATCAATCTACGTTTCAGAGAAGAAGTGAGGCTGATTTTTATGGAGAGTTGGAGGAATCAGTCCGGGTTTTGAAAGGATTTTTTTTTAGGCTATTGTTTGGAGGAAATCATTCCACGTTTCAGAGAAGAAGTGAGGCTGATTTTTTTGGAGAATTGCAGGAATCAGTCTGGGTTTTGAAAGTATTTTTTGAGGCTGCTGTTTGGAGGAAATTAATCCACATTTCAGAGGGGATTTTGGGGCTGCTATTTGAGTGATTAGTCCATGTTTTAGAGAGCCTTTTTGGGGCTGCTGTTTGAGTGATCAGTCCATGTTTTAAAAGATTTTTTTAGGTTGTTTGGAGGAAATCAATTCATGTTTCAGAGGGGATTTTGGGGCTGCTATTTGAGTGATCGGTCCACGCTTCAGAGAGCATTTTTGGGGCTGTCGTTTGAGTGGTCAGTCCGTGTTTTAAAGGGGCGTTTAAGGCTGCTGTTTAGAGGAAATTAGTCCACGTTTCAGAGGGGATTTTGGGCCTGCTATTTGAGTTATCAGTCCATGTTTTGAAAGAGCATTTTTTGGGCTGTTGTTTGAGTGATCAATCCGTGTTTTGAAGGGGTGAGGCTGCGATTTTTAGGGACAGGATCAGTCTGTTTTTTAGAGGAGAAGAGCGGGCTGCTGTTTTCAAAGAGAATCAGTCTGTGTTTAGGAGTGATTCGGGGTTGCTATTTTCAAAGAGGATCAATCCGTGTTTCAGAAGAGAGAGGTGGGCCGCACTAGAAAAGTTTCAAAAAGCATTACTGCATCAGGGAGCCGCACCAACAAAGGAGCCAAACAATTATTTTTCTTTTCCTCTACCAAAAGTAAATTCTGAACACATTAGTTTGTTAATTATTTTCAATTTTAAGTTTTGAATTTTTTTTAGAACTTTGATGGATTATATTTATTTTTTATTTCAATTTTTTTTTTATATTCCTTTCAGTTATGTGATAATATTTTAGATTTAAGAATTCTTGATTAATTGTGTTAACATTTCATAATGTCTAATTCCAAGCTTTGTTTTTATGGAGAACTTGATTGAACTTATCCAACATTTTGGATTGCATTTTGAGACATGTCTGAATTTTATTTAGCCAAGCATTTAGGTTGATATTGGGTAAGCTTTTCGGGTTGGATTAGCATAGAATCAAGGCTGGTTATTATTAAAAATCTGAGTTGCATCTTTGATTGAATATAAGATGATTTATTCATGAAATATGGGTTGTTGTCAAGCTGTTTTAAAATAAAAAATGTGGACTGATATTGCTTTAAAATCAGGGCTGGTGTAGACTGAAATTTATAACCACTAGATTTTTAAATAAGAGTGCACCAAAATTTTTCTTTAAATGATATATCCATCAGATTTTTCCATGAGAGAGCACCAAAATACTTGATAAAGCTACCAGATTTTTAAATAAGAGTGCACCAAAATTTTTCTTTAAATGATATAGCCATCAAATTTTTCTATGAGAGAGCACCAAAATACTTGATAAAGCTACCAGATTTTTAAATAAGAGTGCACCAAAAATTTTCTTTAAGTGAGATAGCCATCATTTTTTTTTATGAGAGAGCACCAAAATCCTTAAGAAAGCCACCAGATTTTTAAATAAGAGTGAGCCATTTTTTTTTTCAATTATTAAGTTATTTAGAATTTTTATTTAGTTAAATCTATGTCTCCTCTTAGTGGTTTCTTTTAGTTGGATTGACCTCATTTGTTTATTTATTTATTTTTATTTTAGAATCCTAATTTTAGTCAAATTCTTGTCACATCTTCAAATTGATAACTTTTTACTTTGACTGAATCCATTAAGTTTTTAGAATTTAGGTTTTAGTTAAATTTTTTGTCATGTTTTCAAGTCGACAATTCTAGTTATTTTTTAGTTGAACTCTTTTAAGTTTTGAACTCAAACTTTTTTATTAAGAAAATAGCTCTTTTAAATGGGCATCTCAAATGAAGTCAAAATAACTTTTTTTCTTTCAAAAAAATTAATATTCTCCATCAATGATGTGGCTTCTAGATCCCAAATGAAAGGGTAGCCAATAAGGAGATCCAAGTTGATATTCTTTTGTTTTCAAAACCCTTTTAAATTAGGAATGAAAAGAAAAATCTTCATTTTGTGTCCTGTGTTATGGCTTTATCAAATCACATGGTTCCTTTTGCTTTCCTAAAATCATTCTCAAAGGAATTTAAATCTTTTAACAATTTTTTTAAAATAATAATAAAAATCCATTCTAGGAATTTAGTTCAAAGATCTCGTTTATATATATATATATATGCAACTTAGTTTTATCCCAATTGTACTCATTTTTCTCAGTTTCCAAAACTTTATTTTCTTAACATAGGTTTGAGCTTGTGTTCCCAAGCTAATGGGAATACACAGGTTAAACTTGTGAATATTAACTGGGGACTTGATGGGACCCCAACATAAAATAATTTTTCTAAAACTCATCTTTCTTGCCACTTTAGCTACTTTCTATAATCAAAATCATCAATTTTTTTAGGAATTGTATATAAGATGTGTGTGATAATTGATGTTTTTGTATACTTTGATCATTCTTTCTATGCTAATTAGATAACAAGCATGCTAGGATTTCTTTATTTTATTATTATCTAACCCCTCATGTCTTATGGAAGCGCATTATAAGTTATCTATGCTATCCAGGTACGCCCCCTAACGCCCACCTTCTAAATTTAGTGAATATACTTGTCATTGTGAAGTATGCCTATGATCGATAGTGCTTCGATATCTTGATATTTGTTTTATTGTTCAATTATTTCTGATAAAGCGCATGTTGGATGATATATTATTTAAACTAACTTTGGTGTCTTGTGATAGCGCATAAGAAGCAGTCTAGGTACGCATTCTAAATTTTATTTCTGATTTGTAATTGGTTTTCTTATTTAGCATGTTATTTTTTGGAAATCACCTTAGTCTACTTAGATACCCTTAATCAACCGATTAATTGTCACATTCCCCTCATCTTAGTTAGTAGAGACCTTTATAGGTCTTAGAGGGGTGCTACCTCTTAGAAGTACCTTCCTAGTAGGTAACTTGATCCCCAAACCCAAACTCGGGTTTTTTAAAGACATGCTTTTCCAAAACTGTGGAGTCATTTTTTTAAGGGTTTTCTTTCTTATTATATTTTCCCTTTAAAATAAAAATAAAATAAGTGGTGACTCCAATTTTTCCAAAATTAAAAATTTCACCAATAGAAAGTGAGTCTTGCCGGTCAAGTGGGGGCGCATGTGAGAAATGCGGGTCCACAAGAGACTTGCTGAAGGGTGAGCAATGGAGCTGGTAAGCTTGGAGAGGAAGAAAAATAGAACAAGGAGGTTTTTGAGTGAGGGGAAATGGAGAAAGAAAGAGGGGGAGTTTTCATTTTTTGTTGGAGACCACGCATGATTTTCTCAGGAAAACTTTATCTGGATGAGAAAAGGATCATCACCAATAGTATTTGCGAGATTCATTGAAAAACACCACCATCAAGCCCTTAAGGATCATCAGCGTACCATTAGTTCCTCATCCAGAAGTAGCGCATGATCAGATTCTCCTTGATCATCGATAGCTTCTCCACTCCATTGATTTCCTCATTGTACGAGCTTCAGCATCAGCATGAGGAGAGGGAAAACTGGGATTCTTTGTTGGTTTTTGGAAGGAGACACAACTCACTTGAAGCTAAGATAGCACGGATTAGGAGGAGGCTCTCCAGGTGAGGTTTCTGTAATCTCTGTATTTTATTTTTTACACTGCTTTACTCTCATTTTTAGCCAATTCTCTAAGCATTATTTGTTGTTTGGATGTGATTACAAGAGATTATATGTTGCCTCTGCTTCATACCTTTTCTTTTGCCCATTTCCTTATGTCATGAATTTCAAGTCGCAACTTGGGTTGTCGGACCCATTTGTGTCACACTGCTTTTCGAAATCTTTTACTCCCATATAAGGGCTCCTATTACTATTATGCTATGGAATAGTTGCGGATGACCTCCCCATTTTTCTCTCTCCTAGTGTTTCTTTCTCTCTCTTCCCAAAACCCCCGCTTGATTCTTGTCATGGCTATTGTTGCTCCTTATGCGGATCAAGCTACAGAGTTGCTTCAGAAATTGTCATTGGTTTCTCAAACCAAAACTTTGGAAATCCCTGAGCCAACCAAAAAGCCTTCTAGTAATCAATTTGGGGTTGTTGATGGGGGTGATGCTACAAATGGTCAAAACTAATCATGTGAGAGGTCTGTGACCCCATTACTACAGGAATTTATGGATCCATCTGTGTGCTATGTCCCTAATGGCTATTCATCATATTATTATGGAGGTTATGATGGAACTACAAATGAGTGGGAAGACTATTCCAGATACATGAATCCAGAGGGAGTTGAGATGTCTGCCGGAGTTTATGGGGATAATGGCTCATTACCACCATGGATATGGATATGCACCTTATAGTCCATATCCACTAGTCGGTTCCCCAGTTCCAACTGTTGGACGTGATGGTCATCTATATGGGCCTCAACACTACCAGTGTCCAGCCCCATGCTCTCTACCACCTACACCTGCCACCCCGGGCCCCCACTCATGCATGGCCACCTTTGGCATACAATCCTAACCACTATACCTCATCTTTATTATTTCTTTCTTCATATTTTGATATCAAAGTTTAATTTTCAAAATTCCAATTTTCAAAACATCAACTTCTAGATTTAATTTTCAAAACTTCAATTTTCAAATAATTCTTCAAAATTCCAATTTTTAAATTTAATTTTCAAAACCTCCATTTTTAAATAATTTTCCAAATTTCCAATTTTCAAATTTAATTTTTTAAAATTTCATTATCAAATAATTTTTCAAAATTCTAATTTTCAAATTTAATTTTCAAAACGTCAATTTTCAAATAATTTTCAAATTTCCAATTTTCAAATAATTTTAAAAATACCAATTTTCAAATTTAATTTTTAAAATTTCATTCTCAAATAATTCTTCAAAACTTCAATTTTCAAAACTTCCATTTTCAAATAATTTTCTAAAATTCTAATTTTCAAAACTTCCATTTTCAAATACTTTTCCAAAATTCCAATTTTCAAAACTCTCATTTTCCAAAATTCCAATTTTGAGATTTAATTTTTAAAAATTCCATTCTCAAATAAATTTCCAAAATTTCAATTTTCAAATTTAATTTTTACAACTTTCATTTTTCAAATATTTTTTCAAAATTCCAATTCTCAAATTTAATTTTCAAAACTTCCATTTTCAAATAATTCTTCAAAATTCCAATTTTTAAATTTAATTTTCAAAACTTCCATTTTCAAATAATTCTTCAAAATTCCAATTTTCAAATTTAATTTTTAAAACTTCCATTTTCAAATAATTTTTCAAAATTTCATTCTCAAATAATTCTCCAAAATTCCAATTTTCAAAACTTCCATTTTCAAATAATTTTTCAAAATTCCAATTTTTAAATTTAATCTTCAAAACTTCCATTTTCAAATAATTTTTCAAAATTCTAATTCTCAAATTTAATTTTTAAAACTCCTATTTTCAAATACTTTTCAAAACTCCAATTTTCAAAACTTTAATTTTCAAATAATTTTCCAAAATTCCCACTTTCAAAGTTTAATTTTTCAAAATTCCAATTTTCAAATTTAATTTTAAAAATTCCACTCTCAAATAATTTTTCAAAATTTCAATTTTCCAAATTTCCAGTTTTCAAATTTAATTTTTAAGAAATCTCATTCTCAAATAATTCTCCAAAATTCCAATTTTCAAAATTTCCATTTTCAAATAATTTTCCAAAATTCCAATTTTCAAATTTAATTTTCTAAACTTCCATTTTCAAATAATTTTTCAAAATTCTAATTCTCCAAGATTCTAATTTTCAAAACTTTCATCTTCAAATAATTTTTCAAAATTCCAATTCTCTAAGATTCCAATTTTCAAAATTTCCATTTTTAAATAATTTTCCAAAATTCCAATTTTCAAAACTCTAGTTTTCTTTCAAATAATTTTATTTCCACTCCAATTTTCAAATATTTTTTAATTCTACCACTTTTCATCATTCATTAGGGTTTTAAGTTACTAAAAATCTCGTTTTTAAATAAAATTGCTACATTTCCTTTTAGGTAAGCACTTTCACAATTTTTTTTTCATTTTTCTCGATTTTTAATAAGCATGAATATGATTTTCATAATTCCAAAACATTGGAATTTGTGGGATTAATTCATGCAAAATCAATTGGCCTTTGGTGGGGGCCCTACATATAAGTGATCACTTCTAATTGTCAATTGTTATACTTAATGAATATTGTCTGATCTTTGTCTTGCTCTTTGATATGTATGTGATATATTTTGTATTCATTATTGTGCACTAACTATGTTTCATGATAGCGCTTTATTACCTGTTGCCAAGGTACGCTCTCACTCTCACTTTGTTTATTATTTTGTTATCATGACTTGTTTTTTATCTATGATCATTTTGGTATCCATTGATCTCTTAGTTAATTGTCATGTTTGCTTCACCTTATTTAGTATAGACTCATTTTTAGGGGCTTAGAGAGGTGCTACAATCTTTACCGTACCTTCCCAATAAGTAACCTGACCCCCAAACCCAGGTTCGATTTTCCACAGACT
Organism: Vitis x doaniana; assembly: GCA_030345155.1. Classification (NCBI taxonomy): domain Eukaryota; kingdom Viridiplantae; phylum Streptophyta; class Magnoliopsida; order Vitales; family Vitaceae; genus Vitis; species Vitis x doaniana. Next base: position 9,550,252 of record CP128323.1, read on the forward strand.
ATATTTTCCAAATAAGGAGTCACACTTAGAGTTTTCTTTCTTATTTTGTTTTTCCTTAAAAATAAAACAAAAATAAGTGGCGACTCCAAGTCTTTTCTAAAAATCATATTTTCACTAAATAAATAAAAAAAAGCGAGTTCGACATCAAGTGGGAACGCATCGAGCGAAAATGCGAGGTCCACACATACGAGATGGATACACATGCCATCAGAGCACAAACCCAATATCTTTTAAGTACTCATGCTCAAGAGCACTCCTGGTAGTTATTCTTCTGTTGGGATCCAGGCACAGCATTTTCTGGAAAATAACATAGAAATTTGTACAAGCGGATGGTATAAACAAAATACATGTGCACATATCTATGGATATAGATGTAGATTTTGAACAATTATACAAAACGATTGTACTAACAAAATAAAGTTTATTAACTAATTATACAAGGGATGTATAAGATAGTCCATTATAAAAGAATTTGAGTATTTCTCTACAACTTACTTCTTTTCCTCACAAAAATACTTGAAACATTTTAATAAATGACAATAAAAAGGCAAATGTTAAATTTTGTTTTCAAATTTCAAAAGATCCGATAAATATAAAAATAAATTGTTACTTTTTTAAGATAAAATTTAAAATGGAATAACAAAATGATTCTTTGAATTAATTTTTTTTATATATTTGAATTGATTTGAAAATATGTTAGAAGTATATAGGAAAATTAAAATATTTTAATTGAATTTTAAGATAAATTTTGAAAATGGAAAATAACAATAACTTTCAAATAAGGCAATGGTTTTTAAAAATATTTTTAAAAATTTGAGATATTAAAATTTTTTAAAGTATGTTTTAAGGATATAAAACATGACTATATTTTTACATAAGTTTTTTTTTTTTAGGTTATAAAAATTATTTTTATTTTTTAGGTTGTAAAAATTCTTTTTACTTTCTATTTTTAAAAACAAAAAACAAGAAATGTATTTAAAAGAAACCTCAATATTCAAAATTTTTAAAATATATAATAATAAAAAATATCATTTTAAAGTAATAATGGATATTTAGAGATTTTAGGGATTTTGAGTTTTAAAATCATAAACGGTATTTGGGAGTGTGACATATTTTGATCTTCTCATGCTTAATGTTTTCACCTCAACTATTCACTCATGGCACAAAATCTCCACATGTTAGTTTTTAAAAAACCACATTAAGGATATTTTGGTGCATATTAAGGTAATAACTCAACCATAAATCCTTTTGAGCATTTTTGAAACTTGCTCTACCCTCCAAAGCAATTATGCAAAGCATGTTTGCAAAAGTATGAGGCATTTAGAATCAGTATTACATTCATCTCCCCTTTTAACATAATCGTACCAAGAAAATAAAGTGAAAAAATAGAATGAAACAAAATAAAATAAATATCATTTATAATAAACAAATTACATTTAAATACTTGTTCAAACTTATTTTATTTATTTTTCTCTAATATAAATATTAAATAATTTAAAAATGTATAAATTTTTAATTATATTTAATTTTTTATTTTTCATGATAAATTAAATATAATAAAATTATTTTCAATATCTTATACTATATTTGATTTTTTTTTAAATAAATCAAATATAAAAAAATTATTTTCCCTTAATATTTTTTTCTCCTTATCCTAAGTTTAATTTTTGAAAAGTATTAAAGCAAAAAAATAAAAATAAAAAAGAGTAGTGTAGACCCCCATTTTGGGGTGTCTTATCCTGCAAATCTTTCGGCCAGGTGTCACCATTTTGGGTAGCCACGTGTCAATTCCTTATTTGTCTTCAAAGAATCATGTTAGTGGTTCTAGGGATGCAATGGGAAGAGACGGGAGGGAATATTCAGCAGATGAGCGTTCTTTTGGTAGCGTGTCTGTTATGGAGAGAGGAGGTCGTTAAGCAGATGGGAGGTGATTTTGTGGCTGGAGGGAGAGCAAGCTGAAAAAAAAAAAAAAAAAAAAAAAAACCGAGAGAGAGATAACTAGAGACAAGGAGAGGGAGTTGAAAGAGGTTTTTTGGGCAAGAAGTCAAGGAAATCAGAGCAGCTGAAGAAGGAAAAGCAAGGGAAAGTTGTGTTGTGGATTACCAGGTAAGACCACTTCAAGCTTGATATGTTTTTGTTTCTTAATGTTCTACTTCATCCTTTGTTGATCTTTGAGCATTATTTGATGTTTGCTATGGACATCAAGGGCCACATGTTTGTTTTGGTTGAACATGATTATTTTGCATAATATGCTATGTTTTGGTTCTCCTTGATACTCTAGATTCTCCTCTGTAAATAACTGTATTTTTCTTTTTTTTTGGGTTTGGATTGGATGTTTGATAATTATATTGTGGACTCCTAGCTCGTCCCACCAGTCGGCAGCCTATTCATCACTCATGAAACAAGGCATTGCCTAATGACCCCTCGGGGCTCCTCATTTTTGCTCTGTTTTTTTAGCAATATTATTCTCCGTATTCCTCTGCTTATGTGGATTGCCAGTTGTGGAAATGCCTTGGTCTATATATCGCCATTTGAGAGTTCCAGTTTAGAGATATCCAAGTCTCATCATCACCCATCCTGACTCTGACTGTTCTCTCCACCGAGTTTGGGAGCTTGTTTGGCTTATAATAGCGAGAAGAGAGGTGGACTTCTGAGTGATGTTTTGTACATCCACCCAAGCGACCCTTGGACCAAAAGTGGTATTCAGTTTCGACGTATGGACTCTTAACTAGAGTTGGTCAATGAAAGGGTGAACGATGGAGGAGATTTCTGGATCATTGAATTGGGTGGTGGGAGACCGACTCAAGGACGTTTAAATATCATACTACAAGTGTTGGAGTAATGGGGCAAATGTTTTGAGGAAAGCACCTTGCAATGGCAGATACTCATGAAACTGATAAAGCATTGAGATCTGGAAGATCAAGAAGTTGATTAAGGACATTAGGAAGCTTCAGGAGGGTTTCCAATTCCATTTTGAGGTGGTCCGACGTTCATAAGGGTACGGAGAGTTGAATCTGGGAAATGGGTCATTGATAATTTCAAGGATGCCTATATTTTGAGACCATGACATGTGCTATAGACAGCTCTCGAAAGGATTGACCCGGTAAAGGAAGACGTAGAGGTTATCATGGAGGGAATTTCTTCTTTGGAAATCATTCCTGATAAAATCTCCATACCTGATCCGGTTGGTGATTCAGAGCTAACCAATACCTCTTTGTTAAATGCAGTTTATAGAGTTACAGGTTTTTGCAAGGTTCCCAGCAGTGTCGGTGTTTTTAAACCATTGGGTTAACCTCCAAGTAGTGCTACAACATATTGTTGATGATACTTCTCTGGAGTATTGCTCCCTTATCTAGGAACGCTGATGATGCTTGGTGAGATAAAAAAAATATTTTGATGGACTCCGGAGCAGATGTTTCATTCTTCGATGGTGAAGGCCTTACCCCACTCATGCATGCTGCCAGGCTCGGACACGCTGATGCTATCAAGATTCTGCTCGAAGCTAGTGTTCCCTAGAACGCACTCTCCTTCCAATCTCTCTACCAGCGATTTCGCCATGGATTCCGGCCACTAAGAAGCATTTGAAGTCCTCCTCAACGCCGGGATTGAAGTTGAATTGATCCAAGGAACAATCACAAGGAAAGCAAATAAAAATGGTGATTCTGAAGAGGATTACTTGGGAGATAGAATTACTTTTGGTGAGGATAAACTGATGGATTCCAATAGCAAAGCTATCATGATGGCTTAGGAGAAACCATTGATGGAGGCTTATGCAAAAGTTGTTTGTTCAGGTGGTGGTCACATATTGAACATTGGATTTGAAATGGGTCATGAGAAATGGGGTAGCCGCAAAGGTGTGAAGTCGTCTGATCCAAGCAAAAACACTAATGACGGTGCTCACGCCAAGCAAGCGACCTTGAAGATTGTTCTTGGAGCGGCACTGGGTTATGGGCCTACACTTTCTGAGCATATTGTTTTGGATGCTAGTCTGATTCCAAACACAAAAAGTTACTAAGGATAGTAAATTGGACATTGATGCAATTCATCAATTAGCCCAATATGTCACTAAGTTTGAGAACTGGCTAAAAGATGTTATCTCGGGTGATCACATTCCTGAAGATTTATGATGAATTCTGCCCAGTTTTACTGAACTAGTTCAAATCAAAGGAGTTTGTAAAATTTGAGACTTTTGATGCTGCATTGGGTGAGTTCTACAGTAAAATTGAGAATCACCGATCAGAACAACAATAAAAGGCAAAAGAGGACTTCAAGCGAAGATAACATGTAAAGCTACAAGTTCAGAAGTTGAATCAACTTTTCAAATTTGGCTCACTGCATTGAAAAGAGAGGCGATAGAAGGAATACTCCTCTAGAATGGGTCCATCCCTACTGCATGGTTTGCATGGCCACCTTTGGCATGCAGCTTTAAGCCACGTGTCTTTCTTCTTTTTCTTTTTCTTTATTATTATTTCTTCGTCTCTGAATTTTGAAATAATTCTCCATGCTCCCATTTTCCATATAATTTCCCGGACTTTAGTTTTTTTTTTAATTTTCCAAACTCCATTTTTATCAAATAATTTTATTTTATTTTTTTTCAAATTTTCATCTTTAGAATTTTTAGGATCACTCAAAATCTCATTTTCAATAAAATTTTACCGCCACTTTTTCTTCTAACAAGCAATTTTCATAACTTCCATGACTTTAAAAATGTTTTAAAATAAGTAAGAATTCATTCCCGTAATTCCGAATAATGGAAATTCATGGGATTAATTCATACAAAAAATAAATAGGGTTTTGGTGGGGGCCCAACATATGTGATTTTCCCATTGATTGATTGATTGGTTGATTGCTATCTTTGTTTGAATTATTTCACTCCATGACATGCATGCGATTATTTTATGTTCGTTCATTAACCTTTGTTTCCCAAGGAGTGAACCAGCTCATCACTCAGGTACACTCTTTGCCTCCTTTGTTCATTCGAATGTTTTATTTCGATTTTCATTCGGTATCTGTTGATTTACTTATCAATTGCAATGTTTGCTTTATCTCATTAGTAGAGACCCGTTTTTAAGGACTTTGAGGGGTGCTACGGTATTTACCATACCTTTCCAATAAGTAACCTAACCCCTTAGCCCATATCCGATTTTTCACATACCACATTTTCCAAAATAAGGAATCACACTTAGGGTTTTCTTTCTTATTTTGTTTACCCTTTAAAAATAAAACAAAAATAAGTGGTGACTCCAAGTCATTTTCTAAAAATAAATCATTTTCAAATACAAAGCGAGTTCGCCATCGAGTGGAAGTGCATTAGCCGAAATGCGGGGTCCACAAATAAGTTTTGACTCACTAATTTGAAAAAATATAAAAAAAAAAAGAACTTTAATTTTTATAAATCAGTTTTATCTTTATCCATTTAAAAATACATGCAATTTTTCATAAATCAAATAATTATTTCCTAAAATACCATTTTACTTGATAATATTAAATGAAATTATTCAAAATTAATTTATTGATAGAAGTGTTTTAAAAATAAATATATTATAATTTTTTATTATATAATATAAGATACAAATCATTATGAAAAGAATTCTTTAGGATCCGATAAATAAAATCTTTTAAATCCCCTAATTAATAATGATTCTATATTTTATATTATTTAAATCCCTTTATCTTCTCTTTTTTTATATATATAATTAAAACTAAAATACATAGAAAAAAATACAATTAAAACAAAAAAAAAAGAAATTTATAAATGAAAAAATAGAATATTTACTCCTAGATGTATTTCTAACTCTTTCTCGATATCCATACTTTTTACTAGTGTTTTAACCAAGTGAAAGTTAATAATTTAGTTTTATATTTTTAGTTTTAAAGATTTTTTTAAGTTTTAATTATATTTTAAATTTTTAAAATTTCTTATTTTATTAATCTCAAATCAATTACCATGATTAAATAAAATAAAATAAAAACTTATTGATTGATGTTATTAATTAACATTACAAGTAAAAGGGTCCTTTCAAGGAAATAATTATTTAAATTATAAAAAAATTAAAAAAATATGAAAACATTTTTAATGGATGGAAATAATACTAATTTATAAAAATTAAATTTTTTTTTTTTTTTAGTTTTTAAAATTAATGAGTCAAAACCCACTTTTCCAAAAGAAAAAAAAAACTTTTTTTTACCTTATAAAATTTTTAAAAAATCAAACATAACTAAAACCTGTTAAAAACTTTATTATTTCAATTATTTAATTTTTAAGCAAGAGTTAAACATATAAAAATAATTGATGGATTTTAATTTTTTTAAATAGAAGAGTTATACAAACCTTTTATATTTTTCTTTCTTTACTTCCTCAAAAAGAGTTATTTATCATATTCTTCACTTTCTCCTAGTTTTCCTTTTACTCAAATTTATAGATTTTTGATAAATGTACTGCTATTGGGGAAAATAATTTTTAAAATTCTGTAGATTGGAAAATAATTCCTATTCTACGGCACTTTTTAACACGTAGGATGAGAGTGGAAAAAAATAGTATTTTATATTTGAAAAGAAGTGCAAACCCATTTCCCCCTACAACTCGTTTTCTTCTCTGCCTCAAAACTCATTTTGTCCTCTCTTCGAAAACCCATTTTCCTGCACGCTGATCATGGAGTGGAGATCCTTGCCTCAACACCAATAGGAAGAAGGTGAAGTGCAGATCCAAGACACCATTGCCCCCAGGTTTTTTCTGTAAGTTTTGTGGTTATATTTGATGGTGTGGTTGTGTTTGGTCACCGAGAAAGTGTGGGAAAGTTGAAAAAAAATAAAGTTTTCATTTTTTTTTTTTTTACAATGAAACTGAGTAGACTAAAAATTATGGATAAAGTTTTTATTTTTTTGTGGTTCAGCTTATTGTGATTCTATTTGGTTGCCAAGAAAGTGTGAGAAAGTTAAAAATTTTGTTTCCATTTTTTTATCGGCTGGCTCCAACACAATATTCATAACAAATTATCGGTCAAAGGAAATTTCGGTAATTTTCAGGAAATTTCCCGATATTTCCTACCAGTCCAGCCCGCACACAGGATACAAAACCTGTCCAATTTTTTTTTTTATAAAAAAACATAAGATGCTATTTGGTAAGTTGATCATGATTTGTTGGGAAAGGTTGTGTTTTTCAGCCTAGCTCAAAAATCGTAGATTTAGGGTTTGTGAAATTTAAATCCAATGGCACAAAAGCAAGAGACCCCTAGAACAGATCCAGAAAGCACAGAGAGCAAAAAAAAAAAAAGCATTTCTTTTTTTTGTTTTCCTTGGGGTTTTGCATGGATTTTCTCGAAAATCAAACGAGGATGAATTTTCCTTGAAATCGAATGGGGGATGGATTTTCTTGGGAATCAAACGGAGGTTGCAAAAAAAATAAAAAATAATAACATGATTAGATTAATACCTACGAGGATTGAGAGTGGTAGAGGAAAATAGGGCCTTTTTCATGAGGGTAAAATGGGATTCTTCACTAGGTGAAGCTTGTTGCCAATGTAGTAAAGGAAATGCTACCAGCGGTGGCAAATTCAATTTCATGGGGCAAAATGGGATTCTTCACTAGGTTGCAACTTGGAACCAAATCCAACGAGATTTTGGAGATTATGGATGAAACTAACTCAATCAAATATGGGTTAGATTTGGCTTGGGACATAATGAAGTATTGGATCATTTTAATTAAACAATTATTATTATTATATTTAATTAGTGATATTTAAATTTAATTAATTTTTAATTTTTAATTAATATTCAAATCATTTATCATATATAAAAATGGATATACTATCTTTTTATTTATTAAAATTAAATAGTTTATCTTGTATTAAATTAATACATTAAATTGAATTTGATAAATTAAAATAAATTTAATTTGATTCAATCATATATATCTTTTATTTGTTCTTAGAGATGCATCATTTAACTCGCCACTCCTATTACACCTATGGAGGTGCCATTCACCCCACCTGTAGTACCACTTGTTGCATCATCACCACAATCGATAGATGCTACATTGGTTGATGAGGAGTTAGTTCATATAGCAAATGATGATCAATAAGGACAAAAGAATTATCGTGGTCGAGGACATGGTCGAGGACGTGGTAGGAGACGTGGTCTCGAGCTCATGGAGGGGTACATGTTAGCCCCATAGAGCCAATAGTGGAGCATGCATATCATGGAGTCCACAACGAAAGAGGAAGGCTCTTTCATGCAACACACATTGAGGATGTTACTACATATGACTTGTATTTTGGATACTGTTAGTATTTTGCATATCATTATTTTGGACAAATACTCGAGATGTATATTTATACTTATTATATTTTGGAATAACTAACTTTTTATTAACGTAAGTTCTATAGCATTCTATCTATTTTGGACTTATTTTACACAAAATAGTATTGTTACTATTTTAGAAAGGTGTTGACTTAATTGATATTTGGTTTACTTGTTTTAATTGGTTTTGGATTGAATGTCAAAATATTGATTATAATGTATCGAGGTGATAAACTTTAAACATTTGGTTGTATAAAAGGTAATACTAATTAAGAGAGATTTTTTTTTCTTTCTTTTGTGGAAGGTGTCTCTTTAAGAGACACCTTCAACATAAATTTGAAAATTTTCACTGTTGATATAGAAAATTGTGAAAAGTGTCTCTTGAAGAAACACTTTAAGTATAAACCTAATTTTTTAAAAATTGTGGAACGAATTTTCCTTCCACAATTCCCAAAAAATGGAATTATACTAAAGGTGTCTCTTGAAGAGACACCTTCCATAAATTTTTTTAAAAAATGGGTTGATATTGAAAGTGTCTCTTCAAGAGACATTTTCCACAATTTCCATACACAATAGAAAATTCCAAATTTATGCTAAAGATATCTCTTCTAGAGACATCTTTAGCTTTAAAATCATTTCCACAATTTTTAACACATATTGGATTTTGTGTAATTGTGAAAAATGTCTTTTCAAGTAACACCTTTTGTATAAATTAAAATTTTTTGAAACCGTAGAAGATGTCTCTTCAAGAGACATCTTTAATGCATATTAGATTTTATGGAATTGTGGGTGTCTTTTCAAGAGATACCTTTAGTATAAATCCAATTTTTTTGAATGGTAGAAAGTGTCTCTTGAAGATACACCTTTAGCTTAAATTCTTTTAAATATGTATCATGATTTTGAAAATTGTGAAAGGTCTCTCTTCAAAAGACACCTTCCACGTGGCCAAAACTGTCGTAGATCTATCAATATTTTTCCAACTACCATTTTTTAAAATTGCTACAAAAGTTTAACAAAAAAACCCCAAATTTACAGTGAGCCAAACACAGTCTCAATGTTCAGCTAATGTATAACTTTCTTTTACAGCTACACGTACAAAACATCAAACACACCACAGCCTCTACATCACTACACAACCTTACCTCCAAGTAAAGAGTTTGATCCACTGCTTCCACCATTCATGACTCAACCCTCCATCCTTAAAAACCAGCAGAGAGGCAGAAGAAAGACAATAAAATTCATTACAACTTATCTCTCTACATATATAAAAGGCAAACCCAAGTTTCTTCATTTGGTATGTTTTTCAGGGAGCAGAATAGTTCAGTTACAAGCAAATTTAGAAGGGAAAAAAATGCCACTTATGTATAGCTCTTGAGACATGGAAAAGGATAATGAAACAATAACAACACCCTAGACAAATTCCCAGGCAGACTATGCCAAGAAATGGTTCAATGTAAATTTCAATTTAGTTCATGGGGAATAATAGAAAGAAAAAGAACGATTGCAGTGCAACACTTTTCTCACACAATCAAAACATAGAATGCTACACATCGATATAGACAGCCATACAAGATGGATACACATGCAATCAGGGCACAAACCCAATATCTTTGAAGTACTCATGCTCAAGAGCACTCCTGGCAGTTATTCTTCTGCTGGGATCCAGGCACAGCATTTTCTGGAAAATAACATACAAATTTGTATAAGCGGATGGTATAAACAAAACTGCTGCACTAGTTCTTAAAATTTTATGCCTATTAAGATTCACATATTTGTGATATAAAATGCTGAAAGGCTAATGACTGTAAGCTTGCTAGATGTTCAAAAGCCTAACTGGTTTTAACTTCATTTTTTAAAGAAAAGCTTTATGATGTTAGACCATCCACTTCAGAAATGTATTCAAGAGGCCTGGATTCATCTGATCACCATTGTAGTCAACTGGAAATGGAGCTAATTTTCTGTGGAGATGATTCTATGAACAAGCAGGGTGAAGTCATAATCCGGGTACTTTCTCAAAGGTTAGCAGAGAACCACAAGGATGCTCTTCACAGTAACACCCAATACTGTTTTCCATCAGACAAGGAAATTCAACATTTTTCCTTCAATGTCACAAAAGGTAAGTTGAAAGGCACTTCAGGTCCAAAATAGGCATCTTAGATGTTTTGGACACACCATATATTTTTTTTTCTCCTACAGTGCATGAATCATTGCAGTTAGCAACTTCCAACCAACAGAGTTCAGGAGTCACAGATAATTTCTAACTGAACTTACAGAAAGGAGATCTATGCCAGCTGATTCGAGATTTGGGACAACAGTTGCAAGATCCTGCAAAGTAGAGGAAGCACAATATGAATCTTTCAACAATATGAAAAATCATGAGATAGATGCACATGCAAAACCCATTTACCTTAGGAGGCCACTTAGGAAAGGCAGACTTAAAATCAGGCAAAGAAGTCACTCCTGGCCATGTATCCTCATTTGGTGTGCCCAATACCCTTCATAGAAAAACCATAGGTGAATAGGAAATCATAGATCTTCATGCGTGTCTGAAGCCAAATATGTGCAATAATTCCAAATTCTCAAACTTCCAAAATTACAACTGATACATTTTTTCCACCAGAATATAAAATTTAAGCATACATATTTGACATCCCCAAGAACACAAGCAACATTTTGAACCATAATAACTAATCATCAAAATTAAATGGGTTCTACATCTAAGCTCTAGAACATGTCAAACATGGCAGAATAAGGTTGCAAAGGATATCTTGACGCTCAAAACTTCTTGCTTTTAAGCAATCAACTTTCTGGACATCATTGGACATGATACCCTCTTATTACTGATAAATGCATTAACCAAAACTTCTACATACAAAACAAAGTATTATTAAATCGTAATAAAATGAATTTTACATGCATAACAGAGCGCTAGATCAGAGAAAAACTGGAAGCATATTTACATGACATGGCACAGTTGGAATAATCATTCACATGCATGATTGAACCATTTTTACCACATTTATTATTTACTTCATCTTTTTCATATCATAGACAATGAGAGCGAGTTCAGTTAACTTTTAAAAGAATTGCTAGTATTCAAACTTCAAAGTCTACTGAAGATTTATAAAGAGCATGGCTTTTCAACTTCTAATCAAGAGGCTATAGAAAGCAAAAAAAAAAAAGAGTACAACATGGTTAACACCTGAAGATCTTGAACAATTCATCAATCTCCGAATCCCCAGGAAACAATGGTCGCTGGTTCACCATCTCAGCAAATATACAGCCCACAGACCACACATCAACAGGAGTGGAATAGTGGCGTGATCCAAGCAGTATTTCGGGTGCTCTGTACCACAGGGTCACCACCTGGGGAGAACCACCAATGTTTATGAACCCAGACATAATAATGAGAGATGGTATCAAAAGGTTCACCAAACAAATTCCTCATATGTGATCTGTGGAGGTATAAGAAAGTACAACATATTGGTTATTGTTCTTGTCATTTTTAAACGTAAAAATAAAATAAAATCCTAAAAAAACTGTGAATTCCATCCTCATAAGAATTAACAAAAGCTTTTGCAAAGATTTTTATGTTCCTTTAGAACTATCCAATTACAATTTGACATAACCTGAAAGAGCAAGTTTCATCTTTTTACTTCTCAAACAACTGCATCTCCCACCTCAATGTCATTGCTTACAAAAATCAGTCTATGACAATTTACCCTTTTCCTATAAGAAAACCCAGCATGTTTTCATCCAGTTTGAGCTCTTTGTAGTTGGTTGTGAGAGAAGAAACAACCTGAATCTGTTCAATTACAGAAAAGTCACATAATAGCATCCTTTTCTTCATCAACTGTCTGGTTATTTGTAACTTTTATTGCTTTTATTTTTTGTATGAGAGATATAGAAATAATAGTAATTTCAAAACTTCAACTTTAAACAAAGAAACCCTGGAACAAGATTGCAAAAAATTGATATGATAATCAAATATTATTAAAGATGCAAGTACCAAGTAAAGAGGAAAAATCATGCGGAAGAGGTCACACGGATTGCACATTGATACCTCATGTGTAAATGTCCTAACAGGAATACCAAATGCTCTTGCCAATCCAAAGTCTGCCAGCTTTAATGCATTGGTACGACGATCTATGAGTAAGTTCTGGGGCTTCAAATCTCGATGAAGAACCCTATGAGAATGACAATAAGCAATACCACGGAGAATCTGATGCAGGAACATCTGCAAAGGACTCAAGTGTCAGAAGCCCCATCACACCATTATCTCAAAGCATATGCCCAGAAATAAATATGAAAATAATTTAAAATATAGACATCAAAGATTGCACATCTTCTCAAAAAGGGAAAAGAAAAAAAAATCACTAAAATAAATGATAGACATGCCTAGTGGTGCCAATTCTAGCCCAACTAGATACAAAACAACAATTATTTGTTGATAGAATAGCTCGAATTACTTAGAATTTGAGGATTACTATGAAATGCCCTACAAGATTCTGCCAGCAACAAAATCATGTACAAACACTAAATCAAGTCTACAAATAGAGGATAATTAAAGTCTTAATCATTCATATTAAAACAAGAAAAATAGTCCCAAAATATATAATGAAGGAACCTTCAAAAGTCAGAAGATGCAGAGTCACCTTTATCAGACGTAAATCTTTGGCAAAATCCGGAGATGAATCCATGTGCTTCTTCAGATCCAAGTCCAGATACTCAAAAACTAGATATAACCGCTTCTCACTGTGCACTACATCCTGTAGCCTGTCAGACAACAGAAATCAAATATTTTATCATAAACAGATGATAAACTGAACAAGAAAACTTAAGGAGAAATAAAAAAAAAAAACATGGACACAAATTATTTAGATAAGTAAAATAAGCATCATAAATAAGCCCCAGAGAAAGAGATATCTAAGTACACCAGGAGATGAAGGGATCACCAAAAGGACAAAAAAGGAAACAAAAAAAAAAAAAGGCATACATACACACACAATACTCCCACTGTGACCTACCTGACAATGTTACCATGTTGCATCTCTTTCAAGAGGGAAATCTCTCTGATAGCAGTGCTTGGTACTCCTTCATCTTCCTGCTCCAAGCGGATCTTCTTCAAGGCTATAGTCTCATTAGTCACACGATCACGAGCCTTATAAACCACACCATAGGTTCCTTCACCAATCTTCTCAACTTTTTCATACTGGTACATTCACAAGCATAAGTAACTTAAGGAGAGCGTCAATGATATACCACAGGATTGTAAGTAATGTTGAGAAATCAATTTACCTGGTCCATTCGGGTCAAACAGCTCACTGCTCAATGAGCAGTTCTAAACCCTGGAAGAGAGATAATAAGGCAACAACCCATTTAGAATTGGTGCAAAAGATGCAGAAATCAAATCAGAAAATAATCAAACATAAAAAAAGCATTAAATGAGAAATGCCAAAATATCATACAACAACAACCAAGCAAAATCCAAAAAACCAAGCACCCAATTAAAGCTTAAAAGAAGAATGACCACAACAAAACAAGAACAAATTATGCATAAGAAATGATAAGTTCTATTTAATTCACGAAATTGACCAAGCTACTTCACAAAATCAGTCATAAAAAGGCATCCATGCAACTCATCATATATATAGAAAAAAAAAAAGGAAAAAAAAAATGCAGTCACTTTTCATTACACCATGATTTTTCAATTATCTGAATACACACTCTGAATGAAGAAAAAAAAATGGTAACAAGATTAGATTTATCATTTATCCACCCTACTATTCTAATTGACCCAAGAAACAGCCTGAATTATTAACCACACAACTACAATTTTTTCCCACTAAATCGCTCAGATTTGCTAATAAATCACTGTACCCACTTCATCACTTGGGTTTACCCCCCATATCAATCCAATTTATGAAAAATCACTTAAATCTACCCAATAAATTCGGATAACCCACTACACCACACAGATTTAATAATATTCCACCCAAAATTATGTACTAAAACACTAAAATTTACCCAATACACCAATTCGAATCACCCAATGCAGAACTCAAATTTACCCAATAAAGCACTCTAATTACCCGCTAGAATACTCAGACTCTACTCACTAAACCACTGAAATTATCCAGTGAATCACTCAAATCTACCCAATAAACCAATATAATCACCTACTAACTGCTCCAATTTTCAACAGTCAGTGGCAGTCAATGTAATTTTTAGAAAAATGATGATCATTTTCAAATCAGATAGATAGAAATGATTCATTCGCCCAAGCCGATTCTCCTGTTCGATTTGCTTCTCCGGCACATTGAATGGCATGCAGTGTACTTCTACAGAAAACTAAGGGCAATTTATTCCCTGAAAAGCAATTGAGCAAACCTAGCATCAGAGGCAATGTAAAACGGCGCCGTTTTGAATCCACGGAATCAGAAAGAGAGTCGGAAAACCGAGAACCAGTCAAAAGCTAATGTAAGTCTGGCGAAAACGGCGCCGTTTTAGTAAAGGTACAGGATTCACCACCAGACCATTTTCGCCGATCGGCATTGCTGCATCTCGCAATGCACAGTGAAACTAAAACGACGATGTTTTGATTCTGAGAAATCATTTAATTAGGTTGCCAGGATAAAAGATTTTAGCCTAGAAAAAAAAAAAAAAACAAAGAACTGGAAATGTAGAAAAGAAGATAAGTAGAGAGAAGCGGAGGAGTACCTTTGTCCGTTGGATCTGACCTCCGGAGCTGCTGTGGCCGTCCGACGAAGTGGCGGAGTTCGAGCGTGAACGAGAGAGAGAGAGGGGATTAGGGTTTCTAGTTGGCTATGAGAAATTGAGGATGACGAAAAGACTTTTGTTCAGTTCGCTTTCTACTAAATGACCAAAATGCCCCTGCATCTTTTTCCACCTATATTCTTGCCTTATTTCTTTCTCCTACAGCAAGGCTTTGTTTGCTGGTCACCCTCTTTTTCTTTTTTTCTTTTTTTCTTTTTTTCTTTTTTCTTTTTTTTTTTTCCTTTTTATCCCCCACTTTTTTTTTTGTTCCTCTTTTTAACTTTTTCTTTCTTGGACTGGATTGGTAAAATGTTTTATTAAAAAAATTATTTAGCTTTTGTTTGAAAATTGATCCTGAATTTATAGAGAATGCTGATTTTATGAAATTTTCATCAAGTCTTAACCAATTTTTTTTTGCATTAGTTTCCAATACCTAGAGAGTTGTTCTTACTTCTATGTCTGAATTGACTTCTTGATTTTTTTTATCTAAAAAAGAAAGACTTAGAAGGAAGTAATGATAACATTGTTTTTATGATTTTTTTTAATTTCATATTTAAATAAATTATCACAATGTTATACCTAAGAATCTTGCTAAAACAATATTACTTTCTATTGAAATGGATTCACATAGGGTTCCCGAAAATTTAAAAGAAAATATAAGGAAAAAAAATAGAAAAAAAAAAGAATTAAAGTTAATAAATTCTTTTTATTCTTTACTTCAAACTCAATTTATTTATTTTAATTAATTAATATAAAAATTAAATAATTAAAAATATATAAATTTCTAACTAATTTTACTTATATTTGATTTTTTTATATTTTTTTATAAAAAAAAAATTTTTTAATTTCTTTTTAATACTTTTCTGAAACCAAATATAACCATAGGGGTGGGTATTAAAAAAAATCAATAAACCATTGAATGTGGAAAAACTCTAGAGTTAAATGGGATTGGCTTGGATGAATAAATAATGGTTTTATATACTTTTTGTATTCAAATAAAGGCACTTCATGTTTTCTACTTTAATTGAAATCAATTTATAATCTTTTAATGAATAATATTCTAATATAAAAATTAAATAAAACAAGAAATAACAATCCGTTAAGGTTAAAGTCATTCCACATCAAAAGAATGACAAAAAGAAAAATTTTCTTATAGTATGAAAGGAGGTCTCCATACCATATACCATTCGTCTCAAAAAATGTTTTCATTTTCTTGTAAATATTTATGTTCTTTTCTCTCAAACGAGAGAAATCTTATAATTTTGTTTTCATATAATGAAGATTTCTTTTTGCTCAAATATGTATGATTTCATAACAAGAACATCTATTACCAAAATAGAGTTTTCTATGACTACAATGAGAGATATTTTTTCAACTTTCATATTTTAATTTTCTTTTTAGTCATAATTATTGATTTTAAAACAAAACTTCTAAATTCTCAAAAAAACTAATTAAAAATTTCAAAATACTTTACAAAAACTAAACTCAAGGCTTGTTTGGAATGATTTTATGCTTTTAGTTATAGTTGGAAGTTGAATATGAGGTCCAAGTTATAATTTTCAATAAGCAACATTGATATTTTAAATATTATATTAAACAAAAAATAATTTTTAAATAAGTTAAAAATTAAACTTTCACAAGATACAATATTTTCGTATCTTCCTATTAAGCTCTTTTTTAATATATATAAGTTACTTAAACAAAATAATCGAAGCTTTTATTGAATTTAAAATGAACTTTTAACTAGTATGAAGTTAATATGATGAAACAAATGCCACTCCACCCTTCAAAGTCTATTAAAAACTAAAATGTCAAGAAAAACAAAATATGGTGAAATATAAGTCATGTTTGGTTCCCATAAAAATTAAAGAAAAATGTGAGGAAAAGAAAATAGAAAAGAACATATAAAAAAATTATTGACTTTAAATTTATTTTTATTTTATTTTTTTTTCTTGATTTAACGACTTAAGAACAATTAAACGTAAAATAAACTCAAATATTTAAACAATAAGTATTAAATTTTACCAAACACCGTCTAAGTCTAATTAGATTATAGCATGCCTACGCATCATTTGTATGGGCATCCACATGACAAAAGGCCATTAGCACCTTCCATTTAGGTATTTCCAAAAGGAAACATATGTTATGTTTGATTTCAAGAAAATTTAAAAAAAAAAAGAAAAAAAAGTGAAAAAAATTTATTTTCTTATAATTGATTTATTATAAAAAATTATGAAAGGAAATCAAATATACTTAAAATTATTAGGAACTTATATATTTTTAAATTATTTAATTTTATACAAAGAAAAATAAAATAAAATAAATTTGAGCATCATAAAAGACTAATTTATTAATTTTAAATATATATTTTTATTTTCTTTTATATTTTCTTTTCTTCTCTTTTTTCCATTCTATTTTCTTTATTTAAAATTTTCCCTCAAAATTTATAAGAACCAAAACCAAATACAACATCAAAGAAAAAATAGGAAGGAAAATTATATATATATATACCTTTTTCCTTATTATCGAAAAATAACAAAATCACTTTCTTTAATTTAAAGTGATGGTCAATTGGTGTGAAGTGATTAAAAAGGTCTCAACCGTTAAGAAAAATAATTTTAAGGTTACAAATCATTTAGTGTAAAGTGATAAAAAATGTTAAGAATATAAAAGAAGCTAAATTTTCATTTATATTTTTCTTAAAAACAGTTAATACGTGGAAAACCTAGACTCCTTAGGTGTTTTTTTTTTTTTTTTTTTTTCTCTCACAACATTTTCACTAATAACTAATAAAGGAAAATTTTATTAGAATTTCTTCTTTTATCTTTTTCCTTGTTCCTTTTTCCCTCTCAGTTTTTTCTTTCAATAACCAACCAAAACCGAAAAAAAATCATTCACTTTCCTAGAACCAATATAGGAATAAATGTTAATGCTATATTTGGTTCCCGAAAAGTAATAAGGAAAGAAAAAAAATATTAAGGAAAATATTTTTCTCATACTTGGTTTTAATATAAAAAAATTATAAAAAAAATAAAATATAATTAAAAATTTATACATTTTAAAATTATTTAATCTTTATATAGAAAATGAAAAATAAGTTAAATGAGTATGAAGTGACATATGAAATAATTTATTAATTTAAATCTATTTTTTCTTTCCTTTTATTTTTCCTCTCTGTCTTCTTTTCCTCCCATTTTATGAGAACCAAATGTAGTTTAAATAAAAATTTATTTTCCAAAAGTTATAACATGATGCTTGATATTGTGGAGGACAACTATTTTTTTTTAATTAAAAAAAAAGAGTAAATCACAAAAATACTCCTCTCTAATAAACCCAACTTATGCTCAACTATCAAGTAACCATTTTTGTTAAAAATTTTGGTAAAAAAAAAAAAAAATGGAAAACCTCATGATTTAGGGAGAGTAAGATTATAGTATTAAATAAACTCCTGTCCATATTAGGTGTAATGGCCATGTGCTTTGCACATGAGTTTTTTTCATTTACTTAATGAGAATTACCCAAATAAGAATGATGATTTCAAAAGGCATTTCCTCAAATAAACAATATTAGAACTTTTTAGTTAAAAGATATGGATTATATTCATTTTGGGTACCAAAAGTTATTATGTTTGTATATGCATAAATAGAAATAATGAGTTGATACAATAAATGTACAAAAAGAACATTAAATAATGTTTCAATTATTTCTAGGAAATTATAGCAGTACCACTTATGAGTAGACCCCTTAAGAGAATTAATCATAGATAATTAATAAACATTATCCATCCTGCCTCACTCATTTTTTAATCATCATGTCACCCCCATAAACTCTATTATTTGGAAATGAACAAAAAGTCCTATTCAATTTATACTACTTTTAAAAGTACAACATGTTTATCTACATTTTTCTTCCATTGAGTAAAAAAAGGGTTTGCTATAGTGATTCGGGCCATTGGTGGCCCCTTCGAGAGTTGCGGGTCCTTGTTGTTGCATGAGTGGTAGCTCACGCTCAAAACTCCTCAGACACGAGTCCTAGTCATTGCATTGCGGTCCATTTCCAGGCTTCACTTGCGTGATTTGTACTTTTGATTGGTTCCATCCATCCCCGACTCTAATGAATTGAGTATGAAGGGGTTAGTCAATCAAGTGGTTTGGGTTTTCAATCGGTTCTCGTTCGCCTACCCCCCTCATAGTCCATTAATAAGTAGGGTGGTAAAATACCCATTCTTGAATTAAACAATTCCTTTAATGTCCTTGCCCAATTGTCCAAAATATATCCAACCCATAAATTAAAGATTCATGTACCAGCATATCCAAGAAACTTTATTAGGCTTTTGTAACATACGCAACACATATGGGTTGTGAACTACAAACTAAAAATAAAAAATCAAAATTAAAAACAAAATAATAAATAATAAATAAAAGAATAAAAACAAAAACAGGATAAATAAATAAAATAAAATAAGTGAAAAATGAAAAAATAAAATAAAATATCTCTCCCCAAAATTAAAAAAGAAAATGAAATTGCTTCACCATAACAAAATCAATCTCTTTACTAATCAATGTAGGGACCACCCCTAAGCGCACACGTGGCGGCCTCACAAAGCACTCCTCCTTTGGACACGTGGCACGTCCAACCTTCCATCCGGATGACCATGGGACTGGCATGCGATACACACCTCCCCTGTCTGGATGTCTTGTCCGGACTCAGTGGCTAGAGTCTCAAACAAGAGTCTTGACCGCGTTTTGCGGGCAATCATTATTCATTTTACCAAAAGCATGCTCGACAGGACCTTCCTGGGTCACTTCAGGCGACCTGCCACGACCTGTCCTGCGTCGCCTGTAGAGCGAAAAGACAAGGATGACGGCAAATCATTCCTCCAACAATCTCTGACAGCCACCTGCCGGATAATGATGGCTCTGCCTTTAAGCACCATCATGACAACTAAAAAGTCTTCCCACCATTCCAAGGGACAATGCTCCTAGCACTATAAAAGGTCCCTACACAGTAAGAGAAGGTAAGCATTCCTAAGGAGAAGGGCCCCATAAAATATGTCAAGATGTTAGAGAGCAAAACTAACATAGGCATCAGAGGGTGTGTTTGGACCCCCTGTCCGGACATCTTTTGCAGGTCAAAGGAAGGAAGTATCATCTTCAGTTGACGAGGCAAGTACATCAAGCAACAGCAGTGGGATCTAGTAACGTTGGCCCTTAACATTGGCGCCATCTGTAGGAACTAGCATTGGCAAAGATGTCCACACTTTCCATAAGCCGTTCGTCAGCCATGGGAGATGAGGGCTATTTTGCCTGGCGCTAAACCATGGAAAAACGATAGTTAGAAAGCAAACGGCAAATGCAAGCCCTGCTGTAAGAAACAAGGAGGCTTAGAGAAGAAAACGATGTGTTACGGATCTAGGTTTTGTCCTCTGGTCCTCCTCACGACCAGCGATCGAGAGGTCAAAGGGCAGACTCTAGGCATAACCAAGAGGTAGCGTATCTTGGAGCCGTCGGGGTTGCCCTTGATATGCGTAATGAGCGGCTTAATGAACAACCCTTACCTACGTATCATGCTCCATAAAATGAAAGCTCAAACTCCACTCGTGTCTCATCAAAGAGACAACGTGACAAAAGAACCCAGTTGTCGGACATAATGTGTGCGAGGCTGGGACCACAGGCATCTGGTAAGGAGAGGCCATCTACGGCTGCGACTTGGGAGTCGTATCCCAATCCCCCAGTCGTACCCACCACCTGGGGCAATCCCCTACATCAAGCAGTACAACAAACTAGAGGGAATTCGTCAAGTGAACCCCCCTAGGCTCCATCAGTAGGCGGTTGGACGACATGCTCTCCACGCCTTTTAGCTCGAGTATTATCAATTATGAGCCCCCAAGAGGGTTCCTTATTCTGAAATTTTCTATGTATGACGGGTCTAGCAATCCGTTTGATCATATCATGCACTACCGACAACTCATGACTCTCGATATAGGGAATGACGCGTTGTTGTGCAAGGTATTCCCCATCAGCCTACAAGGCCAAGCTCTTTCGTGGTTTCATCAACTCCCTATGAATTCTGTTGATAACTTACGGGATCTATCAGAAGCTTTTGTGAGACAATACCTATGTTCCGCACGACATAAACAGAATATCAGCACCTTGCAAAACATAAAAATGCAGGAAAATGAGTCATTGAGGGAATTTGTGAAATGGTTTGGTCAGGCTGTATTGCAAGTAGAAGCCTATACCATGGATGCTGTCCTCCAAATTTTCAAGTGAAGCATATGCCCAGGCACGCCATTCTTCGAATCACTCGCTAAAAAGCCTCCCACGACTATGGACGACCTGTTCAGGCGCGCGAACAAATATTCAATGCTGGAAGATGATGTACGCGCAGCCACCCAACAAATCCTGGTTATTGGATAGCCGACCATAAATGACGTGGAAAGGAGTTCCAATCCTCTGAACCAGCAGAGGCCGCCCGACCGCAGACAAGGCGAGCAAAGCCACCCGGAGCTGCCACCACTTACACCCCTTACCGTGTCATATGAGAAGCTTCTTCCAATGATCTACGAGCTGCCTGACTTTAGGTGGCCTGGACCCATCAAAGCAGACCCAGCCAAGAGAGATCACAACAAGAAGTGTGCTTATCATAAAGAGCATGGGCATACTATAGAGTCTCCATTACTTGGTAGAAAGGCTCATAAAAGTGGGGCACCTGAAGCAGTACATCTGCTCGGAAGCCAGGGGATGAGAGACTTCTCGGAGTCGAACCTCCGAGACCCTTAGGCCTCCAATCGCCCCCAGGGCCGTAATCAACTACATCCATGGAGGACCCCTGGACGAGGAGTACGACACCAAACGAAAGAGGCAAAAGCTACTATGGGCAGCGTCGGTACGCGAACGTATCAATTCCATCCGGCTCGGATTAACCGACAGGAGCGCCCACCCAATAGACGGGACAATCATTTTCCCTTCAGTAGACCCCACACGAATATTGCAACCACATCGCGACGCCCTTATCCTATCTCTTGGAATTGGAGACTTTGACGCGAGGCGGATCCTAGTCGACCTAGGCAGCTCGACCGACCTCTTGCAGGCATCAGTAATCAAACAAATGGGACTCGAGCCCTCCAGCCTAGAGAACTCGGGGCAGATTTTATCAGGATTCAATGGAGTAGCAATCACCTCCATTGGAGACGTGCTACCAGTCCAAGTAGGCCTAGTCATCCTTAACGTACAATTTTCAGTAGTAGAAGATCTATCCCCCTTCAACGCCATTTTGGGACGCACCTGGTTGCATTTCATGAAAGCCATCCCTTCCTCATACCATCAGATGGTGAGCTTCCTCACCGAAGACAGACAGATCGATCTATATGGCAACTAGTTAGCAGCTCGTCAATACTATCAGATAGCACGAGAGGTTGGGCCCAACAAGGATTGCGAGCTGCTCCCCGAGCTTGCAAACGCGCCTAACCAATAGCAATTACAGAACCTGACGGATAAAGATCCCCCGGTGGCAGATCCCTTGCGAACCGTCCAAATCTCGGAGAAGAACAATCATTTCACCTATATTAGTTCCCTCTTGGCACTTGGGGAGGCTTAGAGCATCGATGAAGCGCTCCGATAAAACCAAGACGTTTTCGCATGGGCGCATTCTGATATGACCGAAATCCATCCATCAGTTGCCTCCCACCGACTTAACATCTTGCCCTCATCAAGACCTGTCCAGCAAAGGGTTAGGGCGATTTCACCCGGACAGGCAAAAGTTTATTCAGGACGAGGTGGATAAGTTATTGGAAGTCGGATTCATCAGGGAAGTTGAGTACTCGGATTGGTTGGCAAATGTGATGGTGGTCCCCAAAAAGGAAGGGAAGTGGCGAGTGTGCGTTGATTACACCAATCTCAACAATGCATGCCCAAAAGACAGCTTCCCTCTGCCATAGATAGATCAAATTGTGGACTCCACTGTCGAGCAGGGGATGCTCTCTTTTCTAGATGCCTTCTCCGGATACCATCAGATTCCTATGGCCCCTGCGGACGAAGAAAAAACTGCCTTTATAACGCTATATGGACTTTATTGTTACAAAGTCATGCCATTCGAACTCAAAAACGTCGGCGCCACCTATCAGAGACTAATGATAAAGATCTTCAGACCCTTGGTTGGTCACACAGTGGAAGTATACATTGACGACATAGTGGTCAAAATCAAAACTAGAGAAGATCATACGCACCACCTGCAAGAAGTTTTCCACCTATTAAGGAGATACGACATGAAACTGAACCCATCTAAATGCGCCTTTGGCGTAGGCGTAGGGAAATTCCTGGGATTCATGGTCACCTAAAGAGGAATAAAAGTCAGCCCAGATCAAATTAAGGCAGTCATGGAGGCACCCGCCCCTAGGAACAAAAAGGAGTTGTAGTGCCTCATTGGCAAACTCGTTGCACTGGGACTGTTCATAGCCCAATTCACTGACAAATTATGACCCTTCTTCTTAGTGTTAAGGAAAGCCGACGTGACTGGGTGGATGGATAACTGTCAAAGCGCATTCGAGAAAATCAAACATTACCTCACACAACCACCCATCCTAAGCAGCCCCAGCCTGTAGAAAGGTTATACGTGTATTTAGCAGTATTTAATTGGACGATTAGTGCTGTTTTGTTTCGTTGCCCGACACACAAGGAGCAGAAGCCTATTTACTATATAAGCAGAGCAATGGCCGATGCAGAGACGAGGTATTCAAACATAGAGCAAACTGCCTTAGCCTTACGAAGTGCCGCCCATACTTCCAAGCTCACCCAGTAGTCATACTTACCGACCAGCCCCTCTGCAGAATCCTGCACAAGCCAGATATGTCTAGAAGAATGCTCTAATGGGACATAGAGTTGAGTGAGTATGGAATCGAATATCGACCGAAGCTGTCCATGAAAGGGCAGGTAATGGCTGACTTTGTGGTAGAATCTCCCCAACAGCCTGCTCGAGATGAGGAACCGGACAAGGCGGAGTGGTGGACCTTACAAGTCGACGAAGCCTCTCGGTCGTCAAGATCCGGAGTGGGACTGCTGCTACAATCTCCAACTGGAGAACAACTAGAGCAAGCCATCCAGTTGGGATTCCCTACGTCGAACAACGAAGCCAAGTACGAAGCCATTATGTCTGAATTGGACCTCGCACTCGCACTATCTGTCTCTAAGCTCAGAATCTACAACGATTCTCAACTCTTTGTGAGACACGTACGGGAGGAATACGGAGCCAGGGACGAGTGCATGACACGATACCTAACAAAAGTAAGAGACACCCTGCAACGGTTGGGTAAGTGGACTATCGAAAAAGTCCCCCGGGCTGACAACGTACGTGCTGACGCCCTAGTAGGAATAGCTGCCTCGATTCCCATCAAAGAAGCCATATTGTTGCCCATATATGTGCAGGCTAATCCCTCCATCACAGAATCGACCACTTGCAATGCTATTGAAGAAAGCCAAGAGTGGACATATGTTTTAAAGGAATACCTTCGGATAGGCGCTCTACCTGAAGAATCCAAGCAGACGCATAAGATTCGGGTTTAGGCTACCCGTTTCACCCTAATCGGAGAGTGTCTGTACAAACGATCTTTCATAGGTTCCTACCTCCGGTGTCTAGACCACTCAGAAGCCTAGTACGTGTTGGTGGAGCTACACGAGGGTGTATGCGACAACCACCTTGGGGGACGATCTTTAGCGCATCACGCCCACACACAAGGGTACTATTGGCCCACTATGAAGAAAGATGCAACGACTTATGTCAAAAAATGTGACAAATGACAAAAGCATGCGCCCATCCCGCATGTGCCATCTGAGACGTTGAACCCAATAACGAGCCCGTGGCCATTCGCGCAATGAGGAATGGACATAGTGTGGCCTCTACCCGTCGTAATTGCCCAGAAGAAATTTCTGCTCGTCGCCACAGATTACTTCAATAAATGGGTAGAAGCAGAGGCATATGCTAACATTAAGGACAAAGATGTCACGAAATTCGTTTGGAAGAACATCATTTGTCGGTTCGGAATCCCTCAAGCAATCATAGCCGACAATGGTCCGCAGTCTAATAGTATCACCTTCTGGAATTTCTGCTCAGAACTCAAAATCCAAAATTTGTACTCCACACCACGCTATCCCCAAAGCAATGGACAGGCAGAGACAATGAACAAAACCCTACTAACAGCCTTAAAAAAGAGCCTAGACCAAGCCAAAGGAAAGTGGGTGGAGGAATTGCCCAGTGTCTTATGGGCCTACCGGACCACACCCGGGCGACCTACGGGTAACACTCCTTTCGCTCTTGCATGCGGCATGGATGCAGTCATCCCCACAGAAATAGGTTTGCCCACGACCCGGACTGCCATACGAGGTCAGAAGGATGAAAACCTAGAGCTCAAAAGGAACCTAGACTGGGGTGATGAAGTGAGAGAAAATGCTTTCATCCGGATGGCCACCTACCAGCAAGGGGTGGCTGCTCATTACAACCGCAAAGCGTAGCCCCGAGTCTTCAAGGTTGAAACACTTGTCATTAGGAAATTTTTCGAAAACATCGTTGAAAAGGGAGCCGGGAAGTTCCAAGCAAATTGGGAAGGCCTCTTACATTGTCTCTAAAACAACCGAAAGCAGGACTTATCATTTACTAATGCTAGACGGAACCCCGTTACTCTGTCCATGGAATGTATCTAACCTTAAGCAGTATTATCAGTAAAGAGAAGCAAGAGGTGAGAAAAAAAGCAAAGGAATGCAACATTTATAAATGGGTGTAAAAATTGTCTTTACAAAGTTGGCTGAACCATGTACGACAAAAGGGAAAACTATAAAAGGAGAGCTACACATAAGGGAAAAACATCTCATCACGGAGGGCCTCCGGGTATCGCATCTTCATCATCAGAAAGAAGGGAAGTAATATCATGCATAATACCATTTTTCTTCATATAGCAACGGTAGCCGAAGAAGTACATTTCGTCCACCTGCCTATGATATTTCGTCTCCAGCTCCTTCTTCTGAGCGGCAAATCCGACCTCCATCTATTTCCTTTCTGCAAGCAAGCCCGCTTGCATCTCCTCCGTCTCTTTCTTTTGGGTCGCGAGACTGGCCCGGAGTTCATCCATCTTCTTCTTCAGTTGAGAGTTCTCCTACTCTGCTCCCTTATACTTAGCCTCCAGGGCTTCCCTTTCCTTCTTTAGTTGGTCTACTTCAGCCTAGATAACTCCCTTCTTTCCCTCAACAAGCTTCAGCATCTCCCTCCTATTCGCAACAGCCTTCTGAGCGGAGGCTAAGTCAGCTTCCATCATCTCTAACTTCGAGCGCATTTCTTCAATGCCTCCCGAGTGGTGGGAGATGAAGGCCCGCATAGCCTCTGCCACCTCTAGCCGCTTGAAAAGTTGCGCACGAGTATGCATCATGTAGCGGATGCCAGCTACAACCTAGAAAAGATAACAACAACCAAAGATAGCACTAGACGATGAAGTATGCATTGCTAAAAAGAAGAAGAAGAAGTCAAGATAAAAAGGATTACCACTTCTATAGTCTTTGGCACCGTCCATTCCTGCAGATGCTGGATACAAGATACGACAGACTCAAGGGTGCCAAAAGAGAGCTGGGCTGAAACAAAGGTAAGAGGATCGCCACCCATATTTACGGATACCCGCTTGGTGAGGAGGATGAAGTCGGACATCTTCGTAGAAGGAGCTTCGACATTCGTGAAGTACGACACTCCCTTCAACATCTCCATCAATTCCTCCCATCTTGGAGGAGCTGTAGGGGCTGGACTACTCTTTTCATCCGGGGCCCCCTCATCGACCAAGACATCCAGACCCACTTCCGTCCCGTGAACCTTCTCTATAGCTGGGGTGTTGCTGGGCGCAATTGCGTCTGGTTGGACCACAGCCGCTGCGCTAGGCCCCGCCACGTCTAGTTGAGTCACTGCCATTGCGCTAGGACCCGCTTCATCCGATTGGGGCATAGTTGATGGAGGAGCCTCCTCTGCCGAATCCTCTTGGGCTTTCTCCGGACAAGCCCTCTTGGCTGGGGGAGGGATGATGTTAATAGCTTCGTGCAACCATTTGCGATGCCTCTCCAAAAACCCGATTCTTAAATCGTTCATGTCTTCTTCTTCCTCCGACTCATTTACAACTCTCAAGCCAATGAATTTCGGCTGGGGCTGGGAAGGGTCAGTCCTCGGATTGATAGTGTCAAGCTGCGGTGAGCTAGATTTATCCTCGGGCGCTTGGGCAAGGCCGCCTAATAAGCTAGACGCTAAATCCGATGAAGAAGACGAAAGATCAGGAGCTGGGGACATGATCTTAAGTGCTTGTGCAATGGTCTTCTTTTTCTTCTTTGCAGCCTGGGGACGAATCGCTGGCAATGAACTACGACCTTTTTCACCAGGCGCTTTCCTCAGCGTCCCCTCTTGTCTCTTCTCCTCCTGCTGATCAAGGCGCTCTTGGAGCGCCTTCGCGTACGCCTCGCGAGCCTTTTCGTAAAATGGGAGGTCCTTCAACATGAAGTGTTCCCTAGGAACCACAACCTTTGGTAGCCGCCTAGGGAGGATGTTGAGGACGTATGACTGAGGTTCCCGGATAACCGCCAATAGATTCCGGGTAGAAAAGAGCGTCTAGTGGTGTCTCTCGATGGCAATAATCTTGAACAGCTTGTTTAGGCGGTCGAATGAGGCATTCTCTACCCACTCGACCAAGCGGCCCCTCATATGTGAACCTGCATTAGCCAAAACAAAGGAGGTTAGTCATCTAATGAAATTAACTCAAGTATCAAAATCCAACATGGAATGGACACTAAAAGCTACCCCTACTCGGAAGCTTCAACAAATAATTGGGGCAGAAATCCCTTTCCGGGTGTTCCGACAAACCGGCCCATGGTCCCCTGACCAGTACGTGCCCTTTGGCTCCCCCTTTGTTCGAATTAGGAAGGTTGGTCACCAGCTGAAGAGACAGAATATGGGCAAACATGCTGAAGATGTCATTTTTTCCCTTTTTGATGGTGTAAACAAAGAGGACCTCCAGCAAGGAGAGGTCTAAGTTGAATAGGATATTCAGGATGCTGCACCCCATCAGCACCCGCACGATATTGGGATGGATATAGGCTGGAGAAATTTGAGTGTAATGGAGGAATTCTTTGAAAATGGACAAAAGAGGAAAATGGAGCCCCGCATTGAACTGCTCCTTGGTGAAATAAATGGCGTTGTGCGTGACTTTCTTTGTGGACATGGGGTTCCCATCCACTAGCTGAATGGAGACGCCGTTCGGAAGGTAGAAGCGGTCACAAAACTCCCACTCATTCAGCACTTCAGTGGGCTTCCCCGAATAGGGGCAGCGGGATCCACCATTCCCGCTTGGTCTAGCCGCGCTGGACGAAGCTACATCTTTTTTCGCAGGCATGGTGGAACGTGGGGCCGAGACAGAACCTACAGGGTGCAATGCCGACAGTCAGAAGATAGTTACCTGTCCCCACTGCCCTATGGACAACGCCCCAAAAGGCTTAGGATAACTAACCTGCCCAAGTCAGCAACCTCTCTAAGTTCAACTCCTAATCCTACCCAAGAGGCGATTCAACCATTTATAGGGACGACAGGGGGGCAACAAAAGTTGCAGTAGGCTCAACAAAGCCTCAAGACAACAAAATAATCTAGACACCCCTACACAAACCTACGCATTCCTCTTCCACGAAAACTAGTAAAGCAATTTCCCAACCCACCGAAAACCCCCAAACATCACCCCTACCCCTCAATCGCAAACAAACACCAAAGAAGCCAAGGAAAATAAAAGAAATGGGAAGCAGAAAATGAAAGGATAAAAACAAAGAGCATACTTGGCAAAAGCTTGCAACTAAAAGGAAAACTGAGCTGCAATTGCCCAGATACACCAGTTGTGAAATCACGAGAGGAACACCGCTGACGGAAACCTTAGGAAGCAATGCTCAGTCACTGCCAGATGAGGGAGAAATAGAGACAAAATGCAGCGACGGGGGGTGGATTTCCTATTTATGAGAAGGAACCCCTCGGGACCCTAAATGACCAGGCGCTCAACCACACTACTATTGAAACGACACGCCGCTTGGTAACCATCCCAAGGACGGTGGCTTGCCATAAATGCCTCCCCTTCTTGGGCACCACGTGTCATGCGACCCCCAAAAAAGAAAAGAGGGGGCTAAAGACATCATTTTAACCCGCCTTTTTTGCCAGGGCAAAATAGCCGTGTTAAAAGGGGGGCATTGTAGGGACCACCCCTAAGTGTACACGTGGCGGCCTCACAAAGCACTCCTCCTTTGGACACGTGGCACGTTCAACCCTCCATCCGGACGACCATGGGGCTGGCATGCGATACACACCTCCCCTGTCCGGATGTTTTGTCCGGACTCAGTGGCTAGCATCTCAAACAAGAGTCTTGACCGCGTTTTGCGGGCAATCATTATTCATTTTACCAAAAGCATGCTTGACAGGACCTTCCTGGGTCACTTCAGGCCACCTACCACGGCCTGCCCTGCACCGCTTGTAGAGTGAAAAGACAAGGATGACGACAAATCATCCCTCCAGCAATCCCTGATAGCCGCCTATAGGGTAATGATGACTCTGCCACCCTCTAAGTACCATCATGACAACCAAAAAGTCTTCCCACCATTCCAAGAGACAATGCTCCTGGCACTATAAAAGGCCCCCACACAATTAGAGAAGGTAAGCATTCCTAAGGAGAAGGGCCCCATAAAAAATGTCAAGATGTTAGAGAGCAAAACTAACGTAGGCATCGGAGGGTGTGTCCGGACCCCCTGTTCGGACATCTTTTATAGGTAAAAGGAAGGAAGTATCATCTTCAGTTGAGGAGGCGAGTACATCAAGCAACAACAGCGGATCTGGTAACGTCAGCCTTCAACAATCAATTCTAAGAGTTGGAGATCGCATCAAAGGATTTTTTCCAAATGGTCTTCCAATCCAATGGTTATGATTGCAGATCATTCATACACCATTGACGGCTGCAACCCTCTATTCTCCACCGGCATGGCTGTAGTTTTGGAAAACAAGGCATTGATAATCAGAATGTTAATTTTAACCATTAATGTAAAGGGCCAAGAGGGACTATTTTGTTGTTATTGTTGTTGGATGATAAGGAGTTTGGACATTGGAAACTAGAAACTAATATTAAGTAATTTGTTTATATGTTCTCTCAAAAATATCTTTTAATTTATATTATCAATTTTGTGTGTTGAAATCACAATCTTTAATTTTAGATTCATAATCTCAGGTTTAATGGAATATATGAATTAACTACAAACCAATAATTATAGGTGTATGTGTGTGAGGAGGGGGAGAAAGAGATAGTTTCAGTTTTAGCTAGTTTCTAGCATTGGGTAGAAGTTGCATGTAGATTGAAAATTTACATTGTAAAAATCATCTGGAGTCCACTAAGAGTTCGTTTGATTGTGATTTTAGGAACTGTTTCTAGTCTTTTTTATACTTGAAAGATAAATTTTTTAAAGTGTTAAAAAGACTAAAAATACTTCCTAAAATCACTACCAAATGTACTCTAAGTTGTTCTAAAACATTGAATGTGGGTTCTATTCATTATACTTGATCATCATATCAAAGTTAGTATGAATGAATTTAGGTAAGGTAGCATTTCTAATGAGTGATTTAAATGGAGTTGCTTGCAATTAAGTCCTTAAATCAAATTGGCATGTTTGGAAAAAGTTTAACAAGGCAGATTTGGTTTTGGCTAATTCATGGATATGTATAACAACATAGAGTTGTTGTAAATTGAGTCCAACTACATAAACAACGCTCAACCTTAAAATTTTCATTTTCCCTGTAAATTTCAATTGGTGAATACTGAATTCTTGTAGAACACTAAACATGATTGCTATTTGTTATGTTAGATTATAAAAAATATTTTGCTAATTTTAGGCAACATATGGATTCATATTTCTCACCCAAGTATTTTGCAATAAGCAATTATATTCCAATTATGAACCTAGATTTGAAGGTTTATAAATATTTTTCTCATGGGTTTTTTTTCACTCAGGACCAACTTATTCAAATTGGAGCGCCAACTAGTCAGCTATGTTTGAATTTGTCTATATTAATGTATTTGGGTTGTAATGTTTTGTTTAATTTATTTTGATTTAAGTGATTAACCATATATTTATTTTACTATTTGCTGCACTCTAATATCTCTTGGTTGAGCTATATCTTTGTTTGCTTTGGTGCCTTTGTGAATGTTAACTGTTAACCACCATGTTCATTTCTTTGTTATTTCCTCTCTTCCCCTTTTTTATAATCTTTCAAAATATGAGGAAAAAGAAAAAAAGAAAAACTTAGAAGGGTTCAATCCCACCTTAAAAGTGGATAAAACACCCCAAATTTAGCTCTTTAAATAGTTAATTAAACATTGAAAAGGAAAAGAAATAAATAGAAACATGCCATTAGAAATTTAGAACTTAATTGTAGACATATTCACTAGAAGATGTAGTAAAAAAAAATAGAAAGTTGAGTCCCAAAGGTATGTGATAATAATGGGAGAAAGGTTGGGAAAAATTAGAGACATATCTTAGGGGTGAAGTTAACTGCTAGAAAAGACTAAGGGAAACTTTAATGGTGCAATTGATATCCTTGATTGGCCAAACTAGCTGCATAGGTTGATGCTAAATATTAAGGACAAGGTTTTTTTTACATTGACCTGATTCTTATGTCTTTGAACTACCCTTGAGTGTCTAATCTTTGGGTAAGAGACTTTTTTATCCATGTTCTTTTAGGACCTGCTAGGTTTAAAAACTAAAATATGTATATGTGGGCACATATTGTTCATGTAATTCTGTTTATTTGTAATCATGTTCATCATGGACAACATGTATCTGATTTATTTCTTTTGGTAAATTAAATGTTTTTATTATTCCTTTCAGTAAGTAGGAAAACTCTCCTTAAGTGTATATGCCTTTGTTATTAGAAGGATGGAAGTAGACAAGTATAAATTTAGTAGCTTAATTTGTCTCGTTGTATACATGGATGCATCCCAACCCTGCTATTTATGTTGCCCACAGTACTTTCTTCACAAAGATCCTAAATATCTTAGCTTTTATGCTTCCCCTTTTTGGTGGAATCCTCGCTTTCATTTTCTTCGAGGGACTCTTATCTCTAGTTTCCATTGCTTTGAATTATGTAGAAAACTGGAAATTAAATTAGAATAATTTATGTTAAAGTTGTAGGATGAGAAACAAAGGAGAGAAAGTGTTTGTTTCTCAACAAAGGAAAAGATAAAAAGAAGGAAAAGTTGATAAAGTGAGAAAGAGACTCATGAAAGTAGAGGTGGCAAGAGATATGTCCTTATTATTGTGGATGATTTTTCGAGATACTCCTTTGTGAGTTTTCTTAGAGAGAAATGAGAGACCATAGAGCATTTGAAGTCTTTTTTCAATAGAATACAAGTGGAAATAGGTCATCCAATTGTAAGGATTAGGAGTGATAGGGGAGAGAGTTTGACAATGTGGATGTTGACCTCTTTTATGAGTCTAATGGAATTAAACATGAGTTTTCAACCCCTAGAATGCTTCAACAGAATGGAGTGGCTGAAAGAAAAAACAGTGTTACAAGAAATGGCTAGGATGATGATTCATATGCATAATACCCCTATGCAATTTTAGGTAGAAGCTATTACTACAACATGTTATACTGCTAATAGGGTTTTTCTTAGGCTTGAAATAAAGAAAACATGTTATGAATTATGGATTGGGAGAAAACCTAACCTTAGGTATTTTAGATCTTTTTGGCAGTGAAGGCTATATACTTAGGTATGGGGAGAACCTGGGGAAGTTTGATGCTAAATCTGATGTAGGTATCTTCCTAAGCTATTCTACTACTAGTAAAGCCTATAGGGTTTATAATTAAATTTCACAAATTATTTAAGAGTCCTCTAATGTGGTTATAAATGATACTAGGCATGATCAGGATATAATTGAGAATCAAATTTTAACTCAAGAATCTATTGGGGATAACCTTAAAGATGTGGAGATTACAAAAGATAACCCTAATGATTTCCTTGAAAGAGACATTGATCCTAATAAGGATGAAATTGTACCTTTAGATGACACTTACGAAGAAATGAGGAATAAATATAGATCCAAAGTACTCAAGAGCCACCCAATCTCCAATGTTATAGGTAATGTAAATGAAAGTGTGGTTACTAGTAGACAATCAACATTAAATGAGATGGGTCTTGTATGCTATACCTCCCAATTGGAGCCAAAGAATGTGGAGGAAGCTTTAGGTGATGAGTCTTGGACTACCACACTCCAAGAAGAGTTAAATCAATTCATTAGGAATGATGTGTGCTACTTAGTCACTAGTAATGATAAACATGCCATAAGTACAAAATGAATTTTCAAGAATAAAAAGCTGAAAATGGGGTCATTGTAAAGAACAAAGCAAAACTAGTTGCCCAAGGATACTTACAAATAAAGGGGATTGATTGTGAAGAGACATTCACACTTGTAGCTAAATTATAATCAATTAGGATACTTTTGGCAAGAGCATGGTCCTTGAGGATAAAGTTTTACCAAATGGATGTCAAGAGTGCTTTTTTGAATGGAATTTTGAGTGAAGAGGTTTATGTTGAGCAACCTAAGGGTTTTGAGGATCCAAAATTCCTTAATCATGTCTACAGGTTAAAGAAATCCTTTATGGATTAAAGCAAGCTCCTAGAGCTTGGTATAAGAGGTCATGGCCTATGTTTTGGAGAAAACATTTGAGAGAGAGGAAGTTTGATAGAACCTTGTTTATTAATAGGTCTAAGGATGAGCTGTTAGTAGTAGAGATTTATGTAGATGATATTATTTTTAGAGCCACCTCTAGTGGTTTTGCCCTTAGTTTTGCCGAGAAATGAAGACTGAATTCGAAATGAGCAGGGTAGGTGCACTAATCTTCTTCCTAGGATTGCAGATTAGATAATTAAAAGATGAAATCTTTCTTTCTCAATCCAAGTATGCTAAGAAGTTAGTTAAGAAATTCGGTCTTGAATCATCTAAACACTCTAGGACACCTATGAATGCTGCCACTAAGCTTAGCAAGGATACATTTAAAAAAGATATTGAGCAAAAGCTTTATAAAAGTATGATAGGAAGCTTACTATACCTCACAACGAGTCATCCTAACATATCTTTTAGCGTTGGAGCTTCTGTTAGGTACCAAGGAAATCCCAAACAGTCATATTAACAACCGTTAAAAGAATTATTCGTTTTATAAAAGGGACTCTTGATTATGGTTTGTGGTATCCCTTATTGGGATTGAGCCCCTAAAAACAAGACATGATGTAACAAAGATAGATTTAACTATTCATTTGCTATCTCTTTGGTGTATTGACATTGATTTGAGCATTTAACCCATTTCTCTTACATTGTAGATGACTTGGGTGCATTATGACTTGCACAGAAGATACAAGTCATGGGTTCCTTATAAGTAGATAAGTTGTTCATAGTCGGCTCATGGATTTGGGCAATCTAGTAGAGATTGTAGTGCACTACCTCCTTATTGGAAGGATGACTTATCTTGGCCGTCAAGATAGGTTTCCCATGGTGAGTGCACTAGTGTATGTGATGCACACTGGATAAGACCTATTGTGAATCATGATGCAAGGCTATCAATTGTCATGATTCACCAAGTTACTATACTGCATGGACACTCAATCTTGAGAGGATATTAAGCCTATACCAAAATCAACAGGAAGCTTTGACCTATGGGTGAGACCCTAAAGTGGTCATTTATCCCTATGGATTAGGTCATTGTTGATGAAGATTGGTGGCAACAGGTATTCTCAATAGAGACATTATGATATCTCATGGGATTGAGACAGTTTGTCTCCTTGGGTGATCCAAAGAATATGTGATCATGAAATCTATGGTCACAGTAATTCCTTTAGTGGAATTTGACATATGCTCTTAGGAGCTAGAGTATGTTAGTTGATCACATTATAAGTGAGATTTGTAACTCAAGGATTTAAGAGGTAATCTTGATAGGTGATAGCACTATCTTGTAAGATTATAAACACCAATTCATGGGAAGTCTACATGTAGTGGATAGTAGGTCACTTCCCTGAGCACTTAGTGTCTTGTTGTGATATACATAAGGTACTGGAGTGTAGTTGACTCTTTGTAATGGGATGTTGAGTCAATTTCAGAATTTGATTTTAAGGGAGTTAGTACTCCTATGGGTTCCAATGGTCCCCGCTCTGAGCTCATATTCCTTGTTGACACAGTTTATAAGGGTTGGATGAGTTTTTATTTCACTTTTGTGTATAAGGGTGTCTTGGTAATTATGCAAGGTTGCACAGGGATAAGTGAGTGGTATTTTTGGACTGGGCTAATTGATTAATTAGACCTTGTATAGTTAATTAATCAATTAACAATCTTTTTGGGCTAGATTAAGTGACTTAAACCCATAGTGGGCTTAAGTGACTTAAGCCCAATAGGAAGCCTATAACCCTTTAAGGGTTAAGGTTTTTGATACGATCCACACCACGAAATTGAGAAACTTTGGATAAAGAATGGCTCCAAGATCATCTAGAAACAAATTTGTATGAAACCGTGACCTGTTTCTTATATGGAAGCAAAAACCTTAGTATAATGAAGAGGCCATAATCAATTATGGAAAGATTAATTGATAAGTTGAAGGAGAACACCATGAAAATATTTTTGATAAGTTCAAAGAGTTCTAAAATAACCAAAGAGAATTTTCTCTCACAAAATTATGAATGAAATTTGTATTATTTTTCAATAAGTTAATGACTATTTAAATATAAAGAGGTCCATGAATTTGGTAGTTAGAAAATTCCTAAATATTATGCCTAGGATTCCCAAATTGCCAGAAAAGGGAAACTAAATATCCTGAGTTGGATTTTGAAATTGAATCCATTATTTCCTAAAATCATGCCTACCCCAAAGTAAAAGGAAACAAGGGAATTTCTAATTTATTACTTCCCCATAAAATTCAAAAATTTAAATATAATAATAAATAAGAAAGGTAATTTATCTATCTTAAACGATTGCTTTAGATTGCATTAGCAAATCTCCTTGATGAGTCAAAAATTGGGTAATCACTAATTTAGGAAACTTCATTCAATCTATGCAATTTGTGAGCTGTTCTCTTTGAGGGATTCTCCTAGATTATTCTAAAGCTTGAATCATGGAAATCCAACCTTGTGGAATATGTAGACTATCTTCCTTGGGCCTCCACAAATTCACCTCAGCCTAAATATTGAGAATTAGTCCATTGAGAGTTTCCTTAAACTTTTTAACTCTAGCCCTTGTAATTAGACCAACTGGAACTTGAATAGGATTTGCATTCCATTTGTTAGTTGTGCTCTCATCATTTCCCTCCTCTTGAAAAGTATTTGTCCTCAAATCATCACCTACACCAAAAGGACTTAAATCAGTAACATTGAAAGTGGAACTAACATTGTACTCATTCGGCAAACCCAACTTACATGCATTGTCATTGATGCGCTCAAGGACTTAAAAAGGTCCATCTTCTTTCGAAAGCAACTTAGATCGCCTTTGTGTTGGAAATCTTTCTTTTTGCATGTGTAACCAAACCCAATCTCCGAGTTTAAAAATAAGCTATTGATGCCCTTTATTAGCTTGTTTTGTGTAGTGCTCCGTCCTTCTCTCAATGTTGACTCTTGCTTTCTCATGTATCTGCTTAACAAATTCAATATTTTTCTTTCCATCTAAGTTAACACATTCAAACAAAGGTAATGGTGTTAGATCCAATGAAGTTAAAGGATTAAAACCATAAATAATTTCAACTGGTGAAAACTTAGTGGTAAATGAATAGTATGATTATAAGCAAACTCAACGTGTGGTAAACACTCTTCCCAAGTTTTTATGTTCTTTTTAATAATAATCTTCAACAAAGTAGACAAAGTCCTATTCATTACTTCGGTTTGAACGTTAGTTTTATGGGTGACAAGTAGTAGAAAATAACAACTTAGTTCCTAACTTGCACCACAAAATCTTCCAAAAGTAACTCAAGAACTTAGCATCTCTATCCGAAACTATTGTCCTAGGCATGCCATGTAATCTTACAATTTCTCTAAAGAACAAATAAAAAATATGTGAAACATCATTGGTTTTGTGACATGAGATGAAATGTGCCATCTTAGAAAATCTATCCACAACCACAAAAATTGAATCCCTACCACACTTAAACCTAGGCAAACCTAACACAAAGTCCATCGAAATATCAATCCAAGGCTCACTAGGAATAGGTAGTGGCATGTATAAACCATAGGGTTGCACTCGGGATTTTGCTTGCCTACATGTGACACATCTACCATAAATTCTCTCAACATCTCTTTTCATGTGTGGCCAATAGAAGT
The DNA here is from genome assembly GCA_030345155.1 of Vitis x doaniana. Classification (NCBI taxonomy): domain Eukaryota; kingdom Viridiplantae; phylum Streptophyta; class Magnoliopsida; order Vitales; family Vitaceae; genus Vitis; species Vitis x doaniana. The sequence goes on from CP128323.1 coordinate 9,587,708, forward strand.
GTTCTTGAAAAATGACTAAGGTCTTAGAAACTCCAAAGTGTCCCATTAACCCTCCACCATGGGATTCTCTTACTAACAATTCATGCAAAGAGCAATTCGGCACACATAATTTATTTTCCCAAAACAAGAAACCTTCATGCCTAAAGAACTTACCCACTGTGTTTTTCTCATAGGCTTGAAACTCCTCACAAAAATCATGGTCTAAAGGATACAATTCTTTAATGTGCTTAAAACCAAGTAATTTTGCATCAAGAGTAGAAATTAATATGTACTTTTGAGAAAGTGAATTGGCAACGATGTTTTCCTTACCTTGCTTGTATCAGATGACATATGGAAATGTCTTAATGAATTTCACCCATCGTGCATGTCTCTTGTTCAATCTGTGTTGGCCTTTTAAATGCTTCAAGGACTCATGATCGGTGTAAATCACGAACTCCTTAGGCCAAAGATAGTGTTGCCATGTTTCCAATGCTTGAACCAATGCATACAATTCTTTATCATAAGTAGGGTAGTTTAAGGATGCCCCACTTAACTTCTCATTGAAATATGCAATTGGTCTTCCTCATTGCATAAGAACTATGCCTATACCCATACCTGAAGCATCACATTCAATTTCAAAAGTTTTAGTAAAATTAGGTAAAACAAGTAAAGAAGCATGAGTTAATTTTTCCTTGATCAATTGGAATGCCTTCTCTTGTTCGTCTCCCCATTTAAATCCAACATTCTTCTTCATGACTTCAGTAAGCGGTGTAGTGATGCTACTAAATTCTTTCATGAACCTCCTGTAAAAACTAGCAAGTCCATGAAAACTACAAACATGACCTACACTCGTGGGGCTTGGCTAGTTTTGAATTGTGCAGATCTTCTCTTGATCAACCTACATTCCTTGTGCACTCATAACAAAACCAAGAAACACAATCTTATCGGTACAAAGGTGCACTTTTTCATGTTAGCAAATAACTTCTAATTTCTAAGTACATCCAGAACTGAATTTAAGTGCACAACATGATCATCTAAGTTTTTGCTATAAATGAGAATATCATCAAAATAAACAACAACAAATCTGCCTATGAAAGCACGCAAGACATGGTTCATTAATCACATGAAAGTAGTTGATGCATTAGTTAATCTAAATGGCATAACTAACCACTAGTATAAACCATATTTCATTTTTAAAAGCAGTTTTTGATTCATCGCCCTTTTTCATTCTTATTTGATGATACCCACTCTTTAGATCAATCTTAGAAAATACATAAGCACCATGTAATTCATCTAACATATCATCTAAGTGAGAAATAGTTTGATGATACTTTACTGTTATGTTGTTCACTACTCGCCAATCAACGCAGATTCTCCATGTCCCATCCTTCTTAGGAACCAAAATCACCGGCACGACGCATAAACTCATACTTTCCCTTACGTACTTCTTTTCCATCAATTCACTAACCTGCCTTTGTAGTTCATTTGTCTCATTGAGATTGCTTCGATAGGTCGGTCGGTTTGGAATGGAAACACCGGGCACAAAATCGATTTGGTGTTCAATTCCTCGAATAGAAGTAAGCCATGTGGAGCCTCCTCGGGAATTACATCATCAAACTCTTGCAAAAGAGAAACAACTAAACTAGGTAAAGACGCGTCAAGTTTGTTTGCTTTTAAATACGTCTGTTTGTACAAAAGTACAGTCATTGGTTGATTTAAAAATCATTTCTACTTTTATTTCTTTGCATAGAAATTTGTTTTTCTCTCAATGGACAAATCTATCATCTTGTTTTCTTTCTCATTTTTCTCGATTTTTTTTCTTCCTGATTTTTACTTGTTTTCTTTTTCCCACTCTTTTTTTTAGGTCACTATCTTTTTGTAACCTCACTTGATATTCATAGACCTCCTTTAGTGACAAAGGGACTAGAGTGATTGTCCTTTGATTAAACACAAACGAGTATTTGTTGGTGAAACCATCGTGCTTAACATGCCAATCAAATTGCCATGGTCGGCCTAGTAACAAGTGTCCAACTTGCATTGGAATTACATCACATAAAATTTGGTCTTCATTTTTCATGATACGGAAGGATACTAACACCTATTTAATAACCCTCACTTCACCATTATCATTGAGCCATTGCAACTTGTAAGGTCGGGGATGTTTAATTGTTGGTAGTCCTAATTTCTCCACCATTGTAGTGCTAGCAATGTTAGTACTACCTCCATCAATAATCACACTACATACCTTGTTTTGCATGTGACATCTAGTATAAAAGATGTTTTCTTGCTGCACTTTATAATCTTCTTTGGCTTGCATACTTAGAGTTCTCATTACAACCAACAATTCACCTTGGATAGCATATTCCTTATCATCCACGCCCTCCAATGGTGGCATAGATTCGGTGTCATCTTCGTCATTGGACTCAATCTCACCATTATCTCGCAATATCATAACTTTTTTTGTTGGACATTGGCTCACTATGTGACCCATGCCTTAGCATTTGAAACACTTAATATCACGATTCTAAGTGGTGGAAGAATCAAATTTACTTTGATTTCCATGGTTGGTCGCTTCTTGTTTTTGCTCGATTTTGGGCTAGGTAGTGGCTTGCTTCTCCTATTTTTTCATAAAATTCGGCCTCCATGATTATCTTGAGTTAGGGTTTTGCTGTGTATTGTTGCCCTTTCTCTTGAGTTGGTTCTCAATTTTGATAGCCATGTGCACCATATCTTCCAACTCCACATAATGTTGCAATTCCACCAAATTAGCAATTTCCCAGTTCAAACCAACTAAGAACCTAGCCATAGTAGCCTCTTGGTCCTCCCCTACATTCTCTCGGATCATAGCGATTTCCATCTCTTTATAATAATCCTCCATGCTCCGATTACCTTGTGCAAGACTTTGCAATTTTTGGTACAACTCACGGTAGTAATGGCTCTAAATAAACCGTTTCCTCATCACGATTTCCATCTCCTCCCATATTTCTATTGGATGTTCTCTATTTCTCTTGTTTAATACTAGTTGATCCCACCAAATAATCGCAAAATAAAAAAAATTCAATGGTTGCAAGTTTTACCTTTTTAAGCTCAAAATAATTATGACAATCAAATACTAATTTTATCTTTTTTTCCTACTTAAGGTAAGCTTCGGGATCGTTTTTTCCTTGAAACGACGGAATCTTGATCTTAATACCACCCAAGTTATTATCTTCCTGATTCCTAAACTCTCTAAACCACCCACCATATCTCCTATTGCCAACAATTGAATCCCAATCATCTTCTTCATCAAAATTGCCCCCATAATACTCTTCATCTTCAACTCTCACTTCCCTAGGTTGAACTCTCTGTCTCCTGCGCACATTAGAAGTGTTTTGTGGCTACTCCATATGTTCATTCTCTACCCGATCTATCTGTTCATGAACCTGCTCCATCTCTGCTCTCAACACTTTTCTCATCTCACCCATTAAAGCTTCCATGAAAAACTTCAAATCAACCTCTTCTGATGCATTCCCGAAAGTATTTTTTGTCCTTGTTGTTTGACAAAACAAAGTTAGAAAAAAGAAAACCTTGCACACTCCCTCACATGTTTCACTTAAAGAATGATTCACTCAACTTTCACTCGTGTTTTCACACAAAATTAGATTGACTTTTACCCTCTTATGTGCTCACCACTCTTGTATTTTTCTACTCATAGTAATCCTTTATAGGTTCTTATCAAACTAATAAAAAAAATATCAAGATTTCCAACAACAATTCACCAATGACTCACCAAGAGAAATTCGGATTTAAGGGCATAGCAAAGCAAGGCTATGTTACGGGGTTGAGGATTTCAAAATTTTCACAAAAGAATAAGTTTTTTTAAGCTTATGTTTTATGGTTTGTTTGGAGCAAGAAATTTAGATTTGTGGAATAAAAAAGGAACGCAAAGATGTAAAATTGAAACAAGAATTACAAGAGTTGCATTGTAATATCACTTTATTTCAATTTTGTTTTTTTTTCAAATTTAAAAAAATAGGCAAACTTGAAACTAGTGTCAAGCTCTGATACCAACTGATACGATCCACACCACAAAATTGAGAAACTTTAGATCAAGAATGGCTCCAAGATTGTCTAGAAACAAATTTGTATGAAACTACGACCTATTGCTTATATGGAAGCAAGAACCTTGGTATAATGAAGATGCCACAATCAATTATGGAAGGATTGATTGATAAGTCGAAGGAGAATGCCACATAAACCTTCTTGAGAAGTTCAAAGAGTTCTAAAAGAACCAATGAGAATTTTCTCTCACAAAATTATGAATGAAATCTATATTATTTTTCAATAAGTTGGAGACTATTTAAATACAAAGAGGTCCATGAATTTGGAAATTAGAAAATTCCCAAATATTCTGCTTAGGATTCAGAAATAGCCAGAAAAGGGAAACTAAAATATCCTGAGTTGGATTCTGAAAATTGAATCCATTATTTCCTAAAATCATGCATATCACAAAGTAAAAGGAAACAAGGGAATTTCTAATTTATTACTTCCCCATAAAATTTGAAAATTAAAATATAATAATAAATAAGAAATGTAATTTAGCAATCTTAAATGATTGCTCTAGATTATGCCAACCAATCTCCTTAATGAGTCAAAAATTGGGTAATCACCAATTTAGGAAACTCCATTCAATCCATATAATTTATGAGTTGTTCTCTTTAAGGGATTCTTCTAGATTATTCTAAAGCTTGAATCATGGAAATCCAACTTTGTGGAATATGTAGAGCATCTTCCTTGGGCCTCCACGAATTCACTTCAGCCCAAATATTGAGAATCAATCCATTCAGGGTTTCCTTGAACTTTTTAGCTCGAGCCCTTATAATCGGATGAACTGGAACTTGAATAGGATTTGCATTCCATTTGTTAGTCGGACCTTCATCAGTTTTCAAGTCTTATTATTCTTCATTTTTCAGTCCAAAGGAAAAACCCTAGTCTCCATCCTTGAGATTTCCACCATCTTAGTGCTTACACACAAGGAAGAGTCATTGGACGAAAGATCTTGGGTGTACGAGAAGCGCATTGGAATCACATAGATCGTACATATAAGAACTGCATAGGATGCGCATAGGCCACTTGCACGAGAATCATACGCGATGTGCATAGGCCATGTGCATGGGAATCGCATGGCACACGCACGTGGGTAGCTTCATGAGGAGAGATTCTTCAGTTTTTCTAGGCATGTTCTTCACTACAAGGAATTGATTTAGGAACATCCAGATCCAGGTATGAGCATTTTTTTCTTTAGATCTTTATTTTATATTGGTTTTTGAAGCCATTATTTTTCACTGCGTTAGATCTAAAGAGCCTTAAGGATAGATGCATGCACCCTATGAGATCTAGGGTATGGGAAAGGAGTAATTTAGGGTTCCCAACAATTGGTATCAGAGCCCTAAGGTAGGTTCTAGGATGTTTGATTTGTTCTAGTGTGTGCTAACTCTATTTTTCAAGGTTGTTTTATTCATCCCATGGCCTAAAGGGATGAATGAATGTCATTATAGTGGTTATAATTTTCTTTCTGATTATTATAATTAATTTTAGCTTATTATTATGTTTGGATCTATTGATGATCTTTGATTATTGTTCTTTAGAATGGGTTGTACACCCCATAAGGGGTATAAGATTTTTATTTGGTTGTAAATTTTTTTTCTTTTCAATAGATGGGTTGTAAGCTCCATTATAGGAGCATAGGAATTTTTATTGTTGTTAAAATTTCAGTTTTTTTTTTTTTTTTTTTTTTTGGGATTCTATGGTGGTTAAAGAAAAAAAAAAAAACATTATTGGAAATTCTTGGTTTGAGATCCATGACAACACAATGACATTGAATTGAACTCAAAATCGGGATACTTCCTAGTAGTTTCTTGAAGCAAGGCACATATGAATTTGAAGCTTAGGAAGTCACTAATCCAATGCCATAAACATATTGTAATTCGGAGTTGAAATGAGGGAGATATGGTTGATTGAAGCAAGGTTGTGCAAAGTGAATGGTAGCACAATGACGTCAACTTGAGCCAAAATCGTGGCTACTTATAGTAATTTTCTTGGGAAAAATGACTGATGGTTTTGAAGCTTAGGAAGTCAAGAATCCAATGCTTCAAATGGATTTCAATTCAGAGTTAAAGCGAGGGAGATATGGCCAATTGAAGCAATGTTATGCAAAAAAGCATGCTATTACAGGGTTGCATACAGGTCCAATTTTTTAGTTGTTTAGACTGAATTTTGGGCCTCTTCTTGGGCTTAATTTTTCATGGCAATTGGGCCTTTTAGGTTTTCTATTTTCACTAACCCTATTTTTTGTTGTAGGACTATTTTTGGTAACTTGGATTTTATCCAAATTTTAATTACCAAATATGCAACAAGATCTCAAAAGGCCATGAGAAAATTTTTCTATTTAATTATTCCCTTGTTATTTAATTATGTGCTCTTGATTAATTGCATATGTGCCTCAAGATATTTTGATATTCTTAATTGAAAATAAAATTTCATGTTTTTTTCAAAATTAGAAAACTTATTTAAAGTGGAATGTGCATGGTTAAGAAATTTTATTTTAAAGAAAAGATAAGTAGGAAAAAGGATTAAGAGTTTTCTTACTTTTTAAAAATTAATTCTTAGAGATTTTAATTTTATTCAAAATCTTTCTTAAATCTTTGAGATCTCTAAGAATAAAATCTTTCTTTTAAGAAAAAGTTCTTATTTTTCTAAAGCTTTTTAAAATAGTATTTTTCCTATTTTGCACAAGATTTCCGATTTAAAGAAAATAAGTTACTTTTAAAAATTCATGATAGATAATTAATAATTAAGAATGATTACCAAAATAAGTATTAGAACCCAAATAAATTTTTTTTTTTGGTACTCTTAGTAAATTTTCATGAGAAAATATTTTTCAAGATTATTTGTTTAAACTGGTTGCTACAAAGAAAATTGTTATCTCTTTAGAACTATCTGTTTATTAAACTTTATGAGATTTGCCTATTCTTTTTCAGTTCAATGATAAGGAATAAGAAAACAATTCTTTTAGCATTGGAGTCCTAACTTAAAAGATAAATAATGAATTTGGAAAATCTCATGATAGAGAATTTATGATAAGAAGGGTTACCAAAATAACTTTGGAAAAATTTAGTAATTTAATGGAGATATAATATTTTGAAAATATTTTCCAAAATGGATTGATTAATTGCTTTTTGGAAATAAACATTTTTGGGAGTTTTTCATAGAAAATATTTTATCTATTAAGGAATTACTAAAATGTTCTATTTTTGGTTGTATTTAATGGAATAAATTATTATGAAATTTCCATAGAAGTATTTATTAAGTTGGAAAAGTGTAAGAAATAAGGAAAGTAAATCTTAAAAGAATTTTTTAATATGAGAAGCAAAAGTTCCTTTCTTGGATAAGGTGTTCTCAAGATTATTTAAAATCTCATAAAATGGTAATTTCTTTATTACACAAGAGTTTTCAATTTGGAAAATAAATGTTTTAAAAATTTTCATTAGAGATAATATATCATTAAAATATTATTACCAAAAGACTTAGTAATTTGATGGAAATAAATTTCTTTAAAACATTTCCTAGATAAAATATTTATTAATTGGAATTGTGTATAGAAGGAGAATTTTATGAAAATAGTTTAAAAATTTTCAGAGTGGATGTTTTATCAAAATTCTTTTTGAAAATTAGTCTCATGGAAAATTTAAAATTTTCATGTTGGTTTTCTCCTATTACACTAGGTATCCAATTAGGAAATAAATATTTTTGGAAATTTTCAAAGTAGATAATTTATTCATTAGGGAAATTACTAATGGTTTTAAAATGCTTTTATTTATCTCAAAATATTAAGTGGGAAAGGGCTTTAGGCAAGCTCGCGACCTCCATTGTCGAGCCCATCATGATTTGGGTTCATTACCACCCCCATGGTGGGTTAGCCCTAAGAATAAGGAGATATGTACTCTCCACATGGATGAGATGAGATATGTTTGTAGTGGGAGTGACCACCTTCATGGTGGGGTTCTTTACTTGGTGACATTGAAAGTTCAAGGATAATGGTTATACACTTGACATTGGATATGAAGTGGTAGAATCGCCCCATGCGGCCCCTTTTGCATAGTCCATGGGCTAAATAAAAGGTATGTTGATCTTGCCTTTAGATGCCTTTATGATTAAGGTAGGGAGATCAATCTGAGAGGGTCTCTAACTAGTAATAAGGTCATGACCTGCCCCACATAGGCTTGATTCTTATGATATTGGGATACATTACAAAAGGACATGTGGTTTGAGAGTGCTACATTTTTGCTAAATTAATTACCAAATGCCATGAATGCTCAATTATGTTGTATGCTTGGTTATATTCTTTGTTACAGATATCATGTTGGTTCTATTATCACTCTCTTTCTCACAATAGGCCAAGCTCAACTAATCAATTGGACTAATTTTATTCTGGATATAGTAACTAATTGCATAGAAGTTAGTTTAAGTAGAGCTAGCTATTCCTTATGAACTAACCTAGCAAAAGGAAAGAGTGGTATATCAAGGTGGAATTAGATGGATCAAAAAACCAAATTGCCTAATACTTGGATCTTTGGATAATGTGTTGCAATAGCAACACATATCTATTACTAGAGACTTTGATATTCTCTTTCTAGTTTGCAATGGTTATTTGGACAATGCCAAATAAGGAAAGTTCGAGAGAAGGAATAAGAGAGCAAGCTCAAAGGCAAGTGATTCCTTTGTGAAATTTTAGGACACTAGAAAAAGAACACCTAGTTTAACTAAAGGAAAGAGGAAAGTATATACATCATTTTCTTGTTGTTGAATATTTAGTGGTGGATTTCACCATTTATGGTGGATAGATTCCAAGCCCAATATTAGTAAGTCTTTATAGGATATTCAATAAGTGAGAAGGTTAAATGATATGATTATACTTAACTTCAAATGCAAGGTTAGTTATGCAGGTTAGTGGGAGGTAATATCCTTTTGTTTTATATGTATTCCATTATCACTTTGCCAAGTGATGAGAATAGTCAAATCTCAAGATTAAACCTAGCACTAATTAAACATTTGGTTTCCATACCTAGGTCATATTAATCTAAATAGGATCTATAGACTGGAAAACTCTAGACTCTTTGATTCCAGAAGATCTTTCAGTCTACGAGTCCTATATAGATAGTAAAATGACTAAGAGGACTAGAGCTAAGGAATGTTTGCAGTTAATGCATACTGACATGTATGGAACTTTTAATGTCCATGCATGGGGAGGGTATGGGTATTTCATCACTTTTAGTGATGATTACTCTAGGTTTGGATATGTACATAGGAGATCTAATGCCTTGGATACATTCATTGAAATTAAGGCGGGATCAGATAATCTATTGGGTATACATACCAAGTGACTTCAATTAGATCAAGGTGATATGTCTAGTAAGTTTGATTCTTTCTGTTGGAGCATGTGATTATTTCCCAATTATGTGCACCAGGGTCTCTATTGCAAAATAGGGAAGAGAAAAAAAGATATCAAACTTGGATGGACATAGTGAGATTGTGGGTAGGTTTCTTATCTTTTCCCAAATTCTTTTAGGGATATATCTTATGGATTGTATAATACTTCTCTTTCTTAAGAAGTATATCAATTTATAGGATATATAAAAAGATTTTTGGGTTATTACCTTTATAGTCAAGATCATCAGAAGATATTCGTTCACACAAATGTCAGATTTTTGGTGAAGACTATATGATAAGAAATAAGGTAAAAAGTGATATAGATTGAAGGATATATTAGATGATAGTCCCACATTGCATAAGATACTATGGATCCAAAGGGTTAAAGGCATACCATTCCTATGATTTTTAGTACACCAGTGCCTCATTGTAGTGGGGGGTTTATATCCCATAGATTATGATGAAGCAGTGAGTAGTGTTTCTGCTCACTTAAGGTAAGGAGCTTTGAAGAGATGGTTAGAATCTTTGTACTTTAACATAGTTTGGGTTCCTGTAGAAGCACCTAAAGGGATAAAACCCATAGGTGTAAGTTGGTTTACAAGAGGAACATAAAAGTATATGGAAAGCTTGAGCTTGAAACTTTGTTTCAACTATGGAAAACCTTTTCAATAGTGGTCATACTTAAATCCATTAGATTACTCCTATCTATTGCAGTGTGTTTTATTTATGAGATATAACAACCAAACATTTTCATAGCAAAGGGCCTTGTGTGTATAAGAAGGCACAAGGAAACATGGTGATGCTCTAAGATCTTGTAAGTAGATGACAATCTATTCAATGGATATGATGTAGGGATATTATCACCTGTCAAGATCTGGTAGCTTACTTAGTTCTAGATGAAAATATAGAGGAAGATAATATATTCTTGGGGTTAAGGTCCTTTAGAACTACAAGAATAGGAAAATTGCACCATGTTACCTACATAGATGAGCATTTGTTCAAGTACATGATGTAAAACTCTATAAAGGGTTTGCTACTCTTTAGATTTGGAGTTGTCTTTCTTAGAATCAATGTCCTTGGAAATTTGTGACACATTAAGGCAGTATCCAATCTGTCTGTAATGGATAGCCTTAAGTATGTGATGTTTTGTTCTAGACTAGATATTTTCTTTACTATAGGAATAATGAGTGGATATTAGTTCATTTCCTCATTAGAGCTTTGGGTAGATGTCAAACATATATTCAAGTATCTGAGGAGAATGAGGGATTATATTTTTGTGAGTCTTTGCGATGAGTTGGTACTCCTTTTGTACCGGGAAATTGGATTTCAGTATGATAAATATTCTTGTAGGTCTACCTCTGGGTATATGTACACTCTAAGTGGTTTTTTGTTATTTCTATAACAACAAAGAAAGCCTTTTGGCATGTGGGTAGTTCCCGTGGCTATATCATCTAAGATACTATTATGTGATAACAATGGGATAGTGGCATAGTATAAAGAAATGAAGTACCACTAGAAGAGGAAACACATAAAGAGGAAGTCTTAACTTGTTGTGAGATAGTATAGAGAGGTGATCAGACTATGGAGCATAATTTTTTCCATGGTGCCTAGTCTGCTTTTGGGTTTAGTGGGAGTTTGTTGGGATTGAACCCTTGAAAGAAAGACTTCCATGTCTTACATTGTATATGACTTGGATGCATTGAGAGTTGCACAAAAGATACAAGTCATGTATTCCTTGTAAGTAGATAAGTTATCCATAGTTAGTTCATGGATTTGGGTAATCTAGTAAAGACTTTAGTGCGCTATCTCCTAATTAGAAGGATGACTAGTCTTAGATGTTGGGATAGGTTCCCCATGATGAGTGCACTAGTATATGTGATGTACACGGGATAGGACTTACGGTGAATCATGATGCAAGGCTATCAATTGTGATTATTCACCAAGTTATGATATTGCATGGACTCTCAACCTTTAGAGGATATTAAGCCTATGCCAAAATCAACAGGACACTTTGACCTATGGGTGAGACCCTAGAGTAGTTATATATCCATATGGATTGAGTCATTGTTGATGGAGGTTGGTGAAAATAGGTATTCTCAATAGAGGCACTATAATATCTCATGGGATTGAGACAATGTGTCCCCTTGGGTGATCTAAAGGACATGTGATCATGAAATCTATGACCATAGTAATTCATTTACTGGATTTTAACATATGTTCCTTGGAGCTAGAGTATGTAAGTTGATCACATAATAAGTAGGATCTGTAACTCAAGGATTTAAGAGGTAGTCTTGATAGGTGATAACACTACCTTGTTAGATTACGGACACCAATTCATAGAGAGTTTGCATGCAGTGGATAGTAGGTCACAGACTAGAGCACTTGGTGTCTTGTTGTAATGTACATAGGGTACTAAAGTGCAGTTGACTCTCTGTAGTGAAATATTGAGTCAATTTTAGAATTTGATTCTTAGGGAGCCAATACTTCTATGGGTCCTAATGGTTCCTACTCTGAGCTCATATTCCTTGATGACACAGTTTATAAGGGTTGGATAGGTTTTTAGTTCACTTTTGTGGATAAGGGCATTTTGGTAATTACACAAGATTGCATAGGGATAAGTGAGTGATATTTCTGGACTAGCTAATTGATTAATTAAGCCTTGTATGATTAATTAATAAATTAGCAACCTTTTTGGGCTAGATTAAGTGACTCATGCCCATGGTGGGCTTAAGTCACTTAAGCCTAATAGAAAGCTTATAAATACCCTTTAGGGGTTAGGGTTTCTAAGTCTTGTCATTCTCCATTTTCAATCTAGAGAGAAAACCCTAGCCTCCATGATTCATGCCCAGTCGGGTATTTTAATAAAAAACATTTATAAATCCTATGACCTCATACTGGCGTAGCAAAACTACTATAGTATAGCAGCTCTAGGGTCGAACTCTGGGATGGGTTTTCACTTCACAAATGATATACTCAAGATTAGAGATTGAGTCTGATGATTTCCTTTGTCAAAAACTTAAAGTTTAAAAGAAAATAAGATTTGTTTTGAAAGAGGTGCTTGAAACTAAACTAATATAGAACTAAGTAAAAATGGAAGAAAGAAAGTCTCCTGGAGCTAGAGGTTGCTAGGATCAAGTTCAGAATGCAAAGTGGGAAACTCCGGATTTTTCTCCTCGCATTGGGGATTTAACCTATAGTTATTTCCCGAACCGGTATAGGTTTAACAATGAAGATTTAATCCATAAAAGGTCAATAGAAGTGGTAGTCAAGTTCCATTAATGGCTTTAGACACTATGGGTCTTCACCTTGAACCACTTTCCAATGGCTCGTACATGATAACTAATGGACTGATATGGATCTAGCAATAAGCATTGATTCGCTTGAAAATCCAGTCGGGTCATTTAATAAAAAACATTTATAAAACCTATGACCTCATACTAGTGTAGCAAAGCTACTATAGTATAGTGGCTCTAGGGTCGAACTTTGGGATGAGTTTTCATTCTACCAGTGATATACTTGAGATTAGAAATTGAATTTAATGATTTCCTTTATCAAAAACTTAAAGTTTAAAAGAAAATAAAATTTGTTTTGAAAGTGTTTGAACCTAAATTAATATAAACTAATTAAAAATGGAAGAAAGAAAGTTTCTCGGAGCTAAGGATTGCTAGGATCAAGTTTAGAATGCAAAGTGGAAAATTCCAGATTTTTCTCCTCGCATTGGGGATTTAACCTATAGTTATTTCCCGAACCGGTATAGGTTTAACAATGAAGATTTAATCCATAAAAATCAATAGAAATGGTAGTCAAGGTCCATTAATGGCTTTAGACACTATATAGGTCTTCACCTTGAACCACTTTCCAATGGCTCGTACATGATAACTAATGGACTAATATGAATCTAGCAATAAGCATCCATAAAGACCTGAAGCTTACCATGTATTGGCCATTCAAAATGATTCTAAGGGATTTAAAGCAAAACTTTGGATTTAAAGCAAAACTTTGGATTTAAAGGCCATTTATGAACTTCAACTACCTGTATTTAATGCACGAGCATTTTCCACCTTTGCATCTGGACTTTTCACCTAGCTTCCTTCACTCCAAGAAACCAAGAGTTTAGCCTCTCATCCTCTGAGAAAACATCCTCAGAGGTTGTTTGGCTTCCAAGAAAAAGAAAATAGTAAAGAGAAAATAGAAAACGAGAGAGCTCTGTATATTGCTAAGTGTTAAGCTTAACACGCGTGTTACATATTTTCAAGAGGTGATTTCCACCCCTTATATAGTTTTTACAAAAGCAAAGCTTTTCATTGGCTTGTTACAAGGAGAAGAAAGGAAATTACATCAAAAAATACTTAAGAAAATATCTAAAGTGGAGTCGGCAAAAACAGAGGAGATTTCGCACCACGCATAGGGTGTGCGAAATTTTCGCACACCTGAAGGAGGTGTGTGAAACTCGCACACCATTCGCACACATGAAGGAGGCGTGCGAAATTTTCACACACCTGGAGCAGTTGTCTTCCGAAGGCCATAACTTTCTCGTTTCAGCTCCAAATCGTACACGGTTTGAAGCGTTGGATTCTTGACTTCCTGAGATTTGAAACGGTATATAGCATGTAGAAAATGGACTTCGGAAAGTGCTCCAAAAGTGCCCAAGAAGACTACAGATGCTGTCCTCTGATTTCCTCCTTGCTTCTCTTTGCTTTTCTTTGCTTTTCTTCTTTGGTTGGCTTGTCTTAATGATCCAAAAAGATGTAAAAACACTAAAACTAGCCACAAATATGATTAGAAGTCATTGCTAGGTCCTTAACATGCCAATTGGAATAAAGGTGAAGAATTACTACACAAAAGTGCTTAAAACATAATGACTTAAAGGTGTAAAATGACACTTTTTGGGTAGTAATCACTCCCCCCAACTGACACATTGCTAGTCCCTGAGCAATGAAGGAGAGAAAAAGAAAGAAAAATAGATAATAATAATTCACAAAATCATGCTGATCACTCCAAAAAATAATCAAGTGGCATGATTGGATCAAACTCTCACATGACAAGTCAAGGATATAAAACTCAGTCATCAACAAGAGTTATCAAATAACTTACCAATCACAACTTGCAAAGAGCGGGCATTATGCAAATTTGAGTATCAAAATAATTTCCACTCCCAAAGGATCAACTCTTAATCTTCCACAAAAAACTAAGTGTTAAAGTGCTTAGTTTCCAGCTATAGTATGTCAAACTATATTCTCCCCCCAACTAAGGTTTTTCTCTAACTTTAGCAACACTACTCATATATAAAAGGCTAAGAACGCACCCATTTTCTTTTTTTTTTTTTTTAAATATACTCCACCCATCCACCCATGTAGCGAGCATTGAGGTCGGTGAACTCCCAACCAGTAAAGGCTTAGGGCACCAGGCTTTAAAGATTTTCACCATATACCCCTCGGACCTTGCTCAGGTTTCAAAGCAAGTGAAGCAAAAATTATTCATAAGACACATTGACCTTTTATAAGGTGTCCCAACACTAATAGAATGAGGTCAATGGCACCAAGTCGAAAATTTCCTAAGTTTAGGGGGCGAGAAAGTTTTCCATCTTATAACTGGAATCTAATGTGTTCAGTGTGTGAAAAGATTAGAGTGGAAGACTTAAGATTGAAAACAAAAGGAGCTTCAACAATTTATCAACTTTAATAAGCATAATACAAACTCTGAGACTATGGCAATAAGATAAGAATTTAATTTCTCCTATTTACTTTTGAGAGTTTATCTTTGAGAAAACAAAGAGAGTTTGCAAAAAATTTTGTTAGCAAAAAAAAAATTTAACCAAAAATTCAACAACTTACTTCCTCAATTCTCCCCCCAACTAAGATGAACATTGTCCCCAATGTTCCAAAAGCAAACGATAAAATAAGGGAGGAAGTGATACCTCCTGATAGTAAGGGACTCTGAATGAACAGGAGAAACCACATGTTGCATAAGAAAAGAAAAATCATAAGAGTGAATAGAGGAAATAAAATGGAATAGCTAAAAGACACAAAAAGAGAAGATGTCTATATAAACTGAGAGAGTACAATATACAAAATAAACATGGAGTACATCCAATCCCAGTATAACAGTGGTCCAAAATATATAAGACATCGAAAAACGTAGCATATAGATACAAAAAAGGAGAGGAGTGATCGTATGATCAAGTAGTAGGCTCCTCTGGTGGATAGGAGGGGTCCTCCGCTGCAACTGTAGAAGGAACCGCTACAGGTGGAACTGGTGATGAAAGACCGAGATGCTGCTGAATCTCACGGAGAATGAGAGTCTGCTGGTCCTGCTGAAGCTGGAAGTGGTCCATGCGCTCCATAATGGCTGTCTAAGTAGTGGTCAAAGTCTGGAAAGAAGCGAGCAAGGCACGATACTCGACACCAGGGATAGTAATGGGCGGCTCTGATGTAGGAGGAACAGCAGGTGGGGCATCAGATGGTGCGGCCTCTGGTACTGGCTGTGGAGGCTCTGAAGTGGACGGAGCAGGAGGGACTTCCCTTGGCTCGGGAAGTTCTGGGGACTGGCGATGGAGCCATATCTGAGTCCATTGGTCAAGAGAGAAGCTCTCTCGACAATGGCGGCGAGGCTCAGAATGAGGGTTTACAGGAAAACCCATATGCGCCAAAACATGGCATAGCAGCTGAGGGAAAAGTAAATGAATGGAGTCTGCCCTCGCAAGATGCCGCGTATGCACCTTCTCCTCAAAATGGAGGAGAGCGGCCATAATCAAATGATGAGGGCCAAAGTAGTAGCCCTCAGAGATACGGAATAATGCCTCCATAATGGCCCCTCACCTCTGCACTTTATGTTGATGAGGAAAAAGATTGGCGCGAAGCACCACATCAACTAGGAGCATCTCTGGGGGAAGCTCTCTCCTCAAAATGGTCCTCTGGGAGGATGTCCCTCGACATAGGATACGAACCATGTCCCACTCAGAAAGTGGGGCCCAGCGTCTAAATGCAGTAGGATCTGCTGGTGCATAAGGGATATGGAAAGCATCGGCAATCTGTCTAGCCCCCAAAACACCCTGGCGTCCATCAATGGTAAAAAGGAGCGAGGCTGGTACCGGGACGCCACGAGTAGTCATAGACTGGTAAAAGTCTAAAGCTACTCGAGGATAAAAGAACTGGGGCAAAGTCATAAAGGGTACAAGATGGTACCTCTCAAGTAGGCGGTATGAATCCCGCAACTCAGGCTGCTGTCGCATCAGAGAGTGATCGAAATATGTCTAGAAATGAAAGTCCCTCGATCGGCAATCGGAGTTGCCCTCAATGGGCAAGCTGGGTCTAAGGCGCCTGGCAGAAGAAGGCTGAGGTGCTCTGGAGGACTCTCCTAGCTCTGTAGTTTTGGCTTTCTTTGAAGGAGGACTCCGTGGTGGAATTTGTGTAGGGGCCACAGACATGGCGGATGCTCTCCTCGTATGGTATCTGCTCTGAGGTGCCGAATCAGGTAAATGTGAGGGTGCATCAAGTGGGGCCCGCACAGGGGCGGCTCTCTGACTGCTCTGGGGAGTTGAAGTAGATCCTCCTCGGGTCTTAGGCATGATGAAGTGATGAAATGAGGCTCAGAGGCTCGGAATTATGGAAGGTAGGGATGGAGAGGTTGAGATTTTCGCACAGGGGGGGGGGGGGTGTGCGAGTTTCGCACACCTCAAGGGGGTGTGCGAAATTTTCGCACAGGGTACTATTCACCCACGCGGCTAAAGAATGATGGCTTATTTGAAATGGTGAAAATTTGTGGCTTTTGAGGATGGGAATTGGTGGCTTAGGTAAGAAAAGGATTTGTCATGGTGAATGGGCTTGGAAATTGGAGCTTTTCAAGTGGAAAAATGAAGAATTGAAGCTCCCATGGCCAGCGGCAATGGGTTTCTTTTGAAGAAATCAAGGCTTGGATGCTTATGGTTTAGGCTTTGGTTTGGCAAGAATAGGGTTTGGATTGGATTATGGATGGATTTAGAGTGTTGGGTGAAGATTTGGAAGGATTTTGATGGTGGAAGGAGGTGGAATAGCCGAAAATGGAAGGTGATGAATAATGGATGCCGCGGCTATGGAGTGGAATATTGGAGATGGGCTGCCATGGTGGTGTTGATGATGATTGATGATGAAGGAAAGGAGTTTTATGGATGGCAGTGGGTGATCGGAAGAGAGGTTTTGAGAGAATTGAAGAAGGAGCTTAAACTTTGAAGTGGAGAACATAGCTTTTAAAGAGAAAAATGAGTTTCGCACAGGGTAAAATGGTGTGCGAAAATTTCGCATACCTGTGATTCTCCAAGACAAAGAGCATGGTTTTGAAAATTGGCGCAAAAACAAATTCGCACCAGGTTCGCACCAGGTTCGCATACCTGTGAAATTCGCACAAGGGACAGAGAGCATGCAATTTTTGAAAAGTGGTGCAAAAGCAAATTCGCACAGGGTAGGGGGGTGTGCGAATTTTGCTGAATCTTGTCTTTTTCTCCCTTGCTTTCCCCTGTTTTCACCAAGACTCCATTCTTGAAGCCTTCCCACCTATATGTTAACACAAAAAAAAACAATTCAAACCATATTAGAATGAATTTAACGTCAAAAATAGAAATCAAAACATGCATAAATACAAGAAAACACTAGGTTAAACTAAAATCAACTTAAAAGAAAACAAAAAGAGGATGAACTTTTTAGTCATTGGAGAGACTAAGTTCACCCATGAACCAAGTGTTTTCATGGTGGAGGTGGATCAAGGAGGATGAATTCCTCCTTATCTCGGGAAAAAGATTCGATATAGGGCTTGAGACGATGCCCATTCACTTTGAAAGTTCGAGTGCTATTGAAGTTGAGTAGTTCCACTACTCCATTTGGTTGCACCTCACGAATTATGAAAGGACCCGTCCATCTTGATTTCAATTTTCCCGGAAAAAGATGAAGCTTAGAGTCATAGAGCAAGACTCTTTGCCCCTTGGCAAAATCCTTTTGATTTACCAATTGATCATGCCATTTCTTCAACCTCTCCTTTGCAATTTTTGAATTGAGGTAAGCATCATTCCTCATTTCCTCCAATTCATTCAAATCCAAACATCTTTTCAACCCGACTCTTGTCAAATCCATGTTGAGCTTCTTGATTGCCCACCATGCTTTATATTCAATCTCCACTGGAAGATGGCACGCTTTGCCATAAACAAGGCGATAAGGAGACATTCCAAGGATGGTCTTGTAAACGGTCCTATACGCCCATAAGGAATCTAGGAGCTTAATAGACCAATCCTTCCTATTAACATTCACCACTTTCATCAATATATTCTTGATCTCCCGGTTGGCTAACTCAACTTGGCCACTTGTTTGAGGGTGATAAGGTGTAGCTACCTTGTGCTTAACCCCATATTTGGCTAGAAGAGTCTCAAAAGGTTTATTGCAAAAGTGGGTTCCTCCATCACTTATAATGGCCTTAGGCACTCCAAATCTTGCAAAGATGTTGTCCTTGAGGAATTTAAGAACCACCTTGTGATCATTGCTCCTACATGGGATTTCTTCCACCCACTTAGAGACATAATCCACTCCCACCAAAATGTAGGAATGTCCAAATGACATTGGAAATGGTCCCATGAAGTCTATCCCCCAAACATCAAAGACATCCACTATCAAGATGGGATTCAAGGGCATCATATTTCGGCGTGTAAGCTTACCAAGCCTTTGACACCGATCACATCCCTTGCACATAGAGTGGGCATCCCTGAAAAGAGAGGGCCACCAAAACCCTGATTGGATCACTTTCATGGTTGTTTTCTGGGAGGCAAAATGACCTCCACATGCACTATCATGGCAATGGGAAAGAATTCTTGATTGCTCTTGTTCAGGAACACATTTCCTTATGATTTGATCCGCACAATATTTGAAGAGAAAAGGCTCCTCCCAATAATAGGCAAGGATCTTAGCAAAGAAATGCCTCTTGTCTTGGGTACTCCACTCGCTTGGAACTTCCCCAGTAACCAAGTATTTTGCAATGTGAGAATACCATGGGGCTACATCTATTGACATGAGAGACTCCTCAGGGAAGTCATCATTAATAGGCAGACCATGTGAGTCATGTGCTATCACAAGTCTTGACAAGTGGTCAGCTACCACATTTTCTACTCCCTTTTTATCCCGGATTTGGAGATTGAATTCTTGGAGCAAAAGGATCCATCTTATCAATCTTGCCTTGGCATCTTGCTTGGTTAGCAAGTACTTCAAAGCGGAATGGTCAGTGAACACCACTATAGAGGACCCTACCAAATAGGCACGAAACTTATCCAAGGCAAAAACTACTGCCAACAACTCCTTCTCAGTAGTTGTGTAGTTCCTTTGAGCCTCGTTCAAAGTCTTGCTCGCGTAATAAATCACATAGGGCTTTCCATCCTCTCTTTTCCCTAAAACAGCCCCCATAGCAAGATCACTTGCATCACACATTACCTCAAAAGGTAATTTCCAATTTGGGGCTCTAACTATTGGTGCAGTTGTGAGGAATTGCTTAAGTTCCTCAAAACTCTTCTGACACTTCTCATCCCACACAAACTTGGCATCCTTTACCAAGAGTTCACAAAGAGGCTTTGAGATTTTTGAGAAATCCTTAATGAACCTCCTATAGAACCCGGCATGTCCTAGGAATTGCCTAATTCCTTTAACATTTGTGGGAGGTGGCAACTTAACAATTAGCTCCACCTTTGCCTTATCTACCTCAATGCCATTTTTGGAGATTACATGTCCTAAGACAATGCCTTGTTGTACCATAAAATGGCACTTCTCCCAATTTAGCACTAGGTCTTTCTCAATACATCTGTGGAGAACTGCTTCTAAGTGCAACAAACACTTCTCAAAAGAACTTCCATAAATAGTGATGTCATCCATGAAGACTTCCATGATGCATTCTACCATATCACTGAAGATGCTTAGCATACATCTTTGGAAGGTTGTAGGAGCATTACATAAACCAAAGGGCATTCTCCTATACGCAAAAGTACTAAAGGGGCATGTGAAGGTTGTCTTTTCTTGATTTTCCAAATCAATCTCTATTTGGAAGTACCCCAAGTAACCATCTAGAAAACAGTAGAAAGGATGTCCTGAGACTCTCTCAAGGATTTGGTCCATGAAAGGCAATGGGAAATGGTCCTTCCTAGTCACTGAATTCAACCTCCTGTAGTCTATACACACTCTCCATCCTGAGGTAGGACGTGTAGAGACTTCCTCCCCTTTCTCATTCTGGATCACAGTGATTTCAGATTTCTTTGGAACTACTTGGGTGGGGCTCACCCACAAGCTATCTGAAATGGGATATATGATCCCTGCTTGTAGTAGCTTCAGAACTTCACCCCTCACCACCTCTTGCATGTGAGGATTCAACCTTCTCTGGGGCTGCCTCACTGGCTTTGCATCTTCCTCCATATAGATATGGTGGGTGCACACCAAAGGACTAATCCCTTTCAGATCAGAAATTTGCCATCCAATGGCTTTCTTGCATTTTCTGAGGACTCTCAAAAGACTATCCTCTTGATCACTTGTGAGATTTGAAGAGACCACCACTGGACATTTCTCATCTTCCTCCAAATATGCATACTTCAAATTAACAGGAAGTGGCTTCAAAACAAGCTTTGGAGGGTCCTCCATAGCTGCTCCTTGTGAGTCCTCCTTATTGAACAGTGGTAAGATCTCTTCCCGTCTCCTCCAAGGAGACATGGTAGCTAGCACATCAGAGGGTTCGGTTAACCCTTCATCAAGCACTTCAAGGCTTTCGTTCAAGCTCTCTTCTAAGCTCTTGTCACAATGCTCTTCAACCAAGGTGTTGATCAGGCACACCTCTTCCAATCCTTCATCCTCTTCTGGGTGAAGATGCCTCTTGCAAAGATGGAATATGTTTAATTCCAAGGTCATGTTTCCAAATGTGAGCTGCATCACCCCATTTCTACAATTGATGACGGCATTGGAGGTAGCCAGGAAAGGTCTCCTAAGGATGATTGACACGTAATTGGCTTCCATAACAGTGGGATCGGTATCAAGCACAACAAAGTCCACGGGATAGTAGAATTTGTCCACTTGAACTAGAACATCCTCTATCACCCCCCTTGGGATTTTGATAGACCTATCAGCTAAGGAGAGAGTGATGGCTGTGGGTTTCAATCCTCCAAGTCCCAGTTGCTTGTACACAGAGTATGGGAGTAAATTCACACTTGCCCCCAAGTCTAGTAAAGCTTTCTCCACAAGTGTCCCTCCAATGTTGACTGCAATGGTGGGGCAACCCGGATCTTTATACTTGACTGGAGACTTACTCTGAATGATAGCACTTACTTGCTCAGTGAGGAATGCATTCTTTGTCACATGTAACCCTCTCTTGACCGTGCACAAGTCCTTTAGAAACTTTACATATGTGGGGACTTGCTTGATCATATCAAGTAAGGGTATATTCACCTTCACTTGTCTCAAGACTTCAAGAATTTCTGATGAATTCTTGATTTCCTTCTTTCCATGTAAAGCTTGAGGAAAAGGGGGAGGCATATGTTTCTTCATCATATCCTCTTTAATCACTATCCTTGGCTCTTCTTCAAAGCTTGATTTGGATGCACTTTTCTTCCCACTCTCCTCTTCTTGGTTATTGCTCTCTTTAACCAAGGTTTTCTTTGACAAAGGTTCTTCATCTTGCCTCACCTTAGGCAAGGGTTGATCAACCTCCTTTCCACTCCTCAAGGTGATCACAGCTTTGACCTCCCTCAACTTTGAAGAATCCCCCTCTTGGGTTTCAACTTCATGAACACCCTTTGGATTTTTGCTTGGTTGAGAGGGGAACTTTCCTTTCTCATTCACTGTGTTGAGGTTGGTAAGCCTAGAGATGGAGTATTGAATATTATCTATTTTCTAATATAGATCATTTTGCATCCCATCCATTCTCTTATTTAGAGAACTCTCAACATTCTCAATCTTTTGGTGCAATTGGGAGTTGATTGCCCTTTGTTCACCCACAAAGTCATTCATGACTTTACTTAGGTTTGCAATGGCTTGCTCCACTGAAGAGGTTTGTTGAGGTGCTTGAGTTTGGGCTTGTGGTTGGTATGGAGGTGGTCTTGGTTTCCAAGAAAAATTTGGATGGTTTCTCCAGCTTGAATTATAGGTGTTTCCATAAGGTGCATTGTTGTTAGGCCTAAATTGCCCCACAACATTGGCTTGATCACCTAACATCTCCCTCACAGCTGGCATGGTTGGACACTCATCTACCACATGGTCACATGATTGGCAAATGGTGCATGGCATGGCATGGGCTTGAGTCTCGGAAATGGCTTGGACTTCATGCATCTTTTTCAACTCAAGTTCTTCCAACCTCCTTGCTATTGTTGCCACCTTAGCTTTTATGTCCATGTCTTCACTTAACATGTACATTCCACCCTTTGGATTTACAGGAGCTTTCATCCTTCCCAATTCCTTTGAGTTGGGCTCATCCCATCCTCTTGTTACCTCAGATACATAACTTAAAAAATCCATGGCTTCTTTCGGATTCTTACTCATAAAATCTCCCCCACACATGGTTTCAAGAATTTGCTTCATGGAGGAAGACACCCCATCATAGAAATAGCTCACCAAGAGCCATGTATCAAAGCCATGATGTGGACAAGCATTGATGGCCTCCATATACCTTTCCCAACATTCATGGAACTTCTCATTTTCTTTTGCAGAAAAGTTTGAGATTTGCCTCTTCAACCCATTGGTCCTATGGGTGGGGAAAAATTTCTTCAAAAATTCAGCCTGAAGATCAACCCAATTCCTTATGCTCCTTGGCCTTAAAGAATTAAGCCATATTTTTGCCTTGTCCTTCAAAGTGAAAGGGAATAGCTTGAGTCTCATCAAGTCTATTGAAGCTCCTCCCTCTCTAAAGGTATCGCACACCTCCTCAAACTCCTTGATGTGGGCATATGGATTCTCACTCTCCATTCCATGGAAATTTGGTAGAAGGGGCACAATATGGGGCCTTATAATCAGCTGCTCAAGAGGAGGTATGATGCATGAGGGTGCACTCATCCTTGGTGGGTGCATTCTATCCCTCATGGATAGATATGCATTTGGATTACCCCCTTGACCTTGTTGAGAATTCTGATCCTCTTGTGGAGGGTCCATGATGTTTACACAGATATTCAACTCCGTGTCTTGAGGATTCTCAATCCTTACTAATCTTCCCTCTTGGTCCCGAATCTAATAGGGCATGCACAAATCACTACTTACCTGAAAACAAAACAAAGACAACAAAAACAAAAGAAAACTAGAAGAAAGTTAAAGTTAGAAAGAAAACAAAAGAAATTCTACAATTAAAAGAAAGGAAATAAAGTTAACGAAAAAGGAATTCACCAAACTTGTGACAAAAATCACAAGTAGCCTCTAAAAGGTTGTATCATTGTATTGTGGCACCATCCCCGACAACGGCGCCATTTTGATTCGCTTGAAAATCCAGTCGGGTCATTTAATCAAAAACATTTATAAAACCTATGACCTCATACTAGTGTAGCAAAGCTACTATAGTATAGTGGCTCTAGGGTCGAACTTTGGGATGGGTTTTCATTCTACCAGTGATATACTTGAGATTAGAAATTGAATTTAATGATTTCCTTTATCAAAAACTTAAAGTTTAAAAGAAAATAAAATTTGTTTTGAAAGTGTTTGAACCTAAATTAACATAAACTAATTAAAAATGGAAGAAAGAAAGTTTCTCGGAGCTAAGGATTGCTAGGATCAAGTTTAGAATGCAAAGTAGAAAATTCCGGATTTTTCTCCTCGCATTGGGGATTTAACCTATAGTTATTTCCCGAACCGGTATAGGTTTAACAATGAAGATTTAATCCATAAAAATCAATAGAAATGGTAGTCAAGGTCCATTAATGGCTTTAGACACTATATAGGTTTTCACCTTGAACCACTTTCCAATGGCTCGTACATGATAACTAATAGACTAATATGAATCTAGCAATAAGCATCCATAAAGACCTGAAGCTTACCATGTATTGGCCATTCAAAATGATTCTAAGGGATTTAAAGAAAAACTTTGGATTTAAAAGCCATTTATGAACTTCAACTACCTGTATTTAATGCACGAGCGTTTTCCACCTTTGCATCTGGACTTTTCACCTAGCTTCCTTCACTCCAAGAAACCAAGAGTTTAGCCTCTCATCCTCTGAGAAAACATCCTCAGAGGTTGTTTGGCTTCCAAGAAAAAGAAAATAGTAAAGAGAAAATAGAAAATGAGAGAGCTCTGTATATTGCTAAGTGTTAAGCTTAACACGCGTGTTACATATTTTCAAGAGGTGATTTCCACCCCTTATATAGTTTTTACAAAAGCAAAGCTTTTCATTGGCTTGTTACAAGGAGAAGAAAGGAAATTACATCAAAAAATACTTAAGAAAATATCTAAAGTGGAGTCAGCAAAAACAAAGGAGATTTCGCACCACGCATGGGGTGTGCGAAACTCGCACACCATTCGCACACCTGAAGGAGGCGTGCGAAATTTTCGCACACCTAGAGCAGTTGTCTTCCGAAGGCCATAACTTTCTCGTTTCAGCTCCAAATCGTACACGGTTTGAAGCGTTGGATTCTTGACTTCCTGAGCTTTGAAACGGTATATAGCATGTAGAAAATGGACTTCGGGAAGTGCTCCAAAAGTGCCCAAGAAGACTACATCTGCTGTCTTCTGATTTCCTCCTTGCTTCTCTTTGCTTTTCTTTGCTTTTCTTCTTTGGTTGGCTTGTCTTAATGATCCAAAAAGATGTCAAAACACTAAAACTAGCCACAAATATGATTAGAAGTCATTGCTAGGTCCTTAACATGCCAATTGGAATAAAGGTGAAGAATTACTACACAAAAGTGCTTAAAACATAATGACTTAAAGGTGTAAAATGGCACTTTTTGGGTAGTAATCAAGCATCCACAGAGACCTGAAGCTTACCATGTATTGGCCATTCAAAGTGATTCTAAGGGATTTAAAGCAAAACTTTAGATTTAAAAGCCATTTATGAACTCCAACTACCTGTATTTAATGCACGAGAGTTTTCCACCTTTGCATCTGGACTTTTCACCTAGCTTCCTTCACTCCAAGAAACCAAAAGTTTAGCCTCTCATCCTCTGGGAAAACATCCTCAGAGGTTGTTTGGCTTCCAAGAAAATGAAAATAGTAGAAAGAAAAAGAAAACAAAAGAGATCTCTCTATTTCACTAAGTGTAAAATATACATAAGTTGGTCTCCTGGAGAAAGCTCCCCGAGAGTCACCGGTTTAGTGTTTACAAGAGAGTTTATATAGGAAGGTAATTTACCCTTCCTTGGATACTTCCTAGCTAATGAATTACATGAGTGGCTGAATACAAGAAGAAAATGGAAATTTAGACACAAAAATATCAGAAGAAAAGATCTAAAAGAGTCGGTCGCAAATATTGGGAAACTTCAGGAGAAATTCCACAACCGTGCGTGTAACTGTTCAAAATGGCTGCGAAATGATTTCGCAGCAAAAGGGTGATTTCGCAGCCGTGCAAAATTCTTCCTTTAGCTTGGAGTGATTGGCTTCCAATGGCTGTAACTCCTTCATGTCAACTCCAAATCACACAACATTTAAAGCATTGGATTGTTGACTTCCTGAGCTTCGAAACGACATATAGCATGTATAAATTGGACTCCAAGAAGTGCTCCAAAAGTGGCTGACATGACTGTCATCAAGAATGCTTCATGGCAGATTTCTCTTTACTTCCCCTCCTTGCATTCCGGATTTGCTTATGGCAAAGGACTTCAAAGCTTTGGTTCTTCATGTTTCTGAGCTTTCCATTGCTTTGCCATGGATTCCAAATAACTCTCCTCAATCTCATATTGCTTTGGTGATCAAAAAGCTATCAAAACACCAAAACTTAACACAATTTGATTAGAATTGATTGCAAGGGTCCTTAACATGTCAATTGAGTTAAAAGGTAATAATTACTACTCAAGAGTGTTTAAAAGAGTTAATTACAAGCTACAAAATAACACTTTTTGAGTAGTAATTACTCCACCCTTGAGATATCCACCATCTTAGTGCTTCAACATAAGGAAGAGTTATTGGGTAGAAGATCTTGGGTGTACGAGAAGCGCAATGGAATCACACAAGAATTGCATGGGATGCACATAGGCCGCATTCACAAGAATCGCATGTGATGTGCGCAAGCCATGTGCACATGAGGAAATATTCTCCGGTTTTTAAAATAAAATTATCAAGATCATATCAATTTAAATAATTTATCTAACCATGCACATTCCAATTTAAATAAGTTTTCTAACCATGCACATTCCAATTTAAATAAGTTTTCTAACCATGTACATTCCACTTTTCCAACTTATCTTTTCTTAAAGTAAAATTTCCTAACCATGCACATTTCAATTTAAATAAGTTTTCTAATTTTGAAAAATACATGAAAATTTATTTTTAATTAATAATGCCAAAATATCTTAGGATCACATATGCAATTAATCAAGTGCATATAATAAAAACAAGGGAATAATTAAATATAAAATTTTCCTATGGCCTTTAGAGATCTTGTTGCATATTTGGTAATCAAAATCTGGATAAAATCCAAATTACCAAAAATAGTCTTGCAACAAAAAATAAGGTTAGTGAAAATAGAAATTCCAAAAGACCTAATTGCCACCCAAAATTAAGCCCAAGAAGAGGTCCAAAATTCAGTCCAAACAATTAAAAGGAATTGGACCCGTATGCAATCCTATAATAGCATTCTTTTTGCGCAACATTGCTTTGATTGGTCATATCTCCCTCATTTCAACTCCAAATTATGATTTGTTTGAAGCATTGGATTTCTGACTTCCTAAGCTTCAAAAAAATATATCATTTTCCCCAAGAAAATAACTGGAAATAGCCACGATTTTGGCTCAAATTTGACATCACTATACTGCCTTGCACTTCGTGTAACCTTGCTTTTATTAGCCATATGCCCTTTGTTTCAACTCCGAATTGCAATTTGTTTGAAGTGTTGGATTTCTGAATTCCAAGACATGAATAAAACATATAAAAAAAAAAGAACGAAATCCTCAAATTAGACACATAGTAAGAAAAAACTCTCTCACCAATGATATACCACAAAAAAGAAAGAACCCTTAAGAAAAATAAGAGAAGAACTAAAAAAAACAAAGTAGCAGTACCTTTTCTCTCTCTAGCCATCCTCCATTTTTTTTTGTAGGGCTTATGTCATTTTAAATACAATTTTCAAGACTTCCTCTTCAAGAAACCTCATGGGCCCATACAAAATAAACAAAGCCTAAAGTGAGTAATGGCAATCCAAACCAAAATAAAATAAAATAACCCAAGCCCACAACTTAATATCCAATTAAAATAAAATAACCCAAACCCACAACTTAAAATTTAAATACCTATAACCTAATTAAAATAACATAACCCAAGCCTGCAACTTAAAATCTAAATGCCCATAACCCAATTAAAATAAAATAACCCAAGCCCATGATTAAAATCTAAATACCCATAACCCATATATAGAATATCAAATATCCAAATTTCAAACCCATAAATACATACCCATATCCAATAACCCACATCCAAATACCAAAACCCAATATCCATAACCAAATCTCACAAACCAAATACCTGTATCTAGAATATCCAAATTTCAAATCCATAAACACACTCCTATATCTAATAACCCACATATAAACACCAAAACCCAATATCCATAACCAAATCTCATAAATCAAATAACTAAGCAAAAGCCCACAAACACTATTCAAGAACCTAAATAATCATAGCAAGAATAAGAAAATGGGGATTTTACCTATTCTTCAACCTTGGATGGAAAAGTGTGACAATGGAGGCCATAAATGCACAATGAAGAGATGGGTATCAAAGGAAGAAGATGAGATGGTGAGAAAGAGAAAGAAAATGAGAAAGATGAGAGTAAGCTCCAAGAAAGGGTTAGGTAGCCGATGACAGTTGAGGTGAGAAATGTGATTTTTAGGGCTTCAAAATGGATCAAGGGTGGAGATTAAAGAAGCTAAAATAGAGGGCTCAAAAAGGTGCCTAAGTGACCTAGGGAGTATCTAAGTGTCCTAAAAAGGGTACATGAATATGCCTAAGTATGATATCTTAATGGTATACCTAAATGAGCTATCTTAAAAAGAAATGAAAATGAAAATCCTAAATCTAACTCGAGGCCAGGTCACAATGAGGGGTTAGATAAATCCCTCAACTAGAGTCTCTAAGGTGACTCAAAAAGGTAGGTTGTATAAGTAGCAATAGGCCACCAGGGAGCTACTGTGGAGTACTGAAAGAGAACTTAATAATGCATGTGCTAAAAGGACAAAATAGAGAATCTACACCTACAAAAGTTAAAAATCAAAACTCATGAAATTAGAAATTAAAATGTCAATCACATGCATATCTAATATATGTATAAATCACATATATCAAAGTCCAAATGTCAATCACATACAATCAAGTATTGAAATATCAATCCCATATAATCAAAATTGAAAATCAATCTAATACTCATCTAATCTTAAAATCATGTAATGGGAAAACAAACCTAAACCTAAATGCACTAAAAGTCAATCAAAATCAAAGAAACTCCTAAACTAAAAAAAAAAAAGAGGTCATTGAGCAATCATGACAAGGATGCCTAAAAATCCTCTAAGATGTCTCTAAAGAAAATCCAAAAACAATGATAAAATAAGTCACAATGGACCACCAATGGAGACTTAACAACAACTTGGAAAAAGGCTCTAAGTGTACAATGAGGGAACCTAAGATGAAGGACGGCAAACTTTGGATAAAATGTGCCAAGAGGATAAAATGGAGAGTTTACAATAATCTTGATAGGTGATAACACTACCTTATTAGATTATAAATACTAGTTCATAGGGAGTCTACATGCAATGAATAGTAGGTCATGAACCTGAGCTTTGCTCGATGTAATTTCAAAGGGTATTGGAATGCAGTTGACTATTTATAGAGGAGTATTGAGCCAACTTCAAAAATGGATTATAAGGGAGCTAACGTTTTCATATGGGTCTCAATGGTCCCTGCTCAATCTCTTATTTCATGGTGGCATGCTTTGAGGTATTTTAGGTGTGCAATTCTTAAGTGTATATAAGGATATTTTGGTAATACTAGATCTTATTAAATTTTTTTTTGAGATTGACCTATCCCCCCAACCGACATACTGCTAGTCCCTTAGCAATGAAGGAGAGAAAAATAAAAAATAAATAATAAATAATACTATAATTTACTACATCATGCTGATTACTTCAAAAAAATTTTAAGTGGCATGATGATCTAACTCTCACATGGAACATTAAAGAAATATAAACTCAAATTTCAACAAGAGTTATCAAAAACTTTGCTAAACACTATTGATCAAGGGAATGCATTATGCAAATTGAAGTTTTAAAATCATTTTCACTTCCAAAGAACCAAACTTTATTCTTCCACAAAAATCTATGTGTAAGATGATAGCTTCCGAATATAGTATGCTAAACTAATCTCTTCCCCCAACTATCTCTTTTTAACACTTAGCAAACTGACCAAATTCACTAGGTTGAGGACACACTTATTTATTTTTTTTTTTAGATTTTCAAAAGGTATAAGGCTTAAGGGGTATTCTTTTCTGAATTGTCCATGTAACGGGGGTCCATCGATGACTCCCAACCAATTAAGGTTTAGGGCATCAAGCTTTAAGGATTTTTCAACCACTAACTCCTACGATTTTACCCCCGACTTTTGAGAATGAATTTTTAATACCCAAGCACCTACCATATGCTAACTCCACCTATCCACCCTTGTAACGAGCATTGAGGTCGGTGACTCCCAACCAATTAAGGCTTAGGGCATCAGGTTTTAAAGATTTTCACCATATACCCCTCAGACCTTGCTCGGGTTTCAAGGCAAGCAAACATTTTGCTTTTTTTTTTCAAAGGCTCATTGGCCTTTCCTAAGGTGCCTCAACATTATTAAATGAGGTCAAGGGTACCAAGTCCCAAAATTTTCCTAAGTCAAGAGGGAAATAGTTTTTCATCTTATAATCAGAATCTATTGTGCACAGTGTGTGGATAGCTTAAAGTGGAAGAACTAAACTTGATTTCAATAGAAGCTTCAACAATTGAACCACTTTAGTTAGCATAATCCAAACTCTAAGTCAAGTGAAAAGCAAAAGTTCAGTTTCTCCTATTTTAATTTGAAAATTTTTCCTCATAATACATGGAGATTAGAGTAAAAAGTAAAAAACTACAACTAATTTACTAACATAACTGAATTACCAAAATAACTTAGCATACTTTCTTCCTCATTTCCCCCCCCCCCCCCCAAACCGAGCTGAGCATTGTCCTCAATGTGATATGGGTGATTGAAATTATAGGGAGGAAGTGGTACCTCCTGAGTGATATCAATTTCGAATACTGATTGGAGAAACCACATGTTTCAAAAAGAATAAAAGATGTGAGTAAAGGAAATAAGAATAAATTAATTCTAAGAGTTAACAAAAAATGCTAGACTTGTATTACTTTAATTCATGTGAGTACAATCAGAAAGAAAACAATACAAGTAATCCCCATATATGATATGAAAATGATGGGATTTCATAAAAGACTAACAAAAACGAAATACATAAAAGAAATATATAGTAGATATATAAATGATCAGATGGGTGGATGATGCTGGAGCTGATGGCTTAGGCAGATGGCTCTGCCTCTTCAGTAGCTGATTCAGGAGGGGCCTGAGGCTCTGTGGCCTGTGAGTGTGGCACTGCAGCTATGGGGGTGAGATGCTCAGCAGCTGATGGAAGACCGAGATGATGCTGGAGTTGCCTCAAGATGGTAGTGTGCTGAGCCTGGGTGGTCAACATCTGCTCCTGGCGAGCTCGAATAGCTGCTATCTCCTGAGCAAGGCTGCTCTAAGATGCGGTCAGGGTCTGCAGTGTGCGGCATAAATCTCTATACTCTGAAATGGGAATGGCCATCCTTGGCTCAACTGAAGTAGAGGGCTCTGATGAGGCTGGAGTAACTGGAGGGGCTCTGGATATGGTAGGAGAAGCAATGGGTATACCCTTAGGTATATGATCTAGAGATGCTCTCCTGGCAGTTAGTATCTCAGCTGGCTATGAGAGCTCTGGCTGCTCAGCTCTATATGCTCTCATATTGGTCCACTTGTCGAAAGTAAATACCTCTCGGCATATACGCTTGCGCTCCAGCTGAGGATATGATGGATACCCCAAATGCTCCAGAATCTGACACAGTAGCCGTGGAAAAAGAAGTGGAAATGGCATCAGCTCGCTGCAGCTTCTTCTTATGCACCTTCTCTTCAAAGTAGAGAAGGGTAGCCATAATTAGGTGGTGAGGACCAAAGAAATATCCCTCTGAAATCCTGAATAGGGCCTCTAAAAGAACTCCTCTCCTCTGAGTCCAATGCTGTAGTGGATAAATGTTGTGACGCAAGAGTGCATCAATGAGAAACATGCTCGGAGGAAGTTCCATCCTCAATAGATGTGGATTTGTGGAAGCACTTCTGGCCAAGATATGAACCATTTCCAGCTGAGAGGGACTAGTCCATACTCGGTAATCCTCAAAATGGCTTGGCTCATATGGTATATGCAGGGCCTCTGCTATATGGCAAGCTCCTAAAATGCCATGCCGACCGTCAATAGTAAAATGGATTAGAGTAGGATCTCTGACTTGATTAGTAGTCATGGACTGATAAAAATCCATGGCTACTCTAGGATAAAAGAAATCTCTTGGGGCCAGGAGATGCTCCATGCGATATCTGCGCAGTAGGTGGAATGAATCTGCAAGCTTCGGCCGCAATTTGAAGGTGGCTGTGTCAAAGCACAACTCAGAGTGAAATGGTCGAGCTCGGCAGTCCAAATTCCCTTCAATTGGCGGTTGAGTCAGCATCGGACGCCTGATTAGCACTTCAGGAGCTATCCCAGATGGAATTTGGGATTCTGAAAGTGGTGGCTGGTGCTCCTGAGGCTCCGCCGGAGGCTCTGAAGACGGCGCTGAATATGGTGCCGGACAGGGCTCTGGTGAGGGAACCGAGGACTGCTCTGTTAAGCCTATGGGCTTTGAGCTTGCCATCCTGGCTCTCTTTTGCAGGGGACAGCCCCCTGACCTAGTTAGATAACGCCTCGCCGGAGGATTCTGTGGTGCGGGCTTCGCCGAAGGTGAAACAACTTCTTGCCGCGGAGGTTCAGAGGTGGAGCCTTGAACAGGCGCCTCTCGCGGGACTCGTTTGTGGCTGGAAGGAGAGGATGATTTGGCTCCTCTTGTTCGCACCATATTGGACTGACGAAATTTGTCCGGAAGTGATGATCGGAGGTTCGTGCGTCGTCGGGCTCGGGCAAGGGAATGAACAGACGGTTGCTATGGCGTTTTCTCTTTCTGAAACCCTTTCGCAACTCAAATGACTGATTTTTATATAAAAAAAAAAAACTGAATATTAAAGGTCATTTTGATTTTCGCAGAAGAAGGCTGATTTCGCAACAAAATGGGGGTTTTCGCAGAAAAAAGCTATTTTCGCAGCCCATTTCGTAGCTGTGAAATGGGGGTCACTGTGCTGCGAAGTGGCACTCGTGTGCCAAAATTGGTTTCGCAGCTGCGAAACACCTTGCGGAATGGAGCTTTGACTGCGAAATTGGGAATTTTCATGCTTTGGAGCTTCGCAGCCGTTTCGCAGCTGCGAAATGGGGGTTCCTGTGCTGCGAAGTGGCACTCGTGTGCCAAACTTGGTTTCGCAGCTGCGAAAATTTTCGCAGGGGAATCAATTGAGTTGCGAAATGATTTCGCAAAGAACGGTCGTTTTCGCAGAGACACGTTGATTCCGCAACGGCTTCTTTTAGGTTGCGAAACGGTTTCGCAGCGAAGTGCTAATTTCGCAGAGGATTCTCTTAGGCTGCGAAATCTCGTAGACCCCTGTTTTTGCCCTGTTTTTGCACTTTTCTCACTCTGAAAGACTTCCTTTCAATTTCTTTGCATTTTCTCCTACCTGAGATCATTCAAAAAGACTAAATTACATATAAATACACAATTTAAGATCAAAAATTAAAATCAAAAGTATGGATAAAACTTTGAAATTTACAAAATTTACAAAAATTTTGGACTTTGGTGAAACCAAGTCCATCAAACCCTTATTTGCTTAGGCTTTTTGTGGCTCAAGGAGGTTGATTTCCTCCTTTTCTGGTTTGAATGGCTCCATGAATGGCTTGAGACGATATCCATTGACTCTAAAGGTGTCCTTGCCATTGGAATTCAATAATTCCACCACTCCATTGATACGTACTTGGTGAATAATGAAAGGACCTATCCACCTTGACTTGAGCTTTCCAGGAAAGATATGGAGTCTTTTGTCATAGAGTAGAACTCTTTGTCCTTTCCGAAATTCTTTGTTGGAGATTAGTTGATCATGCCACTTCTCCATCCTCTGTTTTGCAACTTTGGAATTGATGTAAGCATCATTTCTTAATTCCTCCATCTCATTAAGGTCTAAGCACCTCTTTGCTCCGGCTCTGATCAAGTCCATATTCAACTTTTTGATTGCCCACCAAGCTTTGTATTCAACTTCCATAGGGAGATGGCACGCTTTGCCATAGACAAGACGATAGGGAGACATGCCAAGAATAGTCTTATAAGCTGTTCTATATGCCCATAATGACTCATGAAGCTTAATAGACCAATCTTTTATGCTTGAATTCACCACTTTCATCAATATGTTCTTTATTTCCCTGTTTGCTAGCTCAACTTGCCCGGAAGTTTGGGGATGATAAGGTGTAGCTACCTTATGCTTCACTCCATACTTGGCTAATAAAGTTTCAAAAGGTTTGTTGTAAAAATGAGTACCTCCATCACTGATTATGGCTTTGGGCACCCCAAATCTTGAAAAAATGTTCTCTTTAAGAAACTTGAGAACCACTTGGTGATCATTTTGTTTACAGGGGATTGCCTCAACCCATTTAGAAACATAATCCACCCCCACCAAGATATAAGAATTACCAAAAGACATTGGGAAAGGTCCCATGAAGTCAATGCCCCACACATCGAATAACTCAACTATTAGAATGAGGTTCATAGGCATTTGATTTCTTTTTGTTAGCTTTCCAAGCCTTTGGCATCTGTCACAACTTCTACACATGATGTGGGCATCTTTGAAAAGAGATGGCTAAGTAAACCCTGATTGCAACACCTTCATGGCTGTTTTCTGAGAGGCAAAGTGGCCTCCACATGCATTCCCATGACAATGGTTTAGAATCCCTTGTTGCTCTTCTTCAGGGACACACTTCCTTATGATCTGATTTGCACAATGCTTAAAAAGGAAGGGCTCTTCCCAATAATAAGCATGAGTTTTTGCAAAGAAGTGCTTCCTGTCTTGTGCATTCCACTCACTTGGAATTTCACTTGAAAGGTGGTCAGCTACCACATTCTCCACTCCTTTCTTATCTCTGATTTGGAGATCGAATTCTTGTAACAAAAGAATCCATCTAATCA
The DNA here is from genome assembly GCA_030345155.1 of Vitis x doaniana. NCBI lineage: Eukaryota > Viridiplantae > Streptophyta > Magnoliopsida > Vitales > Vitaceae > Vitis > Vitis x doaniana. The sequence continues at coordinate 9,622,663 of CP128323.1, forward strand.
ACCTTGCTTTTGCATCTTGCTTTGTCAATAAATACTTCAAGGCTGAATGGTAAGTGAAAACAATGACGAAAGACCCTACCAAATAAGCACGAAATTTGTCTAAGGCAAATACCACAGCTAACAATTCTTTCTCTGTAGTTGTGTAGTTCCTTTGAGCTTCGTTCAATGTTTTGCTTGCATAGTAGATCACATAGGGCTTCCCATCTTCTCTTTAGCCAAGCACACCTCCTATAGCAAAGTCACTGGCATCACACATCAGTTCAAAGGGTAGTTGCCAGTTAGGGGCCCTCACTATTGGAGTTGTTGTTAAAAATTTCTTCAGTTGATCAAAGCTATTTTGACATCTTTCATCCCATATAAAATTAGCATCCTTAGCTAACAGCTCATAAAGAGGTTTTGAAAGATTTGAAAAATCTTTTATAAACCTCCTATAGAACCCTGCATGGTCGAGGAACTGCCTTACTCCTTTTACAGTTGTTGGGGATGGCAATTTGACAATAAGCTTCACCTTTGCTTTATCAACTTCAATGCCTTTTTCGGAGATGATATGGCCAAGGACAATTCCTTGACGTATCATGAAATGGCATTTCTCCCAGTTGAGCACCAAGTCTTTTTCAATGCATCTGTGAAGAACCACTTCCAAATTGACTAAGCATTTCTCAAATGTACCTCCATACACGGTGATGTCATCCATGAAAACCTCCATAACTTGCTCCACCATATCACTAAAGATACTCAACATACATCTTTGGAATGTTGCAGGTGCATTGCATAAACCAAAAGACATTCTTCTGTAAGCATATGTTCCAAATGGACATGTAAAAGTGGTATTTTCCTGATCTTCCACATCAATTTCAATTTGAAAATACCCTGAATACCCGTCCAAGAAACAATAGAACGGATGGCCAGAGACTCTCTCCAACACTTGATCGATAAATGGCAATGGAAAATGATCTTTCCTAGTTACAACATTCAACTTTCTATAATCAATACACACCCTCCAACCTGAAGTGAGGCGTGTAGTAATTTCTTCTCCTTTTTCATTCTGAACCACAGTAATCCCTGACTTCTTTAGTACCACTTAAGTAGGACTCACCCAAGAGATGTCAGATATAGGGTAAATAATACCTGCTCGAAGTAGCTTCAGCACCTCAGCTCGCACCACCTCTTGTAAATGAGGATTCAATCTTCTTTGAAGTTGACGAATTAGCTTAGCTTCCTCTTTCATATATATATGATGCGTGCAAACTAAAGGACTAATGCCTTTCAAGTCAGATATTTGCCATCCTATTGCTTTCTTACACCTCTTGAGAACTTCCAGTAAACACTTCTCTTGATGACTGGTCAGAGATGAAGATATTACAATAGGACATTGATTATTTTCTTTAAGGTATGTATATTTCAGCTCCACGGGTAGAGGCTTCAAATTGAGTTTTGGGGTCTCTTTTTCAGCAGCTGCTCCTTCTTCTTTATTGAACAAAGGTAGAATCTCTTCTATTCTCCTCCAACTTTGTAGAGTAGCAAGCACATTAGGGGGTTCATACAAACCTTCCTCAAAATCTGCAAGACTTTCATTCAGTTTGTCTTGCATATTCTAATTACAGTGCTCCTCCACTAGAGTGTCAATAATGCACACCTCTTCTGGACCCTCTTCTTCTTCCGGAGTGGTTTGCTTTTTAGACATATAAAAAATGTTGAGCTCAAGTGTCATGTTGCCAAAAGTGAGTTGCATGAGCCCATTCCTACAGTTGATGATTGCATTTGAGGTAGCAAGGAATGGCCTTCCAAGGATGATAGGAACTAAATTAGCTTCCTTTACAGTAGGATCCGTATCAAGAACAATAAAATCTACCGGATAGTAGAAATTATCAACTTGAACCAAGACATCCTCAATTACCCCCCCTTGGAATTTTTACTGATCTATCTGCTAGAGATAGAGTGATTGCTGTTGGCTTCAACTCACCAAGTCCCAATTGCTTGTAGACAGAGTATGGAAGCAAATTCACACTTGCTCCCAAGTCTAACAAAGCTTTCTCCACTACCTTTCCTCCAATCATGATTGAAATGGTAGGACTTCCCAGATCTTTGTACTTCAAAGGAGACTTACATTGTAAGATTGCACTTACTTGCTCAGTCAAGAAGACTTTCTTATTTACAGTCAAACCTCTTTTGATAGTACATAAGTCTTTTAGGAATTTTGCATATGTTGGAACTTGTTTAATCATATCCAGCAGTGGGATATTGACTTTCACTTGTCTCAATACTTCAAGAATTTCAGATGCATTTCTAATCCCCTTTTTCCCATGCAATGCTTGAGGAAAAGGCGGAGAAGTGGATTTCTTCAGCATTTCTTCCTTCAGAAGTTCCTTATCTGGATTTGCATTCATTGTTGAATCATAGTCCTCCTTCTTTTCACTGATCTCTCTCTTTTTGTCTTTCATTACCTCCCATTTTTTTGTCTCTTCTTCTTCCTCAACATGTGGCTTGGGTGTTGGCTTCTCAATTTTTTTACCACTCCTTAGAGTGATCAAGGCTTTGACATCTTTCATCTATGATGATTCTTCCTCATGGCTTTTCACTTCATGGACACCCTTGGGGTTTTGGTGGGGTTGAGAAGGAAATCTTCCCTTTTCTTGCACTGTGTTCAAATTTGTGAGCCTTGAGATTGAGTATTGGAGATTATCTATCTTTTGGGATATATCATTTTGCATTCCATCCATCCTTTTGTTCAGAGTACTCTCTACTCTGTGAATTCTTTGACTGAGTTGAGCATTGATGGCTTTTTGGTCTCCAACAAAATCTCCCACTACCTTGCTGAGATTCACTATTGCTTGTTCAAGACTTGAAGATTGTTGAGATGGTTGATCCGGCTATTGGTACTGAGGTGCTCTGGCCTTCCATGAGAAATTTGGATGATTCCTCCAACTTGAGTTGTAAGTATTTCCATAGGGTGCATTGTTATTGGGCTTGAATTGTCCAACAACATTTGCTTGATCTCCAAACATTTCCCTTTCAGCTGAAATTGTAGGGCATTCCTCCACCAAGTGTTCATATGATTGACAATTAGGACAAAGCTTCACTTGCACTGGTGCTTCAGCAACAGCTCGCACTTCGTGCATCTTTTTCAGTTCCAGCTCCTCTAATATTCTTATCATAGCTGCAAACTTTGCTTTCATATCATCATCTTCTTTCAAGGGATACATCCCAGCCTTAGCATTGAAAGCACTCAGTTGAGACTTCATCTTTCCCACTTCTCCTTTGTTTGGTTCATCCCATCCCCTTGAAACTTCAGCTACATAACTCAAGAAATCCATAGCTTCCTCCGGATTTTTGCTCATGAAATCTCCTCCACACATTGTCTCGAGGAGTTGCTTCATTGAGGAAGACATCCCATCATAAAAATAGCTCACCAATAGCCAAGTATCAAAACCATGGTGAGGGCAAGCATTTATAGCTTCCATATATCTTTCCCAACACTCATAGAATTTCTCATTCTCTTTAGCTGAGAAGTTTGAAATTTACCTTTTCAAGCCATTTGTTCTATGAGTGGGAAAAAATTTCTTGAGGAATTCAGCTTGTAAGTCAGTCCAAGTGCGGATACTCCTTGGCCTTAAAGAATTAAGCCAAATTTTGGCCTTATCCTTTAAAGTAAAAGGAAATAACTTAAGCCTCATCAAGTCAATTGAAGCTCCTCCCTCTTAGAATGTATTACAAACATCTTCAAATTCCTTGATATGTGCGTAGGGATTCTCACTTTCCATCCCATGGAAAGTTGGTAGAAGTGGAACAATATACGGTCTGATCACTAGCTGCTCTGTAGGGGGCACTATACATGATGGTGCACTCATACGAGGTGGATGCATGCGGTCCCTCATTGATCTAAATTCATTGAGATTGTCTTGACGACCTTAGTGACTATGCTGATCTTCAGGTGTAGCTTCCATGATATTCAAGCTCAATTCCAATTCCTTGTTATGAGGTGTATCACGTTTAACAAGCCTTCCTCCACTGTCTTGTATCCAATTTGGCATACACAACTAGTATCTATCTGTAACTAAAATGAAAATAAAGGACAACAAAAGAAAACAGGGCTACAAAAACAAAATAAAACTAAGCTGAATTTAAAGATGAATTTAGATTATGAATAAGTAGAAAAAAAAATGAGAATTAATAAAGCGAAAGAAACGTTACCAAACTTGTGATGAAAATCACAAGTACTCTGAAATAGTATCACTATAAACTTGACACCTTCCCCGACAACGGCGCCATTTGATTCATGCCCAATTGGTGTCTCAGCTGATTCGTGTCCAGCTGGTGCTCCTTAATTGAGGGAGTAATCAATAAAATTTATAACCTATTACACCATATACTAGGGTAGCAAAGAAAAAGCTACTATAGCATAGTGGCTCTAGGATCGTTCACTGGGAAGGGTTTTCAAATTACCAATGATACCAATTCAAAGTGAATTGGTGCTATTTCATTTCAAGGTTAGCTTAAGAAATAAAACACAAACTTTGGTTGAAAAAGGTTTAGATTTAAACTAACAGCACAGTAAGTAATGGAAATTACTTAAGAAGAAAAACATTCCTTGGAGATTTAGGTTCACAGGGGAGGTTCCTCATGCAAAAACGTAGTTCCAGCCACCTGGTTCATTTCCTCGCATTAGAGAATTAACATATAGTCAATTCTCTAACCGGTGTTGTACAGATCCTTAATTGGATTTCAGCTCTAATTCCCTCTCACTGATGCAACTTGCAATGGTTCGTGCCTCTCACTTAGCATTTACCATTTAAGGTGATCTTTAACCTTGGACTTCCCTTCTCAAGCTCGCAAGAGATAACTAATGGATGTCTCCTTGGAGTCCAAAAGCTTACCAAGTGTTGGCAATTCTAGAAAATCCTACCTTCAAGTCACCTCCCAGAGGCTCGCAAGGGGTAAACTAGTGCCTCTCCATGGATAGAGATCACTTGCCTTACCAAGTGTTGGCCTAGGTGACTCCAAGGCGTTTTAAGTTAACTAAAAATATAGAAATCACTAAAGGATCACACTTTCTCTTCATTCATGGCTGAAACCACAAAGCTACTAATTCTTGCACTTGGAATCTTTCCCGGCAACCTTAGCTCCAAGGAACTAAAGGTTTAGTTACTCATTCTCTGGGGAAACTTCCTCAGAGAGTGCATAACTAGTAAATGAAAAATACAATCAAAGTGAGAAGGTAAGGCAGAGCAAAGGCTCTGTATTTTACTTTCTTTTAAATTTTTGCAAAAGGTCCGTCGTCCTTCGTCCTCCTTGGGAACAGGCTCCCGAGAGCTATTTATATGAAAATTACAATAATAATTATTACATGGATATTTACTCTTTTTCCTAACTTAATAGCTAAGGAATCCTATAATTGGTGGCTTACAAGGAGAGTTTGAGGATTTAGACAACAAAAATCTGAAGAAAAATATCTCAAAGTGTCGGTCGCAAATATTGGGAAGCACTAAGGACCATTTCTCAGGTGAAAACGAGGTCTGCGAGATTTCGCAGACGCATAAAAAGGGCTGCGAAATCACTTCGCAGCAAAAGGCTGATTTCGCAGCGCTGTGAAGTTGGCTTTCAACTTGCGGTGTTCAGCTTCCAATGGCTGTAAATGCTTCATTTCAGCTCTGAATTGCACACCGTTTGAAGCATTGGATTTCTGACTTCCTAAGCTTTGAAATGACATATAGCATGTATAAATTGGACTTCAGGAAGTGCTCCAAAAGTGGCTGACATGACTGTCATAAAAAATGCTTCATGGCAGATTTCTCTTTACTTCCCTTCCTTGCATTCCGGATTTGCTTATGGCAAAAGACTTCAAAGCTTTGGTTCTTCATGTTTCTGAGCTTTCCATTGCTTTGCCATGGATTCCAAATAACTCTCCTCAATTTCATATTGCTTTGGTGATCAAAAAGCTATCAAAACACCAAAACTTAACACAAATTGATTAGAAGTGCTTGCAAAGGTCCTTAATATGTTAATTGGGTTAAAAGTTAATAACTACTACTCAAAAGTGTTTAAAAGAGTTAATTACAAGCTATGAAATAACACTTTTTGATTAGTAATCAACCTAATTAATAAATTGTAGCTCATTAGGGCTATTAATTAATTAAGACCCAAGTGGGTTGGATTAGGTGACCCAAGCCAAATTTGGGCCCAAGTCACTTAGGCTCATGGGGAAGCCTATACAAACCCCTTAGGGGTTAGAGTTTTGGTCTTCCACTTTAGTTTTGTGAAATTCTTGAGAGAAGGACCCTAGACACATTTTAAAAAGAAAGAGAGAGAGAGAAGTCCACCATTCTCTTGTGCTTTGACCCATGGAGCGACAGATCAAGTGGAAGAGCACCGGGTAGACAAGTCTACGATGACTATGACATCATTTGACATCTTCATCGAATGTATTTTGCAACATTAAGTAGATAAATAATATATCTCTAAATCTATAGTTAACAATGGTTTTTATTTTCATTTTATTTCGCTGAAATAGATTTAAAGATGCCTAGGGATAGATAGCATGCACCCTATGAGATCCAAGGTTAGAGAATAGATTAATATGGTTTTCCCAGCAAAGGGAATACCCAAATTACTTTGTTCCATTGCTCTAGATCTTATAGGATTCATGTTAACTATTTTTAGGATTCTGTAGATCTAATTATAGTGGAAAAACATAGCTATAAAAATGATAACAACATAGATCTAGAGATGATAAAGATTATACTTGTGATCTGAATGTTCCTAGATTAATTCCAATATGATAAATTAAACTATAAGCATCATAGATCTTGTATACCCAAAGATATTCTTCTTGATCAGCACAAGAAAAGGGTTGTCTTCTTTAGAGGAAGGCTAAGGTTTTCTTTTCTAGAGTCTAGAAAGTAATGGCAAAAGATGAAGCCCTAAAACCCTAAGGTGGTTTATATAGGCTTCCTTATAGGATTAAATGAATTAAGCCTAACTAGGGCTTAGTTCACTTATTTCACCTCACTTGGATCCTAATTAATTAATTAGTCTAATCTAGAAAGACCATTCATAAGATCCAATGCAATCTTACATCATTACCAAAATGCCTTTATACACACTTATGAATTATACATGTCTAATTCCCTCAAACAAACATATTACCATGAGTCAAAAGTTCGAATGGAGACCACTAGGACTTATAGGAAAATATTAACTCCCTTAGAATGCAATTTTAAGGTTAACTAAACATCCTATTACAGAAAGTCAACTACACTTTAGTATCCTATGATATATTATAATGAAGCTTTGAATTGTGACCTACTATCCACTGCATGTCGACTCCCCATGAACTAGTATGTGTAACTAACGAGGTATGTGATATCATTTTCTAAAGATTGCTTTTCTAATCCTTGAGTTAAAAATCCTATTATTGTGTGATCAATTGAAATACTTCAGCTCCTAAAGTGCATATGTCAAATTCTACTTAAGGGATTATTAAGACCATAATTTTTTTGATCACATGTCCTTAGGATCACCTAAGGGGACACATTGTATCAATCCCATGAGATATCATGATGCCTTTATCAAGAATACTTACTGCCACTAGTGTTCATCAATAATGACCCAATTAATAGGGAATATATGACCACCTTAAGGTCTCACACATAGGTTAAAGGTTCGTGTTGATTTTAGTACAAACTTAATATCCTCTCAATATTGAGAGTCCATGTAGTATAGTAGCTTGGTGAATCATGACTATTTAATAGCTAATGTCATGATTCACTATAGGTCTTGTCGAATGTGTAACCATACACATTAGTGCACTTACCATGGGAAAACCATCCTAATGACCAAGATAGGTCATCCGTTCAGCTAGGAAGTAGCGTATTACAACCTTTGATGGTTGCCCGAATCCATGAACTGATTGTGAACTCCTTATCACCTTATAGGGAACCTATGACTTGGATCTTCCATGTAACTCTTAATGCATCCAAGTCATGTACAAAACAAGTGATAAGGGTATAAATGCTTAGATAACATATTAATTCAAATTAAAAAGGAAAGGGAAATAAAAAAATTATTAATGAAACTAAAATATGTGACATCATGCCATGCTTTCTAGCACTTTATCCTAACACTTCATTTTTTCATTGAATTCATTTGACATGGAGTTATTCATTTTGATATTGAATTCTAGACTTGGACAATTTGATTGAAATCGTTGTAAATATAGACCAAAAGGTCTAGATAACCTTTTACAAAGTATCCTAGTATCATAAGAATCAAGCCTACTTTAGGCAAGTTATGATTCTTATTACTAGGTTAGAGACTCTCTCTAATTAATCAATTCACCTTACACTTTAAAAGTTATCTTGAGGCATTGGTCAACATACCTTGATGTTTAGCCCTTAACTTTTGCAAGTGGGACCATTTTAGGTGATTCTACCACTTCATGTCTAAGTTAACTGTGTAACTAAGATCCTTGACATCAATGTTACCAAGTGAAAAGTTCCATTTTTAGGGTTAGCCTCTCCTACTATAACCATATATATTCTTGTCTAACTAGGATAGTTCATATCCCTTGATTCCTCGGGCCACCCATATTTAGGATGGTGATGTGCCCAAAATCAAGATGGGCTTGATCTTAGAAGCTATGGGTTTGCCCATGGCCCTCTCTCACTAACTATTTTGTAAATGAGACTTCTTTGAAGCATTAGTAATTACCTGATGAATAAATTATCTACTTTGAGAATTTCTAAAAATATTTATTTCCAAATTGGAAACCTATGTAATAGGAGAATATCAACACAAATAATTTAAAATTTCCATGAGAGTATTTTATCCAAAAATAAATTTTGATAAAATATCTACTCTCAAATTTTAAAATCTATTTTAATAAAAAAATTTCTCTCTCTTTCTCTCTATGTAATTCCAATTAATAAATATTTTATTTAGGAATTATTTTCAAATAAATTTATTTCCATCAAATCACTACATATCTTTTGGTAATACCCTCTAATGATAAATTATCTCTAATAAAAATTTCTAGAATATTTTCAAATTGGAAAATCCAGTGTAAGAAGGAAATTACCATTTTATGATATTTTAAAAACCTTGAAATCACCATATCAAAGAAGGGAACTTTATCTCTTATATTCAAAATTCCTCATAGCATTTACTTTCCTTATTTCTACACCTTTCCAATTTAATAAAAATTCTTATGAAATCTAATTTTCATTATAATTTATTCTATCAAAATTACCAAAATCACAATCTTTTGTAATTCCTTAATGGACAAAATACTCTTTATGAAAAACTTCCAAATAAGTTTATTTCCTAAAAAGGAATCAAACACTCCATTTCGAAAAGTACCTTCAAAATATTTTATTCCCATTAAATTACTAAAACTTCTAATAATATTTTGGTAACCCTTAAAAGAAATTCTCTTTCATAAGATTTTCCTAAACCTTTATTAATTACCTAAATTAGAACACTTGTGCTAAATGGAAATTGCTCTCAATTTTCTTATCCTTAAACATTCTTTATCCAAGTATAGTCATTCTTCTTTTAGAAGGGGAGAGCTCAAAGGACTAGGTGCTATCCTCCTTCTTTTGATGGGGAAAGCTTGGAGAATAACCACAAGGGTAGAAAGCTTGAGGAACCAACACAACCCAATGAGAAGAAGGTTAGAGAGCTTGAAGAAGCACTATAACCCAATCTAGAGAATAAAAAATATAACCACATTCATCCCTTAGGGCCATGGGATGAATAAAATAAACTTGTAAAATAGAGTTAGCATACCCTAAAAGGAATCTATAATGATAGAACTTAACCTAGGGCTTTGATACTAGTTGTTGGGAACCCTCAATAACTACATTCCTTGACCCTGGATCTCATAGGGCATATGCATTCTATCTTAGGTTTCTTTAGATCTAATGGAGATGAAAACAGTGGCTATAAAATCCAAAACAAATACTAGATCTAGAGATAGAAACTCAAAGTTGTAATATGAATGTTTCTAGATCGAATACCATCTGATGAAGTGTTGAAACCGTGTTAGTAGTTGTAGAACTTGTCTACCTAAAGGTGTTCTACTTGATCAGTCTCTTTATGGATCCTAACATTAGAGAAGGGTGGGCTTCTTTTCCTCTCTTGAGGGTGGAGATCTTGAAGAACCACTACAACCCAATCTAGAGAATAAAAAATGTAACCACATTCATCCATATTAATATATAAATAATTAATAATCATTCATTCATCCCTTAGGGCTATGGGATGAATAAAATAAACTTATGAAATAGAGTTAGCATGCCCTAAAAGGAATCTATAATGATAGAACTTAACCTAGGGCTTTGATACTAGTTGTTGGGAACCCTTAATAACTACATTCTTGGCCCTGGATCTCATAGGGCATATGCATTCTATCCTAGGCTTCTTTAGATCTAATGGAGATGAAAACAATGGCTATAAAATCCAAAACAAATACTAGATCTAGAGATAGAAACTCAAAGTTGTAATCTGAATGTTTCTAAATCAAATACCATCTGATGAAGATGTTGAAACTGTGGTAGTAGTTGTAGAACTTGTCTACTTAAAGGTGTTCTACTCGATCACTCTTTTTATGGATCCCCACATTAGAGAAGGGTGGGCTTCTCTTCCTCTCTTGAGGGTGGAGAGCTTGAAGAACCACTACAACCCAACCTAGAGAATAAAAAATATAACCACATTCATCCATATTAATATATAAATAATTAATAATCATTCATTTATCCCTTAGGGCCATGGGATGAATAAAATGAACTTGTAAAATAGAGTTAGCATACCCTAAAAGGAATCTATAATGATAGGACTTAACCTAGGGCTTTGATACTAGTTGTTGGGAACCCTCAATAACTACATTCCTTGGCCTTGGATCTCATAGGGCATATGCATTCTATCCTAGGCTTCTTTAGATCTAATGGAGATGAAAACAATGGCTGTAAAATCCAAAACAAATACTAGATCTAGAGATAGAAACTCAAAGTTGTAATCTGAATGTTTCTAGATCAAATACCATCTGATGAAGATGTTGAAACCGTGGTAGTAGTTGTAGAACTTGTCTACCTAAAGGTGTCTTGATCAGTCTCTTTATGGATCCCCACATTAGAGAAGGGTGGGCTTCTCTTCCTCTCTTGAGGATGGAGAGCTTGAAGAACCAATACAACCCAATCTAGAGAATAAAAAATATAACCACATTCATCCATATTAATATATAAATAATTAATAATCATTCATTCATCCCTTAAGGCCATGGGATGAATAAAATAAACTTGTAAAATAGAGTTAGCATACCCTAAAAAGAATCTACAGTGATAGAACTTAACCTAGGGCTTTGATACTAGTTGTTGGGAACCCTCAATAACTACATTCCTTGGCCCTAGATATCATAGGGCATAAGCATTCTATCCTAGGCTTCTTTAGATCTAATGGAGATGAAAACAATGGCTACAAAATCTAAAATAAATACTAGATCTAGAGATAGAAACTCAAAACTATAATCTGAATTTTTCTATATCAAATCCCATATGATGAAGATGTTGAAATCGTGGTAGTAGTTGTAGAACTCGTCTACATAAAGGTGTTCTACCTGATCATTCTCCTTATGGATCTCGACATAAGAGAAGCGTGGGCTTCTCTTCCTCTCTTGAGGGTGGAGAGCGTGAAGAACCACTACAACCCAATCTAGAGAATAAAAAATATAACTACATTCATCCATATTAATATATAAATAATTAATAATCATTTATTCATCCCTTAGGGCCATGGGATGAAAAAAATAAACTTGTAAAATAGAGTTAGCATACCTTAAAAGGAATCTAACATTCTAGAACTTAACCTAAGGCTTTGATACTAGTTGTTGGGAGCCCTCGATTACTACTTTCCTTAGCCCCGGATTTGGTAGGACGCACGCATTCCATCCTTGGTTTCTTTAGATCTAATGGAGATGAAAACAATGGCTATAAAATCCAAAATAAATACTAGACCTAGAGATAGAAACTCAAAGCTATAATCTGAATGTTTCTAGATCAAATCCCATCTGATGAAGATGTTGAAACCGCGGTAGTAGTTGTAGAACTCGTCTATGTAAAGGTGTTCTACCTAATCATTCTCCTTATGGATCCTGACATAAGAGAAGCGTGGGCTTCTCTTCCTCTCTTGAGGGTGGAGAGCTTGAAGAACCACTACAACCCAATCTAGAGAATAAAAAATATAACTACATTCATCCATATTGATATATAAATAATTAATAATCATTTATTCATCCCTTAGGGCCATGGGATGAATAAAATAAACTTGTAAAATAGAGTTAGCATACCTTAAAAGGAATCTAACATGCTAGAACTTAACCTAAGGCTTTGATACTAGTTGTTGAAAGCCCTCGATTACTACTTTCCTTAGCCCCGGATCTGGTAGGACGCATGCATTCCATCCTTGGTTTCTTTAGATCTAATGGAGATGAAAACAATGGCTATAAAATCCAAAATAAATACTAGATCTAGAGATAGAAACTCAAAGCTATAATCTGAATGTTTCTAGATGAAATCCCATCCGATGAAGATGTTGAAACCGAGGTAGTAGTTGTAGAACTCATCTACGTAAAGGTATTCTACCTGATCATTCTCCTTATGGATCCCGACATAAGAGAAGCATGGGCTTTTCTTCCTCTTTTGAGGGTGGCTAGGGTTTCTCTCTCACTCTTTGGAAGATGATGGTGAAAGTGGCAAAAACTTGAATCCTAAACCCTTAAAGGGGTTTATATAGGGCTCCTTATGAGCTTAAGTGACTTGAGCCTAAATTAGGCTTAGGTCACCTAATCTAGCCCACTTTGGTCTACATTAATTTAATTATCCCCAATGGACTCCAATTAATTAATTAACCCAAACCATCAATTTTAAAAGACCATTTATAAGATCTAGTGCAACCTTGCATTTTTACCAAAACAATCTTATACACACTTATGAACTACAAACCTAAATCCCTCAAGTAGAATGTGTCACCATGAACTAAAAGCTTGAGTGTGGACCATTAGGACCTATAGAAATTACTGGCTCCTTCAAAATATAATTCTAAAGTTAACTCAACACTCCATTAAAGAGAGTCAACTTCACTCTAATATCCTATGAAATTATAATGAGGCAAAGCTTGGGTTTGTGACCTACTACTCATTATATGCAAACTCCCATGAACTAGTGTCTATAATATAATATGTATTGGGAAACCTTGGATTGCTCCATTCCCAAGCCCTAGATCATTAGGATGCATTTAATCTTATCATAGGCTCTATAGATCTAAGCATAACAAAAATAATGACATTAAAAAACCATAATAATACCATAGATCCAAATAAACGTGTGATACATGTGATCCAAATGTTTTCAGTGTTGGTGTCTTAGATCTAAGCAATGGAAGCAATATATTTTTTTTAAAGTGATCTTTAGGGTTAAAGTACTAACATTTAGTTTTGGATATTCCCAAACCTTAGATTTTAAGTGTTGAAGAATTAAATCAATGTCATCGGAAGTCTTGTAGATCCACGATCTTCTATCTGATGACTCTTCCTTCATCTTGGCTCACTTCTAGAGGGGAGGGGGGGGGGGGGGGGGGGGAGAATAGAAAAAGGGTGAAGACTATAGCTCTTTTTCTCTCTAGAGGTGGAAGACAACTCTATGGAAAAGTTATAGAAACCTTAAACCCTAAGGAGGTATTTAAAAGGTTCCCTAATGAGCTTAAGTGACTTGAGTCCACTAAGGGCTTGAGTTACTTAATCTAACCCAAAATGGGTCTTAATTGATTAAGTAACCTAACAAGGTCTACTAATTAATCAGTTAGCCCAATTCGAGACCTTATTCACTTACCCCTATGCAAACTTGCGTAATTGCCAAAACACCCTTATGCACAAAAGTGAACCTAGAGCCAATCTGGCCCTTACAAACTGTGCCAACAAGGTATATGAGCTCAAGTGGGAACTACTAGGCCCCATAGGACAGTATTAGCTCCCTTAATTTTGAGGTTGATTCAATATCCCACTACAGAGAATCAACTACACCCCAATACCTTATGTAAATAACAACAAGACACTAAGTGCACTGGTTTATGACCTGCTATCCACTGTGTTCAGTCTCCTCATGAACTAGTGTCCATAGTCCAACAAGGTGAAAGTTGTCAACATTTCAAGACTACCTCTAGTATCCTTAAGTTATAGATCTTCATATTGTGTGTTTAATTGACATGTTTTAGGTCTTAAAGAGCATACGTCAAGTTCCACCTAAGGAACTACTATGACTATAGTTTACATGAACACACTTCCTTAGGATCATTCAAGGGAACACTCTATCTCAATCCTATAAAACATCATGATCCTTTATTGAGAATACCTATTACTACCTACTTCCATTAATAGTGACTCGATCCATAGGAAATATAAGATCAACTTACGATCTCACTCATAAGTCAAAATCTCTACTGGCTTTTGCATAAACTCAGTATTCTCTCAAGGTTGAGAGAAAACACAATAAAGTAGCTTGATGAAATCATAACTACTTGATAGCCTTATGTCATGACTCATCGTAAGTCATGGTCAATGTGTAACCATACACATTAGTGCACTCATCATGGGAAACCCATCTTGATGGCTAAGACCAGCCATCCTTCCAATTAGGAGGTAGTGCACTATAACCTCAAATGGATTCCCTAAGTCCACAGAGTGGTTGTGAACAAATCATCTACTTGGAAGGAACCCATGACTTAGATTTTTCGTGTAACTTTTAAGGCACCTAAGTCATGTACAATGCAAAAGATGCTAGGTGAGAATACTTATAAAGTACAATGCATGGAATAAGGATAGATAGAAGTGAAATTGGAATATCATTAAATAAATAATGAATTCCAAATATGTTACATCATGTCATACTTTTAAGGGCTCTATCCTAACATTTAGATTGATTCTTATCAATGCAAAAAGCTCCAAAGGGGTAGAAGATCTCATACACTTAGTCGTTTTCCACTTGATGACTTCTCCTTGAGCTGGGCACTAAGATGGTGGAGATCTTAGGGTTAGAGGTTAAGGTTCTCTCTTTGAATTGAAAGGAGAAAGTGACAGGACTTAAGCCTTAACCGCTCAAAGGCGTAATTATAAGCTTCCTACTAGGTTTAAGTGACTTAAGCCCACCATGGGCTTAGGTTACTTAATTCAACCTAAAAGGTTTCTAATTGATTAATCAACCTAAGAAGGCTCCAATTAATCAATTATCATAGTCCAAATATGTTGCTCACTTATCCTTCTGCAACCTTACATGATTACCAAAATGCCCTTATGCACATAAGTAAACTAAAAATCCATCCAACCTTATAAACCATGCCATGAAGGAATATGAGCTTGAGTGGGGACCACTGGGACTCATAAGACAATACCGACTACCTCAAAACCAAATTCTAAAATTGGCTCAACATCCCACTACATAGAGTCAACTGTACTCTAGTACCGTATGTATATTATAATAATACACCAAGTGCTTAGGTTCGTGACCTACTATCCATTATATATAGTCTTCCTATGAATTGGTCATTCATAGTCTAACAAAGTAAAAAACTATTAGCCTTTTATAACTACCTCTATAATCCTCGAGTTATAGATTCTCATATTTTGTGATCAAATGATATATTTTAGTTCACTAAGAACATATGCCAAATTCCATTAAATGAATTAATGTGAGTCCACTTATTTGATGATCACAATCCTTAGGATCACCTAAAAGGATATACTATCTTAATCCCATGAAATATCATGGTGTCTCTATTGAGAATACATGTTGCCACCAACCTTTATCAATAGTGACCCATTTCACAGGAAATATATGACTACTTTAAGGTATTACTTGCAAGTCAAAGCCTCCTATTATTTTCAACACATGCTCAGTATTCTCTCAAGGTTCAGAGTTCATGCAATATAACAACTTTTTGAATCATGAAAACTTGATAGCCTTATGTTATAATTCACCATAGATCTTGTCCAATGTGTAGTGATACAGACTAGTGCACTTATCATAGGAACCCCATCCCGATGCTCAAGAAAAACTATCCCTTCAATTAGGAAGTAATACATTATAGTCCCTTTTGGATTGACCAAATTCATGAACCAAATGTGAATAACTTATCACCTTGCAAGGAACTTACTATTTGTTTATTTTGTGTGACTCTTTATCCACCTAAGTCATGTACAATGTAAGTAATATGAGTTTGAATACTCAACTCAATATCAATGCAAAAATCGATAATAAGTGGAAGATCAAGTGTAAATATGTTATATTGGGTCTCACTTTTAAGGGCTCTATCCTCATATCCTACTACAATATCATAGTTGCACTTCAAAAAATAGAACATGTTAAACTAAAAATCCAAAACTTATTAGATGACTTATATAAGTAGGATCCTTATGAAAATAATTACTTCAAGCAAGTTAAAAGACTATTTACCTTATTAATTGATCATATGTACTCTTCTTAGATTTTTTTTTCTTATTAATTTCATAAATCATTTTTGGATGAAACCCCTTTAACTCAAATATCTATGATCATACATTGCCAAGTAAGAGCATATTTATGCATGGATTTCTTACTTGAATCGATAAACCGACAAGTCCAATACACTATACACCAAATTTTATTCCTATTGTAAATCTTGGGATCATATACGTGAGCAAATCAAAGTGTCTAATGTAGAAACTTTGAATATATTAATTAGTCCTTTTAAAATTAATAATACTTAAAATCTAATAGACAAGTCAAGCTTAATTATAATAGTCATTTAATGAAGCTATTTAAGTTGGGATTTTTTTATACCATAGTAAATGCTAATGCATAACTTATGAATTTAACCACTCCTATGATTGTGTCAAATCATACTATATAATATAATAGTCATTGTGGGGGCCCTATCCCATGTGTCCATCCACGAGTACTTCCATGTGTCTATCCATGTGGCATTGGCCCAACTAGGCCACGTGTCACCTCTTTCATCACTGCTCGGACAACCTTCAAGGCATTTCGGAGACATCCTGTCCAGACCATTTGTGCCACTAAGCGGAACTCATCCCCCTGGTAACCTCAAATCCTCTCTGATATGCGAGGCCTTGGCTAACTAACACCAAATTGACTAATAGGATTCTTCCCATCCTCTCGTTTACTTCAGTAGATAGGCATGTCAAGTCTCAATCCATTGGCAAGATTGAAAGGACGATAAGCTGTGTCATGATGCGCCGTCTGACATAGCCCCCAATCGCTCTACAAATGTGATGATTGCCCTGTCATTAGTGCACAATCATCACTACAAGGGCCAACTTAGCACTATTAAGCCCTTCTCCACCTTTGAACACTATAAAAACCCTACTGAAATAGAACAGAGGGGGGACACTGTGAGTTCCCTGACTCTCTCTCTTTCTCTCTCTCTCTCTTAGGGTTTCTATTCATTCCCAAAGTCTGACTTAGGCTTCGGAGGGTGTGTTCGGACAACCTGTCGGGGCATCTTTGTGCAAGAAAGTAGAAAGCCCAGATTTCGACATCGGAACGGGATCTTTCACTGCCACATCTAAGGGAGGAATCCATCCTCAGTTGACCTAGTATCAAATTTGGCACTATCTGTGGGAACCTAATAAAGATGTCAACACCTTCCAAAAGTCGATCGTCGGCCATGGGTCGACCATGGGTAGCGAAGACTACTTCAACTGGTTCGAGAATATGGAAAGATGCCAACGTGAGAGTGAGAGACAGATGCAAGCCTTGCTCTATGAGACAAAGAGACTAAGAGAGGAGAACGAAGTGTTGCGTATTCAAGTGTCCTCATCGGGCCCTCTTCATAGCCGACAACCTAGAAGTCAGCATACAAACTCCAGGCAAAACGAGGAGGCTATGTATTCTAGGAATGTAGAGTTCCTCTATAATGAGCAAGGAATGCAGCCTGAGCAAAGATTCTCGCCAACTTGCCACGCGCTGCAGGATGAAAGCTCCAATTCCACTCATGTCTTAGCAAAAAAAAGGCACAATAGAAAGTCCCAGCTATTAGATGCAATGTGCGCAAGGCTAGGGCCTTAGATGCTTGGCATGGGGGAAAAACCACACATAGTGACAGCATATGAGGCATGTCCTAACCCCTCAACTGCACTGGCCATAACTGGCTGGCTCCCTCATCCGCCAGTACAACAACCAGTGGGGGATTTGGTCAGTAGGGGTCCCCCCGACTCTGTTAGTAAGCGACTGGATGACATGTTCTCCACGCCTTTCAACCCTCACATCATCAACTACGATCCCCCAAGAGGGTTCATGGGTCCAAAATTCTCTAAGTACGATAGAACCAGTGATTCATTTGACCATATCATGCACTACAGGCAACTCATGACCCTTGACATAGGGAATGACGCACTGTTATGCAAGTTCTTTCTAGCTAGCCTCCATGACCAGGCTCTTTCATCGTTCCACCGCCTCCTAATGAATTTCGTGAACAATTTTTGAGATCTGTTGGAAGCCTTTATGGGACAATATCTGTGCTCAACACGCCATAAGCAAAATATCAGTACCCTATAGAAAATAAAAATGTAGGAAAATGAATCGCTGAGGGAATTCGTGAAGCGGTTTAGGTAGGTTGTACTCCAAGTGGAATCTTACAGCATGGATGTCGTCCTGCAAATTTTTAAAAGGAGTATCTGCCTGGGTACACCCTTCTTTGAATCCCTCACCAAGAAGCCTCCGACAACAATGGATGATTTGTTCAAACGAGCAAACAAATATTCCATGCTTGAGGACGATGTCCACGCAATTACTCATCTAGTCCTGGTTACCAGTCAACTTTCCAGAAATGACTTAGTCGGGAATTCTAAGACCACGAGCCAATGAAGGCAGACAGACAAGGGGCAAGGCAGAATGACAGTCGAACCAAGCTGACCTCATCCCCCTTAGCATTTCATATGACAAGCTCCTCCCCATGATCCGAGATCTATTTGATTTCAGATGGCGAGAGCTAATAAAGACGGATTCGGCTAAGAGGGACCGGAGCAGAAAGTGTTCCTATCACAAGGACCATGGCCACACCATGGAGTAATGCAAAAGCCTCCACTACTTAGTGGAAAAGTTAATAAGAGAAGGGCATCTAAAATAGTACGTCCGCTCATAAGAAAAACACGGGGATGAAGCCCGAAATCCGACCACCACGACCCCCATAACTTCAACGGCTCCTAGAGCCATAATAAACTACATTCATGGAAGACCCATTGATGAAAAATACAACTTTAAATGGAAAAGGCAAAGGTTACTTCGAGCCACCTCTGTACGAGAGTTGGTTAACTCCTTTCAACCCGGATTAGATGATGAGGGCATACATCCAATAGATGGGGTAATCACCTTTCCCCCAGTAAACCCAAACCGGGTGTTATAGCCACATCAAGACGCCCTCATCTTGACACTAGGGATCAGTGATTTTGATGTAAGACAGATTTTAGTTGATCCAGGCAGTTCAGCTGACTTGTTATAAATGTTTGCATTCAAACAGATGGGGTTGCCACCATCCGCTCTACAAAATCCCGGACGAATACTGTCCGGATTCAATGGAGCTTCGACCACCTCTTTGGGAGATGTTGTGCTGCCCGTCTAAGTCGGGCCAATTATCCTGATGTGCAGTTTTTTGTGGTAAAGGACTTGTCCCCTTTCAATGCCATCATGGGGCGCACATGGCATGAAGGCCATCCCTACTACGTATCACTAAATGGTAAGTTACCTAACTGAGGACGGACAGGTCGACCACTATGGAAGCTAACAGGCAGCACGCCAATGTTATCAGGTAGAGCACGATTCCAAAGCCGCTAGTGATAAGAAGTCACCCATGGAACCAGCGGGCGCGATGGAACAATAGCAATTACAAAGCCCGGCGGAGAGAGATCCTCCGACGGTTGACCCCCATAGACCGTGCACCTCTCAGAAGGAAGTAAACACTTTACCTATGCCAGCTCCCTCCTAACACTAGAAGAGGTGCAAGCCCTTGAAGGAATACTTCAGCAAAACAAAGAGGTCTCCACATGGACACATTCTGACATGCACGGGATCCACCCATCCATAGCTTCACATTGACTTAAGATCATACCCTCATCATGGCCTGTTTGGCAAAAAGTCTGAATTCGAATAGACAAAAGATCATTCAGGCTGAAGTAGACAAGTTGCTGGCAGCTAGGTTTATTAGAGAAGTTGAGTATCCCAATTGGTTGATAAACGTGGTCATAGTCCTAAAAAATGTAGGAAAATGGCTAGTCTATGTCGATTACACTAATTTGAATGACGTCTGCCCAAAAGATAGTTTTCTCTTGCCCCAGATAAATCAGATAGTGGATTCCACTACCGGGCACAAAATGCTCTTCTTCCTAGATGTTTTTTCTGGGTACCACCAAATTCCTATGTGCCAACCAGATGAAGAAAAGATCGTCTTCGTAACACCACATGGGCTGTATAGCTAAAAAGTTATGCCATTTGGGCTCAAAAACACTGGAGCCACTTATCAAAGGTTGATGACAAAGATCTTCAAACCACTAATCGGATGCATAGTAGAAGTGTATATTGACGACTTTGTAGTGAAGAGCAGAACCAGGAGTGAGCATGCTCAGCATTTAGATGAGATCTTTCATTTAATGAGAGGATACAACATGAAGCTTAACCCAACCAAATGCGCCTTTGGGGTCAACGCAGGCAAATTCTTGGGGTTCATACTTACACAAAGGGGGATAGAAGTCAATCCAAACCAAATCAAAGTTGTCATGGAGGCATCCGCCCCAAGTTGTAACAAGGAGCTGCAATGCCTCACAGGTTGTTTGGCCGCGCTAGGGCGCTTCATAGCCCGATTAACAGACAAATTAAGACCTTTCTTCCTCACATTGAAAAGAGCTAATGCAATAGGGTGGAGAAGTGACTGTGAGCTAGCATTCGAGGATATTAAATGCTACCTCACACAACCACCTATTTTGAGCAGTCCTCAACCTGATGAGCAATTGTACATGTACCTAGCAGTATTTGATTGTGTTGTCAGCATCGTTCTGTTTCGTTGCATGAAAGACAAAGAGCAAAGGCCCATCTACTATGTAAGCAAACCGATGGTTGACACGAAAACTCGGTACTCGAAGATGGAGCAAACAACCTTGGCCCTAAGAAATGCGGCAAAAAAGCTCTGCCCCTATTTTCAAGCCCATCAGGTGACTGTACTCACAAATCAACCACTCAGAAGCATTCTACACAAACCTGACCTATCAGGGAGAATGATGAGATAGACCATTGAACTCAGTGAGTATGAAATTAAATATCATCCCAGATTGGCAATGAAGGGGTAGGTCATGACTGATTTCATAGCTGAAACCCCTTCGAAATTTCAACAGTCTGTAGGCTCTCTCAAGAAGGGGTGGTGGATATTGCACGTCGACGGGGCCTCCCAGGTCTCGGGATCTGGAATGGGTCTACTTTTACAATCACCAATCGGAGAGCAATTAGAACAGGCTATTCGGCTTGGGTTCCCAGCCTCTAATAACAATGCCAAATATGAGGCAATCCTGGCTGGACTAAACCTTGCTCTCACTTTGTTAACTTCCAAGCTCGAAATATGTAGTGATTGCCAATTGGTTGTTGGGCAGATTCAAGGAGAATACGAAGCTAAGGACGAGCGCATGGCTTGGTACCTTTCAAAAGTATAAGCTACCTTGGACATATTAAGCAAGTGGGCAATCAAGAGAATCTCTCGCACAAAAAATGTATAAGTTGACGCCTTAGTTGGAATAGCTGCTACCCTTTCTGTAAAGGAAGCAATATTGTTGCTCGTCTACTTGCAAGCTGCATCATCAATAGTCACAACACTTGTATGTAATACTAGTGAAACAGGCGTTGGGTGGATGCACAAGATCGAGATGTACCTCTAGACAGGAGACTTGCTTGAAGAAAACAAACAAGCTCACAAGGGATGACCTCTACAGGCGGTTGTTTGGGGGTCCATACCTCAGGTGCTTAAATGATACAGAAGCGTAGTACGTATTATTCGAGCTCCATGAAGGTGCATGTGACAACCACATAGGCGGGCACACTTTGCCACATCGTGCTCACTCACAGGGGTATTATTAGCCTACCATGAGACAAGATGCCGAGAATTATGTCAAAAGATGTGATCGCTGCCAAAGGTATGCTCCCATTCCTCGCATGCCCTCTAAAGCCCTCAATCTAGTCACAAGCCCTTGGCTATTTGTACAATGGGAAATGGACATAGTTGGCCCCCTGCTCATCACTGCTACTTAGAAAAAGTTCCTGCTTGTAGCCACCGACTACTTCAGCAAATGGGTAGAGACAGAAGCTTATGCTAACATCAAAGACAAAGACGTTTCCAAGTTTGTTTGGAAGAACATCATCTGTCGGTTCAGAATCCCTCAAGCGATTGTAGCTGATAACGAACCACAATTTGACAACATTGCCTTTAAAACCTTTTGTTTGGAGCTAAAGATAAAGAATTTGTACTCAACCTCCCGTTACCCTCAAAGCAATGGGTAAGCAGAGGCAACTAACAAAACCCTGCTCTCCACGCTAAAGAAAAAACTCAAAAAAACCAAAGGAAAGTGGGTGGATGAACTACCTGGAGTCCTATGGGCCTATCGAATGACACCCGTACGACTAACATGGACTACTCCCTTTGCCCTCGCCTATGGGATGGATGTAATTTTCCCAACCGAGATAGGCATGCCTACAGCCTAGGCGGTTGTCCAGGGCTAGAGAGACGAAAAACAAGAACTTGAAAGACATTTTGACTAGGTGGACGAGGTAAGAGGAAATGCGGCCATCTGGATGGCATCCTACCAACAGAGAGCCATTTCCCATTACAATAAAAAGGCTTGGCCACACACTTTCAGAGTTGGGACCCTAGTCCTCCGAAGGGTCTTTGAAAACACAGCGGAAAGAGGAGTTGGGAAACTCCAAGAAAACTGGGAAGGGCCCTATGTCGTATCTAAGACTTGAGATTTAGGGGCTTACCACCTGCAAATGCTAAACGGAACACCCCTGCTTCGCCCATGGAATGTATCTAACTTGAAGCAATACTATCAATAAGTTGAACGAAAAGAAAGAAGCTTCAGTAAGAAGACACAAGTAAAATAAAAAGGAGTATGTATTAATGAATGAAAAGTGTCATTACAATCCAGGTAGAGCAAGTGGAAGAAGGAAAAAGAACAAAAGTACAAATCACTGCCCATCAGAGGGGCCAACAACATCCAAATCTTTTTCTCCTTGCACGGGGCCACTAATTGTTGCATCCTCCTCTTCGTTAGAAGGATAATTGGGGATATATTGAGTAATGCCATTCTTCCTCATGCAGCACAGGTAGCCAAAGAAGAACATCTCGTCTACTTGCTTTTGATAATCCTTAATCAGTGCCTCTTTCTCAGCAGCAAACCCTGCCCGGAGCTCCTCAAGCTCTTTCATCAATTGATATTTTTTCTGTTCCAAGCCCTTACACTTGGCCTCAGCGACCTCATTCTCCTCTCCCATTTGGTAAGTCTCAGCCTTTGCAGCCTTCCTTTCCTCCTCTACCTTATTTAGCGGCACACCCCATCTGAGATAGCTTTTTGTGTGACAACCAAATCGCACTCTATTCGCGCAAGCCGGGCGTGAAGCTCTTCATCGATGTTTAACCTCTGGGTAAGAAAAGTCCCTATGGTCTCCACAACCTCCGACCATTTGAAGATTGAGCTTCGCTACCACATCAAGTTGCGGATAGCAGCCACTCCCTAAAACAACATTAGACTAGACGTCAGATGCTAGAAATTAAGTATACTTGGGCAAAAGGAGAGTAAACCTTATCACTTCCGCCGTCTCCTCGATGGTGTACTGCTGCATTGGATCAATGCACCGAAGTACAAACTTCGAAGTGCCATGTGGGAGGCGAGACATGACAGTTATGGGAGGGTCACCGGGTAGGTTAACAAAATGGCGACAGGTGAGAGGAAAGAGAGCATCTAGGCTTGGCGTAGGGGGCTCGGTCACTGTAAAACAAGGCACTTTCTTGAGAAGCGCCCTTATCTCTTCCCAGTCTAGAGAGTTGGACGGGGCATCTCTCTCATTAGCATCGCCACTCGGAGTGGCTATAGGGGTCCCATTTTCCGCTGGGCAAACGTCCTTCTCAACAAAAGAACTCATGACTAGTTCTTGCTTGGATCTCGCGACATTAGAAGGGGGCACCTGCGCCGTAGGAGAGTCCAAAATCGGCTCCTCGCGAAAAGCCTCCGAGCGGATCTTCTTATCAGGTAGAAGTGCATCTGGAAGTGCTTCGGAGAGATGCTTACGATGCCTCTCCTTGAAACCGACCCTTAGGTTCATAGCCATCTATTTTTCTTCTTTTTCTGGCTTAAGAATGTTGTAAGACACCATTGGCTCAAACTCCCGGTCCTGATTGTCCCTCACGGAAGGCAAACCGGTTGAGTCCTGGTTGGTGCTGATCTCTAAAGAGAATGAAAGAAAAGGGGATGGAGATAAGTCCAAGGCCTTATCAGCAAACTAAAGAATAGGCCTCTTCTTAATGGGAGAGTGACTGGTGGAGTTGTTGGCCGGAGGACCTATGCTTGGAGCCTGTCTCAGAGTTCCATTCTGATGTATTTTCTCTCTTTTATCGAGCTGGTTCTTGCCTTACCTTCGCGTCTACCACCTGGGCTTCCTCGTAGAAGGGGAGATCTTTCAACACATGGTGTTCGTCGGGTACCAACACTCTGGGTGCAAAACGAGGAAGGATGGAGATAATGTACGACTGGGAGTCCTAGACCACTACTAGCAAATTTTGATCGGTCAGCAGGGTTTGATGATGCCACTCATTGGCAGAAATCACAAATAACTTGTTCAACCGATCAAAAGAAGCCTTCTTCACCCACTCTACCAATCGACCTCTCATCTTCTTCCTTGTAATATACCAAATAATGTGCATAAAAAAACAATTCCATAATTATAAATGAGAGAACAAGAGAACAATAGTTTGCTCTATTCGAAATCCCCAACGAATGACGAGGTTCAAATTCTTGAGTCAAATGCTCGTATGAGCCAGTCCAAGGGGCTGAAACAATAACATGTCCCTTTGCCACGCCCTTAGTAGAATTTGGAAGTTTGATCACGAATTGAAGGGATGGAATATGAGTGGATAAACTGAAAATCTCTTTCCCGCTCATCTTAATAGTATAAATAAACAAGACCTCTAGCAAGGAAAGATCCAAGTGGTATAGCATATTCAAAATGCTACACCCTATCAGTACCCTTCTTGCATTTGGATGGAGGAAGGCTGCGGGAATCTTTGTAAAGTGTAGAAACTGCTTGAAGAGGAAAGGAAGAAGAAAGTGGAGCTCGACATTGAATTGCTCATTGCTAAAAACACTAGTGTTAAAGGACTCATTCTCGGTTGACACTGGGCCACCACCCATCAAGCGGATTGCCATCCCATACGGAATACGAAAACGCTCCTTGAACTCCCGTTTAGTAAGAAGTTCAATGAACTTCTCTGCATCTGTGCGTTCGACATTTTCTCTTGGCTAGACACCCTTCTTACCCTTACCAGCCACGTTGGTAGAAGCAACACCCCCTCTTGATGACATTCTAAAGTGGTGCGCCGAGTAAGACTTGCACAACACAATGACTGAACATTAGAAAGCAGTCACCCAACCCTCCTACTCATGAGCAGTACCTCAGCTGTGCAAGGACCAACCTACACGGGCCTAAGGACCATAGCTAGACGGAACACTTAGCCCAGCCTGCAGGGCTAACCCCATTCAAGGTACCTTCTATCTATGCCCTGCAAAGGCCTAGACTCAAAAAGCCTAAACACTAGTCCTAAAATGATAACCCAAAGGAGAAGAAGCCTTAGTTCTAGTAAACACCATCGATAGTGACTCCTTTTCACAAAAGGACACCAAGATTATACATCGTACTCTTAGCAACGCCCCCACCATAGCCCAGAAAGGCCATAAACAATCCCAAAAAGCAATTAAGTAGGATTAGAAGAAGAAAAATAAGGGATTAATGGCTTACCTGAGAATAGAGAAGCACCATTGTCAGAAACAAAGTTCCATCCCAAAGCAAAATTGTAACCGTTGAAGGGACCACCAGGAAGATGGATGGCCGCCGAAGTTGCAGTCGAGTAGATTGCAAATGATGTCGGAGAAGATAAACGCCGGGGGGGGGGGGGGGGGGGGGGGGCAACAGAAAGATAGTGGTTGGAAATGAAAAATGCAGAAGGAGACAATGAAAGAAATAAAGAAGACTCTAAGAGCAAAAAACGTCCGAATGAATCCCAAAAGGTTAGGGGGACCAAAACCCTAGGGATCCTAAAAGAAAGCCATCATAAAATACACCCCGGAGCGACACGTCACCTAACGAAAACTCCTCGATGGAAGTGTCCGTCCTGTAAGCAATTGACATGTGTCTCACTCATATTAGGGGACTCCAAGGGACAATTTCAGCCCGTCCACCCTTGCTCGAACACAAGTGCTTGTGTTGAAGGGGGCATTGTGGGGGCCCTATCCCACGTGTCCATCCACAAGTACTTCCATGCGTTTGTTCACGTGGCATCATCCTAACTAGGCCACGTGTCGCCTCTTTCATCATTGCTCGGACAACCTTCAAGGCATCCAGAGACATCTTGTCTGGACTATTTGCGCTACTAAGTAGACCATATTCCCTTGGTGACCTCAAATCCTCTTTGATATGCGAGGCCCTGGCTAATTGACGCCAGATTAACCGATGGGATGCTTCTCATCCTCCCATCTACTTTAGTAGACAGGCATGCCAAGTCTCAGGCCATCAACAAGATTGAAAGGACAACAAGTTGTGTCATGATGCGCCGTCTGACACAACCCCCAACCGTCCTGCAGATGTGATGATTGCCCTATCACTACTACGCAATCATCACTACAAGGGCCAGCTTAGCACTATTGAGATCTTTTCCACCTTTGAACACTATAAAAACCCTACTGAAATAGAACAGAAGGGGGGACACCGTGAGTTCCCTCACTCTCTCTCTCTCTCTTAGGGTTTCTATTCATTCCCAAAGTCTGACTTGAGCTTTAGAGGGTGTGTTCGGACAACCTGTCTTGGCATCTTTGTGCAGAGAAGTAGAAAGCCCAAATTTCGTCACTGGAACGGGAACTTTCACTGCCACATCTAAGAGAGGAATCCATCCTCAGTTGACCTGGTATGAACAATCATGCATTACACTTAACCATAAGAGATTACTGGCTTTCTTTTACGATTGTAAATTAGTCTTTAGTTTTAAAGGACCATGAACTCTTATAGACATCTAAATACTATACACCATTGTTATCTAGAATCTAAACCCTTAAAACTTTAATATAGGGCTTATATAGTAAAACAAATACAATTATTGAAGATATTTAATGAGAATCCTAATAAATAATTTATTAAT
Source organism: Vitis x doaniana (assembly GCA_030345155.1). NCBI lineage: Eukaryota > Viridiplantae > Streptophyta > Magnoliopsida > Vitales > Vitaceae > Vitis > Vitis x doaniana. Next base: position 9,650,137 of record CP128323.1, read on the forward strand.
AAATAAAATATTTAAAAAAAAAAGTGGTTTTGAGGGCATACAATTCAAAAAGTCTATACATTAATCATCTTATAAGGTAATGGAAAGACCTGTTTATATTATTAGACTAGATACCCTAAGAAATTTTCTAGTTCTTATGGATCTTTTCCCATCAAGAAGATGCATATTTTATGTGTTGGTTGATGGACAATATCTTGTAACCACTGAGAGAGAGTTAAAATCACAAAGTAGGAGTTAATTTTTTATGATCAGTGAGCCACTTAGGTCTCCTAATGTGCAAAAATTTATTCCAAAATTAAATTCACAATTAGAAAAAATGTTGAAAGTTAGATGCTTAAAAATAGAACTGTGTGCTTGTACTAGATATTTGTCTTACTTAACAATCTTATATGGATTAAAAGATTTATAACAATCTTAACAATCTTTAAGTACAAATATAAGGAATAAGTCTATCGTGTTTTATTATATTTAACAATATTCTCTATATTCTCTCTATATATGTATGCATGTGTGTATATATATATATATATGAATATATATTTTGATAATCATTTTTATTTGTACACAATTTTTTATTATAAGATGGTATTTATTTTTGATTGAATAAAAAAAAAATTCAAAATATTTAACTAAAAATAGCTTCTTGATATCAATTAACGTAATTAAAGTGAACTTGTTATCAATAAGTTTAATTTAATGATGTTGGTTGATATCAAAATGTTACTTATAACTGAATAAAAAAAGTTAAATATTTTAATTTTTTTGATTTACCCATAAAACATACACCACTAATACTCCTTATTTTTGAACGACCTCAGTATTTATATCATTATTTGAGGTTTTAATACATGATTGTATTGTTGGTTGAGAGTTACTCTCTCTACCTCATCCTTCCATAGCATGAGTGAAATTTTACCATTTGCCAATTGAGGGATTGCATGTCATTCAAGCAGCGCTTCCATTTTGAAATAAAAATTAGTGATAATCAGTTTTAGATTCAAAATGCTTTATAAAAAAATATTACCATCTAATTTGCTTTTATTTCTATAAAAATTGTAGCAGATATTATTCTAGAGTCATTAAATTGAATTTTCGATTTACAAAAGGTAAAACTTATTCAAGTTTCAGCCACATAGTGACCCTCATTGGTATACTCACCTTTTTTTTTCTCTTGATTTTTCCTTTTAGAACTTCTATCGTGGCTGAGAAGTCAATGGCGGATGAGGGCATTTTCTTAAGAGAGATTTTAGAATATTAGTTCATATATATATATATATATATATATTGAAATTTAAATTGTAAGAGATTTATACCTAACTTTTTGATTATTAATTTAAATTATTACTTGAAATTGCTCAATTAACATAGGTAATGACGCAAAGATTAGAATATTACCATCGGTCCACATCTCTTTCAGCTTCTTGATGCTTCCAATTTGTATTTTATTAATTAATGATCAATATTTAAAGTTTGAAGCAACAGTAAGGTTCCCCCTAGACTGACCCAAATCATGAATTTTATAAATCAAATTAATACTTTTTTTTTTCTTGTGTTCCAACTCTTGGAGGATTTTTTATTTATTTAAATAGCATTGTTTCTAAACAAAATCTTTTTAAAAAAACAATATTTTATAAAGTATGATATTTCTAAAAAAATATTTTACATGCACCAATTCACTTTAACAAATATTTTGAAAACACAATATTTAATAAAATATTTATAAAATATGGTATTTCTAAAAAAAGAGTCATAACCATCTTTTTCGCTTATATATTTTTAAAGACCCACATGGTTTTTGCAAAAAACCCAAGCCTTAGAAGGTGTACCAATTTGAGAGAAAGTGGTAATTTGGTTATGACTATTTGTCTATACTATTTTATGATTCTTTTCTAAGCTATCTCAATTTTTTATTTAATTTTTTTTAAAAAAACAATGATAATAATAATAAGAGATAGCTAGGCAAACATTTCTTAATAGACACTCATGACTAAGGTACCGATGTGCAAGCTACCAAACCTCATTTCAGTCGACCAATAAGGTTTTTGTCCCGGCCTATTGATTTGTTAACATATTATTGATACACTTGGCATACAAAATGTGGTTGTGTTTCACAACCAACTTAGAATTAATTCACCTACACGCACCTACTCATTTCTTTGAGGGTTTTTGATTTATCACTTGGATTATAATGCAACCGACATTTATATATATAATTACTTAGTCAACACACCATTATTTAAAGGAAAGGGGGAGAATATGTGATAAGAGAGACACATCAACCTCTCCCACTACCCTTGCTTTCCTTCGCTTTTCATCCAAGACCGCCCTCTCCACCCCCATCCTTTTTTTAAAAAGCAAGTTACTTTCTCTCTTATTCCAAACATCACCGCCTTTCTTTCAAAGAAAAACTGAGCGTAGATTAAAAGGAGATTTGAGCAGTCGTCGCTAAGTTTTGGTGATCACTGGAATTGGGCATATGGGGTCTGTGGGCAACTCAGATCCTTGGGCTCCATATGATGGATATAGGGACTGTTCGCAAGGAATTTGTAATGAATATTGCCCACAGTGGTGCTACATCATCTTCTCTCCTCCTCCTCCTCCATCTGAAGATGACTCTGGTACCGACTTCTCGCCTCTCATACTTGCTATCATCGGGATCTTGGCAAGCGCTTTCCTTTTAGTAATCTACTTCACAGTCATCTCAAAGTATTGTAGAAGAAGAAGAGGTCGGCGCACAAGTGCAGAGGAGAATGGGAATCAGGATGAAATGGTTAATGATCAGCCATTGCAGGTTGAATCGACTGGGCTAGAGGAGGCTTTTATCAAGTCCATCAGAGTCTACAAGTACAAGAAAAGTGGTGGAGTGGTTGAAGGCACGGATTGCTCAGTTTGTCTCAGTGAGTTCGAAGATGGGGAGAACCTTAGACTTCTGCCCAAGTGCAACCATGCTTTTCACCTCCCCTGTATCGATCCTTGGTTGAAGTCTCACTCCAGCTGTCCGCTATGCCGCTCTGATATTAGATCAGCCAAAATTTTGCCGCCTGAATTGTCAGAGGCAACACAGGGAGTACCCCCTAACATCAGGGTATCTGCGCTTGAAGTTCAGTCTGGAAACAGATCCCTTCTTATAATCCATGATTTAGAGAGTGGTACTATTAGACGAGAGGCGGTTGTCAGGGTTGAAGTCCCTGATGATACTCCCAAGGCGGCTTCTGAAGTTCATAGAGGTATGGAGAATTCAGCAGGAAGAGAAAGCATACTGGAAATTAGACAAGAAGGGTTACTTCGAAGGTCTATCTCATTTGATTCTTCATGTGAAGCTCATGTTGCAATTCCAGACATACTGCATAGTAGAGAAGGTCACAGCCTACGCTTCCCAATGGAGAATATGAACGAAAGAGAAGCCATGCCTGTGACCATGAGGAGATCAATTTCGGCAGGGAGATTCATGCCCCTAAGACATGGAAAGAGAAGTCCTTGTGTCTTTCCCAATTGAAACTGATAATCCAACAGTATATAACAATTTTTTCTTTCTTACCTTTTTGTAACTGAGTGCAGGAAAAGTAAAACATGTATTGTATAAGTATTTATATGCCAAAGGAGATAGTGAACCAAAAAACATTGAGGTTCTCTAATCAATTGGATTGGTGTTGTTGATTATGGTCACTTTGGTGCAGTCTTTGTTGCACAATTGCAACCAAAAAACTAAATAAAATAAATTAAAGCATCATGAAAATGTCCATAATTTAAAATCAAATTAACCATTGTCACTAACATTCACTACAGGAAGTAACACTTTAGTCACGTCGTTATAACGGCTAAAAGGGGTAAAATTGTACTTAAAAGTAATAATCATGATTCTTTAAAACCGTGACTAAGCATCACTAAATGTGGTGTGACTATAGCTTCTAGTCATGATTCTTTGGAAGTTGTAATGCCAAATTTCTAGATATATTAATGTGACAAAAAAAAAACTGAGGAAAAATATTGGACTTTTGATCAGTCATTGTATAAACGATGACCATAGATAAATTTTGTCACGGTTATATTCCCAATTGATCATAGTCAATGTTGAAACTGTGACTATAGCAACCAATTGGTCATAGTCAATATTGAAATCATGACTAAAAACAAAATTCATTTTCCCAATTTTTTGAAAAATATAAAATAAACAAAAAAACTTCTCAAAACCTGTGCATTATTCCATCAACTTAAGCATCGTTCTCAGAATAAAACAAATAGTTTCATTGTAGTTTAAAAAATATAACAATACCAAAGATGATAATCCAAGATCATATGGTAAAAAAAATGTTGCAATATCAACGATGATATCCAAACATAATATAGTACCCCAAAATATAAAGACATAACAATCTTAATGAGGATATCAAAACATTATAGAGTACAAAAAAATCTCATGGAAATGTAACAACCTCAAAGAGAAGATTGCATTATTTGGAAATGTTGCATCATTTACATCATTTGACTTTGCATTTCCTTCACTTGCTCTTATACTTGGATTTGAGCACCTTCCATCGTTTCAATTCTTTCTTTTGTAATTGAAAGTTGTTATCTACTTATAACCTCGTTTTGTGTTTATAAGTTGTTCTTCAAGTACACTCACTTTTTGGCCTTATTTACAAATGGAACCAAACAAGGAGGTAAGAGTAACGCCAAATCCATAGCATCACACACGACCATGCTTTTCTAGGCTCATCACTTTGGTGTAGATCTCATTTATAGAGGTGAATGACAAAAATTCCTCATTATATTGTGATGAAAATTATTGGAATTGGGCCCGTAATTATAGAAAAATAGTTAATAGAGATTTATATCTTCTTTTAAAGAAAAAATAACCCAAATCTAATAAAGTATACAAGACTCAAATATTATCATACCATTATATCTTTTGATGCTTCATCAATAGACATCCCATCCTTTTTTTTTTCGAGTAAGAGAATATATTCTATTAGACTCATTTTTATCTTCCTTTATTTGTGTTTATCATTGTAAGAGAAAGAAATTTTTTACTTCAAAAACATTAATAATGAATCAACAAACCATTTGGTATTCTAAATTTTCAACCTGCTCATATGGTATTAGAGCATAACTCTTAAAACTAGATGTATGTCTAATAACCTATTTCGCACTACTTACTTCATTTTTCCTAGACATCTAAATATGAAATACAAATAATATATCAGCTAAATAAATGCTAGCAAATGAAATACTAAAACATAATGATTTCGTAATGATCTTATCTCTACTTTTTCTGAGCTCTAGAAGTGAACAAGCCATCTCCAATCATCATTTGATATTCCTCAAGATTAATGTTGCAATCTCTTCTCAATAGTATCATATGACTTGTAGTGCATAGTTTTTAACTTGCTTTTATAACTTTTATACTTATCTATCTTCAAAGCACTGCAATATATATGACTTTTTTTCTCTTCTAAACAATATTTTTCCACTAATTCATTGAAATATTAGATATAAATTAATTTATATCTTTAAGATAAGAATATTAGAATATAAATTAATTGTAAACATACTATATTTTTTTTATTATTAAAATAACTAATGAAAAAAATAAAAATGGATAATCAATGAATGAAATTTAATTATTTTTATTATTTTCATATAAAAAATAGTACTAAACAAGGTTTTCGATTTTTATTTTTAAAAATAGTTTTCATTTTTTAATTAAATGTTTTTTTAAAAAAAAGAATATAAATCATATTACCATTTTTTTAGAAATTATTTTTTAAAATAGTTTTTGAACATAGTTTTTCTTTATTTATAATTTAAAATAGAAAATAATGTTGATTTTCAATTATTTATAAAATTTTTTTTTAAAACAATGAAAAATCCAAATTGTTAAAATAGAATTATTATGGTTGCATGAATAGTGGTGCAATAAAGACAAAAAAAGCTTATGTGAAAGGTCATTGGGTATTTTAGTCCATCACTATTTTATATCCTTAAAAGGTAATTGTAGACCCCCTTTGAAGAGCCAAGGGGTATTTAGTTTTTTTTATATATATTAGAGGAGCTGGCAGCACCCGAGAGGTGTGGGGGGGACCCCTCTCCATGCGTGGGACCAGCTGCAAGAGACACCATGCTGCTGATGCTGGTGGTCAGGCACGCCATACCTGCTGAAAGGAGGAACAGCATGGCAGGTGCGGCTTTTCCGGGGAGAGCAGATTTTAGAGGGAGCAGATTATGAGTAAAGGGGGCGACCAAAGGAAGAAAAGGAGAGCTGGAGTGAGCGGGAGGGAGAAGTAGGGTTTTTTTGAGAAAAAAAAAAAATCTGGAGGAAGGAGAGAAACAGAGAGCAGGCTGAGGTAGGTGGTGAAGGGTCCATTTACCACCATTTTCTGAGTCCAGGTATTTTTTTGAATCCGCTTTACGCTTTCCGTTATGAGCGGTTCTCCCTTGTTTCCCTCTGTTCATGGGTTTCCTCTTGACTTTTGAAGTTTATTTATACATTTCTCTATTCTGGAATATTTTGGGCAAAGATCTATAACTGCTTTGATTTTTGGAGATGATGTTTCTTTTATTTTTATTTTTTTTCTCTCTCTTATATACATGTTATGTTTTTGTTCTCTCTACTGTCCTTGATTTTTACTCTTGTAAATGGCTCGGTTCCTTCTTCATTTCTGTGAGTCTAATGGCTTATCTTCCCACTGCTCAGTTCTTCTTTCTATTCGTGATTGCATACTTCATGCTCAGACAGGCTTTGGAAAGGCTTTTATGTACCTACTCTTGATATTTTCAGTGGTGAACACTAAAAAAAAATAATAATAATAAAATAAAATAATCTGCAAGCACTGATTGTGGTGTCTACTAGGGAACTCGGAACACAAGTCACCAAAGTGCTTGTATGCTAGCTGCAAAGCCTATATAACCTGAACTGGAGCAGAAGTCATGTACTGTTGTGGCCCTTTTAAATGGATGAATGCTGAAAAGACACAAAAGTTGGCTTAAGACACGTGCCCACCTTTATTCCCATGTAACCTAAAAAGTCATGCTATTAATCCATCATTTTTTGGTCAATGGGTACATTGTCTTGGTAAAACCATTCAACCACTACGTTTTTATTTATTTATTTATTTTATTATCATTGTTATTCTTCATGTTTTGATATCAATTAACTTTCATATTGTTAATTTTCTAAAGTTTTATTTCCTAAATTTAATCTTTATAACTTCCATTCCCAAATAATTTTCTAAGGTTTCAATTCCCAAATTTAAGTTTTTTTTTTAAAAAAAAAGATTTTAATTCTTAAGTTTAATTTTCAAAGTTCCAAACTCTCAAATAATTTTCAACATTCCAATTTCTTTTAAATTTAATTCCTAAATTCCAATTCCTAAAGTTAATTCCTAAATTCCAATTTTCAAATAATTCTCAAGACTCCAATTTTCAAATAAATTTCAAAAATCTAGTTTTTCTTTCGAACGTTTTTAATTCCACTCTGGTTTTCAAATAACTTTATGTTTCTCTTAATTTTTAATAAGCACGGAGACAATTTTCATAATTCCAAAATAATGGAATTTGTGAGATTAATTCATGCAAGATCGATATGGGCTTTGGTGGGGACCCTACATAAGTGAATTTATAATTGATTGATTTAATTGCCATGAATGATAGATTTTATTATGCCCTGTGATATATCTCGTGATTGTTATTATGCACTAACCTCCTTTCTTGATAGCGCATGGTGGCTCGTTGTCCAGGTACGCATCCACATCCGCTCAGGTCATTTTCTGTATGCATGTTTAGATTCTCACATGTGCATGATCATTCAGGATATTCATTGATTTACTCATCAATTGTCACATCAGCTTCATTTTATTAGTAGAGACCCGACTTTAGGGACTTAGAGGGGTGCTATGGTCCTCACCGTACCTTCCCGATAAGTAACCTGACCCCCGAGCCCGATCCTGTTTTTCGTAGATCACCTTTTCCAAAACCAGGAGTCGTACTTAGGGTTTTTCTTTCTTATTTTGTTTACCCTTTAAAAATAAAACAAAAATAGGTGGCGACTCCAAGTCATTTTCTTAATCAATAAAAATCATTTTTTGAAATAAAAATCGAGCTCGCCATCGAGTGGGAAACGCATTGAGCCGAAATACGGGGTCCACAGTAATATATAGAAATTTGAAGGATATATTGGTCTTTTAACATCTTATATCTTTTCCATCAATTATGGAAGTTATATGGACCAAATGTTAATTTTTGGGTATAACTGGACCCAAAACACAATTCTCCCTAGGAAATATTAAAGGATTATCTTCCTAAATTGGTTGAGAGCTAAAATTTCGTGCATGGAATTTTATTCAATTAGTGAAATATTGAAGGATCTCCTAAAATTTATTTATTTATTTATTTGAAATACTTATTCAGTTAGTTTCTTTGTGTTATATTTACTATTTCAAGAGCACTTAACTTTATTATTTTGGCTTTTGGTCTCTTTGTGCTATACTTACTATTTCGACAGCACTTTAACTTTATTTTTTTGGCACTTTATTTTCTTCTGGTTCGAAAAGGCGACGCAGGGGAGAAAAAAGTGAAAGCAGGGGTTTTTGAGGAAGAGAAGAGAAGAAGAGAAACTCAGAGAAGGGAGAGAAATTACTTGAAAGTGAGGGAAAATTAGCAAGGGTTTGTGCGTTCTGTGATGTTGTGGGGTATTAATCACAAGTCTTTTGGCTAGGGTTTCTATGTATTGAACAAAGGAAAGTAAGTTCATGAAAATAATTATCTCAATTTTCGCATTTAATTTTTTCATTAGTTTGTTGCCATTTTAGGATTAGCGGCTTTAATATCTTTTCTGGCACATTTATTATTGTAATATTGATTGAATTCTTAAATCTATATATAGTGAGAGCACACCTTAGAAGGCCGAAGCTATTCTCAGGTTTGTGACGTGTTTTTTTCATGTTTGGTCTTTAGGGTTTTTAATTCTAGGTTTGGTTTTCTTCATATATGGTATTCACCATTTCTTTGCCTTGTCTCATATTGTCATTATCTTTTATGAAAGCATAGCAACTTTAGATTGATTTTGATTGTTTCAAGGTGAAATTTTAGAAACTTTATCTGTTTTTGGGTTTTTTTTTTCCAGTTTTAGTCATGTTGTTCAATTACAATTTTCATTTAGGGTTTTGATTTCTGTTGTTTTGTTTTTGAAATATTTTCCTCCTGTTGTTTCAAGGCGGAGGTTCTTTTCATTTGGCATTGAGGATTGGAAAAATCTGGTCTTTTGCTATTATAACTTGATTAACAGTGTAGTGAAGTATCTGGTAATTTTTTATACTTTCTAATGGATTAAGGTTTTGGGGTCCTTTTTACTTGTTTTGATGCATTGTTATTAGTCAACTGCATGCATTGAAATATTTGATACAATTGAGTGATCAGCATGGTTGAATGGTTGAATAATAATATACTATGATATTGATTTTCTGAATTGGAAATATAGATCATTTTCTAAATCCATGTATTGCAGCTGGTTAGAGAATTTTTAGTTATATTATATCATGGATAATTTTTTCTTGTCTTTTTTGGAGGAGGGGGTTCGGATTGGATACAGTTGAGAATTGAATATAGAATGTGGTTATTAATTATTATTATTATTATTATTATTATTATTCAAAAGAAGAAAAATAATTTCTCGTGTTTTGTTTCACTATGTAAAAAAAAAAATCATATATAATTTAAATTAGCAAAAAGCAAATGCATTTTTAAATTATTTAATATTTAAAATAAGCAAAAAAATAATGTTTAAGTAATATATAAAAATAATTCAATCGGGCCTCTAGTTATAGCCCAGCCCATATACTGTAGCTATTCTAAACTCCCAACGAAAGCCATGGTAACCTAGAAACTTGGGTTAGACCGGACTTATGATATTGTTGAGAAACAATAGCTATGTTTGGTTCTTCAAAAGTATTTTTTAATAGGAAAGAGGGAAAAAATAAAAAATAATTAAAATTAATAATAAATTTATATATTTTAAAATGATTTAATCTTTACATATAAATATATATATATATATATGAAATAAATTTTAAATATGATATAAAATTATTTATTAATTTTAAATCTAATTTTTATTTTTATGAGATTATATTTATTTTTATGAATTTAAACTTATTTAATAGATAAGGAGATTATATCTCAATTTACACCTCCAAGAACACGTAAAGATATGGTACATTTGTTTGTTAGTAATTATTATTTTGATGAACTAATGAACCAAAAAATTTCATATATATAGGAACACTTTTTTTCTAGAAAAATATATATTGTATGTACATATATATATATATAGTACCTTCATGAAAAATAAGTGGAGAAAATAATTTTTTTTATCTTTGAATTCTCAAATGTAATTTAAGAACTATTAATTAAACCATAGGTGATATAAGAACCCTTTTATCCTACCATGCTCAGACCCAAAGTAAAATCAACCATTAGGAAAGGCATGCAAAAGTAGTAGTTTCACCCATGGGCATCTATCTTAACTCAGAAGCAACCAAATATTATATACGTTTCAGTAAAAATGATTTGCTACCTTAATTTTTTTAAATTGTTTTTAAAAATTATTAATTTTTTAAGATAAGCCTTTCAAAGTTTATATTTATGTTAAAATTATAATTTTTTTAAAAAAGAAGAAGCTTATTTAAATAATACCTTCAAGATTATTATTATTAATTAGCATATAATGGTTGACTTTAGTGAAATATTTACATTTTTAATTATTGTCAAAAGTAAAAAATAAAAAATAAAAAATTTAAAAGTGATACAAGTAAAATCTATTCTCAAATTTATATCTTTCTTTTTATGATTTAATTTATAAGTTGTGTGTTCTTTTTTTATTTAAATAATTAGTTTTTAAACTTTAAAGATAGTAAAATTATATAATAATTTTAATTAAATATGCTCTCAAATAATATCCTACTTCCAAAACAACTTCTCAACAAAAACCATTTTTTTATTAAAAATAATAATAATAATAATAATAATGATAATAAATAAAAATAAAAATAAAAACAATATCAAACCTATTCTAGAAAAAGAATAGGAATATTTAGAAAATTTTTGTTTTGTACCCAAATTAGAAAATTCTGAAATTTCCAAAAACTTACAAGTTGGTGCATATTGAAAATTTGAAAATACTTATAACTTTGTACACTTTCACAATTCGATTTTAAATCAAAATTATTGAAAAAAAAAAAGAATAATACCAAAATATAATCTTGATTCCTGAAACTATTTGGGGTGTAATAAAGAGTTAGGATTTTAAGTCCAAATTTTAATTTTGTTCAAACTTAGGATTAGAATTTCTCATTTGGTATTTTATTTAGACTAATTTTTTAGAATGCATACTTGTTAGCCAATTCTAAATTTTTAAGCATGTTTATTGTATTTTGTTTCATCTTATTCATACCTTACCCTTTTGTTACTTCATGATCTAAGATATACATATGTTGCATCTATTGTGAGGCCTTATCTATGATTTTATATTTTATTATTGTTATCTGTGAACTAACCCTCGTTGATTTTATGCAATAGAAATATTAGTAATTCATTTTTATACATTATAGAATGTGTTAGTCTCATTGTGTGTTTTTATCTATTTCTTTTCTAATATTATTTGTCATTAATTTTATCATTTACTCATTTTCATGTTAGAAAACCCTAAAAATCCCGTTCAAGTATCCTTGCTTGACAATTGTCTCTTTTATCATATACTAAAAACATATAAGTTGTAGAATTGTGGATATGATTATTTATTGTGATCATATTCAAGTTTTCCACCTATATGTTTTGTATATGATTGGTAGAATTGTCTGCAAATGATGCCTGAATTATCCGTTTTGACAGTTTGGAAATACATAATATCTATGAAATCACACGCCTATGCCTTAGCATATTGATAAGTTTTGATAGTGATTACCCTTGTTCTCTGGGTGCATATTTGGAGAAGGTGACATATTGTTAGCAGCTTAGTTAAGCTAACTAATAGTATGTTTATACTTAGCCAATTCGTGTACTTGGAGAACTATGGCGAAATGTTGCCGAAATTTTATCAAAATGAAACTAAGCATGTTAGTGATTGATTTGTATGGATTATGTATTTCCAAATGGGATAGGAACCACTACCAAATATAGGAATTTGAGATGATAAAAAGCATATCACATTCATTATAAGTTGATATGAAGATTCATTGTTATGTGACTGAAGGGTTTAATTTGCGGAAGTACGAGAAAAATGGCAATAGATAAGAGTTGGATGCAAAAGTCAAGAGTAAGTAGTGAATATCATAAAGGAGTTTTGGAGTTCTTAGACTTTGCCTTTAGCAATGCACCTGGAAAAAGAAATGCTCTCATGTCCTTGCATTCGTTGCAATAATTGTCTTATGTAGAATTGAGAAATCATGTATGACCATTTGTTGGACAATGGGATAGCTAGAAATTATGTGCGATGGTTGATGCATGGGGAATATGAGTTTTGCGAACCTACAAATACTAGCACTAATGAGTCTGATATGCATGATGAGATGCAAGAAGTGTTAAATGATGTATTTGGAATGCCAATGCCAAATGAAGAATCTGAAGGAAGTCCACATGTGCATTGAAAAACCAAATGAGGATGCAAACAAATTTTATAATTTGATAAGAGAAGCAGAGTAGGAACTATATCCAAGGTGTAAAAAATTCACAAAGTTGTCTTTTATCATAAGATTATTTCATATGAAGTGTCTTAATGGATGGAGCAATAAGTCCTTTACAATGTTGCTTGAATTGTTGAAAAAGGCATTTCCTAAGGGTGAGACATTGCCAAGCAACAATTATGAAGCAAAAAAAAAATACTTTGTGACCTTGACCTTCATTATATCAAGATTGATGCATGCCCCTCAGATTGCATGTTGTATTCAAAAGAGCATGCAAATGCAAATGAGTGTGTTGTTTATGGTGTCTCTAGATGGAAATCAAGTGATGATCATTCTACAGATGAGTTCACTAATTTAGAAAAGAAAAAGAAAATTCCTACTAAGGTCTTGTGTTATTTTCCCTTAAAACCAAGGCTTCGAAAGTTATATATGTCATTTAAGACATCTTCTCACATGAAATGACATGTTGATGGTCGCATGGAAGGTGAGATGATGAGGTATCTAGTGGACTCTTTGGCTTGGAAAAACTTCAATAACGTATACCCTTCATTTGCACTAGAACCTCGAAATGTTGGGCTCGGTTTAGCAAGTGATGGGTTCAATCTTTTTAAGAATATGTCAATTTCATATAGCATGTGGCCTTTGGTTCTTATTCCATATAACTTACCACCTTGGATGTGTATGAAACAAACATTCTTCATGTTGTCACTACTTATTCTTGGTCCAACTGCACTTGGGAATGACATTGACATATACTTACAACCATTGATAGATGAGTTGAATGACTTATGGGACGTTGGAGTTGAAACATATGATGCTTCAACAAAACAAAATTTTTGTATGCGTGCAACTATATTATGGACCATCAATGATTTTTCTGCATATGCAAATCTTTTAGGTTGGAGTACTAAAAGGAAATTTGCTTGTCCTATTTTTAATAAGGATTGTTCTTCATTTAGATTACAAAACGAACGAAAATGATGTTCCATGGGTCATCGTCGATTTTTGCCGATTGATCATAGATTTCAACGTGATAAAAAGTCCTTTGATGGAAATGAAGACCATAGAGCAGCACCTAAACAATTGTCTGGGGAAGATGTTCTACATCAATTAGATGGAATGGAACATATTACTTTAGGGAAGACATCAAAAAATAAGATGTCAAAAAAAAAAAAAAAATGAACATGTTGAACTTGAGCACAATTGGAAAAAAAAAAAAAGAGCATTTTTTTTTCCAATTGCCATATTGGAAAACCCTCATTTTGCGTCACAATTTGGATGTAATGCATATTGAAAAGAATATATGTGACGGTATAGTTGGCACCTTGTTGAGTATCGATGGTAAATCGAAGGATAACTTCAATAGTCATCTTGACTTGCAAGCTATGGGCATCAGAGATCAACTTCACCCCATACAAAGAGGGAATTGGGTTATATTGCCTGCTGCATGCTATTCACTAACTTCAAATGAAAAAAAGGAATTCTGTAAATTTTTTAAAGAAGTAAAGGTTCTAGATGGTTATACTTCTAACATCTCTCGGTGTGTACAAGTGAATGAAAGAAAGATATTTAGGTTGAAGTCTCATGATTGTCATGTTCTCATGCAACAACTCCTTCCACTTGCAATTCGAGGAGTTCTACATAAGAATGTTTGTGATGTTATAGTTGAACTATGTAGTTTCTTCAAACAGTTGTGTTCTAAAGTGTTAAAGACTAATCAATTAGAGCACCTTGAGAATGACATAATAGTCACACTTTGCAAATTAGAAATAATATTTTCTCCATCATTCTTTGATGTTATGGTGCATTTACCTATTCATCTTGCAAATGAGGCAAAGGTCGTTGGACCAGTGCAATATCGATGGATGTATCCTATCAAGCAGTATGTTCTCATTCAATTAATCTTATGTATATTAGGTTTCGTATAGTTTATGAAACAAATCTATCATGTTGTGGAATGACAGGTATTTACGTACATTAAGGTTTTATGTCTGTAATAAGAGTCGTTCAGAAGGTTCTATTGTAGAGGGGTACATAGCAGAAGAATGTACAACATTTTGTTTAAGATATTTGCATGATGTTGAAACGAAGCATGACCGTGAAGAAATAAATTATGTCATTGAAAATAACATAATAAATGGTGGAGGGTTAACCATTTTCAAATGCATGGAACGTACAATAGGAAAGTCAACATCTCGTGTTCTTAGCACAGAAGAATGGTCCCAAGCATATTTATATGTGTTGACTAATTGTGAGGAAGTGACATCATTTATTGAGTAAGACACTTATTTGAATAAAACTTTATACTAATTCTCATACAAATATTTAATTTTGGTCTTTGTGAGCATTATAATTAAATTTTTTCTTTTTTATCAGAGAGCATAAGCAATCTATTAGGATTAAGCCTCGTATTCGTGCACGAGATGTAGATTTGATTCACATAAGAGAATTCATTAGTTGGTTTGAAGATCATGTAAGTTCATTCACTACATAAATTGTTCTATTATCTAATACACATGTATGTATTAACATCTTATATTTGAATCTAGAGATTATACAAATGCGACATGAAGGTCCAATTTCTGAACACATACTATCATTGTCTCGTGGACCAAGTACATCAGTTACATGTTATAGAGGATACATCATTAATGGGTTCAGATTTCACACAAGAGAACGAGAAAATGACAAAAAACTCAAAATAGTGGAGTTGTTGTGACCGTAGAGGTATCAAGCTTTGCAAATGCAAGAGATAAGAACCCAATTCCTAGTCATTTTTCTTACTATGATGTGCTAACTGATGTAATTGAGTTACATTACCTTGGTGGAAATAGAGTTATTTTGTTCAAGTGTGACTGGTGGGATGTAATCAATAGTGGAAAGGGAATAAAGAAGGATCAATATGGGTTCAGGTGTTTGAATTTTGAACGTACCATATGCACAGATGAACCATTTATGCTTGCATCTCAAGCAAAACAAGTCTTCTATGTTCAAAATTCAAATGAGGAAAATTGGCACACCGTTGTAGAGACACAAACTCAAAGGGTTTATGATATGAATCAGAAAGTATCTACTAATGATCCAGAGCCATATTAACAGCTTATGACACTTCATAGTTAACATGATGTGCATGAGTTGGTCAAGAATGATTTAATCAAATGGGATAGAAATAATATTGCAGGAGAAACTATCCAAATGGATGTTACACTATCACGACAAGAAAACATTGTTGAAAGAGATAATGAATTCATTCATGATGATGATATAGATGATGTGTAGCTAATAATATTGGTAAGTACATAAATATATACTTACCAGATATACAAATTGTAATTTATTTCATATTATTTATGTAACTTATTTTGTATTACTTTTTCTAATTTACTTTATTATGTAGGAAATGTCACATCGAAGAAGAAGAGTACAAATAGTGTCTCCAAAAGATGAGTTGGACAATCTACAATAACTCTCAAACATACAACCTGCTGCAACTACTACTCCTAGTAGTTCTGATCCTTTTGATTCTTCAAATCCTTCTATTGTTGGTATGATTAAAAAGATTATGTTTAATTTTACATAGGATAAATGTGTTTACATATGTTTAATTTCTTGAATGATAGGTTTTTAATGTTTAATTTTATATAAGATAAGTAAATTATGTTTCTTTTAATTTCATTATTACTCTTAATAGGTTCATCCTCTAGCAAAAAGAGGACACATGGCCCAACATGTAACTTAGATTTACTTAGTATGAAACCTAGGGAAAAAAAAACTACATGATTCAATACTAGAGGGCAAGTTATTTATGATAGAAAAAGGGAAAAAATGCCAAGCTATTGGGAACATTGGTGTGATCTCAACACATGTACCCATCCAAGTTCAAGATTGGAATCATGTTAGTGAAGATGTGAAGGAAAAGATTTGGGCCTTAGTATTGGTATATGCTAGTTACTATTCAATCTAAATTGTAATTTTACTGTTTAAAAATGATACCTCTTATTTATACATGACATTTTAATGCAATACAGGAAAAATATGAACTAGAAGAAACATGTAAGAGCTACATTGTCTTCAATGCTATGGAAATTTGTTTAGAAGCTATAGAAACAAAATGAAGGCCAAGTATTATAACCCTTCTAATAAAGATGAGGAGAGATTGTGCCATCGACCTCCACACTTATCAGATGATGATTGGAGGTGGCTCATCCATTTTTGGGTACACCTAAGGCCAAGGTAAAGATAATGATCTTTTCTTGATAATGTGTCTTATGATACTCATATTCACATAAAATGATATTTATTAGTTATATCTAACCTAATACTTCATGTATCTAACTTTTATTATGTTACTATTACTTATATAGGTGACTTGCTATTTTTTAATTGATGTAGGATATCTCTGAAAAAAAAAAAAAAAAAAAGGCAAATAGGGCAAAGCAAGTGATAAAGCATACATCATGATAAAAAAATTATGCTCAAATTCGATATGAACAGGTTGGAAATTTATTATTAATATGATTTGTTTGTACATAAATAATTCATCATAAATAACTCAATTGTTTTACTTGTAAGGATAAGCACAAAAGAAGGAGGATCAAAGTGAGTCCAATAGAATTGAGATGTTTGCCCTGACACACACAAGAAAATATGGGACACTTGTTGATGATCATTCTAAGGAGATTATGGTAATGAAGTAAATAAATTTTATATACTTGTATTTCAATCATAGCCACATACTAAATTATTTTAAAAGTCTAACAAATATTTTTTTTTTGGTTTTTATAATTTCAGGATCAATTTCAGCAATTACTATCCTAACCTGAGGGGACATCTTCTTCTACTTCTGCATCATTTGGAGCATCTACATCTGTATCATCTACATTTGTAGCATCTACATATGTAGATGAGATATATACTCAAGTCATGGGTCCAGAGAGTCATGGTCGTGTTCAAGGGTATGGATTTGGTCCTACTCCTACCTCAGTCTTTGGTTCTACTAGTAGAAGGCAATCAGGAGCTATTCTTTCAACATAACTTGAAAACGCCCAAGAGATGCTAATAGCTACAGAACAAAAGTTTACAACTGCAACTGAAGAACTCTCAAATATGAAAGAGAAACTCTCACATGTGGAAAGAAACATTTGAAGAGAGGTTGGTAGAAGTTCAAAGGAAGACATGAGAAGAAGTGAAAGAAGAGTTTGAAGATTTTGCTACATCTTTATATGATAGATTCTCTTAACTTTTTTTGAAGATTATGTTACTTATTTATATGATAGATTCTTCTAACTTTTTTTGCTTTCTATGACTATTATGTGATGTTTGGTTGGTTGATTTGTTATATTATGTTAGAATGTGAAACTAAATTTGAATCTCTTTGTTCTTTGTTTGTTTTTTTTTTTTTTTTTGTTATATTATGTTTTTTTTTATTTAATGACTTATATTGATATATATATATATATATATATATATAAGTTTTTAACTAGCTTGGGATAATTGATTGTAATATATTAAAATTGTTTTAATTGCTTAATTGCATATATAGGTCTAAAATGGGTTTGTTTGGGTTTATAACAGGTTTGGGAAATTTGAATTTATAAAAAACCAATGTCCAAATATAACAAATTTTAGTCATGACCACTAAAAAATTGTGACCATAAGTGTACTTTTAGTCACAATTAGTAATGAACCATCACCAAAATTTAGGGATAGGGCAACCATCATATGATCAATTTCAATCATGGTCATTAATAGTCGTGACCATAAGTGTACATTTTGTCATAATAGAATTAATGATTAGTCATGGTCACTTAATTACTGTGACCATATACCTATATTTAGTCACGATAAATGAATTGACCGTGACCATACGATCCATTTAGTCACGGTTAGGGCATTAACCGTGACCATAAGATTAAATTTAGTCACAATCATTTTATTAACCGTGACTATAGAGATACATTTAGTCACGATTAGGGCATTGACCGTGACCATAAGATTACATTTAGTCAAGGTTTGGGCATTGACAGTGACCATAAGTTTACATATCCATAAGTTTACATTTAGTCATGGTAACTTACTTGACCATGACCATAAGCTTACATATAGTCACAGTCAATAACTTTACCCGTGACTATAAGTGTACATTTAGTCACGGTTTATTATTTGACCATGACATAGGTTAAACATATAGTCACGGTTTATTACCTGACCGTGACTAAATCAACTTAATAAATAGCAAAGTATTCTTAACTTTTTTGTCACACTTTTTGTATGGCCCGTCACAAAAAAAGAAATCATATAGTCATAATCACTTAGGAAACCGTGACCAATACCTTTAGCTACGCCTCATACTGTGACGCTCGATCACGGTTTCATAAAACCATGACAATAGGTTTTGGTCACGGATGTATAAGATTTGGTGACGATTGGGGACCGTCATAAAAAATCCTATTTCTTGTAGTATGGATCTTCTAAGTGATTCAAACCTAGACACATCCAAAGGTTTAGTGAGAACATCAACAATTTGACCCTTTGTTGAAACATATTCCAAGGATACAACTTTATCTTCTACTAAGTCACGAATGAAGTGATATCTAATGTCAATGTGTTTTGTCCTAGAATGAAGAATAGGGTTCTTGGAGATGTTGATCGCACTAGTGTTGTCATAATACACATCCATGGTTCCTTGATCTATTTCATAGTCTCTCAACATTTACTTGATCCATAAAAGTTGATAACAACAACTACCGGCAACAATGTATTATGTTTCAACTATGGAGAGTGAAATGGAGTTTTGTTTCTTACTCATCCAAGCAACCAAGCAATTTCCAATATAAAAACAACCACCTGAAGTGTTTTGCCTATCATCCACATTTCTAGCCCAATCAGTATCAGTGTAGCAAGCTACATCAAAATAAGTGCCAAAAGGATACCAAAAACATTAAAGTACCAGCAATGTACTTGATGATGCGCTTAAGAGTTATGAGATGGGATTCCTTAGGACATGCTTGATACCTGGCACAAGCTCCATCACGAAAAGTTATGTCCACTTTACTAGCTGTGAGGTACAAGAGGCTACCAAACTAAAAGCTATGTTCTTTACCCCTTTTTCGAATTCATCCTTACTTAGCTTTAGGTTGGTAGGCATTGGTATCCTAAAGTGTTTGGCTGACTCAAGCCTAAACTTCTTGACAAGTTCCCTTGCATACTTGGATTGGGATAAAAAAAAAATCCCACTCTTGAGTTGTTTCACTTGGAAGCTAAGAAAGTAGGTCAATTCCCTTACCATGCTCATTTCAAACTCACTTTTCATCTTTTTAGCAAAATCCAAAGCACACTCACTGGAGGTAGATCCAAAAACTATGTCATCCACATAGATTTGTGCTACCAGGAACACATCATCATTTCTTCTAATGAACAATGATTGGTTTGCTCTCTCTCTCATGAATCCTTTCTTAAAAAGATAGGATGTGAGTCTTTCATGCCAAGCTCTTTGAGCTTTCTTTAAGCCATAAACAGTTTTTCTAAGTCTATAGACATTATTAGGGTACCTAGGATCTAGAAAACCTTTGGGTTGCTCCACATACACTTCTTCATTGAGGATCCCATTAAGAAAAGCACTCTTGACATCCATTTGAAACAATTTAAATTTCCATACACAAGTTATAACCAAAAGTATTCAAATGGATTCAAGTATTGCAACCGGAGCAAATATTTCATCAAAATCAATTCCCTTAATTTTCTTAAATCCTTGAGCAACCAACCTAGTTTTATTTCTCACAATCACTCCATTTTCATCCATCTTATCTTTGAAAATCCATTTTGTTCTAATGACATTCACATCTTTTTGTCTAGGTACTAAGACCCAAACTTCATTTCCAAAAAGTTGATTTAGCTCTTCATGAAGAGCCTCTACCCAAGCTTCATCATCAAGGCTTCTTCAATATTTTTAAGTTCAATTTGGGAGGTATAACAAACATAAGTTATCTCATTTAGCTTGGATTGTCTCCTTGTTACTATGGTATTCTCATAGTTCCCAATCACATTGCTCAATGGATGATTCTTAAGTACCTTGGACTTATTTTTCTTTGATGGATCAATTCTTCTTGTTATAACAAACATAATTTATCTCATTTAGCTTGGATTGTCTCCTTGTTACTATGGTATTCTCATAGTTCCTGATTACTACCCAAAAAGTGCTATTTTGCGCCTTTAATTCATTATGTTTTAAGCACTTTTGTGTAGTAGTTCTCCATTCTTATTCCAATTGGCATGTTAAGGACCTAGCAATGACCTCTAATCATATTTGTGGCTAGTTTTAGTATTTTGACAGCTTTTTGGATCATTAAGACAACCCAAGCAAAGGAGAGAAGCAAAGAGAAGCAAACAGAGAGTGAAGAAAATAGAGGACAGCAGCTTCTGTCTTCCTTCGCACTTTTTGAGTACTTCCCGAAGTCCATTTTCTATATTCTATATACCATTTCAAAGCTCAAGAAGTCAGGAATCCAACGCTTCAAACCGTGTATGATTTGGAGCTGAAATGAAGAAGATATGGCCTTCGAAAGACAACTGCTCCAAGCATGTGCGAAATTTGCACAACAGCCCAAGCTTGTGCGAAATTCGCACAACACCTTCCCCTTGTGCAAAATTCGCACAACACCTTCTCCTTGTGCGAAATTCGCACAGTAGCCCATGCAAGTGCGAAATCTCCTCTGTTTTTTCCGACTCCACATGAGATCTTTTCTTATATATTTTTTTATGTAAATTCCTTTCTTATCCTTGTAACTAGCCAATCACAGGCTTTGCTTTTGTAAAGACTATAAGAGGGGTGGAAATCATCTCTCGACCATATGATATGTTATGTTTTACACTTAGTAAAATACAGGGCTCTTGTGTTTACCTTTTCTCTCTGCTATTTTCTTTTTCTTGGAAGCCAAACAACCTCTGAGGATGTTTTCCCAGAGGATGAGAGGCTAAACTTTTGGTTTCTTGGAGTGAAGGAAGCTAGGTGAAAAGTCTAGATGCTAAAGTGGAAAACTCTTGTGTATTAAATACAGGTAGTTGGAGTTCATAAATGGCTTTTAAATCTAAAGTTTTGCTTTAAACCCCTTAGAATCACTTTGAATGGCCAATACATGGTAAGCTTCAGGTCTCTGTGGATGCTTATTGCTAGATCCATATCAGTCCATTAGTTATCATGTACGAGCCATTGAAAAGTGACTTAAGGTGAAGACCCACAGTGTCTAAAGCCATTAATGGAACTTGACTACCATTTCTATTGACTTTTTTTGGATTAAATCTTCATTGTTAAACCTATACCGGTTCGGGAAACAACCATCCTTTATGTTGTTGTCCCCAATGCGAGAAGAAAAATCCAGAATTTCCACTTTGCATTTTGAACTTGATCTTACCAACCCTTAGCTCCGGGAGACTTTCTTTCTTCCATTTTTATCTAGTTTTATATTAGTTTAGTTTCAAACACCACTTTCAAAACAAATTTTATTTTCTTTTAAACTTTAAGTTTTTGACAAAGGAACTCATCAGACTCTGTTTCTAATCTTGAGTATATCATTGGTAGAATGAAAACCCATCCTAGAGTTCGACCCTAGAGTTGCTATACTATAATAGTTTTGCTACGCTAGTATGAGGTCATAGGATTTATAAATGTTTTTTTATTAAAATACCCGACTGAGTACGAATCAGTTCCCAACCATATTGCTTAATGGATGGTTCTTAAGTACATTGGACTTATTTTTCTTTGATGGCTCAATTCTCTCTCTATCACCTTTCTTTCCTTGCTCTTCTCTCTTTTCTTCCTCTTCACATGAATTTTCATATTTAGATTTTTCTTCAATCAATTGAATATCTTTAGACACATCAATTATATCCTCATCACACTCTCTTGACCTTGATCCCAGATCATCCACAATCACATTAATTGATTCCACCATACATTTTGAACTCAAAATGTACACTCTATATGCTCGACTTTTGAAGGAGTATCT
The DNA here is from genome assembly GCA_030345155.1 of Vitis x doaniana. Classification (NCBI taxonomy): domain Eukaryota; kingdom Viridiplantae; phylum Streptophyta; class Magnoliopsida; order Vitales; family Vitaceae; genus Vitis; species Vitis x doaniana. Next base: position 9,672,815 of record CP128323.1, read on the forward strand.
TAGAAATATCCCTTCCTCACTCTTGGACTCAAACTTACCAATATTTTCATGATCTTTCAAGATACAAAATTCTATCAAATCAAAATTATCAAATTCTCCCCCCTATCACTCTTAATTCTTTCAATGGGATGTCCTTTTTCATTTTGAATTTTCAAACCAATGTCCTTGAAATTTATGAATGTCTTACTCTTATATCTTAGGAATGCAACCCATGCATACCTAGAATAATCATCAACCATCACCAAAATATATTTCTTGTCACCTAAACTCTCAGTTCTCATTGGTCCCATGATGTCCATGTAAAAGAGTTTTAAAGGTTTAGAGGTTAAGATTTCATCAACTCTCCTATGGGTATTCCTATTTTGTTTTCCATTTTGACTAGTACTACAAATAAGATTGAAGGGTTTTCCCATCTTAGGAATCCCTTTGATGACTTCATTGTTAGCAACCTTCATCAAGTCACGGTAGTTTAAATGACCCAACCTACGATGCTTTAAATCAATTGATTCAATTTTTGAGTTTCCACTCACAAGGGAAGAAAAAAAAGGATTTTGACAAATAACATAGCAATTATCTGAAGTTCTCAATCCAATCATCACACAATTTCCATTCAAATCAAACACTTTACATAAATTTTGTGACAATTGAACATTGAACTTCTTGTCACATATTTGAATAATGTTAATCAAGTAAGCTTTCAATTTTTCCACATACAAGATCTATTCAAGGTTAGGGATGTCGAAAACACAAATTGTGCCTTTGTCTTTCATGCAAGCAACATTACCATCACTAAATGTCACATTTCCTCCATCAAATTCAGTGAAATTAGTGAAGAATAATCTATTGCATTTCATATGACGAGAACAACTACTATCAAAGTACCATGAGTGTGACTCACTAACTCTAAGTGCAGTGTGAACAACAAGACAATCAATTTCATTCTTTTTCACCCATATTTGTTTGACACTTGTGACTTTAGTCATTCCATTGGAAGTGCTTCCTTGGAAACCACTATGATGAGGGACATTTGAATCCCTTTTCAATACTCTCTTACCACCTTCTAACAACCTATTTGTTAAGGTAAATGATTCATTCATTAGGTTGGTCAACTTTCTTTAGAAACTCTCAAACATCCTAGCATAACATCTATCAATCGTGTGTCCCATTTTAGTGAAATGAAATTTCAATTTAGAAAGAGTTTTATTAGGTAGACTCCTTCACAAGGGTTGACAAAGATTGTTTTACACTACTTGGAGTAGTAGTTTCATTAACAAAACCTAAGCCTCTTTTATTAAATGGTTTCCTCCCTATATTGATCAAATCACTAAGTCTTTTAGAGCTAGGATGTGACTCTTCTTTCCTAAGACTCAACTCATTCTTAAACACTTGATTTTCACTCTTTAATTCATCACTTATTTTCTTCATGTCAAAGTGTTCATTCTCAAGAAAGGCAATTTTATCAAGCAAAGACTTATTTTCTCCTTTTAAAGTCTTAACCTCATTTATTAAACTCTTTTTAGAAGTCTTCCAGTCAACTTGTTCCTGTTTGAGACTTAAGCACTCTTTGTACAAAGTCTCATATGCAGAGTCAAAACTCATCTCATCACCATTGGTGTTACTTGACTCATAAGACTCACTTAAAACCTCTTTCTTGAGTGGTTCCTCAATGATACTTGTCATAAAAATTGTAAATTTAGTGCATACCTCACTCGCGTTGAATTCTTTTTCACTAGATTGACATGATTCTGTGTCACTCCAAGCGACTTGCATGGCCTTCTTTCCGTTTTCTCTTTGAGGGACATTCAGTGGCATGGCACTCTCTTCCCCTACATTTAAAGCACTCAACTTCAAACTCTTTTTTAACATGCTTGTCTTTCTTTTTGCCTTTTTCACTTGATTTTCCCATTGAATTGTTCCATTTTTTAGCATTTTCCTTGGACTTCTTATATTTCCTAAACTTCATATACTTCTTGAATTTTCTAGTAAATCTTGCAACTTCTCTATCCGACATTTTCTCATCACCCTCACCTTCATAACCTAAGGACTTCTCTTTAATGACATTCAAGGCAATGTCCTTTGATTTCCTTGGTGATCTAAGAGTTATTTCAAAGGTTTGGAGCAAACCTAAAAGTTCATCTACTTTCAAGGAATCCACATCGTTGGACTTTTCAATGGTGGTGACCTTTGCTTTAAATCTTTCCGAAAGAGATCTTAGAATCTTTCTAACCACTTTTGAGTAGGGATGGGCTTACCTAGATTAAAGCTAGAATTCACAATGTCCATCAATTTTGCATGAAACTCTCCAAAGTTCTCACGATCTTCCATCATAATGGTCTCAAACCTAAAGGTTAATATTTGAAGTTTGGACACCTTCACAACATTTGTTCCTTCATGAGTCACTTGGAGGATATCCCAAGCCCTTCATAGCCAAAGTACATGTAGCAATCCTATGAAATTCATCTGTGCTAATGGCATTAAAAATGGAATACATGGCTCTCATATTGTTCTCACTTGCTTCATTTTCACCTCTGTCCCATTCCAACTTACACTTGACAACATTTGTTGGTCTACCTTCTCTATCTAACACCTTAGGTGGAGACCAACCAAATTCAATGGCATTCCAAACTTTGTCACTTTGCATTTTGAGAAACTATTGCATTCTCACTTTTCAATGAGAATAATTTTCACTAGTTAAGAATGGTGTTCTCCCAATGGAAGCTCCCTTTTGATAAGGTTCTGTGATTGAGATTCAAGGATCAAAAATGATTTTTGCTTTAAAAACCTGCTTTAATACCAATTGAAAGGTGGATCTCAAAGATAGAACACTCCTAGAGATGGGGTGAATAGGTGTTATTAACCAATTTAAAAGGTTTCCCAACACAAGTTATCTAACCTAAATTTTTACAAATTTTCATTTTCTTTACAAACACTTTAACACAAAGTAGCGATCACATGAAAATATGAATGCAACAACACTCCCCAGCAAGATTAAAATGCAAGTCTCATGCATATCTTCTAACACTCCCCAACACAATTCCTTAAATCAATTTCTGATTAAAAGCAAGAATGTAATATCTCAAATCTACCTATGAACAATATTCAGAAACAACATTCAAATTACCCAAAAACAACTCATATCTATTTCATCTCAACATTCAACCAAGTATTACATGCCTAAATTGTCAAAGAAAGCTAGAAACTGAAAAAGAAATGAAGAGGAGAATGAGAGACAATGAGACAACACCAAAATTTACATGGAAAACCTCTAAGGAGGTAAAAAACCATGGGTCTATAACCAATAAAATTTTCCACTATGAAGAACAATCAAGGTGTACAAGGATTTACCTAGTTCAAGATCTCCAATCCCCCACAAACTACTTGATGAGCACCTTCACACCTCACCACCACTCCTTCATCTTCAAGAACATGCTTGGAGTCCTTCCCAAGCTTGATCTCATCCTTCTCCTTGAAACCTCATCAAGAAGAAAATAGGTTTTCATTGAAACCCAAATGATTGAGAGATGAATGTCAAAGAACTCAACCCTTTTTTTTTTCCAAAAAATCCATTAAAAGATTGACTTGAAGACTTGTATGAAATTTTCTTGGAAGGCAAACAACCTTAACAAGAACTGGTTGTTGCTCTCTATCATCTAAAAATGGAAAATTTTTGTATTAAAAGGAAATGAAACCCTTAATCCAATGGATAGAAAAAGATCAAGGAAAAGATAATTTGGATCGATTTGTCCCTACACTTGGATCGATTTAGAAACAAGGTAACATAAAACTTTTAACAAAAATATTTTTCCCATGCTTCCTTAACCCTTTTAAAATGATTCAAGATAATCAATGTCTTGAATCCAATGTCTTAATTCAAATTCATTCAACACAAACTCAACCACTTACCTTAGCCTCTTAGCAAATCCAATGTCTTGATCTTCATAAGTCAAGTAGTCCAACAACAAATTTAAAAAACCATAGCTAGTAGGCACTTAGGTATTTTGTTCAGAATTACCAACCTAACTAAAACACTCACAATAGTAATTTTTTTAAATAAGATTAATGAGATAAATATGAAGAAAAAAAAAAGATAATATAAAATAAAAGGGCAATATAAATTTAAAATAAAAGATAAATTAGAAAAAATAATTATAAAAAAAAAAAAACACAAAAGACAATTTTAAAAAAACATGGATAAATATTAAAAAAAAAATGGATTAGCAATTTTTTTAAAAATGTCTATTTCTTGCCAATTTATTGAAAAATTAGCGATTTATCACCATTTTTTTTTTTAAATAATCATGGATAAATCACCAATTTTTTCATGTTGTTTGCAACCCACTTTTCGTCACCAAAATATCGGCAATTTATCGGTTTTTAATCAACATTTCGTCGATATGTCAACAATATGCTCGATTTTTTGTCAATTTTTTGCCTAACAAACTTTTGGTAGCTAATATTGTGTCAATGCCTCTCAATATCCGATATTACGATGAAATTTTCAACCCTAGAAGTTAGCATATTCTAATTATAAGCAATTCATCGTGCAAATTCTGATTACACAACTTTATTGATAACTATGTGTAGACCCCAAAATTTGTCCCAATTTTATCTTTACATTAATTTTGAGCCTAGTTTTAAATTCCAATTACATATATTTTTTAGCCCACTCACCATTTAATAGCTTTTATTATTTTGTATATCATTTTATTTTATTTTATTACTAATACTTTTATTTTATTATTATTATTATTACTATTATTATTATTATTATTATTATTATTATATCTATTTTATTTTTATTTTTTATTTTTTTCTTTTCTCTCTCGTCTCTCTTTCCTACTCCCCAATCATCTCTCCATAGTTTGGTATTTAGAGTCCATCGCTCACAGTTTGGCATTCGAAGCCGTCATTCACAGTTTGGCATTCAGAGCCGCCATGATTTATCCACAGTTCAGGCGTTCAAAGCCATCATCCACATTCAGGCGTTCAGAGCCATCATTTCTCCATAGTTTGGTGTTCAGAGCCATTATTCACAGTTTGGCATTCAGAGCCTTCATGATCTCTCTACAGTTTGGCGTTCAGAGCCATCGTTCACATTTAGGCTTTCAGAGCCATTATCTCTCTGCAGTTTGGTATTTAGAGCTATTGTTCATAGTTTGGCATTCAGGTCCATTGTTCACAGTCAGGCATACACCATTTCCCAACAGTTTGGCTTTTAGAGCCATCGTATCCTTAGTTTGGCGTTCAGAGCCACCATTTCTCCATAGTTTAGCGTTCAAAGCCGTCGTTCATGGTCAAGCATTCAAAGCCATTGGTTAGCTTGGCATTTAGAGCCATCATATCTTTAGTTCGACATTTAGAGCAGTCAGCTTGGCATTTAGAGCCATTAGTCAGCTTAACATTCAGAGCCTTGAGCTCACGACCTCGAGTCATTCTTCTTATTCACGACCTAGAGTCATTCTTAGCATTCAGAGCCTTAAGCTCATGGCCCAGAGCCATTTTTCACCCTTTAGGTGTTCAGAGCCACTACTTTCTTTCATGGGTGTTTAGAATTGTAAGCCTTCAGATCTTCCTTTGGCATTCAGAGTCACAATTTTCTTTCATAAGCGTTCAAAGCCATCTTTTCTAATTTTAGGCATTCAGAGCCATTGTCCAACTTGGCTCAATGTCATATTCTTCATTTAGTTTTGGCGTTCAGAGCTGTTGTGCATACTCATTCAGGCACCTAGAGTCACCATCTTTCCTCCCTTTTGGTGTTCAGAGTCATTTTTCCCCAGCCTTATCATTCGAGAGAGCCCATGTCATACTAGGACAAATTTGGCGGTCTTTCTTGTTCTTCGGCAAAGTTCACTTCGTTTCGTTCGTGTATACACTCACTTTACTCGTGAACTCTACCGAAGAGGGGCATATTTGTAGACCCCAAAATTTGTCCCAATTTTATCTTTACATTAATTTTGAGCCCAATTTTAAATTCCAATTACATATATTTTTTGGCCCACTCACCATTTAATAGCTTTTATTATTTTGTATATCATTTTATTTTATTTCATTACTAATACTTTTATTTTATTATTATTATTACTATTATTTTATTATTATTATTACTATTATTATTATTATTATTATTACTACTATTATTATTATTATTATTATTATTATTATTATTATTATTATTATTATATCTATTTTTTTTCTTTTCTCTTTCCTCTCTCCTCTCTCTTTCCTACTCCCCAACCACCTCACCCTCTTCTTCTCTCTCTTCCCATTCTTCCCACACAACCAGCCCCCCTTCATTTTCCTTTCCCCCCATTTTTATGTTTCTCCCCATTTTTTCCTCCTCTCTTCTCTCGCATTTTTCCTCTTTTCCACCGTTTCTCTGTCACCCCCCCCCCATTCTTTTGCCCCCCTCATTCTTCTACTCTATTTTCTCCACCCGAAGACACACATGGACTCATGGATTTTATTTATTTATTTTTTCTCTCCATTTTTTCCTTCTCTCTCTCCACACTTCACTTCCCTTCTCGGCCAACCACACACCCACACTCTCTTCTCTTCCCTCTTCTCTCTCTTCTCATTTCTCCCTTTGGATTTTGGTTTTTTCTTTTCTTTTCTTTTCCATTTTTTTTAGGTGGTCGAACCTCCCATTTCCTCTTCTCTTTCCCTCATTTTTTTTTCTCCATTTTTTCTCTCGCTCCACGATGGTGGTATGATGCCGGTCGGCAACCCCCTTCCCATTTCCATTATTATTATTATTATTATTATTATTGTCATTGTTATTGTTATTATTATTATTGTTATTGTTATTGTTATTGTTATTGTTATTGTTGTTATTTTATTTTATTTCAATAGTAATTGTTGTTTGTGAAATTTGGATTGTTGAATTAATATGAAATTTGAGGTTAATTTGTTGTTGGTAGATCAATACGTAATTCAATTTAATTTATTGTTAGTGAATTAATTTGAATTTGGGTTTGTGGGCATATTGTATTTGGTGATTAATTTGAGGATATTTGGATTATATCAATTGCATATTGTTTATTTAGACTTGGGCCTATTGTTAAGTTGTTATTTGTTTGGGCTTATTGGATTGGGGTTGGAATATTATTTCTCTTGACTATGTATTTTTTTATGTGGGCTTGTTAATTGATATGAATTTTGGGGCCCATAATGTGGGTGCGATTTGTTGGATTATTTGAATATTTGATATGGGCTTGGCCAATTTGAATTGTTTAATTCGGACATGGGACAATTGTGGTGTATATTAAACTAGGCTTAGATTATGAAATATTAAATTTAGGTCTAGTAGAATTTATTTTAATTTATCCCATTTTAGGTTTGGTTGATTGTGTTTGTATTTTTGGTTATTAATTTGGATGTTCTAGGTTAAAAACTATAGTAATTTGGGCTCATTTTAATTGACGAAATTTATGGGACTAATTTGAAATTGGAATTTGGGTTTGAATATTTGTTTGGAATTTTATACATCTCTGGATATTTACATCTGTATTATTCTTGTTTTTGCATTGACCCATTCTGCAATCTTGTTGGCTGAATACGAATTGGTGACACGTGGAACTTATTGTAAGTTTATTTGGGTACATATTTTATTTCTCACTTTTTATTTGGTTTTATTTTTATTAGTTTGTAGAAATATTCGTTCACATGTATTTATTGAGTGTGTACAGAATTGAACATCGAATAAACTAGAAATTTTGTTTAAATGAGAGGAAGAAGTCACTAAATGTGTTTTAATAAAATAACAATTTTAAAATATTATTTTTAATAAAACAAAGTTTTTATTTTATTTTATTTTATTTTTTATTTATAAAAATTCAAAAAAATGCATTTAGAAAAATCCAAAAGAAATGTTTTTAATGGAATTTGAAAATTTGTTTTTAAATAATATTTGTCCAAAAATTTCTTTCTTTAACAAAAATTTTCTAAATATTGTTTTGTAAATAAAGTTGTCCCAAAAATTAATTTTTAATAAAATCGTCCAAAAAAATGTTTTTTTTTAAAAAAAAAAAATTCTTTTACTTAATTAAAATTGGATTAAAATTCATTTTTAAAAATAGATGATTTATTTATTTATATTTTTATTTTTACTTTTATTTTTATTTTTTCCTTTTAATTAAAATTTCTTTTGTAAATAAAGTTATGTCATTTTAAATAATTTGTAAAAATCACTTTTTTAAATGAAAATGAATCAAAATACTTTTGTAAATAAAATTGCAAAAATTCATTATTTTCTAGTAAAAGCAAGTGAAAAATAATTTTTGTACCCAAATTGAAATTTTGTAATGAATTCTTTTGATACAATAAGTGTAAATAGTTTTTTTTTAAAATTGAATACAATTAAAATTGAAAAAATAAATTGTTTCTTTTTATAAGTAAATAAATGGAAATCGTTAATTCAAAATCATTTTTAATAAAATCCTTTGAAATTTCTTTAAAACTTTTTTTAATATATTTTATTTATTTAATTCAATAAATCATTTTGCATAATTCTCTTATTATTTATTTTGTGCATTTTTGTAATTAGATTTCATTATTGTTTTTGTGCATATTAGTTCTCACCATAACTTGTATATTGATTATTTTTCTTGGTATCCATAATTAATTAATTAATTGCCACAATTTCCTCAATTCGTTTAGTAGAGGCCGTACGTATGTGGGCTTAGAGGGGTGCTACGGCTCACCATCGTACCTTCCCAATAAGTAACCTGACCCCCAGACCTAGACTTGATTTTTCACAGACCCGTTTTTTTCCTTCAAAAGTCACACTTAGGGTTTTCTTTCTTATTTAATTTTTCCCTTAAAAAAAATAGAACAAAAATAAGTGGCAACTCCAAGTATTTTTTTCTAAAAATCAAATTTTCATTAAATAAAAAAAGCGAGTTTCGCCATCGAGTGGGAACGCATCGAGCAAAATGCGGGGTCCACACTATGTCAAGGTCCTTGTATCAACTATACACTTCCATTGTATAATTAATGACATTACACATGGTGGTTATTTTTACGACATATTTTTCGACAATAAGCTCATGTAGTTACAATCGAGACATGTTTGAAATATCAATCCAGTTTTAATGGAATATGTGAATATTTTATTATTGAAAACTAGAAATAGTACTATCATCTCATAAAATTTCTCTATTTAATGAATTATTTTAAAAGTATTAAAAGAACTTGTGGTGATGGTCAAAATTTAACCACCACTAAATGTTCTCTATAGAATACTTTTTGTCTCAACAATTGACAATGTGTAACTATAGGAATCTTATATCTGCCAGAAGAGGAAAAAATACAATTTTAGTGGGGAAGATACACAGCCATAGCTATATTTGATCATTTCAGTCACACTCTACTCATGGTCGTTGCCTTATCTTTGCAGCTATAGTGGGGGAAATTCGATTGGCCGTGACTAAAGCCTTTGGTTGCACCACCTATAGTCACTTTGTCACGGCCAGCTTTTACCGCAACAATAGGATATAGTTGTAGGCTTTTCATCTATAGCCCTTCTTTCCTTGTAGTGAATGCTATATTAGACTAGGAAAAAAAATGTTAAAACAATACTTGTTTGGTTTAGATATAAAAAATATTGAATGTTTTTTCCTTCACTTCCTCTTTTGTATTTAACTTCCTTAGGGGAAAATTAAAATTTTGAAATATAAGTTAAATTCAATTGAAAATGTTTAAATCATGATTTTATTGTTAAGACATACCAAGTGCCGCTTGGGTTAGACATTGTAACGCATGGATCGATTTTGTTGCATGGTGTGGTGATCAAATTCAATGTAATTAGTGATGTAATAGCATAAATTAGAAACCGTAACAGCCTTTATAAGGAGATATGACATGTGATGGTGCATGATTAAGATGGTATGAGCTAAAGCTGCACCATCTTATGTTAAATATAGTAGTCCTAGTAATGACTAACTTCTAATAGACTCACAGAAGAAAGTGATCATCAACAAAGCTGCACTGAAATTAACCATATAAGAAGTTCCTCATCCGGGCATTCACCTCTTCCGCCTCTATTAATTAGCTACAGCCTACATGTACGTACAAAATTTGTGATAAAAACCAGGAATATTGCTATATCACCCTTTACCCTTTACCCTTCACTACAAAACCAACAAATTTAGAAGTAAGATTTGTGGCAGTGAGGCTTCGGAATCAGCGGGGTTGATGATATTGGGCGTAGAATGTGAGAGCCAAGAAGCCGGTAAGCTGTCCAAGGAGTAGTGTGATTAAGACATCGAGGTTGAAGGTGATGACACAGAGGGGGACCAAGTAGATGATGAAAGTGCGGAAGGCATGAATGGCAGCATGTCGGAGCAGGCTCTTAGGATCCATCTTGGGGGTGCTCAAGGGAGTCATTGCATAAATATGAGCGAACAGAGATATGGTGAACACAAGAAATATAGCAAAGGAGAAAAGGAATTTGCCGTGACCTGCGGGCCAGTCATTGAACAGGATGTCCACATCCTCCCCAAACCACAACCCTGTGTGCTTCTGCTTCAGTTCTTCATTCATTATTTTTGAGTGATAAAGAGAGCAGAGGTGCTTCTCTCTTCCTGGAAATGGTAGATTAATTAGACGATGCTCTTGTTGAAGCAGTAAGGCTTCATATCCAATCTACATATATAATACACCTTGGGAGACGAGGCCACCTTCTAGCAAGCTGACAGATCTTCAATGTCCGATTATTTCATAGTTGCGTTGGCAGGATACTAGCAGCTGGGCTGTTGGTTTAAGATTGTGGGTGTATTCTTGGAACTTTCCTAAAACCCTCGGGGCGTTTTCCTGGAAATTTCCTAAAATTGTAGAGTGTTCTAGTTACAATTCAGTTGACCAGCCAGAGTTCATCATCATCATTCTTATTGTTGGATTGCTGGGATTAATTTGAAGGAGAATTGATGTATAATTTGTCTGATCTAAGTTGGGTGAAGCATGCGACTGGTTCTGGATTTGTACACCGTGTGCCACGGTTAGGCGTATGTGAGAAATTTTTGTTTCTTCCTCTGCGATTTGGACACCTATGCGACCCTTTATTATTATTATTAATCCTTTTTTCGGTATTGTCTTTTACATCACGTGTCTTTTTTGGCATTAGCATTTTTCAACCGTAGTATAAGTGGTTTTTCAGATTTTTAAAAATATTTTCTAAATTTTATAAAATATTTAATTTTATTTTTAAGTTTGGATAAATTTGCAACTATCATATTAATAACGTATATGAAAGGTGTTCCAATACTTTTCAAATATTAATTCTTCTCTATTATTTTAGAATAAATAAATAAATCTTTTTAATGATAGGTAAACCACATTAATCTCTGCTTCCTTTTTATTTTTTTAATACAAAAACTTGCAATTTGTATTTTTAAAATTTTTATGTTGTATTATTATTAATAGTACAATTTTTACTCTACATATTTATTGTAATATGATATTCTTAAGATAATAGATACCAAATTATTATTTAGCATTTGAGGTGATCTTATCTCAACATCCGGCTAATTTTAATCTCTCAAGGAAGCCTATTTGGCGATGGTTTTTAAAGTGTTAAAAAAATAAAAATAAAAATTAAGTATTAAAAGGTTTACAAACGCTTTTTAGAATTACTATTAAACGGATTCTTAGGTCATGTTTAGTTCTTGGAAAATATTATGAAAATAATAATAATAAGAAAAATAGTTTTTTCATATTTGGTTTCATTATAAGAAATATAAAAGAAAATCAAATATAATTAAAATTAATTTAAAATTTATATATTTTAAAATTATTTAATCTAAAATATCTTCGATATATCCAATATATGTAGATTTTGATACAAAATTCAGGAAGATATATCATTTAAGTGATATTTTCGGATATTTTACTATTATTTCAACGATTTTTTATTTTCTTGCGTTTCAACTCATATTTCACCAGTATTTCCGACTATTTTATAGATATTTCAATGATTTTTTTGAATTTTTTGATTTTTTATTATTAAATAAATGAATTATAATTATTTTATTTTTACATTTGATTTCATTTATTATATAAAAACATAATTTTCTCAATAGGTCTTTTTTTATATAATATATATAGTTATTAAATATAAAAATATAAATATTAAAAAAAATATACATATATTATTATTTATTTGAGATCATTAAATACATTTAAATTAAAATAAATCATAATTTTAACATTAAATATATTTTAAAATTAGACTTGTTATCATAATATTATTATAAAATTATATATAATGCAAACACTTATAAAATTTATATTTTATATACACATGAAGGAAATTATTATCAAATATGACAAGTAAAATAAATTTGAAGTAATATACAAAAATAATTCATTAAATTTAAATTTTTTTTTTGTTTCTTTCTACTTTTTCTTTTTTATTTTCTTTCTTTCGCATTTTCCAGATCCAAGCATATGTATTTGATCCGATAATTGAATATCCATATTTGTTGAAAGAAAATTTTGTTTTCACCCGTGTCTAATTTTATTTAATTTTTTTTTATCTCGAATGAAATTGGAAATTGCCATTTCCATCTCTGCGACTGACAGAAGGTAGAACCACAAAGCGGATTTCAATATTCAACCCTCTTCATGCCACTCCAAATCGGAATCGAAATGCTCATTTTCAACCATTTTTAATTCCAATTCTGGAATCCATTTCAATCTAAAATTTAGAATATTTGTTTTACAGTTTAGGAACTGGCGGTGGATTAGGATCCCAAATTAGAACTTTCTGTTGGGAAGTATTTTTTTTAAAAAAAAATTAGAAATATATTGTGGACCCCGCATTTCGGCTCAATGCGTTTCCCACTCGATGGCGAGCTCGATTTTTAATTTGAAAAATTGATTTTATTGATTAGGAAAAATGACTTGGAGTCACCACTTATTTTTGTTTTATTTTTAAGAGGGTAAACAAAATAAGAAAGAAAAACCCTAAGTGTGACTCCTTATTTTAGAAAAGGCGGTCTACGAGAAACCGGATCGGGTTCGGGGGTCAGGTTACTTATCGGGAAGGTACGGTACAGACCGTAGCACCCCTTTAAGTCCCTAAATTCGGGTCTTTACTAATAAAATGAAGCAATCATGGCAATTGATGAGGAAATCAATGAATACTCAGAGTGATCATGCACACGTGAGAATCTAAACATGCATACCGAAAATGACTAGAGTGGATGTGGATGCGTACCTGGGCAGTGATTCATGAAGCGCTATCAAGAAGTGAGGTTAGTGCACAATTAAGGAATAATTTCGAGCATGTCAGAGAGCAGGATAAATCAATCATGAATAGCAATCAAATCAACCAATCAATCGATCATAAAATCCCATATGTCGGGCCCCCACCAAAGCCCGTTTTATATTGCATGAATCAATCCCATAAATTCCATTATTCGGAATTACGGAATATTCGTTCCTGCTTATTGAAGTCAAGAGGAGCATAAGATTGTTTGAAAGCCAGAGCGGAATTAGAACTATTCGGGAGAAAATTAGACTTTCAAAATTTAATTGAAAATTTGGAATATCGAAGATCACTAGAAAATTGGAGTTTTAAAGTTTGTTTGGGGATTAGACTTTTAGAGATTGAATGTGAGAATGAGAATTTTTAGAAACTGAATTTGAAAGAGGTTGGAGTTTTGAAAACAATTTAAGGGTTTGGGATTTTAAAGAAAGATTAAGTTGCGAAAATTGAGACTTTAGGAGTTGAATTTTGAAAGAGAGCAGAATTGTAAATTAATTGAGAAGTAGAAATTATGAAAGTTGATTTATGAAAACTGGAAATCTCGAAAATCATTTGAAGACAGACTTTTTAGAAATGAACAAATAAAATGGTAATAAAAATAACGATGATAACAAATGAGTGACTGAGTAATACGGTAATCGGAACATTAGGAACTGAATATTAAGTTCGGAGATAGGACACTTGGAATTTTAGATAGCTAAATTTAGAAATCGGAATTTTGAAGAATTAGACTTTAATGATTGAGATTTTTAAGAGAAATAAATGGGTAAATATGGAACAATGTTATCAATTAATCGAAACGATATTTGGATGGGTGAATAGTTAATAGTGTGGTTTGTGAGATTAAAAATTAAATTGGAAAATCGGATTTTGACGAAAGTGATATTTGAACGGATGAAAGTGAGTAGTGGGATTTTGAAAATTAATTTTGAAAGTCGGATCTTTGAATAATTGGACTCTAATTATTGGAATTTTTAGGAGAAAGAAATAAGTAAACGTGGAATTTATAACAATGATCACAAAGATGATATTTGAATGAATAAAAGTGAATGGTGGAATTTTTTAGTCTCAAGGTTAAATTTGGAAATCCGGTTTTGAAGAATTGAATTTTAATGATTGAAATAAATAAGTAAATAAGTATGGAATAATGATACTAATTAGCAAAAATAATGTTTAAACGAATAAAAAAAAAAGAATAGTGGAATTTTTCTAATTAAGAATTTGAATTAGGGCGTTGGATTTTTAAAGGATATGACTTTGAATAAATAGGTAGGTATGGGATTATAATACTAATGAATAAGAATAATATTTAGGCGAATAAAGATGAATAGTTGAATTTTTGGGATTGAGAATTTAATTCAGAAATTGGATTTTCGGAGAATTAGACCTTATATAAATAAATAGATATGGAATAAGAATTCTAATTAACAAAAATAAAATTTAGACGAATAATGGAATTTCTAAGATTGAAAAATTAAATTAGTACATGAGAATTTTTGAAGAATTGGGCTTTAATGAATAAAATTTTTAGAAGAGGATAAATAAATACATACAAAATAATACTAATAATTAACAAATATAATATTTAAAGGAATGAAATTGAATAATGGAAATTTTGGGATTGAAAATTAAATTTGGACGTAGGATTTTTTGAAAGACTCTTTGAGAACGGTATTTCGAAAAATTAAATTAATAAAAAAAAACAAGAAATTTTGAAAAATTGAAATGTTAGAAAATTGTCCTAATATTAAAATATAAAGAAATAGTGAAAGAAAAGGCTTGGGATGGTCTTCATTTGCAAGACTTCCCCACGTGCCCAAAGTGGAAATCAACCCATTCCCTATGCTGCCAATATACTAAAGAAGGCCATTAGACTACCCCCATATTACAATAATGCCATCCAAAACCCACTTTTCATGCAAGTCTCAAACAAAGCCACCGAGAGCACCACAAAGCTATTTTTCTTCATGAAAAAAAAACAAACTCCACTCCACAACGCAGCCACCAACTTACCTATCCACCATTCTCACATGGTACCATGCGCATGGATGTTGGGAGGTTAGAAGGAGCTTAAAATGAAGGAAATGGTGAGAAGATATGGAGAGGTGGTGAGATGAAAAATGGGCAGGTCAAGTATTAGAGGATGGTGAGGTGCATGAAGTGTAGAAAATGGGTATGAATAAATCGAGAGAGAGAAATGGATGTAGGTGTGGAATGGAAAGATGGGTATGAAACTTAAAAAAAAAAAGGTGATGAGCAGGGGGGTGCTTGGGAACCGTGGTGCATGGATTGGGTGAAGGTGAGTGGTGTGGTGTAGAGAGAGGAATACATGGGAAAAACATGGATATTGATTAGTTGGATGAGTGGCAGTGTAGTGACAGAAGGAGAAATGATGGGCCTCGTGGACGTGGATAGGTGAATTTCAGGATGCTGATGGAGGCTGTGAGATGAGCTTTGGGCAATGGATATGATAGATGGTGAGGATGGTGATCAAAGGGAAACGAATAATGGGGCAGATATGGGGAGATTCAGAGCGCACCAGTCACAAGAAAACGTGCGCCATATCAAAGCTCAAACCAGGCGGATCACACGGAAGCTTTATTCCTCCCTCCACAAACTGGGAGAGCTCTCCTCTCGCTGAGAGAACAACTCTGGAATCTCTCCTTCCCCTCCTCTCTCTCTGGTTTTCTCTAGCCATCTTCTTCCTCATATATCTAACAGACACAGTAAATCGTTTCTTTCGACTAGTGATTCTACATTCGCGGTCCTCAGACTTCATCACAAGACTTCAAGTCTATAGTGTGCTGGAAGTTTTCCATCTCAAGAGGTCCATCGTCAAAACCAAAACAAGTCACAGCACTCTCATGTCCCATTCAATTCAAAACAGAGGAAAACGTGAAAAGAGCCTTTATAAAAACAGAGTATAAAAACAAAAAATTAATGAGTGAAGCCCTGTTTCATTGTTTCATCCACCGGCTTGCAGGAGGATTGGGGGACTATGGGTTCATACAAAACAGGGGAATAAAATCTGAGATATCTCACAATGAAGCTAGAAACAGATTCAAGTTGCTTTTCAGCGAAGCTAAGAAGAGAAAATGATAAAGTAATATCAACAAACCCATGGTTGATTCAGAGATCATTGAAAGCTAAAAATACAACCTGGAAAGACATACCCAAAATGAGAAATGATAGCCAGAAACAAAACAAAGAAGATAAGCAACAGGGTCTATACCTGAAAAAAACCTCCCCACCAGCGAAAGCTCGCCTGACTTCAAGCTCTGACCTAAACTCCCCCCCCCCCCCAAGCTACCCTAAAAAATCCTCCCTCTGTCTTCTTTTCCATTTCTCTTATCTTCCCACGCAAGCCATCAGCTACTCCACTATTCACCGCATCAGCAGCATGGCTTCTCTTTGCTGTTCATCATATCAGCAACATGGCTTCTCTGTCTCTTGCAGCTGGTCCCATGCATGGAGAGGGGTCCCCCCCCCCCCCCCCCCCCCCCCCCCCCACTTATCTCTAGTGTGCTGTCAGCTCCTCCGGGTGGTGAAATAGCATTCCTCCCATGCTATAAAAATCCTAAAAAAAAACTAATAGTCTTCTGGTTTCCTGAGAGGGGGTCTACATATATTTTTCAAGAACAATTTTCAAAAATAGATTTTTATTTTTATTTTTAGAAATAAATTGTATTTTAAAACTAAATTATGAAAAATGGTATCCTGTTATTAAATATTAAAATACATGTTTGCCTGAAAATTATTTTTATCTTCAATAATTTAAAAATATTTTAAAATAAGGAAAAGTGGGTTTTGATTCATACGAAAAAAAGAATCCTAAGTTTTTTAAATTGATATTGTATTCATTTTTTTAAAATAATTTGAAATACATGTATTTTTTAAGGAATCATCTAATTATTTCCTTAAAAGTCCATTTTACTTGTGATGTGATCAATATCAATTAACAAGTTGACTTTATATAATTATTTCCCTTCCTTTTAAATATTTAGTATTATTATTTTGAATTTTTTTTTCTCCAGAAACAAACATCTTGTAGGAAGAGTTGAGACTTTTTTTTTTTTTCCATAAACAAACATCCTATAACAAAAGTAAGGTAATTTCAAGAGTGTAAACATTAGAAATAGGTGAAATCTTAGTGGATTGTAGGTGAGTTTGAGTTTATTGGGAATAAATTTATGGTTTTTACCTTGATCTCTTTGGGAATTTTTTTTATTAGGGTAAGTTAAAGGTTAATTTCAAAGACTCTAATTGTTTAGGGTTTTTTTTTTTTTTTTAGTTTCATTAGATAGATATACAGAAAAAAAAAAAAAAGTAATATATTCTTGTTTTTAATTTTTTTTTTTTTATGTAAAATTCTTGATGTGATTATTGGTAGCCAAGAAAATCCTAAAAGAAAAAGAAATGAAATATAAAATATAATAATAATAATAATAATAATAATAATAATAATTATAAAATATCTAAAGGAATGAAAATATTTACTTAAAGTAATCTAGTTGTCAATTGATATTGATAACATCATAAGTAAAAAAGGCATTTTAAGGAATAATTATATGACTCATTAAAAAGTGCATGTATTTCAAATTATTTATAAATAGATGAAAATAATATTGATTTAAAAAATTTGATGTTCTTTTTTCTATATGAGTCAAAACTCACTTTTACATATGTACTTTTTCATAAGTTAGATAATTATTTCATTAAATGACTTTTTAATTGCCAAGTTAATAATACTAAGAAAATAAAAGTTATGCTTAAAGGAGAAAAACACCCAAGAGGGGGGTGAATTAGGTTTTTCAAAAACTTTTTCAAGACAACAAATTCAAGTACAATATAAACAAGAAATAAAAAGACAAAATTAGAGAATTCAAACTCGAATTTTATAGTGGTTCGACACTTCCTTGCCTACTCCACTTTCCTCAATCTCCTAACCGAGTAAGGGTTCCACTAGCTTGAAGCTTTAACCAAGCTTCCAATCCTTTACACTTGGAATTCAGGTCCAATGGACTCTTACACAATCCCTTCAAGATTCAAACCTCTTAAAGTCTTTAACACTCAAGTTTTACAAGAAATAAACCCTCAATCTAGCTCAAATATGGTTCAAATACAAAACAAAGATAGGATGACTCATAAGGGTGCACTAAAAGATATGCAAGTGATGGTTTTAATGCACTAAAAAAGAAATGAAATTTTTTAAGCCAAGAACAGGTAGGTTGACAATTGATTGCAGGTGTTCTCTATGTCATAAATGAAGTGGAGCTCTCAATTTATAGGTTTCTAATCTCAGGAGCCAAAAACAGCAAAAGGCAGCCTCGATTAGGTGAGCTAAGGGTCAACTGGTTCACTAGCCGTTAGAGCATTTAATGCTTTGGCAGGTTACCGTTGCCTTGACCAGACCTCGACTGGAAAGGGGTGAACCTCAACTAGGAATAGGAAGCTACTGGATGAGAGAGAGTGTTTTTTGCACTCCTCGATCGGACCTCAATCAGACAAGGGCAACCGATCAACCGGTTCCCCAACCGGTTGAACCGGTTGGCTAGAGCCTTGACCGGTTCAGCCTTTTGGCCCTGAAAACTTATCCTTTTCAATTCCTTTATTTTCTAACACTTAGGCAAGGTCTTTAGGTAAAATAATATGTCAATTTTGACACATTTTGTCTAAGGTACATTTGATAAAACTCAGGTTTTAATGAAATCAAAATTTTAAAGAATAAACCAAGTTTTCAAGGATGCAAGAAAATGTATGAAAAACCTAAGTGCACCCATGCATTCATCTTACATTCGTTTCCTATTATCAAAAGTCTTCCAATAGTCTCAATCTTGTATCTCTTTGGTCCTTTGTTGAATTTCTGAATTTATACCTAAAATTCTTTATCATTCAAACCAATTAGTCACTTAACCATGGTTTATTATAATCAAAATCTGATTGGGAGAACCCTTGGGCTAACAATCTCCCCCTTTTTTATGATGACAAACCTTGGTTATCTAAGAAAAAAAGAAATCTCCTCCTCAAACCAATCATAGATCAATTAATTCAAAATTTATGAATTTAAAATCGAGATAATCAAAACATGTGAATTTTCAATAGGAAACAATGTAAATCAATGTAAACCACGAAGATAGCATATCATATATAGTAAAGTCAAATGTACACGAAACATCCAAACAGATGATATGATAATGATATGCATGTATAGGTCTCCTAGATCCTAAATATCTCTCCCCTTTTGGCAACATCAAAAAAGAAAAGACAGGGGTCTCGATGAAATCAAGGCTAAGGAGGTGGAGATGGAAACACTGAGCGTAGGTAAGCCATCATCTCCTCATGCTGACTCTCCTGACGACTCTCAATGCTCTCAATCCTCTGTTGAAGATGCTCAAATGTCGCCTGCTACTGATCCATACGATCCTCTATACGCTCAAATCTCTACTGCATATGCTCAAACTAAGAGGTGAAGCCAGTCTAGTACTGATCAATGCGATCCTCCATAGAATAGAATCGAGTATCACTAACTACTGCAAGCTCCTCCATGCGAGTCCCAAGTGAGCTGATCTGAGCTAATAAATCCATCCAAGGCGGATGATCAGGAGCATGAGGTGCCTGATGAGGTAATGACTCGATGTGAGGAGGCTCAGTAGATGATGGCTGAGAAGATGGTCCCACTATGTAAGTTGGCTTAGACATCATCGACTAAGGAAATGGTGCCTCAAACTGAACACCCTCGGACTAGAGTGGAGAGATGTCAAGCTCGGGTTCTCTCTACTCAAAGCCTCTCTGAGGGTCTTACCCACCCTCCATCTCTTGGATCTCGGTCTCCTCCTTTACTCTGGGATGCACCTACCCCTATCCTCGAGCCTGTGCTAGTGGTCGCTCAGCTCTCCTAATCCAAGAGCCATCGAGGGCCTTCTCAAACTTCATCCGCCCCAAGGACTGCTCATCATATGTATCATAAATGCTAGGGGCCTCGAATTCTGTCTCTCTGCTCAAATCAACCCCAACGTCCTTGAATACTCTAGTAAGGAGGCAGTCGTAGGGGAGTACTCGGGTCGTACTCTCGCAGCATGATATCATGTGCATCATCATCAGATACCCCACGTGAATCCGTCTCCCCATCAGAATCGAGTTTATGAGGAATACCTCAAGGTAAGAGACCTCATCTCGATGTCCACCTTGTGGCAATAGGATGGAGTAGATCATGTGATGAAAGACTCGGCTGATCACGGTCAGGCTATGTACCGATGGTTTGCCCATCCCCTGGGCATCTACAAGGCCGCACATCCTCTAAATAGCCTCTCTAGGCTCAAAACCCGGCACAGTGAGTCAAGCCTTGGACTCATACACCCTAAGTCCAATTGAAGGAATGTCCAAAATTCGGTAAATGCTCTCCAAGTCCAACTAGATCTCAACACCTCTAACGGTAGAAATGATCGGTCCTCCATGTCCATAGGTCACTCGTGAATAGAATGCACACATAAGAGTCGAGAAAATCGGCTCAAAAATTGTCACTACTGGCAGCCATCCCATCCATCCGAAAAGTCCCTCAAACTTGAAATACAGAAGTTGGGAGAAATTGATACTTCTCCCTGGAACTACTTTTCTTTGAGCGAATTTATGCTTGTTCCTCTAATAATCCTCTACGAAACTGAAGAGGGTCATGTCATACCTCGCGACGAGCCTCCATCTGAGCAAGTTGAGATAGCTCAGCAGGGCGCTTGCCTTGAGCCCTAGGGGCTATCGTCTCTCTTCTAGGAGCCATCAGAAGAACAAAAAAGAAGGAAATGAGACTGGTAGAGAAAGAACCGACCACAACCAAGAGAAAACAAACCCGAACAAAAGCCCTAGGCTAGCGAGAACATAGTTGAAACCGGCTGTGACGTGCACTGAAGGAGGAGCCATCCTAAAACGAAACCCTAGGTCCCAAAAATCAAACTGAAACCCCTAAAAAATGTTGCAATGTCGTCAAAAATCTATTCCAAGCAATTGAAATGATGCAACCGTTGAAGAACCAAAGGAAACAGGTGAAAAAATGAGGCGCGGGAGGGTATTTAAAATGACACCCCGACGAACCGGTCGACTGATTCCCGATCCGGTCGACTGCCTGGTCAACGGTCAACGTGATCAACGCTTTGATTTTTGTGTATTTTCTCATCTCGTGATCCTCTCCCTACCCTTTTCAGTAGAAATCCCCAATTTTTTATGTTTAATACCAAGGGAATTTTGATTTTTGGTCAAAGTTTGACCATTTTCCTAAGTATATGTTTATATGATGCATATGATATGAAATTCATGCAATCATAAGGTATATTCATCAAGAATTCATCAAGCAATCTTTTGATCATAAAGAAATCACCCCTAGTTGTCTTCTAATATCAACAAATTGTTCTTCACTTAGAGGTTTCGTAAATATATCGGCAAGTTGATCTTTTATGCTTACAAATTCAAGTGTAATGTCACCCTTTTGTGCATGGTCTCTAAGAAAATGATGTCTACTTTCTATATGCTTAGTCTTAAAATGTTGCACGGGATTTTTTGAAATATTTATGGCACTTGTATTATCACATTTAATAGGAACATGCTCAAAAGACAAATTGAAATCACTAAGTGTTTGTTTCATCCAAAGAATTTGTGCACAACATAAACCGACTGCTATGTATTCGACTTCCACCATTGACAAAGCTACCGAATTTTACTTCTTACTATGCGATGAAACAAGTGAGTGTCCTAGGAAATGACAAGTGCCACTAGTGTTTTTTCTTTCAACTTTACAACCGGCAAAGTTAGCATCCGAGAATCCAATTAATTCAAAGTTATCACCCTTAGGATAACATAAGCTTATGTCCATTGTCCCTTTCAAATATCTAAGGATTCGTTTTACGACACTTAAGTGAGATTCTTTAGGACAAGATTGAAATCTAGTACACAAGCATACGCTATACATGATGTCGGGTCTACTCGCGGTCAAATATAGCAATGAACCTATCATGCCTCTATACATAGTTAAGTCAATGGAATTACCTTTCTCATCCTTATCAAGCTTGATGGATGAGCTCATTGAAGTCTTCATTGTTTTGGGGGACCATTAGGACCCATAGGAGTACTGGATCCGTCAAAATCCAATTCTGAAGTTGATTCAACATTCCACTATAGACAATCAACTACACTCTAATACCTTATGTAAATAATGAGCCAAAGTTCGAGTTCGTGACCTACTATTTACTACATGCAAACTCCCCATGAACTAATGTCTATAATCTAATAAGGTAGTGTCATCATCTATCAAGATTACCTCTTCAATCCTTGAGATAAAAATTCCACTTATTATGTAATCAATTGATATACTCTAGCTCCAATGAGTAGTAGATGGTAGGTTACAAACCTAAACTTTGTCTCATTATTTACATAGGGTATTGGAGTGTAGATGATTCTCCATAGTGGGATGTTGAATCAACTTCAAAATTGGTTTCTAAGAGAGACAATACTCCTATGAGTCCCAATAGTCCCCGCTCTAAGCTCATATACCATGATAACACGGTTTATGAGGGTTGGATTAGCTCTTGGTTCACTCTTGTGCATAAGGGTGTTGCAAGGTTTCACAAGGGATAGTGAACAAGGTCTCTGGATTGGGCTAATTAATTAATCAAATTGTGAACCTGCATTTTTCACGTGCATCCCCACTCGTCGGTAAGACTCGCTTTTAAAGGTGAAAATTTGTATTTTATATATATATAAAATTGCAGTCGTCACTTATTTTTATTATTTTTTAAGGGAAAATAAAATAAGAAACAAAAACCCTAAGAAAAATGACTCCTTAAACTTTTGGAAAAGCGTGTCTTTGAAAAACTTGAGTCTAAGTCCAAGGACTAGGTTACCTATCAGGAAGGTACCATAAAAGGTAGCACTCCTCTAAGCCTTAAAAGTCTCTACTAACTAGGTTGAGGGAAGCATGACAATTAATCAATAAATCAGGAATACTAAAGAAAGCAAAGGTGATCAATCCAATTAAGAGGTAGTGCACTACAGTCTCTACCAGATTTCCCAAATCCATGACTAACTATTGACAACTTATCTACTTACAATGAACCTATGACTTGTATCTTTTGTGCACTCCAAATGCATCCAAGTCATATACAATGTAAGAGCTATGGACTGAATGCTCAAATCAATGTCAATATATAAAAAGGATAGAAAGGGAACAGAAGTCTTGCTTTGTTATATCATATCTTGCTTCTAGGGGCTCAATCCCAACATAAGTAAATTGTGAGCATAGTAGTTCCTTAAGTGGAAGATAACATAAGCTCTTTGTGAGCTAGGGCATCTCAGTTGATCACACAATAAGAGGTAATCTTGAGGTCACATACCCAAGCATCTTGTATCTCGTTGTAATATAAATAGCTTATTAAAATGCAATTGACTCTTTGTAGTGAGATATTGAGTCAACTTTAGAATTGGATTATGAGGAAGCCAATACTATCCTATTGGTCCTAATAATCTATGTTTAAGCTCATATTACTTTGACGACATGGTTTATGAGGGTTGGATTGACTCTTGGTTCACTTATTTGTATATAGACATTTTGGTAATTACTTATGGTTGCGCAAGAATTAATGAACGATATCTCTAGATTGGGTTAATTGATTAATTGGATTCCTATTAAGTTAATTAGTCAATTAGGATCTTTTTTAGGTTAGAATAAGCGACCTAAGCCCAAGGTGGGCTCAAGTCACTTAAGCCCAATAGGAATCCTATCAATACCCCTTATGGGGCTAGGGTTTCAATCCTCTTCCACCATTCTCCTTACATTCCAAAGAGAGAGCCCTAGCCTCTAGCCTCTAGATTTCTACTATTTGAATGCCTAACTTTAAGAAGGAGCATCAGGTGAAAGACTGGAAGTATACTAGATCACCAATAACTACTAGGCATACAAGAATCCTCTACACCTAAGGATTTGATCTGGAAACATCTAGATATGAGGCAAGCACTATAAACATGTAATTTAGATCCTATAAAATCTTTTAAATGCTTTGTTTCTATTGTGGATAGGATCTAGTAGCCTTAAAAGTAGTTTCATGCACCTAACAAGATCCATGGTCTAGGAATGAAGTAATCCGAAGTTCCCATCACTTCCATCCAATGACTCTTCCTTAAACCTAAGTATAAAGATGATAGAGACCTCAAAGAGTTAGAAGTTATCGTCCCCTTTCTCTAGAATGTATGGGAGAAAAGTGAATGAAAGAAACTTGAAGTCCTAACCCCTTAGAAGGGTGTTTATATCTTCCCATGGACTTAAGTGACTTGAGTCCATCTTAGGCTTGAGTCACTTAATCTAGATTAAAAGGGTCCTAATTGATTAATTAACCCAATTAGGCTCAAATTAATTGATTTGCCCAGTCCAAAGAGACTGCTCACTAACCCCTATGCAACCTTTCATATTTGCCAAAATTCTTTTATGCACATAAGTGAATTGAGAATCAATCTAACCCTCATAAACCGTATCATCGAGGAATATAAACTCGAGTATGGACCATTGGAACTCATAGGATAATAATGACTCCCTTAGAATCTAATTTTGAAGCTGACTCAATATCTCACTATAGAAAGTTAACTACACTCCAGTACCCTACATAAATAACAACACACAAGGTGCTTAAGTTCGTGACCTATTACTATCCACTATATGCAATCTCTCCATGAACTGACATTAATAATCTAATAATGTGAATGTTATCAACCTCTCAATATTTTTTTCTACCATCCTTAAGTTACAAATCCACCTATTGTGTGTCAACTAGCATGTCCCACCTCACAAAGAGCTTATGTCAAGTTCCACTTAAGAAACTACTATGGTCATAGTTTGCTTGAACACACTTTCTTAGGATCACCTAATAGAACACATTATCTCAAACTCCATGACATATCACGGTACCTCGATTGAAAGTAACTATTGTCACAGACCTCCATCAATAGTGATCCAATTGATAGGGAATATATGATCACTTTAAGATCTCACTCATATATTAAAACCACTAGAAACGTTAGTCTAAGTTCAGTATTCTCTTAAGGTTAAGAAAACATATAGTATAGTAGCTTGGTGAAATCATGACTATCGATGGCCTTACCTCATGATAACTCACAGTAAGTCCTATCTAATGTGTAACCATATATACTAGTGTACTCACCATGGGAAGCCCATCCCGATGACCAAAACTATTCATACCTCTAATTAGGGGATATTACACTACGACCTTATATAGATTATCTAAGTCACAAACCGACTGTGAACAAATCATCTATTTGCAAGAAACCCACGACATAGATCTTCCATGTAACTCTTAATGCACTTAAATCATGCATAGTGCAAAAATGTCAGACCAAAATTCTCATAAGGTTTAATGCACAAAATATGATAGATAAAAGTGAAACTGAAATCATATTAAATAAATAATAAATCCAAATTTATTACATTATGTCATACTTTTAAAGGTTCTACCCTAACAAAAGAGATACTAATGATTCTTGTTATCCCTTACTCACTAGTTACATCAATTTATTCCATCATTACCTTCTTTAAAGCCAAATCTATAAGAGAAATAAGGTCTTAGATGTTGTTGTCCAATCCTAAATGATTTCATTCACTTGATGGTAGTGGGATATGAAATAAATGAGTTTTAAATGTAACTAAGTAATAAAAAATGATTGCACAAACAACCAAAGGCCCCTAAAATCCCTAAAGATCACCATGACTTGAAAACTCTTATTATTCTCTCTAAGTCTTAAGACCAAAATTGGATTGTGGAACATTAATAATAAATCATTATAATTTAAAATCAACTATTAACTCAAGTTTAATCTATTAATTCTTTAGGCTATTATTGATAGTTTTCATAGGTTGATCCATGAGGATGGTATCAAGAGTACTACAAACTTATGATAACTTTATCTCTTCATTTTATTAACTAAATTTATCACGTATTAGGTCGAGGACTTAAAGAATAACATGTCTTTGTTTTAGGCCAAGGGTTCTCCAAAGTTAAGAAACATTGGAAAATTAGAAAAATTAAAAAATTGAAAATTTATTTGAAAACGAGCTCTAATCATGACAAGTGGCTAGGGGTGCAACTCCAGTGGGTTGTATTGAGTTGATAATTAAACTCATACTCAAATCAAGGATAAATCACATATGCTCAAAGTCAAATCCAACTTGATTTATAACCCTAAGTTGCTCAATTTGAGCTCACCTAAATCCTTTCTCTGAAGTTCAATTAAGTTGACAAAGAGTCAAGCTCACGTTAGAGAGAAAAATATATATATTAGTCAGGCTTGAATCAACCGAATTAGTCGAGTTGGCTGGGCTACAATGGATAGGTCAAAACTCAAGTTAAGTTAGGTAGATTGCACCAAGAAAAAAATATCACTAGTTGAATCATATAATATAAAATTTAATTATTTATAATATATATATATATATATATATAATAAAATAAAATTATCTAATTAAAATTATTAAATACTCCATTGAGATTCGAGTTGAGTTTAAATGAGTTGGATGAGCTTTCTTATAAGCAAGCCTAACCTAGACTATATAAAATGAGTTGTTCAAAGTCCTACCCAGATCAGGTTAGATTTGGATCAGGTTTCATTTGAACCCACTTGCAATTAGCCCCCAAACAATTCCACAACGTTAATGATATATGCTTATGCCTTATTTATTATCATTTCAGTCCACAATTATAAAAGAATCCGATACTAGAAACAATAATTAAACTGTCACTTCCTCGAAAGAAGATAAGGATGGAAAGAAGATAGATTTCTGAAACGTCACGACAAGGGTGGCCCCTCTTGTTAGCTAAGAACTCTAAAAGATGCCTAGTTTTTTCCTTTTCCCTGATTTTTTTCTTTTTTCATTTTTCTAGTATATTTGTTTGTTGGACAGTTTCAACAACTGTGTTCAATTTTCAGATGACACTATATCAATCATGGCTATGGCCCCTTCAACTAATAATAATATCACAAAATTTCAAAGGCTTGTCGTTATCAACTCGAACCATGGGCCACGCACATGGTTTTAGAAAGAAAAAGACTAATTTCCATGATTAGGATTGGTTGCCTTAAATTTCAAATGGTCTGAATGGTTGGATCAGATCATTCTGTTAATTTTCTTTTACATCTTAAAGTGGGTTTGGTAAAAGAGAAGAATGAGAATAAAAGTGGATTATAATATTAATTTAAAAAGATGAATCAAATCTTAATATAAAAATATGTTTTCATTTTTATGAAAATAAATTTGTATTTATAATTTATTATTTAAATCCAATATCCAAATATAAATGAAATATATTTTCCAATATTTAAAACATATTTTTATACAAAAACAACTAATACAATCATTAAAAAAAAAAACATCTCATTGGAGTGGAGCCCCAAGGCTCTTAAAGATGGTAAAAACTTAAATTCATAATTATTTTTTAAATGAACAAATTTATGATATATATATTATTCGTTTTAAACCCAAAAAGGTTCTCATAACTTTAAAATATGTATATAATATTAAGAGGAGGGACATACATGTATAGTTTCAATAACATTCTCTCGTATTTGATGTGGGATAGTGAGTATCATATGCTCCTTGAATGGTATAATATTAAAAGGGAAACTATTATTATTATTATAAATACATCATTTGAGAATATTTAGAAAATCGCTTCAATTAAAAGCACTTCAAATACAGAAATTCTTTCATTGCATTTTAAAAGTATTGATATGCTTGAAAGTGCTTGCTTGAAAAAATAAGGGTTTTGGCAATTTTTTTTAAAAAAAAATATTTAAAATTAGTTGAAGTAATTTTTGAACAATCACTTTATTGGTGTTTTTCTTTTTTTGAAAAATTATTTTTTATCACATAATATATTACCAAAACCACTATTAAATTTTTTTAATAAAAATATTGTTTTTATTTATATCAATATTATCAAAATTATTGTTTTAATTAATATTAAAAAATCATAAAGCTCAATATCAATAGAAAGTCATAAATTAAAATTTATTTTAAATGTCTAGATTAGTTTTTTCTTTACACACACAGACATATATATATATATATATATAGTAATTTTTAAAAATAATATAAAACTTAAATAATAAGCCATACTAGACTTTTACATAAAATCATTATTTTTTATTCTTTTTACTAGGCAAATGAATTCCAAATTAACTAAAACTTATTGCGTCATATTTATTGACAAGTCAATAATTTTTAAAATAATTTAAAACTCAAATAGTGAACTAATTAATAAAAAAAAAAAATTATGGACAAAAATTGGTTTAAAATAACTTTATTGATTCTCTTTTATATAGAATCTTTTTTTTTTTTTTCCACTAGGCAAATGAATTCCAAACTAAACAAGATCTAATGTGTTGAATTCATTAACAAATCTAATAAGTTTTAAAAATAATTTCAAACTCAAATAATAAACTAATTAATATAAAAAATTTATGGACAAAAATTGATTTAAAATGACTTTATTATTTATTTTTTATATAGAATCCTTATTTTTCGATTTTTTTTTCGCTAGGTAAATGAATTCCAAATTAAATAATACTTAATGCATTGGATTTATCAATAAGTTTAGTAATTTTTAAATATAACTTATAATTCAAATAATGAACCTATCAATACTGAAAATTTATGGACAAAAATTAATTTAAAATGGATCTATTGTTTTTCTTCAACATAAAATCATTATTTCTATTTTTTTTTTTTAACTAGACAAATAAGCTCTAAATTAGATGCGACTTAATGTGTTAAATCTATAAACTCATCGATACCATAAATTTATGGATAAAATTTAGTTTATAATGACTATTATTTTTTTCTGCATATAATTATATTTTTATAAACTTTCTCACTATAAAAATGAACTTCAAATCAAGCGGTACTTTATATTGAATTTATTAATGGGTTTAACAATTTTTAAAAATAATTTAGAACTCAAAAAATAAATCTAATCATTAAAAAACTAATAGATCAAAACTAATATCATGTGAATCATGATTTTACTATTTTTCTCATACACACGAATATATTTTTTAAATTTAGGTATATATATTATAAATTAAGTAAGATATAATTAATAATTTAAATTCTTTAATGAAATTTAAAATTTTTAAGAACAATTTTGAATTCAAAAAATTAATCTAATTAATTGAAAATTAAATCAAAATATTTTAGAATATTATGTATATAAAATAAAAACTTGACACATTTACATGTTAAAAAAGTTAAACTTTATTCATTATTTATTTTAAATAAAATATTGCTAAAAATTATTATTATTCATTTTTAATAAAAAAAAATATATGAAGATGTTAATATCCTTATGTTTTTAATATATATTAAAATAATATTTTTTAAAATAATTATGATTTTATTATAATTTTATTATTCATGTTTTACACAAAATTATTATTTTTTAATTCATTTGTAATTTAAAATATTTTTGAAATTATCATCTATGAAGAATCCGTTTGGTAATAATTCTAAAAAACATTTTTAATATTTATAATACTTGAAAATTTTTATTATTTAAGTATTAGAAATGTTAGAAATGCTTTCTATAATCACTCTCAACCGCACTCTAAAGTATATTTGATAGTGATTTTAAGAAATATTTCTAACATTTGTAACACTTAAAAAATTTTATCTTTTAATACTAGAGAAAATTAGAGACACTTTTTAAAATTACTGTCAAATACAAAACTTTTCATATAATTGATTTTCAATTTTTAAAAAATTGTTATTTTTCTTCAAAAACAACTTTTAATATTAGAAGTGTTTTTTAAAAGTATTGTCATAATCTTTATAACAAAATGATTTCTAAATTTTTTTAAAAAAAAATTTCAAACACCTAAATCATTTTTATAACAAGGTGCTTCCAAGCAGTCGGATGGAAAACGAACGGTCCTAATGTCTCCCAAGTGGCCTGTGAAATCACAACCGTATGAATTGCTTTTCTATTCACCATCTTGGAAATCATGAAGCAGTATTATTTAATATAATTTTAATTACACGGTAACGCTATAAAATCTTTTTTTTTTTTTTCTTTTTAGTTTAATTCTAAAAGGAGATAATCAATAGAAAATTAATAATCAAAATCAAATAATAATATTTTTTATCTTGATAATTATTTTATTTTTATGTAAATTTTATTTTTTATAGTTTTCTTTTTTTCAATGATCTAAGATTCAAATTAAAAAATTATTATGGAATCCATGCAATAAAATTTGGTGCACTCAATTATTTTTAAGAATATTTTAGAGCATGTGTGGACCTCGTATATTGGCTCGATGCGTTCTCACTCAATGGTGAAACTCTCTTTTTATTTATTTATGAAAAAATTGATTTATTGTTTAGAAAATGACTTGGAGTCGTCACTAATATTTGTTTTATTTTTTTCAAAAGGGAAAACAAAATAAGAAATAAAACCTTAAATGTGACTCCTTATTCGGAAAAGGTGGTCTATGAAAAACTAAATCAGGGTTCGGGGGTCAAGTTACTTATTGGGAAGGTACGGTAAAGACCGTAGCACCCCTCTAAGTCCCTAAAAATGAGTCTCTACTAATAAAACGAAGCACGTGTGACAATTGATTGATTAAATGTGGATACCAAAAAGTGATCATATATTGGAAGCCAAAACTAAGCATGGAGAATGGTCGGAGTGAGAGCAGGTGCGTACCTTGGCAGTAAGCGAGTAATGCGCCATTATGAAATGGGGTTAGTGCACAAAAATGAGTATAAAATATATCACATGCATCACCAAACAGAATATGAAATGTCCAATGACACACATGACATTTCACTCAAGTTCATTTTTATTTTAAGTAAAACTTCGTTGATGTTGGGCTTCCCACCAAAGCCTAATTTATCTTGCATTGATTGATCTCATAAATTTCATTATTTTGAAATTATGAAAAATTCATTTACTTATGTAAAATCAAGAGAAACGGAAGGTTATTTGGAAACCAAAGTGGAATTAAAATTGATCGAGAGAAAACTGGATTTTTGAAATTTATTTGAAAATTGGAGTCTTGGGAATTAAGAATTGGAATTTTGGAAATTAAATTTGAAAGAAATTGGAATTTTTAAAATTATTTGAGAAGTAGAAACTATGAAAATTAAATTATAAGAATTGGAATCTTGGAAATTATTCGAATGTGGAATTTTTTTAAAAAATAAATAAATAAAATGATAATAATAAATAAATAAATAAATGTGAGAATTGTGGAAATTGAAAATTAAGTTTGAAAATTGGAAAATTGGAATTTCAGAAATTGAGAACTAAATTTGGAAATCGGAATTTTGAAGAATTATCTAAATATATAATTTTAAATAAATAAATAAATAAATAAAATAATAATAATAACGAAAACAATAATGATTAATTAAACAAATGTGAAAATTGGAAAATTGAAAATTGAAAATTAAATTTGGAAATCGGAATTTTGAAAAATTGTTTAAAGATGGAATTTTTAAAAATAAATAGAATAATAATAATAACGAAAATTATAATTGAATAAATGAACGTGAATATTGGAATTTTTGAAATTGGAAATTAAATCTGAAAATCGAAGTTTTTGAAGAATTGAACTTTAAAGATGGAATTTTAATAAATAAATAAATAGAATAATAATAATTAAATAAATGGGCATGAATATTAAAATTTTTTAAATTGGAAATTAAATCTGAAAGTCGGAATTTTGAAGAATTGAACTTTAAAGATGGAGTTTTAAAAATAAATAAATAAAATAATGAGTGGTGGTGATAGATTGCATGCCAAAATGGCCATGCAACGTGTGGCCCAGGTGTAAAGTGATAAGTTTAGTTGGAAAGTGAGTCAAAACTCTATTGAGATATTAGGAATGTTTAGATATTAGGAAAGTTGAGATATTAGAAATGTTGAGATATTAGGAATGTTGAGATATTAGGATATTAGTTGTTCTTTCCTTATATCATCCCTTCCTTGTATCATTCTTTCCCATTCTTAGAATGGTGATTACCCTCTATATATACTCTGTACATGAACGAACGAAATAATTAATGAAAAACTACCATTCATCAATTTGAAGTTGGTATCAGAGCCATGAAACTGAAATCCTGGATATTTTGTCGGTAAGGCCAACCATCGCCCTTCCTTGGCGATAAAAATAAAAAAATAAATAAAAAAGTGAAAAAATACTATTGTTTTTCAATCTGAAGGTACTTTTAATCCAGAAATTATTTTGACTGAATCAAACTATGACATTTGGTCACAACTCGTGGAGATGCATATTGCCAAACGGGAAAAACTTTCTTACATTCGAGTTAAGACAAATCCACCAAAAGAGTCAGAATATGGATATGAAAAATGGTATGTTGAGAATCAAAAGGTGAAGAGATGGTTGTTAATATCCATGAGTCCAGAAATTATGAAGCGCTACTTACGCTTACCCACCGCTCAAGAAATTTAAAGTGCATTATCAAAAGCCTTCTATGATGGAAGTGATGAATTACAAGTTTTCACTTTGAATCAAAAAGCCTTCACTGTCAAACAAAGCGGCAGGTCTCTTTTTTAATATTATGGAGAGTTAACTGAAATTTTTTACAAATTGGATCATCGGGATAAGGTAGTCATGAAAGACCCTGAGGACATTGCAACATCCCTGAAATCCATTGAACAACAACGGATGCACATCTTTCTTGCTGGATTGGATGGTGAGTTTGAGCAAGTTCGGGGAAAGATTCTACGCAAAGATCCTCTTCCCGATTTGGAAGAATGCTATGCACTAATTCGACGAGAGGCAGTGTATCATGCTAGTATGAAAGCAGAATCTAACAACCCTGACACCTCAGCTATGGTAATCCGACAACGATCAACCCAAAATTGGCAAGACCAATCCAAGACCAATCATCCTAAGACAAACCCTAATATTGATAAGTCAACCTTCAAATGCACTCACTACAATAAGACTGGTCATACCAAGAGTCGTTGCTTTGAAATTGTGGGATATCCACACTGGTGGGATCATAATCGTGATCAACGGAAGAAGGATTCCAAGAAAACCTTGACTACAACTGTTGCAGAAATAAAAACAGAGGCTAATGTTGCTGAGAAAGCCTCTGCATTGGTAGCCGCTACAGATTATGGTGGTAAGTTTTAAATACTTCTACACTTGTTATTAATAGTGCATGGATAATTGATTCTAGTGCTACAAATCATATGGCTTTTGATTCTAGATAGGTTTCACCCCTTATACCTTCCTCACAAAAAAATGTTTTCATAACCAATGGTAACACAACCCCAGTCATTGGGAAAGGATCTTTAACTCTTACTGATCCATTCATGAAACGGTTACCACACCGTCATAATAGAGGTATTCCTAAACCCACATATGAACCTGAATTGTCTACCAAAGTCAAATATCCCATGAGCAACTATGTGTCTAACCATCGTTTGTCTGAATCAAATAAGTCATTTGTAAATCAATTATCTACTGTAGCTATTCCTAACAGTGTGTAGGAAGCCTTAGCTAATCCAAAGTGGAAAGCAGCCATGAATGAAGAGATGAAATCATTACAGAAGAATGAAACATGGGAACTCGTAGAATGTCCACCAGGAAAGAAGTCAGTTGGGTGTCGTTGGATCTATACTGTGAAGTACAAGGCAGATGATAGTATTGAATGATTTAAAGCAAGACTAATAGCAAATCGTACACTCAAACTTATGGAATTGACTACACATAGACATTTGCACCTGTAGCTAAGATCAACACAGTTCAAGTATTACTGTCTTTAGCTACAAACCTGGATTGGCCATTACAACAGTTCGATGTGAAAAATGTCTTTCTGCATGACGAGTTATCTGAAGAAGTATATATGGATCTTCCACCAAAATGCATGGTATCAGAAAAGCAATGTCAAAAGGTGTGCAAATTGAAGAATTCATTGTATGGGTTGAAGCAATCCCCGAGAGCATGGTTTGGAAGGTTCACAAAGTCAATGAGAGCTTTTGGCTATCGTCAAAGTAATTCAGATCACACTTTGTTCCTGAAAAAGCAACATGGTAAGATTACAACACTCATCGTATATGTGGATGACATGGTAGATACAGGAAATGATCTTGAAGAAAGAAAAG
Source organism: Vitis x doaniana (assembly GCA_030345155.1). NCBI lineage: Eukaryota > Viridiplantae > Streptophyta > Magnoliopsida > Vitales > Vitaceae > Vitis > Vitis x doaniana. The sequence continues at coordinate 9,707,258 of CP128323.1, forward strand.
CTCTGCAAAATTATCTATCTAGAGAATTCGAAATGAAAGATGTAGGCTCTCTGAAATACTTTCTTGGGATTAAAGTTTCTCGATCAAATGAAGGAATTTTTCGGTCTCAAAGAAAGCATGCCATAGATCTTTTATAGGAGACTGGAATGTCGGGATGTCAACCTGTTGATGCACCAAAAGAAGAAGGTCTGAAATTGTGTATTGAGCCAAGTCAAGTATCAACCGATAAGGGAAGATATCAAAGACTTGTGGGGAGATTAATGTACTTAGCTTATACAAGACCAGATCTTACTTACGCATTGAGTGTAGTAAGTCAATGTATGCATAATCCTGGAAAGCAACATATGAATGCAGTCATGCATATTTTGAGGTATTTGAAGAATGCTTCTGTGAAGGGAATTTTGTTCACTAAAAATGTTGATAATCAGAGTATAGAAGTATATACTGATGTTGATTGGGTCGGTGCAGTGGATGATAGATGATCTGCATTTGGTTACTTTATCTTTGTAGGTGGTAATCTTGTGACATGGAAAAGTAAGAAGCAGAATGTTGTCACTTGTTCAAGTGCAGAAGCGGAATTTAGGGGTATGGCTCTAAGACTTTGTGAGGCATTATGGCTAAGACTCCTCTTACAAGATTTAGGTTGCCTATCTAGGCAACCAATCTGATTGTTTTGTGACAATAAAGTTACATGTAATATTGCTCATAATCCAGTACGACATGAACGTACAAAGCATGTTGAGGTGGACAGATTCTTCATTAAGGGGAAGTTGGATGATAAAATTATGGAATTGCCTAAGATTCGATTAGAAGATCAATTGGTCAATATCCTCACCAAAGCTATAGTCTCAAGTCGAGTGTTCTCAAAAATTTTAGACAAGTTGGGCATGTGTGACATCTATGCTCCAACTTGAGGGGGAGTTTTGAGATATTAAGAATGTTTAGATATTAAGAAAGTTGATATATTAGGAATGTTGAGATATTAGGATATTAGTTGTTATTTCCTTATATCATTCCTTCCTTGTATCATTCTTTCCCATTCTTAGAATAGTGATTACCTTCTATATATACTTTGTACATGAATGAATGAAATAATTAATGAAAAACTACCATTCATCAATTTGAAGTAACTCTAGCTACCAAACCAATTGCATCATAAGAGAATTAAACTGGTGGGGCCTTATTTTCATTGCACCTCTGAGTTGATATCTTTAGTGGGATATTCTCATTCCCATCACATAAATTAATATTATTTGAATTTAGTGGATTTACAGGATACCATTCTTTATTCCTATGGAGCCTTGATCCATCACGTTTGCTACTGTCCTTGTGCAGACATCAACATGATGCTCCATAGTAGCCCCTGCCTTGAATGAAGTCTCAGTAGATCGACATCTGACCCTCATCCCATTTCATCTTGTCCCCATCACACTCACCAAGATGAACAGTGCCAGAAAATTATACCCACCAAACTAATACTCCCCTCTCCATGCCCAAAGTACAACCTCTTCACCACTGTCTCTTGCTCTAATTCAATGACAGCATCTCTGTAATAGTTTCTCTCACCAATACTGCTTCCATAGAAGACACAAACATTCTCAAACCTGAAATACGCAACCTTCTACTTCATGACAATGACGGACTCCTAATGGTGAGTTGTAAACAGTGTGTGGGATGGATGGAAAGTGGTTAGATGAGGGTGTGGGTTATGGCCAGTGGAGTAAATGGCGAAATATAGTGAGAGGAAATGGGTTCAGTGGTGATGGGTATGATGAGTGCTGAGCATGAGTGGTGAGTGAAGTGGGTTAATGAGGTGTGAGAATGGAGAAAAGGGGTATGAGAAGGGTATAAGCTGGCCATGCACGCATGATTCCTGCACATGCGGGTATGAAATGGGTATGGTGGAAATGAAGGTTAGAGAGATGAAGGTGAGTCCATGCACGTGGGAAATGGAGCTGAATGTTGAGATATTAGGAATGATTTCCTTATATCATTCTTTCATTATATCATTTAGTGTTGAGATATTAGGAATGTTTAGATAATAGGAAAGTTGAGATATTAGGATATTAGTTGTTATTTCTTTATATCATTCTTTCCTTGTATCATTCTTTCCCATTCTTAGAATGGTGATTACCCTCTATATATACTCTGTACATGAACGAATGAAAGAATGAATAAAAAAAACTATCATTTATCAATTTGAAGATGGTATCAGAGCCATGGAACTGAAATCCTAGATATTTTGTCGCTATGGTAGTCTGACAGCGATCAACCATCCTAAGACAAGCCCTAATATTGATAAGTCAACCTTCAAATGCACTCACTGCAATAAGACTGATCCCACCATTCTGGATATCCCATAATTTCAAAGCAACGACTCTTGGTATGACCAGGAAAAAAATGAGGAACCGAGGGTTTGAATCATGGACCTTTAGATCATGTTTAGGCTATCAACACTTTGTTATTAATGATAATAAACGTGATCAACGAAAAAAGGATTCCAAGAAAACCTCGACTACAACTATTGCCGAAATAAAAACAGAGGCAAATGTTGTTAAGAAAGCCTCTGCATTGGTAGCCGCTACAGATCATGGTGGTAAATTTTTAAATACTTTTACACCTATTATTAATAGTGCATGGATAATTGATTCTGGTGCTACAGATCATATGACTTTTGATTATATATAGGTTTCACCCCTTAGACCTTCCTCACAAAAAATTATTTCCACAGCCAATGGTAACATAACCCCAGTCATTGGGGAAGGATCCTTAACTCTTATTGATACTTTGAATTTGGTTTCTGTTTTAGTTGTTCCATCTTTAGATTACAATCTTTTGTCAGTTTCTCAAATCACTGCAGCCTTATCTTGTATTATCATTTTTTGGCCTGAATTTTGTGTGATTAAGGACATCTAAATAAGATAGACGATTGGTTGTGGTATTAAGCCGGGAAAACTCTATTACTTGGACTTGCAGTCAAAGGATTCAAATAAGTTGCAACAAGTCTTGATGGCAGATGGATCTGAGGGGGAGAAGAAAAAGTTTGAAATTTGGTTGTGGCATCGACGTCTGGGACATGCTTCTTTTGGTTATTGACAAAAATTGTTTCCTAGTTTGTTTGCAAAGAGTGATATTTCTGGTTTCCGTTATGATATTTGTGAATTGGCTAAAATTCATCGTGCTTCGTTTCCGTTAATTTTGAATAAAAGTCCGTTTCCTTTTATGGTTATACATTTTGATGTTTGAGGCCCATCCAAAGTCCCAACTTTGAGTGGCTCACGTTGGTTTGTTACTTTTATTGATGATTGTACCAAAATGACATGGTTATACTTTATGAAAACCAAAAATGAAGTGAACTTATTGTTTCAAAAATTTCATAAAATGATTGAAACTCAATACAATGCAAAGGTTCGGGTTCTACGTAGTGATAATGGTGGAGAATATCAAAGTTCTGATCTTCAAAAGTATTTGGAAGGACATAGCATCATTCATCAGACTACTTTGTTCGTGCTTCCTTGATAGCAGCAAAAACACAGATATCTTATTGGGGAGAAGCAATCACATCTGCCGCATACTTGATCAATCAAGTACCTTCCAGCTCAATTAACTTCCAAACATCTCTTCAAGCTCTTACTAATGTCGTAGTTACCACAACCGTCCCAAATCTACCTCCTCATGTTTTTGGTTGCGTGGCATTTGTGCATCTACACAAACACCAATGCACCAAGTTAACTTCTCATGCATTGCACAAAAAGGGATATCGATGTTACCATCCTCCAACTCGACGAATGCATATTATAATGGATGTGGTGTTTCATGAAGATTCGATGTATTTTTCATTTGAGTCTGAACTTCAGGGGGAGTACCATATGGAAATTCAGACTCTCGATTATGATTATCATATCTCTGAGGAGGATGAATATGGACAATCTGAACTAGTGAACTAGGAAGCGGGTGAGGTGGATATGAGTGGTCAACAATTTGGGTCCGAATATGTCTTCACCGAAATACCAAACCAATCGTCGTCTGTTGAGGGTGTTCTTAATTTGGAACCTGATCCATTCATGAAACGGTTACCACACCGTCATAATAGAGGTATTCCTAAACCCACATATGAACCTGAATTGTCTACCAAAGTCAAATATCCCATGAGCAACTATATGTCTAACCATCGTTTGTCTGAATCAAATAAGTCATTTGTAAATCAATTATCTACTGTAGCTATTCCTAACAGTATGCAGGAAGCCTTAGCTGATCCAAGGTGGAAAGCAGCCATGAATGAAAAGATGAAATCATTGCAGAAGAATGAAACATGGGAACTCGTAGAATGTCCACCAGGAAAGAAGCCAGTTGGGTGTCGTTGGATCTATACTGTGAAGTACAAGGCAAATGGTAGTATTGAATGATTTAAAGCAAGACTAGTAGCAAAAGGGTACACTCAAACTTATGGAATTGACTACACAGAGACATTTGCACCTGTAGCTAAGATCAACACAATTCGAGTATTACTGTCTTTAGCTGCAAACCTAGATTGGCCATTACAACAGTTCGATGTGAAAAATGTCTTTCTGCATGGCAAGTAATCTAACGAAGTATATATAGATCTTCCACCAGGATGCATGGTGTCAGAAAAGCAATGTCAGAAGGTGTGCAAATTGAAGAAGTCATTGTATGGGTTGAAGCAATCCCCGAGAGCATGGTTTGGAAGGTTCACAAAGTCAGTGAGAGCTTTTGGCTATCGTCAAAGTAATTCATATCACACTTTATTCCTGAAAAAGCAACATGGTAAGATTACGACACTCATCATATATGTGGATGACATGGTAGTTACAGGAAATGATCCTAAAGAAAGAAAAGCTTTGCAAAATTATCTATCTAGAGAATTCGAAATGAAAGATCTAGGTCCTCTAAAATACTTTCTTGGGATTGAAGTTTCTCGATCAAGTGAAGGAATTTTTCTGTCTCAAAGAAAGTATGCCTTAGATCTTTTACAGGAGACTGGAATGTCAGGATGTCAACCTGTTAATACACCAATAGAAGAAGGTCTGAAATTGTGTGTTGAGCCTAATCAAGTATCAACCGATAAGGGATGATACCAGAGACTTGTGGGGAGATTAATGTACTTAGCTCATACAAGACCAGATCTTGTTTTTGCATTGAGTGTAGTGAGTCAATACATGCATAATCCTGGAGAGCAACATATGAATGCAGTCATGTGTATTTTGAGGTATTTGAAGAATGCTCCTGTGAAGGGAATTTTGTTCGCTAAAAATGTTGATCATCAGAGTATAAAAGTATATACTGATGCTGATTGAGCCGGTGTAGTGGATGATAGGCGATCTGCATCTGGTTACTTTACCTTTGTAGGTGGTAATCTTGTGACATGGAAAAGTAAGAAGCAGAATGTCGTCACTCGTTCAAGTGCAGAAGCGGAATTTAAAGGTATGCCTCTAGGACTTTGTGAGGCATTATGGCTAAGACTCCTCTTACAGGATTTAAGTTACCTATCTAGGCAACCAATCCGATTGTTTTGTGACAATAAAGCCGCATGTGACATTGCTCATAATCCAATACAACATGATCTTACAAAGCATGTCAAGGTGGATAGATTCTTCATTAAGGAAAAGTTGGATGATAAGATTGTGGAATTGCCTAATATTCATTCAAAAGATCAATTGGCCGATATCCTCACCAAAGCTGTCTCAAGTCAAGTGTTCTCAAAATTTTTAGACAAGTTGGGCATGTGTGACATCTATGCACCAACTTGGGGGGGAGTGTTGAGATATTAGAAATGTTTTCCTTATATCATTCTTTCCTTATATCATTTAGTGTTGAGATATTAGGAATATTTAGATAATAGGAAAGTTGAGATATTAGGAAAGTTGAGATATTAGGATATTAGTTGTTATTTCCTTATATCATTCTTTCCCATTCTTAGAATGGTGATTACCCTCTATATATACTCTGTACATGAACGAATGAAAGAATGAATGAAAAAAACTATCATTTATCAATTTGAAGACTAAATGGGTAGAGAATGAATACTGGATGGTGGAGATGATAGGTGAAGCCTTTTGCATGATGGGGATGAATGATAGGTATGGTGGATGGGTAGGTTTTGCAAAAGGAATGCACTGTGGGTATTAAAGGCTTTGGAGTACATGGATTCGGACTTCTAGCCTCAATTCGATCTGGTTCTGGCAGTGAAGGAAACTGTGCGTGAACCTCATATGTTTCTCGCTCGACCTTGGATGATTTCACCGGTCTCTAAACATTTTGCTTGAAAAACAAATCCAAATAATCTATGCCCAACACAATGATCACAGTCCAATTAAAGTCTCTGCTTCATTTGAGCCAATGAGTGGTTCCATCAATTCCATCGAGTACAAGAAACAGTCTCTATTTCCAGGTCTTTGTTCATAGAAAGGATCTCAAATATGGGAGCCAAAACAACAACTTGAAACACCCATGTGCAGAATGGAAAGAATCAGATAATACAAAGGAGTGGAGCTTTTAAAAGATGACAGATAAGGACCGAATAACTAAATAATATGCAGAGACTCATTTCATTTTTTTTTTTTTTTTTTTTTTTGTGGGCTCAAAAACGGGTGGATTAAACCAGGAGAATGCATGTATATAAATTAAAAAAAAAAGGAGATATGAGAAGATTTCCCATGAAACAAACAATTAAAGCACAGTTAGATCATCCATGAACAAAAACAAAGAAAAATGGGATGAAACTACAATACCAAGCCAAGGCAAACTAACAAACGACGCAAAAATAATCACATGGAAAATAGATGAGAGAAAGATGATGATATAATGAACGAGGAACCCAAAACAATCTTATCGGGTAATGCTTCTTTCAAGCCAGAGTCTTCTTGGCTCCAAACCAACTTCCCTTTTCTTTTCCAAGCTCCCACCCTTGCTAGCTAAAAAAAATCCACACCAGTAAGCTTCACTCTCCCTTCAAAAGTGTCTCACTCTCAAACAACAGCCCCAAAAAGGAAAAAATCCCTCTTGCTTCCTTCCACTATTCCTTTTTTTTTTTTTTTTTTTTTCTGTCACCCCTCACCCAAAAAGATATCTCCCCCTAGCTTGCTCCCCAAGACAACAAAAAATATCCCCCCATCACCTCTGTAACCCGTCACCTTTTGTTTAGTTGTCCCCCTTTTTCAAACAACTCACCCATCAACTCTATTCTTCTCGTGCTTTCCATCCCATCTAGCCACCCAAAAAAACAACTCATTGTCGGGGTGGTAAGAAGAAGTAAGGAAGAAGAAAGAAGAAAAATAAGAAAACAAAAAAAGTTCTCTATCTGAGGGGGTCTACAGCACATTTGATAATTGTTTTTAAAAGTAATTCTGAAAAATAACTTTTGATAACCATTTTTTAAATTTGTTATTTGATTTTTGTTTTGGAAACGTAAAATATTTTTTAACTTATTTTTAAAAATTTTAAATCATTTTTAATTTTTAAAAATAATTTTTATATTTAATTTTTTTTATTCTATATGTTTATATAATTTTAAAAAAAATAACCATTAAAAAACATATAAAAACAACATAAAATAATTAAAAGATATTTTATTCAAAAAAATAGAAAATAATTATTTAGTTGTTAAAAGTATTTTTTTTATTATGAAAAACAAAAATACTAATACCAAAAACAGTTTTCAAACATGCAGTTAGTTTCTTCCACCTTCCAATTTTATCTTCTTTGCCCTTCACGAAACGAATCTGGACTTTTCCTATAAATAATTCAGACATTTATATAACATAATAAATACAGCTGGAGACGATTTTTAGAAGATGTTATAAAAGTCAAACACAAGCAATCATTTTTAAAAAATGTTTTAATATTAGATTGGAATACATCCTCTGTCTCTATATCTTCACCAGCCGACTCTCTCTATACCTTACTTCAACAGATAACTTTTCCGATCGATACTTTCCACAAGACCCACCAATCATGGCTTCCCCTTATCCCATCAAAAACGTCGTCGTTTTAGTGCAAGAGAACCGGTCATTCGACCACATACTGGGGTGGATGAAGTCCCTGAACCCAGAAATCAACGGCGTCACCGGAGCAGAGTCGAACCCTATCTCCATCTCCGACCAGAATTCCGTCCGGGTTCAATTTGGGGATGGGGCGGTCTACGTGGAGCCGGACCCGGGTCACTCCTTCCAAGCCATCTACGAGCAGATATTCGGACAGCCGTGGAGCGCCGACAACGGAGTTCTTGCTCCCACGATGGAGGGGTTCGTTCAGGAGGCGGAGAGACAAAAGAAGGGGCTGTCAGAGACGGTGATGAATGGGTATAAGCCGGAAGCCTTGGCGGTGTACAGAGAGCTGGTTGGAGAGTTTGGTGTATGCGACCGGTGGTTCGCATCGCTTCCGGCGTCGACGCAGCCGAACCGGTTGTATGTGCACTCAGCGACGTCGCATGGAGCGACAGGTAATGATACTGAGAAGCTGATCCTAGGGTATCCTCAGAAGACAATATTTGAATCTTTGGAGGAGAGTGGCTTCTCTTTTGGAATTTACTATCAGGATCCTCCCGCCACTCTTTTTTACAGGTAAACCTTCTCTTGGTTTTTCTGTTTTGTTTTTGTAAAGGCTTGCTAGCTGTTTGGTAATTGTCTGAAAAATAGTTTTCTAGAATAAATTTTGAAAATTATTATCAGATTTTTGTAAAATAAAAATTTATTTAAAAATATAAATATTTTTAATGTATTTGTATAATTATTTCTTAAAACAATCTAAAAAAAAAAAATAAGTGGAAATAATAAAAAATAACTAGTAAAATGTTATGAGAAGACAAAAAATAATTTTAAATTTTTAAATCGATTTTTTGTGGTTTTTTATTTTAAAAAACAAAAATTTATTTTTAAAAAACAGTTTTCAAACATACACTTCATTCATTTTTTTTCTCAAATACCTTTCCATACTGTCAAATTGAAAATTAATTTTTTTAACAAGAAAAGTGCTAAGCATTTATATAAATCAAAAAGTTTTATTACCAACATTTGCAATTATTGTTTGAAATATTATATTAAAAATATTTCAAATTTAAAATTATTGTATTGGTTCAAAGTCCCAAAACATAGATAGGAATCCAATTTTAGTTCTAATGATTTGAATTGTTGGCAATGATGAGACTGCTAGCTTCCAGACCTTTGATGCATATTCAACTTCTAATAGTTTCTTTCTTTAAAAATCACTAATCTTAACTAGATTTGTTGGGATTTAAATAATAAACACATTAATTTTAAATACAAGAGAAAAAGTGAATGAAAATGGAAAATAGATATAAACTTAGGTATTGTTTGTTTTTTAACTTAATTTTAAATAGAATTTAAAATTAAATAATATTTAATAATGCTAAATATTAAGTTGTTTGTTTTATAATATTTTATTTTATTAAATATTAAAAAAATTAACATATTATTTTTTTATTTAAAAAAAGTCAAAATTTTATAATAAGTTGTGAAAAGGTAAAATAAATAAATAATTTAAAGTCTAAAAGTGAATTTGTTTTTAACAAATTTTTTTCAAAAAAAAAACATTTTCATAATAATTAACATTTAAATGTTTTTCTAAACTCATGAAATGAATTTGAAGATTTATGTAAAACTAATTTACAAATTTTAAATCTTTTTTTTTTTTTTGCTCCATTTTTTTCTCTTTATTTTATTTTTTCTATATTTTCTTAAAAATTTCAAGAACCAAAAATAACATTAAATATTTAAATTTTTTATTAAATTTTATTTTTTATAATTTTTTAAATCAAAGGTTAATATATTGCAATTTTTGTGATAGATTTTTTATTTATTCATTTATTTATTTATTCATAACTGTTTAGTTGAACGGAGAAAATATGATTGAATATGCATATCTTATATTAAGATATCATTTCAAATGGAATATATATTCTTCAATATTATATTAAATGAGATATTTATCATATTTATATTTTATTTGTAAAAAATGGAAACAGAATTAAAAAAAACATATTGTATTTTGATGTTTATATTTGTTTAAAATAAAAATAATATTGCATTACAATATTTTTTATTAAAATAATATGAAATCTATAATATTATTTAGAAATCATTCTATAATTAATAATTTAATTAGTCATTTTTTATTTCTCCCTTTTAGAATATTCATAATTAAAATATTTAAAATTAATAAATAAAAAATATTATATTATATTGTTTGGTGTATATATATATATATGTTAGGATATTATTTTTAATAGAATATGATTTCTTTACATATTATGCATGAAAATGATATTCAAAATATATCATATTTAATAAGATATATTATGCCGAATATATATTTGATATATTAAAAAGAATAAAACTATTATATTACAATTATTGATATTTATTTAAAATAAAAATTATATTACATCATGATATTTATTATTAAGGAAAAAAAAATCAAATCTCTCAAAATGTTTGAAAAACGTTCATTCTAACCTTCATCATTTAGTTAGTGCTTTTTTTTATTATTAATAATATTTAAAAATAAAAAATATTATATTATGTCATTAAATATGGATGAAAATTATAATAAAATATCAGAAAAGGAAAAAAAAAAGGGTCCTAAAGTATATAATTAATTAAAATTCATGTCCCTACTATATTATGCCAATAGAAAAGCCGTTGAATAATGTGCGCTGTGCGTGCACGTGCATTTTTCATAGGATTGACACGTGGAATCCAAAGCTAAAGAGCAGGCTGTCAAAGGCTCAACAACTAAATCATGGTTGAGTCTTTTAATTGAAGTATAAATTATTGCCTGCTCAGGGCCCCTCCCTCCTCTACAGCCGCCTCGTGTCCTCATTTTTGCGATTCTCGCCTCTCCTTTAGTCCTCTACAGCCGCCTCTTGTCCGCGACTATCTTTTTTGGTCGCACATTTATTATATGCCTCAAAATGGTTTAGTTGTAACAACTCCATTTTGATTTTCAAACTATGCTATACGTTTTGTCGGCATCGTGGTCTTGACAATCATACCTGTGCATTAAGATTCAAGATCCCTTCTTCTTCTTCTTCTTCTTCTTCTTCTTCTTATTTTATTTTTATTTTTTAGAAGGGGTGAGAATTAATTTCCACCATTAATTGCATGATCCAGAGGCGCCGACGATCTTTTGGCATTAAACAATTCTCTCACCAATTTGAAATGTTTGAATAATTGACTTTTGGATTCTCTGACCTTTTATACCATGTCTGCTGCTCTCCACCCCACCAAACTTTTTTTTCTTTCTTCTGTACTCTCTCATCTCTTCCCCAACCTGAGAATCAATGGCTTCCCGTTCCCCCATCAAAACCGTCGTCGTTTTGGTCCAAGAGAACCGCTCATTCGACCACATGCTTGGGTGGATGAAGTCCCTCAACCCTGAAATCGACGGCGTCACCGGAGCCGAGTCCAACCCCATCTCCACCTCCGATCCAAATTCCCCCGTCGTCCACTTCACTGACGACGCTGGCTACGTGGACCCAGACCCAGGCCACTCCTTTGAGGCCATCTACGAGCAAGTCTTCGGCCACCCATGGGCCGCGGACTCCGCAGCCTCGTCGGAGCCTCTCCGTCCGACGATGGATGGCTTTGCTCAGCAAGCGGAGGCCAAGGAGAAGGGGCTGTCGAAGACGGTGATGAAGGGGCTCAAACCGGAGGCGCTGCCGGTGTTCAGTGAGTTGGTGGCAGAGTTTGGGGTTTGTGACCGGTGGTTCGCGTCGTTGCCGGCGGAGACGCAGCCGAATAGGTTGTACGTGCACTCAGCGACATCGTATGGAGCAAGCGGCAATAATACGGAAATGCTGGCTAAGGGGTACCCTCAGAAGACCATATTCGAATCCTTGGAGGAGAGTGGCTTCTCTTTTGGTATTTACTATCAATACCCTCCCTCCACACTCTTCTACAGGTATTCCTAATACCACGCTTTCAGTCAACAACTTGCTCTTCTCCCACAATTTTGCCCTTTCACGTTTCTATTGTGATTTTAATTTCTATAAATATTAAATATCTTCCTTATTTTGATTTTATCTAAAAATATGTTTCATAACTTTTTAGCAAGTGGAATTAACAAATTTTCAATGATAATTTTTAATATTCACGGGTGAAACACCAATAGTATTTGATAAAGCATAATTATATACGGTGGGCTCCATAGTTTGAAAATTTTATTTTAACTTTTAAAAAATATTTAAATATCAAAGATATTTTTATTTTTTTATATTAAATTTTAAAATTAAGAAATAAAAAAACAAAATATTTTTATTAATTTTTTTATATTTCAATTATAAAAATAAAAATTTTAAAATACCACTATAATACAAAAGTTGGATTATTTATTTATTTATTTTAATATTTTAGTTTTTTTAAAAAAGTAATTATTTCTATCAAGGTTTAAGTTAAGTGTAGCAAAACAAAACAAAAAATAATGTTAAGAAATTTTTTTTTGGTGCTTCAACTCCTGAGTTATTAATAAATAATATAATTAAAAGTTTGATTGATAATGTTTTTGAGTAATTTTATTAAAAAATTATTTAAAAAAGTGATTTTAGTGTAATTAAAGTTAAAGTTAGAGTGAGTTCGATAGTAATTTTAGAATAAAAAATTTCAAATATTGATATAATGTAAACACTTTTTAGAATTACTGTTAAAAGTGTTTTTAGATTAATTATTTATTAAAGCGTTTTTAAGAGAATCATTTATTGAAGTGGTTCTCTATAAAACACTATAAATAATTTATTTATTTTTAAATTATCAATAAATTTTAAAATTTTATAAAATATTTCCAAAATTTAACAAAATACTTAGTTTTTTAAATTAAAAACGTTTTTTTTAAATACTTTTTGGATTAAGGTTTAAAATGTTCTTTTTTAAAAAATATCGTCGAACTCTAAAAATGTGGAAAGAATTTTGTTTATCGGGGTCGGTGGGAAGCGATATCAGATAAAGCAAAGACTCCGACATGTGGAACCACCGTTAGCATTATCCATATCCCATGGTGAAATCCTCCACAAGAAAATTTACAAGTCAGGTATATGCCTCGGATAAAGCCACAAGTGCCCTCCCTCGAATCAATCCTTCTTTTATTTTTCAACTGTCTCGGTGCTGAGGAGCTGTAAAGTGAGGAGCATGGGAGGCAAATGCATTGGGATGCCCTAACTTGACTTTTATTCTAATTATTTAATATAATATTAGGTGTTTTTATTTTTATTTTTTTTATTATTTAATTATATAAAACATATTTTAAAAAGTTGAAAATGGTAGCTAATTACTCATCATTCGTAGTGGTGATCCAAGGCTTTGAACTGAAATAGCTTCGCTCTCAAATACCATCTATGTGTTTCCAGGAACCTCAGGAAGTTGAAATACATTGATAACTTCCACCAGTTTGATTTAGATTTCAAGAGGCACTGCGAGGAGGGGAAGCTTCCGAACTATGTTGTGATCGAACAACGCTATTTCGACACCAAGCTCTTGCCTGCGAACGATGATCACCCCTCCCATGATGTTTCCCAGGGCCAAAAGTTTGTCAAGCATGTTTATGAGGCGCTGAGAGCGAGTCCCCAGTGGAACGACATCTTGTTCGTGATTATATATGATGAACATGGTGGCTTTTACGATCACGTGCCCACCCCAGTCACCGGTGTCCCCAGCCCAGATGATATCGTTGGTCCAGAGCCGTATAACTTCAGGTTTGACAGGCTCGGGGTCAGAGTTCCGGCCATCCTCATCTCTCCATGGATCGAGCGTGGAACAGGTAATTATAAGCCTATTTAAAAAAGAAGAAGAGATTTTACATGATGAATGCATGCTGATGTTGTGTGGTGTTGATGAAAATTGAAAAATGCAGTGTTGCATGGACCTTCAGGGCCATATCCAACCTCGGAGTTCGAGCATTCATCCATTCCGGCAACTGTTAAAAAGCTTTTCAACCTGAAAGAATTCCTAACCAAGCGTGACGCTTGGGCAGGCACTTTTGAGTGTGTCTTGACTAGAGAAACCCCCAGAACAGATTGTCCAGGTAATTTAATAAATTAGATAATTAGTCATATAACAACACTAGTGTTTGGATTCCGGTCTTTATTTTGAACATTTTCTCTGTCAAAGTTACTTTGTCGGAGCCAGTGAAACTACGGGAGACGGAAGCAAAAGATGAGGCGGAGCTAAGTGAGTTTCAACAAGAATTGGTGCAGATGGCAGCGGCATTGAAGGGGGACCATAGAAAGGACATTTATCCACACAAACTGGTCCAGGACATGAATGTTTCAGACGCCACCAAGTATGTGAACAACGCATTCAACCAGTTCTTGGATGAATGCCAAAAGGCCAAGACAAGTGGAACCCATGACAGCTCCGACATTGTACTCTGTCCACAAACACCACCAAAACGGGCATCCGCCAAGTCCTTTGCTCACAAGCTATTTTCTTGTTTGATTTGCGATCATTGAGAAAAATTCTAAGTTGCGTGCCCCCCTGATTAATTCTCTCTTTGAAATCTGCCTTCACCTTCCATTAGAGGCTTTGAAACTCGTTTCTGTTCTTTTTATGCATATGGTGCCCATCTCCAAGACAATACTATAATTTATTGCATTGATTTTAAGCCATCCCTGTAAAGTAATTTGTTGGGTTAATTTGAATTCCTCAGTTTACTTCCATGTCTTTGCTGTCACTTTCTCCCATTTTCTTTGCTTCCAGGCACACCTTTTTATGCTCTTGCCCATTCTCTCTGGGCTAGTAAAGTGCATGAATTTCACCTCAAAAGCAAGTAAGCAATTTCAAGTTTTCCAGTATGGGCATATGATGTAAAAATTGTTTTTTATTTTTTTAAAATGAAAAATATATTTTAAATTTGGTTTTGGTTTTCAATTTTTAAAGATAAGATGTGAAGTAAGGAACAACTTTTAGAGAATAAATACATTATTTTCACTATTATTTTAGAAACAAAAGGACAATATAAATAAATTACAAAAAGTAAATGAAATTAAGTATGATATCTTTTTTAATTTCTTTTGTTTTCACGATACCGAAAATCTTTAAATATAAAATTCCTTTGAATTATGTATGTACGTATGTTTTTTCTCTTTAATTTTTCTTAAAAAAATTTCATTAACCAAATAAATCTCAAATCAAACTATACTTAATACATAAAATTTATTATTTTTAAAAATAATCTAAAACTCAAATAGCGATGTAATTAACATTAGAAATTTATGAATAAAAATTGGTTCATAATAACTCTGTTATTTATTTTTGCATATAATTTTTTTTTATTAGAGAAAACTTTAAATTATGAGACTATTTGTATTAATTTTTTAATAAGTTTAATTTTTTTAAAAAATAATTTGAAACTCAAAAAGTTAATTTAATTAATTTTAAATTAAATCAAAGCATTTTAGAATATTTTGTTTATATTTGTGTGCATGTAATAAAAAATTTAACTTATTTACATGTTAAAAAAAATTAAATTTTAGTTGTTTTTAAATTCATTAAATAAGCTATGATTAACAATTATGATTATTCATTTTTAACAAAAAAAAAAAAACCAAACGCTTTTATGAAAATCTTAATATCCATTTTTTTATAACATATAAAAAATAGTGTATGTTTTAATAGAAAAATAATTTATTTATTTAATTATAATATTAAAATACATATTTTACTAAAAAAAACTATTTATTTTTTAATTTATTTTTATTTACAAAATTATTTTCATTTTTAATAAGACTTAAATTAAATTAAATTAATAATTTATAAATCAAATTTATAATGTTTTTACAAAATCAAAATCAAACTTAAAAAATTGTTTTAAAATTAACTTATCCAAACAAGTTTTATTTATTTATTTATTTATTTTATTATTGTTTTTTTATCAAACACCCTTGTTTTTATAACAACTAAAAAACTGGTTTTTGTTAAAACATGGCTAAAAGGGCCCTAATAATTAAGAACACTTTTTCAAAAACAATTTTAAGTTGTTTTTAGAAATAAATTTTTAATTGAGAATTCAAATATAAAAACCAATTTTTTTATTAATTTTTTTTATACAATGCAAAGGTTCTTAGTCTATTATCCGAACTTCCAATTGTTTATTTTTTATTAAGTCATTATGCTTTACAAAAAGATCCCATACTTATTTATCAAACATGTTTTTTTTTTTAAGAAAATAATTAATTTTAATAAAATATTTATCAAACATGATTTTTAAATTAGAAAACTATTTTTATTCTAAAAATGAAAAACTATTTCCAATAGGTCCTTAAGCTTTCAAAATAGCTCCTGATACTGATTGAACCATTCAAACATTGTTTTGAAGACTCCAAATTAACCTTCTAAACTCCTGCATTGTATCATAGATTAAGAGGGTGAATCTCAATGATGAGTACCTAGAGGAGGGTGATGCAATGTTTTTAAACAAATTCAAGAGGTCCCCTCCTAGCACATATTATATTTCCTTATAATCTCTTGATTTATATTTTTCTCTTTCAAAAAAACTTTTAACAAAGAATTAAAATCATATGCAAGTATAAATGTAACAATATTCTCCTAATAATTTATAAATACAATTCACTTGCAAATGAATCAACATTTTCAAGCCTAAATTCACAAGAACGGTTAACTCCTCAACCCATTTCTCATTACTAGATATCATAATCAAATTGAGCATAAAATTATCGATCAAGATCGATTTCCAAAGGATAATTGAACTTATTTTAGCTCATTTTCCACCCATCCAACATATATGTCCAATCATGAAATTGAGATCAATATATGCAAATGAACAAAAGAGAAGGATGAGAGAGAGGTAATAACATTTTAACATGGAAAATCTTCAAAGAGATCAAAAACCATGAGCCTACAAGTGATCTAAAACATTTACTATGAAGAACAAAAATTGAATACAAGGTTTTTACTTAACTCAAGTCTCCAAATCCTTCCAGAATCACTTGACTATCATCTTTCCACTTTCAACTGCACACCTTCTTCTTTTAGAACACACTTAGAGTCCACATCAAGTTTAGTCTTGACCTCTTTGTAAATCTGTACAAGAAGAAAATAGGTTTCACCTAAACCCAAACAAATGAGAAAATAGGAGATAAATGAATGATATGAATGATCAACCCATTTTTGAAAAAAAAAATACAATGGAAAAACAATTTGGAAATCAAAATGAAGTAGGATTTTCTTGGAAAACAAACACCCCCAATTTGGATTGAAGAAAAATAGTTCAAGGAGAGTAAAAATGACAATTGGTGTCTCTAATGTTCTCCACCCTAAATTGGAAATGTTTTGGGTTAAATATGAAAGGGAACCTTTGATCCAATGACTAAAAAAAAATCCAAAAAAATATGGATTGATCTTACATAAATCTGGATCAATCCTAGAATAGGGCATAAAAACACTTAGTCAAAATACCACAACTTTAGTCTCCTCAACTCTTTTAAAAAGTAGTTTAAGAAAAAAAAAAGTAATTTGAAAACTTGATTGATTCACATTTACCTACACCCTCAATTACATACCTTGGCCTCTAAAAAATTCCAACATCTTGATCTTCATTAGGTAAGTAATTTGATGAATGATTCGAAAAACCCAAGTTAGGAGACTTGAAAATTTTCGTTTGAAATTGCTGACTTAGCTAAACACTCACAATCTACCCATTGGCAATTCTGGATCAAAACCCTTTACAACATGAATAAGTAAAAGCAAGCAAGCCCTACCCACTCTCATATAAGGCCACTCACTTAACCACACTCAACCTCACAACATAGGTACTACAAATCCTACAAATAAAACTAAAAAACAATTAGTAGCACTTGTATGAAGCAACTAAATATACACAATATATTCAAGTATCTCATATAACATGTATAGCCAAGTTCAAAATTAAGAAATATCTCATCTCACATGTATATCCAAATCCAAAATCGATAAGTATCTCATATCAACATGTCTATCAATGAAAAATCAACAATCAATAAGTCTTCAGATATTAGCAAAATATCTAATATCAATAAACAATACTTCTCCTCTTTTTTGTTCTAGAAAATACAAAGGGAAAACCATTCTAAACAATTAACAAGTTGCCCACAAGAATCTCCAATATCAAAAAATAAAGTATCCACATACCATTATGGATAACATCAAAACATTTAACAGGATACAAGAATCTTCCCATGAATCCCCTCATAGGGTCTCATCCAAAACCCTTAGAAGGTTCTCTACCACCATGGAAATAGATTTCAAGCCACTAAGATCTATCACCTTGAACTTTTGAGAGATAAAAATGTTGGGATTGGGCCCTAGAAAGCATGACATGGTGTAACACATTGAGATTCATTTATAAATTTATTTATTTATTTATGTTTCTTGGTTTTTTTTTTATTATCGTATATTCATTAATTTTTTATCGAGCATATACGCTCACATTACTTGCATTGTACATGACTTGGGTGCATTAAAAGTTGTACAAGAGATCTAAGTCATAGGTTCCTTGTAGAGTGATGAGTAGTCCACAATTGGTTTATGGATTTGGGCAATCCATCTAAGACTATAGTGCGTTACCTCCTAATTGGATGGATGGATTGTCTTGGTTATTGAGATGTGTTAGGACATTGAGTCTTGTTTATATGTTGGCAATTTTGTTCCTTTTAATGTTTAGCCATAGAAATCCTTTTAGATAGTGACTTACTCTCCATTGAAAATCAAGCGTTGTTGTTTGTCCAATCGAAAAGTCACAAGTACGTATAAAAAGATTTAACTTGTGGCAACTTAGACTCCTAAGAAGTATAAAAAGGAACAATACCTTTTTAATTAAAAAAATTGACCTTTTTGTAAAAGTTAAATGAAACAAGGGACGCTTGAGAGGGCAGTAGTGCTCAAGCATTGGGACCAATTAAGTGCTCGAGGTGCTCAAGCAGTGGTTAAGTGTGCTAGAGCACTCATGAATCGTATACTAAGAATTGGAGAACATTTTTTAGAATTTCATGCAAATTAGATTTGGAAACCTATTGATACCAAACCTCTTTAGGTTATTTGTCTATAAATACCTATCTATAACTCCTCAAGGGTTAGAGATCTTAATATTTTTAGAGAGGGTTTCATTGAGAAGAAAACCTAACGATCCACACCAATTCTAATATCTCAATCAAAGGATTCAAGCATTGAATCTTGGGTTGAAAACCTTCATCCCTTCACCGAGGTTGAAATGTATGCATTGGAGCAATTGGAGGTTGCTGCGTTAGAGATATGAATCAAGTTGTAGGTATGGGAAAGTAAGTTTTTAGGGTAAAATGACCAAGTAAATTTGTGTAACTTAATCTCATATAGTGAATTTAGATTAGCGGTCTTAGACCTTCTGGTTTTTTATCTCCACAATTAGTATGGGGATTTTCCACGTAAAAATCTTATGCCTCATTGCATATCTTTATTATCTTGTTTACATTGCCTATAATTGAGAAAATTGATAATCTCTAACTACTCGTAGGGAAAAGTTAATTGAAATATATAAATATTTATTTAAAATTTTTAAATACACCCATTTACCCCCCATTTGGGTGTTACCCTATTGGACTTTAGATTTTTCAAGATGGTTTTCCTATGGTAAGTGCACTAGTGTATGTGATACATATTGGACATGATCTACAATGAATCATGATGTAAGACTATAAGCTATAATGATTTACTAAACTACAATATTGAATTGACTCTTAACCTTGAGAGTGGATTAAGCCTATGCCAAAATCAATATGAGACTTTGACCTATGGATGAGACCTTAAAGTGACCATATATCCCAATGGATTAAGTCAATACTGATGGAGGTTGGTGGTAACAAATATTCTTAATAGAGGTAGCATGATATTTCATGGTACTAAGATAGTGTGCCCCTTTGAGTGATCCAAAGGACATGTGATCTAGAAGATAATGGTCATAACATTTCACTAAGTGAAATTTGACATATACTCCTTAGAACTAGAATATGTTAATTGATCACATAATAAGGAGGATTTGTAACTCAGGGATTGGAAAGGTAATCTTGATAAGTGATAGCTTTATCTTATTAGATTACGGACACTAGTTTATGTAAAGTTTGCATGTACTGGATAATGGGCAAAAAACCCAAACTTTGTCTCATTATTATTTATATAAGATACTAGAATACAATTGATTCTTTGTAATGGGATGTTGAATCTATTAGGATAGAGCCATTCAAAGCATGGCATGATGTAATATATTTTTGGATTTTATTATTTATTAATAAAGTAGAAGTTCACTTTTATCTCTCTTATTTTCATTCATTAATATACATTGTAAGCATTTTAGTATGCATATTTTACATTATACGTGACTTGGGTGTATTAAGAATTACACAAAAGATCCAAGGGGACCAAAATGCCTACTATAGAGATGATTATCAAAATGTCTGTGAAACCTTGTGTAATTACCAAAATGTCCTTATGCACAAAAATGAACCTAAAACTAATTCAATCCTCATAGGTTATGCCAACAAAGTACATGAGCTAGAGTGAGGAACACTAGGACCCATAGAACAATATTGGCTCTCTCAAAATCCAATTCTTTAGTTGATTCAACATCCCACTATAGAGAATTAACTACACTTCAGTACCTTATACAAATAATAATAAAACAAAGTGTTTGGGTCCAGACCTACTATCCATTGCATTCAATCTCCCCATGAATTGGTGTTTGTAGTCTAATAAGTTGAAAGCTACCAACCTTTCAAGACTACCTCTACTATCCTCGAGTTACAAATCTTTTATTATGTGTTTAACTAACATATCTTAACTCTTCAAGTGCCTATGTCAAGTTCCACTTAAGGGACTAAAATGCTCATAATTTGCATCAACATAAATCCTTAGGATCACCCAATGGGACTCTCTATCTCAATCCTATGAGATATCATAGTGGTTCTATTGAGAATATCTACTACTACATGCTTTTATCAATAGTGACCTAATTCATAGGGAATATATTATTAGTTTACGATGTCACACATAAGTAAAAAGCATTTTTAACTTTAACACAAATTCAATATTCTCTCAAGGTTGAAAAACAACACAATGAAGCAGCTTAGTGAAGTCATGACTACTTGTTAGTCTTATGTCATGACTTATTATAATTCTTGTCTAATGTGTAACCATACAGGCTAGTGTGCTCACCATGGGAAACCTATCCCAATGGCCAATACCATTCATCCTACCAATTAGGAGGTAGTGCACTACAACATCTAATGGGTTGCAAAAGCCTATGAATCAACTGTGAACAAGTCATCTACTTACAAGGAAGTCATGATTTGGATTTTCTGTACAACTCCTAATGCACCTAAATAATGTACAAAGTAAGATATGCGAACAAGAATCCTTATAAGGTATAATGCATAAAATTAGGATAGATAAATGTAAACTAAAAAATTATTAATAAATAATAAAAATCAAAAGTTTATTATATCATGTCATGTTTTTATGGGCTCTATCCCAACATAGGGACCCAATCTATAGAGAATATATGACCACCTTAGGGTTTCACCTATAAATCAAAGTCATTGATGACCTCAACACTATAACTCAATATTCTCTTAAGGTTGAGAATCCATGGAGAATTGTAGCTTAGTGAATCATGACCACTTAATATCTAATGTCACAATTCACTATAGGTCATGTTCAATGTGTAACCAAACACACTAATGTGCTTACCATAGAAAAACTATTCTAATGACCAGAACAAGCTCTCCAATTAGGAGGTGGTGCGCTACAATCTGTAATGAACCGACGGTGAACTATTTATCATCTTGCAAGGAACTCATGACTTAAATATTCTATGCAACTCTTAATGCAGATCAGTCATATACAATGCAAGTCAAATAACAATTAGTGCAAATAAATATAGAAAAAGAGAACTAGAATCATAATAATGAAACTTTATTATGCTACATCATTCATGCTTTCAAGGGTTCTATCTATTAGGATAGAGCCCTTAAAAGCATAACATGATGTAATAAATTTGGAATTTGTTATTTATTTAATGATGTTTCAATTTCACTTTTATCTATCTTTATTTCATGTATTATACATTATGAGCATTCTTGTTTGCATCTTTTGCATTGTATGTGACTTAGGTGCATTAGGAGTTGTACAAAAGATCTAAGTCATGGGTTCTTTACAAATAGATGACACGTTCACAATCGGTTCATGGGTCTAGGCAACGTTAAAGGTTGTAGTGCACCACCTCCTAATTGGAGGGAGGGTTGGTATTGGCTATTGGGATGGTTTTCCCATGGTGAGTGCACTAGTGTGTATGGTTACACATTGGACAAGACCGATGGTGAGTCATGACTGAAAGCTGTCAAGTAGTCATGACCTCATCAAGCTGCTTCATTGTGTTGTCTCTCAACCTTGAGAGAATATTGAGTTTGTGCTAAAGTTAGCAGTGACTTTGACCTATAGGTGAGATCATAAGCTGATCATATATTCCCTATGGATTGGGTCACTATTGATGGAAGTCGATAGCAATAGGTATTCTCAATAGAGGCACCATGATATCTTATAGGATTGAGACAATGTGTCATCTTGGGTGATCCTAAAGAGATGTATTCATGGAAACTATGACCATAGTAGTTCCTTAAGTGGAACTTGACATAGGCTTTTTGAGAGGTAAGATATGTCAGTTGAATACACAATAGGAGGATTTGTAACTCAAGGATAGTAGAGGTAGTCTTGAAAGGTTGATAGCTTTCACTTTGTTAGACTATGGACACCAGTTCATGGGGAGACTGAACACAATAGATAGCAGGTCACAGACCCGAGCACGTAGTGTCTTATTATTTACATAGGATACTAGAGTTTAGTTGATTCTCTATAGTAGAATGTTGACTCAACTTCAGAATTGGATTTTAAGGGAGCTAGTACTCTTATGGGTCCTAGCGGTTCCCGCTTTGAGCTCATATATCTTATTGTCATGTATTATGAGGATTGGATTAACTCTAAGCTAGTTCACTTTTGTGCATAAGGGTGTTTTGATAATTACACAAGGTTACATAAGAATAGGTGAACAAGGTCTCTTGATTGGGCTAATTGATTAATTAGTAGGCCCTATTGGGTTAATTAATCAATTATGACCCATTTTGTGCTAGATTAAGTGACCTAAGCCCATGTGGGCTCAAGTCATTTAAGCCCAATTAGGAACCCTATAAATATGCCATAGGGGTTAGGGTTTCCATAACTTTTGTCTTCCACCATCCAGAGAAAAAGAGATTCATAGCCTTCACTCTCTTTTCCTTCCCACCAGAAGTGTGCCAAGAATAAGGTTGAATCATTGGGAGGAAGATCGTGGGTTTATGAGACTTCCAACAACTTCAAGACTGTCTTTAACACTTGGATTTTAAGGTTTGGGAACATTCAAACCTAAAGGTTAGTTCTTTAACCCTAAAAGATCAATTTTTTAAAAATTTCTATTGCTTCTGTTACTTATATCTAAGATGCCAACACTATCCTAGCATGAATAACTTATCAACTTATAAGGAACTCATGATTTGGATCTTTCGTGCAACTCTTATGCTCTTAAGTCATGTATAGTACAAATGATCCAAGCCTGGATTCTTAGATAATTTTTAATACAAATATGGATAGAAAAGTTGAAACTAAAATCATAATATGCAAATATATTAATGAAATCTTATTTCGTTACATCATGTCATGTTTTTTAAGGGCTCTATCCCAATATTAGAAAGTTTGAATAATTTCATAAGTAAATTAAAAAGCTTATAGTTGAGTCTAAGACATTAGCAAATAAAATCCTTTTTAATAGGAAAAGAAAAAAAAACTCATTGGGTTTCAAAAGCTTTCACCCAGGCTAAGCCTAAGATGAAGATTCATGATTCCCATGTTGTTACTTTAAATTCAACTTTTAATATTCCAAAGACTAGACAAATTTAGATGAGGAAATATGATTTTGTTGAACTTCGAAGTAAAGATCTAGTTTGCTTTTGTTCCACTCCTTTATATTCTCCTAGGATTTCATCTCCATCTTTTGAAACTTCTCCTTCTCAATAAGCATATTATGTTTTGTTGCCTAGGGTCTTGCATCGGTATTTCATCCTTACCCCTATAGTTTTGTCGATTCTAGGAATCTTTAGGAATTTTCAACTTGTGTTTTATTCTTAGGACTTCATTATTTACATCCTATCACAGTTAGGAGGCGTATGTTTTTTTTTTTTTTTTTCTTGAAACTAGTATTTAGAACCATTCTTTTAGAGAAATTCATATTTCTTAGAATTCTACGTCCATCATATTTCATGGTTATGGTTTGATAAAAACTTTTGGTTTCTTAATTTATTATTATTATTTCCAAATAGTTTAAATGATCTTTCAATTTTGTTACTCTTTGAAGTATTTATTCTTCTATTTATTATTTTTAGGATCACTTTAATTTTCATTTATAATTTGATAACACATTAATTTCTATTGTTTCTAATTGAAAGGAAATCTTCTCAAGTTTAATTATTCTGTAAAGATTCAAATTCAGAGAATTCATGAACATTGTGTATTTTAAATTAATTTGAAATTTCATGTTTAATATAATTAAAAATTTAAATCTCCCAAAGTGAAAAAGATTATGTTTGGTTAAATCAATATTTCACATCTTTAAACCAAGAGTGAAAGCCATCATCTGCGAAATTGGAAAAATCCCCTTATGGAAAGGCTACCAATGCATGAAAAGCAATTTTTTGTAGTACTGGTAAATGTCTCCATTATGAATAAAAAAAAAAGAAGAAGAAAAAGAGGAATCATCAATTGAAGGGGCATAAATAAAGTTGTGCTTTAAAGATAAACATTTTGTCGTGTAAAAAAAAAAAAAATTGATGAACTATTTTCAAATTGAATGAGTTTTGAATTGATTAAAAGTCAAGCATGATCTAATGAACTAACTAGATTTATAAATTGAATAACTTTTAATCAAACAGTAAATTGATGGCCTTGAGATTAAGTTATTTAAGTGATTTTATTATTAGTCACTTTTGAAAAAGTTCAAAGTCTAATTGTGATCAATTTGATTCTTTTGATAACTTTTATGAAGAATTTGTATGATTTGAGTTCCTTTTTCTAGATTACTCGGATTATTTATTATCATTTTAATATATTGAGTTCCAATGTCATTTTGAAAGCTATAAGCATGTGAATTAATATCCTTCATATTTGAATTTTTTGTCTCCAAATTTGAGGTGATTTTGTGAGTATTTTGCATGAAAAAGTAAATTTTGAGTGCTCAAATGAGTGCTAGAGCTTTTAGGATGCTTGAGACAGGCTTGAGAGGCAAAAATAAAAACTATCCACCATTGTATAAGTTATATCAAGCCCCTTATTAAGTGCCCATCAAGCGTTGAGAGAGTTTGAGCACTCTAAAGTTGCTTCAAGTGCTATATCAAGTGCTTGTGCTTGTTTCTCAATATAAATGCATATTTTTGCCTTTTTTTGGATATATTATTTTTAGTCTTTTTTATTTGTCTTTGCAATTTTTGTGACAAAAAAAAAATCATTTGATTGTTTAAAAATGCAATTGATAATTTGGTATCGGTATTTGTGATAATATCTAAATGTTTTACTAGATTACTTAGATTTATCTATTTTTTCCAATCAAGATGGACAATGATCATATTATTATTTTTTTCTCACTTACTACTTTCATAGGATTTAACGTCTAACCATATGCAAGACAAGTTCCAAACTTGAAGAATTTTCTAGACATGATGTGCATATTAATTCTTCATTATTACTTTTCATGAGATTTACTGTTTAAGTGTGTACAAGACAAGTTCCAAACTTTAAGAATTTTTTAGATGTGTTGTGGATATTAATTCTTCATTAGGATGTTTGGTCAAGACAAGTGATATTCAGTGATTAGTAAACTTGTTATGAGACTATTAAGGGGTTACGTAATCATTATTTTGTCATAAAATTATCAAAGAGGGAGATTGTTAGTGTATTAAGTTATTTAAATTAAGTTACTAATTTTGTTTCATCCATCTTAATTTAGAACTCTACATAGTTTTATGTAATTTACACTCTTTTTAAAGATTCAAGGTTGTTGCATAATAAATCAAGGACTAAATAGGAAAGTATGGTTGAGTTAATTGAGGATAATGATATAAAACAATAAAAGTCCATAGAATGGACTTATATGGAAATTAGAAATAAAATTAAGTTGGAAAGAATTTTAAATTGAAAATTTTAAAAGGAAATATTTTCAAATTAATAAAAGCAATTTCAAAAAAAAAATTGGAAATTTAAAAAGGAAAATTTTTCCAAACCTTTCAATAAATTTGGAAAGTAATTTAAAATAAAGATTTAAAAAGGAAAAATCTTTCTAAATTTTTTAGGATTGATCTCTAAGTTACTTTCTTCTTTTTTTTTGGATTTTTTTTTTATAAATTATGATTTCTAAATTAATTCCAAGTTTATTACATTTTCTTTAATATAAAATATATGTCTCTTGGGAGAGTCCATAGAACTTACGCATTTAAGCTTTCAGTCATTATTTTTTGTACTTAACTTGAAACTATCAAGGGTGTACATGTTCCATTATTGGGATCATCAAAGATATTCACATCCCATGAAGTGTTGAGAAGTCCACTAAGAAGCATGTGTGATGTTGCGTCATGGACACGAGATGAGGTGTAAGTTATAGCTCTATGGTCTCTTATCTCATAGTTTTTACACCTACAGTTTTTATATCTGCAAAGTCTCTAGAAGGCTTTGTGGGTGGCTTTCCATGTATAATGCTTGTCCTTGTGTTTTCTCTTTTAATTGATAAATTTTTTATGAAATATAAAAATTAAAATTAAGTTAAATTATAGAGTGCTATCTATTCTTTCCCCTCTAGGTAGTTCCATAATAAGATTATAAACTTCTAGATGATATAATTTAAAAATAATAAATAAATAAATAATGTGTGGGCTTGTGTTTCAATGGGTTGCTCAAACCTTCAATTTGTGTCAACCTTAATTTTTCAAGTTGATATTTTCCTAGCATAAGTTTGATCCTAATTCATTCAAACCTTGTCCACATCAATTTGAACCTTAGGTTGAGCATGAGTTGGCAAATTAGACCCAAGAATGAAAATATCGATTTTTGTCAATATATCGATTGATAACCCAATTTTACATATACATCCCAATGTATTAGGAAATATCAATAGATATTTTGATGAAAAATTGAAATTTTGACATAAAATATCAATGAATATCTTGATACAAAATATCGATAAGATGAAATTGATCAAAACTCATGAAAATATTGAAAAAATTTATAGAAAAATGACATAAAAAGTAATAATAGACATTTTTTAGGTTGTTTTGTTAAAAAAAAAAAAAAAAAAAAGATATATGTATGACATAATTTATGACATTCAACAAGAATGTTCAAAATTTTAATCTACATTTCATATAGATTTATCTAATTTGAATGTATTTAATGGCATAAAATAAATGGTGACATATACAAGTATTTCTTTATTTTAAAACATTAATAATTTTTTTATAAATTTAAATTTAATTATTATACAAAATAAATGATATTTAAATTAATTTATTTTCAATAATTTCATATATAAAATCTATGCATGTATGATTTGAAACAAACAACACAAATAGCTTGGTGGCATCACCCTTCATTTTTTGCAATTTGCAATCCCACATCAGTCAGAAACAACATTTAAAACGAGTATTTAAGCAAAGGGCTAGAATAAGTTAACGAGCGGGCTGAGTTGGGCATGGTCTCAAAGGATTCAGTAGTATAGGAGATATAACTCTTAAGGCTGAGTCATAAAATCCCATGTCAAAAATTTTGAAATCCAACTAAAAAAATCGGTGACATGGCATAAAAATCTTGGAAGATTCAATGAAAATCTATTAAATATCAACATATTTACCAATGTTTTAAAATCAAACTGGATTGCTCGACCAGTCCAACTACCGCCGATCATCATTCCGATCCGATCCAACCCTTTGAGTTGGCCAGCTTTTGAACTGGTCTCAAACCATTGGAACTGGTGGTCTAATCGTTGAACTGGCTGACCCGGCCGGTTTTTTATGAACTAAATGGTTCAAAATCCAACCCCCTCTCTTTCTGCTTTCCTTTCTCTCCTAGATCCTGCCCCTGCGCATTTCCCCCTTCCTAGCTGTTGTTGTTGCCCCTCCCTTCCCAACTCTTCTACAAGCCTAACACCGAGGATTACATGTCGACGACTCACCCCCTTCAATATCCATTCCCTATCACCCTCCCTTTTCTCTCCTCATCTCCTCCCCCCACACACCCCCCACCTTTTGTCATTGTCATTGTCGCTTCAACTTGCATTAGACTTTCACTCCCATCTTGATATTTTCTTTACATTTTTATGTTTATTTATTTTATTAGTTTATTTCCGTTAACTTTATGATTTTAAATGAATTTTTGAAAATATTATGTCATTGAGATTTTAAATAAATTTCTAATTTTAAAATAAGTTTATGATTTTAAAATAAATTTTAAAATTTCTAATTTTAAATTAAAATTTTGATTTTAATTTTAATTTATTTTTTGAAACAAATTTTATGATTTTCAAATAAAATTATGATTTTTAAATAATATATAAATTATTGTTTTTATTTTTTATAATTATTTTTAATTTAATAGTATATAAATTACATATTTATGACATCATCGGTTCGATCATGGTTCAACCACCGATCTGATAAGTGAACCGTGAATTGGTAATTCGGTTCTGAAAACATTGATAATTACACATTAATAAGAACAAACAATTTAACTCTTAACAACATTTATGTATTAATAAAATACACATAATCTAAACACTTAATGACATTGAGCTCTATTCAAATCTAAATATTTAAACAAAAATTTATTTACCACCTAACTCATTTTGATTATATTTTTTCTAGGGTTTTTGGGTTTATGAATGAATGTCTAAAATATTTTTATAATTGAATAATATTTTGATTTCAATTATCATATTTGTAGGTTATATCATGTCATTTATATTTAGTCATTTAGTATCAAAGGCAAAGAGTTTGGGTCATCCTTCTTTGTAGAAAATATATCAGTACAATTTTTACCTAAATAGAATAAAGCAAATTGAAGCAAACTAAATTGCACTAAATTTGGTTAATTTGGTTTAGTGACTAAATCGGTTAGAATCAATTCTACTTAATCAAAACTAATCAACATTGGCTAATCATTAGCCTAAATCAAACCATGCCTACTACATTTTTTTTTTGGGAACATATACCCATGAAAAAAAACATATTATTTGATTACAATATTTTGTTCATCAAAGTGAATTAATAATAAATAAATAAATTATTTAAATTATTTTTTTGTTAAAAATTGACATATTGTAAATCCCAAAATTTGTTCCAATTTTATTTTATATTAATTTTGAGCCCAATTTTAAATCTCAATTACATGTACTATTTTAGGCTCACTCACCCTTCAATTTTTCGTTTTCATTATTTTGTAAATTATTTTTTATTTTATTTTATTTTATTTTATTTTTTTATTTTTATTTATTCATTATATTTGTTATTATTATATTATATTATATTATTTATATATATATATCTTTCTTTCTTCTATTTCCTCTCTCCTCTCTCTTCTCTTCCTCCACCTACCCCCCATGCTCTCCCACGTCCAAAAGCTCCCCCTCTCCCTCTCCAATCTTCATCATTCTTTTATCTTTTTTTATTGTTTTTATTTTCTCTCTCCATTTCCTAAGATTGGCCGGCCCTCCCCCCATTTTTTTTTCCCTTCCATTCTCGTCGTTCCCAAGAAAAAGTGGTTGGCTTTCCCCTCTCTCTAAGCTTCCCTCTTCTTTCTTTTTTTTGGCTTATGGGGAGCTTAAGGGGTTTTTGGGGGGGATTTTTTTCCCCCCTACTCTCACGGGGTCAGCCCCCCATTTTTTTCTTTTTTTTCCTTTCCCCCTCCATTCACTTCATCTCGACAGCTCCCTACTTCAGACTCCTATTCACAACTGGCCCATCTCCCCATTTCCTCCGTCTGATTTTTTTTTCCTTTCTCTTCTCTCCCCCATCAGCACACTCGGCTGCCCATCCGGCAGCTTCCATTTTTATTTTTTTTTATTTATTTACTATTATTATTATTTTCTTTTTCCCTCCTTAAACTCTCACACTATCAACAGCGTGACGCCGGTGCCTTTTTCGGCGCCCCTCCATCCCCATTTTCTCCCATTTTATTTATTTATTTATTTATTTATTTATTTTTATCCTTATTTTATTTTATTTTTGTTTCCAAAAAGCCATCCATTGCAAGGTCACTAGTCGGTCGCCACCGGCGAGTTCCCGTCGGCCGACGACCTCCTCCATTTTTCTCTCATCCTCTCACTTTCCCGTATCACTCATTTTCCATTTTTATTGTTATTATTACTATTACTACTATTGTTATTATTATTATTATTATTATTATTATTATTATTATTATTATTATTATTATTATTATTATTATTATTACTATTTTTTTTCTTTTTCTTTATCTTTCTTGATTTGATTTTAATAACAATTGTAGTTTATAAAATTTGAATTATTAGATTAATATGTACTTTGGGTTAATTTATTATTAGTGGATTAATTTGAAATTTGTTAATTTGGGTTTGTGGGCATATTGCATTTGGCGATTAATTTGGAATATTTGGATTATATTAATAGCATATTGTTTATTTTATTTGAACTTGGGCTTATTGCTTATAGGTTATTTGTTTGGGCTTATTGGATTTGGCTTGAAATGTTATTTCCTTTGACCATGTGTATTATTCATGTGGGCCTATTGGTAATTAGTTATTTGTTTGGGCTTATTGGATTGAGCTTGAGATATTATTTTCTTTGGTCATGTGTATTATTAATGTGGGCTTATTAATTGATGTGAATTTTGGGCCCACAATGTGGGTGAGATTTGTTGGATGATATGAATATTTGATATGAGCTTGGTCGATTTGAATTATTTAATTTGCACATGGGATAATTATGATGTATATTAAATTAGGCTTGGATTATGAGATATTAAATTTGGGCCTAATTGAATTTATTTTGATTTATTATATTTGTGCTTGATTAATTATGCTTGTATTTTGGTAATTAATTGGGAAATTCTGCACTATGATTATGGGCATGTGAGATATTTTTGTGGGAGTATATTTGCTAATTTGGGTATATTTTTTTGGTGAAATTTATTGGGCTAATTTGAAGTTTGAATTTGGGCTTGAATATCCATTGTGAATTTTATACATTTTTAGATATTTACATTTATGCTATTTTTGTTTTTGCATGGCCCACTCTGCAATCTTGTTGGATGAGTACGAATTGATGACGCGTGGAACTTGTTGTAAGTTTATTTGGGTACATATTTTATTTCCCACTTTTATTTGATTTTATTTTTATTAGTTATGGTAAATATTTGTTTGTATATATTTATTGAGTGTTTGCAAAATTGAACATCGAACAAATTAGAAATTTTATTTAAATGAGATGAAGAATTCAGTAAATGTATTTTGATAAAACAATAATTTTAAAATATTATTTTTAATAAAAGAAAGTTTTTTTTTATCATTTATAAAGATTTAGAAAAATATATTTAGAAAAATCCAAAATAGAATTCGAAAAATTGTTTTTAATAACATTATCCAAAAATTTATTTGTTTAACAAAAATTGTTTTGTAAATAAAGTTGTGCCAAAAATTAATTTTTAATAAAATTGTCTAAAAATATTTTTTCAAATGAATTATTTTTCTTTAATTAAAATGGGATCAAAAGTGTTTTTTAAAAATAGAGAATTTAAATTTTTGTTTTTCTTTTTTTAATTAAAATTTCTTTTGCAAATAAAGTTACGTCATTTTAAATAATTTGTAAAAATCACTTTTTAAAATGAAAATGAATCTAAATACTTTTGTAAATAAAATTGTAAAAAATCATTATTTTCTAGTAAAAGCAAGTAAAAATAATTGTTGTGCCCAAATTAAAATTTCATAATAAGATATTTTTATACAATAAGTGTAAATAGCTTTTTTGAAAATTGAATACAATAAGTCTTAGAAGTTTGTTATGACATGGGAGGAATTTTGGTTCAAATTGATCTTTTAATCAAATAAAACATGTGTTTTAATCTTTTTTTTTTTTTCTAACTATTGTTCAAATTAACCTTCTCCATTTTTTGTTTTAAAATTATTTAGAAATCACATTTTAAAAGTATGATTTCAAACAAATTTTTATAAAAGAGAAAAAAAAATATTTTAAACAAAAGTTTCAAAACAGGCATCTTTAGTGTGACTGAAAGGCCATATTGAGCCCAACTTGGAAAAGCTATTGTATCTTTAATTTTTTTTAACATAGTGAAGGATGTAATCTGAGTTAGAGAAAAAATTAATTAAGGTGTGAATAATATAGTAAAGTTTTGCTAACTAAATGTTTGATAAATTAAATATTTCTTTTATGTACAAGTATTATAGTGGAAATATAATACTCTATCTAGATCAATAATTTCATTAAAAATAATAATTTTTCTAGTTCCAAGAATTGTAAAGGGAAAGAGGATAAATAAATGGGAAAAACAAATATACCATGACCTCCTATCAAACTAAGTTTGGATACGATGTTAATTATCGATTTTCGTAAAAACTTAAATTTACAGGATTTGGGCTCAATATAATTATCATACTTTTTAACACCCTCCTTTATGTGTCACCCGTATAATTGCAAATTGGGGAGCTCAATATGCATATCATGTTCCGTAACACTAATAATATTATTTTACAAGGGTTTTAATTGATGGTAAATTTTGTATAGGGCAAATAATTTTTTTTCTTAATAATTAATAATGAAAAAGATTAAGAAGGTGGATAAAGATATGTGAGCAAGGCTGGATCCCCAGCCGCCTACTGCTGCTTACAACATTGGTATAAACGTTGCAGAGCATTTCTTTCATAGATTTCATCAAACAAATGGACTTTCCAACAATCTCTTCATCCTCATCATCATCTCCTCTTTTACCTGCTCAATAGTCAATCCTTTGTTTGCAGTCGCAGCTCGGCACTGCAATGCCGAAGCCACCCATCCCTAGCTCCGCCTCCGACTCCCTAATCTCCAAATCGCACCTTCCTTCATCTTCCCGGTCTTTCAGTTCATCCCTCCCCTCCTCCAGGCCTTCCTCTTCCTGGAGGAAGAGAGTATTCAAACAAGCGTTGTCCAGCCCCGGGAAGAACAATTTATCAAGGCATTCGGACTTGACAGAAGAGAGCCTCGAGGCATATAACAGGAGGAACGAATTCAGTCCCAGTCCTTACTACAGAGGCCTCACCGATTCCTCCCTTTATATAAGCCGGCAGCGCGCACCCAGCAGTCCTGGAAGGGAGAGCCATGCAACCACTGTTGCCACTTCAAGCTCTATCTCCACCTTAATTATTAAGGTCCAAAAGTGGACTTCCACTTGCTTCACCTCCAAAAGTGGTAGAGAAGAAGATGACGTTGAAGAACCAACAGTGGAGGCAAAGCCTGCTGCTTCATCATCATCATCATCATCCAAGAGTAGAGGGACAGTATTGACAGTAGTGAAGGAAGAGAGTTGCAGCTTGGGGATCAGCAATGATGTTGTATCGGTTAACCCGGAGAAGCCATTGAGGGAGAGAGTATCAGAGGTAGAGGTTCCCGCACCGATAATATCACAAAAAAGGGTAGTCTTTGCGGAGAACGGTGAGACCGTGAGTGATGAGAAAGGAAAGAGTAAGGATTTCACATGGGCTGACAAGTATCGGCCCAAGGCTTTGCCAGACTTCATTTGCAATCGAGACAAGGCAGTTCAGCTCCAGGATTTGGTGAGATATTAATCCACTATTCTTATTCGTTTTTTTGACACCCAATTAGCTTCTTCTATATCAATTAGCTTAAAACCTTACCCATCTGAACCCGAGTTTCCCAGAAACGATTTAAGGATGAACAATTTTACAGGTGAAAGTGGAACAGCATCCTCACTTCATATTTGAAGGACTTGCAGGGGTGGGAAAAAAGACCATGATCTCGGCTTTTCTTCGAGAAGTGTTCGGACACGATAGAGTACAGGTATATATAATACTGCCAACTCAACACCCGGAATTTACAATTTGAATCAACTGCATCAACACCTAGAAATCAACTGTCTTTAGTTCTCAAATGCTACCTTTTCCGGAGTTCTTGACGTTGGTTAATGAATTGTTTTGGTTTGGTGCTCCACAGACAAGGGAGGAGTGTAAGGAATTTTACTTGAAGGTAATTCTGAGAGCTTAATTTGCTGTTGTCTCTCCATTTTCATTTGTTCATTGACTACACTTGAAGTAATATCTGACCCAGCATATATGTCTTGATTTTTCATAGCATTTTCAATGTGTAGCATGTTCTTCTCATCCCAGCTGATACTCGGCTGTTCATCTCATCTCCAGAAATAACCAAACTTATTGTTTATGTTCTCTTTTGGTGTCCATGCGAAAATCAAAAAGCATCACAAGTAACCAGAAAATACCAGCCTTTTTTTTTTTTTTATGAGTAAATGACTAGAGAAACATATTGCAGGGTGAATCAATACGTAGCATCCGAGTAAATGTGAAGGTATCTTGTCATCACATAGAGGTCAATCTCTCTGACCTAAAAGGGTACGAGAAGCAAGTCATTGTTCAACTTATCCACGAAACAGGCAACAACAGAGCCAACAAGGCTGTGCGTGTCAACCAGGAAGTCCAGTGCAACCAGGACAATCGCTATGGTAAGTTTTCCCATGTCTTTAAAGCAAGAAATATATTTAAGCTGCTTAAGTTATTAAATATATAGATACATATAATGTTCTTATAGTTTGTTGAACATCTTTACAGCAATTGTTCTGTACGAAGCAGAGAAGTTATCAACAGAGGCGCTACTATATTTCAAGTGGCTACTAGACAAGTATGAAGGGCATAACATGGTCTTCTTTAGCTGCTCCGATACCTCAAAGCTTGAACCAATTAAGTCACTCTGCACGATGATTCAGCTTCTCCCACCATCTGATGAGGAGGTGAGATCAATCAAACCCCATGAATTAACAAGTTTAAATGACTTTGGTCTTCGCTCTACTAGTCTACTTCCAACTTCAAATCTTCTTTATCAGATTGTTGAAGTCTTGGAGTTTATAGCTAAACAAGAAAGCATCAATTTGCCACGAGAATTGGCTGAAAAGATTGTGGGAAACTCTAAGAACAACCTCCGTCAAGCTATTCGTTCCTTTGAGGCTACCTGGAAGTTCAAGTGAGCGCATCATCTTTGGTGAGATGCATTTGCTTTGCACAAGTAATGACATTTTTGTTGGGTGGTTTTTCAGGTATCCCTTCGAGGAAGATCAAGAAATTAGGACCGGGTGGGAAGATGATATTGCCAGGATTGCAAAGAATATCATTGAGGAACAAACCCCCAAGCAGTAAAGTGTTCCTCTTCCCCTTCCGCTTCCTTTCACAATCCTTAAAAGGCTATTTCAATATGGCCTAAATAAAAAGTAATATCAGGAATTAGTGAAAAATCTCAAAATCTAATTTGCTTCTTTCTTTACCAACCACAGCTTTGGAGTCTCACAGTTTGTTTCACAGGTTGTATAACATCAGAGGAAAGCTCCAAAAACTTACAGAGCACAATGTAGCTTCTGAGTTCATTTACAAAGTAAGAGTTTCCCTACCCCCAACCCCCAACCCCTTGTTACGTGCTCATCATGTATTTTAAAATTTTCCTAATCGACTGGTCTTCAAATGCAGACTCTGGTTGCACAACTTAAGATGCAGCTAAACTGCAGCTACTTACAAATCCGATTCGACAGCATATTTGATGATTACTATGTATGAATTGAACGCAAGTAAATCAATACTTGTTTCAAGATGTTTAATGGCATACGATGATAATCACAAACCTCCCATCTCTCGTGTGCATGCAGAGGGAAGAAGGAAGCATGCAGAAGGAAGATGGAAGCATGCTTGAAACTGATCGTTCATTTGCGCGTAATCGGCATGAGGAAATAGGCAAACGCCTTAGTGACCCCACGAGAAAAAATGCTCATGATGTGTTGAAGATCGAAGGTAAATTACCAATCACACAATAACTATCCTAAAAATTGTTTGGTTTTCCGTTTCCCTTCCTTGATCACATAGTGTGGAGAAAGTCATAACTGTCTCTCTCTTTTCAGAGTCTATTGCTAAATTCATGAGCTGCTACAAGTCTTTGTTGAACAACCAAGGCGTACCATAAGGCTATATGTCGCCAAAGGATTTTACACTCTGGAAGAGAAGAGTCGAGAACCCAGGCATTGGAAGCTTGTGGGTTTGTCAATCTTGTTCCTGTAAACTGATGGTTTGTCTGTCAAGCTTGAGGCAATGGCTTGAACAATTAATTTAGGAACCACAAGTGCAGAATAAGCCGAAGTGCAAAGTGGTCTATGTGTTGTATGAATCATACATAAACATTACGTGTAGACATAGCATAATTTAGCTTTACATCAGAGCTTCATACAGAATTTCATTCAAATATATGTATACATAGAAGTAATAATTTGACAATCAAAAAATTAATTGTTCTTTCATAGCTCTTTTCCAGACGGTTTCAGTTGTTGGGGAACCTATATAATCTAGTGACCTAGTTTTTCATGATTTTAATATAGATTGAAACAATGTTTCAGTTGTGTTGCCTTGATATGCTTCATAATGATCTAAGATGCTAAAACATAACATAAAGGGGACCAGATCCATGATGTTTGAGATTCCAAAATAGTGTTGTTAATATCAACGAATGTCCTGCGAAAAGGATCGGAGTCGGTTGAATGTATTTACCAAAATAACCTAATCCCTTTTTGGTAAGACCCGCATGTAAATAGGCCACAGATGTGAGGAAAGTTAAAGTAACAGTAATATTTATATCATTCATGGGTGCGATTAACTCCCCATGAGGTGACTATATGATTTTCCAAGGTAAAAAAGCCGTTGACCAATTCGAAAACTATATTCTTCTCCAATCTCAGTTTTGCTCAAATCTCAAATAAATTCAGACATATTTAAGAAAATTCTGACTGTCAAAAGGATGTTTTGTGGATTCCGAACAGCTAGAATAATTGACCCTACTAAGATAATGATTAAGGATTACAACCCACGAAGTAACAAGTACTTGGGTATGAACTTGAAAATCCCCTATTTGCCAATAGAAATGTTGACTAACTTCCACACTAAATATATCGCATTACCCTTTTAGTATGTTGATGGACCTCTAATAGGAACAGAACTTTAAAAGGAATTATTTCGGTTTAACCATCTCTTTCTCCACTTACCTACTTGAATTGTCTATTTTGAATACCAACTAATCTCATAATATCCCAAAGTTTTTTTATCTCTTTTAGTTGCATTTGAAGCTTCTAACACACCATACACCAGTTCAACGGGAAACTACTTAAAAGAAATTACCAATACCCAACAACAACGATGGAATAAGATTAACTTATGAGCAGCTTAGCAGGTGAATTGGCATTTTCCATAATGGCCTCATTCAAAAGGATGAATTTCTAATACAACTGAGCAGCTTCACTCAGAGCACATTGAGCTAGAGCTCACCTATATGAACCGAACTACCCAAACAACAAAACAAAACTGAAAATAAAATTAGATGCCTACCGGCGAGATCTTGTTTCAGCATGGGGCATGAGAAATGGATGGGCTTTACGAAACAAAACTTGAGTAGAAGGTTCGATCTATCAGGATTGAAGATTGCAACATTTGCATCAAATACAATTAAGATGCATGGAAGAGAAGACTTTTGCTTCAAGATATGTATTATTAAGATCACAATACAAGCATTACATGCTTCGGCAGATTATGAAGCCCAACACAAAGCTTAATCTAAAATGAACTGTGCATTACTACTGTACAAGCAACTCAGACCAAATGTTACAAAATTGGAGAAATTCATGTTCTACTCTATTGAACAGCTAATCTCTGGAGATGATCCAAGAATACTTCAAAGCTAACATCATCTGTAAAGAGTATATCCCCTCCTGGAAGAGAAGAAGCAGAGTTGTATGTTGCAGAAGGATTCAACTTTGCTAGCAGAAAACGGGCCTGCATAAATTCATAAATTTGAAATATCATAACTACTAGCCCCAACCTCAAAAAATACAATGGGGTCAGGGAAAACAGGGAAAAGTTGCATATTTTACAATTTTCATATTATAACTGCAAGCCCCAACCTCAAAAAAATACAATGGCATCAGGGGAAACAAGGAAAAGTTACTTATTTTACAATTTTCATATCATAACTACTAGCCCCAACCTCATATCAAGTCTAGCTCATTACATACTTAATTTGCCATATTTGACACCACAGCAACCAAGCACCTAGACTGAAATTTAAACTTTATAAGAGCACCAATTGAAGCATTACATTCAAACAGTGCACATGGCTATTTTTCAGGCATATGGATCTTACAGATGACATCAGATTGTTCAACTCAAGGATCGGCCAGCTGGAGTTCCAGAAGCAAATTCATAGGTCCATTCAATGGCCTTTAGTGGTCTCTAGCAGAGCGCAAAGGAGATGATGTAGATTATTCAGCCTAGGTTTTAGATACTGATGGGCTGTGCTCTCTAATATTTTTGCCCCTTTATTTTCATTAGTTGAAAAGCATCTGTCTTTATATCACCATATGTACCTCTTTTAATTAATAGATTCCTTGTTTCCTGGCCCTCCAATAGGCCACTCAACTGGCAGGAACTTATCCTCAAGAAGGGAAAATCCCAGGTTCTAGTCCTAGCCATAACACACAATTAATACACGACTCTTGGGGGCAGGAGTTTCCATATTGTATTTATGAAAAGAAAAACGTTCAGCACCAACTTCCATTTATGCCCAGAGTCAAAGGTCATTCTTTTGTTTTTAACAAAAAACAACAATTTCATTGAATTAGAAAAGAAATAAAGGATATAAAAAGGACAATGTACTGCTCTTTGTTAAAAAGACAATCCAGATTAAGAACAAACCAATATTATTTATAATTGCATTTTTGTAGTTTAACTATTGTGCAGAAAGGCGAAGAATTATCAACCTGGGATCCATGCTGATCACAAATGACTAAGCGAGGTACAGGAAACCTTTCTTTAATTATTGCATCAGCATCATCTCGTGGAGCCCGCAGCAACTGGGCAAACACCTGCAAGGACAAAAGCATTGTGGCAAGTCTATTAAATGATATTTTTGGAATTTGAATATGGTAAAAGATTGAACCTAGCCAACCATCCATTACTTAATATACTTGTGAGACATTTCAGGAGTGATGAGCTTTCCTTTAACACCTCATAAATGCAGATCTCTCACTTTAGATTTGAGAGGGCAAAGAACTATATTAAAAAATAGCATAGTCTCCCTTTTATCTCATGAATGTATGGTCAATGACATGAGAATGCTTGTGAGTCAAAAGAACCTGAGAAATGGAATGGAAATAAGGACAAATATAAAACTATTGATCTCAAGAGAACCCAATGACACTTGACACAGTTCATATTTGGTTTAAAAGCCACCACAGGCAACAGAAATCAAGTGTGGGTCAGATCACATGCATCCTTTCCTGAGTAGGACAACTCTCATATGTTCTCCAAGTAGTGGTGGTTGCCTCCACACCCGAAACATATTTTACATAGAAAATATATCAAATTGTTCCCATGGCACAACACCAAAGGGCAGTCAAGGTTCAACATTGCCCATGGATAAAGAAAAACCGTTTCAACATCAAGAACAATAAAAACTAGAGCAGACATATCATAACGAATTCGAAATTGTAAAGCAAGCATCGTCCACTGGTTCTATACCCGATTCATAACTAGAAAGTTTCTCTGGTCCTTTACTAATCAAAGCTAAAACTCTGGAAATAAAAAATGCCAAAATGGGAATAATACTTGATATTATTAGAAAAGCCCAGAAAATATCATATTCATAAAGCAGAAACATAGAAGCATTCTTATGAATGTGGAAAATATACTGGATTAGCCGACTCAAATTGGAATTGTCAAGTCATCCATAACAGTTTAGTCAAAACAAGAATTCATTTTATTTTGATTGAACGAACTAGTTTCGTTTGTTTGCTGTCGTAGGTATCTCCTTTGAAGATTCATTAACTCGAATCCTATTTCCATTATACTTTTGTCAACAACAAAAGTATGACACAAGAAAAAACCAAGACCAATAAAAATCTTGACAGACCAAAAAATAATTTAGCTCCTGAAGAT
Source organism: Vitis x doaniana (assembly GCA_030345155.1). Taxonomy (NCBI): domain Eukaryota; kingdom Viridiplantae; phylum Streptophyta; class Magnoliopsida; order Vitales; family Vitaceae; genus Vitis; species Vitis x doaniana. The sequence goes on from CP128323.1 coordinate 9,747,599, forward strand.
AAAGTGGGCATGATCATACCTGATTTTGTGATACTAGTAGAATAAACTCAATCAACTGAGCAGAGTAGAATTGAGTCAATTGACTTTTCTGGACTTTTGCAATGACTTTAATGAGTCACAGTTGGGGATTCTCTATCCAACACTATCATTTTTCATCATTAAATCACAGTATACTATGGCTTTTTAGTTAGCATTTTCCAATCGAAGGGACTAAACTAACTGCATACCTGAAGTAATGATGGCTACACTATTACTATCAGTCTAGTTTAGACTACATGTCCATACAAAATTACCTCATGTTCAGGCTGATTCTGATATCCAGCATTTCGCCACTGAGCAATAGTTGCACCATGAAATACAACAACAGTAAAATAAGAGTCCAAGAGTAGGATCCTGTCAGCTGCAATGGCAGCCACATCAAGAAGAGCTGGTTCTGGGCCTGAATGAAATGAATAAGAAATCAATGAAGGCTGAATCATCACAACTGAATTGGCCACATTTTCCCGGTTCAGGATCATTCTAAAGTATGCAGTCTCATCTGGGCTGTTATTAAAAACCTGTGACAAAAAGAATTGCCAGAGATAAATCTAGAGAAGATAAGAGGGGGCGAGAGTAATTAATCATCATCAAACTACGATTATAAGATGCAAAGAAAACCAATAGTCAGTTATACCTGAACAAACTGAGAACGTCGCAAATGAAATATAAACTGGGGAAATATTGAAAATCTTGGAGATAAGCTGAAAGAAGATGGGTTGTCCTTTTGGTAATCTCCAAACCGAGAACATAGTTGAATCAATGATCTATCCAACCATCTAATGGGGTCAAACTCAGCCTGTGTATCAAACATATCTTATGGTCACAAAGAGGCAAAAATATCACCATAATACAAGTCAACAGACAATCACAACAGATATTACAAATTCCAAATGAACCAACAAGAAGACCAAAAAACCAGTTATTGGGCGAACCAACTTAAATATACTACACAGGCCTAATAAATTGAGTGAACCCAATGCAACAAGGGCACCACTATTTTAGCATTTTGATTTTAGTCTTCATCATGTTGGATCTATTGACGCAGATATGTGCTGGTACACTCTAATGATGATGAAATAATATCTTGATCAACCACCATATAGAGGCCTGCTAAACATGAAGATATGTAAGGGCCCAAAAATTGGAGATAATAGACAATGGTAGATGAGTAATTCATATTTTGTGAAGTGTGGAATTTGATTAAATGAACTACATGAACTGTTTATAAAAGTATATTATATGTGGAGAAACATGTTTTATAGGGAGATAATGTAGTCCCTGATTTATAGGGATTTAGTTTATTGATCGTATTCTGTGATTCATAAGGATTTAGTTTACTGATTTATAGGGATTTGGTTTAGGGTAGTTTCCATTTTTAACATGCCTATGGCTTATCCTTTTGTACGTAACTGGATGTGGATTCTATTTTAAAAGAATGAGATTTTCTTCTCAATTTTTTCCACATGGTATTAGAGCTTTGCCAAGAGAGCTTCATCAGTAATTGCTACCCGTGAGACCACCAAAGATGCTGAGACAGAGCTAGGACATTTTATCAAATCATCCTCGCTACTCCCCTCTCTCCTTTCTGTCATCACGAGCATAGGATCCACAATCGCAACCCCAAAAGGCCTCTGAACTGTCCCACTATCCCCTTTCTCCCCTCTTTCAGCCATCACGACCTCGCCACTCCCTTGAGCCAACTTGAAAATTGCAACTTGAGAAGATAATGAATCCTCAAGAAAAGGCTCGCTGCCCTTTTCATGCAGGAAAAGGACATCAGGACCAAGGAGCAGCTCGACTCTGGTCTCCTCAACCAGGGTCGTACCCTATTCTCTTCTCTTGACTGAACCACCAACATTGTCCCCTCCTCTGCTCTCTCGCACAGAAAGAACACACCCCTCGTGCACCTTCTCAGCAGATGAAACGACGAGGCCTAGCAAGCTCGCTCCGCCTTTTAAAGCTCCACTTAAAGGCCCATCCTTTGCAGAGGCCTTTCCCACCTAAGCTTCAGCACAAGCTTGGGTCAGGCCCAAAAAAGGTGGACTCACCCCTCTTGAATCCAAAGACGAAGAGGTATCCCCAAAAACACCACCATGGGCCTCTTCCAGCCCCTGTCCGCCCAAACAAGGAGGCCCAAGAACCTCCCCACCATCCTTCACAAAGGCAACAGGCCCAACTGCCCCACTTTCTCCCATTACAGCTGCAACCCTCTTGTCACACCCTAGGAAATCCCCTCCTCATCAGAACTTGATGCAGAGTCCACTGTAGCCTCTCCTACCAACCTTGGCCTGCAACAAGTCAAACCTACTGCTACAGCTTTTGCATCAAAGCCTACAGCACCGTCTCCCGCCGCTTTAGACCTACGGCAAAGTGACTCAATAGCTACTACAATACTCAAAGGATGTATCCCCATCCCACTCATTTCATCAGCGCATGGAGAGACCTCCACTCCCCCAACATTTTGCTCACTGGGCACACGGTTTGTTCTTCTTGGCTCCACAAACAAAAAACCTGGCAGAGCTTCCCACCACAAATGTAAAGAGAAGCTAGAATTTCCCACTACCACTTGCAATGAACTAGGTAAAGAACTCCCAACACGATGCACCAAAACCCTGGCCCAATGTAGATTAGTCATAAGAGTTGTGTCTTCATCCACAATGACAAATCCTCCACATTCATCCCCAATTTTCTTAAACACCACCCGACTCAAAGGTGTAACGGGAAACCCAACACCCTCACCCACATTTCCTTGGCACGACCCCCCTTGCCCAAACAACCAGCCTCGGGAGTCCACCTCACCAAGTGCATCACCCTCTCCTTAACCCTTCAAGAACCTCTGACAAGCACCTTTTCTACCTCAGCAAGAATCTCAAAATCAAAAAAGAGCAAGGTACATCCAAAAACTGAAATCTTCAACCCCCCCTCTAGAGACCAAGTAGTAGTCACAAAAGATTTCAAAAAAGAAAAGTCAGATGGCTACTCTAACCCCTCGTCAAACCACCCGACCAAACAACTGCACAGAGACTCCTCCCTGCCTCACACCTCGCTTTCTCCAATTTGAACCCAGAGCGCTTCCCCTGCTACTCCACGAGGCTTCCTTACAACATCAGCAAAAGACCCATGGGTTGTCTCCTCCCTACAGGTGCTCCTTGCCTTAGCAGGGGGGCTCACTCTCCTAGTCTCAATTGAGGGGGGTACACCTAAATAACGCAGCTTCTCCGCTAGAATCAACCATTTCCTGTCATTCCAACTTGAACCTCCTGCCCCCCTCCACCCAACCTTTGCTCCATCTTTCCAAACCCTCATCCTTGCAACAATCTTCTACCCCTCCCAACAACAGTCGCAAACTCAAATCCCCGAACCTAATCCAGTCAGAAAAACCTCTGCCCTTTTCCACAATAACCCCTCTCAGTTTTCCCCTAAACTCCTCTATAAAAAGGTCAAAATTTTTTTACTCCATTGCAAACCAGCACCGTCCACCTCTCATGGCCATCTTCAAGAGCTTCCCTCTCCTTTCATTTCAAACCTCTACCATGGTTGACTTTTGTTAACCAACTTGCTGCTGGTTCTCCCATCCCTTCTCAGAATTTTTTTGTTTATACCGATGCGACCATTGTTGAAAGAGAGGATTATTCTACTCATCCTTATTTTCAGGGGGAGACATCATGCATGAAGATAAGGACAACGATTCATTCTTACTTGACTTGCCCTCCATTTCACAATCTCCCTCGTCCAAGCCCACAATCAATCCTAGTGTCACTCCATTTTTTCCTATTATGAAATCACCCTCTTCTAGTCCCATGTCATTAACTAAAGTCAAGTTCACAATCCTACTCAACCAATCCAGGTATACCATAGGAGAAAAGAGTTTGTTGTTGAACTAGTGCAAATCCAAGAGTTGGAACCAATCTTTAGAAATGAGGTCGGTGTTTTACCTTGATCTTCTTTTGATTATTTTTGTGCTATCATTGATAATAATGATCTTAATCTACCCAGTGCTCTCAGGAAAGGTGTTCATATCCTATAATAGATTGTCACCTTCCTATTAAGCCTTCCTTACCTAACTAAAAATTTGAGGCATTAAATAGTGAAAAGTGGAGATAAGCCATGAGTGGTGTGATGGAAGCACTAGAAAAAAATAGAACATGGGAGATAGTGGAGTTGCCAAAAGGAAAGAGCCTTGTGGATTGTAAGTAGGTTTTTAATGTAAAATACAAGGCGGATGGATTAATTAAGATGTATAAAGCAAGACTTGTTGTCAAGGAATATACCTAAATTTATAGAGTAGATTATTTAGGGACCTTCAAACCCATAGCCAAGATGAATACAATTCGGGTGTTGTTATCGTTGGCCACCACCTTTGAATGGAATTTACAACAATTTCATGTGAAGAATGCTTTCTTACATGAGGATCTTGAAGAAAAAATCTAAATGGAAGTTCCTCTTGGATTTGGCAAGGATCTAGAAAGTAGAAGAGTGTGTAAGCTTAAGAAGGCCTTGTATGGTTTAAAACAATCTCTTCATACTTGGTTTGAGAGATTTGCCAAGGTGATGACTACAAATAGATACAAACAAAGTCAAGGTGATCACACTTTTTTTTTTTTTTATTTATTGGAAACGACACAAAGATTTATTGATAGATAAAAATAAGTACAAAAGAAGGATGAGGAATCCTCCTACCAAAGAAAGCTAAACTAAAGAAAAATACACTGAAACACAAGCAAACACTCTAAAAATACCACTCCCTAAGGAGTACACACTGCTATCCAATCAAGTTGTATCACATTAAGGGGGGTCCCCTTAAAAACCTTGGAACAATAAGCCCAAAGAGAAGCAAGGAAAACAATAGAGTCCCAAAGATACTCTGAATTCCTTGCTTTATCCTCAAAAATCCTCGCATTTCTTTCCCACCACACAATCCGAATAAGAGCGATGTTTGCAGCTTGCCACAAGACTATCCCCCTCTTAGACGAACCAAATCCATTAAATTTGATGTACATCATGTCAAGGATGCTCCTCGGGGGGACCCAATCCATCTTAGCTAACTGAAATAACCTGTGCCACAACCCAATCGTCAAGGAGCAATGAAAAAAAATATGATCAGCTGATTTCCCATGCTTCATCCACAGAATACAAATATCCGGACTAAGGGCTTTGTAGGGTCTTCTCACTTGTAGCATGTCATTAGTATTCACCTTCTTGTGTGCCACTAACTAGATGAAGGACTGCACTTTGAAAGGAACTTAAGAATTCCAAACGAACTTAGAAGGAAAAACCTGAGGAGATCCAGAAAATTGGGATAAAGGTAGAAAGAAAGATTTAACTGAAAAAAGCCCTGAAGAAGATAAGGGCCAAAATCTGGAATCTGGAACCAAAGGAGATAAATGCAATCCATCAAGAGATCGCATGAGGCCTTCTAAGTCCTCTATCTCAGAATCTGACAGGTTACGACCGAAATTTAAATTCCAAGAGAAAGGACGAGTAGGACCGAGAACTGAAGAAATAGGTATGTTTTTATCCAAGACTACTCTAAATAGACTTGGATATTGAGAACCCAAAGGTTGGTCCCCCCACCACAAATCTTCCCAAAACCGAATTTTTTCCCCATTTCCTACCACAAACTGAGTAAACGAGGAAAACTCCTGAAAGACTTGAGTAATAGCCTTCCAATGACAGCGATGTGACCATCTGACTAATGTGTTAGCATCCCAACTATTGGAGTGTGAACCATAAATGCTTAGTATGACCTGATGCCATAGAGCTGAACCCTCTCTAGGGTACCTCCACAGCCATTTCCCTAAAAGAGCGAGATTCCTCAGAGAAATATTCCCAAAACCCAAACCCCCTATTTCCTTCGGTTTACACACGACATCCCACCTGACTAAATGATCCCTTTTGCCTTCCCCAATCCTTGACCATAAAAAATCCCTCTGCAACCTCTCGATTTTTGCAGCGACTGAAGCGGGTAACTTAAATAAAGAAAGAAAGTAACAGGGCATATGGGTAAGGCAAGATTGGATGAGAGTTATCCTCCCTCCGAATGATAGGTATGCCTTTTGCCATCCATCTAATCTTCTTAAAATTCTCTCAATCACAGGATCCCAAAATCCCCCTGCCCTGGGGTTCCCACCCAAAGGAAGACCCAGATAGAGTATAGGCCAGCCTGAAGCCTTGCATTCAAGTGTCTCAGCCAATCTTGAAATATAAGCTTGATCCAAATTGATACCATAAATATTACTCTTGTCTAGATTGACCTTAAGCCCAAAAATATGCCCAAATGCTAACAAAAGACTCTTGAGAGTCTGCAAGTCTCCCTCCCTAGTGTTAGAAAAAAAGATGGTGTCATCGGCAAATTGCAAATGAGATACCCTAGTTCTGTTTCTACCCACCCTGAAACCCTCCAACATATTTCTCTCCTCTGCTCTCAAAAGCATCTGACTCAATGCATCTGCTACTAAAGTAAACAAAAAGGGGGATAAAGGGTCACCTTGTCTTAATCCTCTCGATGCCTTAACCCAACCTTTGGCGCTACCATTCACCAATACTGCATAAGATACCGATGACAAACATCCACTCATCCATTTTCTCCATTTAGGACTGAACCCCTTCTTCTCCAACACTTGATCTAAAAAATCCCACCTCACGTGATCGTAAGCCTTTTCAAAGTCAATTTTAAAGACAACACCTTCCTCCCCTGATCGTCTTCTCTCATCTACTATCTCATTTGCTATGAGAACCGCATCCATTATTTGTCTCCCTTGAACAAAAGCGCCTTGAGTAGAATGGATGGTTTCATGTAAAACCCCTCTAAGACGCCCTGAGAGCACTTTGGCTATTATCTTGTAGAGACTAGTGATCAAACTAATGGGTCTAAAATCTGAGATTTTCTTTGTCGTACTCTTTTTGGGCAAAAGAACAATGAAAGAGGCATTAGTGCTTTGATTGATAACTCCGCTCCTATGAAATTCTGCAAACACTCTCACTAAATCCTCCTTAATCACATCCCAACAGTCTTGGAATACTGCAATAGTAAAGCCATCAGGCCCCGGAGCCTTGTCCCTATCCATCTGAAAAATGGCCTTAGAAATCTCTTCTTCAGTGAAAGGGGCATCCAAACTTATCGCACTCTCTTCCGAAATAGGGGACCAATCTAATCCTTCAATACTCCAAGACTCTCCTATAGGACTCGCGTAGAGTTTTTCAAAGTAAAGTAAGATCTCCTCTGTGATTCTCTCGGCATTATTCAACACTAAGCCCCTTTCATTTTCCAAAGTCTTGATATATTTCCTATTTCGCCTGCCATTAGCCACTTTATGAAAAAACTTAGAGTTGCAATCCCCTTCCTTAACCCATTTCACCCTAGCTTTTTGTCTCCAATGGATTTCCTCCCTCAAAATTAATTCCTCTAGCTCCCCTTTTCTTAAGGCTCTTTGATCTAACAATTCAGAGGTGAGACCCCCATCCTGCTCAATGACGTCAAAGTTAGTTAAATCCTTGAGGATACTTTTTTTCTTTTCATTAAGCTCTCCAAAAGAAATCTTATTCCATTCCTTCAATTTGGCTTTAACAAATTGTAATCTCCTCATGAACTTGTGGCCTTCCCATCCGTTTCCTTGAAAACCCCTCCACCAAATTCTAAAGTTCTCCTTGAAACTAGGATGTTGCAGCCACGTGTTCTCAAATCTAAAAGGTGTTGGGCCCCACATGAACGGGTTGGTATCCAAAGCAATTGGCCAATGATCCGAGGTCCTTCTGATAAGGGTTTCTTGAATGCCTTGGGGAAAGAGCTGCCCCCACTCATTTGAGTAAAGAAAACGGTCTAATCTCTTACACACGGGAGACTCTTGCATATTTGACCAAGTGAATGATGCGTTCCGAAGAGGTGGATCAAGCATTTCACATTCTCTAATAAAACTATCAAAGTCCCTCATGCTTGAAGTTAGTCTAGAGCCCCCCAATTTTTCTGTACTTCTCCTTATGACATTAAAATCACCGCCCACACACCACAACGGAAAAGTTAGACCATAAATGTCATAAAGTTTCACCCAAAAATCCTTCCTAAGTGAGGGACTATTTGGACCATAAACTGCAGAAATCCAAAGAGATCCACAGCCCTCCAAGGCGAACTTAACCGATATTGAGAAAGAGCCTAATACCACTTCCTCCTTGCACAACTTTTTTGAGTCCCAAATGAACAAAATCCCTCCTGAAGCCCCACACGCTGGGAGAATAACCCAATCCTTATTTCTGACCATCCAGACACTGCCCACTAGCCTTCTGTCACACTTCTCCTTTTTTGTTTCCTGAATCATCACAACATCCGAATTCTCTGACCTAAGGAAATCTTTAATCACCCTACGCTTATTACTTGAACCCAAACCCCTAACATTCCAATTGATAATTTTCATGGAAAAACACTCAGGCCCTAACCCTCCAAACCAAATCCACCTGGATTCAAACGCCTATGGGCCTCTATTCTTCCTCCTAGAGTACACCTTAATGTCCAGAGAGCATAGAACCTCTCGCACTTTAGCCATTTTCCTAGGGGACAGGCCATCGATAAGAAAGTCTTCCGGTGGGGATGCCACATTAACCCCCGGACTGCCTGACATCAGGTTAGAAGACTTCCCAGGGGTAGATCTCTCAGACATCTGGTTAAAAACAGCTCTTTGATTCTCCTCCTCAACATGGACAGGGATGCCAACAAAATTTAAAGGGTCAACATCGCCTATTTCAGGAAAAATTTTAAATTTACCTTGATTTACCGAAGGAGACTGGGAAAGAAATTCTGAATTTAGGAGATGAGGACCGGAGGGACTCGGTGGATTCTTTTCCAGATTACAGAAAGGAGAGGAATAAGGCTCGGGTGGCCGAGAAGAAAAAGGCTGACTTTCCTCCAAGTTTTCCACTCCCGGAATTTCACAACTTCCTCCCAAAATGATTTCTTTACCTCTGGTTCTTGGAATAGAAGGTGATTCCGCGACTGAAGAACCACAAGGATCGTACCCCGCTCGGCCCGTAAATCCTCCTTTGTCATCTTCGAGTTGGGATTTTCGCGGGTCCATCTCTCCACTTGACGTCGAGATCTCTTCCTTCGACCAGCTGTTGCATTTCCTTGGCAAAAGACAACGGAAGATGGGACTCTCTCTGATACCTCGTAACTGTTGAGATCCCATCCCGCCGTCCACTTCCAAATTGTGGACTTCGCTAAGAGGCGCTGCGTTCCGTAGGGGAAGAGGCTCGCTGCTACTCCGTTGTCCATGACGGCGAGCCGCACTTGGAAGGAAGGGTTTGGACCACATCTTCCTTGAATCCATCGTCTTTTCCCCTTGCGTGAAGACTTCCATCTAAACCATTGGAGTTTTCCCCTTTCTCGCTGCGCTTTCTTCCTCTCGAGACCTACCTTTCATGCCAGAGGACTTCGATCCTCCTAGAAATTGGCCCAACCCCGATGGGCCTATTGACTTATAGCCCACAGTCCGACGCCCGTAACTATCATCTTCTGTCTCTGAAGGTGGGCTAGGGTTGGATAAAGTCTGGGCCTGTAACTCATCGGCCCGACCATCCTCTCCAAGTATTACCTCGACGCCGGCCCTCTCATCGCCTGAACAAGGCTGCGTGGTCGCTTTTGCAGAGGAGCCCACCTGCTGGAGAGAAGAAGGTGATGTCGCTGCGTCATGGGCTTGAGGGGCGTCTGGGCCAGCTTGCAGCCCACGACTCCTTCTCCCTCTTTGGGCCCTTACTGGATGGGCTTTAGTTGAAGTCTCAAGCACTATGGGCCCAAGAAAGTTCTCTTCTACTAAACCCAATCTGCTCCCTTCCCATCCTTTCTCCCTTTTGGCTGCCATGCTTGTACTTGAGCATCGATAGCGTGCCCGGGGAAGAAGCTTCCTACTGTAGCACTCATTACCCCTGATGCTACCTCGTAGCCCCTCTGCAAATTTTGTCGTCTGAGAGACACAACCCCCTCTTTCAACCACTCATACTTGCAGTGGGATGTCTCGGACGTGACAGTGTCTTCTTCACCCTCTTCTCCGATAACTGAAACTGCCACTATATGTTTCCAGGCCCCGTCTTCCACCTCAAGCAACGCTGGAAGCACGACATTAGGATGCATCTCCACCCACAGCTTCACCTTCGTCAAGTCCAACAGCTTCACGGTTTCCCTAGCTACCTCCGTCACCCTTCCCCACTTCTTCAAGATGAATTTCAGCTGGTCTTCCTCCCACAAATGAAAAGGAAGGCCTTTCAACTCTAACCAGCTTCCAGGAATAATCATATTTTCTCTTGGCGACCATCTTCTTAGGAGAACAGGCCTTCCTTTCACTAAAAGTCTCTCATGCTCCTGGAACCATTTTGCTCTTCCTGCTGTACTCACAAAGAAACACCCCTTGAAGGCGGAAATGGGATTTATAGACACCATACCTTTCACACCCATCATCCTCGCAATGGCCTTGCCTTCATGAGTCCAGTCTTGGACTTTTTCTTTGCATTCACATATTACGGCTCTGGCCCATTTTCCAGCTGATAATAGAACTCCACTCCTACTTCCATCCTCTGCAACCACCTCTACATATGACCGACCACCTCTATATATGCTTTTACTCATCTGAGTATTGCCAAACGTCTTTTTCAACTCTTCTCCGACTTGATCAGAATAATCTTGCACTGAAAGAATCGCCCTCCTAAGGACTTCCCATCCATTACCTTTAACACCCTCGGGGATGACAAGAAGTAGAGGTTTCCTTCTTGTAGCAATCTCGGTGATTTTCATGAATCGCCCTCTATTGTTGAAGCAAATCTCCATCAAATGAATCTTATTCTCGCCCCTGAACTTTCGTGTAAATCCCCTGGTATTCTCCAACTCCATAGCTTTCTTCAAATGCTCCGTTAACCAATCCATCTCCTCCCTTCCAAATCCTACTGATACAACAAAACTATGGCTCCTTTCTGTTACTGATACCCAAGTTCCATCATTCGATCCTTCAAACTTTACCTGAAAAGACTTTTTTTCCACTTCAAACTCTTCAACTTTGCACTTCATCATGCCTTTGCCTTCTCAGCAAGCAGTTTCTCATCAAAATCTAAACATTAAGGTAGACATTCCACACTTTACTGGGAGAAGTTCAACCATCTTGATTTCTGAATCTGACAAAGAGCAATCAAAAGTAAGGTGATCACACTTTATTCATCAAGCACACAGCTTCAAGAGGAGTTATGGCCTTCTTAGTTTATGTGGACGACATAATAGTGACTGGAAATGATGAGAAGGGATAGTTTGAGGAATTGTTTAATGAAAGAGTTCGAGATTAAAGAATTGGACCAATTAAAGTCCTTTTTTAGTGATGAGGCGGCATGGTCACAATAGGGAATTTCTGTATCCCAACAAAAGTATGTGCTAGAATTGTTGAAGGAAACTAGACAGTTAGCTTGTAAACTAGCAAACACACCTATTAAGCCCAATCACAAGCTTGGTGATAATAATAGTGATGCTACTTGTGGATCGAGGAAACTATTAAAGATCGGTGAGCCAATTGATCTACTTGTCACACATGAGACCTAATATTACATATGTTGTCAATGTGGTGAGTCAATTTATGCACAATCCTAAGGAAGCACATCTCCAATCAATTCACTAAATACTACACTATCTTAAAGGAACACTGCGAAAAGGGATTCTATTCAAGAAAAGAACAAGTTTGACACTTAGGGCCTATACAAATATTGATTATGCAAGGTTGGTGGTAGATAAATGCTCGACATCAAGCTAGTGTACACTCCTTGGTGGAAACCTAGTAATATGGAGTAAAAAGCATAATGTAGTAGCAAGATCAAGCATCAAGGCCAAACTCAAAGCAAAGGCACTTGGGATTTGTGAATTACAATGGTTGAAAATAATCCTAGAAGATTTTAAGATTAACTGGGAAGTGCCTATGAGACTATTCAAAGACAACAAATCAGCGAAATATTACACATAATCCTATGCAACATGACCAAACCAAACATCTAGAGATAGACGGGCATTTTATCAAAGAAAAATTAGATTGTGGATGGATGTGCTTACCTAGGGTTTGAACAATACTATGTTTCAAGTAATAATTGGCAAGTTGGCAATGCATGATATTCACTCGCTATCTTGAGGCGAAGTAGAGGCACGTTTTATAGGGAGATAATGTAATCCTAATTTATAGGGATTTATTTTATTGATTGTAATCCGTGATTTATAGGGATCTAGTTTACTGATTGTACTCCTTAATTTATAGGGTTTTAGTTTACTAATTTATAAGGATTTTGTTTAAGGTAGTTGATTACTACTCAAAAAGTGTTCTTTTATAGCTTGTTATAAACTCTTTTAAATACTTTTGAGTGGTATTTATTACCTTTTAACTCAATTGATACATTAAGAACCTTTGCAAAGGTTACTGATCAGTTTTTGGCAAGTTTTGGTGTTTTTGATAGCTTTTTGATCATTAAAATAAGCCAAGAATGAGGGAGAACTTTGTGTAGTCCATGGCAAAGCAAGTTGAAGCTAAATTACATGAAGAATCCAAGTTTTGGAAAGCTTCGAAGCCTTTGCCAAATCAATCAAGTATGCAAGGAAGAGAATCAAAGAAGGAATCTAGCATTCAACAATTTTCGCAAGCTTGCGAAATTTTCGCAAGCTTGCGAATTGCTCAAGAGGAGTACAAGCCTTGCGAAGCTGAGAATAAGGAATTTCGCAAGCCTTGTGAAACTGAGGAAAATGAATTTCGCAACCCCTTGCGAAATCTTCCTGTAATCTTCAGATATTTTTGCACCAACTTCATTAGACTTTTATCTCAAGATATTGTGTAATTACCTATTCTCTCCTTATAATCAGTTAAAGATCTTTTTAGATATTTAGGATATCTAATTGAGGGGTTAAAAATATCTCTCTATATATGCCTTAAGATATCTCTTTTTGTAATATCTCGGAATCTCGAAAGAAATTCTTGGGGATCACTCGTAATCTCTCGGAAGAAATTCCAGAGAAGACTTGTACATTCTTTTTAGTAAGAAATATACAGAGCGTTGTTTTGCCTTACCTACTGATTTTGATTTTATTTTCTTTCTAACCAAACAACCTCTGAGGTTATTTTCTCAGAGGATGAGTGGCTAGACTTTTCGTTTCTTGGACTGAAGGAAGTTAGGCAAGGGATCCGGATACAAAAGTGAGAGTTTTCCTTGTTTCAGTTTTAAATGAAGAGAAGTTGTGACCTGTTAATGGTTTTTATCTTTTTAGTTAACTTAAAATCCCTTAAAATCACTTGAGCCAACACTTGGTAAGCTTTTCGAACTCCGCCCATTGAGATCCATTAGTTATCTCTTGCAAGCCTTTGGGAGGTGGTTTAAAGGTAGAATTACCTAGAATAGCCAACACTTGGTAAGCTTTTCAGACTCACTGGAGACATCCATTAGTTATCTCTTGCGAGCTTTTGAAGGGTAATCCAAGGTTAAAGATCACCTTGAATGGCCAATAGTAGGTGAGAGGTATGAACCATTGCAAGATGATTTAGTGAGAGAGTTTTAGTGTTTGAAACCATTAAGGGGAAACAACTGTACCACACCGGTTCGGGAAATAACTATAGGTTAAATTCCCATTGCGAGGAAAATATCCGGAATCTCCCCTTTTTGTATAAGGAACCTGAACCTAATGACCTGAAACTCCAAGAAACCTTTTTCTTTGTAATTAATCTCAATTACTATTTTTGTTAGCTTAAAACCAACCCTTTCAACCAACTTTATGTTTTCTTTTAAAGCTAACTCATAAAAGAAAAACCATTATTTCAATGTTGTAACTAATATCATGTGTGAAATGAAAACTCATCCCTGTGGACGATCCTAGAACCACTATGCTATGCTAGCTATGCTACCCTAGTATATGATGAATTAGCTTTATAAATTTTGTTGATAACTCCCGTCTGAGGACTGAATCAAAGGTACACCAATTGGGGACGAATCAGTAGTTTCCATTTTCTATAACATGCCTATGGCTTATCCTTTTGTACATAACTAGATGTGTACACTATTCTAAAAGAATGAGATTTTCTTCTCAATTTTTTTCCACATTATATATTGTTGTACTAATATTTTATTGATTTAGTTTATAATTTACCTTGTAACGGTTGCTTGTACAAAATATAACACAATATAAGTGGGTAAAATATATTCTTTGAAAAGAAGTTTTAATAAATCTTCAAAACTGGAGGGGCTTCCAGCAATATAAGTGTGGGATGAAAGAGCCTCTCTATACAAGCTTCTTAAATCACTGGCATAATGGATATTTTAATTTTGGAATCCCATAGTGGTTGTTAATGATTGAGTTATCAAAAGGTATTATTTCTCTTAAACAAGGAATGGTGTAAATTAAGTATTATTTCACAATATTTATTATCAAAAACAATTCCAATATTAAAAAAAAAAATGTCCTTATAATTTCTTGTAATTACCTCAGTTTCCATTTTGAAAGAAACGACACGAGCCATTACTACAGCTGCTGTTTCTTGGTCAAATCCAGCAATTAGATCCTACAATGAATTTAAGCAGATCCATCACGTCCATGGTAGTTTGGAGAGAAACAACCAAGATTTAAAGAAATAAAGTTCTGAAGAACACAAAAACAGCATGCAACCTGAGAAGTAAATCATCCATTAGAAGTATATGAAGGGAACAGAAAATTTTAACAATCAATGTAACTAGAAAAAACAATTTTTTCTAGTATATGTTCTGGCCAGTGATAAACAACATATCCAACTAAATAGGATTTGATAAAAATAAATAAAAACCTCCATATTTTCCAAGGCAATCAATACAAAATCAAGATTTTCAGCAACGTAAAAAAAAAAAAAGTACACTGCATCCTATGAAACAATCAGCATTGCTAACCCTCAAAAAATAGATCAACTCACCTAAGAGAGGGAACCTTTATTCACAAAAAGAAACTACAAAAGAAAATCCAGAAAATTCCTTCCATATTGAGGAAAAGCATATCAGAAGTTCATATCAACTCCACCACCTAAAGTATCAACTTTCCCATTTAAAATGTGCAACTGTTTACTCCTTCCCATGAGAGCCACACCACAACCAAGAAGACAATCTTGACAAATCTGACCCCGTCTCCACATGATTACACTCCAAAACTGCAGCTAAATCATACAAGCATTTTGCTAAACAGATCTAACTTTTTACCACCAGCTACTGTTTACTCCTTTCCATACCACACCACAACCAAGAAGACAATCTTGACAAAAACAGATCCATGAGCTTCTTTCCTTATTTAAGAACTCAAAAAATAACAATGACAAAAACTTTCTTATACTTGAAGATCAGAAAGACCCAAAGCTTTGGACTGTACAAAGCCCACCTGAAGAGGTGAAATCTCAGCCTCAATAGCAAAACCCTCTTTCATTAGCACAAAAATTGATCATTTTATCTCAGTTAAATCATATAAATTCACACCAGTCCATGCACAAGGACACTCCATTTATCACATTTTATCAATTTAAGATGCTTTGATATGTCTGTGTGAGTTTTGCAAGAAAATTAAAGCAGGAAAAACGAAGCATTTTGAAAGAACTTGCAACCTTGGAGAAAGACCCCTCACAACCCCCTCGCTACACATCAAAGTGGCCAAAAATGCCATTTCAAAACCCTGTCCCCTAACCCCAAGGGTAGCAAAACCTGGTAGCTAACCTTGTTACCCCCCAACAAAGAAAACTAAATTCACTACCATTATGAGTAGTGAACTTGTGCTACTAGCATTTTCAAGGCCATTTTTCATAGTTTTCTCATTGCTTCCTCTCCAAACCTGTCTGCAACCCTCCACACATCGCTTCTCTCTACTTCTCTTCTCTCCCTCTAACAGAGAATCCAAGATACACAACCCTAAGTTTCACTAGCCATCTCCATCTCTCTCTTAGAGCTTCAGAAACTTTGTTGTCAATACCTTGGAAAGGAGCAAAATCAAGCCAACAATTACCACTTTTTGTGGAATGCTTTAGCCAATCATCTTGTTTTCATGGCTATACAGTGTTAAGAATGAGGGGACATTCCAAATCTCTCCAACAATAACCCTTGCAGCACTTCTCAAGTTCCCTCTATAAATAGCTTCCATTGGATGATAGGAGAGGCATCCGGAGAGCAATCACGGAGAAGGGTAATAGGAAATTTTCTTCTTTTTTTTTTTTTAGTTTTTAGGGAGGAAAAAAGAGGAAGAATATAGTCTTCCTCTAGTTGTAATCATGTATTACTACTTGCGTGTTTAGTTTCAATGTTCAATTTTCAGTTTTAATCTTCTTATCCTGGTACCATGAGTGTTTGATTTTCTCATCTAAGGTGAGGGTGAGCTTAGGATATCCCATTCAATCCACCAAAGCCAAGTTTGACCAAGTTGGGTCAAGGACCAGCACCTTCATTGTTGTCACCACATGCCTCTACTGCTTGAAGATGTCCTCAGCAGAAGGCCGATGGTGGTGTGATGACCATTGTAGAGCCCCCACAAGATTTGATCAATCTTAGTGTGGTAGGATTAACCGAAGGAGTAGAAACTCTTATAGTGGCATTTGATCATAGATATGGGTCACAAATTTTATGTTCATGAAGCTTGACTCAAATTGGTTTGGGTGTCATGAGAGGCAAGTGGGCAAAAAGAGTGGAAACTCTATGTTGTGGCGCCTATCCAAAATTTGAGTCACAAAGGAAAACCCTTGAGCTAACCCGAACCTTAGTAATTTTTTGTTTGTTTAATTTCCCGATTTTCAACTCCACCCCCTCAAATCCAATATTGAAAATACCAAAAATTTATTTTCCAGCATTTTTTTGAACCAGTTTTTAGTCGCTTCCCTTGGGTCTGACTACCTAAACACCCTTCAGGTATTACAAATTTAAAGCTCTTGCCCTTCGAGACTTGACATTATAGAAAATCCAATTCTAAGTCACAAGCACTCTCCTAATGGGTAGAGTATGCATTTATTATTGTACACATCCATCAAAATTTAACTTAACCCTTCAAAGGCAATAACCATGCTAGAAAGATCTTCTCAATCAATCCCCTAGACCTGCATACAAGGTTCCAATCTAATAACAAGAGGTTCAAAAGAATGATTGTGAAGGCTTCACTAGCAAAAGCTCAAATGGAGGAGAAAGAGTAAAACAAGTCTCAAACTACATCTAGCATCCTCTATACACCCTCAAAGATCCTTACATTTTCTTTCCTATCATATAATCCAAATTAGGGTTAGGATAGCAATACTCCATACAACCCTACCCATACAAAGTCCCAAAAACCCCTAAAGGAAATTATTAAAATCCCTATCACACTTTTGAGAAAAACCTAGTCAATCTTAACAAAGTTAAAAATCTATTACACAAGGTCATATCTATTGGGTAATGAAGGAACTTATGCCACAACCCACAAGGTGAAAGCTATTGGGCCAAAGATAAAACGATTGATTAGCTAATTCTCCACTCTTCCTACACATGACACACCACTCCAAGTTGAGGACATTATAAGCCCCTTGCTTAAAGCGTATCATTAGTATTGACCCTTATTAGTCACAAACCAAGCAAAGGCCTTTATTTTAGGAAAGCCTCTAAATTTTCAAATAAGGTTATTTGGAGCAAAAGGGATAGAGTTGATTGAAATGGACAAGAACCATAAAACTAAGAACTACCCTAAAGCAATCAAAGATCAAATCATCATGCCAAGATAGGAAGGTGATAAATATACTTAAGGAAGTTAGAGTTCCAAATTACAAGGGAAGAGAAAAGGATCACTTAGAGGAGGAAGGGAAAAATACCAAAAATTATCTCTTGAAGTTGTGTAGAGAATATGGTAAGGACGTTGAAGGTCTTTGTGGAGAGGAAGACCTTCTTGGTTAGGTTGGAAGGCGAGCACGGAGGAAATTGGTGCTCGATTACAGAGCACAGCAAAGGCTCTATTTATGTCTTAGGTTTTGAAAAGGAAGAAATCGGGTGGTTGATCGAACATTTGACGAAAGCCATCGAAATGAAGAGTCACTTGGGGTGCGTCCATTTGATGGAAGTATGCTTTACCAACCACGAAAGGTTCATAAGGATTTCAGTGTTCGCTACCAACAGAAAACCAACTTTACTAGTTATTCCTGAGGGCGAGAAGGGCAGAGGATGGGAGAATCTAAAAAGCGCGTTGTCTTCAATGCCAATGGTCCCCCCCTCGAATGCAGATGAAAAAAGAAGACAATACAGAGTGGAAAGGTTTATCCACAATCACATGGGTCCTCTGTACCAGTCTTTTGCGAACGTAGTCAAAGATGAAGGACCAAGGAGAGGTGGACTTGTTCCTGTTGGGAGGTGGGCGCAAGCCGTGGTGTGTGAATGCAATGCAGATAGTGTTAAATGGGTTGAGGTTGGCCGAGCTGTGGCGAGAAGCTTAAGGAAGAAAGGAGTGGCTATGATTGTGCCCTTCTCAAACAGAAAAGGAGTTTTTTTTGTAGAAACGATAGAGGAAGCTCTCTTTCTCCAGGATTTAAGGATTCTTAAGATTAAGGGAGGGAATACAATCCAGTTGAGAAGGTGGTCAATAAAAGGGAAATTCGGAAGTTGAGGGGAAGTTCAAAGGAGGTTGGATTGAATTACGAGGTTTGCCATTTCATATCTGGTCTAAGTTACATCTGAAGAAAATAGTGGAGCAATGGGGGACGGTGACTGAAATTGATTAGTGAACGTTGAAATTGTTTGATCTTAGCAAGGTGAGGGTAAGAATTGCAATGAAGGATCGGTCAGTTCTCCCAGCTTTGATCGAGGTGATAGACGGGGATTGGGTGTTTACTATTTCAGTCGCAGTGGTCAAAGTTGAAGAGGTTAGGAGAGGCATAGTAATGGGTGAGTCGACTCAAGAGGTTTTTGAATCTCACTCGGGGACAGGTGGTGGAAGGCGGGAGGAGAGAGACAGATCGACGGCTGGAGGTAGTTTTTGTGTTGGGGAAGCTGGCAGAAAGAAGAAGGGAGGAGAAAGGAGTTTGGTTAAAGTTCTTCCAGTGGGGACATGTGGTAAGAGTGGTCAGGTTGTGGGGAACAATTGGTTCAGTTTGAATTTAAAAAAACTGAACTTTGGGCTAGTTGGGACAAAGATGGCAAGTGTAGCTATGGCTGGCGGGGACGAGGCCTTCTCAAATGAGAATGGTCGAGCCTTTGAGAGAAAGGCCCAGTCTCTTCCCAAATCTAGCCCACTAATTATTGCAAAAGTGGGTTGTAACTTAAGAGTCCCGTTGAGGTTGGGCCAAGGAACAGGAGAAAAGAAGCCCTCTAAAAAGTAGGGTTCGTTACGAAGTGAAGAAGTTTCTGTAGTGGGAAAGGGGAAAGGAGTATCAATTGATCCTGTTTTTCAGATGAGAGGCTCTGCGAAGAAGGAAGTGAAGTTTGGTTCAAAGAAGTTGTGGACTACACTATTTCCTCCAAGTTCTGATCGACGACAAAGATTTCAAAGTCACAACGAGCCTCTTTTGCTCGGGAAGCCATCGTCAGATAGCGAAGAGCTTCCAAAGAAGGAGGCTTTTGGGGTGGGAGCTCAGTGGGAACGAGGATTCAGTGCGAGTCCTATCATCTTTTGCCAATCGCCAAGGATTCGAAAGTGTGGTTCGGGGGAAGGGGCTTCGTCATCTAGAGGTGAAGAGGTTGTGCGTACACCCTTTTCTGAAGAAGACAGAGAAGGATTTTTGGGCCGAGTAGGGTCTGATCTTCGTGGTTCTTCAGTCACGTTTTTACCTTCTAATCCAAAAATCAGAGGTAAAGGGCTCAGCATTATGGGGACTTGTGGAATGTCGGTAGCGGAAAACTTGGAGGTAAACTCGTCCTCACCTTCTCAGTCACCCTGGTCTTCTTTTCCCACTTCTTCTGGTTTGGCACTTCCATTTCTAAGTCCTTTTGTTCCCGATCTCCCTAGTTCAGTCATTCAGTCTCAATTTCCTATGGAAAATCAAGTAATTTCTGAAACTTTTTCCAAAAAAGACGATGATGGTACTTTATGTCAAAATTCTATTGGCAATCCTAACTTTGTTGTGGTGGAGTCCCGGTTTGCTTATTCAAACCAGTTGCCCGAGAGTTTCAACTCCATTAAGTCTAAACCAAATTTGCCTATTAAGGTTTCCAACTTGGTTACAGTTAGCCAGGGCGATACTGTGGTCTCCCCATTGGGCAAGTTCCAAATTGAAAGCCTGTCTCCCATGAAAATGGCAAAAGTGCGTGAGGTTTTAAGCTCTCTGGATATTAAGGTATATTCCAAGAGGAAGAGCAGATGCTTTACAAGTTTGTGAGACCTGTTGGAACTAGTTTGGAGATTTAGGGTCTGTGAGGTTTTTCCATGAAAATAATCAGTTGGAATACCAGAGGTTTGGAATCAAGGAAAAAGCGAAGGGTGGTTAAAGATTTTCTGAAGTTAGAGAATCCGGATGTAGTGATGATCTAGAAAAAAAGAAAATGAGTGTGACAGAAGGTTTGTGGGTAGTGTTTGGACGGTCAGAAATAAGGAATAGGCTACTCTTCTAGCGTGCGGGGCTTCAGGTGGGATTTTGATTATTTGGGACTCTAAAAAATTGCACAGTGAGGAGGTGGTAATAGGATCTTTTTCGGTCTCAATCAAGTTTGCTTTGGATGGATGCGGACCTCTATGGTTGTCCGCAGTTTATGGCCCAAACAGTCCCTTACTTAGGAAGGATTTTTGGGTAGAGCTGTTAGACATTTTTGGTCTATCTTTTCCGTTATGGTGTGTGAGCAGTGATTTTAATGTCATAAGGAGAAGTTCAGAAAAATTAAGAGGTTCTAGTCTAACTTCAAGCATGAAGGACTTTGATGGTTTTATAAGAGAATGTGAATTGCTTGACCCACCTTTACAGAACGCACCATTCACTTGGTCAAACATGCAAGAGTCTCTTGTGTGTAAAAGATTGGACTGATTTCTTTACTCAAATGAGTGGGAGCATCCTTTCCTCAAAGCCTTCAAGAAGTTCTTCCTAGAAGGACATCGGATCATTGGCCGATAGTTTTGGATACCAACCCGTTCAAGTGGGACCCAACACCTTTTAGGTTTGAGAATATGTGGTTGCAACATCCCAATTTTAAGGAGTGCTTTAGAAGTTGGTGGAGAGGTTTTCCAGGAACTGGGTGGGAAGGTCACAAGTTCATAAAGAAATTACAATTTGTTAAGGCCAATTTGAAAGAGTGGAATAAGGTTTCTTTTGGAGTGCTAAACGAAAGGAAAAAAAGCATCCTGAATGAAATAGCGAACTTTGATGCCATTGAGCAAGTAGGGGGTCTCACTTCTGAACTTTTAGTTCAAAGAGCTTTAAGAAAAGGGGAGCTAGAAGAATTAATTTTGAGGGAAGAAATTCATTGGAGACAAAAAGCTAGGGTAAAATGAGTTAAGGAAGGGGATTGTAACTCAAAGTTTTTTCATAGAGTGGCTAATGACAGGCGAAATAGGTAATTTATCAAGGTGTTGGAGAATAAAAGAGGATTAGTGTTGAATAATTTAAAAAGCATCACAGAGGAGATTTTACTTTACTTTGAAAAGCTCTACTCAGGTCCTACTGGTGAGTCTGAGAGAGTTGAAGGCTTAGATTGGTCCCCTATATCTGAAGAGAATGTGTCTAGGTTAGACTCCTTTTTTACTAAAGAAAAGATTTCTAGGACCATTTTTCAGTTGGATAGGGATAAGGCATCGGGATAAGGTGTCAGATCCTGATGGCTTTACCATTGTAGTGTTTCAAGATTGTTGGGATGTGATCAAGGACAATTTAGTGAGAGTGTTTGCAGAGTTTCACAAAAGCAGGATTATCAATCAAAGCACTAATGCGTCCTTCATAGTTTAGTTGCCCAAAAAAAACATGACAAAAAAAAATCTCAGACTTTAGACCTATTAGCCTAATCACTAGTCTTTACAATATAATAGTCAAAGTGTTATCAGGGCGTCTAAGAGGGGTACTACACGAAACTATCCACTCTACTCAAGGCGCTTTTGTTCAAGGGAGACAAATATTGGATGCAGTTCTCATAGCCAATGAGATAGTGGATGAGAAAAGACGTTCAGGGGAGGAAGAAGTCCTCTTCAAAATCGACTTTGAAAAGGGCTTACAACCATGTGAGTTGGGACTTTTTGGATCATATGTTGGAGAAGAAGGGGATTAGTCCTAGATGGAGGAAATGGATGAGAGGTTGTTTGTCTACGGTATCTTTTGTAGTCTTAGTGAATGGAAACACTAAAGGGTGGGTCAAGGCATCTAGAGGCTTAAGACAAGGCGACCCTTTATCCCCTTTTTTGTTTACTTTAGTCGCAAATATACTGAGCAGGATGTTATTGAGAGCAGAGGAAAGAAATTCGTTAGAGGGTTTCAGGGTGGGTAGGAACAGTACAAGGGTGTCCCATTTGCAATTTGCAGATGATACCATTTTCTTTTCTAACACTAGTGAGGAAGAATTGCAGACTCTCAAGAGTTTATTGCTAGTACTTGGGCATATTTCTAGGCTTAAGGCTAACCTTGACAAAAGTAATATTTATGGCATCAATCTTGAACAGAATCATCTTTCTAGGTTGGCCAAGTTGCTTGATTACAAGGTTTCTAGCTGGCCTATACCCTACCTGGGTCTTCATTTGGGAGGGAATCCCAAGGCTTGTGGCTTTTGGGATCCAGCGATTGTCTTAGATCTCAAGAAGATTAGATGGTTGGCAAAAGGCTTATTTATCTTTTGAAGGTAGGATAACTCTTATCCAATCTTGCCTCACCCACATGCCTTGCTACTTCTTTTCTTTATTTAAGATACCCGCTTCAATGGCTGCAAAAATAGAGAGATTGTAAAGGGATTGTTTATGGTCAGGGGTTGGGGAAGGTAAAAGAGATCATTTTGTTAGTTGGGATGTAGTGTGTAAGCCGAAGGCAAAAAGGGGTTTGGGATTTGGGAAGATTGATCTAAGGAATGTCGCTCTCTTAGGGAAATGGTTGTGGAGGTACCCTAGGGAGGGTTCAACTCTATGGCATTAGGTTATTTTAAGCATTTACGAATCACACTCTAATTGTTGGAATGCCAACACTATAGTCAAATGGTCATATCGTTGTCCATGGAAGGCCATTGCACAAGTCTTTCAGGAGTTTTCCAAGTTTACTCGGTTTGTGATAGGAGATGGGAAAAGAATTCGGTTCTGGGAAGACTTATGGTGGGGGGACCAACCTTTGGGATCCCAATATCCAAGACTATTTAGAGCAGTCACGGATAAAAATATTCTTATTTCTTCAATTCTCGGTTCTACTCGTCCCTTCTCTTAGAACTTTAATTTTCACCGCAACCTATCCTATTCTGAGATAGAAGATTTAGAAGGTCTCATGTGGTCACTTGATTGTCTGCATTTGTCATCTTCAGTTTCAAATGCGAGATCCTAGTCTTTATCTTCTTCAGGGCTTTTTTACAGTCAAATCTTTCTTTCTTTCCTTATCCCAATGTTCTAGTTCTCCTCCAATTTTCCCTACTAAGTTCGTTTGGAATTCTCAAGTCCCTTTCAAAGTCAAGTCCTTTGTCTAGTTGGTGGCACACAAGAAGGCAAATACTAATGACTTGCTACAATTGAGAAGACCTTACAAAGCTCTTAGTCCTGATATTTGTAAGTTGTGCATGAGGCATGGAGAATCAGCAGATCATCTTTTCCTACATTGTTCTTTGACGATGGAGTTGTGGCACAGATTATTTCAGTTAGCCAAGACGGATTGGGTTCCCCCGAGGACCATTTCCGACATGTTGTCCATCAATTACAATGGTTTTGGTTTATCTAAGAGAGGGATAATTTTGTGGCAAGCTGCGTGTATTGCTATAATTTAGGTTATGTGGCGAGAAAGAAATGTGAGGATTTTTTAGGATAAAGCAAGGAATTCAGAGAATCTTTAGGATTCTATTCATTTCCTTGCTTCTCTTTGGGCTTTTTGTTCCAAGGTTTTTAAGGGGACTCCCCTTAATGTGTTTCAACTTGATTGGCTAGCGACGTGTAATTCCTTTGGGTTGGTCTAGTCTAAAGCGTTTGTTCGTTATTACATTGTATTTTCTTGTTTTCGTATTCTTGTAGTTTAGTTTTCTTTGGTGGGAGGATTCATCATCCTTCTCTTGTACTTTTTTTTCTATCAATATATTCCTTTGTCGTTTCCTATCAAAAATAAATAAATAAATAAATAAATATACTTGAAGTGCTCTGATTTCATCATGTCAAAATAAGAAGGCGACAAATAAGTAGTTGGAAGCTTCCCCACTTTGCAACCCAATAAAGAGGCAACCTCCTCAACAGTAGCGACCTCTCCCACAACAATCAACCCGCTTTTATTCAAATTAATTTTTAGCCTTGAAGGAAGTTCAAACCAAAACAAGACCCAACTCAAGTAAATCAATTGGTCTAAACAAGGCTTACAAAAGAGCAGGGTATCATTCACAAATAGGAGGTGAGAAATCTCTACTCCTTCTGCCTCCTACCTTGAAGCTTGAAATGAAGTGCCCCTCCCCCACCTTTCTTAACAGAATACTGAGAGCCTCCATCACTACCACAAACAAATATGAGGATAGAGGATTCCCTTGCCTTAGACCCCTTCATCACTTAAAGAAACCAATTGGCGAATTATTAACCAAGACAAAAAAAACTTAGTTTGATACATAGAATTCAATCTAATCAACCCACCCCCATCCAAAACCCATTTTCTGC
Organism: Vitis x doaniana; assembly: GCA_030345155.1. Classification (NCBI taxonomy): domain Eukaryota; kingdom Viridiplantae; phylum Streptophyta; class Magnoliopsida; order Vitales; family Vitaceae; genus Vitis; species Vitis x doaniana. The sequence goes on from CP128323.1 coordinate 9,772,362, forward strand.
AACACTTCCAAAAGAAAAGTCCAATCGACATGGTCATAGGCTTTTTTTTTCTTTTCTTTTTTTTAATCAAAAACAAACATATGTATTACTTAAGAATAAACAAAACATAAGAAAGATGAGAAATCCTCCTCATGAAATACAGACCTGATCAAAAAGAGCTAAGTAAACCTCCTCTGTATAGGAGCTATACAAAACAAACAAAAGCCTATATAGGTGTTACAACTCCTGGCCTTGTAGACCCTACCCTAAAGGGTGCAAATTGACAACCAACTAAGCCAAATTACACTCAAAGGATAAGGTTTAAAATGTTTGTACAGTAAGCCCAAAAAGAAATAAAGAAATGACACGCATCCCACATCATCTCTGGCGTCTTCCAAGTGTCCTCAAAGACCCTAGCCTTCCACTCTCTCCACACAATCCACTACAAAGAGAGACACGTGATCCTCCAAAGAATCTTACCTTTAATAGAGTTTCCAAAACACTTGAAAGAAATCATCATCATATCACAAACATTGTCTTATTGAACCCACGCTATCCCCGCCTGTGAGAAAATCCTATGCCATAATCCCAGAGTAATCGGATAATGTAAGAAGAGATTATCAACTGTCTCACTACTCCTACAAAGAATGCACCAATCAAGGCTAAGGGTTTTGAAAGGTCTTCTCAACTATAGCATGTCATTGGTATTTATCTTCTTATGTGCTACTAACCAGACAAAAGCCATGAACTTAGAGGGGATTCTTGATTTCCACAAAAAAATGAGCTAGGTAGAAAGGAGTAGAATATGAGAAATTGGATGAGACTAAAAGAAAAGATTTTAATAAGAAACCTCCTAAAGAGGATGGAACCCAAACTTTCACATCTAGAATAGAAGGAGTCAAACGAACATGGGAAAGTAAAGACATTAGTCTTTCAAGATCCTCAATCTCCACATTCGTTAGATTGTAGCGAAAGATAAGATCCCAAGACGTGGAAGTATCATTACCAAATATGGCTGAAATGGAAAGGTTTTTAGTTGTGGTCATAGGCTTTCTTAAGGTCCAACTTACAAACCACTCCCCCCCTTGGGCTCCTTAATCTTGAATTTATAGCCTCTTTTGCACTTAGGGCTCCATCTAGGATTTGCCTATCTTGCACAAAAGCATTCTAAGAATTGAACACCACTCTTACTATAACTTTCTTTAGCCTGATTGCCAAAACTTTTATCTAGAAATTTATAAAAACTTCCCACTAAACTACTCGAACTAAGAACATGGCATTTAGACTCCTTTAATCATCATTTGTCAAGACTCTTTGGAGTAAGTTCATTGCCTTGGACCAAGCATTTAGTCTATGTTGCTATTCCTAGATCTAGGGGGGGTATGTTCAATGGAATAATTTCTTAGATGTATTACTGCACCCCCAAGGGTTAGGCCTTTATGCAATACCACACCACAAAGTGATGGGCAAGTGCGAAGAGAGGCCAAGAAGAAAGTTAACCTAAAGGTTGCCCAGCATTGAAACAAACAAATTTGGGCCCACACACCTCACTAGACACAGGAGCAGAAAAGACATTTGTCTACAATTATTAAGAAATAATTGAGTTAGAGCTATGGCTATGAGTGCTACAAATGGTTAGGAAAAAAGAATAAAGTAGGGTAGACCAAAAAATCCTTCTTTTTCTTTTAACTCACCCATCAAGAATACTTTCAAAATATCCTTGGGTGTGGAATTCCCTTAACAGACCCAAGACTTCATTCTTAAGAAAGTCCGAATAGTGCTGCCAGAAAGCCAAAGGAAAACTGTCTGGACCTTACTTAAGACTATTAACAAACTTTAACAATGATCTTACTGAGACTAATCACCAAACTGACAAAGAGGATAAGACACAAAAACTCCAGTGCTTTGACTCTTCACTCTTTTTAGTTATACCATTATCAAAGAATTCAGAAAATCTTTGAAGAGATCCTCATTTATTGTGTCCCAGCGATCCTGATAAAAGGCTGAACTCATTTTGGCCATGATGCTAAAGTAAAAGGTTTTATTTTACTCTTTTATACACACATACAATTTCTTTTTGTCTTTCCAAACAATTCCTCATCCTCTTTCTTTTATTTCCTACTTATTCTAACAGCTATAAGTGTAGTTTATATTATTGTAATACGGAAATAAAAAGAACAACCTACAGACATGAGCAATACGCTCCTGCCGAATATCTATATAGTTCTCACTTGCACAGACCCCAACCAAAATACCTAGCATACGCTGCACTACTGCCCTAGATGTTCAAGAGAAAATGAAGCCAAATAGTAAACAACTTTATCACAGCAGGAACAGTACACTGTATTATGAGAGGCTGTTGATTTTCTGGATCGATATATATACTTAATGTCAAAAGAGTACCAACTCACTTATGCTGTCAAGTATCATGCCAACTTATTTAATCTGTGGAGTATCACATATGTTTTACTTACTACTTTATAGCATAAGTCAGAAATTAATAACTACTCATAATAAACATAAGATACTCTTTTCTTTTTTAGTTTGATAACAAACAAGCATAATATTAATAGAAAAGGCATATGAAAGAGAACAAGGATCCTTCAGGCAAATAATGCCAACAATATCATAAACCGCACCCTGAAAATACAGCCCAGGGTATAGCTTAGGGGAGGGCTAGTCTCCTACAAACTCAATAAGGGATGACCTCTCTCAGCCAGTCTATCAATTTCCCAGCTTACCAACAGTATCATAATTACTCAAGACAGTTTTGCTCCAGAAATGCTGGCTTAACTATTTGTTAAGAGAATGATTATGGTCCAACTACAATCCAATGGAAAAGATGTAACTAGTAAACTATTCTTGAACAGCTTGAAACCAGACCTTCTTTTCACACTATTAAGGATATGAAAATAATGATCCAACAATGTGGTGGTGTGTGATCCTGGAGAGTTTTATGATTCGAGAAGAAGATGATAAAGGAGATGCAAAAAGAAAGGAATTCTAGCATTGAGGAAAAATTTTGTTCAATTTGAGTGCATATGCAACAATTTAGAAGGGACATCTGTTTATAATAGGGAATCTCTGACCTCAGGAAAACTCATAAGAAATTTTTCCAGTTGGATAATTTACTCAGCTTCATCTTCCTAAATTTCTATGGGCATGACAAATAATTAGAAGCAATACAGAAAACAAAATTAGCATTCAAATGATGCAATGTAACAGCGGAACTTGCCTGTATGCTTCCAGGTCCAGCAATCCATCTTCTGGACAGGGTTGTTACACGAAGTCTCATCTGACCATTGCCATGCTGGTAACTAAAGCAAAATATCTGTAATAAGTCAGAAATATCTCCATCTATGGGAATCTCTACATAGATTAATTGCTCCAGAAAGCACATGAGTAGAGTCCATACTATGTTAAGAATTGGAAGTAAAACTGATTGCTTGTGGATTGGCCAATAGCATCTGGGATGTCCTTTTTCACAACATCAAATATTAAACATAAAGATGTATCTTTATCAAGGCCACACAACTTCCATGCACTGGTATTCCCCTGACCAACAACAGTATCAGAGCACAAAGGACCTTTCTGCACAAAAGCACCAATGACTAAACATGTGAAATGCAACCAGCAGAAAAGAGAGACCACTAGAACACTTTAAATTATACCTTTTCAAGAGATGCACAGGGACCAATAATGCCCTGAACTTTGATATCCTTTGAGCAGTTTATCTCAAATATACCACTGCATATCAGTTCAAAGGCAAAATAAGATTAAGAAGGCACTCCAGCTCAAATGATCAAATATTCAAAGAGATGCAAAAACCGAACCTCAGCTCAGCTAAAGGCATGCATGCAAGTGGGTGGATATATAAACAAATCAAGACATCAGATCAATTTACATGACACTTCCTTTTTCCTTTGATGAGAAATAATTTTTTTTAAAAAGAATGAAAGAAGAAATACCACCAAGATGAGGATAACTGAGAGAGAGAGAGAGAGAGAGAGAGAACAAGAACAAAACAGAGCACTGAACAGTATCATATGCTAAATATCATATAAAAACACTGAACCACAACCACTTGCTTTCTCCATGTTGATAAAGCATGTAATATGCAAGGAGTAGACCCAACTCTGCCTCATAGAACTAATCCTGGGAAATTACATTATCTTAAAAGGTCTCCAACCACTCTCTTAGACACGGCAAACAATGTTGTGGAGTTAGATCAGTGTGAGACACGATTGATGTGATATGGCTGGTGAAGTGATGAAGAAACTGAATCAAGTACTACCAGATTTTTCCAGAAAAAATTGATCCTCCAACTTTTTTAGATTGGTTGGTTCCCTTAGAAAGAGAGATTTTAATTGATACAACATGTTGAGAAAAATGGGTTCATTTTACTAATATGAAACATGTTGAGCAAGCTCAAATTTGATGGACAGGTGAGAGAATTGTCTCAGAGTTGTTGGATAGCCATCAATTTACTATTATAAAACTGGTTGAACAAGCTCACATTTGATGAACAGAAATAGGGAATGATCTCAGAATTGGTAGGCTGATGGTTAATTAGGAAAAGATGAAACAAGAGATGAAACGAAAACTTCTGCCTTGTGGTTATAAAGATGACATGTATGATCAATTGACTAATCTTAGACAAAGACATGATCATAATTGGATATGCAAACAAGATTTAAGAGCTAAAATTCAGTGCAAGGGAGTTGAAGTTCCTTTTCAAGCTCTTTCTCAATCTAAACCGAGATTAAAGGCTGAAATTCATAACCAAATGGTGCCACATCATCTCTTTGATGTTGATAAGGCATTTCAATTGGTCTTGAAGATGAATAAGAATCTGAAACAACCCCTAACTAGAAGGATTTCTTCCCCAACCAGGAAGATAGCTTCAAGAAAGCATGAAGAGAATGAAAGAACTAAAACCTTCACAATGCAAGGTGACTTTAATACTAATAATGCTGCTGATTCAAATAATAGGATTCATGTAGATGATGATTGAAGGAGGGAAAGCAAGGACTGCCATTTTAAGTGCAAAGAAAGAGGACAGACAATATGGCAATGACTAAGAGAAATGTGAACATCAGTATCAGGACAGAAGAGATGAGAGCACAAGATAACGATTAAGGTAATGATTCCTCCTGTGAAATTGGACCCCTAAATGTTGATGATCTTTAAGACATGGATAAAGATTCTCCGTCTTCATCACTCATGAGATGCATTCTCTCTACACCAAAGCAAGAAAGTGAATATTGCAAGCATATGTCTATATTTCAAACGATAGTACGTTGTGGGAATGAAGCTCACAAGTCAATTCTAGGGGGCAGAAACATGAAGTTAGTTTCTGAAGCAAGTGTTAGAAGGTTGAAGTTGCAAACAAAAGCCACATGGGCAACCATCAAACGTAGCATGAATCAGTAATACTTCTGTTCTGGGAACAAAATGATGTTTGCTTTCTATTTCCATTATTCTTATAATGATTCCATATGGTGTGAAGTCATCGCTATGACTATTACCTTTGTTCCACCTAAGAAAATTTGATTGAATTATCAAAAGTTGTCACATTTTTTACTTGATCGACCTTGGTTTATGATCCAGATGTGTACCACCATAAAGGATGTACACGTTCTTTCTTAATCAACAAATAAACCATTGTTTTGAAGCTTATGAGTAGAAGCAAATAAAGAAACATCAAGAAGAAAAGTCAAAAGTACATTTCTTAAACTGAAAAGAAGCCTTCTTTCATTCTTAAAACATACCTCCAAAACCATCTAAATTGCCATCAAATTTTTCTGATTTTGCCCCAGATGATTTGCCTAATGAACTGCCATTAAAGAAAAGAGTTCAACAGGACATTGATTTGCTATCAAGTCGTCAATTGCCCTATCTTCTAGCATATAGTATGAATCCATTAGAGCATATCGAGCTTAGAAGATAAGTTGAGGAATTCCTCTCTAAAGGTTTTATTCATGAAACAGTATACAGCTTTTTGTGGAAGAACTTGGTATTCTTATCTCCCTCCCTTAACCAAGTTTCTCTAGATTTTTGTCTCCAAGAAGTTTCTTCCATTAAAGCCCACTTTTTGTACTCATCCAAAGCCACCTTTCTAGCCTCTACCTCCTTAACCAACAGAGGAGGAACTCTCTTTTTAGAATCCTAAAAGCTAATATGAGAAAAAGCCTCTGCCTAGTTAAAAGAAACATTTCCAGATACTTCCTTATTCCACACCTTAAGAGCCTTTAGCTTCACTGCCAGGCAGTGCCTGCTAGATCCATAGACAACATGACCCATGCACCAATTTCTAATGAGATCTTTGAATCCATCAGTCTTAAGCCACATATTCTCAAATCTGAACGATATTTTGCCCTTTTTGATCCCTCCCCCCCCCAAGAACAATGGGACAATGATCTGAAACAGGCTTGGGAAGCACAAATTATGAAAGGCCTGAAAAGTGATCCTCCCACTCTTCTGAAACCAAGAAACAGTCCAGCCTCAAGAATGACTGAGAATTCAAGCCTCCACACCAAATAAATAGACCTCCATAAAGTGGAAGGCCCCTCAAACAAAACTCTATAAAATCTTAAACGCATCTCATTTCTGCAAAAAGTCTCAAGGAATTCCTTCTATCCTCTACATATCTGAAAAAATTGAAGTCCCCACCAAAACACCACAGGTTTTCCCATAGGTCTTTGATAGCTCCCAACTCTTCCCAAAAATCCTCTTTCTCCCCCCTCAAAACAAGCTTGCACGCTCCAGTGAAGATCCAAACAAAGCCATCCTCACAATTTCTAAAGCAATAAGAGATGGAGAAACCTCCACACTCCATGTCCAACAACTCCAAAACCATGTTGTCCCAGAAAACCAAAATGCCACCTGATACACCTCAGGTTTCCACTGCACCCCAGTCCAAATATCTACCAACCCCTCAACTTCTAACCATATGTGTTGACGTCTTTTGCACCTTTGTTTCTAGAAGGCAAGACAGATGCGTAACCTAATCACAAACTTAATTAATTTCCTTTTCTCATCATCATTAGCCCCTCTCACATTCCAAGATACAATTTTTAACTTCATCAATCAACCAGAACCAAATCCCAATTATTTTTTCCACCCCTCCTGGCCACATCAAATGAACCTTCATAGCTAATCAAGCAGTTTAATCTCCTTTACTCACTATCAAACTGAAAAGTGGAAAATGGTTTCTTCTTCCACCCTTGGCTTAGGGTCCTACCTCCAATTTTTGCCTCCATTTTTCTCAACAAGGACTAAGTTTCCTCTTCAAAGCCCTCGACTAGCATTCCAATAAACCTATTGAAATCTGCCAAATTGTTAAAGGCCCTATTTGAAAGCAAATCTTCTTTGTCCCAAGGACTAGAGGCACCCTCCTGTTCTAGACCTGTAAATCCTTGGCTCTCTGAGATTGCATTGCTCTCCAACTTAGAAGAAGGGTTTTCAAGGAAGACCATAGCTAAACCATCTTGGAGTACCATTCTCAAATGCCCCCTCACTGCATCGGCACCCCTTCCAAACTCATCCCCTCCTAAGACTTCCAACTCATCCCCTCTGAGCTCATTTCCTAAGGCCACACTGCAGTCTCTCCCCTAATCAAGGAACTCTACCACTGAAAAGGAGAACAAGAAGAAGTAAACCCTCCCCCTAAAGAAGAAAGAGCCCTAAGATCTGTACCTTAGAACACGTTGGCTTTGACAACCAAAGCCTCATTAGTGACTGACTCTGTTTGGATGGAACAACTTTAATGCATAAGGATCCATATTGTTTTTGCTCTTCCATGCAATCCAAGAGGGATCTAAGCGAGGCCTCCATCAAGTTCTTTCTAATATGGAAAGATTTAAAGATATTAACCTAGAGTGACCAGGCCCAAAAATACTCACTTCCTTAGAGCATCCCAGGCCCAACTCCACAAAAGTCCCATAGGCCTTCACCAAACTCAGTCTACTAGCCTCCACTTCCTCTGCTAGGCCCAACTTGGATTGTAATCCGTTGGCAACCAAAAAACAGCCATAGGGGCCAGCAACCTTACCTTCAACCTCACCACCCCTACTAGTAGAAATTGATGGATTAGTTTCCAACTCATCTGAAAACCTACCATGCCCGAACTACACCCAACAAGTGACATAGTCATTACCTTCCACACCTTTTCCAGAATTCAATGAGCCTTCATTTGACACTTGTCCAACCACTTTTCCAGAAGCCTATCTCCCATTCTCACTTCCAAGCATGACAAATCCCCACTTTCTTCTTCAACTTGCCTCTTTATAAAATCCAGAAAAGACATCACCTCACTTCTCCATGGTGGAATCTCTCACCAAAGCTAAACCGCATCGCAAGAGGCTCCCACCACCACTTGCGGAGAACTGGGCACCTTCCACCCCCTATTCTCAACTAGGATTATGGCCCGTTGCAAAATCCAACACCTTGATGTGTCTCGTCAATGGCCACAAACCCCCTACAAGCATCCTCTAACCTTTTAAACAAATATTTTCTCCAAAGATGAAAAGGGAGGCCCATAACCCATGCCCACGCTTCTTGAGTGCAAGACTCCTCCTTGAAGCACTCCATAGAGGGGTTCTACTAATCCAAAAAAAGAATTTTTTTCCATCAAAAAGGTTCATACCCCGAGTGAAGCACTCTCTCAACTTAACTACCAAATTCCAACTCAAAGAGGATGAGGGGTTCCCCCCAACAAGGCCAATTGAAGGTTCCCTTTAAGGTGCCTATTGAGAAAAGCCCATTCCCTTAAAGCAGCAAGATCTGAACCCCCAATTTGCTCACAAGACTACAATTCAAAGCTTCTAAATTCTTGTCAACCTCCTCCTCCTCAATTTGAATCCAAATAGCAGTACTCGGCTCTGCTCTAACTTTGGACACCCTCTACATAGGAACCCTTCCTAACTCAATGATCACAAGAGACGTTTACCTACTTAGAAATTGCAAAAGGCTTATCCATGCTCTTAAGAGCAGGAGAAACACCAAGACTCCTCGACTTACTAGACAAAATCTTTCAAATCCCCACAAAACATTTTCCTTCAGGGAATGCTAAAGAGAACCTCTTCTCCTCCAGTAAAGTTGCAATACAATGCTCTATTACTGCACAGCACCACCTTATAATTTCTACCACCCTCCACCCAATCCTTTCTGAAGGGTTTCCCACCCTCATCAGCACAGCAAACCTCAACCCCTTCCACCAGCAAAGTCAAGCCCTTACCTCCAAACCTAATCCAAGTAGAAAAGCTTGAACCCCTCTGACAAGTCTTTCCAATCACCTTCCCTTTGACCTCCTCTATCAAAATCTTTTGAGATTTCAATTCAACACCGAACTAGCATCTCCCTCTGGGGGACTCCATCACCATTTACTCCACAATACTGCCTTATAGATTGTGGAAAATTTTAAGCAAATGCAGAATAAAGCATGTGTAGAATTCTGATCTTTGCAACCATCTTCCTTTGTGTTAAGGTAAATAACTTCTAAGTGTATGTGTTGCACCTTTGCTTACACCAAAAAAGGATGGTAGTTGGTGTACAAGTGTTGATAAGCCGTGCAATAAATAAGACAATAATCAAATACAGGTTCTGATTCCTTGACTCGAAGATATGTAGACATTATGACAGATTTTATTTAATGAGTGGTTACCACCAAATTAAAATGATATTTGATGATAAATAGAAATCAACTGTCAAGACAAAAAATAATCTTTATGAGTGGCTGGCCATGCTATTAGGTCTTTCTGTTGTACCTTTTTTTTTTTTTTGATAAGTAAACAAGAAATGCATTAAAAAAAGGCTAAAAGCCACAAAGCATATAGAGAATATACAAGGCGGCTAAGGCCTCAAAAAACAGCAACAAGACCAGAAAAGATTCACCTCTCCTTAAGTGGATGCTACCCACTCCAAAAAGCCTATAAGGGAGAAAGACTCCTCGCCTACATACAATTTGGCCCAGCTCCATAAGTTACAAACAAAAAAATTCTTTAATTTCTGGATATTCAACACACCCCCCCTAGAAGCTAGTCCATTCCTCTCCTTCCACACCGTCCAAAAAATACACAATGGTATGGATTTCCAAACCTTTTTCCTTTTCTTCCCCACAAAGGGGCCCCTCCAGGTAGTTAAGACCTCCTTTACAGTTTCTAGAAAGACCCATTTAACATCTACTAACCCAAGAATAATATCCCACAAAGCTCTAGCCACTATACAGTGTATAAAAATATGATTTACATTTTCTTCTTTACAACCACACAAAAAACAACAATTAGGAAGTTGCACCCCTCTTATTTGGAGCCTGTCCAAAGTGAGCACCTTCCCCCACGTCGCCTCCCAGGCGAAAAAAGCAACTTTAGTTGGCACCCTATCCACCCAGATGCACCTTGAAGGAAATACTGTGTCATTAGGATTGGCCAACAACCTATAAGCTTCCTTGACCCTGAACTGGCCATTCTTCCTAGCCTCCACATAACTGAATCTTCCTCCAAAGAAGGCCTATGACCCCTCAAGATATAAAGCAAATCCCCAACCATATCCAACTCCCAATCATTAAAGTCTCTCAACGAATTTCAGAGTTTAAATTACGACTTTCAGAGTTGAGTTTTTCCAGCAGTGTTCCTCACCATTTCTGATGTACTTGGATTACCTCCAACGAATTTCAATGTTTAAATTACGACTTTCATGAGAGCTATCATTCATTTTACCTATCAGAGTTGAGTTTTTCCAAGCCAAGGAAAGATGATGAGGAACACTGCTGGAAATATCCTTTGAAGACTTCGAAAAGTAGAGGAAAAGTTGGTTCCAATACAACAGCCTTATTGGGACAACAACAATGATTTAAGTTTCTGTTGAGACTTAACATAGCTTAGGTTAGGTTGAATCTTTTGATAAGCTTCTATTGTAAGCAGTGATTTACCTTTTGTTAAGTTTCTATTTTTTTTTTTTTTACTCTTCTTATCATATTAGGAAAGTTTTTATTTCTTTTAATTTCAAAATAATATTCCTTTCCTATATTTATTCCTACTTCTTTAAGGAAAAATAAGAAATTAGAAAATTTATTAAGGAAAAGATTCATAAGGGTCCGTACATACCTATACAATCTTTCAAAGTGGACCAAAATTTTAATATCAATTTTCACCATCTATTATGCTTCCTCTAGGATGTGATTATCTTCTTCCAAAGTGTGATTGCATAGCAAACCTCAGGTGTGATTACTGAGGAACCTTGGTGTGAATTTTAAGGATTTGTTGTCTTCTTTTCAGTGATCTTTAACCTTGTCATCTGATTGAATAATTCAAAAACAATTCTACAGCACAGGAAATCTAAAGATCCTATGTTAAGGTCTCTATCATATCCTTCCCTACATACTCAAATTACGATATTTTTCACTTGGCCTGGTTTTCTCCCTCTAATCAACCTGTTCTCATGATGCCTCCGTTGAATCTTATGATGGCTAATGTAATCATCTATCTTTCATTTACATAACAAAACCATCTTAGCCAACATTCTATCATCTTGTCCAAAAATTAAGCCACTTCAAATCTCACAAAGCATTTATTATCTTATTTTTTAATCTTGCAACAAATTCATATCAATTTCTTTTTCTATGGAGTTCCATTGCCCAAAATTACGTACCATAAAGAATGGTCAATCTAATACACATCTAAAAAGCAACTATTATCATTAGTCATGTTTTACTTCAGAGACGCACTATTTAATTTCAAACAATTTGATTCTTTTCAACATGGACAAGATTTGTATCATTCCTATAAAATATTAAGTACTATCTTAGTGCCACTTCAATAAGGCATATTTGGATGCTTTTAACAACTAGGAACCAGCAATTCCTCTAAATCATCAATCCAGCTCAAACAACTCACATTTAAGAATCTTTTCCTTCTCCTAAATTCACCAAGTTAATCCACGTGAGACCGACCCATTTTGATGTATTAGCAACATATTTTGAGTACAAAATCATTTCATTTTTTTATCAGAAAGGTAAAGTAATTTCTAAACTGTCATATAACATCTTGTTAAACAATAACATATGTTATTTTTAAAGGCTAAGCTACAAGATCCATTTAGTGACAAAAGTTGGTCCAGAAGGTCCAGAACAAGGGAAATTTTACATTTTGAGATTAAACCATGACATAAATTTCAAGATTCTAGACAAATATTACTAATATGTCATTTAACCAACACAACTTGAATGCGGACATGAGTACAAGAAAGACTAACTTGGATGATAGACCAAGATCATAATCAGTTGACTGAAAAACACGTTTAAGAGAGTCCCTAAAAACTGCATGGCCAAAACTTTCAGCAAGCACAACAATTCCTCCAGTTCTCTCAACTGCAATTTTAAGTTCAGCAACCCCCACCTGGAAATAAAGAAAAAAGCATGCAAAACATCTTTCAAAACCAGTGTCCATCAACAAGCGTAAGCCATAGATCTGAATATTAAATCCAGCTCCGCATGCCCTTTACTCAAGCGCAAATCCACTCAACGTAGGATGCTAGTGGCATGGGCAACTTTTGTTCAAATTAACAACAAATTTCTACAGAAAATTGTAATACAACCTGAAATTGTGCACATTAAATCTATAGCAAGATGTGAGTCATGTTTCTCACTTTAATACTAGTCATTGTTATCCAGCCAAGTTCAAAAAATGTCCTTGTAATGATGAATGACATTCAGCCAAAATAATTTAGAAATTTCAGCAATTCATAGCTTCAGTTGGCGAATGCTTTCATTTTTATGAGAATTGGGTTTAGCAGTTTATAGTTTAGCCAATTTCTATTTGTTTTAGTTTCTACTTCGATTAGACAAAAAGTCATGCTCCTACTAGAAAATAAAGTCACGGTCTTATTAAGAAAGGAGTTCCATGAGAATTTAATAGCTATCTAGCTTATTCTAGGTCTGATTATCTTCCCTGAGATTGCTTACGGAACTTTAGTTGTGATTGCTTAGGAACTTTGGTGTGATTGCCAAGGATCTTTCTTTTCTTTTCTTTTCCTTTTATCCTCTTGATCTCTCATTCCATCATACAAGTTACAACAATGGAAAATCTTCAATAGTGTTGGAATTTTTACAATTCTACATCACCTTGATACATCAGTCCAATTAGTTTTTGTTAAAAAATCAGTTTTCCCTAAATGCACTTGCATGCATTCTGACATATATAAATACGAAAACCACCTATTGACAAGTAGATATAAATTATATCCAGAATGTACTAAATTTATAAGGAAACTGTCCTCAAATTTGGTTTGATTAGCCTAGTCCTAAAAAGTAACTATCAAGCTGCCAATTAGCAACTATTTCCGAACCTAACCATACTTTGACGATAGGTTGTACAGGTTAGCCACATGGTTAGAAAGAAATGCAAGGATCATCTAGGGTAAGCGTGGCAATGCAGTGACTTAGTTCCTCCAATGATGAGGTTGAATCTCCAAGATCTACTCAAGAAAGGAATGAAAGAATAAAAAAATCTTGAATTATCTTATCAAGGTTACTTAGGTAACTTTAGGGATTTTTATTTAAAATTAGGAAGTTTTAAATTCTCCTTAAAAGAAATTCCTGAACTTTCTATTTTTTACATTAATCTTTCTTTTTAAAAGTTTCTATTTTGAGTCCTTAGATCTAAAAGTCTTATTTATTAGAAACTTTATTATAAGAAGTTTCTATGAAGTAACCTTACTTATCAAATAAATAAATAAATAAAGTAACCTTCTGATTCTAAAAAGAAAGTTTCTGTTTTCTTATTATGTTTTTTAGAAGATTTATTGGTTTTAAGAAAGGAATAAGAGTCCAAATAACGTACTACATAGTTTTATTCATATTTTAGGGTTTTTTTAAAGCCTAAAAATAAGGTTAATTGATATAAAACGAGACTAATGAAGGATTAATGATCAATAATAATAAATTTTTCTTTGCATACCTTACAATTCTAGTAAGACTTCATTCTAGAAGGTCTTATTGAATTGTATAGTTGTTTTTTTTTTTTTTTTTTTGATAGGAAACCACACAAGAATATATTGATAGAAAAAGAAGTACAAAAGGAGGATGAGGAATCCTCCCTCCAAAAGAAAAACTAAACAACATGAAAAAATAACAATACACTAGGCCGTCCCATTGGAACTATTGGAACTACACACTGATAGCCAATCAAGTTGTAAAACGTTAAGGGGGGTGCCCTTAAAACCCGCTGAACAAAACGCCCAAAAGGACGCAAGGAAATGAATGGAATCCCAAAGATTCCCTGAATTCCTAGCCTTGTCCTCAAATATCCTAGCATTTCTTTCCCGCCACACAACCCAGATTAACGCTATACTCGCATTTTGCCATAGAATTACCCCTCTCTTGGACTTGCCAAATCCTTTGTAATTGATGAACATCATGTCTGAAATGCTTTTGGGAGGAACCCAATCCATCTTGGCTAGCTGAAAAAGTCTGTGCCACAACCCCAACGTCACTGAACAATGGAGGAAGAGATGATCTGTTGATTCTCCTTGTTCCATACACAATTTACATATGTCAGGGCTAATAGCTTTGTGGGGTCTCCTCAATTGTAGCAAGTCATTGGTATTCACCTTCTTATGTGCCACAAGCCAGACAAAGGCCTTAACTTTGAAAGGGACTTGAGATTTCCAAACAAACTTAGTGGGGAAAAATGGAGATGAATCAGGCATTTGGGACAGGGCTATTGAATTATACAGTTGTTATAACCTAATTGACAAATCAGTGTGTATATATTTAGTTAGGAAAATAATCCCTTCAATCATGGGATTTATAGGTTTGACTTTTCTAAATTAGTTTTTTTCCTAGAACGGTATATATATTGTTGTGTACCAATTATTTTGTTCAATGAGAAATCATCATTCTTTTATTTTTCTAGTCATGGTATCAGAGCCCTAGGCCTTTTTTGGGTTCTCGTTCTATGTAGCCTTCATTGTTGCATTGTGTCAACCTTCATAGCTGCGTGATGACAATTTGATCGCAGGCTTCATTGCTGCGTTGTCTTTTTCAAACCCATTTCCAGGGTTATTTTTTTCTCTAGCCTTTCTCTTCGTTGCGTTTCTGCCCTCTATTACTATGTCCACATCTGAAATCACACCTTCAAAAATTTCTGTTTACTCAAACGAGGTTAACTCAAATCAAATGATAGGAGATCTGCAGAATGTTAGAGCCAATTACAGACTAAATGAGAAAAATTATCTCAAGTGGTCTCAGTTTATTAAAACATATCTAAAGGGCAAAGGGAGACTCAGCCATATTCTCGGACAGGACCAAAAAAAGGAGACCCAACGTTTGTAGAGTGGGACAAAGATGATTCCATGACCATGTCATGGTTGTGGGACTTAATGGATCCTGCAATTAGTGATACCTGTATGTTTCTGATTCAGCAAAGGAGATTTGGGACTCCATTCATTGAACCTACTCAAAAGCTCATGATGCAGCCCAAGTATATGAAATTAAGGTGAAGACAAGTGCCACCAAACAGAGGAGCAGAACAGTGACAGAGTATGCCAATTCGCTGAAGAATTTGTGGCAGGAACTAGATCACTATTGGGTATTTGAGATGAAGTGCTCAGAAGACACTGTTATCTTGAAGAACTTCATTGAGAAGGACCAAGTTTATGATTTCTTGGCTGGACTCAACCCTAAATTTGATCGAGTTAGGGTTTAGATACTTGGCAGGGAGGAGACACCTTCACTGGAGGAGACAATCTCTCTAATTAGGGCAGAAGAATGTCGAAGGGGTATAATGCTTGAGCCTTAAACCTTAGAAGCTTCGGCCATAGTGACTAAAAATGAACAAACCCAGGCACAAGAAAGAGGGAAAACAAACCTGTTAAGAGTCTCGGGGAGAGACAACAAGGATAATTTGTGGTGCACCTACTGTAAAAAACCGAGGCATACCAAGGGGCATTGCTGGAAATTGAATGGTAAACCATCAACCTCAAGCAGAGAATGGGGAAACCGAGGAGGCCAGCAGAAATCTCAAGCTCATCTAACATAACAAACCAATCAAAGTGAGGGACAAGAGAAAGGAGGCTTTAATAGTGAAGAGATTGAAAGGCTTAGAGGCTTGTTAGGATCTCTTGCGAAGCCTTCTGGTGCATGCACATGAACATGCACCAGAAGGCTTTTCAAGAGATCCTAACAAGCACCAGAAGGCTTTTCAAGAGATCCTAACAAGCCTCCTTTCAATGAACATGCACCAGAAGGCAAAGGTTTGAGTGACACATAATGGGATATTGGATAAATAGGTTGCTTTGTGTATTATCCCATTATGTGTCACTCAAACCTTTGTCTCCACAACATAGAAATTTTATTACGAGTCTAAACACTAATTTTGTTCCAAACACTTTATCTGAGGCATTATCATAAAGAGAGTGGGGGAATGCTACGAGAAAGGAAATGGATGCATTGGAAAAGAATAAACATGGGAGATTGTGGATAAGCCAAAAGGGAAGAACTTAGTGGGTTGCAAATGGGTTTTCACTTTGAAATACTAGGTTGATGGTTCTCTTGAAAGATATAAACCAAGATTGGTTGCTAAAGGATACACTCAAACATATGGAGTTGATTATCAGGAGACATTTGCTCTTGTAGCAAAAATGAACACTATGAGAATCTTGTTATCTCTGGCAGCTCATTTTAAGTGGCAACTTCAACAATATGATGTGAAGAATGCTTTCTTGCACGGTGACCTAGAAGAAGAAATTTATACGAGCATTCCACCAGGATTTGAAGGAAAGGAAACAATTAATAAGGTGTGTAGATTGAGAAAGGCCCTATATAGGCTGAAACAATCGCCCAGAGCTTGGTTTGGGAGATTTGCTAGTGTGATGAAACTAACAGGGTATAGACAGAGCCAAGGAGATCATACTCTTTTCATCAAACATTCGGCCACAGGGAGAGTGACAACCCTCCTAGTATATGTTGAAGATATTCTTGTTATGGGACATGACAAAAAGTAGAAACAAGATCTGAAACAGTGTTTGATCAAAGAATTTGAAATTAAGGAACTTGGAAGACTAAAATATTTCCTTGGAATTGAAGTTTCATACTCAAGATAGGGAATTTTTATCTCACAACAAAAGTATATGACATATCTCTTGAAAGAAACTGGAAAACTTGGTTGTAAACTGGCAACTATACCAATTGAACCAAACCAGAAATTAGGGGAAGTAAAATAAGAACCAGTTGTTGATAAAGAAATGTATCAGAGATTGGTAGGAAACTCATATATCTTGCTCATACATGGCCAGATATAGCATACTCAATAAGCATGATTAGTCAATTCAAGCATGATCCGAGGGAGACACATCTTCAAGCTGCCTATCGTGTGTTACACTACCTAAAAGGTAGTCCAGGAAAGGGTGTTCTATTCAAAGGGAATAATGAACTCACAATAGAAGCCTACACAGATGCAGATTATGTCGGTTCATCAGTGGATAGGAGATCAACGTCTAGTTATTGCACATTTCTTGGTGGAAATTTGGTAACATGGAGAAGTAAAAAGTAGAATGTGGTGGCAAGGTCTAGTGTTGAATCAGAGTTTAGGGCAATGGCCCAAATCCAGTACTATGATAATAAATCAGCAATAAGCATTGCTCATAATCCAGTACAACACGAAAGGACGAAGCATATCGAGATTGAAAAACACTTTATCAAGGAAAAGCTTGAAGGAGGTTTGATCTGTATGCCTTATGTGCGCTCAGGGAGTCAACTAGCAGAAGTTCTAACCAAAGGACTCAACGGTACTACTTTTCATGGAATTATTTCCAAGTTGGGAATGGAAGATATCTATTCTCTAGTTTGAGGGGGAGTGTTCAATAGCAGAACAGGGAGAGAATCCAATTTTAGGCAGATTTATGGTGGGGAAATCAACCTTTGCGTTCACAATTTTCAAGGCTCTCTATAGAGTTATCTCGATGAAAAACCTCACCATCTCATTTGTCCTTGGTAATTCTTATTCGACTTCTTGGAATTTTAACTTCCATCGCAATCTTATTGATAGTGAAATTGCTTTTCTTGAAAGACTCATGTCTTCACTTACCACAATGCACTTGTCTCCCTCTACCTCAAACTCAAGGGTTTGTGTTTAATCATTCTAAGGTTTATTCTCAATAAAATCTTTCTTCTTAGTCTTGCCCAATTTCTCAAATCCAATCCTATTCTTTCCAACTAATTTTGTTTGGAAATCAAAAGCCCCTTCCAAGGTCAAGGCCTTTGCTTGGTTAGTGGTACACAAAAAGGTAAATGTCATTGACTTGCTATCGATGAAAAGGCCCTACAAATCTCTTATTCCTCATTGATGCATTTTATGCAAAAGAAGTGGAGACTCAAATGACCATTTCTTTCTACATTGCCCAATAACATTGGGGCTTTGGCATAAGCTCTTTAGTTTAGCCAATTTGGTTTGGGTGTCGCTCAAGAGTGTTAAAGATATGAGGATTATCTCATTTAAAAGATTGAGGAACTCAATCAGAGGCAAGACCATTTGGGAAATTGTTTTCCTCACTTTACTTTGGATTGTGTGGCAAGAGAGAAATGCTAGGAGTTTTTAGGAAAAGTTGAGAACAGAAAAAGGGACATTGTGGGATCTACTTCACTTTTATTCCTCCCTAACTTTGAGGAGTTGATTTCGATTACTGAGTCATTTTGTGCATGCCTTTGTATATAGTTCTCCTTGTACAGTGGAGGAGTCTAGTGTTACTTTGATTCAGGTTTTGTATTTTGTGGGAAGGATCTCTCATCCTTCTCTTCAACTTTTATTAATATAAAATCTTCTGTTTCTGATAAAAAAAAAATACAGCATTGTTTGAACTCGTGTTACTTGGAAAAGGGTCCATTGTAGATTCTCCCCTTTGCTAATAACATTCTATTTCTTATTTAAAGAAAAAGAAACTCTTGTGTATGGATTCCTCACAATGTGCGATCGATCATAGAATAAAATCTGAAAGCTAAATATTTACACAGTAGGGCACATTCTGCATAACATTATCAGAGGAAAATCTGAAATCTAGTAAATATCACCATCCCATAATCAATATTTACACAGGATGTGGAAATTAATAGTCCGGATAACAAGAAAGCTAAATATTACCTGGTCAAGGGCACAAGCAAACAGATCAAGTACATGTCCTTGATGTACAAGCTGCTTTGCAAGTCCCTCATAAAACTTCACAGCCTTATGATAATGAGGAGCAGAATCTTTATCCAGGTCCTTGTGTGAACGAATTGGTTCAGACAAAATTTTTGACACAATCTGCAAAATTTAGCATACATACAGATAATGTATAAGAACATAAACAACTATTTGAATTCCTAAAACAATAAATTAACTGAAAATATTAAATCACGTTCAGAAAGAACAAGGCTATATTCTATTAAGAAAAAGGAGCAAAGTTCTAGCTCTTGGACAGCATGGTCATTTTTATTAATTCGTGTCTCATATTTAAAAGTTTGTTACTGCAGAAAATTAAAGGCACTCCTTATGGACTTCTTGTACTCCTGCATTTAAAGGCTCCTCTCAATGTTATTCAACTTAACTGGCATTTGGTTTGTAATTCAAAAGGGGTTGACAACAATTAGATGAGCTTTGTTCTGTCTTGATTTATAGCCATAATTGGACTAATTTTTGTAGAGGTTTCCACATATAGTGGTGGAGTTCAAGTCATATTCTGATCAGATATTGTATTTTGTGGGGAGGATCTTGCATCCTCCTTTTGATCTATTTACTAATATACAATCTATCTTTGTTTCTGATCGAAAACAAAAGAAAGTTTGTCTCCAGGTAGGATTACTTCACTATTTTTACCATTTTAAATGAAACCCTAAACTTTTTCCAGCCTCCTCTCTTTTTCCCATCCCCCCATTCCTTCTTCTTGTACCAATAATTGAGGAGAAACACAACTTTGAACCAAACCAAACCACAGAATATCTGACAGGCAAACCTGTCCATACTGGTCTTGATTTCATATATGGATACTGCATCAGCAAGATACTGATGCATAAAAAACGATAAAGAAAACATTAAATAAAAAACTTCTCTCTTGCTTTCACCAACAAACTCTGCATTCTCAAGGGAAATTTGATCATCCAAACTCACATCTATCATTCACCTTGGGTTAGTTTCTATCCTTTTCTAGTATTATTCTCAAGAGCTGTTTGGCCAAGACCTGATATTCCCACTATATTTGCTTGATTGGATCTTTTTTCCCCTTTTCGGCCACTATCTTAGTCAGTTTGGATGTCAGTGGGAGTCTAAGGCCCTTTGGAGTTAGAAGATTTCATTTTTCTCCATCTTTTAAGCTTGTTAATGTTAAGCACATACTGGGTTTTGGCTTGAGCTTTTTCATTTCCTGTATTCTGCCCTTATTTCCTATGATTTGCTTTGTGTGAGATTTCTTTGATGAGTTGTTTACTGTTTTCATCTCTTTGGGGGTTGCCTAGTTGTTGCTTGGTTAATCTACCCTCTTTTAGTGTAAGACTCAGATTGTTTGTTAAGTTGTCAGTCAATCTAACTTATTTAGGATGATGCTTGAGACTAGCCAAGTTGCAGCAATAGTTTTAAAAGGCGCAAAAGTATTCTATAGTTTAGGTGCAAGGCACACGCTTGAGTGAAGTGAAACCTGATCTAGTATACATATCAATTTTATAAAATATGATTCAAAATCCAATCTAATCAATAAAAAAGTTACAATTTTAAACATTTAAAAGAAACATTCAACAAAAAAAATAATGAAATTATATAAATTTCAATATATAATTAGAAATTTTAAGAATAAAAATATTTAAAAATGAAAAGTAAACTAGACGAGGCGTGCCTCTTCAACAAGGCGCATGTCTTGGTAATTAAGGCGCTATAGCTGGGGAGTGGTTGTGCCTTGAGCCCAGGCGCACTTTAAGCGCGCCTTGAACCCAAGTGCATTTTAAGCACACCTTTTAAACCATTTTTCCCACATTGTATCAAAGCACCAAGTTCTTCTCCTCGCCTTTTCCTTTCTCTGCCACTTCATTTTGGCTTTAATCGCCAAAAAAACCAAAGGATTGCACAGCCTTTGTTGCCAGCAGAAACTTTTTCTTTTTGCAGATTGCTCTTCGCCTTATTGCTAAAGTTTCCCTTCAATTGAGCTTTTGTTGATTAATCTAGCTACCCATCCTATTCTAAAATGTCCAGAACCTCCAGAAATTCCTCTGCAACCAGAACCACCAACATTGTTGCCCGTCCTAATCCTAACGTCACTGCCACATAACAACCATCTGGAGAATACCAGCTCTTGCAACTTTTGTTTAGGCTCAATGGTTGCAATTATCTAGACTGGTCATAGCATGTGAAGATGTTCTTGAAAGGAAAAGGAAAGTTGAGTCACAAGATTGCTCCTGTGCCCAATGAAGATGAAGATGATCCTAAGTTCAGTGTCTGGGATGAGTAAGATTCAATGATTAGGTCTTGGCTTTGGAATTCAATGCAACCAAAATCAGTGGGACATGCATGCTTCTCACAACAGCAAAGGAGATATCAGAGGCTCCTAAACAAACTTATTCTAGAATTCAAGATGCTACTCAAATCTATGAAATAATAACTAGAATTACAGCCACTAAGCAAGGTAATTCATCTGTTATTAAGTAATTACAATACAATGAAAGGCCAAAGCTTTTTTTTTTTTTTTTTTTTTTGATTAGTGATGAAAGGCTTATAGCTTTACTTAGATCCTTACCAAAATTTTTAAGATGAAATGCAGTGAAGATACTGTAATAATACACAAAGTTTGCGGAAAGAGAGGATTTTTCAGTTTCTTGCTGGTTTGGACATAGAATATGATCAAGTGAGGGTCCAGGTTCTGCTAGGGAATTGCTACCTTCATTGAACAAAGTCTTTTCAATTATAAGGGCTGAGGAAGGAAGGAGAATCATGATGCTTAATGTTCCTACTGTTCTGCTCTAGTCACTACAAAACCAAGCATTGATTTGAGAAGTGGAGCCTCAGCTGAACCTGGAAATATTGGTCAACCAAGACCAATAAGCAAAAAGGATAATCTCTAGTGTGTCTACTGCAAGGAACCGAGGAATACTAAGAAGGTGATGCTGGAAACTCCATGGAAAACCAGTCTATTGATAAAAATAATGGGAACCAAAACGTTGGACACCAAAGCAGACAGGCCAACCTTGCTTCTTCCAAGGATAGCTCTCATCAGGAGAATGCATGTGGAAGATACAGCTGTGACATATACAGCTGTGTGTGTACATAATTCCTGATTTGTAGGGATCTTTAATATTTCTTTCTTTATTTTTTCTTTTCTGCTACTGTATATATTTGAAGGGTTGTATAAATTTAACATATGAATGTGAAATACAATTTTTCTCCACATGATATCAAAGCCGAATTAGGCTCCTTGGGATGTGCAAAAACCACATCTAATAAGGTGGAAAACGGTTTGTTTTGAGAAAAAGAAAAGAGGATTAGGTGTGAGGAATCCCTTTGTGATGAATAAAGCCCTCATGTGCAAGTGGAGTTAGCGGTATGCCAATGAAAGAGAGGCCCTTTAGAAGCAAATCATTAGTAAAAGATACGGAAAAGATGATTGGGGGTGGCATTCTTACAAGGTGAGTGAGAGGTATAGTGTGGGGCTGTGGGAAGCTATAAGGAATGGGATTTTTTGAATAGTACATAGGACATCCAGGTGGGTAATGGTCAGCGAGTGAGATTTTGGAGGGACAAGTGGTGTAAAGATGAGTCACTTTGTGAGTCCTCTTCCTTATTTGCCCTTTCTTTGGGGGTGTTTAGTAAAACATAATACTTATTACTTAATGACTTCAGTTAACTTTAAGTTAAATATACTTAAGTTGTTAACTTAAAACTTACTGCTTAATTCTTACTTTAAGTATTAAGGTTGTTTGATAAAATTAACTTTAAATTTATTCTAAATCATTAAATTGACATATTTATCCTCATAAATTATAGTTAGGGCAAACTAGGTGAAGTAACAATGTAAGTCATGGAGTAGCAAAAGAAATCATAGAGGTAAATGGGGCAAATGTAAAAATGTAAAATCAAAACGTAAACTTAAGAATAAGGTGGCATTTGTTTTTTTGGCTTAATTCTAAACAGAACTTTTTTTTTATATAAGTAAAGAGAAGTATATTAAAATGAAAGAGGAGACACCAAACTAGTGCCCTCTAGGTATACAGGAAGTATACAAAAGCAGCCCACCAACTCTAAACCAAGGTAGCAGGACGAAAAATTCTAAATAGAACTTATATTTAACTTAATACTAAATAATGCTTAATAGTATTAAGTATTGAGTTGTTTTTTTTTTAGTATTTTATTTCTATTAAGTATTAAGCTGATTGTTTTTTTATATACTAAAAATCAATATTTTAATATTTTAATGTATTAAAAATAATATAATTTAACGTATTTTTAAAAAGTTCAAAATAATAAAATTGTTATAATAAATAATTTATCATTATCATCCTTCCAAAAAATAATTAATACTACCATTTATCTGCTTAATGACTAAAGCCCAGTAAATTTTCCTTCTCTCTCCCAACGCTAACCCAACAAACTCAAAGAGTAAAAATTTTCTGCCATTTTTTCTATCCAACCAAACAAAAAGGACCTATCAAATGGTGAAAGTGAGAAAAAAGAAGAAAAAAAAAAAAAAACCCTAGCATAAAATCGCAAATTCGCCAAAACCCAAGACCCTCCAGATGTCTCTGGTAGGGTCACCAGAAGCGACAAACACAAACCCACGCGCAATGACGCCCATCTGTTCAGCAAAGGCAGAGATCTCAGTGATGCGTGGTGGGCACCGTCTTAAAGAGAGCGTGAAGCACCATTTTTGTCCACAATCGGATCGCTACAGTTCTGGTTCCGATCGTGAAGTGTAGTTAAAGCTGTGAAGAGCTTCAATGGAGTCTCAGATGGTGAAAAAGAAGAGAGGAAGGAAGCCTAAGGTCAGGGACTACTACGAAGGCGCCACAGGAGGAAAGCGCGGCGGCGAAGTCGGAGAAGGAGACAGAGGCGGAATGAGAGAGAGGGCGAAGTCCGGCCACCAGCAGCCTGTTGACGACAGCTACAACGGTGGAAGAACGTTGTTCCGATCATCTACGACTAGCTTGCTAATCACACCTCGTTTGGCTTTCACTATTTTGTTAGATTGCAATCGTGATTTGGGGAGGTTTAAAAATCTTGTTTTTTCTATTTAGAAAAAGTTAAATATTTTGACTTTTTCTATTTAGCCAAAAATTTTAAAAATTCAGTAATAAGTCACCAAAAACTAGAAAAACAAACAACCTAAATTTTGAAAACAAATTGCTTTCAACAAAAAGCCAAAAAAACAAACACCACCCAAGTTAATTGTTTTTACTTATTACTTAAAATTGTTTTTTACTTTAAGTTATACCATTAAATTATTTTACCAAACATACTTAATTTACTTAATGACTTAAATTGAGTTATTAAGTTACTTTAAGTTATAAAATTGGTTTACCAAACACCCACTTAGTCTAACGAAGCTTGGGTGGTCGATGTTTGGAATAGCGAAGGTGAAAGGGGTGGTTGGGCCCCTCATTTCTCTAGGGCCTTTAATGATTAGGAGTTGGATTCTATGGAGCAATTTTTGCTGAAGATTCAAACAACTAGGGTGCACAGGGATATGGATGACAGGGTGATTTGGATCGCTTCGAGGTGTGGGAACTTTTCAGTCAAATCTCTTTATTCTATTTTAGAGCCTGAAAAATCTCTTTTGTTCCCTAGTAGCAACATCCAAAGATCGTGTGCACCACCTAAGGTGGCTTTCTTCACTTGGGAGGCAACTTGGGGAAAAGTCTTAACTCTGGATCAGATCCAAAGGAGGGGGTTCTATTTGGCAAATAAATGTTTCTTTTGCCTCTCTAAAGTAGAAACAGTCGATCACATTCTTCTTCACTATGCAAAGTCACGAGTTCTTTGGCATCTACTTTTTTCTCTCTTTGGGGTGTCTTGGATTCGCTCCTACTGAATGAAGGAAACTCTTCTTGAGTGGCATGGGTCCTCCATGGGTAAAGTTCGTAAAAAGGCTTGGTAAGCGGCCCCTTTATATATATTTTAGACAGTGTGGAAGGAAAGGAACTTGTTAGCGTTTGACAATGAGGAGTTATCGATCCAAAGATTGAAAAATTCTTTTGTATGTAATTTGTGTTCTTGGTCTAAGGTGTCTGTAGATATGAGCCTTACTTGTTACCTTCATTGATTGGTTAGGCTCAAAGTAAGGGTAGGTGATGTTTTTTCCTTCTTTCCCTTTCCCTTTGGGATGAGCCTTTAGGCTTTTACTGTATACTTTGAGGTCGTTGTTTCTTGTGTCTCCTCTTTTCTATATATACCACTTCTCTTTACCTACCAAAAATAAAATAAAATCTTGTCCAACATGGGATAGAGAAGTGGCAAGAAATAAAAAATCAATGGTTGTGGGAGGACTCGAACCTTTTTTTTTCTTTTTAATCGGAAATGAAGAGAAATGTATTAATAGAAGAAAAGATACAAGAGAAGGAAAAGATGGCCACTAGGATAAGATACTCAAACCTTGGTTAAGAGGGAATTTGATCCAAAGGATGGCCACTAGATCATTTAGCCATTTGCTAAATTGTAGTGCAAAAAATAAAAATAAATAACTAAATAATAATAAGTTAATGTTGGTTTTTTTTTCTTTTCAAATTTCTATTAGTTACCACCAATAAACATATATACTTAACTACGCGTTTAGTTTTATAATGATAATTACAAAAATAATATAAATTAAACAATCTAATAATTTTTTTTTTAAATGATAGGTAAATAAAAATGGTATTAAAAAACACCAGAAAGGGGCACACCAAAGTACACACGTTGTATACAACAACCGCCAAAAGGCGCCAAGAGAAGGAAAAGGAAAACAAAAAACTACACTCCCCCTCAGAGTGAACCCAACCAATCAATGAAGTCAACTAAGGACATTAGACCTTCGCATATATGCAACTTGGTCCAAGATTACAAGTTACAAAGAAACAAGATTTTCAATCTTTGATCAAAGACTTTTTCATTCTCAAACAATCTTTTATTTCTCTCTCTCCAAATTTTCCAAAAAAGGCATCAAGGGGTCGCTCCCCAATCTTTTTTTTGTTTCCTTCCAACAAAGGAATCATACCAACCTACCAAAGTCTCTCTTACAGCGGAAGGTACCACCCAAGAAACACAAAAAAGAGAGAACAAAAGCTATCACAACTCTCTCACATTGCCACAATGTAGCAAGATGTGGTCGATTGACTCCTAAATGTGACATGGGAAACATCTATTAGTTAGCAACCAACCTCTCCTTTGTAGTTGATCAAGAGTTAAAGAGTTTTTCCCCAAGTCGCCTCCCAAGAAAGAAAACTCACCTTAGGTAGAACTCACGCATTTCACACAAAACCTACTAGGAATGGCACTGATCTCCTTGACTTAAGGCTAGAGTAAAGGCACTTAATAAAAGAAAGTTTCACTCTTTGTCTCCAACCAAATCACCTTATCCTCTCCTCCCCTAACTACCACCATATCTTGTAACCTCGCCAAGAAACACTCCATGATCTCAATCTCCCAATCATTTAAACACCTAGAGAAGCTAGGAGAAGCCACAAATCCACCACCCACGCCTCTTTTGAACTAGCTATGGCAAATAAGGAGAGAAAGGAAACACTTAAAAGGCTCATTTAGATAAAATTAACTATCAAAATTTTCTTTTCATCTTGAATATATCTCCACGCTCAAATATTATACATATTGTATTTAATCAAATTAAAAACATTAATATATTTATACTTATCAGATTTAATTTGATAATACCAAAGATAAAAAATGAAATATTTTTTAGTTTTTAAATTATAATATATATCCTTAATTTCTTATAATTATGTTTAATTTTAATTATATATAAAGTATATATTTATGAAGTCATGCTAAAATCTTGGATCGACCATAGTCGAACCATCAATTCAACCAGTGAATTGTGACCCAATAACTTTTTTAGTTTAATAACTTATTTGATTCTAAAAACATTGAAAAAGTTTTTTTTTCCCACATTAACCAAGTAACATTATAAATAACTTACAATGCTTATATTCAATGTCTTTTTTTTTTTTTTGAAAGGTAAAAAAGGATTATATTAATAAGAAACAAGGTATACACAACGTATACAAAATAAACGAAAGACCAAAAAAAGGCGGGAAGACACAAAAACCAAAAACTGCGCTCTATAGAGAACCCAGCATATTTAGTGTCAATTTATTTTTCATTAATGTTGTATCCAAGTTCCACACCCATTATTGAAATTCTTTTCAATTGAATCCTTATGTCCTAAGATTTTAGGATAAAAAGAATTTGGCACCTAGACACGTACTCACACCTGACACCCATACTCAAACCCATGTAACATAGGACAGTTCACTTAGTTGTGGTATGGCCTGATGGGTCAAGTTAGTGCCCAAAAATAACTCCACACTCCAAATCACAACTATTAATCTTAATGGTAGCAATTATCCATTTTGGTCTCCTTTGGCC
The DNA here is from genome assembly GCA_030345155.1 of Vitis x doaniana. Lineage (NCBI taxonomy): Eukaryota > Viridiplantae > Streptophyta > Magnoliopsida > Vitales > Vitaceae > Vitis > Vitis x doaniana. The sequence continues at coordinate 9,799,925 of CP128323.1, forward strand.
TTGGTCTATTAAAAGTAAAGGAAACCAAGTAACTTGAATGGCAAAATTTTATTCTAAAAAAATAATGAAACATAGTTTTATACATTTATCCTATGCTTAATGGGAACCAAATAATTACACAATCATATCTTGGCTACCTCACATTTTGCATCCTACCACAAGCATTGGGAATATTTGTTTGTTCTTTCTTCCTTTCCTTTTTTTTTCCTTTTTGTGATAGGTAAGGTATATGTGTTTAAACAATGAAGAAGAGATTTGGGATATGAGCATCAAGCAGCAAAATACATGAAACAACACAAAACTTAAGTTTGGCTTCCATCTATACAACCTTCAGGATTCTTTTCAAAGAGCTAAATAATTTTTTTGTTTCTAATAAATAAATAAAAATTGAATTAAAAAACAATAAAAATACAAAACTCAAGTAAACAAGATGTATACATGAAACACTCAAAAGGCAAAAATAAAAGAGAAAAAAACTCTTCTCATCTCAAAGACAGCCAAGGCTACAAACTTGACCTTCCAATCATATCCCTAAATGCCCAAACAAAGGATTCATCCATATTTCATACTACCAATATGTTGAAAAGTTGAAAAGTTGAAAACAAAAGGCAACCTAACTTTAAGCCACCACACAATAGCCAAAGCGCATGTTTGGTTGATTCCTTATCCACATTACACAAAAATAAGTAAACAAATACCAATTTGCTATCTTCCTAAACCTTTGCTCAAGTTCATCCAAAGTGAGAATTTTCACTCAAACACTGAAATGGAGAAACCAACTGTAGATGAAGCAAGTGATTCTCAAACCCTTTTATATGGGAAACTAATACCATGATTTGAAGACAAAACCTTATATAGTAGATTCACTAAAAGAATCAATCGATAGATAACTTCTGCAGTATCTTATCCTCCTTTTCTACAAACAGAACAATTCTACCAATTCAAACTCCCAAAGGTGGAACTTCTAAAGAACCTTAGATTCCAATGACCCTAACCACATTCCCATTCCAATTTCTGCCACCATGACTACAACAAAGAGAAGATCTGGAAATCAATCCTTGAAGTGGTTTCCCCACACTAAATGACAAACAAAAAATTAGTTCTAATACTCTTAAAGACAGAAATCATCTCAAGGCCTCGAAAGGGCTCTTTTTATAAACTTGAACTTACAGACCCTCTTCCAAACACTAACCACACTCTTCCTCATTGAACTTCACCACAATGAACATCTTCCACTGCTTATATTTTACTTATAACAAACCTCTAAAGCCAATTACCTAGCAAAGCCTTGTCAAGATCCAACATATCCAATTTGCTAGGTGCAATTCCTTCTCTAAATTTCCTTCCCTAAAAAAATCTCTTTGAATCTTCTCTAATTTTTTTGGACAGAATACTTTTAATAAGCAGAAGCCAAGCCCCCAGCTCGTTGAGGCAGGTTGCACAAAGGAAGCTCATAAGTTCAAGATGATTGAAGAAAAATGACCTTTTGACATTCTTGCCAACTTGAACAAGGAATATCAATTGATTTCAATCCAGATTTTGGAGAGATACTCTGCACACTTGTGGTTGAAGGAGGAAAATATATGAAATGCAACATTGAAACTTTTCTTCTATGTGAGATAGGACCACCCTTTGGTAAAGAACAAGATGCAAAAGTGTCTGAACCATTTCATGAGACTGCAAAAGTCAGTGAAATTTCAGATGAGAAGGAGTTGTTACAATTACAGCAAAAGATTCAGCACACACAAGAATCTTGTTCTAACATTGGGGAAAGAGGACAATTAGGGAGTTCTTCTAGATCCCATGCTCATCACACTTCATCAGCAGATACTATGTCAACCTCCATCTGGTTTTTCAATGCTCCATTACTTCACAACCTAGATGGCATGGTCTCCATCAGCTAGACACTGTTTCTTCTACACTAGTGCACATGTGTAATCCAGTCTGTGCTATGAATGCCTCTAGTTTACTATCTAAATCCTCTTGGATTCTTTTGTACTATACATTGGCATCCCAGGGTGCAAAAGTCGAATAGCCTTCAGCAGCCACTGTTTCCTTTACATTGATCCACAAGCATAACCCGAGGTTTGCTAGGAATGACCCTAGTTTACTATATAAATCCTCTTGGATTGTTGTTTCTGGAGCAACAGATCATATCACCAGCATATCTTCCCTTTTCACTACATATAACACATGTTCTTAAAGAGATAAGATCAGGGTTGATACAGGACCTTTATCCTCTATATCTGGAAAGTGTCCACCATTGTGTCACCTTCATTGTCTCTCTCATTTGAACTGCACAACCCCAGTTTTACTACCAACCTTTTATCTTTTAGTAGTATCCCAAATCCCTGAACAGTGCAACTCTTTATTCCTCTCATATTGTAATTCAGGATCTGGAATTGAAGAAAATAATTGGCTGATAGTACCAGAGAGTGATGTGATCTCCATCTCTTGGACTGTCCACAACCTTCACCTATCGCTGTTCAGTGTGGAACAGCTTTATGAATTGCAGAGGTATTGTAAAAATGTCTCTTCTTTGGTTAATAAACATCGTGTTCTTCAATTCCATTGGGCAGAATGTGAATTTACCAACAAACTTGCTCCTCTTATCCACCTGGATGTGTTTTTCCTCCTCTTTTTTTCTTTTGGGGAAGACCAATTATTCACTTTGATATATGAAATCCTCCTTGCACAACTTCTTTTCTTAATGAACATTTCCATCATGAAAGAAATGTTAAACAGCCACTGTTAAACAGCCACTGACAGGGATTGCACAGAAATGCAAATTCAGTAAGGACAATTTGACAGGACCCAAAGGTTCTGAAATTTCAACACCAAATAAAGCAAAAGGAAACTTAATTTTCATGAGATTACTAGGAAACTAGCAAAACTTACAGCTCCCGCCCCTTCTGTTGATGGACCACCAATAAATGCCATGATCCTAGCTCCAGAACCAGGAACACATGCTCCCAACAAACTAGCAGCCACACTCAACGCAGTGCTTGTGCACCGCACAGCCCTCTGGTCTGCTGGCACAGGCCAAGGATCCTTCTGAAGCTCCTCAAGAACCTTGCAACATAAAATTCAATCAATCAAACACCCAAGCTACCAAGTCTGACAAATCAAGGAATAACGGTGGCTATTCCAAAAGCAACTTTTATTCCAAAGAAATAATGAGTATTATTGTTCTTGGGTTATTTTTTATCATTGAAGTGCTTGAATTTTTCAAAACGTAATCCTTCAAAAATGTCTCAAACAAAACATGTTTTTGGTATTGATTCATTCTTTCTATTTTTGGAAACAGAAAACGGTTTTATTTCTGCTGCCAAAACATGAGAGACCGGCCAAAAAAACAAATAAAGAATTCAGCAAAAAAAATTGGATATTTATCAGTGAAAGAAAACGTTTAATCTATCAAACAGCACACCTGCACACCCCTCCAACAAATCAAGGAACTGCCTTAAAGCAGAATAAGGGATATTTAGTAGTGAAAAGAAAATAGATTTCTCAGCACCAATTCTATCCTCAAAAATGAAGAACAATAAGCATTTCCGTAGTACTTGACAAAAGTTTCCAAAATGCCATCTTCAAAAAATGAATCAAACGTGGCCCCTAAGCGTCTAATTCTTTCTCTAATTGTCGGAAATCAAAAACAATTAGCAGTATATTCATTGACGTTATTGATACCGAATTAAGCGCAAACTCGCACTCAGCCACAGGCAGCAAAAACCGCGCAATGCTCTCGGCGGACAGCCCGTCCCTAGAGCCAGCAACAACGCCTGTAGTCGGTCTGGGCTTCCTGGCAAAAAAATTCATCTGCTCAAGAAGCTGATCCTTGGAAACATCCTTAGTCCCCTTAAACACGTAGCTCTTGGAAACGTGCCCGAACCCTAGCTCATGAACTTGCACATATGTCCCGAAGGTGATCATCCCCACAAGAGAATTATCTGGCACCAGATCCATAGCCTGCGCGAGCGCGGACTTGAGAAACCCCATCTCCTCCTCGATTAAGCAGGTGTCAACAACCAACATAAAAACCATGGGAACAGGGGTGGCGTCAGAAGGAGACTCATACTCGAGAGTGGTGTAGTTGGGGAAGAGCTCGGCGGGGAGGTTAAGGTCGGAGATGGAGGAGTAGTGGGCGGGGAAGTGGTTGCGCTGGAAGCAGAAGGGGCAGATCCAGAGCTTGGCGGAAAAGTCGACGATAGCGAAGGGGTTGAGGACGGATCGGCATGTGCGGCATCGGAGAGGAGTGTATGGAAGGACTGGCATGGATGGGAAAGGTTTGAGCGGAGTGTAGATGGCGGCCACTGGGATTATGCTCTGAGCTGATTCTTGCTTCGTCCCGGGTATCACGTTCCATGGCATCCGCACACCGTCCTGAGCTTCCAGCTCCAAGAATTCCACCATGCTTTCGTGATTTGGATTCTTCCGACTGATGTTCTGCAAGGGAGAGGTGAGAGGAGCGGGGAGAGTGAGATTTGAGTCACCGCGGAGAATTCCACGGATCTACCGCGAGAAGAGGATAATAAGGTAATTTTCTTATATTATTACATCCTTGATCCTCTATCAAAAATTGTACAATTCTACAATACCTCCTTCGGTACCATGCCTCCATTTTTTTTCATCCATCGGATAAAAATGATTAAATCTCAGCCATCCAAATGAAAAAGAAAAAAAAAAATTTCAAAAAAAATTTCAACCAGGTACCTCCCCCTCCCGTTCTCTCCCCCATCTCTTCTCCTTTTCCCCTTTTTCCCCCCTAATTTGCTCTCTTCCCCTCCATAGTTGGCTGTCTCACGCATCCTCCATAGCCAACTTCCTCAACTCACCCATTTCCCGCTCTCATCTTTGTTTGCCGACTTCCTCCATGGCTCACCCATTTCCCGCCCCTCCATAGCTGGCTGTTTCACCCATTTCCCGCTCTCATCTTTGTTTGCCGACTTCCTCATCTTTGTTTGCCGACTTCCTCCATAGCTCACCCATTTCCCGCTCTCATCTTTGTTTTCTCTCCCTTTTCCCGTTTTTCTCTCCACTGATTCTCCACAACTGGGTGAAGACCACGGTTGGCTTCAACCGGGCCAACCTCTTCGAGGCCGACATCACTGACCTTATCAAAGACGTCTCCACAGCTAGGTGGAGACCACCTTCGCCGTCAACCGGGATCAAAGACATTTTCATAGGTGGATGGAGACCACCATCGCCATGAACCGAGCCAACCTCCTCCAAGCCGACGTCTTGACCTCATCAAAGAAGTCTCCCTCAAGGACCGCGAGCTCAGGATTGTCGGCGAGGTCGGTGCCAAGATCTGAGTCTTAGACTTCATTTCTCCCGATGTCCAGGTCAGCTATTTTTTCTGCTAGATTCTTCTTCTCGAAGATTTTATGTAAATTTTCCGAATTTTTGCTTTCTCTCCCCCCTACCCCTGCATTTTGTCACACGGAGAATTTCGGTTCTTTCACACGAAGAATTTTAGTGGAATCTTCATAACCCTTGTGTTTTCTTCATATGTTATATTTTGTTTAAGAGGTGTAAAGGGGTGTTTTCAGGTTCTAAATTTAATGGTTTAAAAACCCGAATTGAAGACGTAGCTAGAAGAAGAAGAAGAGGACGTGTAGTACTAATGAAAAGAAAGCTGAGAAGGACACAATTGTTTGTTACTCAAAAGGCGCTTGTATCCTAATTATTTGGCGAGTTCTATATAAAGGGAAAAAAATGTGAGTAGTAATTATGTGTTTTACAATATTGTGTCCATTATATTTCATGTTTTTGTTAGATTTATGGATTGATTACATTATAGAAAAAGAGTGTGGTTAGATTATTGAACATTGAAAAAAATTTATATGTTAATTTTGTCATCATTTTAAATGTGAAGATATTTAGGGAGGATGTTGTAGTTGTAATAGTATTTGTATTTTAATTGACATTTGATTGATTGTAGTAAGATATAAAAATAAAATTTATTGAAATGTGAAAAAAATTTATGTTGAGATAATGTGGGGGTGAAAGTATGTTTGATTTATTATATCTGAAATCATATTATAAAAATTGACTTAAATAATTTGATTTAATTTTTAGGAGCGAACGCGATGGTCTTGAAGTTGTTAGAAATCCAAAGAGGCCTATCGGCGCTTGGATACATTACTAGTAAGGGAAAATAGAAATATGTAAAATAATATGTTTTTTAATGTATTTTTTGTGGTTGTTATTGTTAAATTTGTTTGAAATTGTTTTGTAGTAACGATCAATTAGCCATGATGAAAGAGAAGGATAAAGGAGTGAAGATAAATGATGATGTAAGGAGTAATATTGTTATGTCTAATATAATTACATTTTAAAATTAGAATTTAAATTATATGACCAATTAATGTAGTTGAGGAAAAAATTGGGCAAGAAGTGGAATGCACTTTCAAAAGTAGAAAAAGAAAATTTCATAGCAAAGTCCAAAGAAAGTTCAAAACAATATTCACTTCAAAAGGGTGTGGTTCCAAAGGTAATTTTTTTTTGTAATGAATATTCAATTTTTTTACTTATGTATTTGTTGGAAATTATATTAATGTAAACATGTTTGATGTTTGTGTATCTTTTCAATTATATCTTCAGACTCGATGCTCCCCCGAGCGAGTGATTAGAGTGATTGAAAAATTAGAACCAAAGCAAAAGGCAGCCATAGAAGAAATAGGATTTGGTAGCCTCTTGCAACTTCGATGTAGGAAAATTGATCATGGGTTATGTCTTTGGTTGATAAATAGTTTTAATCCGAACACTTATATGTTACAGTTGTATAATACTTGTATCAAATTATCCCCCATTCATGTTGAATTTATTATGGGATTGAGGGCAAGAGGGTTCAAGATTGGCATGAACAAAGATGTTAGCCATAAGAATGATTTATGCAAAAAATATTGTGATAAAAAAGGGCGATTGCCATTAGTGATGTTAGAAAATCAAATTAAGGAGGATAAAGAGGGTGGAAACGATTTTAAAGTTCGTTTTGTATTATTTGTGTTGGGTGCATTATTGTGCCCAACAATGAAGCTTTTTGTGAATCGTTCTTTCTTACATCTTGTGGAAGACATCGATTCAATAAAGAAGATGAATTGGGCAGAATTTGTGTTGTCCTATCTTGTGCACGGGATTGAAGAGTTTAAGAAGAAACAACAAAGTGGGGTTTGCGGTTGCTTATTGTTTTTAATGGTAATGTCCTTGTAATTAATTTACATCATAGTGACATACGATTTTGTTTTAATATAATTTATGAATTAACTATATATCTATGTCAAATATACTCGTAGTTATTCTACCACGAGCATATATCATTTGAAGAGAAATTTCTACCGCTATATACTCGACCTTCTCCTCGGATTACTGCTTGGGGAGATGATGAAGTATTGGACAGGAAACGAAGATTGAAAAAACTTGGTGGATATGCAAATGAGAATGTAAGTTATAGTTTTGAAAGTCGTTTACTATTTATTCAAGTTTTTAGTGATTTAAAATCTGATATGTATTATATTTTGATGAATATATTGCAGCTCAAAATATGGGTGATAGAAAATGAGATAAGGGATTGCGTTGATGGAAATGCAACGACAATGACGAGTGAGAATGAGGATGATGAGAAATTTGTAATCAATCTAAACAAAGATGTTATTAAACGAGTAAGTGTTTTACAATATTCATCGTGACTATCTATATCAGCATTGAACCTTTGTATTATGATGTTATTAATCACGTTCGTATATATCACTAGGTTGATGGTGGGAACTTAATGGAGATGGATAAAACCTTTCAACAATTAAAGACACATCTAATTGATATGGCTTATGGTGCAAGTAGTAGTAGTTGTGATCAAATTTTGGATAAATTTGAGGAGAATTATACTACAATGAAAGGTCTCTTCCTTAGGTCAAGCGGAAAACCTTTGAGAATGCACGAGGAAGGAACGAAGAATGACATGCTCTCATGCGAGAGAAGTTTGGAAGATACGAACAATATGAATGTGAATGAACATTATCTTCACACTTTGTCAAATGAGAAGTTATGCACCGAGGACTTGAATGAAAAGAATGAAGATGCATGTGCTACATCAATTGAAGTGCATATCATTCCAGACGAAAATCAAAATATTTTACCACTTCCAATCAAAAGGAGTAGAAGAGATTATGGAAAGGTATGTATCATATAAAAGAAAAAATTATTTTCTTTACAACTACTTAACCATTACATAGTAAATAGATGTATATTAATGGCATTTTCCATATTAGGAATCATTACGAGCACTATGTGGTTATCCTAATCATGTCATGAAAACACGTTGTGGACCCCGCATTTCGGCTCAATGCATTTCCCACTCGATGGCGAGCTGGATTTTTATTTGAAAAATTGATTTTTATTGATTATTCGAAAATGACTTGGAGTCGCCACTTATTTTTGTTTTATTTTTAAAGGGTAAACAAAATAAGAAAGAAAACCCTAAGTGTGACTCCTTATTTTGGAAAAGGCGGTCTGTGAAAAACCGGATCGGGTTCGGGGGTCAGGTTACTTATCGGGAAGGTACGGTAAAGACCATAGCACCCCTCCAAGTCCTTAAAGTTGGGTCTCTACTAATAAAATGAAGCTGACATGGCAATCGATGCGTAAATCAATGAATACTCAGAGCGAAACATGCACATACGGAAGTCAGAAAATGCACACAGACTAAACAAAGTAGGAATGAGTGTGTACCTGAGCAGCGAACCACTATGAGCTATCAAGAGAAAGGGTTAGTGCAAAATAAAGAGCATAAACATAGCTCACATGTCACTAAATAGAGTACAAAATCATCAAAGGCACGCATGACACTCCACTCAAAATTCATTTTTATTTTAAAGAAATTTTATTTGATGTTGGGCCCCCACCAAAGCCCGTTTATTTTTTAGTGAATCAATTTTGCAAATTCTATCACCAAGAATTACGAAAAATAAATTCACACTTATTTTAAAACATTTTGAAAATCAAAGAAAATTCGAAAGTGGCTCGCCAAAAGGAAAATGACGACCAAATTTTATTAAAAATGAGATGTTGATATCTAAAAACCCTAAGGATGGAAAATTTGATAACTTGAAATCATTTAAAAACCAGAAATTGGAAAACCATTTCAAAACGGGGTTGGGAATTATTATTTTGAAATCAAAGGGAAGGAGTTTGAGGGGGGGCACGTGGCCCAGAAGGTGGCCATGCATCAGTTACATTTGCCCTATAATTCCTTAAATCTTCCATAGTGAGAATCTGCCTACCTTTTTCACATCCTTAACTAGCTTCCCCCCCTACAGCTTCATTGTAGAAGGCTGGTGACCCTTGTTCTGCTACTGCCTTTAAACTGTTGCCAACTTCCAGATTATGGCACATATTCCCTTCTTGTAACAGCTTCCCATTTGGAGCAAATACCCATATTTAGCCAGTCGTATGGCTGATTGGAATAAACTCCTTCAAACCAGTCGCCCATGTTTCAACCAAGCATCACAAAGGCCAGCTATCTCCTTAAGAACACCCATAGCCAGTGTACCTAGATACTGGGCTTTGGGATTGTTCTCATACACGTTTCGTGAAGCAACTAAAAGAGCAGTTTCCCTTATGCCAAAAGCCTCGGATTTTGAGGTTGATGAAGATTGAACAATCATGAAAGATCCACATCCTATCAACTTGCCATCGGATTAACTATCCCCACACGCAATGCAATTGTAACTTCGGCATCAACAGCAAGCCCTCCTTTTCTAAGCATAAATGCACCGATTCCAGAGCAACGGCTATCAACCACACCTTGCTTTGATTCAACGATACCAGCATCTTCAACTTTTGTCTTCTCATTACACTTGCTCTCAGCCGTGGGTGACAAGCCAGCTGAACTGCTCACAAACCCAAGTACAAGACCAAGTAGCCTCTGACTGCAGCCTATATTATAGCTGCTGCAACGTCCATGCGGGATGAATTAGATCCTCGTGGAACCTTGAAGCCTCGACAGCAACGGAAAGGGAACCCAACTCTAACAGTCTCATCATCGTAACCTTATATACAGTGCCAAACCCGGAGCCGTCATGATTGCAGGGAGCAAAATGATGATCTCTCTGATCTAAGATGGAGCGGTTGTGCTTCGTTCCACAAAGGGAAACAATATCTTTGACAGGCGAGGAAGAGAGGCATGTGGTGCTGCTGAACTTGAGCATGAGAAACAACAGCGTCCTCCTTATTTCCTTCTTTTCAGGTATTTCATCGGGTAGATGCTTAACAACCCCAGCTAATAATGAATATATTAAGGGCACACCTTCTTCAAGAACAACTCCAGCAGCTTCTACCAGTAGTTGATCAAAGGCCAGTGTTTGCCCTACCTGAATACAGAACCCAATTATTGTGTCCATATCCACTACACATTGAAAGGGTCAGGGAGGAAAGTGGAAGCTTCCCTCTTGAAGAAAACAGGGCAGGTGCTGTTATAGATGATATGACATTTGATCTTTATGGGTCTTGGAGACTTGAGTACTTAGCTTTCACCATACTTCGCGAATCCTCATCACTTGAGAACCTCTCATCATCAACCTTGCCTTTGGGAAGATGACCTCCAGTGCATGCAAGGCGGGGGGATAAATAAGAGAGGTGGTACGATAGGATGAGTTTAGTGGGATGAAGAGAGAGAGAAGGTGGCGGGATGAAATGGGCAGTGAGTATGGAAGGAGTATGGAAGCAAGGATGGATGATTTCTGGACTGAAATTCCCTAAGTCGGTACAAAAGGATATAGTGAATTTCCTCAAAGGTTTCTATGAGCTTTCTGGCGAGAGGTTTTCATTCTGGATACCATGCTTTCACTATGTCTCGCAAGTCTCATTACTTGGGCGCCCAATCATTATTCTTTTCCATCTCCAAAAGATATCGAGTGGATTCCAATCTTGGCTAGCAACTCAGAGGCTGGTTCTATAATCACTATACGTTCAAATGATAGTGGCACAAATCTGAAACAACCCAAAGTAGACTTTCATTAGGCTCATGATGTCCTTCTGAGAACAGGACCCACCGAAACCAACACAAGCATGCAAGAACTTGGACCCAATCTGGGTATCCGTGCCGACCATATATAGAATCTAAGTGACATCAGTAGCCTCACAGAGAGCCGTCATGACGTTAATAAAGGAAATCCTCTAGGTCAAGAAAGCATTAATAACGAGCTTAGTGAACTCTTCTGGAGTTTCTTTGCTTCCAGAGAAGACTCAATCCAGTTTCAAAGGATCTTGAACGGCAGCATTATCGGCAGGGAAAACTGAGTATAGAGGCATTCGGGACTTGACTCCTCAGCTGTTATGGGTCAGGAACTTAGCTAGCAGACCTCGCTTGTGTTTCAGGTTGCAAGTCCCGTCCAACAGCAAGAATGCATTTTTGCTTGGTGAGTGGTGCATATGCAGCGGATAACTCAGCATTGGGAGGAGATGTATTCGGTACATCAGAAGCTACAGCATGGGTTTTAGGAAACGTCAGCAAGGGTATCTCTGGTGTGAATCAAGTAAGAGGTGGAGAGATGAAATGGGTATGAAGATTTAGTGAGGGAGATGGGTAGCTGAATGATAGGTATGGTGGAGTATTGAAGGGTCATGACATGCATGGGGGGTGAGATATGGGTACAGAAGTTAGGTGGACTGGGTATGTTGAATATAGAGAGAGAAAGTGGTGAAGGCTGTAGAAGATGAGCAACATGGGTATGCATGGAGAAAGGTGGTGAAGCACATAAATTCATGCATGATGGTCTTCATACACTTGGGGGAATGGTTGAAACGAGCCGGATAGCGGGCAAGTTAATAGGCAGGTAGAGGGCATAACAGTCAAACAGTGAAACCCAGTCTCTAATTCCACTCATAATCTACCAAAAGAGGCTCCAGATGTACAGCTCCCAAGATCTGAGCCGGCCCCACCACTGACAACCTGGGAGATAAGAAAAACTTGGAGCCCAATGCAGTCATTAGTACGCTTTCTGATTCAGCCAGGACACCATTCCATGATCTCTTGTTCAGTTGTATAGTGGCCTTTAGCAAAATTGTTGTTGGTGACTTCCTGGCTAAGGATGGATCACTTTGGACTGAAAGGTAGGGGATGAGCATTTCGTGGCTTGGCTGGTGCTGTGAGCATGGGTATTAAACCATTGTGGTGAGGCCAATGTTACTGGATTTCTGGCATGAATCACCAAAACAGTGATCGAGCCATCAGATTTTGGCTTCACAGGGTTGCATGAGATGTTCTTATATGCTGTAATGATCCTGAAAAATCTGTTTTCTCCCAAATATATATCAAAGAACCTTCTAAATGATTGAACATAGCCGAGACTTGGCTCGAAATAGTCGTCATGAAACAAATCAAAAGCATTACAGCCGGTTGTCATCACAAGCTTCTCATCGCCCTATTTACTTGCTATATCATCTCATACTCTCCCTTTTATAACCAAAACTAAGCACCCCCTTCAACTTGTATAACCTCTTATCTACCCACCCTAGTGACCAAAGCTTTGGAGATGCAGACTGTACAGGATAATAATGCTTGCCTTTCTCAATATGTGAATGTCGTATTTCCGATCAGAAATCCCCATAAACTGAACCCCCAGCTCTGATATTCAGCATCATCAACGTACCAGTAATAGGGAAACAAAATGGAAGAAAAGGAGCCAAAACAAAAACAGGGGAAAGATAAACGAGGAAAGAAATAAAAACATGAACGTATTAGAGCCTCATTTCAGGTGACATCCATGGGCTAATACGAGTGAGGAGATCAAGCCAGAGTTACAAAATATATGAGAAACGTAGTTCCATTAACTCCAAGCCAAACCAAAAGGATCACAGCAAAAATCAATAACAACAAGAAGGAAATGATTTAGAAAATCAAGAGATTCCAGCATATAATCGAACCAAACTGATGAGTAATGCAAAACAAACCAAAATGAGAAGAATATGAATCAAAGTAAGTAAGAAAATCGCCTCAAACTCACCTGCAGCTGCTCTCTACTCCTGTTCTCTCCTTCTTCAAGCTTCACCCTCAAAAATCTCTGGAACCAGCAAGCTCCCCTCTCTCTCCTAGCTTCTCCAAGTTCTTTTCCTTCTGTGCAACCCTCCAAAAACGACTACTACCAAGGAATTTCTTCCTTCTCTCTGATGATCAGTAAAAAAACCTTCTCTGCAGCCCCCTAAACTCCCTCATACGCTCCTTCTCTGTTCTTTTCCGAGCTCTCTTTTTTTTTTTTCCAAAAATCCCTCAGACCAGCCTCCATAATCGCCTTCTCTCTCTCTCCCAAAAAAACCCAACAAAAAGCTCCCCCCCCCTCCCCAAAGATCTCTGCCGCCTCCCTAAAGCAATGGGTACCTCCAAAATATCTCCCTTTTCTCTACCGGATTTGCCTCTCCAACAACCTCTGCAGCAAAAGCCACCTCCGCACCACTACCTGCAGCCTCCTCTTTTCCTCTCTCTCATCCGCTCTTGCTAACGGCCTGCAGGAACCTTCTAGAATGCTCCTCTACGTGTCACCCTTCCATTGGCACTTCAAAAAGCAAGGCTGATTCACCTGTGGCCATTGAGGGTGCGACACGTGGCTCGTTGGGGTAGTGACACATGGCTAAAAGATTTGCAGAAAAGTGAGGAAAATGAGGTCCCCAAAATGGGGGTCTACACACGTTCATCAAGGGAGAGGAAACCAAGTAAATTCAAGGTCTCCTCGTTTGTACACAAATTAAGGAAGATGGTAAAACGTGAAGCATCAGAGGTATAATACAAATAGTTTAATATTATTGTTCTTATTTTTGATACTTAACATATATAGTTAATAATTATGTCTTGTTTTCGAATTAGTCAATCCCCATGTCCATTCGTGAAGACGTGGTGGATACTCAATCATTCAATGTACTTCAATCTCTTGTCACTGATTATGTTTTCAATAAAGCATTGTCAAAAAGGTTTGTCGCGTCTAGAACATTCATAGATGTGTTGTTACAATTTTAGCCTTCATATGCTTCCAATTTACACAAGTTTGTTTGAACATATTATTATTTTAGTGAGCTTCTTGTTGACTTTGGTCATGAACATGGAGTTCGTGGAGATTTTGAGTGCTTACGTCCTAGACAAAATTTGATGGATGTTGTAAGTACCTACTTCATTTATATCAAATGCATGCTATATTAGTTAAATAAATTTATTGAAGTTATTGTTGAACAACAGGTAATAAATCTAGAAGCCTCAAAGCTAAATTATTTTGAAAGACAATTCATAGGCATACGAAGTATAAGATGCTATCTTCCCACGACATTTTCAGTAAGCTCATATTTCTCTTGTTGTTTACTTACATATTAAGTACAATATACTAATGTTTGTATTATGTTTTCTTATTAGCAAATGATTTTGTGCGGGAGTCCTCATCCTTTTTTCGATAGAAAAACATCCATCATGAGTAAGTACATTAGCCAATTGGATGATTGCGAGAAGGTTAGTAATTATTTCTAATGTTTAATTGCATATATGAAATTTAGAATAGATATTGTTTTCACCTATAATATAGTAGATTTTTTGTGCCCCAACTCATATATATTGTTTTTCTAACTTTACAGCTATATATTCCAATGCATGACGAATGCCTTGGTCATTGGTATCTGTGCGTCATTGACTTCAAAAACTCTCATATCCAAATTTTGGATTCATTATGATCGAAGAATCGAGACAAGTTCTGGCTTAAGAGTGTCAAAACAGTGGTATGCTTTCATGTTTATATTTTTCTTCTATTCTATTTTTTTTCTCTTCCATATTTATTGACACTTTCATAATAAATTAGGTTGAATTTTGTCAAACGTTCTTCAAACTGTATGACATAGGGAAAGATGTCTTCCAATTCTCCATTGATTGGGCTCCTTCGATTCCGACCCAAGAGAATGGGTTAGTATGAATACATAACTCACATTACTATTCTTTTTCTGAGGTATAATTAGACAACCATTCAATAAGTTGTTTTGCTTTTCTTTTCTTTTTCTTAGGTGGGACTGTGGAGTGCATGTCATTAGACATATGCAGAGATTAAAAAATGGTGATTCGATGACGAGCTCCGACTTTTGTAATTCTGTTAACATTCGTCGAGAAATAGCATGTGAGTTAGTTTTACACGAGGGAAATAGAGAAAAACAAATCATTGTGGCTATTGTTTGTACAAAGACGTCGACACGAGCAATGAAAAAATTATTATTATGATATTTGTTATTTTCTAATATTTATCATTTCCATCTCCACATATCGTCATGTTTATTGGAAAGTTGTGAGATTCGATGACCATACATTATTAATGATTAAGTCCATTTTATTTGAATATCCAAATACTCTTCTTTCAATATAGTAGGCAAAATGAAATTGTAATATATTGGTATCATTCATGTTCGACATGTGTTATTTTGTACGATCTTTAACCTAATCAGATTTGTAAATATTCATTTATCTATGCTAACAATATATAGTTAGTACATTAGTAGACCGGTTGACGAATGACGTTCAGCTGGTAAGAACCAGTCCAACGATTTAGCTAAGTCCACTTTTCATAGGCATACGCATTATTCGTACCGGTTGAGAACATTTCTCAAATGGATAATGACCCTATGGATGCACTGTGAACTCGTTGAGGATTTTTCCTAACCACCTCAAACAATTTTGGATGCAGAATCACCCGATGTCGGCGTTCAATTGAGTGATTGAAGATTTTTCTAAAGGGAGTGAGCAATTTTTTGAGTTGTGGAAAGCGGTTGATCAATGAAGAAATTGTCTCAACTGGTTGACGAATGATTTGACTAGTGGGAACCGGTTGACAAATATAGCAAACTGGTTGAGGAATTTTCTCAATCGGTTGATGGTTTTTTAACCAGTGCCAACCGAGTGAAGATGGGTATTAACCGATTGAGGAATCTCTTTAACCGGTCGAGGGTTGTTTTAACCACTTACAACCGGTCGACCGCCTGTATCAACCAGTTGAGGAATTTTCTCAACCGGTTGAGGAATTTGTTACCAGTGTCTACCGGTTGAGAAAATTTATCAACCGGTTTCCACTGGTTAAAAAAATCCTTAACCGGTTGAGAAAATTCCTCAACCGGTTAAGGATTTTTTTTGCTATTGTGCAATTTAGGAGTACGACTACCGTCCACAAAAGGGGTATGAGTTGTACCAATAACTTTTCACTACGTAAACATTCAACAAGGTACTATTAAGTTCAATTAAAAGGTTTGAAATTGATGGAAACTGGCATTACAAATTACCTAATTATGATTTACCCATTTTGAGTAAAATCACTAAATTTACCTATTTCATATGAATTACATCATATTGATTACTTTCCTATAGTTAACTCATAACCACCTAATTGTCAAACTTTAACCACAATTGAATTTAATTAAATCTGCTTAATTAACCATTTTTTTCGACATGATATAAATGAATCGGTTTCTCCACTTACCAATCATTTTATTACTTGTTATCAATTAAATTATAAATGTAGAGGATATTGCATTCTATCAATCAACTTCACTCTTGATCAAAATTCAAACTTTTCATTAAATAGTTTAGTTAAAAGTACACATTAGTGGAAGTGATAACGTCAACTAATATAAATACTGATTTAATACCTACCATCCCTTACTCCATTAAGGAATAAAAAAAAGGTTGCATATCCTTTTCATTTGGATATTTGTTTGGATCCCCACCTTCACATGGTGTTGACATATTTTGTTCATGTTGTTGAAATCTTGCTATCTGCACATGCACATTCCATTGTTTTTTTCAGCAGTCCAATTCCATTCCAATTAATTAAACCTAATCATTAAATAATGCATAGCTGAAATTCATGTCAAAAGTGTTTCTTTATTCCTGATCTTACATTATTAAGTTCACCACAATCTATGCAAATGTCAGATCGGTCATTCGACAAATACTCCCCTAACATTCCCTGCATTTTTCAATAATTAAGTGTTGTCAATTATTATTGAATTAGATGTTATCAATGTTTGGAAATTATATAATCAGCTTATTGTACATACATGTACGGTTGCACAAATGTCAACTGATGAATTTGTTGAAGGCATCATTTCCATTTGAATGTCACATTGGGAAGACAAATTAGTTTCCTCCTACGTACTCATAATGCCATAAAAAATTATGTTAGTTTTTTATGTAAGTACAACTACAAAAATTAATCTTAGGAGCAATTTTTTATTGAATATGACATACCATATAACCCTGCTGAGCATTTTGAGTGATTGTAGCTTGTGGACATTTTTGAATTGTGTGACCCACTCTTTTACAACGACTGCATCGTCTTCCCTTTTGAACATTCATTGCCACTTTGCCTGGATTCCCTTTAGTCTTCACAATATTTGGATCACGAACTTGGTTAGTACCTGTCGCTCCATCTGCTGCTATTTTCTTCCCTTTCAAATTATAGTTATAGAGTTCCTCCATTCTCGTCGTCAAATTTTGTATTTCATTTTTCGCCTCTATAAATGAAGATGACGTATCTGACGCAAAGTAGGAGAGCTTGTTGCACATCAAACTCAATGAACCATATCGTACAAACCGATCCATGTCGTTATCTGTCTCATTCACTGGTACTGATCTTGTATACACCTTTGCTAACTCTGTCCACCTCTTCATAATACATGACTGAGGAATCTCTTCCAAATGCTCCACCTTCATAACAACATGGGATGCCAATTGACTCAAACATCATGCATGAGCATTTTAATGTTACAATACCTGGGCAAAATTGTACTTCCCACTTTAAGTTCGGGTGTCTAAACTTAGATAATGTGTATGCCTGCATTGAATGATCACTTACAAGACCTACCACGAAGAATAACTCTGCATTTTTCATCTCCTCATGAAATTTAAGGAAAGATTCTTTCGTGTATGCCGTTGCAGCATGATTTTCAAGTATGGATAGTTTGGTTGAAAGCACGGGTGAAGAATTGTTCAACTCGAACTCTGCCTTTGCCTCATTTTGCCGTATTCTCAGTATGGCTCTATCAAATTGTTGTAAAAACTCATACAGTCGCAAACGAATTTTTAAGAATCTATTTAGATATGCATTCATACTCTTACACCTTTGTGTGGTTCTCATCCCTCCAAAGAAATTTCCACGTAAATATGCCTCTGCCCATCTTTTACGTTTCCCATATATCTCGGTCACCCAACGATTCTCATTAAGTCCCAAATTTGCAACCATTTCATGCCAAACCTTTTCAAATTCTTCTTCATTCCCACGCATGAACATGCACCTTGCAAAGATGCTTGAAAAGCCCTTAATATGCACATTCGTGAATGCATTTCGTTGCAAATGCCATGAACACAATCGATGACACGTATCAGGTAATACTTTTTTAATTGCTTTACGCATAGCTTTATCCCCATCGGTTACAACAGATATGGGTTTCTTATTCATCATTGCATCAAGAAATATCTCCAACACCCATTCATATGTCCCAACACTTTCATCTATCAATAACGCACAACCAAATACAACAGTTTGGTGGTGATGATTAACACCAACCAACACTACTAGAGGCTTTTTATAGGCGTTTGTCCTATAGGTTGTGTCAAATGCTAGGACATCTCCAAAACACGCATAATCCATTCGAGTAGTTGAATCAGCCCAAAACAAATTTGCTAGTCGACTTTCTTCATCAATGTTGAATTTATAAAAAAAAGAAGAATCCATTTCTGCCTTTCCACACAAATAAGCCAATGCCGCTTCTGCATCACCATCTTTAATTTCACTTCTACGCATTACATCAACGTGATTGTATATATCTTTTGGTGTGAAACCGATGTGCTCATGTCTCCTTGATTGTTTGACCATATAGTCTATAATTTGTGTGGTTTTAACACCTACTTGACGCAAAACATCAACTTGTGCCTTATCTGGATTACTTACTGTTTGATGAGAGCAAAGGAATTGTCTGCTAATAGGATCGACCAAATTATGATTATGTTCTCCTATAAATTCCTTTACAATCCACTTTCCATATTTTCTATTCAAGGCAATACGAAATGCAACTTCACATCCAACTCTAGTCAATGATCGTGGCTCACGCTGTCGGTTGTCATTCTCAATAAACTTTGTCGCTCGATGTCCTTCTTTGGAACACACCCACTTTCGAGATATTATATCTCTGTTCTTGTCTCGCTTCAAATCATCTTTTCGAATACTAAATCCGGTTAGTTTTGCTAACATGTTGTAAAATGTTTCAGCCTCGTCTATGCAAGCAAATTGCATTTTGCAGACTTCTTCCACTGAAATACCCTTCAACACTTTCTCTTCCCAACCGTTTCCACCCAGCTTGTAAGTTCCACCTGTATATGCATTGTCATTGACAACGTCCTCCGCTTTCACTTCAAACTCCTGCTTGATTGTTTTCTCCATCACCGATTGCATCACCTACATTTCATAAATTATGTCAAAAAGTGTCTCCATAATACCTTAACAAATTATCCTATAACTGTCATATTGATTGATATATTATTTACGATAAAGTCTACATAGGATATTTAAAAATATGGGTCTTACGCATTTACCTTTTCAATGTTTTCATTTGACAATATGCCACATATAAGCCCAGGTCCAATAATCAACATTAATAAAAAACTATAACATATCCATTATATTATTTAATCTCACCTGAAAATTTAGTTACGAAAGCATATTTCTTATGTGTTTGTTTTATCCACTCTCTTAAAAAAACTAAGGCTTCTGAGAAAATAGGGTAAATATAATAAATAGGTTATGCAAATGAAAATTTATAATTTAATGGATTCTAAATATTTTATTTTTATATACTACTTCAAATTCATTATTAGTTAAATATGATTATTTGTTACACATTCAATTTCTCTCTATATGTATAAAATGAAGTTGATATTATTAACTATATGTACAATGCATACCATAATTACTATAATAAAGTCATATAGTATATTTTAAAAATGTATAAAAATATTCTAATATTTTTCACAATACTTTATTTTCTTAAATATATCCTCTAAATAAAAAACAAACATATTAATTATTGTGGGGATCAAACAATTTGGAACATTCAAGGAGGAAGTGGTCCAACCATTGGAACATACAAGAAAGCAAACAAGTGGTCCTAACGCTCCATAAACCAACAAATCTCATATTCCTCACTGTTATATTATATTTGTAAAAACAAGTTTCACTTTTCCTTAATTCTCTTTTGTGGTACATTTAAATTTTTGTTTTGCTTAAGTACAATTCTTCAACATAATTGAAATGATCAAATAATGAGGTGTATGGGATTTGATGTTCTGTTTTCCCTTCTTTGTCGTACTTTTAAAATACATTACGCTAGGCTTGTCCCAACAAGTATCTAGAAAATAAAAAAAATTGTTGTTTTTAAATATTTTAGGTTATGTATGGTTCCTAAAAAGTACTAAGAAAAGACAAATTATTTTGGAATATTTAGTTGTTTTATGACAAAATATTAAAGCAAACAATATATGGCTTAAATTTAAATACAAACTTACATATTTTAAAATTATTTAATCTATATATAAATGCATTAAAAAAAGTCAAATGAGTATGAACTAGTAAATTAGATTGAAGATATACCAAAATCAGATACGTCATCCATTCTCAAGTTTGTTAATGGAAGTTGGCATAAGCAATTCGACCGGTTTCAATTGGGTCGACCTAGTGGTGTTTATTTTAAAAAATTTCCCACTTTCCAGTGTCTACCGGCTGAGGAAACATTCAAACCGGTTGAGAAATAATTCAACCGGTTGAGAAATTCTTCCACTGGTATACACTGCACACGTGTGTATTTCCCCATTAATTCACCATTTTAAAAGTCATTTCATGCAAAATAGTAACAAAGTAAGTTAGACAATCACAATCCACACTTTTTAAAATCATTACATATTATTACATTACCTATTATTAGGGTTTGGAAATAATTTCCCCATCACTTCGAAAGTAGAGGCAATTCAGTTTTATACAAAATTTTATGGCTTTTGTATATCAAATCTTTATGAAGTTCATGATCATACCTTCAAAATGGAAAGTGCAAGTGACCTCCAGCTTCACCTGCAAAATTGTCTTCTGGATGTGTTTTTTGTAAGTTATGCTCTACTTTATAGAAGACCACATTCACTCTCTAGACTCCTTAGAGTATGTTGCCTCCCAAATATATACTAACTTTTATATGTGGTTGTTGCATGAAGTTATTGCATATTTTAATATGTTGCCACATGTAGCAAAACAACCACCATAATGGTACATTTGGTGGTTGAAGGTTGCCTTTTTTGCATAATTTTTTAGGTGACATTAAATACAACATTTATAGGCAAGAGGGAAAATCAGCCTAATGTGGATTATTACACCCATTTCAATTGATATATGTTTAACTTAACAAAATATAAAGTGGAGATTTGGCTTTTATTGATAATATTTACATATCTTAATGTTCTTTCATAAATTTATTGATAATATTTACATATCTTAATGTTATTTCATAAATTTATTGTCTTTATGTTTTCATACCATTTCATACTTAGTATAGAGTTTCATCAATTCACGTGTTGTATATGTAATTAAGGCATCATACTATATCCTATATATGAGAAAGGTTAGTTAATTAAACTTAATTACTTAATTGAGGTATGTTACGATATCATACTTATGACAAATTTTAATAAATTCAGTTACATTAATTTAATTAACTTACCATGCTATATCGTACTTATTCGAAATGCTTGTCATACAACGATAAATTAATTTAAATGCCCATATCTTAGTATAGGGTTGTTATGCTAAATTTCACTATATTACCTAGACTATATTTGAATAAAATCCTCATACTATCCTAGTTATGAGATATGTTACTTAATTACACTTAGTTACTTAAATGAGTTATGTTACAATATCATACTTATGACAAATTTTTAATAAATTCATATCCATTAATTTATTTAACTTATCATGCTATATCGTAGTTATTGAAAATGTTTGTCTTAGAACCATAAATAATTGAAAAATTGCTATCGTAGTATATGGTTGTTATTATACATTTTAATGTATTAACCTAACTATATTTTAATAAAATTATCATACTACATCCTAGTTATGAGAAAGGTTAGTTAATTATTCTATATTACTACAAGTAAGTTCTCATATTATATTCTCCTTAATTTAATTTTGTTATAAAAAAACCTCTTCTACTATTATTAAGGTATATCCAAACATTTTTCTATACAATCAATTATATATTAAATTAATTCGATTTGGAAACTTTAAAATCAATATGGTTGCAAATTAATTTTTAATATATCTAAAATGAGAACTTATTTAAAATGTAGGAATTGATAAGCTACAGGTTAATTTCCTATCAAACAATAAACTACAAGTTCATTACACTAAATAGGAAGGTCGACCGTCCCTCAACCATTCCCATTCCTCCTCCTTCTTCTTCATCTTCACGAAATACCCATGTGGCAACCGATCTTCCATCCCTGAACCCCTCCGTGTTCTACTTCCTTCTCGTCCATTTCCATGAAATCCCTCTACCCCAAACCAACCGGCCATGGCTCCAAAACGAGCTGCGGCCATGGGTCCAAAACGAGGTCCGGCCGAACCCACCTCCACCGGTAGCAAAGGAAAGACAAGGAAGGAAGCACAAATGGCTAGGACCAAAGGCAAGAGATCCAACCCACAGCGGAGCATCGGCAGCAAACAGAAGCAAACCAAGGAAGCACTACACCCCAGTAACAAAGGGAAACGACCGATCGTTAAAGAAAGTTTTGAGATTCGAAAAAAGGCCACCTTTGATCGATCTTCGTTCACAACCCCACAGATAGCCCAACGATTTCATCTTCACTTTGCGAATCGGACCGTAATCCCGGGTAGGAACATTGATTTTGCAAAGCTCAGTTATTTTCATTTCGATGTGCTTTTCGCGAGAATGGGTTGGCTTCTTATTGTCTCCGACAAAGAGTTCCTTTATCCCAAGGTTGTCAAATGTTTCTACTCCAATATGACATTCGAAGATGAAGGACCCATTACTACCACGATTAACGGTGTACGGATCGTTTTTGATGTTGCTGAACTATGTAAGATTTTAGAGATTCCAAATGAAGGGGTTTGTTTGTATGAAGCTAAGAAGTGGCCAAGGGTGGAAGGTTTCAAACCTGCAGAAGCTATACAGAGGCTGTGGTTACCCGAGATCTAGTAGACCAACTTCCCATTTGTTGACTGTGTTGAGTCGTATCCTATAGCACATGATCTCGTACATTTTCATCCCTAAAGGTCACCGAGATGATGTATCTTTCTTGGAGGCTTTTTTGGTTGACAGCATTCTCACAGAAAGAAAGGTTAATATTGGTTACATAATTTTCCAACATATGAAAGCATGTTCAATCAGGGAAGATTCAGTTCTCCCTTATGGCATGTTTATCACAAAGATTGTCAAATACTTCAATGTCAATTTGCGCAATGAGACAGACGGGAAAAAACTCAAATCATTTGATAAATATGATCGGGCTTCACTTCGGCGCATGCATTTTGTTCGGAAGAAAGATGGTTCATGGACAAGGAAGTCTTCCGTTCCCCCCTCAGAGGTTGATGTGTCTTCAGACAATGGGTCCTCCAAAGATGAAGAATATGAATATCAAGATGTAGAGGGAATAACTTCTGAAAAAGAAAATGTCACACGAATACCGTCAACAAGTGGTGTAAGAGCTAGGCCGGATGCAAATCATTGTTCACTAATTGGATCGGACGGCTCAGAGGCATCAGATAACCTCAATGCCCAGATTAGCTCCCTTGGTACCCGCTTGGAGGAGATTGTATTAACCAATGACCGACGTTTGACATATCTGGAGAATCGCATTGATGGTTTACACGAGGAAGTCAAGGAGGGTATGCAAGTTATACGAGACCAACATGATGAGATGATGGTCTTCTGGCGATCCCACTTCTCACTTCATGGACCAGACCATATATGACCCCTTCTACAATTTGTACTAGTTTTATAGTTATTAAACTATCATTCTGTTTTTGGACATTTGGCTAATATAAATGACCTTTTGTAATTATGACTTCTCGTATTACTGATGGATGTAGTGATCGGCCATTCACATAAATGGCGTAAATGTATTCGCTCAATTCTGATGATGGTATATGGATGATGTATTTTCTTCTACATGTATATATTCTATCTAGCTTATTTTGTTTATAGCTCTTGATATATACGTTCTTTTCATCTCTTTAAACCTTCTTCTGTAGATTTAAAATTGTTGGTGGACATCACATAATTTAGGTTCCCATTTGGGTGCCATGGATATTTTTGTGTTTTAAATATTGATTATGTAATCCTTGGTTTCGGATGGCAAAAGGAAGGTTATGACTATTACCATCAAAAGCATAGAAGAATCATGCGTTAGGAAGGTTATATTGAGTATTGGTTCCTCGTAAAACGTATGTATTCTCCTCCCTTGGTCTAAGATGCTATAATGTCTACGAATATGGTCAGCCTACTATATTTTTTTTCTCATAAAACTTGGGCAGTTTCAACCGGTTGAGGCAATGCATCAACCGGTAGCAGTTTGGTTTGCTACCGGTAGCAACTTGCCATTTTGAGTTTTGGAAAAAAATTTGGCAGTTTCAATCGGTCGAGCTAATGCATCAATCGGTCGCAAGTTGTTTTGCTACCGGTAGCCACCGGTCATTTTGGGTGTGCACCAAGAAATGACCAGTGTCTGCCGGTCGAGTGCACATGTCAACCAGTTGCATATAACCGGTCGACCGGTTACTCATTAATAGAATAGGTTGAGGTATGCTTGGCTGCTTGCAAAAATTATCGTACTAAGTTATGACCCTCTTTTTCCTTATTAAAACCATTCTTATGTTATACTATTGGAGACACACTCTAAGGCTTTAGCCTCCTAAATGCAAGCACTTCCTTTCCCCACATAGGTTGGGCCATTTGGCCATTGACATTATATTAATTATTAGATGAGCTTTTGCTGGACACCACTTGTTTCCGATGAAATCACATAATGATTTTTAAGTTACATGCTTTTCCCTCTGGATTTGTGTTTGAATTAACGCCTTTAATAGATAAAAACAGGGCATGCTCCCCCCATGTACGGGAATCCTTTCAGTTTTTCATTGTCCCTCCACTAATTTAGATTGCAGTTAAATTGGAGGAAAAAGGCCAATCTCTTCTAAACTGTGTTCATAAGTCAATTTACTGTGCACATAAGTAAATTGAGTTGCAAAGCCTTCCAAGCTTCACGAAGTTGCAAGAAGGTACTGCAACTTGTGTGTCCCAACTAACCTAGAAACTAGGAGAAAAATTGATAAACTCAAGCTTTGAAGAATTATGCTTTGAAAACTTATAAGATATTACAAGGATTATATCGACCAACACATGCATTCTCTTTTGCTGGTGGTGCAAATTTGATCAGGAGTTGAACAAATTTCACTATAATATGTTACAAGATTAAATTATACCAAGCATTGGCACTAATTTGAAGTCACTCAATAATGATGAGAGGCACCATGAAATGTGTTCAAGATGCAGGAAACAAATATCCTTGTGTTTTCTAACATTATTGAATTTTGCTGCTTTTCCGACTATGATGGTTTGGTTTTCAAGCTTTTCATCTAATGTGTGTTTCTTATGGAAGACATTCTAGGTTAAAATCCTTATCATTGACCGGTTGATTAAAAAAGGGCATGTCCTGAAAATGGTGTTGTTTATGCTGTTAATGCCAGTGTTCTACTAGCTATAACTTACTTCATTGCATTGCTCTCCATCTTTGGGAGACTATTTATGCTTTGCTTCATCAAGTGAAAGATTCCCTTTTTAGTTATATGCTAGCTTTATTTGAAAGAGGAAGCATAAATCTGGAAAACTGCTGTCTAAATTTTGAAAAGTATATTCCTCAGGTCTTTGGTTTAATTGTTCATTGATTTTTTAGGGAGGTGTATTATGTTCCTTAAAATGTTTTGAATAGGCTGTTATTAGATTGACTTAATGCTTCGGGATTTTTATTGCTCTTTGTCTTCTCCTTTGGTTCTCTTGTTCCTTTGTGCTTCCTAGGATACCCACACCAATCCCCAACCCGCGTTTTATTGGGTTTGCCTCCTTTTGATGTTTTTAATATATATACTTGCTTAAATTTGTCAAGATGGAAGGCAATTGAGTAGAAAATTGTAATTTGGATTTGGGGGACTAGGAACATTGAATTTATCAAAATCATTGAGTAGAAGCTGGATCCTTGAATTAAGGATTGAGGGAAGGATATAACTGGAACCTCTTTAGAGGTGTATAGTTCACTGTTAGAGTTTAATGGGAAGAAGGCTGTTGGAATGGATGGTTTCTCTTTTAATTTTTGGCAATTGAGTTATGATTTGGTGAAGAATGAGTGATTGGTTTTGTGTTATGAATAGAATAAATAATTTACAAACTTTAGCTTTAGAAACCTAAAAAATATTTAATGAGTTGCATTGCCTTATATAAAGGAGTGTGGATGACTTTGGTTACTTAGATTGATAAGGATAATCTATCTTCCGGGAATTATATTGGTTTTGTTTGATTGCAAGTTAAGGGCTTTGTTAATGATGATGCATAGTTAGTCTTGATTGGCACAACATTTGTGTGCTGCATAATCACAGTGGCAGTGTCTACCGGTAGAGATAATTGCTCTACCGGTACCATATTACCGGTCGACCGGTTTACCCTCAGTTTTGTAAGTTGCAATATGATGTAGTGAGAAGCAACATGTGTTTCTGCTGAAGACTAAATAAGATTTATATACATATTTCCTCACTCCTATGAGCCATGCCTAATTAGGCATGAATGAAGCTCATGTTTTCATGATCTATATTTGTTTTCTTTCTTACATATTTGTCATGTCATGCGTTTTCTCTTCAAAACCTAGAATATATCTAGAAATCCTAAACTTAGTGTCTCATCCAATTAGAAATCCTATCAATATAAAGACTTATCTTCTTATAATAAAACCTTAAGACAATTTCATCTTCTATAAAATAACTCTAAAACTATAATACTTAACTAATAGAAACTGGAACAAACTATGAATGTGAGTAACAGTCTAACAATATTGATTTTTCTAATAGTTATGCAATATGTAATTTGTTTTACTTAGATTACTTGTATCATCAAATGATTTTCTCTTTATTCATAAAAACTTTTCTACTGATTATATGAAAGAAAAACCATAATCTTTAGAATTTTTTATGGCTAATGTGAACATTTTGAACCATTGAACCCTGCTTTATAAAATTGGGACACCTCCTTTTAATTGAAAAGCCATGTAAAATGTACGGCATTGAACCTATTTCTGATGATGTTTCCTTGTAAATATGAGGCTCCTAACATTCAAAGAAGTCTACATTGCTTGTAATCTTAAAGATAATATGAACCTGTAATAGTCCTTACTAGTTGCCTTGGTATTTCTTTGCTCTTCCATGTTACATGTAAAGGAGGTTGTATATGTCAAGGAGTCTACATTAAACCTCTAAAGTATCTATATAAAACTACTTTTAAGTTAAGAACTAAACCACTTTTAAGTTAAATATCATTGATAAATAGTGTTAGTATATTCAATAAATATAAATTACCAAAATTTTTTATTCTCTAATATTTACCAAACTAGACAAGTACTCATCACCAGCTTTGATGCATGCATTGTATCTCGCGGACCTATCATGTTATTAATATGCCTCATGTGTCAAACTATTTGGTGCTAAGCCTAATCCAGAATGATCTCACTCTTTTAAATTTGATTGGCATAGTTAAGTTAGAAGAAAATGTCCGAAAGAGTTATTGTGACTGTTAGAATTATGTAATGAATGTAAGAATTATTTTCTATTAATTTTAAGAGTTCTTGTGACTGTTTTTCCTTACTTTCTTTACTAGCAACTGTTCTTAATATGGAAATTTATCTCATTATTTCTGTTATTCAAACCTTAAGGAAACAATTTTTTTGATTGTTATGATGGATTTCATTCTGTCATCACATTTTATCGAGAGGCATGACTTCTTTTATTTATGAGATGGCAGATTATGAATTCTGAGAAATTCATTTGGTATTTTGCGTCAGAAGACTACATAAGAGGAAAGATATTTACAAGTAAACTAAAAGAGGAAAGATGCTAAGAAGATTAAAATTCAATCCACATCTATTCTTTAAAATAATGAACATGAAGAGTGCTGAGTTTGATGATGTTATCAACAAAACCAATCAAGATATATTAGGAAAAAATGTTGTGTTTTGCATCATTAAAATGTGGTAATTGAACCCAAAGAACAATTGAATCTTCAAAATCCTTGCAATCAGAAGCCATATCACATACCTAAATGGAAACAAAATGATGTATGTTAACCGGTCGACCGGTTATCTTCTACCGCTTGGCTACTTATCTCAACCGGTAGCCACTGCCCCTTTTAGTTGCTGCATTGTCAAAGGGGCAGTGGCTACCGGTTGAGATAAGTAGCCAACCGGTAGAAGATAACCGGTCGACCGGTTCATATTTCATTGTGTAAGTTGTAATTTTTTTGGATTCCTCCATAGATTCATGTATTGATGGGCCATTTGGTATTTTGCTACATGTAATTGCTCTTTCTTTGAAGGGACATCATTGTGGTCAACGAACATCCATATAACCCAACCTTTAGTTGGGTGCAAGCGGTTATATATTTTATGAGAAGGTGCGTTAATAATAAAGGTCGAATTGAAGGCCTTAAGGTGGAATTTGTGTCCTCCTAACACGGAAGTTCAAAAACAGTAGCACACAAGGCAGGGATAATCCAATGGGAATAATGTTAAAGACGATGGTCAATGCAATGATACTCGACTTACATGGTGGTCAACTCTGTCAGGTCAGTTCTCACGCAGCATATGTTTTTTATGTGAGTATTTCTTGGAGCTTGGCATCAATACTTTCTTGTGATGGAAATTTTTTCCTTAGATTAATGTAATCACAATAGCTCATTAATGATTGTGTACTTGGCAACCTTAGGTGCTTTGGACTAAAGTGTCCACCTGAAATGGTTTAATTGCAACAGGAACCACAATATGATGGGTCTCTTTCATATCTAAGGACCTGTAAGAGGTGTTCATAGGGCCCATTATTGAGTGCATATGTAGGGTTTCACTGTTGAATTTCCATATCCTATCATTCCATGAACATAAATGCCCACAACAGGTAACACTCACATTTCCATTATATGTTTGATTTATATTGGCTAGCAATTTGTCTGAACTTGTTTTCTCCCCTTTTAACTCTCATGGAGGACGCTTAGTCTTTCTTTATTTTTATTTGCTCTCCAAAAGGAGACAATTTTATTGGGCTATATTGCGAGTGTATTTGGACCATAAGAGATGTTTTATCTTATTTATTCTTTCACTTGTATTATTGTGAGTTTACTTGGACCATAAGAAATGTTTTATCCTATTACATTACTGTTTTTGTAACTATTCTTTGTTGCAAGGCTACACATCCATCCTTTTCAGTTTGCCTTTTGAAAGCAATGTATGCCATAAGCTAATAACAGTTATTTGGTTTATATTTTTCTTACATTTTGTTGCAATTGGAAGTGTTTTGAGATTAACACTGTTTTATCTTATATTTCTAATTTTGCATGAGGCAAGCCTAGCTATTCCACTATTCTCACCTGTTCTTGTCCCAATGGCCCAAAGTATTGGACAACTTCTATCGCAAATTGCATCATCACCTACAGTTCGCCTTGGGGTGCGAATCTAGGTCCCTGCATCTTATTGAGATTGTTGCAGATCATTCCTTTGAAATTATTTGGTCAAGCCACTTGAAGCATGCATTTTGTCAATTATTATTGCTATAACTATGATACATATAATGATGATTAATTATAATTACGTGTTAAAAAAATTAAAAGAAATGAAAAGGGAAATGGTAGGATGAAAGAATAAATAGTCCTCTCTAATTGAAACAAGTTGATTGATCTGTTGTATATATTCCTTCAGTTGTTGGAAAGCTTTCATGTATTCGTCTATCCATTCCAACTTCCCATTTCATATTAGCTTGAAGAAGGGAAGACATTGATTGGTGCATTACCATATGAAGCAGTTTATGTTGCATTCTGACCTGTCAACCTTTGCATGTCTTTCATGCTTCAAAAGGGAAGCATCTCTATCAAATTCCATTTCTGCCCTGGATTCACCTTAATTACTCATCAAGTTACCAGGTAGCCAGGGAATTTGCCTCTGACAACACTAGAAATGCACTTCTCAAGGCTAAGCTTCATGTATAATTCCTTTAGAATATCAATAGCTTGTAATTCTTGGTAGTTCTGGGCATGGATCCTATTCTTCCCCAACATATAATCTATGTCAACCTCAATAGTTGGTCTGCATTTGGTTTACCAGCCATTAGTAAGTGATGCCTATGTTTTCTAGAACCAAGGCATGACAATGTGGCAATATAGCCTCTTTCAATGATAATAGCAGTCTCTTTGGACATTTGAGTGCATTGGCATTTGTTATATCTAACGGAAGCATCCAAGAATGAGAGCTGGTGATACTTGGTTGTGGAGTGTATCAATTAGTCTATTTGTGGTAAGGGAAAGTTGTTGCTAAGGCTCACCTTGTTCAGGTCCATGTAATTCATCGAATTTGCCACTTTTGATTTCTCTCAGCACCAATACTATACCTGCCATCTAGATCAGAAACTGGACTTCTTTTATGAATCCAGCTACTATAAGTTAAATCAACTTCTTGACTTCAAATTCAGCTACATTCTAGTTCAATTTTTTATTTGCTAGACTTACTGGTGTCTGGGTTTAACATGGAGTTGTCCCGTGATAAGGAAAGGGTCTTGCTGGACTATACTGCATGCACCATGCAAACACATGTTGATTAGTTTTCAAAGGGGGAAACTAGATATGAGAAAAATAATGACGTCTGATCTTGACTATCCTCTCGGATGGGGCTTCTAATATGATAACAGACTCCACCTCCTTAGAGGTATAGAAGGACTCTCTCTCTGTCCATCCCAGTTTACTTTTGCATTTGTTATTTGTTTTGAACCATCACATCAAAGTCATATGTTGTTGTCCTCAAATTCTGAAGGTGCGATGTTGTATTATTGTTTCTTTTTTTTTTAGACATATCCCAGATGTTGGAGTTGATGCACCATACGTACCTAATACTCTCTTTCAATGAATTACTAAAACAGGTAATTGATTTCTTTCTTATGAACACTTTCAGGCAAAGATGACTTTGAAGCAATTAGAGAACCTTAGCCCTCCCATAATGAAGCAACTTATTCCTCTGGTGGAGCAACTTCCTCCATTGTACATGGACTTGGTCAAGGGAAGAGAAGATTTTGCTCCAAAACCTGAAGAAACTCGTCGGCTAGTATGTAAAACCTCTAGCTATTGTTTGATTTATTTAATTCCCTCAGTACACATGGATATGGTTTTTTTCACTTCATCACTACATGCTTTTATTTTCATTTACAATTTTAATGCTTTGCTGGAATGAGCTAATAATATATGGACAATTTAAGTTATTTTGTTGAGTTGTAGAACTTGATTGCCAATATGATTTATCTGAATTCAACTCAAGAACTGTATCACCCTCCCCACCCTGTGGCATGAGTGCATGTCTTGGTACAAACAAATTAGATGTGATGGCAACAAGTTTTGGAGTTGGATACAACATGATGCACCTAAAACCTCCTTCATGAAGAGCCATGCAGCTGATGAGTTCCTCAGTTTTAAAATATCTAACTTGATGTTTTGTACGCACCCTAATGTCTCTCTTTCTTTCTCTTGCCCCATATCTCTCTTTCGCTTATTTCACTTCTTATTCTATTTAATTTCAAAAAAATGTAAGACCTGTTATGAAACCTATTCCATTTGTTTCCTTGCATATGTTCTTATATGGGCGCATAGCATACAGTGACTCACTTGATCAATATAGACGATGCAAAGGGATGCACTTAGTTTAACATGGAGCATAATTTTCAATGTTCATCTCCTGCTAAAGACGTAAGCTAGCATAGAGCATAATTTTTCTTTTCCTTTTCTTTTTTTTCTTCCCTCTTTTTATAAGTTTGAACATGGTTTGAGGGTATTCTGTGTATTTTAGACAAGGAAATGCACAAAAATCGAAGCGTTGATCGCATTGACCGTGAACAGGCGGTCAACCGGTTCATAAACCGGTTGACCGGTTTGTCGGGGCTGAGAATTTAAAGAGCCTCCCGTGCCTCAGTTTCTCACCCATTACTTCTGGTTCTTCAAACATTGTGCCGTTCCAGCTGCCCTCAAGGGATTTTTGTCGCCATTATAGCCTTCTGAGAGGTACGGATTGGATTTTGGAGGCTAAGGTTTTGGATTTTGGGACCCAGGGCTTCTCATTTGGGAGATTTCCTCCTCAGTTCGTGCGTCAGATCCTACGTCAGTGTCTTCCCGCACTTGAGGGCTTTTATGTGTGTGTGAATCCCTCTCTTCAGGCTCGTCTCCTTCATCTCAGCCTTTCGGATGACGCATAGGAGAGAGTTAGCCGCTTCCAAGGCTCAGGGCAAGCGCCCTGCTGAGCCATCTCAGCCAGATCTGTCCGAGGCTCGCCGAAAGGCGAGGTACGACGCCGCTCTTTTTGGCTCTATCAAAGACTACCAAAGATATAAACAAAAATTCGCCCAGAGGAAAGTTTTTCCAGGAAGAAGCATCAATTTCTCCCAGCTTAAGTACTTTCATTTGAGGAGTTATTTGGACAGATGAGATGGCTGCCAGTGGTGACTATTTCGGAGCCTATCTTCCCTATTCTGATTCGCGCTTTCTACTCACGGGTGACCTACGTAATTGGAGGACCGAACACTTCCACTGTCAGAGGAGTTGAGATCACCTTGAGTCCGGAGAGCATTTACCGGATCTTCGATATACCATCAGTTGGACTGAGGGTGTATGAGTCCAAGGTGTGGCCCACGGTGCCGGGATTTGAGCCCAGAGAGGCTATTCAAAGGCTATGTGGACTTGCCGATGGCCAGGGGATGGGCAGACCCTCTGCACATAGCCTGACAGTGATCAGTCGTATCCTGCATCACATGGTCTGCTCCATTCTGTTGCCATGCGGCGGACATCGAGACGAGGTATCATACCTCGAGGCTTTCATACTGGATTCCATTTTGATAGGGAGACGGATTCATGTCGGGTACCTGATGATGATGCATATGATATCTTGCTATGAGAGCAAGACTCGCGTGCTCCCCTATGGTCGCTTCCTCACGAGAGTATTCAAGGATGTCGGGGTTGATTTGAGCCGCGAGACAGATTTAGAGGCCCCAACCACGTATGACACATATGACGAGCAGTCTTTGGGGCGGATGAAGTTTGAGAAGGCCCCTGATGGCTCTTGGTTCAGGAGAGATGAGCGACCACCGGCACAGGACCAGGGGCAGGGACAGATGCATCCCGGAGATGAGGAGGAGGCCGAGATTCGAGAGATGGAGGGTGGGCTAGACCCTCAGAGGGACTTTGAGCAGAGCATGCCTGAGTGTGACATTCCTCCTCCTAAGCCGATGATATCTGAGCCGGCATACACAGCTGGACCATCTAAGTCATTCTTCACTGAGCCTTCTCACGTAGAGATACCATTTCAGGCACCTCACGCACCTGATCATGAGCCTTGGATGGATTTATCCGCTCAGATCAGTTCTCTCGGGACTCGTATGGAGGAGCTTGCAGTCGTCAATGATAGTCATTTCCACTCTATGGAGGATCGCATAGAGGAGTATTAGACCGGCTTCACATCGCAGTTTGAACATCTCGATCAAAGACTTAGGCGTCTTGAGAAGCGTATGGATCAGCAGCATGAGGAGATGATGGCCTACCTTCGCTCAGTGTTTCCTCCACCTCTGCCTTGATATCTTCAAGACCCCCCCCCCCCCCTTCGTTTCTTTTTTATGTTGCCAAAGGGGGAGAAATTTTCGGATGTAGGGGGCACACACATGCATGACATTTCCATATTATTAGTCTTGTTTTGTGTATATGCGATATTATTATATATGATATGATATTTTCGGAATTCACATTGTCTCCTATAGAAATTTTATTTTGCATGTCATTTAAAATTTTCGCTTTAATTAATCCATGTTTGGTTTGAGGGGGAGATTTCTTCTCTCCTAGATAACCAAGGTTCTTTAAAACGCGAGTTTTATCAAACATACCTAAGGCAAATTGATTTAAAAGTGGCATATTAATTCACATAAAGACCTTGCCTAAGTAGTAGAAAAGAAAGAAATTGTAAAAGGAAGGTTTTCGGGGCCAAAAAGCTCAACCGGTCGAGTATATCCGTAATCGGTCGACCGGTTTACGCTGTCCGGTCGAAGACCGGTCGAGAAGTGTCAAAAACACTACATTTATCTGCTAGAGAACCATCGCAATTTAATTGATGTGTAAAATTTCT
The DNA here is from genome assembly GCA_030345155.1 of Vitis x doaniana. NCBI lineage: Eukaryota > Viridiplantae > Streptophyta > Magnoliopsida > Vitales > Vitaceae > Vitis > Vitis x doaniana. Next base: position 9,834,441 of record CP128323.1, read on the forward strand.
TTGGTATTTTTCAATTTGGCCATGGCAAACAAATGATTGTGAATCAGTGGGTCAACACTTACTACATGGCAAGGACAAAATTGCCTTCCCTTGGAACCCAACAAGTCAGACAAGAAACAATGTTGTTTCATGTCCTCGTGTGCCCAATTGAAAGGAAACGAAAACAAAGCAAAACAAGAGATGTTTACCGTAATTCAGAAAATGACAGTCATGTACAGTTAAAAGTAGTGTCCTAAGCCGAAGGGAACATGGAGAATGTTATTAAATTCTGAAATCTTAGGGATTCCACGAAGATGGCAAGGCATATATGTGATTGCTCTATGCCAACTGATTACTACCAAAAAGTGCTATTTTGTAGACCTAATTATAATGGTTTTAAGCACCTTTGTGTAGTAATCATATTCATTTAACCCAATTAATTCATTAAGGTCCTTAGTAATTGGTTTTAACCATTTTGTGACAAGTTTACATGTTTTTATCAGCTTATGAATCAATTCAAGCATGCCAAATGATGGAGGAGCTACTTGGACAAGTTAAAGGAAGGATTTTGGAAGTTTATAGGCTTGAATTTCAAGTGGAAACGCAAGCACAAGCAAAGAGAAGCGAAGAGGAAAACAGAGTGAAGAAAACTGAGGACAGCAGCTGCAGTCTTCTTTCGATCTTTTGGAGCACTTCCCAAAGTCCATTTTCTACATGCTATAGACCATTTCAAAGCTCAGGAAGTCAAGAATCCAATGCTTCAAACCATGTATGATTTGGAGCTGAAATGAGGAAGATATGGCCTTCGGAAGACAACTGCATCAAACCTTGCGAAAATTTCGCAAGGGGATTTTCCTCATGGTGCGAAATTTTGCCATTTCGCACCATGAAGAAACTACCTTGCGAAATTTCGCAAGGAGGATTTAGGCACCTTGCGAAAATGCCTTTGAAATCCTTTGTTTCTCCACGCACGCACCACCGACTTCCCAGATATTTTTAGCTTGATATTTTCTCGTATAAATTCCTTTTGTAACCTTGTATTCAGCCGACATAAGGCTTTATCTTGTAAATTTAGCTTGTTATTGTCTTGAAATAGAGGTGAAGAGCCTTAGACAAAAATATCTTGTAACCTGTAACTTTATAAGTTATAAGAGCACTTTTGTTTAGAAGCTTCTTTTCTCTTTTCTCTCTCATTTTCTTAGTAGCCAAACATTCTTGGAGGATGAAATTTCCAAGGATAAGAGGCTAAAACCTTTAAGTTTCTCAAAGTATGGATGTTATGTGATGGCTTGGATGCAATCCCATGGAAATTTCTCGCACCTGGAAGGTAAGGTAATCGTTTTTCATTAATGGTTCATTAATGCAAAGTTTGGTTTTTGTTTCCTTTGGACAACTTCCAACGGCCAATGCTTGATAAGCTTTTGGATTTCTATCCATTAGTTATCTCCTACGAGCTATTGGAAGATGAGGTTTTCAATTCCAAGTTTTGCATTAATCCGTTAGAACCAATTTCAATGGCCATTGAAAGGTGAGTTTATCACCTAGAATGACTTTGAGTTGCCAATATTTGGTAAGCTTTTGGCTTTAGACCATTAGTTATCTCTTACGAGCCATTCAAAGGAAGTCTAAGGTGAATAACCATTGATGAAATTCACTACCATCTGTTTTTCCATTTTAAAGGATTAAAACTTGATTTGCTAAATCCATACCGGTTCGGGAAGCAAGCATCACCATAGTTGCAACCCCAACGCGAGGAGCCTATCCTGAGATTTCCAATTTGCATAAGAGCCAAAGCATAGCTATCCTATCTTTGAGAAACTTGTTTTTACACCCTTTCATTTTAGTCTTTAATGTTAGCTTAAATTAGTTTAAATCTCTCTAAAACATTTACATCTTCTTTTAAAGCTAACATCCATAAGAAAATCACATATTTTCCTAATTTGAATATCACTTGTGTTTGCAAAAACCCTTCCCAGTGAACGATCCTAGAACCACTATGTTATAGTAGATTGGCTACTTTAGTAATAGTATTTAAGGTATAAATTTTGTTGATACGCCTTTAAAGCTAAGCTACCATGAGTCGCATCACCAACATTGCTCTATGCTTTGCTTGTAGCAAGAGAACTTTCAACCCATTTCTTTTTGCCTCCTTTGCTCAGTGTGTGTGTATTTCAGAGGTACTCTAGTTATGATTTGGCCTATTTTAACTATCACAATTTGATGCTTCTAAAGGAGTGTTCATATATGTATTTGAGAGGTTCTGCATTTGTGAGTTGTCATCTCTAACTTTCTCATTTATGCTTCTAAATGAATATGGTAACCTTAGCAACACATGAACATTGAATTAGAAGAGGTACTTCATTTTATTATTTTCCCAAATTTCTAATTGAACAATATCTTTGGCATTTTATTGTCTCAAGTTGTAATTTGTATGAAAGCTGGTCTCAATCGAAGTTACAATGTTTTCCAAAATATTTGTGGGCAAGTTGTGGGACATTAAGTTTAACTAGTCTTGATAATCGTCTAAGGATTTTACCCTTTTTATAGGCCTCCGAAAGGGAAAGTATACTTGTGACTAGTTCCTTAGGGATTAGGTAGTTTAGTCATATTGGGTGAACAATACTACCTTTTATTTGGGAAGGCCTCAAGGTTGGATGGTTGGAGGGTAGTACTTTGGGATAGTCTGTTTGTGTCCACTTCATTACCCTTTAACCTTCGCTTCTTATTAGATAAAGAGTTTGAAGAGTGGATGTTATTTTTAAGGACAAGGGTAACTAGAAATGATGATTATTTGAGTGCTTGTTTCTTGTCTTGGTCCTCTATTTAAAGGACCAAACTTCAAAGGTTAAGTTGTTTGTTTTTTATGAATTATCTATAGTGAAGTAGTTTTCTATAGATGTTGAGCTTCCCGAAGCAGGTTTATTATGAAGAGTCATATTAGAGCGCGAGGCATAAGCAAAAGTTAACGTGGAGACCTTGGTTGTTAAGGCCTTGGTTTGTGATTATGCAACTCTTTTGAGATCTATACATGATAAGGTTGGGTTTTTTAAGGATCACATTACTATTGTTTGGTGTTTGATGTGAGCTTGTCTGTGGGTAAGCCTATGTCTTGATCTATGTTGGGAATAGTAACAAAGAGAAGTCATTTGTCTTGATTGCATCGCCATATCACATACCTAAATGAACACAAAATGAAGTATATGAACCGGTCGACCGGTTATATTCTACCGATTGTCTACTTATCTCAACCGGTAGCCACTGCCCCTTTTAGTTGATGCATTGTCAAAGTGGCAGTGGCTATCGGTTGAGATAAGTAGTCAACCGGTAGAAGATAACCGGTCGACCGGTTCATATTTCATTGTGTAAGTTGTAATTTGTTTGGATTCCTCCATAGATTCATGTATTGATGGGCCATTTGGTATTTTGATACATGTAATTGCTCTTTCTTTGAAGGGACATCATTGTGGTAAACGAACATCCATATAACCCAACCTTTAGTTGGGTGCAAGCGGTTATATATTTTATGAGAAGGTGCGTTAATAATAAAGGTCGAATTGAAGGGCTTAAGGTGGAATTTGTGTCCTCCTAACACGGAAGTTCAAAAACAGTAGCACACAAGGTAGGGATAATCCAATGGGAATAATGTTAAAGACGATGGTCAATGCAATGACACTCGACTAACATGGTGGTCAACTCTATCATGTAGTATATGCATAGGGAATAAAATTTGTTTGGTGTAAGTGATATGAATTTTATAATTGAAAATGTATGTATAGGGATGAGTATAGCTGAATGTTTACTCAGCCATATTTAAAATACATTTACACAAACTAAAATATTATAAGCATTACAAACCTCTTAATCCAACTTCAACTCTTCGAATTGTGATCTTGTAATGCTAGAACAATCATTTATTGAGTAATCATGACATCCTCATACATTGTGATGCATAAGAAGTGAAGGTCTATACAATTTTGGGAGGTGGTCAAATGATATCCGGGAAAATCCAAATCCACAAATACAAAAAAAAAATAAGAGTACGAAGAATGTGAGGAATCCTCACATTGTTCGTACCTTCCATATTCTCCACTTCTTTGGAGTTTTTTAAATTTTTTGGGACATCATGTGGTTTAGATGTTGTTTAAATAGGTTCCTTACACTTAGGAGGTGGTGAAATGATTTCCGGAAAAATTCAAATCCAAATATACTAAAAAATTCACAAGGATACGAAGAATGTGAAGAATCCTCACATTCTTCGTACCCTCCCAATTCTCCACTTCTTTGGACTTTTTAAAATTTTTTGGGACATCATATGGCTTGAGTATTGTTTAAATAGGTTTGTTACACTTGCGAAGTGGTGAAATGATTTTCGGAAAAATTCAAATCCAAAAATACTAAAAAATTCACAAGGGTACGTAGAATGTGAGGAATCCTCACATTGTTCGTACCTTCCATATTCTCCACTTCTTTAGAGTTTTTTAAATTATTTGGGACATCATATGGTTTGGATGTTGTTTAAATAGGTTCGTTACACTTGGGAGGTGGTGAAATGATATCCGGAAAAATCTAAATCCAAAAATACAAAAAAATTCACAAGTGTACGTAGAATGTGAGGAATCCTCACATTGTTCGTACCTTCCATATTCTCCACTTCTTTGGAGTGTTTTAAATTTTTTGGGCCATCATATGGTTTGGATGTTGTTTAAATAGGTTCGTTACACTTGGGAGGTGGTCAAATGATATCCGAAAAAATCTAATTCCAAAAATACTCAAAAATTCACAAGGGTACGAAGAATGTGAGGAATCCTCACATTCTTCGTACCCTCCCAATTCTCCACTTCTTTGGAGTTTTTAAAATTTTTTGGGACATCATATGGCTTGGGTATTGTTTAAATAGGTTCCTTACACTTAGGACGTGGTGAAATGATTTCCAGAAAAATCGAAATCAAAAAATACTAAAAAATTCACAAGAGTACGAAGAATGTGAGGAATCCTCACATTCTTCGTACCTTCCATATTCTCCACTTCTTTGGAGTTTTTTAAATTTTTTGGGACATCATATGGTTTGGATGTTGTTTAAATAGGTTCGTTACACTTAGAAGGTGGTGAAATGATATCCGGAAAAATTCAAATCCAAAAATACTAAAAAATTCACAAGAGTACGAAGAATGTGAGGAATCCTCACATTCTTCGTACCTTCCATATTCTCCACTTCTTTGGAGTTTTTTAAATTTTTTGGGACATCATATGGTTTGGATGTTGTTTAAATAGGTTCGTTACACTTAGAAGGTGGTGAAATGATTTCCGAAAAAATTCAAATCCAAAAATACTAATAAATTCACAAGGCTACGTAGAATGTGAGGAATCCTCACATTCTTCGTACCTTCCATATTCTCCACTACTTTGAAGTTTTTAAAATTTTTTGGGACATCATATGGTTTGGATGTTGTTTAAATAGGTTCGTTACACTTAGAAGGTGGTGAAATGATTTTCGGAAAAATTCAAATCCAAAAATACTAAAAAATTCACAAGGGTACGAAGAATGTGAGGAATGCTCACATTCTTCGTACCCTCCCAATTCTACACTTGTTTGAAGTTTTTAAAATTTTTTGGGGCATCATATGGCTTGGATGTTGTTTAAATAGGTTCGTTACACTTAGAAGGTGGTCAAATGATATCCGGCAAAATCGAAATGAAAAAATACTAAAAAATTCACTAGGGTACAAAGAATGCGAGGAATGCTCACATTCTTCGTACCCTCCCAATTCTCCACTTCTTTGGATTTTTTTTAATTTTTTGGGGAATCATATGCCTTGAATGTTGTTTAAATATGTTCATTACGCATAGGATGTGGTAAAATGATTTCCGGAAAAATCTAAATCCAAAAGTACTAAAAAATTCATTAGGGTACGAAGAATGTGAGGAATCCTTACATTCTTCGTACCCTCCCAATTCTCCACTTCTTTGGACTTTTTAAAATTTTTTGGGGCATCATATGGCTTGGATGTTGTTTAAATAGGTTCGTTACACTTAGAAGGTGGTCAAATGATATCCGAAAAAATCGAAATGCAAAAATACTAAAAAATTCACAAGGGTACGAAGAATGTGAGGAATGCTCACATTGTTCGTACCCTCCCAAATCTCCACTTCTTTGAAGTTTTTAAAATTTTTTGGGCCATCATATGGCTTAGATGTTGTTTAAATAGGTTCGTTACACTTAGAAGGTGGTCAAATGATATCCGGAAAAATCGAAATGCAAAAATACTAAAAAATTCACTAGGGTACGAAGAATGTAAGGAATCCTTACATTCTTCGTACCCTCCCAATTCTCCACTTCTTTAGACTTTTTTAAATTTTTTGGGGCATCATATGGCTTGGATGTTGTTTAAATAGGTTCGTTACACTTAGAAGGTGGTCAAATGATATCTGGAAAAATCGAAATCCAAAAATACTACAAAATTCACTATGGTACGAAGAATGTGAGGAATGCTCACATTTTTCGTATCCTCCCAAATCTCCACTTCTTTGGACTTTTTAAAATTTTTTGGGGCATCATATGGCTTGGATGTTGTTTAAATAGGTTCATTACACTTAAAAGGTGGTGAAATGATATCCGGAAAAATCGAAATGCAAAAATACTAAAAAATTCACAAGGGTACGAAGAATGTGAGGAATGCTCACATTCTTCGTACCCTCCCAATTCTACACTTGTTTGAAGTTTTTAAAATTTTTTGGGGCATCATATGGCTTGGATGTTGTTTAAATAGGTTCGTTACACTTAGAAGGTGATCAAATGATATCCGGAAAAATCAAAATCCAAAAATACTACAAAATTCACTATGGTACGAAGAATGTGAGGAATGCTCACATTCTTCGTATCCTCCCAAATCTCCACTTCTTTGGACTTTTTAAAATTTGTTGGGGCATCATATGGCTTGGATGTTGTTTAAATAGGTTCATTGCACTTAGAAGGTGGTCAAATGATATCCGGAAAAATCGAAATGCAAAAATACTAAAAAATTCACAAGGGTACGAAGAATGTGAGGAATGCTCACATTCTTCGTACCCTCCCAATTCTACACTTGTTTGAAGTTTTTAAAATTTTTTGGGGCATCATATGGCTTGGATGTTGTTTAAATAGGTTCGTTACACTTAGAAGGTGGTCAAATGATATCCGGAAAAATCAAAATCCAAAAATACTACAAAATTCACTATGGTACGAAGAATGTGAGGAATGCTCACATTCTTCGTATCCTCCCAAATCTCCACTTCTTTGGACTTTTTAAAATTTTTTGGGGCATCATATGGCTTGGATGTTGTTTAAATAGGTTCATTGCACTTAGAAGGTGGTCAAATGATATCCGGAAAAATCGAAATGCAAAAATACTAAAAAATTCACAAGGGTACGAAGAATGTGAGGAATGCTCACATTCTTCGTACCCTCCCAATTCTACACTTGTTTGAAGTTTTTAAAATTTTTTGGGACATTATATGACTTGGATGTTGTTTAAATAGGTTCGTTACACTTAGAAGGTGGTCAAATGATATCCGGAAAAATCGAAATCCAAAAATACTAAAAAATTCACTAGGGTACGAAGAATGTGAGGAATGCTCACATTCTTCGTACGCTCTCAATTCTCTACTTCTTTGGATTTTTTAAAATTTTTTGGGGCATCATTTGGCTTGGATGTTGTCTAAATAAGTTCGTTACACTTAGAAGGTGGTCAAATGATATCCGGAAAAATTGAAATCCAAAAAATACTAAAAAATTCAATATGGTACGAAGAATGTGAGGAATCCTCACATTCTTCGTACCCTCCCAATTCTCAACTTCTTTGGACTTTATAAAATTTTTTGGGACATCATATGGTTTGGATGTTGTTTAAATAGGTTCGTTACACTTAGAAGGTGGTGAAATGATTTCGGGAAAAATTCAAATTCAAAAAATACTAAAAAATTCACAAGGGTACGTAGAATGTGAGGAATCCTCACATTCTTCGTACCCTCCCAATTTTACACTTGTTTGAAAGTTTTTAAAATTTTTTGGGGCATCATATGGCTTGGATGTTGTTTAAATAGGTTTGATACACTTAGAAGGTAGTCAAATGATATCCGGAAAAATCGAAATGCAAAAATACTAAAAAATTCACAAGGGTACGAAGAATGTGAGGAATGCTCACATTCTTCGTACCCTCTCAATTCTACACTTGTTTGAAGTTTTTAAAATTTTTTGGGGCATCATATGGCTTGGATGTTGTTTAAATAGGTTCGTTACACTTAGAAGGTGGTCAAATGATATCCAGAAAAATCGAAATCTAAAAATACTAAAAAATTCACTAGGGTACGAAGAATGTGAGGAATGCTCACATTCTTCGTACCCTCCCAATTCTCCACTTCTTTGGACTTTTTAAAATTTGTTGGGGCATCATATGGCTTGGATGTTGTTTAAATAGGTTCGTTACACTTAGAAGGTGGTCAAATGATATTTGGAAAAATCGAAATCCAAAAATACTCAAAAATTCACAAGGGTACGAAGAATGTGAGGAATGTTCACATTCTTCGTACCCTCTCCAATTCTCCACTTCTTTGGACTTTTTAAAATTTTTTGTGACGTCATATGGTTGGGATATTGTTTAAATAGGTTCGTTACACATAGGAGGTGGTGAAAATATTTCGGGAAAAATCGAAATCCAAAAATATTAAAAAATTCACAAGGGTACGAAGAATGTGAGGAATGCTCACATTGTTCATACACTCCCAATTCTCCACTTCTTTGGATTTTTAAAAACTTTTTGGGACATCATATGGCTTGGATATTGTTTAAATAGTTTCCTTACACATAGGAGGTGGTGAAATGATTTCCGGAAATATCCAAATCTAGAAATACTAAAAAATTCACAATGGTACGAAGAATGTGAGGAATCCGTACATTGTTCGTACCCTCCCAATTCTCCACTTCTTTGGACTTTTTAAAATTTTTTGGGACATCATATGGCTTGGATGTTGTTTAAATTAGTTTGTTACACTTGATAGCTGATCAAATGATATCCGGAAAAATCCAAATCCAAAAATACTAAAAAATTCACAAGGGTACGAAGAATGTGAGGAATTCTCATATGCTTCGTACCCTCCAGATTCTCCACTTGTTTGAAGTTTTTAAACTTTTTTGGAACTTAATATGGCTTGGATATTGTTTAAATACGTTCATTACACTTAGAAGGTGGTCAAATGATTTCCGGAAAAATCCAAATCCAAAAAATACTCAAAAATTCAGTACATTTTGAGGGTGTGAAATGGATCGAAAAATTCAAAATGGAAATTTACCGAAAAAATATGTGAGGGGTTTGGATTTCCATATTGTTAGTAATTATACCTTTTTTGTATTTTCAATATTTCAACCAATTTTTTTGAAAAGCTAAGAAATAATTTAATCATATATTCTCAATTAATAATTAGTACACAACTAATTTAATTTTAATTTAATATATATTTTCTAAAATTTAGTTCTAGTTTTTCTATTTTTTTAACTTCATAAACCAATTGTATTGCTTTTCACACTTCAAATATTTGTCAAATTTTTGTCAACAAATTATTTGATGTTAAAATAAATTAAATTTACTTTTCCTTAATTTCTAAATTATATCACCAAATTCTTTATAATTTTTTTATTTATTTTAAATTTAATTTTTATGTGGGGTTTAATCACTTTATAGTACAAAAATAAATAAACTGTAATTTATTTTTTCAAAATTTTCTTTATTTATTATTTGATGTTAAAATAATTAAATTTACTTTTCCTTAATTTCTAAATTATATCACCAAATTCTTTATAATTTTTATTTATTTATTTTAAATTTAATTTTTGTGTGGGGTTTAATCACTTTATAATACAAAAATAAATTAATTGTAATTTATTTTTTCAAAATTTTCTTTATTTTTGTGTTTCATAAAAAAAAATTCCTAAACAAAATAATTACATTAAACAAATTTATAATTGGTTAATGTAATAAATGTAACAATGTGTGTTGCATGGGATTATTTCCCATGGCAACCTATTGGGTGATTTGAAGAAGAGGTTCTGTTTTGTTTTTTTATTTATTTAAAATGCCATGTGTCTCTACCCCATTTATCCAAAAAAGTGGGTATGGTACCGAAAAGTGCTTTTCGGTACCGTAGCAAGACCCAAAATTGTAAATCAAGTTTTCAAATGTTTCTATGTCTACAAGTTTTTTTATTAAATCGGTTTTATAAAGTTGTTCTATTATTTGCTCATCTGTATAGTTTTTACACATTATATCAACAAAGTTTTCTTGATCTACCTGTTCTTCTAGTAACTTTGGGTTACTGAATTCTTTTAACATTATATTAACTAGCTTTGAGTTTTTTTTTATAGATTTTTTACTGTTTCAATATTTAATAAATATTTTCTTGTATAATATTTGCGGTTTCTATCTCATTATATGACTTTACCTCTGCATTTACAGTTTGATAATTTCCAAAAGTTATACTTGCACTTCCATCTTGGTTTTCATATAAACTACTAGATGTTGGATATTTTATTACTGGTTTATTTATTTGGGGTAATTCTCACTCTTGTCCTGACAAATAATCTATATTTAGGATTTTGCTAAAAAAGAAATACTAAACTCAAGGTTATGCAAAAAAATAAAATATGTAATTTTTTTTTTTAATCTTATATGTTAGGGACAAATATTAAATTAAGAAAATAAAATGGAGAAATAGAGTATAAATGCATGGTTTCAACTAGATAGTGCAAATAAAAATTGAGTGCATGCTATTTTGATAGAAATACTATAAATATATAAAATTACCTTACTAGTAGCATTTGATTTCATCAATGTATTCCAACCAATACCACAACTTGCTTAAATAAAAACATAATGTATTAATAAAAAAATATTATAATAAATTTACCCACAACTAGAAGTTGTATGCATCTTAAGAACAAAAAATACTGCTACCAATCTATCTTAAAATTTTAATTGACATCATTCAAAATAAAAGGTTTCTCAAATTTCATAATTACTATATGCTTTCATATATATCAATTGGATCAAATTACCTTGACAATTAAAACTCATTTCTCTAATTCAGCATTGATCTTACCTCTCAATCCTTTTTCCTCCGAGAAAAATAAGAATTAGCCAGTCATGCTTGGATATTTCATCTCACAAGGTGTGTTCGACTAGTGAGAAACTGAGGAAAAATAAAATAAAATAGAAAATTCTATTAAGAGTGAAAATTTATAGAAAATTTTACAATTAAGAGTATCCAAAAGGCCCTTACATGAGAAATCCAAGTTTTTATTTATAAGCTAAGGTCAATTGGACACTTAGCAACCTCTCATTGGTATTTTAGAAACTTCCAAATTCACAAATTTGGAGCTTAGCATCAAAATCATGATTTTGCATGATCTTCGACCATTTTGCACAAGGACTATTAATTTTAAATGATTGTTTCGCCGCTTCATACAAAATTTTGCACAGTGGTGAAAAATCCACTTTTCATTGCAGCAAATTCTTTTTTCTGGTCTGATTTGCATAGTCATTTGAAAATTTTGCATGATCATGCAAAATTGCAATATAAAGTTTTTTAGCTTTCCTTTGTCAATTTTTCAATCTTCTTCTTTTGACTCCAAGTTAGCTACCTTTAACCTAATCCCAGTCCAAACCAATTGTATTACTTATTTCATTATGCATTTGGATCATCATCAATATTATCTGCCTTTTTCAAATCGACTCATCTCTTTCGTCACCAATTTATCAAAATCATACCTTGAAATGACTCCAAAACTTCATAAAACTTGTTAGTAACTCTTGCAAGGGCAACAATGTATTTTGATTTTAGGTGCATCGCCATTCTAAAGATGGGGTAGCCTAAGCAATCAAAGGATATGGACTATCCTTTATGGACAAGACTATATATGTTTGTAGTGGGAGAGACCAATCCTAAAGATGAAACTCTTTACTTGGTAACATTAATGTCAAGTATCGTTATGCAAATTACTAGGAGGTATATTACCTATTTTACGTGAGACTCCGTTATCAGTTTGCCCAGTAATGAGAGTAGTCATATCTCACTAAAAGAAATAACCTAGCACCAATCAAACATTTGACTTCTAATGCCTGGGTCAAATTAATTTAAAAATGATCTAAAGACTAGTCAAGTCTGGAAACTTTTATTCTAGAGGATCTTTCAGTCTACGAATCTTATATAGATGGTAAGATGACTAGAAGGCTCTTATATTTTTAAAGGACATGGAACCGAGGAATGTTTGGAGTTAGTGCATACTAAAGTGTATGAACCTTTTTGTGTTTATACATGGAAACTATGGGTATTTGATTATTTTACTGATAAATACTATAGGTTTGGATATGTAGATAAGAACTTTGATGCCTTTGATAAATTCATTGAATTTAATGTGGAATTAGATAACCTATTGGGTAAACATATCAAGGCACTTCGATTAAATCGAGGTGGTGTGTTTAATAGGTTCAATCCTTTCCATATGGAGCATGAGATGATATCCAGTTGTGTGCACCAAGGTCTCAATTGTAAAATGGATTAATAGAAAGAAGATATTGAACTTTGATAGACATAGTGAGATCGGTGATTGGTTTCTCATTACTTTCCATATTCTTTAGGGATACATCTTAAAGACTGTATAATACCTTTTTTTTTTTTTTTCTAAAGAGGTGTATCAGTTTATAAGATATCCAAGAGGATTTTGGGATTATTACTTTATAGACAAGATTATCAAAAGTGTTTGTTGTTACAAATACTAGAATTATGATGAAGACTATATGATATGTAATAAGGTAAACAATGATATAGATTGGAGAATACTAGAAGATAGTCTCACTATACACAAGATACTATGGTTCCAGTACCAACCATTCCCATTTCTAGTACATTGATGTCTCATCGTAGTGGGAGGGTTGTTAAACAACCAATTTGATTCATGTATTTGGGAGAGTCTTCCGAGGTCATTTTAGAGGAACATGAGATCGATCTCATTTTGATGAATCAATGAGCGATATGGATGCATATCTTTGGGAAAAGGCTATGGAAGCAGTGTTAGAATTCTTGTGATTCTAATGTAGTTAGGGTTCCTGCAAAAGCACCTGAAAGGATAAAACCATAGATATAAGTTGGTCTGCAAGAGAAACAAAGGAGTAGCTGGAAAAGTTGAGATTTATATGGCTAGGATGTACTTAATGGTTATAATTCCAAACATTGTTTGGAATATACAAAACCTTTTCCCTAGTAGTTGTATTCAGATTCATCAGAGTACTCTTACTCATTGCGGTGTATATCATTTATGAGATACTGCAATAGGATGTCCAGATAGTGTTCTTAAATGATTATTTTGATATTAGCATCTATATGATGTAACAAGAAATTGCAAGGAAGCATGGTGGTGTTCTAGGATCTTGTAGGTAGATGACAATCTACTCATTGAGAATGATGGAGAGATATTGTTATAAGTCAAGATCTAGTTGTCTACTCGGTTTTAGATCAAAATTTATAAGGGGCGCAATATATTCTTCGGTTTAAAGTCCTTAAGGATTACAAGAATAGGAAAATTGCGCTATGTGAAACATATACTCGAATATCTTTTGAAAATGAGGGGTTATATGCTTGTGCTCAAAAGTGTTGAGATAGCTTAGAGAATGACATGATGGTTGAGAAGATAACTTATGTGGAGAACCTTGTAGATCCCTTCACCAAGACATTGACAAGGAGAGTCTTTGCTGGTCACAAGGAGAGCATAGGTTTCAAATGAGTATCTAACATACTTTATAGGTATAATGCTTTGAGGGCTAATGGGATAATGTTAAGATAGAGCCCTTAAAAGCATAACATGATGTAATAAATTTGGAATTCATTATTTATTTAATAATATTCTAATTTCACTTTTATCTATCCTTATTTCATGTATTATACTTTATGAGCATTATTGTCTGCATCTTTTGCATTATACATGACTTAAGTGCATTAGGAGTTACACAAAAAATCTAACTTATGAGTTTTTTTGCAAATAGATGACTTGTTCACAACCGGTTCATGGGTCTAGGCAACCCATTAGAGGTTGTAGTGCACCACCTCCTAATTGGAGGGATGGTTGGTTTTGGCTATCAGGATAGGTTTCCCATGGTGAGTGCACTAGTGTGTATAGTTACACATTGGATAGGACCTATAGTGATTCATGACTTAAGGCTATCAAGTAGTCACCACCTCCTAATTGGAGGGATGACTGATTCTGGCTATCATGATGGGTTTCCCATGGTGAGTGCACTAGTGCGTATAGTTACACGTTGGATAAGGCCTACAGTGAGTCATGACTTAAGGCTATCAAGTAGTCATAACCTCACCAAGCTACTTTATTGTGCTATCTTTCAAACTTGAGACAATATCGAGTTTGTGCTAAAGTTAGCAATGACTTTGACCTACATGTGAGATCATATATGTTGATTATATTTTCCGTATGGATTGAGTCACTGTTGATGAAAGTCAGTAACAATAGGCATTCTCAATTGAGGCACCATGATATTTATTGGGATTGAGATAGTATGTCATTTTGGGTGATCCTAAGGAGGTGTGTTCATGGAAACTATAGTCATAGTAGTTCCTTAAGTGGAACTTGACGTAAGCTCTTTGAGAGCTAAGATATATCAATTGAACACATAATATGAGGATCTGTAACTCAAGGATGGTAGATGTAGTCTTGAAAGGCCGATAGCTTTCATCTTGTTAGACTACGAACATCAGTTCATGGAGAGACTGAACATAATGGATAGTAGGTCACGGACCTGAGCACTTGGTGTCTTGTTGTTATTTACATAGGATACTAGAGTTCAGTTGATTATTTGTAGTGGAATGTTGAATCAACTTTAGAATTTTATTATAAGAGAGCCAGTATTCCTATAGGTCCTAGTTGTCCCCACTTTGAGCTCATATACCTTGTTATCATGGGTTATGAGGGTCAGATTGACTCTAAGTTCACTTTTGTTCATAAAGGCATTTTGATAATTATGCAAGGTTGCATAGGGGGAAGTGAACAAGATCTCTGGATTAGGCTAATTGATTAATAGTAGGTTATGTTGGGTTAATTACTCAATTAAGACTCATTTTGGGCTAGATTACGTGACCCAGGCCCTTAGTGTGCTCAAATCACTTATTCCTAGTAGGAAACCTTATGAATACCCCATTAGGGGTTCAGGTTCTCATAGATTTTTCTAGAAAGTCATTTTCCATCTCTAAAGAGAGAGAGAGAGAGTCATAGCCTCTACTCTTCCTTCCATTCCCATCGAAAGTGTGTCAAGGTCAAGGTTCGAGTCATTGGGTGGAAGACTTCGGGTTTACAAAACTTCTGCAATTTCGTTCTTCATCTTCACCACGTGGATTTGATTTGGGAATATCTAAATTTGAGGTATGGTTTTCGTTAGAATCCCTTTAAAGTTTAAAAATTCTATTTTTCCAATGTGCATAAGATTTAGAAAAAGCCTTGGATAGTTATGCATGTTCCTAACTTGATCCAGGCTTGGAAAACAGAGAGATCGAAGTTTTTCGTTTCAAAGTTATCATAGATACTCGATTAAACTTTGCTCCAAGAATACGTGTTTACCACCCTTGGATTAAAATCAAGTCTAAACTTGAAACATTCTTCAACAAGCCTATAGAAGAATATCAAACACAATATAAAAGTATCATTCATCTATCTTCAAGGCTGAAAATCAAGACAAATTCAAAGCATCTTCTTTCATTCTCCAAAATACTTAAGAAAGATATTTACAAATTTGGTTGAGAATAAGTTATCCCTGACCCTCAATTTAACTCTGCTCCAAGAACATGCATTTATCGCCATTGGATCAAACTCAAGACAAGTGACATTCCTAGCCCACATGAGCTTAAACTACATACAATGCATTAAAAAAAAAAAAAAGTCTGCTAAGTTGGATTTCTAAAAAAATGACTTAGACAAAAGTTAGGACATATGCTCGCAATATTAAATCTTTTTAGTTTTGACAAAAGTTAGAGCGTAAAAAAAAAAAACAAAAAAAGATCCACTAAGTTGAAAACATTAAAAGGCAACTTAGGCATAAGTTAGAACATATGCTCTTAAAATTAAATATCTTTTTAGTCTTGGCAAAAGTTAAAGCAAAAAAAAAAAAAAAAAAACCTATGTTTGACTTGATCCCTTCTCTTTGAAGGGTACATAGGCAACTTGGGGAAACTACCTTAGTTTAGTCACTGCAAACAAAAATAAAAAAAAAATAAAAAATCTCCTTTTTATAAATAAGTTTGGCTAGAAAAAGCTAGACTTATTACATTTCAATAAAAATGAAAGAAGAAAATGGATGGTTAACCTAAAAGCACAACAATCACACTCACACCAAGCATGCAGGCTTGTCATATTGAGCTCTTAAGGCTTTTTGAAGTGTCTTTATGGTTTTGACATTGACACAAGTAAGCACAGGGGTTTGGGCGATAGCAACATGGTATTTCATCTAACGAGAAATATTATTCTATAAATTAACTACGTTTTCATCGATCTCCAATATTGAATTATGAAGACACTCTCTCTGTATTGCTAGTTGTTCCAACTTCTTCTTAAGTACATCCCTTAGCTCAAAACTAACTAAGTCAGCCTTTAATGATTAACAACGACCTTTATCCACACTCTCAAAGTTTAAAGCATTAGCAATTTGAAATGCAACAGTAGTTAAACACTTGCTTTGTACTTTAGAAGATATATTTGTAGAGTTGGCACGTTGCACTGTGTCAAGGTGACCCATGTACTTCTCAATCTAAGACTTTAATGGTGAAGGGTCTACTCCGGTCTTCATAATAGTGCTGAAAAGCTCATCAATTTTTTCCTTTAAGTAATGGGAGATGATCAATGGAAGTTTTAAGAATCATTTCCTTAATGCTCTCTCCTATCATATGTGTTGCTTGACGTTGCACATCAAGGACAATTTGTTCCACATCAAATGTGTAAATAAAAATAGAAGAGGCCATAAAAAGGGTATTAGGGTATAGGGATTGTATTCTAGCAATTAAACCTGCAACGGTTAAAAGTGTCAATTCATCATATGTGATATTTTCAATAGTGGCATTTTGACTCGAAATTCAATCAAAACATCACTTGAGCTGTTAATAATACCTTCATCACCCAAATGGAAATGAGGTAAAAGTAATAGAATGATAGAGTGATCTTCTTGTTGGATAGCCAAGTTGAAGGACGTTGACCCCTTAGTGCTATCAACATTTTCAAATTGGTCGTTAAGAGAAGTACCATCACGCTCATTGATAAGATAATGGTCACCTTTAACCTAAGGAAAAATGTTTTTGTTAGTACCAATGTGTTATAAAAAAAAAAGAAAAAAAAAACTCTTCCCTGCCAAGTTCCATTAATTGAGTAGATAATGGAACATCAACAAAGAAGACACTGCATCAAGCAGATCAGAGTTAGCCTCATCATAGTACACATGGGGAGGTCTAGTCTTTTAATGTTTAAAGTGACATTCACTTGTATTTTTTGAGTCATTATCTAATACATGAAGAACTTGTGCACTGTTGTTTTGCTTAAAAGTTTGGTGATAGTGACCATTACCATAATAAAAAATAGTTCCTTCATAGTCCAAGTGTGCGAAGACATTAGTTTGATGACAACCCACTGAGCGCTTAGAAGAAACTCTTGAATCATTGGGTAAATCATTAAAGTTTCTCTCAATGTTGTCTCCAACATTCCTCTTAGTATAGACGCTTGGGTCGATCTTGTGTGTTCTATTCACCAAAGACTCTGAGGATACTTGCCAAGAAGAATCATGAGGGGGCTCCATACTTTTTATAGTAGTAGTCAAGTGAGAAGAATTCAACAATAGAACGTCATAAACAAGTTTTACTTTATTGAATCTTGAATTACTGATATTTGTAAGCTTGTAAGATGCTACTCAAGACATATAAGAAATGTGTAATGGATCCTTTGTCATTGACACTGACAAGGATTGAACATTAGTAAGTGACTTATGCACTAACAGGGTAGCTCCCTTCTCAAAATCTTCACTATCATCCTTAGAAATGGTCATGGTCTTCTCCTTGAAACACTTGAAGAATGACATCCTGTAAAATAATAATAATAATAATAATAATATATGGGTCTATATTTTTTAAAAGAAGTTAGATACCATTATACATTCAAGTCAGGTCAATTCGCATGAGTGAGGACCTTAGCACTTATGTCGCATCAAGTATCGGAAGTACAACACCGCATAACATCAAAGCCATAACTTGTATGCATAGGTGTCAAATATTATTATGATTTTAATTAAATGTTAACACTTGAATAACACTATCCATTCGAGTCAAGCCAATTTGCATAGGTGAAGACTTTAGAGCACAAGTGGCAAAAGTACAACACCACATAGCGTCAAGGCTATAACTTGTTTGCATAGGTGTCAAATATTATTCTAGTTTTAATTAAATGTTAAAACTTGAATACCGCTATTCATTCAAGTCAAGCCAATTTGCATAGGTGAAGACTTTAGCACACAAGTGGCGAAAGTACAACATCACGTAACGTCAGGGTCATAACTTGTTTGCATAGGTGTCAAATATTATTCTGGTTTTAATTAAATATTAAAACTTGAACACCATTATGCATTCAAGTCAAACCAATTTGCATCTGTGAAGACTTTAGCACATAAGTGTCAAAAATACAACATCGCTTTGCGTCAGGGTTACAACTTGATTACATGAGGATCAAATTTCAAAGATTCATAAATTTTTATGGATATTTAAGTTTACCAAAGAAATTATTTCCCTTGTTAAGGTAATTTTTGAAAGGAAAAAAAAAAACCTGAAAGTGAATTCGTCTCTGCAAGTCCTCGGATCAAAAAAAAAAAATGACTCTACACAAAAAATGAAGCTTCACAAAGAATAAAAGGCTTCACAAAATCTCCCTACAAGTCCAAGAAATTGTAGAAGAACTAAACACATGTTCTTCACCTTTCAATAGAGTCATTTGGGAAAAAGCCATTAGGCCCTTGATTGACTTTGGAAACAAAGAAAACATCTCCATCGTCTACACACGCAATCTTCATCGTTCAACGAGTTCATTCGAGAATAAGTCATTTGTGACCCTCGATTGATCTTCCAAATTAAATAAATGTCATCACCATCTTCCAAATTATGATCAAGATGAAAAAAATCAAAGGGATTTTTTTTTTTTTTTTTGCAAGAGAATATTGTCACAAAGATTGTACCTTGCAATTTATCAATTTTAATAAAATATTTTTGTTTGCATATTTTTCTTATTATTTTGCTTACATTGTAGGACATTCACGAAATTTGTGTGTACAGTCATAAACATACTTGTGTAGATTTTTTTTGTTTTTGTTTTTTTTTTTTTTTTTTATGATTGGAAAACCTAAAGTATATTGTTTTATTTCAGTTCCTTATAATAACTAAGGATAATAATCTACATAGAAGAGTTTCAAAGGAGAAGCCAACATAAGATAGGAAATTTTATATCATTCTATTATGTATCTTTGTTTTTTTTTTCTTTTTTGAAACATTTGTTGTAAGTCCATATATTTAATATAATTTTATGAAGTATTTCAATGTGTCATATTGTTTTTAGTGTATTTGCACCATAGTTTTAAAATGTTGAAATGTTGTTTAGATATGCATTGGATTAAGGAATCACTACCTCAGTATTGTGGAGATGGTTCATGTATGGTTATATTGTAAAAATGGCATGAAACAATAACAAATAATCTCTAGATGACAGATTGATATGTCAGAAGTATTTATGAGAAGTTGCAACATTATATTTGGATATATTGTTTATGTGGTACTATAGTTTCTTAGGTGAAAATGTCTAAAGCCCTTGAGGAGGACACTCTGATGTGGGTGTATGAGGTCGATCTCATCCCTAGGTTTTTATCCTAAATGATAAGGGATATGACTTATCATTGGGTGGTAATACCAAAATAATCATTATTTATGATACAACATCTTCTAAAGCATGGACGAATGATATGTACATTGGTGGGAATTATTAACTTATTTTATGTAAGAGAATGGATGAGGCAAAACAATTACGAAATCATTTGCAACATTTATTCATATTTATCATCAATGCATGTTTTCTAATGATTAAAATAAAGTTTATAGTGCATGTTTTTGTATGTTTGTTTTATTTTGATTCAAGTTTTTATAGATATATATAAAATGATCATGAACTCTCCTACAAAGTTGTGAACTCAACTTATCAGTTTCCCTTTTAGATGTAGGTTAGGAGACATTTGCTAGGATTGATGCTTAAGCTTCACATGTGATATTGATTGAATCTTGTTTTACTCATGTTGAGAGTCTTTTTGAGGCTCTTGCCTTTGTATCATAAGATGATTAAATCATTTTGAAGAAATGATGTAAAACTATGTTTATTTTTGTACACTTGTAATATATGTTACCCTTAATGAACAATGGGGTTTTGGTATGTACAAAGTACTATTATATAAGTTTGTTTTATGTGAAATGGATAATCAAATAATCATATCCAATGACATTGCAAGTTTACAAGTATTGTTTTTATACATTTTCTATCACGTTTTTTGGGTTGGAAGAAAGAGGAGCCATGGATATCATTTGGAGTTCAAGGGACGGACATTTTATAGTTGTTCAACCTTGTATCTTTAGACATTCTTAAGGGTGTCGGGTTGTATACTTTTGGACACTCTTAAGGGTCTTCAGTTGTATACCTTTGAACATCTTAAGAATGTTTGGTTGTATAGTGCTATACATTTAATATAGTGCTTGACTTTGTACAATTGAAAACATCTTTTATTGAAAAAGTTAATTAAATTAAAATTTTAATACAAGGTGATGCATCTATACCAAAAGCTTTGATAATGATAGACTACACAACTATATTTGCAACATATATCATTAATTATAGTAGGGAAGACATTAAACGAATGACTACGAGAAATTGGTAAAATGAATGGAATGGTAATTATAATTGGTATATGAGATATGGGGGGACCTCATGGACAAAAACCTACAATTACTTTTACTTGTGAAAGAAGTGTAGTATACAGAGGTTCATTAAATATTAACATCGAAAATGAGAGTAACAAGCAAGGGAAAGGAAGATTGATAAGGATAAAGAAATGTGAGTATGAATTTACTCTTAAGAGTGTGAAACTAGCAATTGATGATGATTGGATGGCAGCTGTTAAATGTGAAAGACATAATCATAGTGGCGCACAATATCTCGAATAACATTTTTTTGTTGGTCGTTTAAGTGAAGAAGAAATAAGTATGTTAGTTAAAATGTCAAAAAGCAACTTTAAGCCGAAAAAGATATTAAATAGTTTGAAGCATAGAGGTGAGCTGAATTGTAGCACGGTGAGGACAATATACAATGCAAAGTATAAACATAAAGTAAAGGAATATGGTGGTTGATCACAAATGCAATAATTGATGCATAAATTGATGGAGTTGAACTACATCAAATGACATAGAATGGATGAACACAATGACTATATTTTAGACTTGATAACATCTATTGATTTATTGCTAGCATTTCTAATGGTTTTTATCATAGATTATAGTTACAAGACGAATAGATATTAAATGTCTCTTGCTTGCGATAGTTGGTATAACGTCAACATATAAGATATTTGTTATTGCATTTGCATATCTTAGGAGTGAAAAAAAAGATAACTATACACGAGCCTTACAAAAATTGAGAAGTTTGATGCATGGAGACTTTTTTCCAAAAGTGGTTGTCATTGATAACTTGCTCTTATGAATGTAGTACATAATGTGCTCCCAACCTCCTCACATTTTTTTATATAGATGTATTATATCAAAAAATATTCTTGCAAATTGTAAGAATCATTTTATGTTAAAGGGGTAAGATGAAAGACATTTTTTGCCATGTGGAATGTTTTGGTGCTTACTGAAACTTAAGAGTCATGTGATTACTACTCAAAAAGTGCTATTTGATAGCTTATAATTAATCCTTTTAAACACTTTTGAGTAGTAGTTTGTGCCTTTTAACCCAATTAGCATGTTAAGGCCCCTTTCAATCAATTCTAATCAAAATGTGTAAGTTTTGGTGTTTTTGTTAGTATTTTGATCACCAAAGCATTATGAGATTGAGGAGAGTTATATGGAATCCTTGGCAAGCAATGGGAAGCTTAGAGGAATGAAGAATCAAAGCTTTGAAGTCCTTTGCCATAAGCAAATCCGGAATGCAAGGAGAAAAGCAAAGAGGAAAAAACAGAGTGAAGAAAACAGAGGAAGCATACTTGATGACAGTCACTGCAGCCACTTTTGGAGCACTTCCTGATGTCCAATTTTTTCATGCTATATGTCATTTTAAAGCTTAGGAAGTCAACAATCCAATGCTTCAAACCGTGTGCAATTTGGATCTGAAATGAGAAAGTTACAGCCATTGGAAGACAACTGCTCCAAGCTGAAGGAAGGAGTCAGAAAAGTGCTGCGGATTCAGCCTTTTGTTGCGAGATATTTCGCAACACTTTTGCACAGTGCTATGGAGTTCCCCTGAAGCTTCACGCCGCGATGGAAGCCAAACACCTCAAGTTGGAAGTCCACTTTGCAAAGGTGTTGAAGCAGCTGGTTGCTATGAAGAAATTTCGCAACCCTTCTTGTGCACCTGCGAAATTTCGCAGACCTCACTTGTCACCTGCGAAGTGGTCCTGAGTGCTTCCCGATATTTGTAATCGACACTTGGGGATATTTTTCATTAGATTTTTGTTGCCTAAATGCCCAAATTCTCCTTGTAAGTCACCAATGATAGGATTCCTTAGTTTTTAAGTTAGGAATTTGGTAAAATATCATGTAATAGCTGTAAGTGTAATTTTTGGTTTAAAAGGGAGCCCGAGGAGGGTGTTAGAGTTGTGGTTCCAAGGAGATCCTTTGTACAGTTTTGGGAAGGAAGAAAAATACAGAGCACTTGCTCTGTTTTTCCTATATATTCTTGTCTTCTCTTTCATTTTCATTTTCTTGCTAGCCAAACATTCTCTGAGATGTTTTCTCAGAGGATGAGAGGCTAGGCTCTTTGTTTCTTGGAGTGAAGGTAACCGGGTAAGTTTCCTCAGGCATAAATTGGAAGTTTTGTTGTTTTAGTTTGTAATGAAGAGAAAGTGTGACCCGTTAATGGTTTTTATCTTTTTAGTTAACTTAAAACTCCTTTTAATCACCTGGGCCAACACTTGGTAAGGCAAGTGATCTCCATCCATGGAGATGCACTAGTTTACCCCTTGCGAGCCTCTGGTAGGTGACTTGAAGGTAGGATTTTCTAGAATAGCCAACACTTGGTAAGCTTTTGGACTCTTAGGAGACATCCATTAGTTATCTCTTGCGAGCTTTTGACGGGTAATCCAAGGTTAAAGATCACCTTGAATGGCAAGTGCTAGGTGAGAGGTACGAGCCATTGCAAGTTGCATCAGTGAGAGGGATTTAGTGTTTGAACCCATTAATGGGAAGCATCTGTACAACACCGATTGGAGAAGGAACTATATGTTAATTCTCTAATGCGAGGAAAATAAACAAGTGACCGGAACTCCCTTTTTGTATGAGGAATCCGAGCCCAGTGATCTAAACTCCAAGAAACCTTTTCTTTTCTAAGTAAAATCAGTTACTATTTTTGGTTAGCTTAAAACCAATCCTTTTTCATTCAAACATCTTTATGTTTTCTTTTGAAGCTAACCTTGAAATGAAAAGGCACCAATTCAGCTTTGAATTAATATCATTTGCAAAGTGAAAACCCATCCCAGTGAACGATCCTAGAGCCACTATGCTATAGTAGCTTTGTCTTTGCTACCCTAGTATATGGTGTAATAGGTTATAAATTTTGTTGATTAATCCCTCAATCAAGGAGCACCAGCTGGACACAAATCAGCTGAGACACCGATTAGGCATGAAAAAAATGGCGCCGTTGCCGGGGATGGTGCCACTTTGCAGTGATATGATCTTTTGAGAACACTTGTGATCTTCATCACAAGTTTGGTGACTTTTCTTTTCTTTTTACTAACTCTTTTTAATTGTTCTTTTTCTTTATTTGTGTTTTAGTTTACCTTTCAGCTAGTTTTAGTTAGTCTTAATTCTTTGAATTGTTTTTCTTTTGTTTTCTTCTGTGTTCTCTGTTCTTAATTCACAATTTGCTAGTTGTGCATGCCATATTGAATACGAGATAGCAGAGGAAGCCATGAACTTCATGAGTTATGTGGCTGAATTTTCAAGAAGATGGGATGAACCAAATGCTAGAGATATGGGAAGAATGATGTCTCAACCTAAAGCTAAGGGTGAGATGTATATTTTAAATGATGGCATAGACATGAAGGCAGAGATTGCAGCTATGGAAAGGAGATTGGATGAGCTAGAAATGAAGAATATGCAACCAGTGCAAGCCATCACTCAGACACCATTGCAAGCTATGCCTTGTGCCATTTGTCTATCTTATGAGCACTTGGGGGAAGAGTGTCCTACCATTCCAGCCGTGAGGGAAATGTATGGTGATTGCAACACCTACAATTCCAATTGGAGGGACCATCCAACATTCTTTTGGAAACCACAGCCGCCTCAGTATCAGCAACCTGCTCAAGCACCTCAGCAAGCCTCAAACCTTGAACAAGCTATGATGAATCTTAACAAGGTCATGGAAGACTTTGTTGAAGCTAACAAATCCATCAATGCTCAGCTCAGTCAAAGAAATGACTGTGTAGAGAAAAAGATGGATGAAGTGCAAAATTATCTATTTCAGAAGATAGATAATCTCCAAGATTCAATCTCAAGGTTTGCTAACCTCAACACAGTGCAAGAGAAAGAAAACTCTCCTTCTCAACCTTATCAAAATTCCATGAGTATCCATGAAATGGAGGCTAAGGAGGGAGAATCTTCACAAAAGAGGGAAGTCAAAGAAGTGATCACTTTGAGTGGTAAAGAGGTTGATCTGCCCACATGCAAGCTAGAGCATAAGGTAGAGAGTGAAACAGAGAAAGAAAATAGGGAGGAAATCAAAGGAAAGAAAAAGGGGAAAAGTACAGAGAAAGATGACTATGATCTTAAATTGGATGAAGAACCACAGAGGATAGTCATCAAGGAAAAAATGAAGAAACACATGCATCCGCTTTTTCTCCAAGCTTTGCATGGCAAAAAGGGAATTGGTTTTGTTGCCATCATACACAGCAAGCCTCAAGTGAGAGATGCAAACTTCATATGGGATCCGGGCAAGCTGAATCAGGATCAAATTTTTTTGATGGACTTAGTCTTTCTTAAGACTAACTAGTCCATAGCTTTTTGTTTTACTTATTACTTGTTTTAATTTTGATTTCAATGTTTTAATTTTGATTTCAATGCTTTAATTTTGATTTTAATGATTTAATTCTACTTTGTTTTGATGTAATATAGGTTTTTGGATGATCAAAATCAAGAGGAATTGCAAAGGAAGAAATCGGGAAGAAATCGGAGCGAAAACAGAGCAAAAACAGAGCAAAAACAGGGGAAAAACAGGGGTCTGCGAGATTTCGCAGCCTCTGCGAAATCGGCCTTTTGCTGCAAAACCGTTTCGCAACACTTTTGAGCCCTCTGCGAACGATTTCGCAGCTGCGAAACCACCTTTTGGCACACGAGTGCCACTCCGCAGCACAGGAACCCCAATTTCGCAGCTGCGAAGTGGTCTGCGAACCACTAAGGCGTAAAAAGCCCCAATTCCGCAGTGATTTCTCAGCAATTTCTCCATTTCGAAGGATGTTTCGCAGCTGCGAAGCCACCTTTTGGCACACGAGTGCCATTCCGCGGTACAGTGACCCCAATTTCGCAGCTGCGAAGTGGGCTGCGAACCACCAAAGCATGAAAGATCCCATTTCCGCGGAGAAAGCTCCATTTCGCAGAGGATTTTGAAGCTGCGAAGCCAACTTTTGGCACACAAGTACCATTTGGAAGCCCCGTACACTCATTTCGCAGCTACGAAATGGCTGTGAAAACCTCCACACCTTAAAATCCTTCAGCGCACACACCATGAACAGACCTGTCACAGCCCCGCCCCCATTTCGGAAACTATTGGACACATTTCGATCACTTTCTGAAGTTCATTTTGTGCATACCATATATCGTTTGAAAGCTTGGGAAGTCAGAAGTCCATAGCTTCAAACGGTGCTCGATTTGGATTTGAAACGGAAAAGTTATGGCTGTTTGAAGATGACTGTGCAAACCATGAGCGGAAATGTCGCACCTCCATTTCGCTACTGTTGGAGACATTTTTGAAGCACTTCCTGGAGCTCAAATTATGCATACCATATCTCGTTTCAAAGCTTGGGAAGTCAGGAGTCCAGCGCTTCAAACGGTATGCAATTTGGAGGTAAAATGAAGAAGTTATGATCGTTTGAAGACGAGCGCGCAAAGCTGAGCGGGAATTTCACAGTCGAGACGCCATTTGGAAGGGTGTTTCGCAGCTGCGAAACCACTTCTTGGCACACGAGTGCCATTTCGCAGCACAGTGACCCTCATTTCGCAGCTGCGAAATGGGCTGCGAAATTTTTTTCCTCCTTTTCATCACTTTTGAGCTGCAAAATCATCTCCAAGCTTCAAAATGGCTGCAAAATCACCACCAAAAGTCGAAATGGCCTTCAAATTGTGAAATTGACTTGAAAAATGGAGGGAAGTTTGCAAAAACACCTTGCAAAGCTAAGGGAAGTTGCTAAAATGCCAACAGAGCCTCGCGCACCAGCTGAGTACCCTCTGGAACTCATGAACAACCACCTCTCCATTTCAGCCATGGCCAAGACTAGAGGAAAGCCCCGCGCACCCTGGGATCACACACATAAAGCCTCTCATTCCATTTCTTACCTCCTTAAAACCATCAAATTTCATAGCTACCAGCTGAGAGCTCCAGTTGAGGAGACTATGCCACCTAAGGAGACTACCAAAGCAGAGGCCAAAGTCCTGATCCAATCCACTCAAGAGGCCACCACAGATGCATCAGCTCCACAGGACCCTACCATTACTTGATCATCTCTTTATTTATGTCTTTACATATTATATTAGTATACATAGCTCCATGTTATGATGCTTTATATTCTGGGATTGGAGGTATCCATTGATCATATCTTATGTTTTACTTTCTCAGAATCATACATAGACATCATTTTTGTTTAAACTTGACATTTTTCTTTTTTCTCTACTCACTAACTCTTATGTTTTCTTTGAAACATGTGGTTTCTCCTATACGACTCAGACTCCATGTCACTCAGGAGGTACCACTTCCTCCCTATTTTTTAATCGTTTTTGTCACATTGAGGACAATGTTCAGCTTGGTTGGGGGGAGCAAGAGTTGAGGAAGTAAGTATTGTTAATAATGCTAAGTTATTTTGGTAATTTAGTTGCTTTTTGCTTTTTGTTTAATTTTTTATAGTTTTTATTCTACTCTCCATGGTTATTAAGGAAAAATTTTCAAAATGAAAAGGGAGAAATTGAATTTTTGTCTTTTTACTTGACTTAGAGTTTGTATTATGCTTACTAAAGTTGATGAATTGTTGAAACATCTATTGAATTCAACCTTAGTTCTTCCACTTTAAGCTATCCACACACTGTGCACAATAGGTTCCAAGTATAAGATGAAAAACTATTTCCCTCTTGACTTAGGAAAATTTTAGACTTGGTACCTTTGACCTCATTTAATAGTGTTGGGACACCTTATAAAAGGCCAATGAGTCTTTGAAAAAAAAAAAAGAAAGAAAGAAAAAAATGTTTGCTTACCTTGAAACCCGAGCAAGGTCTGAGGGGTATATGGTGAAAATCTTTAAAACCTGGTGCCCTAAGCCTTAATTGGTTGGGAGTCACCGACCTCAATGCTTGTTACATGGGTGAATAGGTGGAGTTTAACATATTGTAGGTGCTTGGGTATAAAAATTCATTCTCAAAAGTCCGGGGTAAAATCCGAGGAGTTAGTGGTTGAAAAATCCTTAAAGCTTGATGCCCTAAACCTTGATTGGTTGGGAGTCATCGATGGACCCCCGTTACATGGACAATTTAGAAAAGAATGCCTTTAAGCTTTGTACTCCTACAAATGAAAAAAATTGTGAAAAAAGAGGTGCGTTCTTAGCCTATTGGAGGTTGATTAGTTTGCTAAGCTTTGAAAAAAAACTAGGTTGAGGGGAGAGATTAGTTTGACATACTATATCCGGAAACTAATAAGTAACACTTAGATTTTTGTGGAAGAGTAAGTTTGACCCTTTGGGAGTGGAAACTCTTTTGAAGCTTAAATTTGCATAATGCCTACTCTTTATGAATTGTGATTAGACAAGTTATTCGATAACTCTTGTTGAAGTTTGAGTTTTATTTCTTTAATGTTCCATGTGAGAGTTTGATCAGTCATGCCACTTAAACATTTTTTGAAGTGATCAGCATGATGTTGTAAATTATGGTACTTTTATTTTTATTTTTCTCTCCTTCATTGCTAAGGGACTAGCAATATGTCGGTTGGGGGGAGTGATTACTACTCAAAAAGTGCTATTTGATAGCTTATAATTAATCCTTTTAAACACTTTTGAGTAGTAGTTTGTGCCTTTTAACCCAATTAGCATGTTAAGGCCCCTTTCAATCAATTCTAATCAAAATGTGTAAGTTTTGGTGTTTTTGTTAGTATTTTGATCACCAAAGCATTATGAGATTGAGGAGAGTTATATGGAATCCTTGGCAAGCAATGGGAAGCTTAGAGGAATGAAGAATCAAAGCTTTGAAGTCCTTTGCCATAAGCAAATCCGGAATGCAAGGAGAAAAGCAAAGAGGAAAAAACAGAGTGAAGAAAACAGAGGAAGCATACTTGATGACAGTCACTGCAGCCACTTTTGGAGCACTTCCTGATGTCCAATTTTTTCATGCTATATGTCATTTTAAAGCTTAGGAAGTCAACAATCCAATGCTTCAAACCGTGTGCAATTTGGATCTGAAATGAGAAAGTTACAGCCATTGGAAGACAACTGCTCCAAGCTGAAGGAAGGAGTCAGAAAAGTGCTGCGGATTCAGCCTTTTGTTGCGAGATATTTCGCAACACTTTTGCACAGTGCTATGGAGTTCCCCTGAAGCTTCACGCCGCGATGGAAGCCAAACACCTCAAGTTGGAAGTCCACTTTGCAAAGGTGTTGAAGCAGCTGGTTGCTATGAAGAAATTTCGCAACCCTTCTTGTGCACCTGCGAAATTTCGCAGACCTCACTTGTCACCTGCGAAGTGGTCCTGAGTGCTTCCCGATATTTGTAACCGACACTTGGGGATATTTTTCATTAGATTTTTGTTGCCTAAATGCCCAAATTCTCCTTGTAAGTCACCAATGATAGGATTCCTTAGTTTTTAAGTTAGGAATTTGGTAAAATATCATGTAATAGCTGTAAGTGTAATTTTTGGTTTAAAAGGGAGCCCGAGGAGGGTGTTAGAGTTGTGGTTCCAAGGAGATCCTTTGTACAGTTTTGGGAAGGAAGAAAAATACAGAGCACTTGCTCTGTTTTTCCTATATATTCTTGTCTTCTCTTTCATTTTCATTTTCTTGCTAGCCAAACATTCTCTGAGATGTTTTCTCAGAGGATGAGAGGCTAGGCTCTTTGTTTCTTGGAGTGAAGGTAACCGGGTAAGTTTCCTCAGGCATAAATTGGAAGTTTTGTTGTTTTAGTTTGTAATGAAGAGAAAGTGTGACCCGTTAATGGTTTTTATCTTTTTAGTTAACTTAAAACTCCTTTTAATCACCTGGGCCAACACTTGGTAAGGCAAGTGATCTCCATCCATGGAGATGCACTAGTTTACCCCTTGCGAGCCTCTGGTAGGTGACTTGAAGGTAGGATTTTCTAGAATAGCCAACACTTGGTAAGCTTTTGGACTCTTAGGAGACATCCATTAGTTATCTCTTGCGAGCTTTTGACGGGTAATCCAAGGTTAAAGATCACCTTGAATGGCAAGTGCTAGGTGAGAGGTACGAGCCATTGCAAGTTGCATCAGTGAGAGGGATTTAGTGTTTGAACCCATTAATGGGAAGCATCTGTACAACACCGATTGGAGAAGGAACTATATGTTAATTCTCTAATGCGAGGAAAATAAACAAGTGACCGGAACTCCCTTTTTGTATGAGGAATCCGAGCCCAGTGATCTAAACTCCAAGAAACCTTTTCTTTTCTAAGTAAAATCAGTTACTATTTTTGGTTAGCTTAAAACCAATCCTTTTTCATTCAAACATCTTTATGTTTTCTTTTGAAGCTAACCTTGAAATGAAAAGGCACCAATTCAGCTTTGAATTAATATCATTTGCAAAGTGAAAACCCATCCCAGTGAACGATCCTAGAGCCACTATGCTATAGTAGCTTTGTCTTTGCTACCCTAGTATATGGTGTAATAGGTTATAAATTTTGTTGATTAATCCCTCAATCAAGGAGCACCAGCTGGACACAAATCAGCTGAGACACCGATTAGGCATGAAAAAAATGGCGCCGTTGCCGGGGATGGTGCCACTTTGCAGTGATATGATCTTTTGAGAACACTTGTGATCTTCATCACAAGTTTGGTGACTTTTCTTTTCTTTTTACTAACTCTTTTTAATTGTTCTTTTTCTTTATTTGTGTTTTAGTTTACCTTTCAGCTAGTTTTAGTTAGTCTTAATTCTTTGAATTGTTTTTCTTTTGTTTTCTTCTGTGTTCTCTGTTCTTAATTCACAATTTGCTAGTTGTGCATGCCATATTGAATACGAGATAGCAGAGGAAGCCATGAACTTCATGAGTTATGTGGCTGAATTTTCAAGAAGATGGGATGAACCAAATGCTAGAGATATGGGAAGAATGATGTCTCAACCTAAAGCTAAGGGTGAGATGTATATTTTAAATGATGGCATAGACATGAAGGCAGAGATTGCAGCTATGGAAAGGAGATTGGATGAGCTAGAAATGAAGAATATGCAACCAGTGCAAGCCATCACTCAGACACCATTGCAAGCTATGCCTTGTGCCATTTGTCTATCTTATGAGCACTTGGGGGAAGAGTGTCCTACCATTCCAGCCGTGAGGGAAATGTATGGTGATTGCAACACCTACAATTCCAATTGGAGGGACCATCCAACATTCTTTTGGAAACCACAGCCGCCTCAGTATCAGCAACCTGCTCAAGCACCTCAGCAAGCCTCAAACCTTGAACAAGCTATGATGAATCTTAACAAGGTCATGGAAGACTTTGTTGAAGCTAACAAATCCATCAATGCTCAGCTCAGTCAAAGAAATGACTGTGTAGAGAAAAAGATGGATGAAGTGCAAAATTATCTATTTCAGAAGATAGATAATCTCCAAGATTCAATCTCAAGGTTTGCTAACCTCAACACAGTGCAAGAGAAAGAAAACTCTCCTTCTCAACCTTATCAAAATTCCATGAGTATCCATGAAATGGAGGCTAAGGAGGGAGAATCTTCACAAAAGAGGGAAGTCAAAGAAGTGATCACTTTGAGTGGTAAAGAGGTTGATCTGCCCACATGCAAGCTAGAGCATAAGGTAGAGAGTGAAACAGAGAAAGAAAATAGGGAGGAAATCAAAGGAAAGAAAAAGGGGAAAAGTACAGAGAAAGATGACTATGATCTTAAATTGGATGAAGAACCACAGAGGATAGTCATCAAGGAAAAAATGAAGAAACACATGCATCCGCTTTTTCTCCAAGCTTTGCATGGCAAAAAGGGAATTGGTTTTGTTGCCATCATACACAGCAAGCCTCAAGTGAGAGATGCAAACTTCATATGGGATCCGGGCAAGCTGAATCAGGATCAAATTTTTTTGATGGACTTAGTCTTTCTTAAGACTAACTAGTCCATAGCTTTTTGTTTTACTTATTACTTGTTTTAATTTTGATTTCAATGTTTTAATTTTGATTTCAATGCTTTAATTTTGATTTTAATGATTTAATTCTACTTTGTTTTGATGTAATATAGGTTTTTGGATGATCAAAATCAAGAGGAATTGCAAAGGAAGAAATCGGGAAGAAATCGGAGCGAAAACAGAGCAAAAACAGAGCAAAAACAGGGGAAAAACAGGGGTCTGCGAGATTTCGCAGCCTCTGCGAAATCGGCCTTTTGCTGCAAAACCGTTTCGCAACACTTTTGAGCCCTCTGCGAACGATTTCGCAGCTGCGAAACCACCTTTTGGCACACGAGTGCCACTCCGCAGCACAGGAACCCCAATTTCGCAGCTGCGAAGTGGTCTGCGAACCACTAAGGCGTAAAAAGCCCCAATTCCGCAGTGATTTCTCAGCAATTTCTCCATTTCGAAGGATGTTTCGCAGCTGCGAAGCCACCTTTTGGCACACGAGTGCCATTCCGCGGTACAGTGACCCCAATTTCGCAGCTGCGAAGTGGGCTGCGAACCACCAAAGCATGAAAGATCCCATTTCCGCGGAGAAAGCTCCATTTCGCAGAGGATTTTGAAGCTGCGAAGCCAACTTTTGGCACACAAGTACCATTTGGAAGCCCCGTACACTCATTTCGCAGCTACGAAATGGCTGTGAAAACCTCCACACCTTAAAATCCTTCAGCGCACACACCATGAACAGACCTGTCACAGCCCCGCCCCCATTTCGGAAACTATTGGACACATTTCGATCACTTTCTGAAGTTCATTTTGTGCATACCATATATCGTTTGAAAGCTTGGGAAGTCAGAAGTCCATAGCTTCAAACGGTGCTCGATTTGGATTTGAAACGGAAAAGTTATGGCTGTTTGAAGATGACTGTGCAAACCATGAGCGGAAATGTCGCACCTCCATTTCGCTACTGTTGGAGACATTTTTGAAGCACTTCCTGGAGCTCAAATTATGCATACCATATCTCGTTTCAAAGCTTGGGAAGTCAGGAGTCCAGCGCTTCAAACGGTATGCAATTTGGAGGTAAAATGAAGAAGTTATGATCGTTTGAAGACGAGCGCGCAAAGCTGAGCGGGAATTTCACAGTCGAGACGCCATTTGGAAGGGTGTTTCGCAGCTGCGAAACCACTTCTTGGCACACGAGTGCCATTTCGCAGCACAGTGACCCTCATTTCGCAGCTGCGAAATGGGCTGCGAAATTTTTTTCCTCCTTTTCATCACTTTTGAGCTGCAAAATCATCTCCAAGCTTCAAAATGGCTGCAAAATCACCACCAAAAGTCGAAATGGCCTTCAAATTGTGAAATTGACTTGAAAAATGGAGGGAAGTTTGCAAAAACACCTTGCAAAGCTAAGGGAAGTTGCTAAAATGCCAACAGAGCCTCGCGCACCAGCTGAGTACCCTCTGGAACTCATGAACAACCACCTCTCCATTTCAGCCATGGCCAAGACTAGAGGAAAGCCCCGCGCACCCTGGGATCACACACATAAAGCCTCTCATTCCATTTCTTACCTCCTTAAAACCATCAAATTTCATAGCTACCAGCTGAGAGCTCCAGTTGAGGAGACTATGCCACCTAAGGAGACTACCAAAGCAGAGGCCAAAGTCCTGATCCAATCCACTCAAGAGGCCACCACAGATGCATCAGCTCCACAGGACCCTACCATTACTTGATCATCTCTTTATTTATGTCTTTACATATTATATTAGTATACATAGCTCCATGTTATGATGCTTTATATTCTGGGATTGGAGGTATCCATTGATCATATCTTATGTTTTACTTTCTCAGAATCATACATAGACATCATTTTTGTTTAAACTTGACATTTTTCTTTTTTCTCTACTCACTAACTCTTATGTTTTCTTTGAAACATGTGGTTTCTCCTATACGACTCAGACTCCATGTCACTCAGGAGGTACCACTTCCTCCCTATTTTTTAATCGTTTTTGTCACATTGAGGACAATGTTCAGCTTGGTTGGGGGGAGCAAGAGTTGAGGAAGTAAGTATTGTTAATAATGCTAAGTTATTTTGGTAATTTAGTTGCTTTTTGCTTTTTGTTTAATTTTTTATAGTTTTTATTCTACTCTCCATGGTTATTAAGGAAAAATTTTCAAAATGAAAAGGGAGAAATTGAATTTTTGTCTTTTTACTTGACTTAGAGTTTGTATTATGCTTACTAAAGTTGATGAATTGTTGAAACATCTATTGAATTCAACCTTAGTTCTTCCACTTTAAGCTATCCACACACTGTGCACAATAGGTTCCAAGTATAAGATGAAAAACTATTTCCCTCTTGACTTAGGAAAATTTTAGACTTGGTACCTTTGACCTCATTTAATAGTGTTGGGACACCTTATAAAAGGCCAATGAGTCTTTGAAAAAAAAAAAAGAAAGAAAGAAAAAAATGTTTGCTTACCTTGAAACCCGAGCAAGGTCTGAGGGGTATATGGTGAAAATCTTTAAAACCTGGTGCCCTAAGCCTTAATTGGTTGGGAGTCACCGACCTCAATGCTTGTTACATGGGTGAATAGGTGGAGTTTAACATATTGTAGGTGCTTGGGTATAAAAATTCATTCTCAAAAGTCCGGGGTAAAATCCGAGGAGTTAGTGGTTGAAAAATCCTTAAAGCTTGATGCCCTAAACCTTGATTGGTTGGGAGTCATCGATGGACCCCCGTTACATGGACAATTTAGAAAAGAATGCCTTTAAGCTTTGTACTCCTACAAATGAAAAAAATTGTGAAAAAAGAGGTGCGTTCTTAGCCTATTGGAGGTTGATTAGTTTGCTAAGCTTTGAAAAAAAACTAGGTTGAGGGGAGAGATTAGTTTGACATACTATATCCGGAAACTAATAAGTAACACTTAGATTTTTGTGGAAGAGTAAGTTTGACCCTTTGGGAGTGGAAACTCTTTTGAAGCTTAAATTTGCATAATGCCTACTCTTTATGAATTGTGATTAGACAAGTTATTCGATAACTCTTGTTGAAGTTTGAGTTTTATTTCTTTAATGTTCCATGTGAGAGTTTGATCAGTCATGCCACTTAAACATTTTTTGAAGTGATCAGCATGATGTTGTAAATTATGGTACTTTTATTTTTATTTTTCTCTCCTTCATTGCTAAGGGACTAGCAATATGTCGGTTGGGGGGAGTGATTACTACTCAAAAAGTGCTATTTGATAGCTTATAATTAATCCTTTTAAACACTTTTGAGTAGTAGTTTGTGCCTTTTAACCCAATTAGCATGTTAAGGCCCCTTTCAATCAATTCTAATCAAAATGTGTAAGTTTTGGTGTTTTTGTTAGTATTTTGATCACCAAAGCATTATGAGATTGAGGAGAGTTATATGGAATCCTTGGCAAGCAATGGGAAGCTTAGAGGAATGAAGAATCAAAGCTTTGAAGTCCTTTGCCATAAGCAAATCCGGAATGCAAGGAGAAAAGCAAAGAGGAAAAAACAGAGTGAAGAAAACAGAGGAAGCATACTTGATGACAGTCACTGCAGCCACTTTTGGAGCACTTCCTGATGTCCAATTTTTTCATGCTATATGTCATTTTAAAGCTTAGGAAGTCAACAATCCAATGCTTCAAACCGTGTGCAATTTGGATCTGAAATGAGAAAGTTACAGCCATTGGAAGACAACTGCTCCAAGCTGAAGGAAGGAGTCAGAAAAGTGCTGCGGATTCAGCCTTTTGTTGCGAGATATTTCGCAACACTTTTGCACAGTGCTATGGAGTTCCCCTGAAGCTTCACGCCGCGATGGAAGCCAAACACCTCAAGTTGGAAGTCCACTTTGCAAAGGTGTTGAAGCAGCTGGTTGCTATGAAGAAATTTCGCAACCCTTCTTGTGCACCTGCGAAATTTCGCAGACCTCACTTGTCACCTGCGAAGTGGTCCTGAGTGCTTCCCGATATTTGTAACCGACACTTGGGGATATTTTTCATTAGATTTTTGTTGCCTAAATGCCCAAATTCTCCTTGTAAGTCACCAATGATAGGATTCCTTAGTTTTTAAGTTAGGAATTTGGTAAAATATCATGTAATAGCTGTAAGTGTAATTTTTGGTTTAAAAGGGAGCCCGAGGAGGGTGTTAGAGTTGTGGTTCCAAGGAGATCCTTTGTACAGTTTTGGGAAGGAAGAAAAATACAGAGCACTTGCTCTGTTTTTCCTATATATTCTTGTCTTCTCTTTCATTTTCATTTTCTTGCTAGCCAAACATTCTCTGAGATGTTTTCTCAGAGGATGAGAGGCTAGGCTCTTTGTTTCTTGGAGTGAAGGTAACCGGGTAAGTTTCCTCAGGCATAAATTGGAAGTTTTGTTGTTTTAGTTTGTAATGAAGAGAAAGTGTGACCCGTTAATGGTTTTTATCTTTTTAGTTAACTTAAAACTCCTTTTAATCACCTGGGCCAACACTTGGTAAGGCAAGTGATCTCCATCCATGGAGATGCACTAGTTTACCCCTTGCGAGCCTCTGGTAGGTGACTTGAAGGTAGGATTTTCTAGAATAGCCAACACTTGGTAAGCTTTTGGACTCTTAGGAGACATCCATTAGTTATCTCTTGCGAGCTTTTGACGGGTAATCCAAGGTTAAAGATCACCTTGAATGGCAAGTGCTAGGTGAGAGGTACGAGCCATTGCAAGTTGCATCAGTGAGAGGGATTTAGTGTTTGAACCCATTAATGGGAAGCATCTGTACAACACCGATTGGAGAAGGAACTATATGTTAATTCTCTAATGCGAGGAAAATAAACAAGTGACCGGAACTCCCTTTTTGTATGAGGAATCCGAGCCCAGTGATCTAAACTCCAAGAAACCTTTTCTTTTCTAAGTAAAATCAGTTACTATTTTTGGTTAGCTTAAAACCAATCCTTTTTCATTCAAACATCTTTATGTTTTCTTTTGAAGCTAACCTTGAAATGAAAAGGCACCAATTCAGCTTTGAATTAATATCATTTGCAAAGTGAAAACCCATCCCAGTGAACGATCCTAGAGCCACTATGCTATAGTAGCTTTGTCTTTGCTACCCTAGTATATGGTGTAATAGGTTATAAATTTTGTTGATTAATCCCTCAATCAAGGAGCACCAGCTGGACACAAATCAGCTGAGACACCAATTAGGCATGAATCATCATGTGAGTACCATCTTAGTGCCTTTAAGGAATAAAACCAAAAGTTGCAAAGTTCAATGGTTACTTCCATATAAAGTCATGCATTTTGGTAATACCATAATGAATAGGTATAATCATTTATAAGTATTTTGTTTTTTTTGTTTTGCTTGTTTTTTTTTTTTTTTGCATAATGTTTTCTAACATGTTGTATATTAAATCCAAATGTTCTTCATTACTAAACATAGCTAAAAGCTCACATGCCAAGTTGAAGAGACATTTGGGTACATTTCAAGGTGATTTTGATGGTTCTTAGGTCAAAATTCACAACATGTTAGAGTTTCAACACACTGAAATAAAAGCATTATTTGAGATTAGTCTAATAAATGTTTTACACAACAAGAAAAGTCATTTGTTTAACGAATTAAGAGGAAGTATTTCCAAAACTACACTAAGTATTCTGGTTGATGAAGGAAAAAAATATGTTAATGTTGGAGAGGATATATCCATTTTGCAGATACGTGTATAGACAGACTCATGGGCTTTCTTGTGCACATGAGATATCTTTTTAATAAGATTGAAAATAGGTCATTCCCTTTAGCATTAGTAGATACGCATTGGAGGAAACTTGATTTAGTTCCCACTAAACACTAAGAGATAAGGGAGATGGGTTATGAAATTGTTATGGAACACTTCTATAAGGGATTTTTAAGCATGAATCTAATCAATAGGCAATAAATGCTAAGGAAGGTGATGGAAATATCTATTCCATAAATCACATTTGTGATACCCCCCTAAGAAAAGGTAAAGTTGAAAGGAAAAACCGACATCTTCAATGAAAAATGATTCATTTACTCGTAGGAATCCATTTTTATTTGAGTTTGTAAAGCCAACATATGATAAGGAAGCAAGTATTGGCACTAGATAATCAAAATAGAAGAGAAGGCTAAAGAAGGTAACAAGATGATCAAGTAGGATGAAAGAGTACAAATCTACATTTTTAGAATATTTACAACCTTGTATTGTGCATGTAAAAGATATGAGAGCATATGGTAATTGTGGATGTTGAGCTATAACTTCTACTTTAGGCATGGGTGAGGATGGTTAGCCATATGTTAGGCAAGACATGTTTTAGGAGTTATCTACATATCATGTAGAGTATGACAAGTTAATTTGAGGTAACTTGCAAGTTAGTGAGCTTCTTTATTCCTTTAATTTTTTTTTTTATAATCCTGCTTTGATTGATAGATGGAGGACTATGCTTGATATGAACCATATTGTAGCTTCTAAATACAATGTTGTGCTTGTCCATATGTTAATGCAATAGTTCCTAATGTTTTTGCCTCTTCAATCGACACCATTGTCTATGTCAATGCGAAAGATTATATCAATTGGTTTTGTTAATAACAATCATTTTGTAGGGGTAATGTTATGAATGCTAATATACTTCATTTCCAATTCCTTAATCTTACTTAACAAAGTTATCTACCGTATTATAAAATTGATTTGTAGGTTTTAATGCAACCTAGAGCCCCAATGCTACTTATTGTGCGCAATTGGCATAGGAGTCAATATCATTATGTTGAGGGTTGGGCGACTCCATATGTACCTGCCATTAAGATGTTATGTAACTTAATTTCTAACAATGTTATCACAGAATATACTATTGATTTGGATGCTAATGTATGATGTATTGTATTATTAATGTTGTATGACAATGTAATTAAGGAATATACTATGTATTTTGATGATGATATATGATCTATTGCATTATGATTGTCATTTGATGATTTAGATATCACTTTCATTTTGAATATTGATGGTAGTGTTTAGGTTAACCGTTAAAAAAATCGCAAGCATAGGGGGTTACAATAATAAGATCATATAACATAAAAAATATTTGCAAAAAGATCATAACGCATAAAATGACAAATCCATATAGTTCTTGTAATATAGGTTGGAAAACTCCTAAGTGATGAAATGTCATCTGGTCCACCATAGTTGTAAGTGTAATAAATTTAGTCAAATTAAACTAAATTAAAGAAAAAAAACTTAATTTGCATCATGTCCAACATTAAAAGGTTGAACATAGTTGAGATGTCCAAAACCGGAGGGTTGGACATTGTTGAGATGTCCAACACTAAAGAATTGGGCATCTTAACTATGTCCACACTTCTAGGACAGAACACCAAGGGTTCTAAATTTTTTCTTCCTCCATTGAAATTATAGTTTTTCACAATTTTTCATTTTTAAATTACATCTATATTT
Source organism: Vitis x doaniana (assembly GCA_030345155.1). Lineage (NCBI taxonomy): Eukaryota > Viridiplantae > Streptophyta > Magnoliopsida > Vitales > Vitaceae > Vitis > Vitis x doaniana. The sequence goes on from CP128323.1 coordinate 9,873,725, forward strand.
TTCCTAATTATTTTATTACTTCTAAACTTCAAACAAGATGATTTGTAGTTAGGGTTTGTGATTAAGAAGAAAGAGGTTAAGAGAAAAAGGAAGAAGAAGAAGAAGAATAATTTTGGGAAAGGATAATAAGAAGAATGTTTTGAGTATTTTTTAAATTATAAGGTGGATATAATAATAAGTTTTCAAATTTTAGGTTTCCTTACATCGGGATTGAGAATATTTTCACCTACGGTTCTACCAACTTCATACTTGGATGGGGACCTTCTCTTGTCATCCCAGTCAATGAAGTTCTAATCATACTCCATAAAATTAAAATATTATAGCTGCCACTTCACCTGATTTCTTCTCTTGCCATTTTTTGTCTCTATTTACAGATACAAAGGTATTGTTATCATTCTTCAACTCAACATACAACAAAAACACCACCTTCAAAACTTATCTTGTAGTAAATTTTGTTTATTCTTCTAAATATGCAGAATTTTTTTTATTAAATAATATTTAAATAGATTCTTTTATAGGATGGAAAATGCGAGGTAGAATAAGAGAGCTTAAAAATTTAAAAATAAGTTTTTTCTAATATTATTTTCCTATTATATAGAATAAAAGATTACAAATTCTAAAAAATAATTTTTAAGAACGGTTTTTTAAAAGTGGTTTCCAATGGTTTGTAAAATAAAAGTTTGTTTGGAAATTTAAAATATTTTTAATATTTTTAAATATGTTTTACAAAATTATTTTTATATCTATTGTTTAATTTAAAATATTTTTAATCTATTTTTAATACTTTTAAATATGTTTTACAAAATAATTTTTATATCTAACGTTTTATTTTTAATTATTTTTTATATTTACATAATTATTTTTTTAAAACAACCCTTAGAAATACAAATAAAAACAATATGAAACAATTAAAAGATATTAAAACAACCTGTTTTTTTTTTTTATTAAGAACAATAAATAGAAAACAAAATTTGGTTGCCCAAATGTGTTTTTTTTTTGTTATAAAGAATATAAAATTCTTATAAAAATCAGTTATCAATAGATCCTAAATTTACATTATTTTTTAACTATATAATACAAATTAAAATTTTTCGAAATTTCAATTTTTTTTTGCTACTATATTTGGTTCTTGGAAAGTATTAAAAAAAAATATTTAAAAAAATAAATTTCTTATATTTGATTTCATTATAGAAAATATGAAATAAAATATAATATAATTAATATTAATTAAAAATTTAAGGGGAGGAAAAGGAGAAAAAGAATGAAAAGGGCACGTGGGAACAGAGTGAGCCCACCATCTGCGGAGCTGTGTGGAAGTTGAACGACTGGCGGAATCCCACTGCAAAACGCCTCCGCTTTTGCCCTTTTTCGATTTTTTTTCTTGCTTTTCTTTCTTAATTATTTCTCCATGTTCACATCTCTGGCCTGCCTCCACTTTCGACCGAAATGACCCACCTTGACTTTATAATCAGCTCGCTCTTTTTCTCCCTATAGCTGTCCCTAGAGAGATCTCTGTTTCTCCAAATACAGGTAAATATGTAGGTTTCTTTTCAGTTTATTTCCGTAATTAAAGGGATTTGCCCATTTCCATTTCGATCTTTATGGACGTCTCTATTGGATTCCGTAATTTCTTCGTTTTTTCATCTGAAAATCTTTCTGGGTGTCCATGATTTGGTTCTAATTTTTCATCTCTGAATTTATTCTCTGCCCCTGTGTTTAAGTCTTAAACATTTGTCTCTGTATGTTTTCTGGGTTTTTCTTTTTCCTTTCTTTTTTGGATTATTGACTGTTGTTTATAATCCATGGTTCAGCTTTGGTTTGTGACAAACTTGGAACTAGGTTTCCTCAGTTTAAAAGCCTCCTAATTCTGGGTATTTATTGAAAATCGAGCTTAGTTGTGGCGATGCTAGGAACCTAGTTTAATTATTATTTTTTCTATTTTATAATTAGAATAGTGAAGATAATAATAATAAAAATTATTGTTATTATTATTGTTAAATTGTTAACTATTGCTATATCTATTGTTGTTGTTGTTGTTGTTGTTACTACAACTATTATTTACTGGTATTGTAATGACTATTATTTACACATGTAAGTTATAATGTAACCTGCCAGCAGAAAAAGTGTCCTTTAACTGCCTTAAACCTCATACTTTCTAATCCTAAGATGGATAAGCAAAAATGATGGGTGAATTCCTCATCATTTTGTCACCAAAACAGCACAATTCAGCATAATTTTTCCCTTTCTCTTAAGCTGGTATAAAGTGAGAATTTGTTCCCAAGCAGCTTCCCAAACAAAGAAGCCAGCTTTGGAAAAATATGGTAACTGCCAGGCCTTTCTAGGAAGAATGGAAGGTCTGAGATTTGGTCCTAAAGCCTTGCATAGTAGGACTTCTCAGAGAAGCAACCATCTTTAGAAAACTTCTCATTAGTCATCTTCCTCTACCTACAACCATGATACATTCCTGTAGCTTCAACTCCTGATGGTTTACAAATGCATTATTGTGCATATGGCATTTTCATATCCTGTCAATTTCAGAACAAAATAAGAGCCATTAACATGTTGTTTTCAATAATTCTCTTCTAAGGTTTTCTATAAAAATCAGTCCAGATGATGGACATTCTGCTCATCAATTTAAGGAAGAATGCCAATTCATCTTGAGGTACACTACCCATGCACATTAGTAGGATAGGTAACCAGTACATGGGTTGTTAGGTAGTGTTGCATGCTTTTCGTGTTATAGTGTATTTGGGTAGAGAACTAGCTCAATTTAGAAGTTTGTTTTTCTCATAGGGTGTTTTTCCTGGTATTTAGATTGGTTGTGTCTGCATTGTCTTAAAAGTTTTCTTTAACACCAGGGAATATGTAGTCAAGTTATGTTGGACTGGGTTGGTGGCCAACCTTAAGGGATGAAGGGGTTGTGTCTGTGCCTCAACCTTAAGGGATATTCCAAAAGCTTGGCATAGTCTTTGAAACTATTTTAATCGTGAAGTAGAGCGAACATGAGAGAGAGAGAGAGAGAGAGAGAGGGAGAGTGCGAGGGGGAGGGCGACGACGACGAGGCGAAACCGAACAGGAAAAGGCAGAAGTTCGGGGTGGAATCGAAAATCTTTGAGATAGAGGCGGAGAGGAGAAGGGGTAAAACCCTTATCTTCATTGTGGAAAGCAAGAAAGGGGTCTCCTCTTGGGTTAGATTGGGGCCGGCAAGTGTCGGATCGTTCCTGGAAGGGTTGGACCAGTGTATAAAGGATCGGAAAATCGACAGGTGGGAGAAGGGATGGAAGGAAAAGGGGAGAAGGTATTCTATGGTGAGGGAAGTGAACAAGGCGGGAAGTTTTATCAGGCTAGGAGTCGTAGACGAGGAGGAGAAAAGGTTCAGTATCTGCATCCCGAGAGGAAGAGGGGGAAGAGAGGGATGGACAGTTATGGCGAAAGTGGTACGGAACCTGTATTCAAAGATAGACAATGGGGAGGCAAAAAGGGACGAGCCCACATTTGAAAGAACGATTCCTGGTAAGGGGGAAAGATGGGGGGGAAGGAACAGCAGCGGGATTAGGGTGGAGCTCAAGGGAGTGGAGATCTGCAGAAATGTGGATCGTCTGGGTCATTGTTTGATTGGAAAATGGAATCATAAAATAGCAGGAGGAGGGGACTTGGAGAGGATGGGGTGGCTAATGGCGAGTGCTTGGGGTTTAAAAGGGAAACTAGGGTTGGCTTGGCTGAATGAGGGTCAAGCCCTTTTGGAGTTCGAAAAGGCGGCAGAAGCTAGGAATACCTTCGCCAATGGAGCCAGACTGGTAGGAGGGATTCACGTCGGGTTGAAGTTGTGGAGCCCGTACTTCGGGTGTTTGGAAGAAGAGGTAGTAGAAGAGGAAGTCTGGGTGAGGATAAAAGGTTTGCCGCTGTCGCTATGGGTACCAGATATCTTGCGGAGAGTGGGAGATGAGTGCGGAGGCTTTATAGCCATGGACGACTCGACGGAAAAAATGGAAGAGCTCCGGTGGGCGAGGATTCTGGTGAAGGTGAAGAGAGGCGTGCTTCCAAGCTGGCTAGAGATTGAAGTAGGAGAAACCACATACCAACTGCCGATGTGGTGGGAAGTCACGCCACTGATCAGAAAAAAGACGAAGGTGTGTCGGAAAGCAAACGGATGTGAGGAAGGGGATGACGGAGACTCACGCGCTGGCCGGAGCGTGGAGGAGAGGGGCAGCGATGGTCTCGAGGCCCTGCCAAAGTCAGACGAAGGGTTGGTAGGGCAGACGGATGGGACGGGCAGGGTCGTGTCGGTGAGCAGGATCCAGTTCGGGTCGGTGCTTCGGGCGTCAGAGGACGGGGCGGATGTTGGGTCGAATCCGATTGGGATTAATGAATCCATTGTGGGCCTTAGGAGGGATGGGAAGCCTAGCCCACTTTCCATTCCTGGGCCAAAAGTAGATTGTAGAGGTGGGCTTGGGCCGACGGGCAAATCGCAAGGCCCAAAAGGAAAGGAAAAAGTTGTAGAGGAAATTTCTGGGCCGCGTCTTGGGTCTCCTATGGATCAAAGAGATTACAGTGGGCCGTCCTCGAGTGGGCTACAAAAGAAAGGGGCTCAGCGAGGGGGGCCAACAGGAAAGAAGAAAATAGGCCCGAAGGGGAGCAACCCAATTTTAGCCCCGGTGGAGGCCTTGGTGCAAGATGGGCCTTTTGGTGAAGCCAGTTTCGAGTTAGATTTTCTAAGTGCAATGGTGATGGAAGTGGGGATCGATCAGAAGGCAAATCCCTTCGAGGCACTGGCAGATAGTGTTCTCCAGATTGAAGCTTCGAGGTATGAGGCCTTATCATCTTTAGGGGGTTTGGGGGTCTCCGGTAACTCTTCTTCTTCTTCTTTATTTTCTCTTGGTCGGACTCCAGAGGGGGAGTTCTTTGACCATGCTGGGAAAGGTAGGGAGAATTGTCAAAATGGAAGTGATTCGCAAAGGCAGGATGCAGCTGGCACCAGGGTGATTGGAAATGATTGCTGGGATTTGGTTGAATTCAGAGGCCCCTTGGCATCGACAAGGGAACAGGAGGGGGAGGCTTCTCAGTACGAGAATCAAGAAGCTAGGGGGGATGAGGACTTAGAATGGCAAGAAAGTAGCCTAGTGCGTTTTAGCCAATTCCTGGGCTTTTCGACTGATGGCCTGGAAAAGGAGATCTTAAATTTCCTGACTAAAATCAGGAAAAGAAGGGAAAAGATTTATAGTAAAGGTTTATTGGAAAAGTCGAGGTTTGAAAGAGAGCTGAAGAGGCTAGAATGCTCAGTGAATTATGAGGGGGATGGTAAAAAGAAGGGCCCTAGTCAGGGTAAAGGGGTGCAGATGATGGTTGTTTAATGAACCTCAAACTGTTAAGTTGGAATGTGAGGGGGGTGAACGATAGCATGAAAAGGAAGGTTATTAAATCGGTTCTTAGGAAGCAGAAAGTGGATCTCTTTTGTATTCAGGAGACAAAATTCCAGAATATGACTGATAGGGTGGTGAGAAGTCTAGGGACGGGTAGATTTCTAGATTGGAAGGCTCTGAATGCGTGTGGTTCGGCTGGGGGTATCCTGGTCTGTTGGGACAAAAGAGTTCTGGATTTGATGGAGTGGGAGGTGGGTCAGTTCTCCTTATCTTGTAGATTCAGGACAATGGAGAATGGGGTGATTTGGGCCTTTACGGGGGTTTATGGCCCTTTTACTAGGCTTGAAAGGGAGTGGCTGTGGGAAGAAGTAGGGGCAATAAGAGGAATCTGGGAGGGGCCTTGGTGCCTTGGTGGTGATTTTAACATTACCCTGTCTCAAGGAGAGAGGAGCAGGCAAGGGAGAACAACTTCAGCTATGAGGAGGTTTGCAGAAGTTATTGATGACCTTGGCCTTGTGGATTTACAGCTGCAAGGGGGTGATTTTACATGGACTGGGGGTCTGAATAGTATGTCTAGGGCTCGGTTAGATAGGTTTCTGGTCTCTCCTTGCTGGCTTGACCAGTTCAGTAGGGTGAGCCAGAGGAGACTCTCCAGGCCGATTTCGGACCATTTTCCTGTGTTGCTTGAGGGGGGTAGCTGGAGGAGAGGGCCTGCCCCCTTCAGGTTCGAAAATATGTGGTTCAAAGTTGAGGGGTTTATGGACTTAGTCCGGAGTTGGTGGCGGGTGATAGAGGTCAGTGGTAGTGCCAGTTTCAGACTATCGGCAAAGCTGAAGGAGCTGAAGCAGAAACTTAAAGTTTGGAATTGGGAGGAGTTTGGCAATTTGGGAAGGAATAAGGAGGTTGCGATTCAGCAAGTGGAGTATTGGGACAGGGTGGAGGATGAAAGAAGTTTGTCAATGGAAGAGTTAGATTGCAAGAAGAAAGCCAAGGAGGATTATGCTAAGTGGGCTGACCTGGAAGAAACTCATTGGAGGCAGGTGTCTAGGGAGCTTTGGTTGAGGGCAGGCGATAGGAATACAGGATTTTTCCACCGAATGGCATCTGCCCATAGGAGGGTTAATCATATGGACAGAATTAAAATTAATGGGATTAGACTGACAGAGGAGCGGGAAATCAGAGAGGGGATTGCAAATGCCTTTGAGCAGCAATTTGCTGAAAGTTCGGGGTGGAAGGCGGACATTGGTAACCTTCCTTTTAGTCAAATTTCTGTGCAAGAGGCAGATTTGTTGGAGGCTCCTTTTACTGAAGGTGAAGTCCAGTCAGCCCTGATGGAAATGAATGGGGATAAGGCCCCAGGTCCTGATGGGTTCTCTGTTTTCTTTTGGCAAAGGTGTTGGGATTTTGTCAAGGAGGAAATTATGGAGATGTTTAAGGAGTTCCATGACCAGAATAAGTTCCTCAAAAGCATTAACAACACTTTTTTGGTGCTGATCCCTAAGAAAGGTGGAGCAGAGGAGTTAGGAGAATTTAGGCCCATCAGTCTTGTGGGGGGTCTTTATAAGCTTTTGGCAAAGGTGCTGGCCAACAGGCTTAAGAAAGCCATAGATAAAGTCATATCCCAAGATCAGAACGCGTTTGTTAAAGGAAGGCAGATTCTTGATGCGTCCCTAATAGCAAACGAGGTGATTGATAACTGGAAAAAGAAGGGGGACAAGGGGGTGATCTGTAAGCTAGACATAGAGAAAGCCTATGATAGCATTAATTGGCGCTTCCTACTGAAAGTCATGGAAAAAATGGGATTTGGTGCTAAGTGGCTGAGGTGGATGTGGTGGTGTATATCCACAGCCAAGTTTTCAGTTATGGTGAATGGTTCACCAGCTGGTTTCTTCCCGAGTGCCAAAGGGTTGAGGCAAGGGGACCCTTTATCCCCCTACCTTTTTGTTATGGGGATGGAAGTTTTAAGCATCCTGATTAGAAGGGCTATGGAGGGGGGATTCATCTCAGGGTGCAAAATTCAGTGTAATAGTGGGTGGGCTGTCCACATTGCTCATCTACTATTCGCTGATGACACCATTGTCTTTTGTGAGGCAAAAAAGGAATATTTAACGAATCTGAATTGGATTTTGTTTTGGTTTGAAGCCGCGTCCGGTCTAAGAATTAATTTGGCTAAAAGTGAGATAATTCCCGTAGGGGAGGTGCAGAGGGTAGAGGAGCTGGCTGTGGAGTTAGGGTGCAAGGTGGGGCAGCTTCCATCCGTGTATTTGGGGCTGCCTCTAGGGGTGCCCAACAAGGCTGTTTATGGGTGGGATGGGGTTGAAGAGAAAATGAGAAGGAGACTTGCTCTTTGGAAGAGTCAGTATATTTCAAAAGGTGGGAGAATAACCCTGATTAAAAGCGCAATGAGCAGCATGCCAGTGTACCAGATGTCGCTTTTCCGCATGCCCATTTCTGTGGCAAAAAGGTTAGAAAGACTGCAAAGAAACTTTTTATGGGGGGGGGGATCCACGGAGAGGAAAACTCACTTGGTTAAATGGGATGTAGTGTGTGGGGACAAGAAGAATGGGGGGTTGGGAATTAGGAAGGTTACTATCATGAATAAAGCGCTTCTTGGCAAGTGGATTTGGAGATTCGCTTCGGTTAAGGAAGCTCTTTGGAAGCAAATGCTGGTGGCTAAGTATGGTCAGGAGGGGTATGGTTGGAGGACCAAAAAGGCTGTGGGTGCGTGTGGCGTGGGGGTGTGGAAAGAGATTTTAAAGGAAGCTGGTTGGTGTTGGGATAAAATGGGGCTCAAAGTGGGGAAGGGGAATCAAATCAGTTTCTGGACTGATGTGTGGTGCGGGGATGTAGCGCTGTCACAAAGATTCCCGCATCTCTACAACTTGGCAGCCAACAGAATTGTGAGGGTTGGAGACATGTGGGACCAGAATGTTGGGATAGGAGGTTGGAATTTGTGTTTTATAAGAGATTTTAATGATTGGGAGGTGGAGTTGGTGGGTGAGCTGCTCCAAGCGTTAAAAGGCATTAGGATAACTAGGGAGGATGACTCGGTCTTGTGGAAAGGAGGGGGAAATGGTCAGTTTAGAGTGAAGGATGCGTACAGCTGGTTGGACAGGGCTTTGGATGTCAACTTTCCAAAAAATCAGATTTGGATGGGAAGGGTTCCAACTAAAATCATGTTCTTTGCGTGGGAAGCGACTTGGGGAAAGATTTTGACCCTTGATAGGCTCCAAAAGAGAGGGTGGCAGCTTCCGAATAGGTGTTTTTTGTGTGCTTGTGAAGCGGAAAGTGTGGATCACTTACTTATACATTGTATAGTGGCTAGAGTTCTTTGGGACTTTGTGTTGGGTTTGGTTGGGGTCAAGTGGGTGTTCCCAAATACTGTAAAGGAGGTTCTTTTTAGTTGGGGGGGGATTTACGTGGGGAAAAAAAGGCAAAAATTCTGGAAAGCTATCCCTCTATTCATCTTTTGGATGGTGTGGAAAGAAAGGAACAGATTAGCCTTTAGGGGGGGGGGGAATTAGCAATTCAGAGGTTTAAAAATTCTTTTGTATGTAATTTGTGGGGATGGGCTAAATTGTACATGGAAGAGAAACCGCTCTCCCTTTTAGATTTCCTGGAGTGGTTGGCCTCCAGTTGAGGGGTGGTTTGTTTTTTGCTTTTTGCTTGTTTAGGGCTTTGCTGCCTGGTATACTCCCTGTATACACTGGGGTTTCCTTCCCCTTTTAATGAATTGTGTTTGCTTATCAAAAAAAAAAAAAAAAAAAAAAAAACTATTTTGGTTACTAAGATTTTCCCATGGCTTGACATCGTTTAGATTTTGTTTAGCTGCTCAGGATTTTTGGAGGTTAGACATGATTTGGAGATTGTTTTAGGTTTTCAAGATATCCCTAACACTCCAAATGGTCAATTTTTCTAGCGTTAGAGGGTTTGAATGCTCTTGCTTTCCTCAAAAATAGAAAGCCTTGGATTGAGATATATAACCCTGAGAATGAAAGAGAGTACCGGATGTGGAGACTTTTCCATGAGGAAAGTTCTTCAAGGGTGTGTTGAAGGTAGAGCGTGTGTATGTTAGGCTTGCATGTTCTTTGAATTAGACCTATGTATTACTGTATTTTGTAAAATGGATATCTTCATTACATGGAAAGCCTTAATGATTTTCTTATTTAATGATAAATATGGCCCTAAAAGGCGAAGCTTTGTTTGAGATATAGTTCCCCAATTAAGAGAGACTTGGAAAAGAGAGTGCTATAGAAAAAAACTCCAACATAAAAAGGGAATCATGCAACAAGAGATAGTCATAGGAGTTTTGAAATGGAAATTCTACCCAAAATATGTAGTCTTGAATGGTACACAACCTTGAAAAATAGAGAATATAAACAAAACCAATGAGATGATGGAGTCCAAGTACAAAAGTGCATCCAAGTACAAAAGTTGTATAGAGAGGACATTGAAAAGCAAAACGCAAAAGAAAGGGCACCATAAACAAAGCCCCTTTGTGAGGACTCTAACCGATACATAGAATTTGACATGGTTAAGGACCCACCCCCCCCATCTACGTATGATCTAACCCATGACAAAAGGTTACAAAGAAATGTGAGTTTTAGTGATTGATAAAACATTTCTTTACTTTTAAAAGATCTTTGGTTCCTTTCCTTCCATAATGTCCAAAAACACACAACCAGACAACCATCTAAACCTTCTTTCATTTTATCAACAAAAGAATGATGCCACGCTAAAACGGTCTCTCTTAGTGAACTTGTCATCACCTAGACAAATCCTAAATAGGAAAACATGAAATTCCATAACACCCTAGTTTTTACTATGCAAAAGGATGTCATCTATTAACTATTTGTCTTCTTTACATAAAAGACATTGGTTCACCAAAGACCACTCTATCCTTTGTAATTGATCCAAAGTCAAAACCTATACTTAAGAAGCTTCCCATGTAAAAAAAGCCTACTTTTGTTGGAACCACTGAATTCCAAATAATCCTCATGGGGAAAGCTTTTGCCTTGGAAGAAAAGTGTAGAAGGATTTGGCTGAAAATCTACCATTCGTTGCTTCCATCCATTCTTACTTACCTTGAAGCCTTAATAGGAGGATCTCAAACTTTTTTTTTTTTTGATAAGTAAAGAAAAGTATATTAAAATGAAAGAGGAGACACCAAACTAGTGCCCTCTAGGTATACAGGGAGTATACAAAAGCAGCCTACAGACTCTAAACCAAGGAAGCGGGAAGAAACCCCTACCTTTAACTAGAGCCTAGCCACTCAAAGAAGCTAACAAGAGACCGAGGGCTTGAAACTATAAACACCCTAACCCAAGACCACAGATTACATACAAAAGAATGTTTCAGCCTTTGGAGTGACAACACCTCATTCCCAAAAGCCAACAAATTTCTTTCCTTCCAAACTGACCAAAATATACATAAGGGGGCCATTTGCCACGCCTTTTTACGGATTTTCCCCACAAACGCTCCATGCCACCCAAGGAGAGTTTCCTTAACTGTACCAGAGAGAACCCACGCCACACCAAAGAGAGAAAAAAGAAGATTCCACAATGCCTTCGTCTTAACACAATGAAGTAAAAGGTGATCCACCGTTTTTGCTTCAGAAAGACAAAGAAAACACCTATTTGCCAAAGAGTAACCCCTCCTCTGGAGTTGGTCCAAAGTTAAGATTTTGCCCCAGGAAGCTTCCCAAGGGAAGAAAGCTACCTTAGGAGGCACATATGCTGTCCAAATACCAACATAAGGGAACAGAGCAGAACCCTTTTTATCTCCTGATCATTCAAATTCATTAAAAAGTGAGGTGCCAATGCCCTCCCTTGCCATGCTGATCCCATACATCTGCTACCCAAGCATTCCTTGTTGAAGCTATGGAATACAAAGAGTGAAAAGACTCTTTTATAGTAGAATCACCACACCGTCTATCTTTCCAAAATGTCACCTTCTATGGTTGACCACATTGAATGAGATTTTTCTATCAAACTTTTGCCAACTTCTCTTGATGGCCTTTCGCAACCCTAACAAAACAATCTATATTTTCTTAGGAGCACCAACCATCCTCCTCCTTCCTATATTTCTTGGCGATACCCACCTCTAAATGGATTTGTTCTTTGAGGCGTACCTACAAATCCACTTGCCTAGTAGCTCCTTATTGAGGATGAATAGCTTTCTAATACTAAAACCTTGATTTGGTAGAGTGGGTTGGGTCTTCATGAGTGTCTTGGGGGTTTTTTATGCACTTTGATGTACCTTTTTGATTATTAATTTATACATATCTTTTTTTACCTATAAAAAAAAATACTAAAACCTTTATTACATTTCTCTCTACAAGCGATCTCTCATTTCACCAAGTATGGGTTTTTCTCCAATGATCCCTCTCCTTACAAAAAGTCCCTTTGGATCCTCTCAATCCTCAAACTTACATTCTTAGGCAAGACAAACAAAGACATGGTAAATGTGGCAAGCTTCACAAAGTGCTCTTGATTAGGGTAAGCCTCCACTCTTAGAAAGATATTGTCTTTTTCACATAGGTAGCCTCTTGTGAACTATCTCACTGTATGCCAACCAACCCACAATTTAAAGTGGGGTCCTAGATGTACACCCAAATACATAGCAGGGAGTTCCCTCTTCCTACACCCTATCTCAAGCACCAATTCTTCCACAGTAGGAACATTGCCCACTAGAATTAACTCACTTTTCTCCAAATTGATCTTCAAACCTAAAATGACTTCAAACCACATGAAAATCTAAAAATCTAACTTGGATAAAGAATTTGCTCTCGGCTAGAATCACAAAAGATAAGAGTGTCATCAACAAACAAAAAATAGGCTAACTCCTCCTCCACTTACGTTAAACCTCAACATATATCCTCCTTCCCATGTTTTCTTCAACAAACAACTGAGTGCCTCTATAGCTAAGACAAACAAATGTGGGGAGACGGGATCCTGTTGCCTTAATCCCTTGAAGCTTTGAAAGAAGTCAACAAGGGCACCATTTACTAACACCGAAAATCTACTTGTGATGCACCATTTGATTAAATCGATCCATTTTTTATCAAACCCCATCTTTTTAAGGATTTCTAGGAAATAAGTTTAACTAAATTAATCATAAGTGTTTTTTTTTTAATGTTTAGTTTGCCTATCATATCGTTCACCTATTCTTCAACCTTGAGTGAATTGCTTCATTAGCAATTGGAACTGCATCTAATATTTGTCTTCCCTCAACAAAAGCATTCTAAGAATTAGAAACAATTGACTCCACCACCGTCTTCAACTTATTTGCTAAAACAGGTAAGCAATTTATATAAACCACTCGCTAAATTTATTGGCTTGAAATCTTTTAATTCCTTCACATCTCCCTTCTTAGGGATCAACACCAAGAAAGTAACATTTAAGCTTCTTTAAAAAGATTTGACCTCATAGAACTTCGTGAAGAAATCCATCATCTCAAACTTCACAGATTCCTAACAGTGTTGCAAAAACACAATTGTGAAATCTTTCGGCCTTGTAGCTTTATTACATTCATTGAATTCAATGTTGACATAACCTCCTTGTTTGAGAAAGGAACCTTTGACGCTTCAACATCATCCCTACCTAAAGTCTCTAATGCTATCCTATTGGGAATGGCACCAGGGAAGGGCACCACTATACCCCACTACTTTGCTAAGATAGGCTAGTCCCAAGGGAGGCCCACTTAGACCCCTTATCTTTTCCTACTTATTGCTTTTAACTACCAATGGACTTAAGGGAGACTTCAACATTGAAAACTGACTTGAGGAACAACTAAAGCTCCATACAATTAGGTATTAGTGTTTACCCCCCACCCCCCCGACAACCCCTTGGAGGTGAGGTAGAGTTGGGAACTTTGCTCTCAGGATGCCATGGGGTGAGGGAGGACCTAGATTGCTTAGTAAGGGGGGAGGGTGAAGAGCATTTAGTAAAGGTAAAAGAGGATGGTTAGAAGCAACATAGGTTGCAGTCTTCTCTAGAGAGTAAAAGAGGCATACCGATGCATACATACATTGGACTACTAATGCTAAGAAGAAGATAGTAAAAGGTGATACTTAGTCTCCAATCACTTGAATTGAATAAAAGGCTATGAAAGAACCAAGTCCTTTTATTTTTTTTTTGATAAGTAAGCATAATTTGAATTAAAGGGCAAACCGCCATAAAGCATACAGGGAGTATACAAACGCAGCCACACCCCCAAAAAACAACAAAAACAAGCAGCCCCAAACGGCCCTTAACAAGCCGCTAGCCACTCCAAAAAGGTTAAAAGCGAAGAGGACTCCTCTCCCATGTACAATCTAGCCCAACTCCACAAATTACAAACAAAATAATTTTTGAGTTTCTGTATGTCTAACGAGCCCCCCCTAAAGGCTAACCTATTTCTCTCCTTCCAAACCGTCCAAAAAATACACACCGGTATGGAATTCCAGATTTTTTTCCTCTTTTTCCCCACAAAGGAGCCCCTCCAACTAAATAAAAACTGTAAGACCGTCTCTGGGAACACCCAATGAACACCAAACAAGGCAAGGATGATATCCCAAAGAACCCTAGCCACTATACAATGTAAAAGAATGTGATTTACACTTTCCTCTTCACAACCGCACAAAAAACAGCAATTAGGAAGCTGCCACCCTCGTCTTTGGAGCCTATCCAAAGTAAGGATCTTCCCCCATGTAGCTTCCCAAGCAAAAAAGGCAGCTTTAGTAGGGACCATGTTCACCCAAATGCATTTAACCGGGAAGGCAAGGGTATTAGGAGCAGCCAGCAGCTTGTAAGCGTGTCTAACTCCAAAAATACCTTTACCTCCGCCTCTCCAAACCACCAAATCCTCTTCTTGGGAGATCTTGACGTCCCTCAACATGTTAAACAAAGCTCCTATTAAATCCAGCTCCCAATCATTTGAGTCCCTAGCAAATCTGATGTTCCAGCCCCCTTGACCAAGGCTAGAGTCCCAAACCTCGTTGATTGTTGCATTTTTATTCACCGCCAAAGTGTATAATTGGGGGAAAATTCTGGACAGCACCTCCTCACCACACCAGAGATCCGTCCAAAATTTTACCTTAGTCCCCTTGCCCACCTTAAAACTTATGTTATCCCAACACCAATTTGCCTCCTTCAATATCTCCTTCCAAACCCCGACCCCAAACGCCCCACGAGCTTCATTTGTCCTCCACCCAAGGCCCTCTTGACCATATTTCACCCCAATCACTTTCTTCCACAGCATATCCTCATCAAAGGCAAACCTCCAAATCCATTTACTCAACAAGGCTCTATTAAAGAGATCAATCTTCCGTAAACCAAGCCCTCCATTCTCCTTTTGGGTACACACCACCTCCCAATTAATAAGATGTACTTTCCTTTCCATTCGCCCCCCTCCCCAAAGAAAGTCTCTTTGCATTTTTTCAAGCCTTTTCACTACTACCTTGGGCATCCGGAAAAGGGACAATTGATAAATAGGAATGCTGGCCAAGGTGCTCTTGATAAGGGTGATTCTCCCACCCTTAGAGATGTATTGTCTTTTCCAAAGAGCTAATCTTCTCCTCATTCTTTCTTCTACCCCATCCCACATTGACATAGCCTTGTGATGGGCTCCAAGGGGCAGCCCCAAATAAACTGAGGGAAGAGCTCCCACTTTGCACCCAAGCTCCGCTGCCATCTCCTCAATTTCTTCAACCTCTCCAATAGGGATTAACTCGCTTTTAGCTAGGTTTATTCTTAGCCCAGACGCTGCCTCAAACCAAGCCAAGATCCAGCTTAAAGCGGTTAGATACTCTTTCTTAGCTTCACAAAATATGATTGTATCATCCGCAAAGAGTAAATGGGAAACCTCCAAATCCGGCCTCCCTCTACCCCTAAGGCTGCACCCTGAGACGAACCCCCCCCCAACAGCCCTTCTTAAGAGTGCACTCAACACCTCCATACCCAAGACAAAGAGATAGGGGGAAAGGGGGTCACCCTGACGCAGCCCCTTGGAGCTCGAAAAAAAACCTGCTGGAACCCCATTAACCAAGATAGAAAACTTGGCAGTGGAGATGCACCACCACATCCACTCCATCCACCGAGTCCCAAATCCCATCTTTTTTAAGACCTTCATAAGGAAATCCCAATTGATGTTGTCGTAGGCCTTTTCAATGTCCAATTTGCAGATCAGCCCCTTCTCCTTGCGCTTGTACCAGAAGTCGATCACCTCATTAGCTATAAGAGATGCATCCAAAATCTGCCGCCCCCTCACAAACGCGTTCTGATCCAAAGAGACTACCTTTCCTAAGACCTTTTTCAATCTGTTAGCCAACACCTTGGCCATGAGTTTGTACAGCCCCCCTAGCAAGCTAATTGGCCGAAAATCCCCAAGATCCTCCGCTCCCCCTTTCTTAGGAATGAGGACCAAGAAGGTGGTGTTGAGACTCTTTGCAAAAGATTTTTGCACAAAAAACTCCATAAACAACTCCAAGATCTCCTCCTTCACAAATTCCCAACACGTTTGCCAAAAAGCCCCTGTAAACCCGTCTGGCCCAGGAGCTTTGTCTCCATTCATGTCCATCAAGGCAGAGTGAATCTCATCCACAGTGAAGGGCACCTCCAGTCCTTCAGCTTCACAGGGGTTTAGTCTTGGGAGATGCAGCCCCTCAATATCCGCCTTCCAACTTGGCACTTCAGTGAGAAGTTGCTGAAAATTTTGCACAATCCCCTCCCTTATCTCCTGCTCCTCAACCCTCCATACCCCATTGATTTTGATTCTGTCCATGGAATTGTTTCTACGATGGGCATTGGCCATCCGATGGAAGAATCCTGTGTTTTTGTCCCCTTCCTTCAACCACAACTCCCTCGACGCTTGTCTCCAGTGGGTTTCTTCCAAAAGAACCCACTTCTTGAAGGTTTCCTTAGCTTCCTTTTTCAATTCCGTTTCACTTACTGACAGGCACCTTTCACCTTCCACCCTGTCCCAGAACTCAACCTGCTGGAGAGCCAAATTCTTGTTAACTTCTAGCCTGCCAAACACCTCCCTATTCCACTCTTTGATTTTCTGCTTCATCACCTTCAGCTTAGAGGCCAATCTAAAACTGGCCTTCCCCCTCACCACAGTGCCCTGCCACCACTCCCGGAGAAGGTCCTTAAAGCCGTCTACTTTCAGCCACATGTTTTCAAACCTAAACGGCGATGGACCTCGTCTTAACCCTCCACCCTTCAGCATAATAGGAAAGTGATCAGATATGGGCCTCGGCAATCTGCATTGAACAACCCCACAAAATTTATCCAGCCAGTCCTGGGTTACAAGATATCTATCTAATCTAGCCCACGCTTGGTTATTTCTACCCCCACTCCACGAGAACACCCCACCTTGCAACGGAAGGTCAATAAGCTCTAAATCATCTACAATCTGGGCGAATCTTCTCATTACACCACTTATCCTTCCCTGACTGCTCCTATCTCTTTGTGAGAGGGTGACATTAAAATCGCCCCCTATACACCACGGGTCACTCCAGATGCCTCTAATTGCCCCTAACTCTCCCCAAAATGCCTCCCTATCCTCCCTAGAGAACGGCCCATAAACACCTGTGAAAAGCCAGACGAACCCATCCTCCACATTCCTAATCCTATAGGAAATAGAGAACTGACCCACCTCCATCTCACTCACTTCCAAGGTTCTTTTATCCCAACAAATCAGCACACCACCCGCAGAGCCATTAGCATCCAAAGCACCCCAGTCCAGGAACCTCCCAGAGCCAAGACTCCTAACCACTCCCTCAGACATCGACTGAATTTTTGTCTCTTGAAGACAAAACAGGTCCACCCTTTGACTCCTAATCATTGCCTTAATCACCTTCCTCTTAGAGCTATCATTAGCTCCCCGCACATTCCAAATTAGCAGCCTTAACTTCATTAAACTTCCAACATCTGATCCCCTTTTTCTTGCATATCACTCTTCAGCTTATTCCCCCTTTCATAGTTAATGGAGCATTCTAATCTTTTTAGCTCCCTTTCAAATTTTGACTTGTCCAGAAGAATTTTACTGTGGACTTTTTCCCTCCTTTTTCTGATCTTAACCAAAAAGTCCAATATTTCCTTCTCCAAGCCTTTTGTCGAAAACCCCAGAAATTTACTGAATCTGGCCAGTTCACTGTCTTCCCAATCAACCTCCTCCCATCCTTTGTCTTCCTGTGGCACTGAACGGATCAGACATAGCTCCCCTCCACCTTCTCCATTGCTGCCATTGCTGACCTCCATCAACTCCCAGTTGGGAGCTGC
This sequence comes from Vitis x doaniana, assembly GCA_030345155.1. Lineage (NCBI taxonomy): Eukaryota > Viridiplantae > Streptophyta > Magnoliopsida > Vitales > Vitaceae > Vitis > Vitis x doaniana. The sequence goes on from CP128323.1 coordinate 9,891,348, forward strand.
CCCATGCTCCATAGACCCTAGCCCATTGACAATGCGGCACTGAGAGTCTCTCTGGGCTACCTCCCAACCAGCCCCAGAGAAGTCGTAATACTCCCCCAATGGAGTCCGACCAGAAAAAAGAGGGGAAGAAGACAAGGCAGCCGGAACCAATAATTCACCAAGGCTAGATGAGTTTCCATACCTCTGAGCTTCTTCCAATAAGGCTCCGTCAGTCTTTGGACTTTCCACAGGACATGGTTCCTCCATATCCTCCTTGCTCTTCAACCAAAAAGAAGAAATTCCTGCATCTGGCCCTTTCAGCAGACTTGGGCCGGTCCAAACCCCAGTGCGGGCCTCACTAGCTGGGCCTAAATCCAGCCCAGGCTCAAATGATGGTGAAATGACCTTGGCCCGCTCCAGATCCTTTCTATTTAACGGCCCAGAAGAAGGTGACCCAGAATAAGACAGCCTAGCCGACCCAGCCCGCGACGGCCCAGCCTCCAGATCCGGTGGATCAGGCCCAGGAGATTCCCAGTCATGGCGCCCAGGGGATTTGGCGGGGCCCCTCTGGTTCGGCCCACCCAGGCGAGGATCCACAGGTTGCCCCGACCCGCAAGACTGCCCCAACGTCCCATCTACCAGCTTCTGCAGTGCCTCGATCCTAGTGCCACCCCCCTTCTCCATCACGCGCTTATTCGCGCGTGCACTAGCCTCGCCCCCAACCTTGACTGCTGCTGCAATCTTCACTCCTCTCAACCCCGCCGGTCCTACCTTCAACACCGGCCTGACCTCCCACCAGAGAGTTAGCACATAGCACAACTCTTCAATCCATACTTCCACCGCATTGGGTAATTCTTCCCCATTCATCTTAACCAAGATCCGCGCCCACTGTAGCTCTTCTAGCTTCTCTGTTTGAGTATCAACTGCAAGGAACCCCCCACACTCCTCCCCTATCCTTCTCAGGATGGTCTGGTCCCAAAGGGAGACCGGGAGGCCCACGATTCTTACCCAAGCCTCATGCCTTTTTTCCCTTTCCGGCATGCATCCCGTCTCGGGCCTCCATTCTTCCAGACTGATAGAAACCCCCCTTACCATAATGCTTCTGAGACTTAGGACCCTCTTCAATTCTTCCACTCTTTCAAATTCTAGCAGCATCTTTCCCCTCTCCAGTTTTGCAATACCCAAATTACCCTTCAACTCCCAAGCTCTCGCCAAGAGAGTCCCCCAGGTCTTCAGGTCTTCCCCTCTCCCTGATTTAGGGTTCCAGGACCCAACCAAACAGTGCCTCAGTTTGTCCAAATTTCTGCTAATCTCCTTCTCTCTAACCGCCACCTTGATCACTGCTCGGTCTTTCCTCATCGGCTGTTTGATTACCTCCGCAAAGGTTTTCGTCGTGATAGGCTTCAGCAGCAGCGCCTCCTTTTTCTGACTCTCATCCCCTTTCCTCTCAAAGCCCAGACTCCTTAGCGACTCTACCATTAAAGTCCATCCCCCCACTGCTCCTCTCCCTTTGGGGATGAAAATACTGGCATTTTTGCCCTCCAAATCCACCACTCCTAACCTTATGAAGCATCCACCTCTGTTTTCGTCACGCGTCATGGAATACGCCCTTCCATTTTCCTTCCAGCTTCTACGCCATTTCCCCACACTCGTGTCCTTACAGCACTGGACCAGCCCTTCAAGAAAAAACCCTAGACTCTCTATTCCCATCCGTACCCACGACGAGATCCCTTTTTTTCTCTCCACCACCACAACTTGAGTTTTGCCCTTCTTTTCTTCAACCTCGACCTCAAAAGATTTCGATTCCACACTGAAGATGCTCTTCCTAGAGTTATCCCGGTGCCCCGAGCAGGACGCTCCCTCTGGGCTTTCATTTCGACTCGAGCGCCCTCGATCTTCTCCCCCGCTCCCGTTCCGTCGTCGAACCCCTCTTTCTCCTCCGTCGGCTTCCTTCAGATGCGAAGACCCTCGCTCTTTTCCTTCGCTTTCCTGAAATCGCAGACACCCTCGCTCGCCTCCATCGCACTCAGACTCCCTCTCTCTAGTGGTCTCGTTCCCCTTCAGTCGTAGAAGCCCTCCCTCTCCTCCGTCAGTTCCCTTCGGACGAGAGGACCCTCGCTCTTCTCCTTCGCCTTCTTTTGGTCGCAGACACCCTCGCTCGCCTCCATCGCACTCAGACTCCCTCGATCTAGCTGACTCGCTCTCTTTCTCTCTCTCTCTCTCTCTCTCTCTCTCTCTCTCTCTCGCTCTCTCTCTTCCATTATTAAATTAGAACCAAGTCCTTTTATCTCCTACTCTTTAGAAAACCAACCACCAGTTACCTTAATCCTATACAAGAAATTCCTTTTTCTATGAATGTTTGCCATTTTATGAAAGAATCTAGTGTTTTTGTCCCATTCCTTTGACTAAATGTTAAATTTCTGCCTCCATGATGCCTCTTTTAATAAGGCTCATTGATGGTACTCCTCCCTAGTTGCCTTACTAGCCTCAATTTCTTTTGCATTAAGCACAAGTTTATTTTCTTTAGCATCCTAAAACCCTACCTTTTTTAAAGCTGCCTCCTTTCTAAACAACACATTGCCGAACACTTCACAATTCCATGTCGTCAAATTTGCCTTCAAGGCCTTTAACTAGGAGGCCAAAATAAAGCTATAAGACCCACTAAACGTTTAGCTCACCCATCGACTCCTTAGTAGGTCTTTAAATCCATCCTCTTTTAACCACATATTTTCAAAATTGAATTGTGTTTTGCCTCACCTTCATTAGGTAAAATAGGTGAGGGATCTAACATTAGCTCCAATAAAACACTTTCCCAATCTTCCGACACTAAAAATCGGTCTAGTTTCATATGGGATTGATTATTCTTACCTCCACTCCAAACAAATGGGATTGATTGTCATAGGAATTCCAACCACAATTTTTTTCCCCATGTGCACTAAGACTTGACTTAGCCCTCCCACACCAATGCTTTTACACTCAAACTGCACAATCTTTGAAAATGAGACAAGGAGTATACAAATAATTCTTCCCAACTTGTATTATTCCACGCACACAATACAAGAAACTGAGACTTACAACAAATCCCTAGGCCTATGCTGAGACTCTTTGCCTTTTACATGTTAGAATATGGTATTTATAGGTAGCCAAAGGCCTTTGATAACTGTCCGCATTTTAGAGACCCAACTCATGCTCTACCTACCTTATTAGTTTTTCTAGGCCTTCAACAACTCCTTGGGTGTTTCTAAGTGTTGCACACACTTTGATGTTGCTTCAGGTGAAACTACCACCCTCCTCCTTAAAGAACATTCTGAGTCGTTTCCAATAATCTTTGAAAAACGTCTCATGACAGTTGTTATTGTATTGTTATTTCTCCTCTCCCCAAAAATCTAACCATATTAAATCCTTGGCAATAGACCAAGGGTCATACCACAAGCCTTTAATACCCCCTAATTCAGTCCAAAACTTATCCCTTTCCTTGCTCTAGGAAGGTTTATAAACCCCGGTGCATACCTAAACAAGGGCATCCTTACAACATCTCAAATGACACAAAATTGAGAATATCCTCTCTTCTAATTCAACCAATTCCAACACTCTATTATCCTAGAAACCTAAGATTCCACCAACAGCCCCTTGAGCCCCCACTACACCCTAATCTAAATATCTTCTTCCCCATAAACTCCTCAGTAACTCCATAGGCATCTCATTAATTTTTGTTTTCTACAAGCACATCAAATTTGCCCTTTTGAGATCTAATCAAGGACTTAATAACCTTCATTTGTTCTTGCCATTCACCCCTCTTACATTCTAAGAGAGAATTCTCAATTTCATAGCTCCCCTACAACTAAGTCTTAGCCACCCTTATCATCCCCAACTTCCTTCCTTCTAAACTCCCCTATAGTTTACTAAACATTCTAATTTCCGAACCTCTCTCTTTGTTTGTGAAAATTTGACCTTTTCTTTGCCATGCCTATAGCCTTTTTCCTTTTCCTCGCTTTTAGTTTTCATAAGAGAGCTAATATTTCCTCCTCCAAACCCTTAATAGGCATGCCCAAAATTATGCTAAACTTAACTAGCTTAGCGAAAGACCATTGTTTAGATGAACAAGCCTCAGTTGACCCCCTCCTTGGAGTCAAAGCCTTCTCTCTCATCTCTTTTCTTGAACTTCCTTTGGGATCTTTTCTGAAATCATCAGTGTATTCCACAAAGCTACAATCTTGTCGGGTCATCTTCAAAAGGCCTCCCCTAATCCTATGATGCTCACTGCAAAACCTCCCACCCTTTGAGAAGGAAGAAGAAGAGCAAGGCCTAGGTCCTAAAGGAGAATCTCACCTTGGCCATAAACAATCTCGATTGTGCACAACATCAAAACTGTCAAAGGGGACGTCGATGAATGTTGTGTAACCATCAACACTTTGTGAGAGACATCATTATTTCTTTGGACCTGTTGGTCCTTCTCCCCCTTGTCAACATTCTTAGAGGCATCACACCTTCCTATTGTGGAGGATTTCCCACAACATGGGTTGTCTTCTTGTGTTATAAAGCCCAATTCCTATTTGAACCGGAGGCCACAACTAGATCTAAAATCTATGCCTCCAACCAGCTCATCAGAACTTGGCTCATAACATCTTCCGTATCCCCACGGCCCACACCAAACAACTCATGCCTAGTTTAGGTATTGGCCTTAAAAGCCCATAATTGGAGCCCAATGTCACAGGATGCTTCAAATGACCCTCCCCATGGGCTTATATAGGAGGAGGGAAGCTTCTGGAGACTCCTGGAGCCATCTACACTAAGCCATTGGTGGGAAGAGTGTGGAAGGTTCTAGAAATGCCTAGAGATGTCCACACATCTCTACACTATGGTGGAAGGCATGAGAGGAGTCTAGGGCTTTCTAGAGAATTCTAGAGATTTCTTGTACATAAGGATGTACATAGATTAGTGTAGGGAGTTCTAGAATATTCTTGATTTGTAAGGAACCCTCCAAGGTTCTAGAGAGTTCCCTTGGTGCCTATAAATAGGTGAGGGTCTCATTTGGCCAAGGCACCACCCAAATCACTTCCTAACCAAGCAAGTGAGCATCCAAGCACTTGTAAAGGCTTTCTTGAGTTAATAAAAGCTTCCATTCTTTAAGGAGTTGCCTACCAAGCTTCTTAAGCTTTTGAGTCGCGAGTGTCTTAGCCTAGCAAGCTAAGCAAGGGAGGAAGGCTGACTTAGCAAGATCAAACGTCTTGGCTTGTCTAAGTGCCGCACGAGCTTAGTGAACGACTAAGTCCGTGACAAGTGGTATCAGAGCGCGGTTACGAGGTGGGCATAGTAAAGGAAGCATGTCAGGCTCCAACGTGGATGAGTCTAGTGAGCAAACCCGTGGGAGGGAGACCGAGCCTACTGCACGGGGCAGGGGCAAGAAGGATAAATCTCGTGATGCCATTGCCAACATGGAGGCAAGGCTAGCCAAGGTGGAGCTAGCCATGGCGGACACCCGAGAAGGGTTGGACTTGATCGAGCAAGGCATGGAGAAGGGCTTAGAGGATCTAAGGGAGCAGATCCAAGACCTTCGTGAGGGGGTGCAAGTCTCACAAGTTCAGCCAGTGTCACACGAGGAGTTCATGTCCTTCCAAGGAAAGGTCTTGAGCATGCTTGCTAGCATGGAGTCAAGGATAGAGGCCTTGGCCACTCGGATGGAGTCCCGAGACCAGGAGGTTAGGCAAGAGTTGGCCATCTACAAGGCTGCTGTGTCGGCACGGGTCATGGCCACACAGGAGGCATCTAGGGTGGAAGTGCCGAAGCCACATGGGTCTAGTGGCAAGAGGGATGCCAAGGAGTTGGACAACTTCTTATGGCATATGGAGCGATACTTCGAGGCTATCGCATTAACGGATGAGGCGGCTAAGGTAAGAACTGCGACCCTCTACCTTACTGACACAGCTACTCTATGGTGGCGTCGAAGGTTTGCCGATATGGAGAAAGGCATTTGCACCATAGAGACGTGGGAGGACTTCAAGAGGGAGATCAAGAGGCAGTTCTACCCCGAGGACGTGGCTTACCTGGCTAGGAAAAACATGAGGCGCCTCAAGCACACAGGCTCAATACGCGACTATGTCAAGGAATTCTCTTCACTCATGCTTGAGATTCCTAACATAACTGGGGAGGAATTGCTATTCAACTTCATGGATAACCTGCAAGGGTGGGCCGAGCAGGAATTAAGACGCCGAGGTGTTCAAGACTTAGCCACTGCCATGGCAGTAGCAGAGTCTTTAACGGATTATAAAATAGGAGACTCCTCCAAGGATGAGTCTTTGGAGGATAGCCACGCCATGGGTGAGGGAGACGAGGCTTCAAGGGACTACAATGCTCCTAAAAAGGGATCAGGCAAGATGCCTAACGTCCGAGAAGGAAGGGGTAAGGCGGAAAGGAAGGAGTTCACGCCTAAAACCAAATGCTTCCTATGTGACGGTCCACATTGGGCACGGGATTGCCCAAAGAGGAAGGCGCTTAGTGCCATGATCGAGGAGAGGGAGCAGGAAGACGAAGCACATATGGGCTCAATGCAGCTACTAGGTGCCCTCCAATTCAACCCAAAGCCTAGTACGCCTAAGACCTCCTTACTAGCAGGGGTGCAAGTAAAGGAGGAAAAAGGGGAGCGAGCTGAGGTAGCCCGCACACACATGGAGGAGGTCACCAAGGGAAAGGTGAACTCAATGGGTAAGAGGAAGCAGCACTCTAAGCATCGAAAGCGCACGGGTCTGCATCCATCTGGAGCCTCACGGGAGAAGGAGGTGAAGAATATCCTGGCTGAACGGGTCACCAGGAGACAAGGGGTCCCTCCTGTGATAGAGTATTTAGTCCAATGGAAAGGACTACCTAAGAGGCAGGTAAACTGGGAACATGCAGATGCCTTGAGAAAGTTCTGGAAACACATCAAGAGGTTTCAGAATGAGGCAACGACGAGGACGTCGACGGCATCGGTGGGGGAGAGTGTCACAGGATGCTTCAAATGACCCTCCCCATGGGCTTATATAGGAGGAGGGAAGCTTCTGGAGACTCCTGGAGCCATCTACACTAAGCCATTGGTGGGAAGAGTGTGGAAGGTTCTAGAAATGCCTAGAGATGTCCACACATCTCTACACTATGGTGGAAGGCATGAGAGGAGTCTAGGGCTTTCTAGAGAATTCTAGAGATTTCTTGTACATAAGGATGTACATAGATTAGTGTAGGGAGTTCTAGAATATTCTTGATTTGTAAGGAACCCTCCAAGGTTCTAGAGAGTTCCCTTGGTGCCTATAAATAGGTGAGGGTCTCATTTGGCCAAGGCACCACCCAAATCACTTCCTAACCAAGCAAGTGAGCATCCAAGCACTTGTAAAGGCTTTCTTGAGTTAATAAAAGCTTCCATTCTTTAAGGAGTTGCCTACCAAGCTTCTTAAGCTTTTGAGTCGCGAGTGTCTTAGCCTAGCAAGCTAAGCAAGGGAGGAAGGCTGACTTAGCAAGATCAAACGTCTTGGCTTGTCTAAGTGCCGCACGAGCTTAGTGAACGACTAAGTCCGTGACACCAAGCCCACCTTCCCATAGGTTGGCCTTTTTGCAATTGAACTTCTTCTTTTATAACAAATGGGTCATGTCTAGCTTAGCGTAAATCCATCACCTTTCCTATACTGCTTTGGGTTCCAACTTCAATAGCACCAACATCCCCCACGAGCTCATATGAGGGCTTCCTTTGACCCCTACCTTCCCTTGCCAATGTGACATTACAAGTGATAGGCCTATGTTTCTCTAACAACACAACCTTTTGCCACTCCTTTATGCAAAAAATCAGGCACCTTATGCCAAGAGGGTGACATGTTCTTTGCCTTTCTTTTCACTACACATTTCCACTCCCTTATTCTCACACTGGCATGTGATCTGCCCTCTACATCGTCCTCTACCCCTTGTCCTTGCTTCTTAATATTGGAATGACCATCGAAAACCATTGTAAGATTTCCCACCACAATTAAATGGCATAATAGAGCCTACCACTATGGCACCAAAACAGGGACCTTCCCACCATTGATCTTTGCCAAAATCCTACCCCACTGCAATTTTTGTCTCAATGCAGTGTCTTTCATCTGCTGCAACAAAAGCCCCACAAGAATCTCCAATTCTCTTGAGTAGCTCTTTGCTCCACAAATGCAAAGGTGGGCTAGCTGTATCTAAGCTTTTTTAGCATGGACTTCAGACTGATAACACCCTATCATTGGAGGCCTCTAATGGTTTTACCTCCATTTCACCAAGATAGATCCATAGTTCGTCACCCACCTTGAGCTTAGTTCTTCCCTCAGCACTAGATGCAGCTGAAATACTCTCTATCATGTTAGTTAATCCCCTTACAACGAAGCTTCTTGGCCAGAGTAACCCATCCTCTTGGAAAGCCTAGACATTATGAAAAAACTAATAAAATTTCTTTGCCCCATCAGTACAAACAAAACATTTGATTATAATGCTTGCACCACTGTTCTGTAGCTCAAGAAAATAAGCTCTCCTTTTCCTTCCACACCTTGGGAAAGGGGGTTCAACTTTTCTGTTGCAGCATGATTCCACTTCTTCAAGTAACCAAGATAGGCTCTTCTCCCCAAACTTGATCCAGCTGGAAAATCCTCGACCTCTCTTCGACACTCTGCCTTCTACCTTCCCTCTAATCTCTTTGATAGAGATTTCAAAGGACTTTGATTCCACCCCAAACCATAGCTTACCACCCATCCTTCCCTCTAGACTCTACCTTTTTGAACTCTCAATCTCCCAACCTTTGTTATATTTATTTAATCTATAATAACAAAATGTTTGTTTCTGTTAAAAAAATGTTTATTCTAAAAGCAACAGAAATTAAAAAGGGTGTGCCTTAATTTTGATAAGGTAGTGGACAATAGTACCTCTTTTGTGCAAATATTGGTTAATTGCTTATTTGTGTTTATATGGCTTTGGTTTCTGAAGTGAGCATAAGATCTTTATCATTTTTATTTTTCACTCCTGTAATTTGGTTTATGATTGGTTGTTGTAGCTAGTTAGAACATCTGGAAGGGGGAATTGGACCATATGGAGTTTTGATACTGTCTAGAAAATGAATTATGGATCAAAGAACTAGAACAAGGTAGGATGCAAGACTCATTAGGTGATCATGGGGGGAGTTAACTGCCATACAATCAGATGTCTTCAAGAGGACTTAGAACTGCTAATGCCATGTTTACCAGTAAGAGCTCTATCTATGGGCCTAAGGATGATGGGTTTGAGACTCGAAGCTCCGAATCTTCAGTCAGGTAATTCATAACTCTGAGATACCTTAACTGAGTCATGTCATGCAGATTATCTTTCACTTAAGTGTTATTGGCTTCAAATCTATACCTGTCTTTCCCAGTAGGCCTAACTTCGAGACACATTTTGCTTCAAGAAAATTGAAAGCGGACAACAATGCTGACTATTTTCAAGACCGAGAGACTATGGTACTGATACATATGGTTTTGTGTTGGAATTTTGATTCTAGATTATAAAAAGGCTTCATTTGGTTCCTTTCTCTAATTAACTTTATGAATAGGAACTTTATTCAAAGGCGAATGCTCAAAAAGAGGAGATCCTTCTTCTTCGTGAACAAATTGCAGTTGCCTGTGTTAAGGTATGACATTTCTTGGAAGGTCACACCACTACAATCAATGTGCTTTTATGTTTCTTACCTACAAAGGAATCATATGATGACAGGAATTGCAGCTTTTGAACGAGAAGTATGCCTTGGAGAGAAAAATTTCTGACTTACGGATGGTTTGTATACCATGCAAATAAAGTCCTTATTGTTGAAGTGAATTGTCAATCTTAGATTTATGAATAGCCTTTCTGTGCATGTCTAGAATCTTGAATAATGTTGTTTTGAGTCCCAGGCAATTGATGAGAAGCAAAATGAAGCTATCTCTTCTTCTTCAAAGGAATTAGCTCAAAGAAAAGGCAATCTCGAAGACAATTTAACATTAGCTAAGGACTTGAAGGTTTGTAGAGGCTTACGCTTCCACCTTATGCCTTTTCATACCTCTTCAATGACTACCAAATGTTGGTGATACTTTTTGAATTTCAAACCCATATAACTATGATTAAAAGAAAAAAAAAGTCAATATGGCTATGATTGGGTTCAATGGAACTGACTTGATTAAGGTTCCTTGGTTGGCACATGCTTTGCTTTTCTACTACTGCATAATATTGCTTTATATTGATAACATAACTTATGCCTTTAATTTTTGAAATAGATTGGATCTTTCAATGGATTAAACCGCTAAAACTGTTAATGGAAGATAAAAAAGGAAGATGTTATGTATGCTTATTTAAAAAAAATAGAAAAATGAATGCTGCTGGGGGAGTTGAAAAACGGTGTTGTGTTTCTACCTACAGTGCTTTTAAATTTAATATTGGATATCTTTGTTATTTTCTTAATAGGAGATAACCTTAAAGTTATTAAGCCAGAATATAAGGATGGACAAAAATGACTAAGTAAATTTCTTGTTTTGAAAAGGTTTCTTAATTTTCTGTATTTAGGAGGGTTTTTTTAGTTGTGATATTTTTTTGTTGACCATTTAGGAGAAATCTCTTTTGGTTTTGGTGCCATGGAGGTCAAAATGGAGACTTCTTATATATGGGTTGTGATCACTATGTGAAGTGTCATTAATGATTAAGGTTTTAAGTTTAAAATTTGCTTAAATATTGTACAAGTTTAAGTTGGAAGAGTAAAAATTTTTGCTAGGAATTTTATCCCAGTATTGGACAATTTGGGTTTGAAATTCTTGAAATCACTAGAAATTGATGGCCAATGGAATGGATTAATATATATATATATATATATATATATTTTATTTAAAAAGAACTAGTCTATACATTAACAAATTTTACTAAAAACTTATCACATATCATTTGTAGATCTATGCCCTTACCTTTTGATGTTGACAATTTGGATTGTGTTATGGTACTATTATTATTATTTTTTTTGATGAGAAACAAAATATATGTATTAATAGAGAAAAGAGACATGAGAAGGATGAGAAATCCTCTCTATGAAGTACAAGCTTTATCAAAAGAACTAAGTAAACCTCCACTAACCAAGGAAGACTATACAAGAGATATGCATGATTGAAAGAACTAAGTAAAGCTCCACTAACTCAAGGAGGGCTATACAAAAGGAGCAAAAGGCCTATACAAGTAAAAGAATCCTGCCCCTATAAACCCAACCCTAGGGTGTACATAACTGAAGCCAACTAAGCTGGATTACACTTAAAGGATAAAGTTTAAAAATGTCTGTATAGTAAGCTAAAAAAAAAACAAAAAAAATGAAGCTGACCCCACATCATTTCTAGCGTCTTCCAAATGTCCTCGAAAATCCTAACATTTCTCTCTCTCCACACAATCCATAAGAGAGAGAGAGATACGCGATCCTCCAAAGAGTCTTGCCTTTAATAGAATTCCTAAAACACTTGAAGGAGATCACCAACATATCGCAAATACTGCTAGGTTGAACCCACTCCATCCCAACATGTGAAAAGATTCTATGGCACAATCCCAAAATAATCGGACAATGCAAGAAGAGAAGATTAATTGTTTCTTTACTCCTCCTATAAAGGATGCACCAATCAGGGCTAAGGGCTTTGAAAGGTCTTCTCAATTGCAACATGTCATTGGTATTTACCTTCTTATGAACTGCTAACCAAGCAAAGACTCTAACCTTAGAGGGGACGTTTGAGTTCCACAAAAAATTAGCTGGGTGGAAAGGAATAGAATTTGAGACACTGGCTAAGGCTGAAAAAAAGGATTTAACTGAGAAAATTCCGGAAGAGGATGAAATCTAAGCTTTCGCTTTTAGAACTGAAGGAGTCAAATGAACAAGGGAAAGTAAGGATTTTAGTCTTTCTAGATCCACAATCTCCTCATCGGTTAGGTTGCGTCTGAAGAATAGATTCCAAGACAAAGAAATGTTATTCCCCAAAATAGCTGAAATAGGACGAGTTTTAGTGCTGATGATTCTGAGCAGTCTTGGAAATTCTAAACAAAGAGATTGGTCCCCCACCAAAAATCTTCCTAAAAACGAATTCTGGTCCCATCACCTACCACAAAACGAATGTGTGTAGAAAAAATTTGAAGAAAATGGCCAATGGTCATCCAAGGGCAACGATGTGACCATCTAATTATATTGTTGGCATCCCATCCATTTGGATGTGTCCCATAGATACTCAAGATAACCTGATGCCAAATGGTAGAACCTTCCTTAGGGTACCTCCAAAGCCAATTCCTTGATAAAGCTTGGTTCCTCAAATAGATTTTCCCAAACCCTAACCCACTAGACTCCTTAGGCTTACAGACAATGTCCCAATTGACCAAATGATCCCTTTTACCTTCCCTAGAACCTCACCACAGAAAATCTCTTTATAATTTTTCAATCCTCAAAGCTATTGAAACTAGAACCTTGAAAAGAGAGAGAAAATAACTTGGGATGTGTGACAAACAAGACTAAATAAGGGTGATTCTTCATCCTAAGGACAAAAAGGCTTTTTTCCATCCATCCAACCTCCTAGAGACTCTATCTAGCACTGGATCCCAAAAGGACAGCGGATTTGGATTCCCCCCCCCCCCCAAAGGGAGACCCAAATATGATAAAAATCAATTAGAGACTGCACACTGAAGCAAAGAAGCAAACCTTGCAGTTTGGTCTTGACTAATGTTGATTCCCGAGAGAGTGCTCTTATTTAGATTGATCCTTAGCCCTGATAACCACCCAAACACCAACATAATTAACTTGAGAGAATGCAACTATTCAAAAGGTGCTCTAATCTCGTTGGTGATGGGGATGGTTGGACCCCTCTTTTCGCAAGGCCGTTTAATGATTGGGAGATTGAGGTGGTGGAGCATTTTTTGCATAAGATCCAAGCCTTCCGGGTGCAAAGGGAGGAGAAAGATAGAGTGTTTTGGACAACATAAAAGGGTGGTGCTTTCTCAGTCAAGTCTCTTTGTTCTATTTTGGAGCTTGGAGGTTCTTCTTTGTTCCTTAGTGATAGTATTTGGAGGGTCAGAGTGCCTCCTAAGGTAGCATTCTTCGCTTGGGAGGCTTCCTGGGGTAAAATCTTAACTTTGGAGCAACTTCAAAGGAGGGGGTTCTCTTTGGAAAACAGGTGCTTTCTATGCCTTTTTGAAGTAGAAATAGTGGATCACCTTTTACTTCATTGTGTTAAGATGCGGGTTTTGTGGAATCTTCTTTTCTCCCTTTTTGGTGTGACTTGGACTCTATTGTGTATAGTGAAGGAAACCCTTCTTGGGTGGCATGGAGCGTTTGTGGGGAAAGTTCATAAGAAGGCTTGGCAAATGGTCCCCTTATGTATTTTTTGGTCAGTCTGGAAGGAAAAGAATTTTTTAGCTTTTGGGAATGACGAGCTTTCGCTTCAAAGACTGAAATATTCTTTTGTATGTAATCTTTGGTCTTGGGTCAGGGTTTCTTTAGTTTTGAGCCCTTCTTCTCTTGTAAGTTTTTTAGATTGGTTAGGCTCTAAGTAAAGGAAGGTGGTGTGTTGCTTTCCTTTCCTCTTGGGAGTATGTCTTTGGGCTTGTTTGTATACTCCCAATATACTTTGAGGGCACCGTTTTTGGTGCTTCCTCTTTTTGTTGAATATACATCCTTTTATCTATCAAAAAAAAAAAAAAAAACTATTCAAAAGATGCTTTAGAAAAAAAAGATGGTGTCATCCGCAAATTGTAAATGAGACACCCGGATTCTATTTCTGCCCACTGGAAACCCCTCAAATAAACCTCTCTCCACCGCTCTCACAATCAATCTGCTTAAAACATCAGCCACCAAGGAGAAAACAAAAGGGGAAAGGGGATCTCCTTGGCTTAGGCCTTTGTATGCCTTAACCCACCCCTTAGCATTTCCATTTACTAAGATTGCAAACATCGCTGAAGATAAGCATCTCCTCATCCAGGACCTCCATCTTGAACTAAATCCTTTTCTTTCAAATACATGGTCCAAAAAATCTCAATCAACATGATCATAGGCCTTTTCAAAATCAATTTTGAAGACTACCCCTTCCTCTCTTGATCTCCTTTTCTCATCCACCAACTCATTAGCAATCACGACAACATCCAGAATCTGCCTCCCCTCAACAAAGGCACCTTGAGTTGAAATGATGGTGTCTTGGAGGACTTTACGCAACCGCCTTGATAGAACTTTGGCTATGATTTTGTACAAGCTAGTAACCAAACTGATGGGTCTATAATATGAAATCCTGCTTGTTTGACTTTTTTTTGGCACTAAAGCAATGAAGGTAGCGTTTGTGCTTTGATTAATAACTCCATTATTGTGAAATTCTAAGAACACTCTTAAAAGATCATCCTTAATCGTCTCCCAACACTCTTGATAAAAAGCAATTGTGAAACCATTTGGACCAGGGGCCTTTTCCTTATTTAAATGTAAATTTCCTCATTCGAAAAAAGGCGATCCAACCACTCGGCACTTTGCTGAAATAGGAGACCAATCCAAACCTTCAAACCTCTAAGAACCACCTAAAGGCTTGGAAAATAACTTTGCAAAATGGCGCTTAATCTCCTTTGAAATGCTCTTGATATTATTTAAGATTACCCCATCTTCCGTCACCAAGGATTTAATGTATTTCCTGTTCCTCCTACGATTGGGCACCCTATGAAAAAATTTTGAATTACAATCCCCTTCATTTATCCATATGGCTCTAGATTTCTGCCTCCAAAACACCTCTTCCTTTAGTGACACATCTTCCAACTCCCCCTTTCTTAACGTCTTCCTTGCTGTTAGATGAGACAAAAAAATTCCCTTCTTGTTCCTTTTCATCCAAAACCACTATGTCCAAAAGAATAATTTTCTTTTTTTCTTTTAATTCTCCAAAAGACACCTTATTCCACTCTTTCAATATTGACTTGACAAATTGTAGCTTTTTCATGAATTTGTGATCTTCCCACCCTTCAACTTGACACTCATTCCGCTAACCATCTAAAATATCCTTGAAATCTAAGTGAATCAACCAAATGTTTTCAAATCTAAATGGTGTTGGCCCCCACTTAAAAGGATTGATATCTAACACAATTGGACAATGCTCTGGCGTTAATCTGGGGAGAGCTTCTTGGATGCATTGCGGGAAGTCTTGCTCCCAATCTCTAGAAAATAAGAATCTGTCCAATCTTTTGCAAACATGGTTTTCTTGCAAATTAGACCAAGCGAAGGACGCATTCCTTAAAGGCGGATCAATTAATTCACATTCTCTTATAAGATCATCAAAATCCCTCATGTTTGAGGTTAACCTGGATCCTCCTAACTTTTCTGAAATTCTTCTTATGACATTAAAATCCCCATCAACACACCATTTTGGAAAAGTTAAGCCTGAAAGATCTTGAAGCTCCAACCAAAAATTCTTTCTAAAGTGTGATGAACCAAGACCATAGATCGAAGAAAGCCAAAACGACCCTTCTTCCTCTGACTCCAGCTTGACTATTAGAGAGAAAGATCCTAAAACAACCTCCAAGCACTTAAACTTCAAAGTGTCCCAAAAAATTTCCACTCCTCCTAAAGCCCCGCTAGCTAGAAGAACTGCCCACTGTTTGTTTCTAACCTTCCACACACTACCCACAAACCTCTTATGACAAAACTCCCTCTTTGTTTCCTGTAACAGGACGACATCTGGATTTTCAAGACAGAGACAATCCTTCACTACCCATATTTTCTTACTGGAATCGATACCTCTAGTATTCCAACTAATAATTATCATAAAAACTGAAAAAACCCCGAAGACACCAGAGGACTCAAGAAACTAAAGAAAGCTAGGTGCGTCAGAAGAATTTTTGTTCTTCGTTTTGGAATACACCTTCTCCATTGAGCAGCCATTGCTTTTGGCTGACTGAACTCCAATCTTATTGTATTTGACAATATTGACATTCAATGTACCCAGAACCGACTTAATGGAAGCCATTTTCGAAGGAGAGATGCCTTCAATAAGGAAATCCTCCATCTGAGCTGGACCCGACACTTGAGACAAACACCTTATTTGGGAAGAAGCTCTAAATGCCCTCGAACTCTTGGTTGGGCTTGACTATTAGGGACACCACGGCTTTGGGATCGGAAAAGGGGGGGGGGGGGGGGGGGGGGGGGGGGGTCAAAGAAGGCACAAAATGACTATGAGATTGAAGAGAAACAACAGGGGAGAAAGGGGAAGAAGATACCTCGAAAACCCCCTCTAAAAACCTGCCTTTAGCCAAGGAAAGTGGAGTAGAAGACTGTACCTGAATGAGACACCTGCGGTGTTGAGACCCATCTCTGACCTCAGCCCCATCTGGACCATCCCTCGATCTTAACACGAAAGGCCTCAAAGCTTCCTCAGCCTCCTTGATCGGCCCTTGGAGATTTGATAGCCTCGCTACCTCCTTTTGAGGAACACTCTGTATCTCTCTTCCCAAAAAAACTCAGCCTTCGAGGAAAGCTTCCACTCTTGAGACCGAGATTCTCTGTTCGCCTCACCATTCCCAGGCAAGGGACTTTGCAAATTCTCATGAACAAATGACGAAGGCAAGCTTCTCACCCGACTGCTACTTAACTTCCTACTTGGACTATGGTGGGATCTCGGTGCATAGAGACTGATGTTCTTTGGAGGAGCTTCCTTAGACCCATCTTCCCCCATAACCTTCAACACTTTGGAAGCAAAAGAACTTTGTCTTCTAACTTTAGGGCCATTCATACTGGCTTGGTCTTCAGAGATGAGAGAAAACAACCCACCGTCTTTGCTGCAACGTGGGCCTTCTCCGGAGCGGGCCTTGCCTTCATTCGGCTGGCCTGCAAAAGGCTTTGGTCCAATACCCAGGAGACCTTTGGATAGGCCTGGGCTTTCCTTCTCAATTGGGCCTGATTCTCTCCCTGTGCATGCCTTTTTTTCCTTTATTACAATCCCCTGCTTCATAAGCCCATTTGAATTTGAAATGATATTTGAGACCAACGAAAGTGGGTGGCAACTGTTCCCCATAGCTATCCTGGCCTTGCCACGTGTCCTCCAAGCTGGTGAAGTACCTTACACCACGCCATCTCCCATTGAAGCCGACTCACTTCTGCAGCGAGTTAACTTGAGCTTTCTCCAAACTTCTCCTTCTTCACCTTCGATATTGTGATTGCAATTGTAAAAACCCATGCAACATCTATCACCTCCAACAGCGCCAACAACACCACATTTGGATTCATTTCCACCTTCATTTTAACCTTTGATAAATCAATAAGTTTTAAACTATCACAATCCACTTCTGTCACCTTCCCCCAATTCTTCATTATGAACCGTAACCGATTTTCATTCTATAGATGGAATGGGAGACCCCGCAACTCTATCCAAGCCCTCCTGAATTTTCCAAGAACTACTGTATTTTCTCTTGGTGACCATTTCCTCAACCTAAAAACCTTTCCTCTCGAAACCTGCCTTCCTTGCACCTAAAGCCAGTCCGCTCTTTCAACTGAATTCACGAAGAAGACACCTTTAAAAGCTTAAAAAGGGTTTATGGAAATCATTCCCCTGATCCCCATCATTCTTGCAAGAGTCTTACCTACAACACCAATCTTGAACCACAGCTTGACCTTCACAAATCACAGCTCCAACCCACTTTCCAACTGGTAAGAGAGCTCATTTCCTTGGACCTTATTCTTCCACCACTCTTGCATAAGACCTGTCTCTAGACCACCCTACCAACCCGTCTTTATTTTTCACCTTTGCTTCCACCTCGTCTATTCTCATAACTAAACGAAAAAGGCTCTTAGGCACAAAGAATATTGACTTCCATTGGGCTTCCCATCCTTTACATTTGACACATTCAAGAATAATCAGAGAGGAAGATGATGTAGGACAACCCTAGGATGGTTGCCTACACTCAAGGGTAGGTGGGCTAGGGTTTTATTGTTAGGGTGTAAGGAGAGGAAAAAGGAATAAACTTTATGGTAGAGAAAATTATAAGATAAGAAATAGAGAGAAAGAAGAAATAATGAAGAAAAGATAGAAAACCTTAGAGTCTCACTAAGGCCTTCTAGGAGTCTCACCTAGAAGAAAGTCAATGGAGTCTCACCATTGAGGGTTGCGACCTTGCAATGAAAGAAAGTATAATATTATTCATCAAAATTCATTCCTTTGATTTACATTGATTAGCCTATTTATAGGCTTCTCTAAGAAATCCAAAATCTACTAGGACTCTAATAACCTATTCTACTAGGACTCTAATAACCTATCATGACTCAAATTCTAATTATATTATAACTCAACTAGCTAATCCTAATTAGACTCCAACAAATACCAATCCCTATTCAATTCTAATTAATATTAATCCTACTTAAAGTTTACTTAGGTCTTCCCTTTCTTCCTTGAATAAACTTTAAAAGGCTTTCCCCCATCAATTCTCCCCGGCTTGAAAGAACTCGGCTTCGACGAGTTAGATGCTTGATACAATTCATAGAGATCGGGGCTAATCTTCTGAAAATCCGTTGTCGTAATCCATGTATTCTCAGAATGTGGTTTACCTCGCCATTTCACCAAAAATTTTTGGTATCCACCTTGTCGAGTAGACACAAGTTGATCATCAAGAACATACTCGATCTTAGGACGTGGGCTAAGAGTAGGTGGTAATTGAAGATCCAACTCTTCACTTACATCGTTGTGATGGCCATGGTAGATATACAAATCTTCCACATTAAATATTGGACTAAAATGCAAGTTTGAAGGGAGCTCTAACAAATAAGTATTCTCACCCAACCGCTTTAGTACCCGAAATGGACCCGCTTTCTTAGGTTGAAGCTTTTGATATGTGTTCGGATGAAATCTTTCTGGTCGTAAACGAACCATCACTAGATCACCTTCTTGAAACTGAATATATCTTCGATGTGCATCTGCTGCCTCTTTATAGTTCTCATTGCTGATCTTGATTTTTTCTCGTACCTTTTCATGTATATCTCATATATGACGTGCAAATGCATCACCATCTTGGCTGGTGCGGACAGAAGTAGGTAATGGTATAAGATCAACAGGTTGCTTAGGTTTCAGCCCATATGCCACTTCAAAAGGTGAGTACCCAGTAGTACGATTAGTGGAACTATTGAAAGCAAATTCGGCTTGTGGTAAGACATTATCCCAATTTCTCAACTGATCTCTCACAATGCATCTCAAAAGATTGCCAAGACTGCGATTGACAACTTCTGTTTGTCCATCAGTTTGAGGATGAAAAGAACTTGAAAATTTTAATCGAGTACCTAGCTTGGCCCACAAGGTTTTCCAAAAATAGCTCATAAACTTGACATCGTGATCAGAAACAATGGATTGTGGTAATCCATGCAATCGAACTACTTCTTTAAAGAATAAGGTAGCAACATAAGAAGCATCCGAAGCCTTCTTACATGGGATAAAATGTGCCATTTTGGAAAATCTATCAACCACAACAAATATAGAATCAAAGCCCCGTTGTGTCCTTGGTAATCCAAGTACAAAATCCATGCTCAAGTCTTCCCAAGGTTTGGAAGGAACTGGTAATGGCGTATATAACCCCGTATTTTGCTTTGAACCTTTTCCTACTTGACATGCTCGACATTGTTTGATAACCTTCCAAACATCCTTCTTTAAACTAGGCCAAAAGAAGCGATCTTCCACCAAAGCAATGGTCTTATCTCGTCCAAAATGTCCACCCATTCCACCTCCATGAAGTTCCCATATGACATGATCACGTAGAGAAGTCCTTGGTAAGCATAAACGGTTTTTATAAAACAAGTACCCTTCTAAAAATCTGGAAATCAATACATGTTGCTTTTGAACCACTCAAAAGAGAGGAATAAACATCTCCAAAATCAGCATCATTGTCATAGCAATGCTTTAATTCTTCAAATCCAATTGTAGTGGTTGACATGTTTACTAAGAGAAGGGCCTTTCTGCTAAGGGCATCAGCTACTTTATTTTCAATTCCTGCACAATGCCTTAAATTAAAGGTAAACAGTTGAAGAAAACTACTCCATTTTGCATGTCGAGAGTTAAGCTTTTTTTGAGAATTAAGATATCGCAAGGCTTCATGATCTGAATACAAAACAAATTCCTTGTAACTGAGATAATGTTGCCAATGCCTAATTGCTTGCACCACTGCATAGAATTCAAGATCATATGTGGAGTATTTTTTCTTTGCCCCATTGAGCTTTTCACTAAAGAAAGCCACAGGATGTCCCTCTTGGCTAAGGACTGCTCCAATTCCCACATGGGAAGCATCACAGGCCACCTCAAATACTTTCTCAAAGTCTGGTAGGCATGGATAGGAGGGTTCACCATCTTGGATTTGATTTCTTCAAAGGCCTTGTTGGCTGCCTTGGTCCAAATAAATAAACCAGGTTTCATGCATTCAGTAATTGGGGCCATAATAGAGCTGAAATTTCGAATAAATCGTCGATAGAATGTAGCCATTCCATGGAAGCTTCGCACCTCATGGATATTTGTTGGTACTGGCCAATCAACAATAGCTTTGATCTTCTCCGGATCTGTTTCAACACCCTTAGAAGACACAACAAAGCCAAGAAATACAACACTAGGGCTCATGAAAGTACATTTTTTCAAATTAATGTAAAACTTTTCAGCCCTAAGAGTGCGCATTACTTGCTTCAAGTGTTCCTCATGATCTTCACAAGATCGACTATAGATAAGAATATCATCAAAATAGACAACAACAAACCGTCCAATAAAAGGTTTTAATACTTGCGTCATAATCCGCATGAAGGTACTTGGAGCATTGGTTAGTCCAAACGGCATGACTAACCACTCATACAATCCATCCTTAGTTTTGAAAGATGTCTTCCATTCATCCCCTGGTCTAATACGTATTTGATGATATCCACTTCTTAGATCAATCTTTGAGAAGATTACTGATCCAACCATCATATCTAGGATGTCATCAAGTCTTGGAATTGGAAATCGATACTTGATTGTGATTTTGTTGATTGCACGACCATCCACACACATCCGCCATGATCCATCCTTCTTTGGTGTTAGTAGGGCAGGAACTCCACAAGGACTTAGGCTTTCATGAATAAAGCCTTTAGTAAGTAATTCATCAACTTGCCTTTTCAATTCAGCATGCTCTGTTGGATTCATCCTGTAGGCTGGTAAATTTGGTAATGATGCACCAGGAATCAAATCAATGGCATGTTGTATGTCACGCATAGGAGGGAGTTCATTAGGTAACTCTGCAGGCCACAAGTCAGAAAAGTCATCAAGGATTTTACGTGCGTTTGCTGGATATTCCTTGTCTTGTTCTTTAAATTTTTCCACTTTCCGAGCCATTAAAGCAAAAATAACTTTAGTTTCCTTGCTCTCATTTTCAAATTGACACATAGTAAGTACCTTTTTTGGTTGTGCATTCTCATCTGACTTCTTAATTGGAGGGACTTCTTTCATTGGACGAAGGATTTTCTTACGTCCGTTGTGTATGAGAGCATATGTATTTTCATAGCCGTCATGTTGAACTTTTCTATCAAAGAGCCAAGGTCTTCCAAGTAAAATATGACTTACTTTAATGGGTAAGACCTCACACCATACAGACTCTTCAAAGTCCTTACCAAAAAGGAATGTTACTAAACAACGAAAACTTACCGGGATAGAGGTGTCATTAACCCATGCTACTCTGAATGGATTTGGATGTCTCTCTGTTTTAAGGTTTAGCTTTTCAACAAGTTCTTGTGAAGCTATGTTCAAACTGCTACCTCCATCAATGATCATGGTGCATAATCTCCCTTGGCAAGAAATACGTGTTTGGAAAATGCTAGTACGTCGCCAATTTTCTTCTCCTTTTACTTTTGGAACGGTTAGTAAAGGTCGTACTACAAGACTATGCCCTTCCGTCATACCATCATAGTAGTCAAATTCTTCACTAACTTCATCTTCATTGTAGGTCTCTCTTTCCTTTGGGTAACTTTCCAATTCAGATTCTGGTTCTTCAACACAAAAGTGTAAACTTTTGGTTGGGTATACAACAACATAATGACCATGCCCACCACACTTAAAGCATAAAGGAGTCACTTCTACTTTTCTATCTCCATTACTCGTTGAATTTTGCCCCTTATTACCATTCTTATAAGCCACATTCGAAGTTTGTTGAGTGTTGCCTCCACCATTCACATGATTAGGAGTTCTGAAGTTTGATGTGCTTAAAGGTTTGCTTGCTGTCCTATTGGAGAAAGTGCTCCCAATTTGTGAACTTGGACGCCTGGAAACCCGGAATTTGAGGCCTTCTTCTATTTTGAGGGCTAGTTGATAAACGTCATCTACGGTATAAGTGTGTGCAACTATCATCACAAGTTGAATCTCCATTCGAAGTCCAGCTTTGTAGCGGGCTGCAAGTTGAGCATCACTTTTCCGTACTTGATTTCGAATGCTCAATTCATGGAATTCTTCTGTATATTCTTCAACGGACTTGGGACCTTGTTTAAGGGAAAACAATTTTGTATACATAAGTTGTTCATAATCAGTTGGGAGAAAGTGCTCCTTCATCTTCAACTTCATCTCGTCCCATGTGTCAATAGGCGGTTGGCCAGTTCTATGAGCTTGATTCTCAATATTATGCCACCATAGACGTGCTGCTCCTTTCAACTTTGCCTTCACAAAACGAACTTTTCTATTTTCGGGCATTGCATACCAATCAAAGTAATCTTCCATTGACATAATCCAATTAAGAAAAGCTGTTGGATTTAGTTTTCCATAAAATTCAGCAACTTCAAGACGTACCTTTTTTGTCACATCATCATCTAGCTCAAAAAGTTTGGCCCTTCTTTGATTCCCCATCATAAAATTGTCTTGTTCTTCGCGTGATCGATTTGGCGATTGTCTAAATTGATGACTTGCGATCTCCTCTTCAATTGGTCGTTTTTCTTGGCTCTTTTCTAATAACTTCATGATCTCATCAAGTTTGCTATTTAGTTGTATTATAGCATCTTGATGGGATTGTTGTGTGGCTGAAATTTCCTCCAAGCGTATTGTAGCGGCATCTTGATTGCTAGAAGTTTTTTTGGAACTCATGCTTGCATAAGTTGCTCCGCTCCTTAATTGCATATGCCTTCAAGCCAAGAATTTTGGCTCTGATACCAAAATTGATGTAGGACAACCCTAGGATGGTTGCCTACACTCAAGGGTAGGTGGGCTAGGGTTTTATTTTTAGGGTGTAAGGAGAGGAAAAAGGAATAAACTTTATGGTAGAGAAAATTATAAGATAAGAAATAGAGAGAAAGAAGAAATAATGAAGAAAAGATAGAAAACCTTAGAGTCTCACTAAGGCCTTCTAGGAGTCTCACCTAGAAGAAAGTCAATGGAGTCTCACCATTGAGGGTTGCAACCTTGCAATGAAAGAAAGTATAATATTATTCATCAAAATTCATTCCTTTGATTTACATTGATTAGCCTATTTATAGGCTTCTCTAAGAAATCCAAAGTCTACTAGGACTCTAATAACCTATTCTACTAGGACTCTAATAAACCTATCATGACTCAAATTCTAATTATATTATAACTCAACTAGCTAATCCTAATTAGACTCCAACAAATACCAATCCCTATTCAATTCTAATTAATATTAATCCTACTTAAAGTTTACTTAGGTCTTCCCTTTCTTCCTTGAATAAACTTTAAAAGGCTTTCCCCCATCAGAAGATTTTCTGTTTGTGACGAATTACGAAATTCTAATGTATCTTCCTTTGTTATTGAAATAGATTTCCACCAAAAGTGTTCTCGATGTACCCTTGAACTTTCGAATGAAACCCGGAGATTTCAGAAACTCCACAACCTTCTTCAACCATTCGAAAATCCATACTTAGATCAATAGAGAACTCAGACACACTTCACCAACACTTAGATCAATGAAAACTTGTAACAAGAGAGGGTGAATTTTGGTGGTAGTGAACATATTGAACTTAACAAGGGAGAGATTGAGAAATTGAAGGATCTCCTAGGAACCCTTGAGAGTCCTAGTGGAGCTTGCTGTCTCGCTCAGTTAAGTAAGTATTCCTCTTCTCTTGCTTTTAGTGTGTTGGATATGTCTTTCCTAGGCTCTTGGGTCATCGATTCGGGACAGTTCATATGACTCATTCCTGACAAAAGTTTAGTACCTATAGCCCATGTCCTAATAGTAAGAAAATAGCCATTGCTGAAGGCTCTCTAGCCACTGTGGCTAGTCAAGGGGGAGTTAACTTGAATAAATTCATAGTTTTGAAAAATGTGCTACATGTACTTAAGCTTTCCACCAATCTTGTTTCCATTCATCTTTTTACCAAAGAACTTAATTGTCATGTGATTTTTTTATTCTTCTCACGGTGTATTTAGGAATAGGGTACAAGGAAGATGATTGTACATGCTACGAAAAAGGATGGACTTTATTATCTTGAGTTGTCATTTGGTCAAAATAAGATTGAGAATCAGGCACCCTTATTATTCCTTTCCGAAATGCCATCCACATTAAAAAATAAGATTTGGCTTCATCATTGTCGTCTTGGACATTCGTTGTTTGATGTTCTTAAAATTATGTTTCCTTTATTGTTCAAAGGAATTGATGTAGAAAAATTATATTGTGATGTTTGTGAATTTGCAAAGAACCATTGTGCTTCTTTTCAAATAAGTAATAAAAGAGCCTCAATTCCTTTTGCTTAGTTCATAGTGATATTTGGGGTCCTTCCACAATTCTTAATATTTCAGGCTCTAGATGGTTTGTCTCATTTATAGATGATTGCACTTGAATATCTTGGATCTTTCTTCTCAAAACAAAAATCGGATGTAAGTGCTATATTTTCTAATTTTCACCATATGGTCAAGACTCAATTTGGAGTGGGTATCAAGAATTTTAAGTCTGATAATGCAAAAGATTATTTCAATCAAGTCCTATCTCCTTATTTTAAAAAAGGAGTTATTATCTATGAATTCTTTTGCATTAGTACTCCCCAACAAAATAGAGTTGTTGAAAGAAAAAATGGTCATCTCTTTGTTGTTACAAAAGCTTTTTTGTTCTAGCAAAATGTTCCTAAATCATATTGGAGGGAAGCGGTACTAACTATTGCTCATCTTATAAACCGGTTGCCATCTAGAGTAAAGACACTAGAAAGTGGTTCTTCAATTTACCCATTGCAATGAGAAAAGACACAAGAACATGTACTTAACACCCTTTATATCCACTTTCCCATTTTGTTTCCTATGAATGATTGTTATCATCTCATAGAAATTGTCTCATCAGCCTAAATGCCATAGCTATATTGAAGACCTTATCCAAGGCACTAAATAGTGAGTGGAAACAAGCCATGAGGGCCAAGAGGGCAACATGGAAGCACTTGAAAAGAATGAGATTTGGGATGTGGTTGAGTTATCAAGGAAAAGAGTCCAATAGGGTGTAAGTGGGTGTTCATAGTAAAGTATATGGCAGATGGTTCTCTTAAGAGATACAAGGCCAAACATGTTGCTAAAGGCTATACTTAGACATATGGAGTAGATTTTTTTTTGATTGGATAGACATATGGAGTAGATTACCAAGAGACTTTTGGACCAGTAGTCAAGATGAACACTGTTAGAGTTTTACTCTCTTTAGCTACCCAATTTGTTTGTGACTTACAATAGTTTGATGTGAAAAATGCGTTTCTACATGGAGAGCTCGAAGAAGAAATTTATGTGGATCTTCCATCTGGCTTTTATATGCACTCGAAAAGAAAAAAGGTATGTAAATTGAAGAAAGCTTTGTACAAGCTAAAACAAACTCCACGGGTTTGGTTTGGAAGATTTGCCAAAGTCATGATAGCTGTTGGCTACAAAGCCATGATGAACATACTTCATTTGTTAAACACTCGATCTTGGGGGGAGTAACTGCCCAACTGGTTTATGTGGATGATATCATAGTGACTGGAAATGATCTTGAAGAAAGAGAAGCATTGAAGTGTTGCTTGGCAAAAGAGTTTGAAATAAAGTAGTTTGGAAAACTAAAGTATTTTTTGGGAATGGTAGTGACTCACTCAAAAAGGAGAATTTTTGTCTCTTAACAGAAGTATGTTCTTGACTTATTGTAAGAGATTAGAAAACTGGACGTAAACCAGCTGACACATCTATTGATCCGAATAAGAAGTTTGGAGAAGCAAGTAAGGATGCAATCGTGGACAAGGGTATGTACCAGAGATTGGTTGGTAGACTGACTAACCTCTCACATACATGACTTGACATAGCCTATGCAGTCAGCCTAGTAAATCAATTTATGCATAACTTGAAGGAAGTTCATCTAAAGGCTGTATACAGAATCCTACACTATCTAAAAGTTTGAGAGTGTTGGGTTTTTTATGTGTTTTTAGTTTTCTTTAGTTGGGTGTTTTCTCTTTTGTTCAGTTTTTGTTTTGTGGGAAGGACCTTTCATCCTTCTTTTGGTTTCTTCTCTTTCTCTTGTTTCTCTTCTTTCTGCTGTATCTTCTTTCTCTTGTTTCTTTTCCTCTACTAATATACTTTTCTTCGTTTCTGATAAAAAAAAAAAAAAAGCAACTCTAGGGAAAGGAATTTTGTTTAAGAAAAGCACTGAACTATTATTAGAGGCCTATACTGATGTAGATTATGCAGGATCGGTTGTTGATGAAAGGCCTACTACATGATATTGCATTTTTCTTGAAAGGAATTTTGTAACTTGAAGGAGTAAGAAACAGAACATTGTTGCAAAATCTAGTATAGAAGCAAAGTTTTGTGCAATGACCTGAGGAATCTATGAGTTGCTTTGGCTTAAGATCATCTTGGAGGATTTGAAGATTAAATAGGAGGTGCCAATGAGACTTTATTGACAATAAGTCAACCATCAACATTGCACATAACTAGGTACAATGTGATAAAACCAAGCATATGGAAGTAGGCAAACATTTCATTAAGTTGAAGTTGGACAGTGGCTTAATTTGCACACCATATATGTCCACTAGAATTCAATTAGCCGATGTCTTAATGAAACGATTAGCTAGTACTCGATTTCAAGAAATCATTATCAAGCTAGAAATGGATAATATCTATTCACTAGCTTAAAGGGGGTTGTGGAAGATACATTTGTGACATATCAACAGTGTGTGTATAGCTGTGTGTGCACACAACTGTTTATATCTATGCACAACTGTGTGCATACACAACCGTGTGGATTTGTGTGTATAATCCCTGATTTGTAGGGATCTTTAATATTTCTTTCTTTATTCTTTCTCTTCTGCCGCTGTAGATATTTCAAGGTTGTATACATTTAACATATGAGAAATACAATTTTTCTCCACCATTAGTGGCCAACTTAATCTAAGGGTAGCTCCCTGTATTTTCAGCAAACCTTAGGGAGGTGATTCAACTGTCCCATCATATTTTTTGTTGGCAATGTTAGTATTTGTAATTAATTGTTATCAAATCTATTACATGGTACTTTATTACTTTTACAGTTTTACCAATTCCAGTGAAAACATAAGTGATTAGTATAAATATAATGTAATAGACAGAAACCCTAAGTTCTCTAGTTTCTTTTACTCCATTTTTCTTTTCTCATTTGCTCTCTCTCTCTCTCTCTCTCTCTCTCTCTCTCTCTTCTGTTATTTCCTTTGCTAGATTGATGTATGTACTTCACTATATTGATTTGCTTGCTTCTTGTGATCTCATTTAAATTACATTTTACTAGTTGTCCATGTTTCATGCAAGAAGGTTCATGTTTAGTTTTGGAGCCTCTACAACATTAAAATAGCTTTTCCCTGAATAAGGCTTCATCCATCATGTATTTACAGCCCTTGCTTTATTCACAAAGTTTGTGAAGAGAAATGATTTGTATGTATTAAGTTGTTACACTTTTTCATACAAGCTCATTCTTCCAGAACTTATCTATTTCTCTTGGTAATATACATTGTGGACATTTCTTTGTTTCCTCAAATTGTTTACATCATTCTTTAGTGCAAATACTAAATAACTCAAGTTATACATAAGTTTCAAATTTTCAATTCCTTCTGAATCATCCTTTAAATACCAAGTTTGCCCTATATATTTCCTTATAAAGGTATAACATTGTTTCCAATTAATTTGGAGTTTAGCCCTTGGTAGCTTAGACGTTCTCATACTCACTGATTCAATGTCTAATGGTAAATAGTTTCATTTCTGCAACCATATCAAGTAGTGGTTGTTATCATATTTGTCAGCATATTCCTTGGTCAAGATTACTAATACATACTGGTTCTTGAATTTCTTTATAACACTCTAGCCGAGTGACTCGCGAACTATATTTAGTTATTTATATCTTTTTCATGTTCTCACATTTTTCTCTCTGCATTATCTTTTTCCTGTTCTTTTGGTTTCTAAGTCTGCATTAATGTCTTTATGTTTGCTAAAGGCATAGTTGTTCTCCAGGTTGTAGAGGATGAGAGATATGTCTTTACGTCGTCCCTGCTTGGATTGTTGGCTGAATATAGTATTTGGCCCCATGTCATAAATGCTTCTGCTATTTCCAACTGTGTAAAGGTATTAACTAAACAACTCATGGAAATATGTGCATGACCAGTAGGCAATTTGTCTGTGGATCACCCCTTCCAAGTTCTGAAGTATGTGTTTGAGACTGCCACTCATTCATGAGATGACCTGCCATTTGACCTTTCCTTGCTCCCAAAAGGCAACAACAAAGAGCACATCAATGCTCCGTGTTGATTGTTGGTTCCCAGAAGCTATCTGTATTGCTCAGTGCAAATGATATTCCATACTTTGGTGATAGTGATCTGGGCATGACATCAACCACATGAATGGCTT
This sequence comes from Vitis x doaniana, assembly GCA_030345155.1. Classification (NCBI taxonomy): domain Eukaryota; kingdom Viridiplantae; phylum Streptophyta; class Magnoliopsida; order Vitales; family Vitaceae; genus Vitis; species Vitis x doaniana. The sequence goes on from CP128323.1 coordinate 9,920,129, forward strand.
TGATGCCTTTAGGTCTGACATTTATATGATGGCTGGTCAGAGATGGTCTACCATGTGTGAGTTGCAGTCTACAAAGGTTCTCCATGTCCTGAAGCAGCATGTTACAAATAGTCACTTGTTTGTTACTCTTGCATGGTCGTATATAGTATCCTTTTTGATATTCTTCGTATTATTCTATTGCACTTCTATTACTTTGTTTTCTGGATGTGCTTCTATGTTTTATGCATATCGGTGTCCTCAGATATTGATTTTGGTACATTTAGTATTTATACATGTTTGTAAGGAAACCTATCTTTCTACTGACTTTTCCCCCCTAAAAGTGGTATATGTATTCGCATATTGTGATGCAATAAAATTTTTTTATGTATCAATGTAGGAAGAATGTCTAGATGCTTTTGTTACAGTGCCGCAGTTTCATATTCTGCTCCTTGGCATCTGATTACTCAAAATATGATTAGCTTTTAAAAGTTTTATTTTGCTAATTGTTTTCATACTGTCAAGAAATAGAATCTCAGAAATAATTTCTGAGAAATGAGCTGCTATTGCAGCACAAGAACGTTGTATTCTGTTCATCAGAACTTATACAATTCACTTAATACCCTCTTTCTAGGAAAGTGGTGTGCTGTTTGTCTCATGCATCTCATTTTCTTGATAAGAAACACTTGAAACAAATACTTCTATCATATGAACACTTTGATTCTTCTCTTGATTTGTAAACAGTTTCATGAAAAAGCATAAAAACATTAAAATCCTAATGAAGAATAACTGTTATTGAGAACGAAAATAACCACAAAATAAAAATCCATTCCTATATGTAGTTATATTTTGGGGCAATTATGTCAGTTTCCTAATGAGTGTGATTCCTTATGGCATAGTCTTATGAAAAGCATTTATGGTCTGTAGTCTTAGTGGATGTGATGCAAGTTTCGTGGCTAGGTGATTAGACTGCTTTGCCTTGGAAAACCATCTTTCAGGGCTACCACGGTTTTGTTTGTTTTAGTTAATTCATTGTGAGAAGTTGTCAGCTAAGAGGTGAAAGGGGTATTGTGTAGAGAAGATGAAAGGGGTATTTTGCCGAGAAATGGGAGAGAGGATTTTGATTGGGTATTTGGGATTATATGAATTAATTATAAATATTTAAGTTTATATAAAATAAATAGGATATAAATATTAATATAAAAATTTAAAATTAATGGATAGAAGTACTAAAAAAAAAATATATATATATATAGTCCAAGTTTCAAAATGCAGTTGTAGAGGGGAAATGGAGGAAAGGGAGAGAGAGAGGGCTGGAGAGAGTGAGAGCGAGTGGTTCTGTGTGCGAGCGATGGTGCAAAAAATATTGGCGGCTTGGAGCCTCAAAACAGCCGGTGGAAGAGCAGCTTCGAGGTGGAGTCGAAGACCTTCGAGATCGAGGCAGAAGAGAAGAAGGGCAAAATGCAAGTCATTATTGTGGAAAGGAAAAGAGGGGTGTCTTCGTGGATTAAGATGGGTCCGGAGAGTCTAGGCCTTTTTGTGGAAGGTTTGGCTTTGTGCATTAAGGACACATGAATAGGCAAATGGGTAAGAAATTGGAGGGAAAGAGGGAGGATTTACTCACTGTTGTGTGATGAAAATAAGGGGGGATGCTTCATCCGTCTGGGTGTCGAGGATCTAGAGAAGAAAAGGTTTAACATCTTTATCCCCAAAGGAAGAGGAGGGAAAGGGGGCCGGGTTGCTATGGTGGAGACGCTTAGGGCTTTGGGTGTTGTTACGGAGAGGAAGGAGAGTCAGGAGGACGAGGCGATGCCGTTGGTGCCCAATTTGGGGAAAAGTTTTGCGGAAGTGGTTAAGTTGCAAAATCGCAATGGCAGGTCAGTGGCTAGGGTGGAAGTAAGCCACAAGGACCTTAGCCGAAACTTAAAGAGGTTGGATCATTGCCTTGTTAGCTCATGGGATCCAAAGTCAGTGAAGGGGGATGACTTGAGAAGTTGGGGGAACCAAATGGCACGATCTTGGGGGTTGAAGGGCAACTTAGGTTTGGCTAAGTTGGAAAGGGGAAAGGTGCTGCTGGAGTTTGAGATGGTAGTTGAAGCCGAAGAAGCTCTAAATCTGGGAGGAATTTTGATAGGGAAGACATTTCTGTGACTGGATAAATGGAGCCCTAGGACGGGATGTCTGTTGGAAGGAGAGAAGAAGAATGAGGCATGGGTGAGAATCGTGGGGTTACCCATCCCTTTATGGGATCGGGACACCCTAGAAAGGTAGGGGAGAAGTGTGGGGGATTTTTAGCGATTGATTCTCAAACGGAGAGGCTGGAGGAGCTGCCGTGGGCAAGGATCCTGGTGAAGCTAACCGGCGAGGAGATCCCTAGCATGATAGAAATTGGGGTTGAAGGGGTGTGTTATTCGCTAACCTTGTGGTGGGAGGTAAGGCCGATAATGAGAGTGCTACCGGCAGAGAGGAGGGGGAGGAACAGCGGAGTAGAAGGGGAGGTTGAGGGTGATGTCTGTGTACGCACGGGCAAGCGTGTGCTGGAAGAGGTGGAAGACGCAAGGATCGAGACCCACCTGCAGTTTGCTGATGGGATGAGGGGGCAGACAGGTGGGCCGGGGCTCCTTTGGGATCGGTCTCGTGGCCCAGTTGGGTCGTCAGTGGGGGACCAGGAAGGCCTACAAGGGGAGCCCATTATGCTTGGCCCTAATGGGGCTTTTCGAAGCTCCGATTTGGCCTCTGGGCCTCTTGGGCTTGATCCAGTCTCATCTCCTAAGGCTGGGCCGTATTCGTTTGGGCCTTCGTCTTTAGAGGGCTCTAGGAGGCTAAAGGCCTTGGAGACCATTGGAGCGCCTGGGCTGGCTGGGATGGACGACTGCTGAGGCCCACCCCAATCTTTGGTGGGCTGCTATGGGATGGCCCTGCCTCTAGTGTGGGCTGGTCCAAGTCATCTGAGGGATCCAGACACTGAAAGCTTTTCGTTTCGAGAAAAAGATGGCCGGCGGAAGCAAATTGAGGAAGAGCTCTATTCCGTGGAGAGGTCAAGGATCGACAACGCCCTAATTGAGGAAGCGTCGAGGTACGGATGTGCTCCTAACCCTAGTGGTTTGTTGGCGTTTGGGTCATCACCTTCTCCTTCTTTCTTTTTCGGTCGGACTCCATTGGGGGAGTATTGTGACCTTTCTGAGGATGACAGGGTGAATCACCAGAGGGAAATCCCCTTACGCATGCTTCTCACCCCAGGACCCCTAGAAGAGGAGAATGTAAGCCGCTGGGAATTGACAGAGGTTATTAATGGCTGCAAGGACAACTATGGAAAGGAGTTGTGTTTAGTTCAATCTTTGCCATGAGAAGGAAAGGGATGGGAGGAGAGTGAATTGGCCAAATTCAGTAAGTTTTTGGGGTTTTCGACAGAAGGTCTGGAGAAAGAAATTTTGGATTTTTTGGTTAAAATTCGAAAGAGAAGGGAAAGAGTCCACAACAAAAACCTTCTAGAAAAATCTAAGTTCGAAAGGGAATTGAAAAGACTAGAATGCTCAATTAACTACGAGGGGGGGAAGAAACAGAAGTGTGGAATGCAAGTAAGAGGGTGTTAGATCATGGTGGTTAAATGAAGCTAAGACTCTTAAGTTGGAATGTTCGGGGAGCTAACAATAGTTCAAAAAGAAAGGTGATGAAGGCCATGATCAGGAGTCAAAGGGTGGATTTGTTATGTCTCCAGGAGACCAAAATTCAGGCAATGACAGAGGGGCTGGTGAGAAGCTTGGGCATTGGTAGATTTCTTGATTGGGGTACCCTGGATGCCCATGGTTCTGCAGGAGGTTTATTGATCTGTTGGGATAAGAGGACCTTGGAAGTGATTGAAATGGAAGTGGGAAATTTCTCAATCTCTTGTAGGCTGAGGAACGTGGAAGATGGGCTAGTTTGGATGTTTACTGGTGTGTATGGGCCTTTCTCTAGAGAAGAAAGGGAGTGGATGTGGGAGGAGATAGGAGCAATTAGAGGCATTTGGGATGATCCTTGGTGTCTAGGGGGTGACTTCAATGTCATCCTTTCCCTGAGGGAAAGAAGTAATCAGGGAAGGCTAACGAGTGCAATGAGAAGGTTTGCTCAGGTTGTTGATGTGTTAAAGCTCATTGACCTTCCATTGCAAGGGGGTGTGCTTACATGGAGTGGGGGTAGGAATAATCAGGCTTGGGCCAGATTGGATAGGTTTCTAGTGACCCAGAGTTGGCTTGATCATTTCAATGAGGTCGTGCAAAGTAGGTTGCCCAGACCTACCTCAGATCATTTTCCTATCTTGTTGATGGGGGGTGGGTTAAGGAGGGGTCCTTCCCCGTTTAGGTTTGAAAATATGTGGCTTAAAGCTGATGGTTTTACGGACCTTCTTCGGGGCTGGTGGCAGGGGGTTGAGGTGAGAGGGAGGGCCAATGTTAGGTTAGCCACTAAAATGAAGGAGCTGAAGCAAAAAATTAAAGTGTGGAACAGGGAGGTGTTTGGTAGGCTGGAAGCCAATAAGAACTCTGCCTTTCAACAAGTGGAGTTCTGGGACGGGGTGGAAAGTGAGAGGAGCCTGTCTGAAGGAGAAATTGAGCTGAAAAAAGAAGCCAAGGACTTGTTCAAAAAATGAGTCTTAATGGAAGAGACCCACTGGAGACAATTGTGAAGGGAGTTGTGGCTTAAGGAAGGGGATAGGAACACTGGCTTTTTCCATAGGATGGCAAATGCTCACCGAAGGAATAATTCTTTGGATAGAATTAAAATTAATGGAGTATGGATGACTGAGGACCAGGAGGTGAGGGAGGGGATAGTGAATCTTTTCAGCATTTGCTATTAGAAGAGCCAGGTTGGAGAGCGGATATTGAGGGGATGCACCTTAATCGCCTCAATTCCCATGAAGTTGAAGTCTTGGAGATGCCGTTTACTGAAGAGGAAATTTACGCTGCCCTAATGGATATGAATGGTGATAAAGCTCCAGGCTCAGATAGCTTCACAGTTACCTTTTGGCAATCAAGCTGGGAGCTTGTGAAGGAGGAGATTATGGACCTGTTTAGAGAATTCTATGACCAGAGATCTTTTGCCAAAAGCCTCAATTCCACTTTCTTAGTCCTTATCGCTAAGAAAGGAGGGGCTAAGACCTGGGAGATTTCTGGCCAATCAGTTTGTTAGGGAGTTTGTACAAGCTTTTGGCTAAGGTGTTGGCGAATAAGCTGAAGAAGGTGTTAGATAAGGTGGTTTCTGGGGATCAAAGTGCCTTTGTGAGGGGCAAACAGATTTTGGATGCGTCACTTATTGCCAATGAGGTGATTGATTTTTGGCACAAAAGGAATGAGAAAGGGTTGATATGCAAATTGGACATTGAAAAAGCCTATGACAGCATTAATTGGGATTTTCTCATGAAAGTTCTGTTTAAAATGGGCTTTGGGTCGCGGTGGATGGAGTGGATTTGGTGGTGCATCTCAACCGCCAAATTTTCAGTCATAATCAATGGGGTGCCGACTAGCTTCTTCTCGAATTCCAAGGGGCTAAAGCAAGGAGATCCTCTCTCCCCGTATCTCTTTGTGCTGGGCATGGAAGTGCTAAGCAATCTGATAAGAAGGGCGATTGATGGGGGCTTCTTGTCAGGATGCAGAATTCAGGGGAGAGGGGAAGAGGAGATGATAGTTTCACATCTTCTTTTTTGCTGATGATACAATCATCTTTTGTGAAGCTAGGAAAGAGCAACTTTCCGCTCTAAGCTGGATTTTGGCTTGGTTTGAGGCGTCTTCCGGTCTCAGAATTAATCTAGATAAAAACGTCTTAATTCCGGTTGGTGAGGCGGAAGAAATTGAGGAAATGGCTATGGAGCTTGGGTGCAAAGTGGGGTTGCTGCCCACTGTTTACTTGGGGCTGCCCCTTGGAGCCCACCACAAAGCTATCTCTATATGGGATGGGGTGGAAGAGAGAATGAGGAGAAGATTAGCTCAGTGGAAAAGACAATATATATCAAAGGGTGGGCGTATCACCTTAATCAAGAGCACTCTGGCCAGCTTGCCTATTTACAATATGTCCCTTTTTCGAATGCCTAAGAGTGTTGCAAATAGACTCGAAAAATTACAAAGAGACTTTCTTTGGGGAGGGGGAAGTTTGGAGAGGAAAGTTCACTTAATTAATTGGGAGGTGGTGTGCACTCAAAAGGAGAAGGGTGGCCTTGGCATTCGGAAGATTGATCCCTTGAACAAAGCGTTGTTGGGTAAATGGTTATGGAGATTTGCCATTGAAAAGGATAATCTCTGGAAGATGGTGATTGGGGTGAAATATGGTTAGGAAGATTTTGGGTGGAGAACTAAAGAAGCCTGTGGAACTTATGGAGTGGGGGTTTGGAAGGAGATTTTGAAGGAAGCAAAATGGTGCTGGGATAACATAAAGTTTAAGGTGGGGAAGGGGACTAGAGTTAAATTCTGGACTGACCAGTGGTGTGGTAACGCGGCGCTGTCCCAATCTTTCCCCCAGCTTTTTGAGTTGGCGGTTCACAGGAATGCAACGGTTAATGAGATGTGGGACCCAAGCATTGGTCAAGGAGGTTGGAATCTTAGATTTCATAGAGATTTTAATGATTGGGAGCTGGACTTGATTAGAGGATTGCTTAATATGCTCAGGGACTTCAGGATATCTTCAAAGGAGGACGCTGTGCTATGGAAAGGTGGGGGTCATGGCAAATATGGGGTTAAGGTTGCCTACAATGTGCTGGCTGTTACCAATGCATGCGCCTTTCCGACTAAATGCGTTTGGGTGGACAAGGTCCCAACCAAAGCGGCCTTTTTTGCTTGGGAAGCCGCGTAGGGGAAGATTCTCACCTTGGATAGACTTCAAAAAAGGGGATGGCAACTCCCTAACTGCTGTTTTTTGTGTGGTTGTGAAGAGGAAAATGTAAATCACATTCTTTTACATTGTATAGTGGTAAGGGCCCTATGGGAGATCGTCCTTGCCCTTGTTGGGGTTCAGTGGGTGTTCCCAGAGTTAGTTAAAGAGGCGTTATTCAGTTTGAGGGGCTCTTTTGTGGGGAAAAAAAGGAAAAAAATTTGGAATTCCATCCTGTTGTGTATTTTTTGGACGGTATGGAAGGAGAAGAATAGATTAACTTTTAGGAGAGGTGTGTTAGATATACAGAAACTCAAAAATTCTTTTGAATGTACCTTGTGGAGTTGGGCTAGGGTGTATATCGGAGAGGAGTCCTCTTCGTTCTTAGGCTTTTTGGAGTGGCTAGCGGCCACTTAAAGGTGGGTAAGGGTGCTTGTTTTTTGTGTTCTTATTTTAGGCTGATTTGTATACTCCCTGTATGCTTTGTGGCCTTTGCCCTTTAATATATTTGTGATTATCTATAAAAAAAAAGGTACTAAAAAATATATTTATTTATTCAAATGAAAATGAAATTAATAAAAAATCTTGTTGTTCTTTTATAACGGTTTTTTAGAATATATTTGATAGGAAAAATGATATTTATATTTTAAAAGGTGGTTCATGGTTATTTTTTAATGGTTGATTTTTTTTTTTAAATTTTCAAAATATTTAATTTAAACAAATTTATCATAAAATAATTTCTTTTACTAGTTTTATTTAATATTTAGTATGAGGTGATAAATAAAAAAGTTTTAAATTTATTTCTGCATGCTTCTATCACTATGTGGGTAATGTTCACTCTATTTATTAATTTTTTTAGTCTATATGATTGCATTTATTTTTGTGATAATTTTAAAAATTCCCTTAAAAAGTTTGAAATTCTTAAGTTAACCTATTTTGCATAGCATTCGATGCTAATCTTATAAATCGAGACCAATGTGCCTTAGGAACCTTTGAGTTAATGATCGATATTGTGACTTTGAACCATGGTTATCAACACTGCATGTAATATTTGTCTCGCTTGAACAAAAGCTCCTTGCGTAACATGGATAGTTTCATGAAAAACACCTCGTAAATGCCTTGATAAGACTTTGACTATGATCTTATATAAATAAGTGGTTAATCTAAAGTTGGAAATCTTTTTGGTCTGACTCTTTATGGGCTCTAAAGCAATGATGGTGGCATTTGTGCTATGATTTATTTCCCCACATATGTGGAATTCTGAGAACACCCTCACTAAATCCTCCTTAATATCCCAACATTCTTGAAACACAACAATGGTGAAACCATTAAGCCAAAGAGCTTTATCTTTATATGAAAAACTGGGGAATCTTGGATGGAACAACCACACGTTCTCAAATCTAAAAGGAGTTGGTCCCCACTTAAATGGATTGGTGTCTAAAACAATCGAACAATGATTAGAGGTCAATCGAGGAAGAACTTCTTGGAGACTTTGAGGAAAACTTTGCTCCCACTTATTTGAATATAAAATTTAATTTAATCTCTTACAAACTGGGGAATCTTGTATATTTGACCAAGTAAAAGAAACATTCCTTAGAGGGGGATAAATTAACTCACACTCTCTTGTAAAACCATCAAAATCCCTCATACTGGATGTTAATCTAGAACTACCCAATTTGTTTGAAATTCTCTTTATGACATTAAAATCTTCCCCCACACACCAATTTGGGAAGGTTAAACCAAAAAGATCCAAGAGCTCTAACCAAAAATCCTTCCTAGGATTAGTGTTGTTAGGACCATAAACAGAGGTAAGCCAAAGGAGCCTAACTCCATCTATCAATAACTTGACTGAGACTGAAAAGGAATCTATTATCCCCTCTTTACTACTAAATTTGTTTGAATCCTATATAATCAAAACCTCACCCAAAGGCCCACAAGTTGGAAGAGAAGCACAATCCTTATTCTTATCTATCCTTAAACTACCCGCAAACCTTTTGTCACATATCTGCCCCTTTGTTTCCTGGAGCATCACAATATCTAGGGTCTCATGATGCAAAAAATCTTTAACCACCCTTCTTTTTTTCCTAGATCCTAATCCTTGAACATTCCAGCTAATGATCTTTATAACAAAACTTCTCTTTCCCCTAACCTTCAAACCAACTCCCAAAAAACTCAAAAAACTATGGAAGGTCTGTACTTTCACATAAAATACGCCTTATCCATCACTTTTACTTTGTTACTTCATAAGGCTAAGATATTTTGGTAATAGTTTGACTAACTTGACATTCATAAAGGTAAAAACTCATTGAACTCTAGTCATTTTACTAGGAGAAAGACCCTCTATATGAAAACCATCTAATGGGGATGAATCTGGTTCAAAAGGGCTGTCTGTAATAAGGTTAAGAGACTCACTAGGGACGCTAGGCAGTGTCCTAAGGAAAGCAGTACCCTTAGAAACTTGGTTCGGACAATCTAAATGAGACTCCACATCATCAAGATTAGGGCTGCCAACAATATACTCATGTAATGCACCAACTTCATTTTTTGTGGAATTCACATTAGGGGTAACTGGGAGTTTAGAAGGAGACAAAGACAGTTGCATTGAGTTGCATAAAGTCGTGGTGGAAGATAACAAAGAATGAGGTACAAAGATAGGGGAAACGGGACAACTGAAAACAAGGGTCAAGAGAAAGGAGCCAAGGTTGCCTCTCTGATGTCGTCTACCTGCAAACCTTAAGCCCTATCCCATATTTGCCCTTTTGCTCTGGTTACTGGACTAGAAGGTAAAACCAGGACTGAATAACCACAATGAGTGGATCCTCTAGCTCCCTCAACCTCTCCTCTTTCCGTGCTATCAGAATTTGGGCTATTCCTGTTTTGCCCCAAGCTGTTTAACTTCCTTTGCTGAAGATTTCCATTGATTAGGGCTTTTGCTCAAATCCATGAAGCTATTTGGTTAGAGAGAAATGCAATGATTTTTGAGGATGGATGGAGATCACTAGATGCCATTTAGGGCTCGATTTTCTTTTTCTCTTCCTTATGGGCCTCAATCATCAAGCCTTATGAGAATATTCCATTGTGTCTTTTAGTGCTAGATTGGAAAAGTGCTTGCTGCTCAATTAGGTTAAGGAAGAAGGTACTGATTGACTAGCCTCCCCTCCAATAGGTTTGGTAAAGTTTAACTTTGATGGATGTGTATTAGGTAACCATGGAGAAATAGGTATTGAAGGTGTATTAGAGACCATTTCAGTACAATATTGAGAGCTTTCTCTAAGCATGCAAAATATGGTTAGCCATCGAGGCAAAGATATTGACATAATTAGATATTTTGATGCAGGGAGAACCTTTATCCTTATCCAATCTAATTGTAGAGATATTCTACCATTGTAATATCTTAGGTGACTAATAAGAAAAAAGGTTCATGGAAGTTTGACAACTGGATGTGTAAAATCATAGATATTGCACATAAGTTGGGTCATTCCTTCTCTTTGATTCCTTGTTTAGCTAATGAAGTCGTAGATCAATTAGACAAACAATGAGCAAAGCATATGACCTCTGTTGTTCGAGATTTCCTTCCCCCTTGAGTCTCCATTGTTTTTTTTTCCCTTCTATATATATGTCGGTTTTTCTGAGGATGGGCTAGTTTTTTGTGGTTCTAGTTCTTGGAATTTTGTACCTACGTTTGTATATCTTAGAAGGATTGCTTATTCTTCTTATATTTATCAATTGATTGATAAATGAAAATGTATTGTTTCTGATTTAAAAAAGCCTTCTTGGAAATTAGAAACCCTCAAGTAGAGCAAGTATTTCTACTTTACTAGCTAGTTTAAAAGCGACTCCCTTCAAGAGTGCTGGAACAATCCCAAATGAGTTTGTCCAATCCCCATTTGATCGAAATGTTGAGCTGTTGAAGCTGTTGATCTTGAGGAAATTCTATCTTTTGCCTTTTAGGAGACTCTAGGCATTGTTTTTTCATTCTTTATTTATTTATTTATTTTATTTATTTATTAATCAGAAACAAATATAAATTTTATTAATCTAATAAAACGAGACATTGTTTTGTCATTCTTCTTGTTTAGATTTTCTTATATGTTGTTTTTCTTTCTGGTATGTACACCTTATATGCACACAAATCATATCTGTAGTTTATTTGCTAAGAAAGAAAATCTTTCCCTTGTCATACTTGAACAGAAATTACTCTTCAGTTTTGGAGTATATGGAAACATTCACTCATTTGGTTAGACTTTTGGTTAGATGTGTAATACGAGAAATATTTGTAGTATAATTAGGTAATTTGATTTTTTTTTCTGTAGCTTTTAGCATGGACAATTGATATTTCCAAATCCTATTGTTACTGCATTACAACCTCCTCTTTAGGGCTAATTGGATTAGTCCAAACTGTGCTTGATGCATCAAGTGATGTATTATTTATCTTTTATGTGAGTAGGTTTTTCAAATCAGGCTTAAACGTTTTCTTTTTTAAAATTTTTTTGCAGCTTCTATATGATCAACTGCATTGGAAGATTAGAACTTCACATGTAAGCTTCCTATGAAAGTTGTCTTCTCCCTTATCCTTTATCAATCTTAATATAGTTACTTCAGACAATGTGATTTTCCTCTTTTCTAGTTATTAGAATAAATGTAATATATTGGAAAATTATACCATGTGTTATGTGAAAGTAGATCTCATGTTTACTTTTGCCACTAATAGTTTTGTTTACATGGATACTTCATGTTTACAAGGCCTTTGGTGGATAGACTAGATTAAACTCAAGAAACCTAATTCTAATTGAATTCATATTTTTAAAATTTTGGTCATTAGTTTATTTTTTGTGTGCAATCATCTTCCTCACTCTCCCTCCCCTCTCTATCTCTCTCCAAACTTTATCTAGGATTAAGGATCCTTGGCTCATGGTTTGATTTGATCAATTTTTAAATGCTTTAGAATTAACTCACTGAAGCTGATAGAAACAAGCGGTAAACCTTTAAAAGTTTACTAGAGGTGCCAAGCAATGGGGCTCTAAGGCCCAAGCTTTAATTTGACATTCTTTGGATGATAGTGGACTTACCTAGGGTCTTATATAACATGGGTTCAGCCTAGAATGTACTTTCTAGAAATCAAATTATGGGCTTAGTCAATGGTTATTGAGGTTGACACATAATAGATAGAAAGACCCATCTGACACATAATACCACACCTCACAAATGGGTCGTTCTATTTATTATTTCTCTATTTATTTATATCATGTCTAAGATGAGGCTGCATGTGAGGTAGTTTGTTTAGTTTTTCCATTTTGTTGTATTGTTTAGAAAGGGCTATGGACCTTGCAATAATTTTAGGATATTTGTCCTCTTAGAAACCTAAATTGGTAAATTAAGGAGCTGACTAATTGTTCAAAAGAGGAATTGTTTCTTTTGTTGGAAATATCATGCTGGACTTTGGTGGACAAATCTGTTGGTTTGGGAAGCCTAGGTGGGATTTTATGGGAAGCTCTCTGCCTTCTCGTTAGTCCACTTGTGTCTTTGTACATTTGTTTTGAGAAAGACCTTTTATCCTTCTTTTTGGATCTTTCTTCTAAATTTAGCTACTAGTGTTTATTATTAATTACTGTTGTTATTATTATTATTATTGTTTTATTATTAATTGAAGAAATTTGAGGGAGAAAAAAATATTTCTTTTATTTTTCTCTTATTTTCAAACCAATTGTTGTATCGATATTTATATATGAATGGCTGGGGCCATCTGCCTTGGAAAAGAAATCTAATCCTTGAATATTTCTTTTATTTTTCTCTTATTTTCAAACCAATTGTTGTATCGATATTTATATATGAATGGCTGGGGCCATCTGCCTTGGAAAAGAAATCTAATCCTTGATTTTAGGAGAGAAAGTCTTTTATAAAATTAAGAAATAAAATTAGAATAGGAAATGCAACTATATCAGGTGAAATACAACTATATCACAATTGTGACATAGCTGTGATACAATTATGACACAGTTGTGATACAATGATAACACAGTTATAACACAAGTGTTGTTGTAACACAGTTGTGCACATAGCTGTACATTCTGGATTTCCTCCAAATTTCCATACTCCCTCTCAAGTTGGGTTGTAAATGTTGATCATATCTCAAGTCTTCAAAGTTGGTTTTAGAAAGTGGCTTGGTAAGGATGTCTACTATCTGGAGTGCTGTTGGAGTGTAAACCAATGAAATTGTCCCTTCTTCTATCTTCTCCTTGATAAAATGACAATCTATTACCACATGATTTGTCCGATCATGATGAATCAAATTCTTAGCAATACTTATGGCAGGTTAATTGTCACAGAACATCTTCATAGAATCTTTTTGTGTAATTTTCAGCTCGTTTAAGAGTTTCTTCAACCACATTCCTTCATAGATTCCATGTGTCATGGCTCTAAATTCTGCTTTTGCATTGCTTTGAGGTACAATAGATTGTTTCTTGCTTCACCAATTAACTAGATTCCCTCATACATAGGTGCAATATCTTGAGGTTGATCTTTGGTCAGTTATGGAGCTAGCCCAATTTGCATCTGAAAAAATTTCAATGTTTCTTTTCTATGTTCTTTTGAAATAGAGTCGCTTTCCTTGAGTCATTTTGAGATATTTTAGAATACAACACAACTTTCTGCTGAAAAGATAGGTTTTTTAGTTTAGATTTTTGTTAATAAAGTCAGAATATGTTGATTAGATATTTACTAGGTTGTTATCTCTGTTCCTATTTTCATGTTCTAGTTTGTTAGGGTGTTGAGATTCTCTTGGAAGAGATTTCTATTTGACTTGTAATCTGCGGCTTATTCAATAAGATGAATGATTATTTTTTCCCCTAAAAATCTTTATGGTATTAGAGCTACGACTCTCAGCTAGGGTTTCTTAATGGTCAAGACGGCCATGACTGATGCAACCAGATCAAGTGACTCAACCAAGGAAACGACAAAGGAAGCATAAAGTGGTCCTGCCGTCTCATTCAACAGTTCTGAAAATTCCAATACTCTTTAGATAATCGTTCACAAATTCAATGGCAAGAATTATATAGAGTGGGTGCAATTGATGAAGCTAGTGATAGATGGAAAAGGAAAAATTAGCTATCTCACTGGTGAAGTGACAAAACCAGCAGAAAAAGACACCAAATTCAAGACATGGGGGTCTGAAAATTCTATGATCATAACCTGGTTAATCAACTTAATGGAACCTGCTCTTGGAAAACCATTTATGTTTCTCCTAACAACCAAAGATGTATGGGACACAATTCGAGAAACATACTTGGATTTGGAAAACTTGTCTCAGATATTTGAATTGAAAACTAAGTTGTGGCAATCAAAGCAAGGGGATTGAGATGTGACGGAGTATTACAATGGGATGTTGACTCTTTGGCAAGAATTGGATTTGTGCTATGATTACGATTGGGACTGTACCAGTGATAGTGCAAGACACATGAAGAGAGAGGAGAATGATAGAGTGTATGTTTTTCTTGCGAGGAAACCCCTGCCAAATATTCGTGAAGTGTTCTGTGAAGTTAGGCGAGAAGAAGCTCGACGAAGAGTGATGCTCAAGGATGCTAATCAAAAGCCTACAACTGAATCTGAAAGTTCTGCTCTTGCTTCTAGAGGAATCAAACATGAAGGTAACAAGCAGAATAACAAGCGGTCGGAAAAACCATGGTGTGACTACTATAAGCAGCCTTGGCACACAAGAGAGACTTACTGGGAGATGCATGGCAAGCCACAAAATCTGAAGAAAAAATCCAGCAATGAAGGACGTGCATTTTAGGTTAACAGTGGTGATCAAGGGAGACAAACTTCCTCAGAAACTCTTCCTCTCACTAAGGAACAACTAGTGCAACTTTGCAAATTCCTTCAATCCCAAAATAAGTTTCCTTCATGTTCATTGGCCTAGAAAGGTAACTCCTATTCCACTACACTTACTAGTGCCAATCCTAGTTTCCCATGGATAATAGATTCGGGTGCAACGAATCATATGACAAGTTTGTCGAAATTGTTTTCGTCTTATATACTCCTTGTGTAGGAAATAGAAAAATAAAAATAGTTGATGGTTCCTTATCTACCATAGCAGGAAAAGGGTCAATAACTATTTCTTCCTCATTAACTCTTCACAACGTCCTTCATGTCCCAAATCTTTCATGCAACCTTTTGTCTGTTAGTCAATTAACACAAGACCAAAATTGTCGTGCTTACTTCCTTCTATCTCATTGTGAATTCCAGGATTTGAAGTTGGGGATGACGATTGGTAGTGCTAAGCAAAGCAGAGGACTCTATTTCCATGAAGATGGGTCTGATTTGAGAAAACAATCACAACGTACTTGTTTTGAGTCAATATCTATTTCTCTTGACAATGAAATCATGTTATGACATTTTAGATTAGGCCATCCCAACTTTCAGTATTTGAAATATTTGATTCCATGTTTGTTTAAGACTCAAGACTCATCTTTGTTTCAATGTGACATTTGTGAATTATCAAAACATCATCGTGCATCATTCCCATTACAACCTTATAAATCCACCAAACCATTTTCTGTTATTCATAACGATGTTTGGGGCCATCTAGCGATAATACTATTATGGGTAAGAGATGGTTTGTTACATTCATTGATGATCACATAAGAATTTTGTTGGGTGCATCTGTTAAAGACAAATCGGAAGTAGAACAAGTTTTCGAGTTTGAGGATGCCGGTATCTTCCCCTGGGGGTAGGTGCTGGTTCGGTGTTGAGTTGAAGACGTTTGAGATTAGCATAGAAGAGCACAAAGGAAAAGTGCATGGGAAAAATCTGTGAAAGAGGCCCTAAGTTTTCTTCATGGATCAGATTTGGAGGGAAAGGTCTGTCCGTATTGTTAGAAGGGGTTGAGTCATGTTGTGGGCTAAAGGAAAGAACTCCTTTCAAGAAGTTTTGGTCGGAAAAAAATAGAGACTACAGTTTGGAGCTCCGTAGGAATAATGTAGGGAGATTCTTGTTTTGCGTTCTAAGAGATGCAGAGAACAAGAGATTCTCCTTGGCTTTTCGTGAAGGAAGAGGGCTTGTAGGAGGCTGGAAAGTTCTTGCTAGTAAGCTGAGAAGCTTGAGAGTCTCTCCCCTGCAGTGGAAAGGAGCTCTGATGGAAAACCACACTCCTGCTCAAGCTTCCCCTAGCAGTAGTATAAACAGAGACTCTTCTTCTCTGCGGGATTGTCCCGCGCCTTGTGATGCCGTCTGGATAGAAGCTGAGAAAGAAGCACTCGATAGACGAGGAGTTGCTGGGTAGGTGTCTTGTGGGCTTCTGGGAGAGAGACTCTGACTGCCTCCTTGACCTTGCTTCCTTCGGGTCGTGGGCAAAAAGCTCCTGGTTCTTGGAAGGAAACCTCTGGCTGTCAAATGTGAGAGAAAATCTTCTGCTTCTGGAATTCGAATTTGCGGACGAAGCAAAGAGGGTGTTTCATTCAGGAGCAAGACGCTTCAGAGGAAGAAGTTTCTGCCTAGAAAAATGGAAGCCTTTTGTGGGATGCTTTGAGGGAGACAGAGGGGATGCGCGCCTTGTTTGGGTCAGAATTCTAGGCCTCTCTCTGCATCTTTGGGGAAGAAGCCTCTTCAAAAAGTTTGGAGACTCTTGCGGGAGGTTCGTGGTTGTGGATGAAAACACAGCCGAACGTCGGAACCTTAAGTGGGCTAGAATCCTCGTCGAAACTAGAGGGTGGAAACACCCAAGTTCGCTGTAGGTAGTAGCTGGTCCCTTTTGCTTCGCTTTGCAGCTCTAGTGGGAAGACGAGGTCTGCATCTCCACTGTGCTCCCCTCCCACGGGGCCGATGCTTGGAAGCTCGAGAAAGACAAGGCGGCCCCGTCACGCGCCAAGGAGAGCGTAGTGTCACGGACTTAGTTGTTCACTAAGCTCGTGCGGCACTTAGGCAAGTCAAGACGCTTGATCTTGCTAAGTCAGTCTTGCTCCTCAATGCTTAGCTTGCTAGGCTAAGGCACTTGCGACTCAAAAGCTTAAGAAACTTAGTAGGCAACTCTTTAAAGAATGAAAGCTCTTATTAACTCAAGAAAGCCTTTACAAGTGCTTGGAAGCTCACTTGCTTGGTTAGGAAGTGATTTGGGTGGTGCCTTGGCCAAATGAGGGCCTCACCTATTTATAGGCACCAATGGAACTCTTTGGAACCTTGGAGGGTTCCTTACAAATCAAGAATATTCTAGAACTCCCTACACTAATCTATGTACAACCCTATGTACAAGAATATACAAGAGATCTCTACAATTCTCTAGAAAGCCTTGGACTCCTCTCATGCCTTCCACCATAGTGTAGAGATGTGTGGACATCTCTAAGCATCTCTAGAACCTTCCACACTCTTCCCACCAATGTCTTAGTGTAGATGGCTCCAGGAGTCTCCAGAAGCTTCCCTCCTCCTATATAAGCCCATGGGGAGGGTCATTTGAAGCATCTTGTGACAGTAGGCTCCCAACCCTCCCCTCAGTCTCTCCGTAGCCTGAAAAGCTGCCCCCACTGGTCTTGGGAAGTCGTGCCCCTCCCTCAAACATGACTGGTGCAGCAGCCCCCCCCCTCCCATGCCTGCGACGTGGTTACAGGCCAACGTAAGGACGCCATGGCCCATTCAGGCTTGGCTTGTGCTTCCTCTTTTGGGCTTGGGCTTGGGAAGGGCCCTAGTCTTAGCCTCTTCGGGTGCTTTTAATCCCCTCGGCCCAACCCCTTCAATAGACTTAGGGCATGGAAGCCCCATCTGCTCACCGCGCGGAGGAGAGGAGCCCTCGCTCCTTCTCCTGCCCCTACTCCATCTTCCGTCACCGTCAGGACCCCCCAGAGGGAAGCGTCGCCGCAAATGGAAGCGCCGCCGCTTGCAAATGGGCCTTCTCCTCCCCCCCGTCGAAGCTCGCAATCCTCAAGGTACGCTCTCTCTACCTCTGATCTCCCCGAGAGGAGAATCCTCTTCTTCTACTCCTTTATGGGATTCGGGGCTTGAGAGGGAAAGGGGATCTTGCCCTGGTCTGCTGGAACCGACCCTTAGAGAGGCGGAAGCAACACCAATGAAGGATGGGTCGACAGTGGTCCTGAACCCTGATATGGAAAAAGATGTGGCAAAACAGAGAGACCTATCGGCTGCTCCTCCGTGTGTAGAAGGATGATCAGAAGAGGAGCTTTCCAAACTTTTCCACTTCAGTAAAGTCTTGGGAATGCCTGTCGAAGGGCATGAAGTTGAAATCCTGGCCCTGCTCAAGAAATTGAAGTTGAGAATTGGAAGTAACACCCTTAGCAAGAGAAGGAAAAAGAAAAAATCTTGCACCACCCGCTTCGAAAGAGAGTTAACAAAATTGGAATGCTCTGTTAGCTATGGGGGGGGACATCAGGGATAACTAAAAAATCAGGCCAGAGCTCTAGGGTTTTGATTCTAGTTGATTAATGAGAATCAAAATTCTCTGCTGGAATGTCCGTGGGCTTAATGATTTTTAGAAAAGAAAGCTAATCAAGGGAGTGGTGAGGAATCAAAAACCAGATTTGGTTTTCCTCTTAGAGACGAAGGTGAAAAAAATGTCTCTGCAAATGGTAAAAAGTGTGGGTGTAGGAAGATTTCTTAATTGGGCGTCAGTGGATGCTAGGGGTGCGGTAGAAGGCCTCCTTCTCTTATGGGATAACAGAGTTTTGGAGAATTTGGAGGTTGAAAGCAGGGGGTACTCCATCTTTGTTCGATTTAGAAATTGCGCTGATGGCTTCTCTTGGATTTTCTCTGGAGTGTACGGGCAGTGATTGGCAGCGAAAAGGAAGATTTTTGGGAGGAGCTTGGAGCCATCCGTGGCCTTTGGGATGACCCTTGGTGCGTAGGAAGGGACTTTAGCTGTGTAAGATTCCCAGAGGAAAGAAGGAATGCCCCTAGCCTCATAGCTGAAATGAGGAGATTTTCAGAGGTGATAGGGGAGCTGGGGCTGAGGGATTCTCCACTGATTGGAGGTCCTTTCACTTGGATAGGGGCTTTGAACTCTCAAGCTGCCTCTAGGTTAGACCATTTCCTGATTTCGGATCAATAGGAGGACCACTTTTCAGCCATCACACAATCTGCTCTACCTCGTATGGTCTCCGATCACAACCCCATAGTCCTAGAAGTTAGAGGTTTCTCTTTAGGAAAAAGCCCCTTTCATTTTGAAAATATGTGGCTGAAAATAGATGGATTCAAAGACCTAGTAAGAAGCTGGTGGAATGGGTATTCTGTCGAAGGCTATCGCAGCCACTACATTGCTGAGAAACTCAAAGCGCTTAAGAAGGACCTGAAAATCTGGAACAAGGAGGTGGTAGGCAACGTCTCTTCCAATAGAGCAGAGGTCTTCACCCGCCTGCAGTGTTGGGAAGCCAAGGAGAAGGAGAACCCTCTTAATCCTAGAGATATGGAGGCTAAAAATCTGGCTCTTGAGGACTATAAGAAATAGGACCTTCTGGAGGAAACTTCTTGGAGGCAGAAGTCAAGAGAAATCTGGTTAAGAGAAGGCGACAAAAATACCAAATATTTCCACAAAATGGCCAATGCTAGGGCAAGGAGGAACTTCTTGTCTAAAATTAGAGTGAATGGAGTGACTCTATCTTCCATTGAAGATATAAAAGATAGTGTTTACAAAACCTACCAGTCCCTCCTTTCAGAATCTGGGGATTGGAGGCTTAGTATCAATGGCCTTAATTTCAAGGGGCTGGGAGAAGGAGTGGCCAGCAACCTGGAAGTTATGTTGTCTAAGGAAGAAATCTTTGCAGCCCTTAGCAGCTGCTGTGGGGACAAAGCCCCAGGCCCGGACATCGAGAAAGCTTTTGACCATGTAGGTTTAGAGAATATGTGGTTGCTCCACCTTGATTTCAAGGAAAGTTTTAGTTATTAGTGGTAGAAGTGTCAGGCTGTTGGTTGGGAAGATCATAAATTCATAAAGAAGTTAAAGTTTGTTAAATCTAAATCGAAAGATTAGAACAAAGTGTTTTTTGGGGATTTAAAAGTGAGAAAAAAGAATATTCTATTAGACATTGTTAGGATTTGTTTTAGTGAGCAAGAAGGGAATTTGATTCTTGAACTCTCAACATTGAGAGCCTTAAGGAAGTAGCATCTAAAGGAATTATTGTCAAAGGAAGAGGTTTATTGAAGGCAAAAATCTACAGTTAAATGGATAAAAGGAGATTGCAATTTTAAGTTTTTTCATAGAGTGGCAAATGGGAGTGTGGACCCTGCATTTTGCATGATGCGTTCCCACTCAATGGCAAACTCGCTTTTTTTTTTTTATTTGAAAAAGATTTATTTTTTGGAAAAGGACTTGGAGTCGCCACTTATTTTTGTTTTATTTTTAAAAGGAAAAACAAATAAGAAAGAAAACCCTAAGTGTGACTCCTTATTTCGAAAAGACAGTCTATGGAAAACCAAATCTGGGTTCAAGGGTCAGGTTACTTATTAGGAATGTACGGTAAAAACCGTAGCACCCCTCTAAGCTCCAAAAAATGGGTTTCCACTAAATAAGTTAAATTAAGTGTGACAATTGATAGATTAAACATGGATACCAAACGAATATCAATCTAGAAATAATCAAACAAACAAGAAAGGCAAGGTGTGTACCTGAGTAGCAAGCTAATTGCTTCATGGAAAACAAAGGTTAGTAAACGAATACAGAATAATCGCATGTGTCACAAAGCCAATCAAAGTCAATCAATGTTCAATCACGCATGTTGGGCGCCACCAATGCCCAAATTATTTTTGCACAAATTCATTCCATTATTTGAAATTATGAAATTTATTTGTGCTTATTAAAAAAATGTGAAGATCGAAAAATTATTAAAAATCAAGGAAGTTTGTAAAAAATGTTTGCCGAAGAGAAAAATGGCAGCAAAATTTATTAAAATTTGACTTTTGTTAAAATTGTATTTTTCGTGACCTAAACTCTAAGGAAGAATGAGAAGTTGTGGAATTAAAATTATTTGAGAACTGGATTTTTTAAAATATGTTTTTAAGGACATGTATGAAAATGAGTAAAGAAAAGAAGCACACGGGCTTTGAAAATGAGCATAGGAGGGCGGCCATGCAAACCATGCAACGGAGAGAGAGAATGGGTCCCTAAAGTAGAAAGATGCTAGCAGGAACAGGGGCTTGTTTTTTGAGTTTGATCTTTCATTCTATCTTCTCTGCTTGTTCCATAATTGCTGTAATTTCTGTAGCAGATTTACTCATATGATTTCACCAAACCATGTACCCTTTGACCAAAAGATGACCCCACTGTTGGTAGAGATTTTGGATAACAACTTGTTGGGTCGCCAAAGAAATAGTTTTCTGTGTGTCTCTCTTGATACATATGGCTAGTAATGCTAATTAAGAGACTTTGGTTGCATCAATAGAAGCAAAGCTTTCACTTGTATCATGACTTTGCTCTTCTTCAGAATTTCAAGGTTCATTTCGGTAGGATCAGTTGCCTTTGTCTCAATTTCAGAGTTTTCCAGAGAGTTGCCTTTCGAATCCCTTCTTGAATGTTGAAGTGGCTGCTCCAATTTACTTGTATGTCCCATATTGTTCACAAAATGCACTTTCAGGTTTGTTGGATCAGTAGGAACAATTTGCAATCATCTTTACACGTCTCGTACGTGCCTTATGTGAACTAAAGGAATTAAATCATCCACCATTGCCTCTTGCCATGCATGCGCCATTCCTGTCCATCTTGGTGGGGTCCTTCCCAGAGCAGACACCACCATCATGGCCTCCCCAACCTTTGTAAGTGTCAATGATGATCTTGCGGCCAGTGAGCCCAACGTAACAACGAGGCCCATCAATCACAAAACGGCCAGATGGGTTAAGATGGAAGATGGTTTTCTCGTCTAGGTATTTCTTTGGAATAATAGGCTTGATGGCACGCTCTTTGAGATCAACTGCAATTTTGTCATTGGTGACAGTCTCGTTGTGCTGGGTGGAGATGAAGACAGTGTGCACAAAGGCACATGCACAACCGGGAAGAATTCATTCACAGGCCCTCCAATATTTTGAGATTGATGAGGTTGCATGCCAACAACGTGGCGACCTTCTGTTGGGATTTGTTTTTTTCCTTTCAATTAAGGAATCGATCCCACATCTTCTAGCTGCTCTCAATCCATGCACATGTCGAGATTCATGGAAATATGTCTTCCGAGGAACAGTGCTTCGGAATAAAAGGATCTAGCAGAGTGATACGGTTACTAAATTTCATGCAAATCACGGGAGGATGGTGACTTCCAGCTGCTAATTCTTTTGGGAGAAAGATCATATCTCCACGAGGTCTACTGTTCCTTTTATGTTTCTGAAGATGGGCTATTGAAAGCCTTGAATGCACCTTCTGCAATTGCCGCGGGGCTCATTGCTTATCCTTGGTTCAGATTCGGATTGTCTCTCCTAGGTTTGAGGTCGCATGAATCATACCACCATTGGAGAGATTTCCACATCCTTGGAAATTTGGATCATCACAGACAAATGCTTCAAGTTCTTCCACTAAGCTCAATCAGGCGCCCAATTGAAGCCACTCTGAGGATGTGCCCGTTTTCAACTCCTTTTGTTATTCTCGGACCGAAATGAAATTGGGCATTAGACTTATTTCGTCTAGAGCACCTGCATGGTACAGTTCAGTGAATGGGACTTGCTCTTCTCAAATTCTCATTCAAGAAGCTTGCCAATTTTGGCCATCCCATACCCAGTCTTACCCACTCCCATATGCAAATGATTCGAACTGTGCAAGTCATGACCCTCGACACGCCAAACAAACCTGCTGAACATCTCCTAACTGATAGCTGCCACACGCGGGAATGAAGCCACGTTTCTGCATTTTCTTTCACATGGGCTGGTGCTAGTGGCAGTGGAGAGGTGGTTTGGAT
This sequence comes from Vitis x doaniana, assembly GCA_030345155.1. Lineage (NCBI taxonomy): Eukaryota > Viridiplantae > Streptophyta > Magnoliopsida > Vitales > Vitaceae > Vitis > Vitis x doaniana. The sequence continues at coordinate 9,942,811 of CP128323.1, forward strand.
TAGTTGGAGTTATGGGCCAAATGGGTAGTGCTCGAGGACCCGTGCTGGATAGGAGAGACGGAGCTAGGTCGGGTATGAAATGAGAAGTGGTGGAGGTGAGAGAAGGGGGTTTTTGGTGAGCACCCCATTCAGTTTCCTGAACTATAACCCATTTTGGTGAGCACCCCATTCATCTTCAGTAGCATGGATTCATGAACCAGTAGCAGTCAAAAGGCAACACTAATACCCCAGTATGGTAGTCACCAATTCTGAGCAGAGTAACCAAGCGACTCCAGGAGCAATGAAACAACATCTACCCAAATTCAGAAACTGTGCCCATATGAAAACAATTGGCAATGCTAACAAAACCCTTCTCCTTGGGGGTACAAATAGTCACTAGGAGCAGAGAGTAATAACAAGGGAGCAAGCATAAAAACAGAGCATCAAATAAGCCAAAGAAGACATTTAAACCAAGCCCCTTTTCATATTGAAGTCGATGGGCTTATGTATGGGTGGGAAAAACCAGGTAGAAATAAGATCAAAGATATGACTTAGACACCCAAAGGAAAGCTAAAAAGGAACTAGATCACTCTTAAACAAATTTCACATAAAGGACAAGGCACAAATTTAATATAACACAGTCACACCAACCCAAAGAAAATCAACTGCAATCAATACATGGTCTAGCAAACGTACCTGAAAATGCTCTCTTCCAGTGGAACTAACTGGGCTTCAAGCTGCTCTGCTTCTTCTCCTAAGCATGCATCAAAACCACAGAAAACCAACTCCCTTTCTCTCCTCTGCCCCTCTCACTGTTCAGCTCATTTTCACAGCCTCAAACCCTCTCAAAATCCAACTCACTCCCCTGCTCAGCTCAAAATCACCTCCTTATAGCTCCTCTTGATCCAGATGTCTTCCCCAGCTCACTCTCTCCTCCTTTCTCCCACTTCATTTTCTTCCTCTGTTTCAACTCTCTCGAGAAAACCTTTTTTCTCCGTCCATTCCACAGTCCCATTCACCCCTCTCTCTTACAGCTCCCCCATGGTTTTCCAGGATCCCTCACACCATTTTCCCTCGCCTAGAAAAATGATCGGTTCTTCCTCAAAAAGATACTCAGCTCACCCTCATCCCTTTCTCCTCTTCCCAGCTGGTTTTTCCTCAAGCTCTCTTCCCTTTCTCAACGGCCTGCTTCTTCTCACTAAAACTTCCTCCAGCGGTTTTTAGAATCTCCTCACAACGTGTCACTTACCCATTGCTTCTTTAGAAAACCACTACCCCCACTAACAGGCAAGCTGCCACTTTCTGATAACCTCTCCAAAGATGACACGTGGCCCTCTAAAACCCTTCCATTTGGCAAAAACAAATGGGTGCAAAAAATAGTCCCAAAATGGGGGTCTACAGGGAGGCAAAATAGGAAGTTCATAAAGTCCTTGGTGTCTGAAGAAGGGGTAAATATAAGCAATATTGAAAATATTTTAGAGGACATTAGTGCATTTTTTTGGTAAGCTAAGCTTCAAACCCTCAAGTGATTCTTGGGGGATTAAAGGTTAGATTGGTCTCCCATCTCGAAAGGCTCATGTCTTCACTTACTTCAATGCACTTTGTCTCCTTCTGTCATAGGTTCAAGAGCTTGGTTTTTATTTTCCTTAGGTTTATTCTCAATTTTTTTTCAAGTTCATTCTTATACCTTTTGGCCAAATTTGTTTGAAAATCAAAAGCCCCTTTAAAGGTCCTAGCCTTCGCTTGGTTAGTGGTGCACAAGAAGGTGAACACCAATGACATGCTATAGTTGAGAAGACCGTACAAGTCTCTTAGTCCTTATTGATGCATTTTATGCATGAGAAGTGGAGAATTGATTGATCATCTTTTTCTTCATTGCCCTTTAACATTGAGGATTTGGCATAAGTTCTTCAGTTTAGCCAAGATAAATTGGGTTTCACCTAGGAGCATTGGTGATATGATGACTATATTATTTGGAGGGTTAGGGACTTCTGTCAAAGGCAAGACTCCTTGGCAAATTGCTTACCTCACTATACTTTGGATCGTGTGGCAAGACATAAATGCTAGGATTTTTTAGGAAAAGTGGAGAACAAAAGAGATGTGGGATCTACTTTACTTCTATTCCTCCTCTTTGTGGGCCTCTTGTGCTGTTGCTTTTAGGACAGTTCCACTTAATGTTATTCAACTTAGTTGGCTTTCAGTTTGTAATTCAAAGGGGGTGGATTAGATTAAGAGGAGTTGAGTCTGATTTTGAGGAGATTTGTGTATGCCTGTGTATAGTTCTACTTGCATAGTGGAGGTGTTTAGTCTTACTTTGATTAGGTTTTGTATGTTGTGGGAAGGACCTCTCATTCTCTTCTTGTACTGTTATAATTGTTTTATTGGAATATTGCCATTTTATACTTGTATTCTCCAGCATTTGCTCATGCTTTACAAATCACCAGTTTTTTTATCACAAACTACCATAAAAATGTTGATTTTTAAGGGATATAACGTTGATGATCAATGAGAAACTAATCGATCACTGCAGTTCATTTTTTCATGGTCACTGTTAGTGTTTTTTTTTAATTTTTATTTTTTTTTATCTCTATCCTGAAGAGTGTTATTTCTAGAAAGGTTAATATGTCTTTCTAGTGTAGTCAGGGGTACATCTTAGTCCCTGATGTGTCTGTGGGAGTGCTTGCTGAAGCACTCTCATGGACTTCTACATTTTACTACGCATAGCTACACCTTGCTAAAAGAATGAGACGCAAACAATAGGACAAGTAAAATTTTCTCAATTTTGAACATCTCTATGATGGAAAGTACTATTGTATTTATCTGCATAAACTGTTTAATTGGAGGTTTGTGAAACAGAAGCTCTCTTGATCAATCTCCAGAGACTATTTTCTATTATTCTTTTACTTTCTTTTTCTTTACTTTGCCTGGAATCCTGTTGTCCATCTGGTTAAGTTTTCAGCTGCTTCTGTTCTTATTTGATTACTATTATTAGTCATACATGACATAACATTATAATTTGAGGCTTGGATTTAATTTTATCAGTGTACAATTTGGAATTTAATTTCTCTGGTTAAAAATTATCCTGGGATTGTATTCCATTTAAAAGGTATCTCGGTTCTATTGTCTTAAACACCCAACTTCGCCATTTATACTACTGGCATGCCTGCCAATTTTTTACTATCTAATTGTTGTGGATTTTAATTTGTTTAGCTTGATTTGATCATATTTGTCATTTTTTCTTTGATAGTTTTTGCAATTTATTTCGTTTTTGTTTACTTTTTCAAATTTTAATGCAGGGTCAGCATGGTTTTTCTCCTTATAATCACCATATGGATGAACAGCGCCCGGGACCATTTGATAATATGTCAAGGTATATTTATGGATATGGTCTTATGGTCTTATGGTCTTATGGATATGAAAATCTTAAGGTTTATTGGTGCGCACATTGGCTATTCAGTTATGACAACCGTAGAAGTTCTCATCAAATGCTGAGTGATTGGATTTAGCTATTTTAGTTTTGTTTTAATGGATTTGATTCATTGTCACTCCATCAATAGGTTTTAAAATGCATCAGGATATAAATATTAATCAGAAAAAACCAATTCGGTTCTATGGACTAGAAAGCAAAATGATGGATGAGTTATTCTGCAGAATACAGAGTCTGACCAAAAGCCAGAGGAGGAAGCTTCAAACCAAAGAGAATAACTGGTGCAGCGGAAGGTTTTGAAATGAATTGGAAAACACTCAAGAACAAACATAAAGATCACAATAGGATCTGAAAATTAGGAAATCATTCTGATAAATTATATTGAACTGATTCTAACAATTACAATAAGCCTTAAAATAATATTTGTAATGCAAAAATAAAGGAAATAACTGAAATAGGAAACTAGAAATAGGAAACGAAGATAATTAGAAACTAAAACTAGCAATAGGAAACTAATGATGAACTTAAAATAGAACTTAAAATAAAAACTAATGATGACCTTAAAATAGAAACTAATAATGATCGTGTGCTATATCAATCCCTTCCACTTGAAGAAAACTCGTCCTCGAGTTTTGTGGCTGCAAAGAAAACTCATTCGGAGGAATATTCGAAGATATCAGTAACGTTGAAAGTACTGGAAATGTTCATATCAGTTGGAAGATCAATCTTGTAAGCATCACCACAATTCTTCCAATAATCCACCACAAATAAACCACCAATTTTGAGATGTGATAAGTGTTCCTCCTCATTCTTACTGTAGAGGAGACTAACATCAAAATAAACCACCGCAAAGAACCTAGTTCATCAACCGCATGAATGTGCTTAGCGCACTTTATTCCCCAAATGGCATCACTAGCAATTCATAAAGGCCATCTTTAGTCTTGAAAGTCATCTTCCACTCATCTCCTAGTCGGATGCAAATCTAGTGATAGCCACTTCGTAAATTAAGTTTGGTAAACACCACAACATCTTCTAACCTGTTAAGCATGTCATTAAGACATGGGATGGGAAAGTGATACTTGACTGTTATTTTGTTGATAGTGCGGTTGTCCACACACATGTGCCAGCTACCATCTTTCTTTGGGGTAAGTAAAGCTGGGATTGCACAAGGATTCATGCTCTCTCAAATCAAGCCTTTATCAAGCAACTCGTTAAGTTGTTGCCGCAACTCTTCCTGCTCAGTTGGGCTCATATGATAACGTGGCAAGTTAGGCAAACTAGCTCTAGGTACTAAATCAATATGGTGTTGAATATTTTGTATAAGAGGTAACTCATTAGGTGATTCATTAGGAGATATATCAGGAAAATCAACAAGTACCTCTTAAACGTTGGTGGGAATATCAATAGTTGATTTAGATTGGCCCTTAACCATCAATGCTATAATAGAATTTGGCTCCTTGACTTGCTTAAAGAAATCTGGGCACGTTATGTTAGTGAATAGTGGCTTACCTTAGTAACCAAATTGTTTTCTAACGATTGAGATTGTGATATCAAAACGATGTTCTTGTCAAACCACCAAAAGACAAAAGTATTATCTTAACCCTTATAAGTGGCATCAACATCATAGTGCCATGACCCCCCCAATAAAATATGACAAACATCCATACCCACCATGTCACATACGATCTCATCTTTGTAATACTTCTTGATTAATGAAGCAACTTTTCAAACCTTTAGTGCTTGAACTTTCGGGCCTTTTTTAATCCATGCAATCTTGCATGGAGAAGGGTGCTTCTCAGTCTTCAAATTTAGTGCTTTCACCAAAGCCTTGGAAACAACATTCTTGCTATTGCCACCGTCAATGATCACGTTGCACACTTTATTACAAATAGTGCATTGAGTTTGGAATATTTTATGTTGTTGAGAGTCATCTGGCTTCTTTGGGGTAAGCAATAGTCGTTGGACAATGCACACCACTTATTCTCCCACATCTCCTTCTGCAAACAATGCACCCTCGTAGATATCTTCTTCAAGAACTTGTTCCTCTTCATTGCCACCTTCTTCTGCAAAGTTAATAGATCGTCTGTTCGGGCAATTATTTGAAAGATGGCCTAACTGGTTGCGCCGGAAACATTTCCTAAGATTTGGACATGCATAAGGGTCATTATTGATTCGTTGTTGCTATTGGTTTCAACCTCGAGTATTAGGTCAATTAGGGCTGAAGTTCCACTTCAATTTTGCACCGAATTTTGAGTTGAAGGGACATCTTTATTGCTATTGTCATTGTTGCTTGAAGTTGTTGATCCCTTTGGAGTAGAAAAAGCTTCTTGGGTTGGTTGCTGAAAATTACACTAGGTGCGCACCATGGACCTATTGATCTAATATTCCACTTTCATTGCCAAATCAATTGTATATGTCATGGTCTAAACCCCTTAAAGAGCCAATTGATCTTGAATAACCAGCTTTAGGCCTCCAATATAACGAGCAATTAATCAATCCTCTGTCTCAGACGAATTAACACGGGCATTTAATCGATAAAATTCCTCCTTGTGTTCGTTCACAGTGCGGTTGGCTTGCTGACAATTTTGATATTGTTGGTATAAGAATTGTTCATAATCTGGAGGGAGAAATCACCTTTGTAACAACTGTTTCATCTTGGGCCAAGTAGAAACACATTTTCCTTGCCGTTAACGATTATATTGAAATTGTTCCCACCAAGCAGAAGCTCTGCCTTTCAACTTATACACCACAAGCTTGACTTGATTTTCTTATGAAATATTCAAATAGTCAAAAAAAATTTTGACGGTATGGACCCAATTGAGAGAAAATCTTCAATATGTAATTGGCCGTCTAAACTCGGTAAATCCATCTTCATCTTAAACTCTTGGTTATTTTGACCCTGATTGTTAGCTCGATAACTGAAATGGAAATCATCTTCTTCTCCAGATGAATAATCCAACCTTCATTGCTACCTTTTTTGAATATTTCTCTGTTGTGGAAGTCAAGAATCATCACCATCTCGAAAAGGTGGAAAAAACTCATCTTGTTCATAAAAAACCTTCACAGCCACTCGTGGAAGCTACCACCAGCCTCGAACTCGTTGTCGTCGTCACGCCACCTAAGAGCTCCCTGATTTTGACGCTCATACACCCGTAATGGAAATGGCTCGCTAAAATCGTGATTCCCGGTTGGACTTGTGCGAAAGGCGTCTCCATTGTCGATTTTCAGCCCGATCTGTGGCCGGTGTTAGTCATCATATCCGCCTTTTGCCAGTCGCCACGTTGGTCTGGTTGTCGCTCCATTTGGTTTGCGTTTCCCTTCAACAGTTAATGTAGCCAGCATTTGGGTGAGGTTTTGAAGAGTTTCGTCAATCTCGTTGAGTCGTTGCTTGATTTTTTCATACCTCTCTTTGTCGTTGATGGTTTGTTTACCACTAGAACCATTGTCAGCCATCAGATTGAGGTAAAAATCCTTGCCTCGATACCAATTTTGGTGCAACGGAAAATTTGTTTTGAAACGAAACGGAAAACACTTACGAACAAACATAAAGATCACAATAAGATCTGAAAATTAGAGAATAATTCTGATAAATTTTATTGAATTGATTCTAACAATTATAATAAGGCTTTAAATAATGTTTTTAATGGAAAAATAAAGGTAATAATTGAAATAGGAAACTAGAAATAAGAAACAAAGATAATTAGAAACTAGGAAAACTAGGAAAGAAATAGGAAACAAAGATAATTAGAAACTAAAACTAGAAATAGGAAACTAATGATGATCATGTGCTACATCAATAACAAGGACAATCGTGATGAGATGGCAAAAGCAAGAGGAGGAAGCTTCAAACCAAAGAGAATAACAAGGACAATCATGATGAGATGAAATCGAATAATAATAGAAAAGGTAGAACATCCTATCATAAAGATGAGAGAAATCCTTAGGGGGGTGTGAGATCTCTCAGAAAACCTTTCAAGTTAAAACTTGGCGTCCAAAAGGGAGAATGGCTGGGGAGGGAGTCTTTTGGGCCCAGCGGAAGGAAGCATTAATGGGCCCAATATGCTTGAGACCCTGTTTAATGCCCAACCTGTTAGGGCCCAGATAGGGATGAAAAATCGTGGGCTTCCTACTGGTCCAGTGGTTATTCAAGCCCACGAGATTGTAGCGCTGTCGTCTTCAATGTCCCAGTGCGCAGGATCTTCTACAAAGGTGGTCCTGCTGTTTGCAAGCTCTTAAGGTCCAGTCGAAGTTAGGGCCGGCGGGGATGAGGCTTTCTCTGAAGAGGATGGTCGGGCCTTTGAGAGAAAGGCCCAGTCTCTTCCCAACCCTAGCCCACCTTTAGCTGCAATCGTGGGCTGTAATTTAAAAGGCCCGTCGAGGTTGGCCCAAAGAATAGGAGAAACGAAGACCTCTGTTAAGAAGGGTTTGTTTCAAAGGGAAGAAGATGCTGCAGTGAGAAAGGGAAAAGCTCCTGAGGTTCAGACGAGAGGCTCTGAACAGAAGGAAGAGAAGGTCTTTTCAAAGAAGATGTGGACTACCCTTTTTCCTCCAAGTTTCGATCGTTGACAAGGACTTCAGAGTCACAGCAAGTCTCTTGTCCTCGGGAAGACATCGTTAGTTAGCGAGTCCTCTCTTTTACTGTCAATCAGCAAGGAATCGAAAGCGGTGTTTGGGGGAAGGGACCTCGTCGTCAAGAGGCAAAGCGGCTGAATGCAATCCCCATTTCGAAGAAGACAAAGAAGGTTTTTTGGGTCGAGTGGTGTCCAATCTTCGTGGTTTATCAGTCACGGATTCACCTTCTAGTCCAAGAATCAGAGGTAAAGGGCTCAACTTTGAGGGGATTTGTGAAACGTTGGGAGTGGAAAACTTGGAGGTATGTTTGTATTCACCTTTTCAGCCACCTGAGTATTCTTCTATCCCTTCTTGTGGTTTGGCACTTCCTTTGCCGAGTCATTCTGGTCCAGATCTTCCTAGTTCAGTTTCTCTTCCTTAGTCTCCTATGGAAAATCGAGTAATTTCTGAAATTTTTTCTAAAAAAGACGTTGGCACTTTTTATCAAAAATATGTTGGCATTCCTGTTCGTGATGAGGAGGAGACTGAATTGGATTTATCAAACCAGATGTTTAAGAGTTTTAACCCCAGTAAGTCTAAACCCAGCTTGCCTAAGGAGGTATCCAACCTGGTTACAGGTAGCCAGGGAGATACCATGGTCTCTCCATTGGGCGAGTTCCAAATAGATGGCCTGTTCCCTAAGAAAATGGCTAAAGTGTGTGAGGTTTTAAGTTTCACTGGAAATTAAGGTTTATTCCAAGAGGAAGAACAGATGGTCCACAGGTATTTGAGACCTGTTGGAATTGGTTTGGTGGTTAAACGTCTGTGAGTTTCTTCATGAAAATTATCAGTTGGAATACCAAGGGCTTGGGTTCAAGGAATAAGAGAAGGGTGGTTAAAGATTTTCTGAGGTCAAAGAATCCGGATGTTGTGATGATTTAGGAAACGAAAAAGGTGAAGTGCGACATAAGGTTTGTGGGTAGTGTCTGGACGGTTAGAAATAAGGATTGGGCTGCTCTTCCGGCGTGAGGGGCTTCAGGTGGGATCTTGATTATTTGGGACTCAAAAAAACTGCGTAGTGAGGAGGTGGTAATAGGATCCTTCTCGGTCTCAGTCAAGTTTGATTTGGATGGATGCGGACCTCTTTGGATATCCGTAGTTTATGGCCCAAACAGTCCATCACTTAGGAAGAATTTTTGAGTGGAGCTTTTAGACGTTTTTGGCCTATCTTTTCCCTTATGGTGTGTGGGCGGTGATTTTAATGTCATAAGGAGAAGTTCAGAAAAATTGGGTGGTTCTAGGCTAACTTCAAGCATGAAGGACTTTGATTGTTTTATAAGAGAATGTGAATTGCTTGATCGACCTTTACGGAACGCATCATTCACTTGGTCAAACATGCAAGAGTCTCCCGTGTGTAAGAGATTGGATCGTTTCCTTTATTCAAATGAGTGGGGGCATCTCTTTCCCCAAGGCCTTCAAGAAGCTCTTCCTAGAAGGACATCGGATCATTGGCCGATTGTTTTGGATAGCAACCCGTTCAAGTGGGGCCCAACACCTTTTAGGTTTGAGAATAATGCTGAGAGTATCACAGAGGAGATTTTACTTTACTTTGAAAAGCTCTACGCGAGTCCTACTGGAGAGTCTTGGAGTGTTGAAGGTTTAGATTGATCCCCTATATCGGAAGAGAATGCGTCTAGGTTGGACTCCCCTTTCACTGAAGAAGAGATTTCTTGGGCCATTTTTCAGTTAGATAGGGATAAGGCGCTGGGGCCCGATGGCTTTACCATTGTAGTATTTCAAGATTGTTTGGATGTGATCAAGGAGGATTTAGTGAGAGTGTTTGCAGAGTTTCACAGAAGCAGGATTATCAATCAAAGCACTAATGCCTCCTTCATAGTTTGGTTACCCAAAAAAAGTTTGACAAAGAATATCTCAGACTTTAGACCCATTAGCTTGATCACTAGCCTCTACAAGATAATAGCCAAAGTGCTTTCAAGGCTTCTAAGAGGGGTACTACATGAAACCATCCATTCTACTCAAGGCGCTTTTGTTCAGGGGAGACAAATATTGGATGCGGTTCTCATAGCCAATGAGGTAGTGGATGAGAAAAGACGATTAGGGGAGGAAGGAGTCGTCTTCAAAATTTACTTTGAAAAGGCTTACGATCATGTGTGTTGATATTTTTTGGATCACGTGGTTGAGAAGAAGGGGTTCAGTCCAAGTTGGAGGAAATGGATGAGCGGTTGGTTGTCCTCGAAATCTTATGCAGTCTTGGTGAATGGAAACGCTAAAGGGTGGGTTAAGGCTTCTAAAGGCTTAAGACAAGGTGACCCTTTGTCCCCTTTTTTGTTTACTTTAGTCGCAGATGTACTGAGCAAGATGCTATTAAGAGCAGAGGAAAGAAATTTGTTGGAGGGTTTCAAGGTGGGTAGAAACAGAACTAGGGTGTCCCATTTGCAATTCGCAGATGATACCATTTTCTTTTCTAACACTAGGGAGGAAGATCTGCAGACTTTCAAGAGTCTTTTGCTAGTGTTTGGGCATATTTCTGGGTTCAAGGTCAACCTGGACAAGAGTGATATTTATGGCATCAATCTTGATCAGAATCATCTTTCTAAGTTGGCTGAGTTGCTTGATTGCAAGACTTCTGGTTGGCCTATACTCTATCTGGGTCTTCCTTTGGGAGGGAATCCCAAGGCTTGTGGCTTTTGGGATCCAATGATTGAGAGAATCTCAAGAAGATTACATGAGTGGCAAAAGGTTTATTTATCTTTTGGAGGAAGGATAACTCTTATCCAATCTTGCCTCACCCATATGCCATGTTACTTCCTCTCTTTGTTTAAAATACCTGCTTCAATGGCTGCAAAAATTGAGAGGTTGCAAATGGATTTTTTATGGTCAGGGATTGGGGAAGGTAAAAGAGAACATTTAGTTAGTTGGGATGTAGTGTGTATTCCGAAGGCAAAAGGGGGATTGGGATTTGGGAAGATTTCTCTAGGGATTCTCGCTCTCTTAGGGAAATGGTTGTGGAGGTACCCTTGAGAGGGTTCAACTCTTAGGCATCACGTCATCTTAAGCATTTATAGTTCACACTTTAATGGTTGGGATGCTAAAACTTTAGTCAGATGGTCACATCGTTGTCCTTGGAAGGCTATTGCACAAGTCTTTCCGAAGTTTTCCATATTTACTCGGTTTGTGGTAGGAAATGGGGAAGGAATTTGATTCTGGGAAGATTTGTGATGAGGGGACCAATCTTTGGGATCCTAATATCCAAGACTATTTAGAGTAGTCTTGGATAAAAATATTCCTATTTCTTCAATTCTCGGTTCTACTCGTCCTTTCTCTTGGAACTTTAATTTTCGCTGTAACCTTTCAGATTCTGAGATAGAAGATTTAGAAGGCCTCATGCGGTCACTTGATGGTTTGCATCTATCACCTTTGGTTTCAGATGCCAGATCCTGACTTTTATCTTCTTCAGGGCTTTTTTCAGTTAAATATTTCTTTCTAGCCTTATCCCAATTTTCTTGATCTCCTCCGGTTTTTCTTTCTAAGTTTGTTTGGAATTCTCAAGTCCCTTTCAATGTGAAGTCCTTTGTCTGGTTAGTGCTCACAAGAAGGTAAATACTAATGACATGCTACAATTGAGAAGACCCTACAAAGCTCTTAGTCCTGATATTTGTATTCTGTGCATGAAACATGGGGAATCAGTAGATCATCTTTTCCTACATTGCTCTTTGACGATGGGGTTGTGACACAAATTATTTCAATTAGTCAAGATGGATTGGGTCTCCCCGAGGAGCATCTTTGACATGATGTTGATCAAATTTAATGGTTTTGGTTCATCTAAGAGGGGTATTGTTGTTGATCCCTTTGGAGTAGAAAAAGCTTCTTGGGTTGTGTGGCGGGAAAGAAACGCGAGGATTTTTGAGGCTAAAGTAAGGAATTCAGAGTATCTTTGGGATTCTATTTTTTTCCTTGCTTCTCTTTGGGCTTTCTGTTCCAAGGTTTTTAAGGGGACTCCCCTTAATGTGTTACAACTTGACTGGTTAGCGGTGTGTAATTCCCAAGGATTGGTCTAATCTAGAGTGCTAGCTTGTTTTACTGTGTGCATTCTTGTTTTTGTATTCTTGTAGTTTAGTTTTCTTTGGTGGGAGGATTTCTCATCTGGTTCATCTAATTCTTTTTTCTTTCAATATATCTCTTTGTCGTTTCCTTTCAAAAAAAAAAAAAAAAAAACCTTTTAGTCTAGAAGTACATGGCTTTGTCAAAGTATTTGCTCTTTGCTCTCTGGTTTCTGCTCAAGGAGTCCAGAAAGAGGTTCATATATCAGATTTTTGGTCAACAAGAATTTAATTTAAATGACCCTCTTTTTTTTTGAATGGCCTAGGAAATAATTGCAACTGATTCACTCTCTATCTAGAAATTATTGAAGCCCAAAGACCTAGCTAGGATCAAGCCTTCCAACAATGCTGGCACCTTCTCTGAAGTTAGTCCCACCTCACAGGCTTTGAAGAAGCTCTAACCACAACCCCCTTGTGATCTAGAAACAATCCACCGAAACCTAACTGTCCTAGATTAACTGACAAGAAGCCATCAAAATTAAGTTTCAGGTGACTGAGGGGGAGGGAACCTAATCAACATGCACCTTCATTATCCTCCTCATTGCACAATGAGGAGATTCTAATCTAAGATTATCACCTTCAATGGGGAGACTGCAAACTCTGAAGGGACTGAAGCCCATTATAAAAAAACCGAATAAACTGCATCTTGTTATGACTCCACCAGCCTTCATTTGTCCTTTTATGTCCTGAAATTCCCTTCTGCTGAAGCACATGATTAAATGCTTGAGGCTGAGAGCTCTAGAGGTCTCATAGCCACTACATATCATTTCCAATTGAAAGCCTTAACAAACCTTTTGTCCTTGGCTTTGTTAACCAATCTACTCAATACATTGGCCACAACTATAATGAAAAAGGGAGAGAGTGGTTCTCCCTTTTTAATCCCTCTTGGCATCTTCACCCAATCTTAGCACACCCATTGACCAGTACTGCAGAGTTAATTGTGGAGAAGCAACCCTAATCCATAATCTGCATCAAGATTGAAAGCTTTCCATGTCCAAAACATGATCTAGAAAGCCTCAATCAACACTACTATGAACCTTTTTAGGTTAATTTTAAGCACAATCCTGTTCTCTCCCAATAAAAAATTTTCATCCTCTAACTAGCTGCACTAATAACTGCATTTAGAATCTGTTTCACAAAAGCTCCTTGCAAGGGTGAAATGGTCTCTTGGAGAACTGCTTGAAATCATAAAGCAATACCTTAGCAATTATCCTAGAGGCTGGTTGCCAAGTTGATGGGTGTGAAGTTGGCCATTCTATCAATTGAGTCTTCTAGAACAATGATGGCGGTGTTGTTTCTTTTATTGACAAGGTATTGTAAAATTTGGGAATACCTTTGGTAAGCCCTCTCTTGGTAAGCCCTCTCTCATTGTGGGCCAACATTTTGGAAAACCTTTAAAGAGAAGCTACCAGGACTGCGTGATTTGTCTTGATCCACATGAAAAACATCTTTGATTTCCTTTTCAAACTCTCTAACCCAATAACACTTTCCTCATAGATAGGGGACCAATGCATCCCCTAAATCATCCACAACTCTTTATTTAGCCTTGAATGGAGATGACAGAAATATCTTAAGACTTTCTCTAGAATGCTGTCGTAGTGATGTCCAAAACTCTATCTCCAATGGATTTAAGCAATCTCTTCTTCCGTCAACTATTGATGACTTTGTGGAATATTTACAATAGCTTCCTTAATCCATTTTACTCTTAACCATTAGTCTTGAAAGACATCCTCCTTCAACAGGTTTTTCTCTCGCTTCAATTTTCTAGGAGTTATAACAATTTGAAATTATTCTGTCTGACTGTCTAAACCTTGAACATTCCCTTTTTGTAAGATCTTAAATAGGTTTTTATACTCTTTGGATTGGGATGTTAGTTTCCCTTACTCTTCAAGAAACCTTACCTTGTCTTACCTCTGAGCATTCCAATAATTTTAAATACGATTCTTTGACTTGGGGATTAACTCCATTTAGGTTTGAAAATATGTGGTTGTTTCCCCCAAATCTTAAGGACTGTATTGGTATCCACTGATGGTGAGGGCCCCAAATTAGGGGTTTGGAAAGTCATAATTTTATGGAGAATTTATTACAAGGCATCAAAGCAAAAGTGACTTGTGGAAGAAGTTCACTTTTGGGGATATTAAGGAAAAGAAGGAAACCATTATTAGGGACATTGCCATGGTATATTCTTGTGAAGGGAAGGTTACATCATCTAATGAATTTATAACTTTGAGGCTACCAAACAAGTGAGGTTCAAAGCACGACTGTTAAAGGGAAGAGGTATATTGGATTGTAGAACATTTATATTACCATATTCAATGTCTATGATGGAGTCCTTTCATATTTATAAAAAATTTAGCTGTACTTTCATGCATATTTTAATGGGCCCATATTTTTTAGCACCTTTCCTTTTGCTGGCAAATTCAGCTGCTTTCTGATCTATGTGTTCTACTATTCTCATCTTTACATCTCTTCGTTGTGGGCCTTTCTTCCTCCTTGACATTGGGTGTTTGGTTAGTTTTCATTTTGGGGTTGCTCTTTTGGTTGTAAATTAGGTGGTTATTGCCATATAGATCTTTTTGTTGTTTTGGCGGTGATGTTTTATTTGCAGTCTTTTTTTCTTTCCTTTGATTGTGGCTGAAATATTCTTCATCCTTCCTTGTACCTAAGTTTTTTATTTAATACAATCTCTTTCTGTTTCCTGCAAAACTACTACTCCTATATGAGGTTCCTGAAATGTACTTCGATGATTTAAGATATGAGAATGGCAGTGTATGATTTCTTACTTAACATGCTTAGTTGTTCCTATACATTTCCCCCAATATTGCTGGGATACTAGCACTAGCATCTTCATATTTTATGTTATTCTTGGTGATGAATAATCCTGAATCCTGAATCCTGATTCTTTATATTTTGTCTCTGATAGTGAAGGAAGTTAGTGCATGAATTAATAGTGCAAGTTCTTTTATATCCATTATTGCAACCATTTTTTTTTTATTGTTCTTCAGATATAATTAACAGGTAGGACTTCTTGTTTATTTGAATTTTTTCTTCATACTTATGAGTCATATTCTTGCAGGGCGGTTGCTGGCCCTATTAGCTCATTTGACAATGAGCCTGTAAGGACTGAAGAGAAAACCAATGGCACCTTGTTTCATCCTCCCAGCACTCAAGGCCAGATGGTTTCAGATGGTCCACTTCATAAGTCCAAGGTACTATGGTCCTGTTTTCTACTTGTGTACAGTCTCAATAATTCAACTTATCAGATTATTGTTATTTTTTCTTTGTTTTTTTGTTCTTACTTAGTTCTTTTGTTTTTGTTTCTAAATTTTAATGCAGGGCCAACATGACTTTTCCTCATATAATCACTATATAGATGAACAGAATTCAGGTCCAACTGATAATATGTCAAGGTATTGGCATGAATATGATTTTGTGGATATGAAAATCCTTAGTACTCAATGGTGAGGGGTACCAAACTGTTCACCATTGACAGTGTGCACAAGTTCTTATCAACCATTGATAGGTCAACATTAGTATTTTGGTTTTCTAAAGGTTTAAATCTTGTTTATTATATCATTTATAGGCAGTTGGTTAGATTTTGCTTCTTCAAATATGTGCAAAAATGTTTTTAGCTATATACTAAATCATACCAAATGTTTGCTTTTTCAGAAAGTTAATGAATTGCAAAATATTTGGGTGGTCATACTGGACCAGCATTGGTGTGTCCTCTTCATGATTACAAAATTTTTTAGCTACTCTTTAATGTTTACTTCAATGGTTCCACATTTTTTATAGACCAAGTTTTGCTGGTCTGTTTGAAGTCTTTCTGATCTGTGTTATATTACTTTCATCTTGTTCCATTTTTATTGTATGTGGTTTTCTTCCCCCTTTAGGCTGGGGTGTTTGATAGTTTTTGTTTTGGAATTTGCTTTGATTGTATATTGGTTGATTATTTGTATAAAGGAATCTTTTTGTTGTTTTGGCTGGGATTTTGTAGTCTTGTTTTCCTTTGTTTTTATTGCAGCTGAAGGATCCTTCATCCTTCCTTGTATTTGAGTTTTCCTTTCGAATTAGAACAACATTTCATTGATTCAAAGATTAAAAGTACAAGTAAGACCAAGTAGTCCTTTGAGAGAAATGACAAAGTACTACCAAAATCAACCACAAATCAGAAACAAGAAAGAGCAAAGCCCTAAAAGACAATTTGGTTTGGCGTCGCCTAGGAGTATTGGAGATATAATGATTATCTCATTTAGAGGGTTAGGGAACTCAATTAGAGGCAAGACTCGTTGGCAAATCGCTTGCCTCACTTTACTTTAGATTATGTCGCAATAAAGAAATGCTAGGATTTTTGAGGAAAAGTGGAGAACAGAAGGGACGTTGTGTGATCTACTTCACTTCTATTCCTTCATTTGGGCCTCTTGTACCATTGCTTTTAGAGGAGTTCCACTTAATGTTATTCAACTCAGTTGCCTTTTGGTTTGTAATTTAAAAGGGGTGAATAACTTTGCGAGGAGTTGATTTCGGTTTCTAAGTTATTTTGTGTATGCATGTGTATAGTTCTTGTATGGTGAAGTCTTGTCTTTGATCAGGTTTTGTATTTTGTGGGAAGGACTTCTCATCCTTTTCTTCAACTTTTATAATATAAATATTTCTTATATTTCTGATAAAAAAAAAATGCCTTAAAAGACAAAATGGTAACCTAACTTCAAATTCTAAAGTATAAGACTTGGGGAGGTAAAACTCACTACAAAAACCTCTAGCAAAGAAGCACCTCACTTTACTAACCTATCCATTGTTTGAAGGGACCCATCTGTAGCTTCTCTACACCATGGGAAAGAAAATTTTAGGTAACTATTTTTTACCTTTATAAAGTCCTAGATTTTTTAAGAGATTTAGGAAATTGTTATAACCGATTCACCTGCCTCTTAAGGTATTATTAAATCACAATAACATAGCCAAAATCAAGCTCAAGCAACATTAACACCTTAGCTTTGGTGACTAACACCTCCTTCACAGGCCAGGAAAAGACCCCTAATCACCCTATCCCCTTGATCTTCTACAAAAACCAATCTGCCTATGTTTCCTAAAGTATAATCATCAAAATTTAGGGTTAAGATGACCTGTTGGCAGATGTTTCTCACAACATGCACCTTTGACATGCTTCTAGTTGTCCTTAAAGATCTTTACATTCCTTTCTGAACATGTTACCCAAAGTAGAGTGACTATAGTCACTCTCTAAAGAACCTTACTTTTGATGGAATTTTCAAAGCCTTGAAAGCCTCTGATTTTTTGTAAGTGTATTATTATTCCCTAGTGAGAGAAGAATTACATTTCCCATGAATAGTTTTAAGTGGTATATAGGAGAAATCCTATTAATTTGTTCTTTTGATCAGAATATGTCACTCTAGGAAGGATTTCTCATCATTCACATATACCTTATATCCTATTTAATGAATTTTCTGTTTCTGATATTAAAAAAAAATATCAATCACAAATCTATGATGTACTCAAATGATCTCAACAAAGTTAAGAAGTTTGTGCCACAAGTCTAATGGTACAAAGCCATGAAGGAAAAGATGTTTAAATGTCTCACAATATCCTCAAAAAAATAATACATCACTTAAGACAAAGCTTTGTAAGGCTTTTTCCCTGATTGCAACATGTTACTTGTCTTGATCTTTTTGTTTGCCACAGGTTGAGCTAAAGCCTCCAATTTTGGTGGGGATTTGGTTTTCCAAATCAGTGACTAGGGTAATGAAATCGGAACTACAAATCTAAAACAAGCTAGAACGAAAGGAGATTGGAAAAAGATGCCCCATAAGGGTGAATGGCAATAATTGGATATTGAGAAAGGCTGGTGACATGTGGACATGTAATTAAACAATTGAGCTACCAACTTCTTGGAAGCTGAAATTGTTAGAATTTAGGCTTACAATATATATCATTCTCTAACACCCTCTCATGTTTGGCCCCATACTTGCACGTGAAGTGGCAAACAACAAGTAGAGGAGTTGTTCTATTCCTCACTTTGGGCCTCTTGTACCGTCGCTTTTAGGGGAGTCCTACTTAATGTTATTCAACTCAATGATGCCTGAAATTAGTGACACTTGTATGTTCTTGACAACTGCTAAAGACATCTGGGATGCAGTTCTCTAGTCATACTCGAAGGCATTAGATGCAACACAAGTATATGAAATTAAAGTCAAAACTGGAGCAACAAAATGAGGAAACAAGACAGTCACGAAGTATGCCAATATGTTGAAAAACCTATGGCAAGAACTTGATCACCATTGATGCATTGAGACATGCTAGAAATCTTGGGAGATCCTAGGTTCTAGCTCTAAATATTTGTACAATTGTAAAGATAAGTGCTACAGTTGTAGAGATATTTTCAAGCTGTAAATATTTGTATAGCTGTAGAGATTTTTTTCTATCTATTCTTTCCTTATCTATTCTTTTGTAATCTGCCAATATAATGTATTCTTGTACATGTATTAGAAATATATCACCATAATATTTTCTTAATTAGCTCAAACGGGATTCTTTAAGACAATGTCCTGAGGATGCCACAATCCTGAAGAATTATATTGAAAAAGATCGAGTCTATGATTTCTTAGTTGGTCTCAATGATGAGTTTGACCAAGTTAGAGTTCAAATTCTAAGTAAAGAGTTTCCAACTTCGAATGAGACTATCTTTATTATTCGAGCAAAAGAAAGTAGGAGAAGTGTCATGCTCGAACCCCAAAATATGGAAGGCTCAACTATGGTTGCTAACAAAGGGAGTGATCAGAAGGCTAGTACTGCTGATAACAAAAAGACTAATTGATCAAGATCTTCAAATCGTGATAACAAGGATAACTTATGGTGCACTTACTGCTAGATGCCTAGACATACACGAGAGAAATGCTGGAAACTTCATGGTAAGGCAACCACATCTAGCAAAGGGTGGGGCTACAATGGAGGGCAGCAAAGGGATAATTTTATTTTATTTTTGATAGGAAACGATAAAGGGATATATTGATAGAAAAAAGGAGTACAAGAGAAGGATGAGGAATCCTCCCACCAAAGAAAACTAAACTACAAGAATACAAAAACAAAAAAATACACAGTAAAAGCAAACAAACTCTTTAGAGTAAACCAACCCTTTGGAATTGCACACCGCTAACTAGTCAAGTTGTAACACAGTAAGGGGAGTCCCCTTAAAAACCTTGGAACAGAAAGCCCAAAGAGAAACAAGGAAATGAATAGAATCCCAAAGATACTTTGAATTCCTTGCTTTATCCTAAAAAATCCTCGCATTTCTTTCTCGCCACAAACCCAAATTAAAGCGATGCTCGCAGCTTGCCACAAAACTATCCCTCTCTTAGATAAACCAAAGCCATTATAATTGATGGACAGCATGTCGAAGATGCTCTTCGGGGGAACCCAATCCATCTTGGCTAACTGAAATAATTTGTGCCATAACCCCATCATCAAAGAGCAATGTAGGAAAAGATGATCTGTTGATTCTCTATGCTTCATGCACATATTACAAATATCAGGACTAAGAGCTTTGTAGGGTCTTCTCAATTGTAGCAAGTCATTAGTATTTACCTTCTTGTGTACCATTAGCCAGACAAAGGACTTGACTTTGAAAGGGACTTGAGAATTCCAAACGAAGTTAGTAGGAAAAGCTGGAGGAGAACCAGAAAATTGGGATAAGGCTAGAAAGAAAAATTTGACTGAAAAAAGCCCTAAAGAAGATAAAGGTCAGGATCTCGCATCTGAAACCGAAGGTGATAGATGCAAACCATCAAGTAACCGCATGAAGCTTTCTAAATCTTCTATCTCAGAATCGGAAAAGTTACGGCGGAAATTAAAGTTGCAAGAGAAAGGACAAGTAGAACCAAGAATTGAAGAAATAGGAATATTTTTATCTGAGACTACTCTAAATAGTCTTGGATATTGGGATCCCAAAGGTTGGTTCCCCCACCACAGATCTTCCCAGAACCGAATTCTTTCCCCATCTCCTACCACAAACCGAGTAAACTTGGAAAACTCCTGAAATACTTGTGCAATAGCCTTCCAAGGACAACGATGTGACCATCTGACTACAGTTTTAGCATCCCAACCATTAGAGTGGGATCCATAAATGCTTAAAATGACCTGATGCCATAGAGCTGAACCCTCTCTAAGGTACCTCCACAACCATTTCCCTAAGAGAGCGACATTCCTTAGAGAAATCTTCCCAAATCCTAATCCCCCTTTTGCTTTCGGATTACACACTACATCCCAACTAACTAGATGATCTCTTTTACCTTCTCCAATCCCTGACCATAAAAAATCCCTTTGCAATCCCTCAATTTTTGCAGCCATTGAAGCGGGTATCTTAAACAAGGAAAAAAATTAACATGGCATGTGGGTGAGGCAAGATTGGATAAGAGTTATCCTTCCTCCAAAATATAAATAAGCCTTTTGCCACCCATCTAATCTTCTCGAGATCCTCTCAATCACTGGATCCCAAAGGCCACAAGCCTTTGGATTCCCTACCAAAGGAAGACCCAGATAGAGTATAGGCCAACCAGAAGCCTTGCAATCAAGCAACTCAGCCAACTTAGAAAGATGATTCTGATCAAGATTGATGCCATAAATATTACTCTTATCAAGGTTAACCTTGAGCCCATAAATATGACCAAACACTAGCAATAGACTTTTGAGAGTCTGCAATTCTTCCTCCCTAGTGTTAGAAAAGAAAATGGTATCATCTGCAAATTGCAAATGGAACACCCTATTTTTGTTCCTACCCATCCTGAAACCCTCCAACGAATTTCTTTCCTCTGCTCTCAATAACATCCTGCTCAGTACATTTGCAACTAAAGTAAACAAAAAAGGGGATAAAGGGTCGCCTTGTCTTAAGCCTCTAGATGCCTTGACCCACCCTTTAGCGTTTCCATTCACTAAGACTGCATAAGATACCATGGACAAACAACCACTCATCCATTTCCTCCATTTAGGACTAAACCCGTTCTTCTCCAACACGTAATCCAAAAAATCCCAACTCACATGGTCGTAAGCCTTCTCAAAGTCAATTTTGAAGACGACTCATTCCTCCCCTGATCATCTTTTCTCATCCACTATCTCATTGGCTATGATAATCGCATCCAATATTTGTCTCCCTTGAACAATAGCGCCTTGAGTATAATGGATGGTTTCATGTAGTACCCCTCTTAGACGCCCTGATAGCACTTTGGCTATTATCTTGTAGAGACTAGTGATCAAGCTAATAGGTCTAAAGTTTGAGATTTTCTTTGTCAAGTTTTTTTTAGGTAACAGAACTATGAAGGAGGCATTAGTGCTTTGATTGATAATCCCGCTTTTGTGAAATTTTGCAAACACTCTCACTAAATCCTCCTTGATCACATCCAAACAATCTTGAAATACTGCAAATTTAAAGCCATCAGGCCCCAATGCCTTATCCCTATCCAACTGAAAAATAGCCTTAGAAATCTCTTCTTCAGTGAAAGGGGAGTCCAATCTAGACGCACTCTCTTCCGATATAAGGGACCAATCTAAACCTTCAACACTCCAAGACTCTCCAGTAGGACTCGCGTAGAACTTTTCAAAGTAAAGTAAAATCTCCTTTGTGATGCTCTCGGAATTATTCAACACTAGGCCACTTTCATTCTCCAACACCTTGATAAATTTCCTATTTCGCCTGCCATTAGCCACTTTATGAAAAAACTTTGACTTACAATCCCCTTCCTTAACCCATTTCATAGCTTTTTGTCTCCAATAAATTTCTTCCCTCAAAATTAGTTCCTCTACCTCCCCTTTTCTTAAGGTTCTTTGAACTAAAAGTTTAGAAGTGAGACCCCCTACTTGCTGAGTGGCATCAAAGTTAGCTCTATCATTGAGGATGCTTTTTTTCCTTGCATTTTGCTCTCCAAAAGAAACCTTATTCCACTCTTTCAATTTGGCTTTAACAAATTGTAATCTCCTCATGAACTTGTGACCTTCCCATCCAATTCCCATAAAACCTCTCCACCAACTTCTAAAGCTCTTTTTGAAACTTGGATGTTGCAACCACATATTCTCAAACCTAAAAGGTGTTGGCCCCACTTGAACGGGTTGGTATCCAATACTATCGGCCAATGATCCGATGTCCTTCTAGGAAGAGCTTCTTGAAGGCTTTGAATAAAGAAATGCCCCCACTCATTTGAGTAAAGAAAACGATCCAATCTCTTACACACGGGAGACTCTTGCATGTTTGACCAAGTGAATGATGGGTTCCGTAAAGGTGGATCAAGCAATTTACATTCTCTTATAAAACCATCAAAGTCCTTCATGCTTGAAGTTAAACTAGAACCACCCAATTTTTCTGAACTTCTCCTTATGACATTAAAATCACCGCCCACACACCATAATGGAAAAGATAGACCAAAAATGTCTAAAAGCTCCACCCAAAAATCCTTCCTAAGTGAGGGGTTGTTTGAGCCATAAACTGCGGACAACCAAAGAGGTCCACATCCATCCAAAGCAAATTTGACTGACACCGAGAAGGATCCTATTACCACCTCCTCACTGCGCAGTTTTTAAGAGTCCCAAATAATCAAAATCCCACCTGAAGCCCCGCACGCCGGAAGAGCAACCCATTCCTTATTTCTGACCGTCCAAACACTACCCACAAACCTTCTATCACACTCCACATTTTTTGGTTCCTGAATCATCAGAAAATCTTTAACCACCCTTCGCTTTTTCCTTGATCCCAAACCCCTGGTATTCCAACTGATTATTTTCATGGAGAAACCTCACATACCATAAACTACCAAATCGGTTCCAACAGGTCTCACATACTTGTGGAGCATCTGCTATTCCTCCTGGAATAAACCTTAATATCCAGAGAACTTAAAACCTCATGCACTTTAGCCATTTTCCTGGGGGACAAGCCTTCTATTTGGAACTTGCCCGATGGGGAGACCATAGTATCACCTTGGCTTACTGTAACCAGGTTGGAAACCTCCTTAGGCAAGTTGGGTTTAGACTTAATGGGGTTAAAATTCTCGGACATCTGGTTTGAATAAGCAAATTGGGCCTCCACCACATCAAGGATAGGATTGCCAATAGATTTTTGATAAAAAGTGCCAACACCTTTTTTAGAAAAAATTTCAGAAATTACTCAATTTTCCATAGGAGACTGAAAATTAAAGACTGAACAATGAAGATCTGGACCAGAGGGAGGCGGCGAAGGAAGTGCCAAACCACAAGAAGAGAGAAAAGAAGACTCGGGTGACTGAGAAGGTGAAGACAAAGGGATAACGAGCACGCCAACTTGCCCTCTATTAAATCAATTGAAGAAAAATCCCTGGAACAAGGTGGATTCAATTAGGAGGAGATTTAAAAATTACGAGTTTTGTTGGGAACTCTTAAGAAACCTTCAAGTAGGAAATCTTCAGGTATCTACTCATTGACACTTTCATGTAAGTTTCCTATTTCCATTAGATTAAAAGTCTCGGATGAAATCTTTGCCAATTCTTGGGTTTTAGATTTAGGTGCCACAAATCATGACTCATTCATGACACCAATTTAACAACTATAACCCTTGTCCAAGCAGTAGGAAAATAGCCACAATAGATGGTTTATTAACCATTATCGTGGGTTTAGGAGATGTCCAAATTAGTCCTACCCTCACACTTAGAAATGTGTTTCATGTTCCCAAGTTCACTAATCTTGTCTCTATATAAAAGCTTTCACAAGATTTAGGTTGCAATTTGACTTTTTACCCTACTCACTGTGTATTTCAAGACCAAGACTCTAGGAAGATGATTGGACTTGCTAAGGGACGGAATGAGCTATACTACCTTGAGACATCAAGCGAGTCATCTGTATTCTTTCTTTCTGAACACCACATTGTTAATAAAGAAAAAAAATGTGCCTTCATCATCATAGACTTGGACATCATCATTTAGAACTCTTAAGATTGTGTTTCCTTCTTTATTTAGGAAATTAGATGTTGAGAGTTTCTGGTGCAACGGAAGGTTTGTTTCAAAATGAAACAAAAAAACACTCAAGAATAAATACAAAGATCACATTAAGATCTGAAAATTAGGGAATAATTCTGAAAAATATATTGAATTCCTCTCTAACAATTACAATAAGCCTTTAAATAATGTTTGTAATGCAAAAATAAAGGAAATAACTGAAATAGGGCACTAGGAAAACTAGGAAAGAAATAAGAAACTAATGGTGAACCTAAAATAGAAACTAATAATGTAGAAAATAGAAACTAATGATGTAGGAAATAGAAACTAATCTAAAATGGAAACTAATGATGTAGGAAACTAAAAATAGAAACTAATGATGATTGTGTGCTGCATCAGTTTCCATTGTGATGTATGTGAACTTGCCAAACACAAGCGTTCAAGCGTTCAACCTTCCTCACCAATAATAATAAAAGAAGTTTCGAGCCCTTTCATCTAATTCATAGTTATGTTTGGGGCCCTTCCCCCGTTCCTAACATATCTAGGGCATGTTAGTTTGTGTCTTTTATTGATGATTGTATTAGGGTCTCTTTGATTTTCTTACTCAAACACAAATCTGATGTGGGTTTTGTTCTTCCAAACTTTCATAACATGATCAAAAACCAGTTTGGTGTCATTATCAAGAGCTTTCGATCTGATAATGCAAAGATTATTTCAGTCAAGTCCTAAGTCCATACTTTTAACATGAGGGAATAATTCATGAGTCATCATGTGTTAACACCCCATAACAAAATGGAGTTGCTGAGAGGAAAAATGACCACCTTCTTGATACAACATGAACTTTTTTGTTTAAAAAACATATGCCTAAATCTTACTGGAGGGAAGCTGTCCTAACCGCCATGCATCTCATAAACCGATTACCTTCTAGAGTCTTAGGTTTCAAAAGTCCCATGGATATACTTTCATCATTTTATCCTAATATGAGGACCACAAACCATTTGTAGAAAAGGAAAAAAAATGTTGTATATTAATTGAATAAGGAAGGGAAACACGCTTCCTTTTATAGAAAAGCTACAACAAATCAAACTAAATCTACAACTGTACACCCAAATTTCTAGGAACAAAATCAGTTTAAAATATACAATTTATGTCTAAAAAACAACAAATTATCCCTAAAAAATAGGTAACAATCAGATTATTCCTAAAAAATAGGTAACAACCAAATCTGAAAAATTCTGATAGGATTGAGATTCTCAACACTCCCCCTCAAGTTGGCTTGAAGATGTCATTCATGGCCAGCTTGCTTACTAAATCATCAAACTGCTTATTTGGAAATCCCTTAGTTCTACAACTTGTTCAATCGTAGGTATATAGGGCATAACAATCAACCCATTTTCCAGTTTCTTCTTGATAAAACATTTATCAACCTCGACATGTTTAGTTTTATCATGGAGTACTGGATTATGTGCAATGGCAATGACGGTTTTATTATCACAGAAGACCTTCATAGGTAAAGGGCTTGCAGCCTTAAGTTCTTCAAGTAATTGTTTAATCCACAAAACTTCACAAATGCCATGGGCTACGACTCTAAACTTAGCTTCAGCACTACTTCTAGCCATAACACTCTACTTTTTACTCTGCCAAGTCACAAGATTGCCTCCAACAAAAGTATAATACCTCGAAGTTGATCTCCTATCAATTACACTTCCTACCCAATCTGCATCAATAAACACATCCAGTTGGAGATGTCCTCGATTCTCATATAGAAGTCCTTTTCTTAGAGTCCCCTTTAAGTACCTTAAAATTCTGTACACTACATCCAAGTGTCCTTGATTTGGCGAGTGCATGAATTGAATCACCATGCTTACTGCAAAAGCAATATTGGGACGAGTATGAGAGAGATAAATAAGTCTCCTAACTATGCATTGATATTTCTCTTTGTCAATCACCTCTACTGGACTTGTTGGTTGGAGTTTCAAATTCGGTTCTATAGGAGTTTTTGTAGCCTCACATCCAAGTAAACCCGTTTCACTTAATAAGTCAAGTTTATTTTTTCTTTGAGAAATGAAACTACCTTTCTTGGATCTAGCAAACTCCATACCAAAAAAGTATCTCAGGGGACCCAAGTCTTTTATCTCAAATTCACGAGTTAAAGCTTTCTTCAATCTCTCAAGTTCTAGACTATCATCACTAGTTAGAATAATGTCATCCACATAAACTATCAACACAACAATCTTTCCTTCTCTTGAGTGTTTATAAAACATTGTATGGTCAGCTTGACTTTGAATATATCCTTGAAGCTTGGTTACTTTTCCAAATCTCTCAAACCAAGCCTTGGGAGACTACTTAAGACCATACAAGGACTTCTTTAATCTGTAAACCTTTTTTTTCTAGCTTTTCTTCGAAACCCGGTGGTAAATTCATAAACACTTATTCCTCTAAATTGCCATTTAAGAAAGCGTTTTTCAGATTTAATTGGTGTAAAGGCCAATTAAAATGTACTGTAAGAGAAAGTAAAATCTGAATAGAATTGATCTTTGCAATAGGTGCAAGGTCTCTTGGTAGTGAATTCCATAGGTTTGTGTGAAACCTTTGGCCACTTAACTTGCTTTATATCTTTCAATGCTACCATCGGGCTTACACTTGATTGTGAAAACCCACTTGTATCCCACTATCTTCTTCTCCTTAGGAAAATCAACAATTTCCCATGTTCTATTTTTCAAAAGAGCATTTATTTCTTCTTGAACTGCTGATCTCCACTCCGAGTTTCCTAGTGCTTCCTGTATAGTTCTAGCAATGAATAAGTGAGAGATATTTGAGATGAAAGCTTTATATTGTCCTAAGAGTCTTTGAGAAGACAAATATTTGGCAATGAGATGATGATTGACCATGCTCAAGATTGACTTGATTATTCTTAGTATTAGAATTAAACATGTGCCTAGTATAAACACGGAGCTCAGTGGACATCGGTTGTAGAGTTTCTCCCGCTATTTGTGATGCAATTTTATTTGGCATAGATAAATTAGTATTTCCCCCTTTTCACTAATTAAAACATCTATTTTTTGATTTATTTTAGGAAGAAAAATACTAGGTTTTGGTTGTTCTTGTTGCCAAAACATATCTTCATTAGAGCTCTCCCTCTGAAGAGTGGTTTTGTTATAAAAGGGAATATGTTCAATAAAGTTGACATCCATATTAACATAAATTTTCCTAGTGGTAGGATTAAAACACTCATACCCTTTTTTATTAGGAGCATAACCTAGAAAAATACATTTTTTTCGATTCTTGGATCAAATTTGGATCGAAGATGAGTTGGCACATGGACGAATACTATACAACCAAAATTTTTTGAAGGTAAATCTAAGGTGAGGCATATGTTTGGAAAAGTATTCTTAAGAGTTTGTAAAGGTGTTGCATACTTTAGAACCCTTATAGGCATTCTATTAATCAAATAACTTGTTAAAATTGCATCCCCCCAAAGGTGTGTAGGAACATTCATATGAAACATAAGAGCTTTACCTACTTCAAGTAAATGTTCGTTTTTACGTTCTACAATTCCATTTTGTTGAGTGTCCCTACAAGTTGATTGATGTAAAATACCTTTCTCTAGCAAAAAATCACCTAAACAATCATTATAAAATTTTGTTCCATTGTCACTCCGAAGAATACTTATTTTGGTTTTAAATTGGTTTTCAACCATAGAATAAAAATCCTGAAAGAGTTTTGCAACCTTATCATCAATAAATGTCACAAACCATTTTTTCCCGGTTAAAGTAGTAATCCTAGAAGGACCCAAACATCATTATGTATCAAATAAAAAAGCTCTGAGGCACAATACGATTTTATTTTATAAGAACTGCAATGACTTTTAGCCCAAAAACAAGTTTCACAATCAAAAGAAGTACAATCCAATCCTTGAAATAAGCTTGGAAACAAATGTTTTAAATAGAAAAAATTAGGATGTCCTAATGTATTATGCCATAGCATTATTTGATTATGCATAGGGATTGAACGGACACCACCAATAAGACCCTGAGCTTGTTTATTCTCATACCGATTGTCATCAAAATTGTAGAGATTGTCGATCAATCTAGCATTGCTAAACATCATCCCCGAGTTCAAATCCTGGAATTCACAAAGAGAGGCACAAACAACAACATGACAATTAGAATCCTTAGATAAATGACTTACGGATAAAATATTACAATAGAGTTTTTGGACATGTAAAACGGATTGTAAAACAATCTTATCAGACAAATGAATAGAGCCTTGTCGAGCAATATAAGATAAGCTTCCATCTGCAATACGTACTTTTTTTATTTCCAGAACAAGGTGTATAAGAAATAAACAAATGAGATAAATTAGTCATGTGGTCAGAGGCACTTGAATCTATGATCCAAGGTGTAGATAATGAAAGAGAATATGCACACAAAAGACTACCTGACTGAGCTTGAGATGCTATAGGAGTACCAGAAGTCGGCGGAGCAGGTTTTAGTAGTTGTAGCAGTTGGTTTAATTGTTCTTTGCTTAATGAGGGTGTCTCAGGAACATGTGCTTTAGCAGGGAAACGATTAGAGTCGCCTTGCTTATTAGTCTTCCATTCAATGGGCTTTCAATCAGTTGGCTTCCCATGTAATTTCCAGCAAGTTTCACGAGTGTGGCATGATTTATTACAATGATCACACCAAACTCTTGGCTTGTCATCCAAACGACGTTGGTTATTAAGATTGCGAGAAGCCGTTGCTACAGTGCCCAATAAGGCTGAGTTTTCCACAGGTTCAAAGAGTTTCTTCTCTAGCATAACATTCCTCCGACTTTCCTCACGATGCACTTTAGAGAACACTTCACCTACAGAAGGGAGAGGTTGTCGACCAATGATTCTACCCCAAACTCAACATTAAGCCCAACAAATAATTTGAATATCTGTGAACTTTCTACCATCTTCTTAAAATAGTTACAATCATCCGTATTTTTCCACCGATAGTCATTGAATTAGTCAAGATCCTATCATAAACCCTTAAGCACATTAAAATATTTGGTAACCGAATTCTCACCTTGACAAATATCGCCCAGTTTGAGTTGTAACTCATAGATTTGGGACTGATTTCCAAGGTCTGAATACATCTGAATAATGTTGTCCCAAAGAGCTTTGGGAGTAGGATAACACATATAATTCGAGCTAATCTCCTCCTCCATGGAATTTACCAGCCATGCCATGATCATGGAGTTTTCTACATCCCAAGTGGCATAGCTATGGTCCGTCTTCGCTGGTTCTTTGGTGTTACCAGTCAAATAACCAATTTTGCCTCGGCCCTTAATGTACATCTGAACAGATTGTGACCATCTGAGAAAATTGTTCTCATTAAGGTGGATTGTGGTGATCTAGACTGAGTGGGAATTAGAATTGGATGTGGATAATTTTGAGGAATTGGAACCAACAGTAATGGAAGGAGTAGATTCGGAAATTTCTGACATGGTAGAGAGATAGCAATAGAAACGAGAAAGAAAGAAGAATAGAATTGGAAAGAATGAGAGGAAAAAGAAAGGGAATAACCAATTAACTTGACTCTAATACCATGTAGAAGAGGAAAAAAAAATGTCGTATATTAATTGAATAAGGAAGGGAAACACACTTCCTTTTATATAAAAGCTACAACAAATCAAACTAAATCTACAGTTGTACACCCAAATTTCTAGGAACAAAATAAATTTAAAATATACAATTTATACCTAAAAAATAGGTAACAACTAAATCAAAAAAATTACGATATGATTGAGATTCTCAACACCATCTCATTCCTAAGATATTTGGGTGTGTGTCCTTTGTGCATGTTCACGGTCCAAACAAGGGAAAATTGGACCCAAGAGTAATCAAATGTATTTTTGTAGGATATTCCACAACTCAAAAGGGGTATAAATGTTATTATCCATTAGCCAAAAAGTTTTTTGTCTCAACAGTTATTGCTTTCAACAAGAGAGAGTCCTATTTTCCTGCTCATCTTTAGGGGGAGAATTCCATCAAGGAAGACAAGGATCAAGATTCCTATCTCATTGATCCCTTTCTCATTGGCCCTCTTATAGTCTTTGGTCCAGTGTCTGATCCTGTATTCATACTCGTACCCTAGTTCTTCGTACCCTAATTCTTTGAACTTGAGTCGTTGTTGCTTCAACTTGCTCCTGAGAATCGTATTATTGGCAAAGTGTACTCAACAAAGAAAGTTGCAATTCCTAAACTCATACATGTCTAAGAATCTGAACAGGCTTCTAGAAATGAGGTAACAGTTTCTCATCCTTCCTCATAAACTGAGTCAGAACTTTAGTCTAAAAAATTTGTTGATCAAAATCTCCCTATTGCCATCAAGAAGGGAACGAGGGAATACACTAAATGCCATTTGTATCCACTTTCCCATGTTGTATCATTCTAAAAGTTGTCTCTATCCCATAAGAGTTCTCTCACAAGTTTGAACAATATTCATATTTCTACCACTCTATCCATGACTTTATCGAATAAAAATTGGAGACAAGCCATGAATGCAGAAATGTAGGCCCTATAGAAGAATAAAACTTGGGAGATAGTAGATTTGCATGTAGGAAAAAACCAGTGGGATGAAAGTGGGTTTATGCTGTTAAGTATAAAGCAAATGGGACATTAGAGAGGTACAAGGTAAGACTGGTGGCTAAAGGATGCACTCAGATATATGGTGTGGACTATCTAGAGACATTTACTACAGTTGCCAAAATGAACATAGTCAGAGTTTTGTTACCCTTGACAACAAATTATAATTGGGATCTATAATAGTTCGATGTAAAAAATGCATTTCTGAACGAAGATCTCTAGAAGAGATTTAGATGGAAGTCTCTCCTGGATTTGGCAATGACCTAACCACAAAGAAGGTGCGTAAACTAAAGAAAGCTTTATATAGGTTGAAACAGTCTCCAAGGGCGTGATTTAGAAGGTTTGCAAAAGCGATGAAAAACATGGGATACAAACAAAGTCAGAGAGATCATATGTTGTTCATTAAGCATTTAGATTCAGGGGGAGTTACAACTCTTTTGGTATATGTAGACAACATCATCATGACGAGAAATGATGAGCTAAAGAGGTAGACTTTGAGACAATACTTGACCAAAGAATTTTAGATTAAAGAGCTAGGAAAGTTGAAATACTTCCTAAGAATTGAGGTTGCAAATTCTAAGTAGGGAATTTTTATTTCTCTGCAAAAATATGTATCAGACCTTCTCAAGGAAACAGGGAAGTTGGCATGTAAACCAACAAACACACCAATAGGTTGTAATCATAAGCTTGGAGAGGTTGAGGAAGATATTGTGGTAGATAGGGAGATGTATCAACGTCTGGTAGAAAGACTCATTTATTTCTCTCACACAAGACTGAATATAGCATATGTTGTGAGTGTGATTAGTTAATTCATGCACAGTCCAAAAGAGGTTCATCTACAAGCTGCTAACCTAGTACTACAGTATCTTAAGGGGTCTTCAAGAAAGGGCATCCTATTTAAATGAAGCTCGGGATTAGTACTTGAAGCATGCACAAATGCAGATTATGTTGGATCTGTGGTTGATAGAAGATCAATTACTGGGTATTGCACCTTTCTTGGTGGGAATCTGGTGACATGAGAAGTAAGAAACAAAGTTTAGTGGCTAGGTCCAGTGTAGAAGTAGAATTTTAAAGAATGACCCAAGGAGTTTATGAACTACTATGGTTGAAGATTATTTTAGAGGATTTAAAGATTAAATGGGATGGACAAATGAGACTTTACTGCGACAATAAATTTGCAATCAGTATTGCACATAATCTAGTGCAACATGATCGAACAAAACACAGAAATTAATAGACATTTTATCAAGGAGAAATTAGATAGTGGATTGATCTGTATTCTTTATGTATCTACTGACCGTCAATTGGTAGATGTACTCATAAAAGGTTTAAGCCGTACAAAATTACAAGTAGGTGTATCCAAGCTGGGAATGGAAAACATCTATTCCTCGGCTTGAGGAAGAGTGTGGAAGAATGGAATTGGGGAAGTTGTGATTTTGTAGAAGAGAATTAGGCAATCCCATGATCAAAGGGATTTGTCCTAATTGAGTTAGGAAAGTTTCTAATTTAGGTGCTAGGATTTTTTGTATTTATATGCGAGTCTCTGTAGAAAATTTTAATTCAAGAAAAAGAATTTTTCACCTTTTATTCTTCCATTTCTCTTCTACAAAACTAGTTAGAAATTTAAAGATCTTTAACATTCTTCTATTAAATAATTAATCAAGAATAGATAAATGTTAAACTCTTTGGTCAACGATGAAGGCTGAAACCAAACTCAGACCTATGTCTGCAATGAAGGCCATCCAATATGTTAACAAAGGAGTCAAAAAATAAAAATAACACAGAGAATATTTGTGAGAATATTTCTGTTATTTGAGGCCAAGATCAAGGTTGAGGGGGGAGGTAGAGGTAAGACGTAAGTTGATAGGCAATGCACACATTGTGGCAGAAGTAATCATATCTCTGATAAATTTAAGGATAAGTTCAGCCATCCTATGTAATTTAATCTGGTTTTCCCCTTTTCTAATGATGGAATTTATGTTCCTATGGGTGGTAAATAGGAAATATATTACCTTCCCTTTAGATGACTACAACAAACTAGTGTAACTATATTGAGAGATTTCCTCTCAATCCAGCATCAGTGCTCTTGTTGCCACCTTGGCACATCTAGATATGTATGCTCTTCTTACCTAACTTATTTTCTCTTGAAATTCCTTGATCTACATCTAGCAAAGTTCCTCCATAGTTGTCCATAATCCATTCAACCTTACTTTCTTAAAACCTAGTGAAATGGAACTCCAAGTTTATGCCCATGATGGAAAACTAAATTCCACCCTCGCTTACTTCTCCTAGAGTTCATAGTGCTCCCTAG
Source organism: Vitis x doaniana (assembly GCA_030345155.1). Classification (NCBI taxonomy): domain Eukaryota; kingdom Viridiplantae; phylum Streptophyta; class Magnoliopsida; order Vitales; family Vitaceae; genus Vitis; species Vitis x doaniana. Next base: position 9,975,776 of record CP128323.1, read on the forward strand.
CACAAAAAATGCCTCTCTCTCTCTCTCTCTCTCTCTCTCTCTCTCTCTCTCTCTCTCTCTCTCTCTCTCTCTTTCTTTTCCCTCTTATAATTTTTCTTTGACATTTGGAACAATACGATCTCTATCTTTTCCTATGAAAGAAAATTCTCTCTCTCTCTTTCTCCCTCCTCCCCTCTCCTTTCTCTTTTACTCATTCATTATTTTTCCTTGATATTTTAGAATGAGACAATCACTTTTTGATGCCTATAAAAGAAAAAGGTCTTGTGGAATCCATGCAAAACTTTCAATAATTTAAGATATTATAATGGAATCATATGCTTCCTTTTCTAACATATTTTGTTTTTCCTCTTACCTTTTTTTTCTCAAGTATTCCTGGAAAACCAGCAATAGTATTACCAAATTTTGTATTTCTCTTGGTGGTGAATTATTCTGAATCCTGAATATATGTCTATGATTAGTTTGTCTTTTGTAGTGAAGGAAATTGGACATAAATAAATATGGAAGCACTTCTTGTTCTTCCCATGTACACATTATTTATATTTTTTCAGGAACGTTGCTGGTCCTATTCCGTATGGTTCATTTGACAAAGGTTTCACAGACATGAGAGCAGAAGAGAATAGTAATGGCATCTTGTTTCATCATCCCACCACATCTGAGCAGATTGCTTCCAGTGATTCAGAAGGTAATGCACATGTTTTATTTTTATTTGTATAACAAGTGCATGTTTTGGTAGAATCTAATATGCTGTATTATCATTAGAAGAGCACCCTGGAATAGACGGTTTTCAAATCATTGGAGATGCTAAACCAGGATGCGGACTTCTAGCATGTGGTTTTCCTGTACGAGGGACTTCTCTTTGTATATTTCAGGTGAAATTATTTTAAGATCATCTATACAAACCTCTCTCAAGCTGTTTTTCATATATTATGGGTATTTATGTCAATGATGTTTGGTTGCATTTCAGTGGATTCGGCATCTTCAAGATGGCACATTACAGTATATTGAAGGTAAATAATAATTGATTTCAACATGCTGAATAGTAGCCTTTGTGAGTGCTTTTTTTTTCGTATAGTCTAGTTTGTGTCTAGAAATTTACCTTATATTATTTTATTTATTTTTGTTTGTTATTCAGGTGCCACAAATCCAGAATATGTAGTCACTGCTGATGATGTCGATAAACTGATTTCTGTTGAGTGTGTTCCAATGGATGACAATGGCCGACAGGTTTTTTTTATGCTTTTTATCTGTATCTTTGAATAGCTAAGTTTTATTCTTTTATGTTCTACTGTGCAATCTGTTCAAGCATAATTTAGCATAGAGATCCATTCATAATGTTGCCAATTGATACAGGAAATTGTCCGTTCAAACTGCATAAAATACTATTAATTCTTGAAAAAAATTTAATTTGCTTTGGCAGGTGTGATGGAATGAGTTTTCAACTATTGTCCATTTTACTAACATTTCTTAAATTTCTAACTAGTAATGGTGGCTTTCCTATTGTTATGCTTTTTAATTATACAACATGCAAACATTGAGCCAACGTCATTCCAACCTCATTGTGAACATTATTTCCTAACTCGTATTGACCATGACCTTGAATCATTCCTTATGTGGAACCAATCCCTTTCTGTTAATGCACATGTTTCTCTGTGGCCAGCTTCAACTTCCCAAAACAAGTATATATAATATTACAAGCCTTATGTTAGACCCTTTGACACAAACCATGAGACACTAAGGGGCCTCATGGGTGGGTCCCTTGCGCCCATGAGGGAAACCCCAAGAGAAGGAACAAGGTGACTAAATGTTTGTGGCATCAGATTGGATGAAAGCTTGCAGCACTTAGGCGGGTGCATGGAGCCGCTCATGGAACATGCACAACATGCAGGCCAAGGGTAGGGCTTGGCACACAAGGGCTGCCTGCACTAGTGTATGCGGAAACAACACAAGGGCATGTTGCCTCGGCTTAGATGGGTGAACCCAAAAGAGAGCTTGGACGACACACAAGCTATATATGTAGATGCATGGGCAGCAGCTTGAAGAGAGAGACTCTTGATGTGCGAGACTAGTCAAAGTAGGAGATTGAGTCCTAATGCACAAGGGAAGAGACTCCTGATGCACGAGGAGATAAAATCCTGAAGCACAAGAACTCGAGATTGAGTAGGAGTCCTTATTTCTAATTTTAGCCTAAGTAGGACTCAAAGTCTTAGTAGGAATGGTCGGTGCCATGGCCTATGAGGAAGAGTCCTAGTTGAACTAGGATGAGGAGTCCTAGTCTAACAAGGAGTGGGTAGCAGCCACTTTATAAAAGGGGGATGGGAGAGCCTCCTTGAGAACATGTACATTCACACATTCATACGGAGGGATCTAGAGAAGGAGATCAAGAGACAGCTTACCGACACCATTGTGGGAGCCTTGTTAATTTATTTCTTGTATTCTTATTTAGAGTAGCAATAAAATACAAGTTGGGGTTGATGCCCTGTAATTTGGTGTGTGCTTGTGTGGGTTCTTTTAATCTAATCTCGTGTGGGTTTTGGAAGGCTGGCCTAGAGGGGTGTCTAGGTGCTGCACAGACGTGAAAAATTATAAGGGAGTTTTGGCGCCTGTGACACCTTACTACTACAAGTAATAATTTGGTGCTCTCTGAGTATTTATTACTGCCACACTCTCATCCATTGGTAGATAATGGATCGACTTCCTCTTCTTAATCATCATAATACTTGGTGTCTGTGTTGATGGCATGGAAAATGGGGCTCCATAGCCTCCATATCAGTTTCCTTTTCTAGAGAAATTTGCTCTTGAGTTTACGAAATCATCATCAAAAGAATATCCTTGACGAGGCGTGAGATGATGGATGTTGGAGATATCAATAGTGTGAAGAGCTAGGCAGCTTCAAATGATAAGCATTATTAGTGATCTTTTGGAGAATCTTGTGTGATCCAATTTTCAATGGCTCAATTTGCTACCTTAAATTGCTAATTTTCTATTTTTTGTCATCGTAGCAAAGTTCTATTTCTAGTGATCTTTTGGAGAATCTTGTGTGATCCAATTTTCAATGGCTCAATTTGCTACCTTAAACTGCTAATTTTCTATTTTTTGTCATCGTGGCAAAGTTCTATTTCTTGTTATCATGGTCAAAGGAAGTTTCCAACATCAAGCACTGATCGGCATTATATTTCTTGTATAAGCTTTATACTTCCCCATCAATACGTTTCTTGACATCCTCATAAACATGGTCAACCGTGTAGTTGGCAGTCATCCAAGGGTCCCTTTTTTCTTCTTATCTTAGAAAGATAAGGACAAGAAGGATGGGCAATCCCTCAAGGAGATATAAAAAGGTCAATCAAACCCCACTGAGGGAAAGAAATACAGAGAGAAATATAGAACACTTAAGGGGGAAGAAAGTCTTTGAACAAGGAGACTAAATGCATGGCTCCTTTTTTGGCTAACCATTCTGCAACTTGGTCGGCTTAATGGGGAACCCAAGAGAGGGAGCAACCTAGCTCACTAACAACATCTAAGATTTTGTGTATCCAATTGTCAAACTTTCATGAACCTCTTTCCTTATTAATGATCCAAGATATAATAGTAGTAGAATCTCCCTCTATTGTTAGGGTAGAGAGGCTTAAAGTTTTCACTTGTAGCAACCCCTCCAACAATGGCAAAAGCTCTACCTCAATAACCAACCCCACACTCGCATGCTTAGAGAAATCTCTCAACGTTGTGCCAAAAGTGATCCCTAATCACACCTCCAATACCCATTTGACTAAGGTTACCTAAAAAACATCCATCAAAGTTTAACTTTACTAAACCTATTGGACAGGGGGACCAACTAATCACAACTTTCTTCCTTGATTTGTTTGAGAATAAAACATTTTTCCAATCCAACATTTAAAGAAACAAAGGAACATCTTCAAAAGGCTTGGTGATCGAGACCTAAAGGGGAAAGAGAAAGTAAATCAAGTCCCAAATGGCATCCACCTATCTCCACCTATCTTAAAAAATCCTTGCATTCCTTTCCAACCATGTAAACCAAATCAAAGATAGTATGACCACTTGCAATAGGATATTCCCTGTTGGAATGCTTCCAAAGCCCTTAAAGGAGATAACCCATCATTTCTGCTATGTCTCTAGGAAGAGCCTAATCAAGATTGGCTTGGTGAAACAATCTTTGCCAAAGTTCTAGTGTTGTGGGAGAAAATAGAAAGAGATGATTAGTTGATTCATTACTGTTCAAACATATAACACAATGATCCAATGTGAAAGCTTTGTAAGGTTTCCTCATCTAAAGCATGTTGTTGGTATTAACATCATTATTAGCCATAAGCCAAGCAAAAAGCTTAACCTTTGGTGGAGCTTTTGAGTTCCAGATTAAGTTAGCGGGAGCAAAGGCGGTGAAAACAAGAGAGAGAGAAAGGGGTGGGGGACTGAAAGAGCTTTGTAAAATGAGTTTACAAGGAAAGGCCCTAAGGATGTCAATGATCGAACTCTTTCATCTATAAAGGAAGGTGATAAGTACACAAGTTGAAAAATAGGGTTTCACGGGAATAATAATCTTTCATTGAGATTATTCTTTTATAGAGTTTACAGCATATACAAATCCTTCAAATCAGGAAACTAAATCACTGATTAAAGGAAAGAATTACTCCTAACAATTACTTTCCTAAAAATGCAAAGATTGACAACTAATAGCTAATTTACAGCTTTACAAAGTTATTTCTTTCCATATCAGTTTCGGTTTTCCAACACTCCCCCTCAAGCTGGCTTAAAGATATCTTCCATAGCCAGCTTGCCAACTAGAAAATCGAATTGCCTCTTGTGTAGTCCTTTGGTGAAGACATCAACCACTTGTTCCTCAGTGGGGATATAGGTCATACAAACCAATCCGTTGTCTATCTTCTCTTTAATGAAATGTTTGTCCACTTCCACATGTTTGGTGTGGTCATAGAGAACCGGATTGTGAGCTACTGAAATTGCTGCCTTGTTGTCACAATACAACTTCATAGGAGATGAACCTGTCATCTTTAACTCTTCCAGTAATCTTCTTATCCACATAATCTCACAAATACTATGAGCTACAGCTCTAAACTCAGCCTCAGCACTGCTTCTAGCAACCACGTTCTGTTTTTTACTTCGCCATGTAACCAAGTTGCCACCTACAAATGAACAGTACCTAGAGGTGGACCTTCGATCCACTATGTTTCTAGCCCAGTCTGCATCGTTGTAGGCTTCAATTTGTAGGTGTCCTCGTGACTTAAATAGAAGGCCTCTACTCGGTGTCCCCTTTAGATACCTTAGGATCCTGTAAACAACTTCAAAATGCTCTGGTCCAGGCGCATGCATAAACTAACTAACCATACTCACTGAGAATGCTATGTCAGGGCATGTATGGGATAGGTGAATCAATCTCCCAACAAGTCTCTAATAATGATCCCGGTCCTTCACATTCTTGGCTTTTGTAGGCTGCAGTTTTACATTCGGCTCTATAGGTGTTTCAGCAGGCTTAGATCCTAACATACCTGTCTCATCAAGAAGATCGAGAACATACTTCCACTGATTTACAAAGATACCTTCTTTGGACCTAGCAAATTCCATCCCAAGAAAGTATTTTAATGCCCCCAGGTCCTTAATCTCAAATTCCTTAGCAAGTTTCCCCTTCAGCTTCTTTAGTTCATTGCAATCATCCCCAGTTAACACAATATCGTTAACATACACAATTAAGATGACTACTTTACCTCCATTTGAATGGTTGAAGAACATTGTGTGGTCAGCTTGACTTTGAGTATATCCATAATGTTTTATTACTTTGCCAAAACGCTCAAACCAAGCTCAAGGTGACTGCTTAAGTCCGTATAAGGACTTCTTCAATTTGCACACTTTCCCAACTCCAAAACTTTCTTCAAAACCTGGTGGAGGACTCATGAACACTTCCTCCTCTAGGTCTCCATTAAGAAAGGCATTTTTAACATCCAATTGGTGTAAGGGCCAATTGGAATTTACTACAAGGGACAACAAAACTCTAATAGAGTTTATTTTAGGTGCGGGGGCGAAAGTCTCTTGGTAGTCTATCCCATAGGTTTGAGTAAAACCCTTTGCCACAAGTCTAGCTTTGTATCTTTCAACACTTCCATCTGCTTTACTCTATATTGTAAAAACCCATTTGCACCCTACAACCTTTTTTTCCTTTGGTAAATCTACAACCTCCCAAGTGCCATTCTTTTTTAAGGCATTCATTTCCTCAAACACTGCCAATTTCCAACTCGGTTCATCTAGTGCTTCCTGAATATTTCTAGGTACCACAAGTTTTGAAATATTTGTAGTGCTCTATAGTTGGCAGAAAGGTTACTGTAGGAGATATATTTGGCAATGAGATGTTTAGTGCAGACTCGGGTTCCCTTTCTAAGAGCAGTAGGGAGATGAAGGTCAAGGTCCTGTGTAGGAACAACTGGGGCTAATCCTAAACCAGGTTCGGGTGCAGATATTTCTGGACTTGGATCAAAGTGTGATGGTAAACTTAGATCAGTAATAGGAGAAGAAGAAGTATGTATAGGAGCAGGAACATAATAAGGGTTACCTGAGGCATTTAGAGAGCCATTGCCCAGGGCTTTCGGTTGACCATGTGCTGGGATGATCGGCTAGTCTTTACTTCTTCCAAGGACATTTTTCCTTGAATAAACTACGGGCTTAAGATTGTTTCTATTTTTTTTTTATTCGCAATATTTCTTCTTTTGACAGACCAATTTCAGATTCGGATTCAGTAGGCTTAGTTTCCTTATTTTCTTTTTCAAGAGAGATATCAAGAATTATGCTAAGCAAAGGTTCAACAATTTCCTAAAAATTTGGTCCCACTAATTTCTCCCCCTGAAGTAAGTTTTTGGTAAAATATGGGACATTTTCCATAAAGGGAACATCCATAGTTGTGTAAAAACGTTTTGTAAGGGGATTATAACATTTGTAACCCTTTTTATTAGGAGTATATCCTACAAAAACACATTTTTCTGCTCTTGGGTCTAACTTAGATCTTGACCTTTTTGGAATGTGTACATATGCAGTGCAACCAAATATTTTCAAGGGTAATTCAAAATTAATTCGAGATTCTAGAAATACCTTTTTCAAGCACTCCAAAGGAGTGGTATACTGCAAAATTTTTGTAGGCATCCTGTTGATTAGATATGAAGCAGTTAGTATAGCATCCCCCCATAAGTATTTTGGAATATTCATGTAAAACATCATAGCCCGTGCTACTTCTAACAAGTGTTTATTTTTACGTTCAGTTATTCCATTATGTTCAGGGGTATTAGAACATGAGGATTGATGTAAAATTCCTTTCTCGTTTGAAAAGGTTTCCAAAACTTTATTAAAGTACTCAGTCCAATTATCAGATCTTAAAATACTGATTTTTGTTTGAAATTGGTTTTCAATCATTCTGTAAAATTCTTTAAAAATCCTTTCTACTTCAGATTTTTCCCTCATTAAATATACCCAACAAAGACGTGTATGGTCGTCTATAAAGGTCACAAACCATTTTTTTTCCTGAAATTGTGGTTACTTTTGAAGGTCCCCAAACATCACTATGAAAAAGATAAAATGGTTTTGATGCATAGTAGGGTTTTGGAATGTAAGTTTTACGTTGGCTCTTTGCCAATAAACAACTCTCACATTGAAATGATAAAGGATCAACCTTTTGAAATAACATTGGAAATAAATGTTTTAAATAAGAGAAACTAGAATGGCCTAATCTGCAATGCCAAACCACTATTTGATCACAAACAGAAAGAGAACTAATCCTACTTAGTCCTTGAGCAATTCTATTACTAGGTAAATTATCCTCGAAATAATAGAGACCATTGATCATCCTAGCACTGCCAATCGTCTTCCCTGAGCTCCGGTCCTGAAAAATGCAATGGGATTCATAGAAGATAACTTAGGAACATGGAGAACAGATTTAAGATCTATTCCCTCAGAGATTTTTATTAGACCTTTTTCTGGAATAGGTGAGAAATTACCATCAACTATTCTAACCTTTTTATTTCCAGGACACGGTGAATAGGATTCAAACATGTTTGAGGAATTGGTCATGTGATTGGATGCTCTAGAATTGATTATCCATGGAGTAGATTTAAAACGACGAGATAGAGCATATAATTCATTACTTGTGTGTGCCACAGAAACACTAGGAGTACCAGATGTCGAGTTGGATTTCAGTAGTGCAAGAAGATGCTCCATTTGCTTAGTGGTGAAGGGGCTAGTCTCAACCTCATTAGCAGTAGGAATAATAGCTCGGCCTAGTTTGTCACCTGTTTTTCCTTTCCAATTCACAGGTTTCCCATGGATTTTCCAACAGTTCTCATAGGTATGGCGAGGCTTGTTGCAAAAATCACACCAAACCCGTGGTCTTTCATCTGATTTTCACTAAAACATAGCAGCTTTATTATAGCCTCCACCCGTGGTAACCAAGGTTGAACCTTCAATAGCAACTCCAAGTCCCTTCTTGCCCAACATCACATTCCTCCGACTCTCTTCTCTTCTAACTTCTGAAAAAACTTCACCAATTGAAGGCAGGGGTTGTCTTCCAATGATTCTCCCCCTTACCTCATCAAACTCGACAAGGCCAACCAAGAACTTGAAGATCCAATTGTCTTCCATGGTCTTCTTATGATGACGTCCATCCTCGGCAGATTTCCACTCATAGGTGTTGAAGAGGTCAAGGTCTTGCCAGATCCGCTTCAAGGAGTTAAAGTACTTTGTGACGTTGTCCTCCCCTTGTCGTATCTCACCGAGTTTGAGGGTTAATTCAAAGATCTGTGATTGATTCCCTAGATCAAAATATATCTGATTTAAATTCTCCCAAAGCTCTTGTGTTGTTGGATAGCACATGTAATTAGAGCTAATTTCTTCTTCCATAGAATTCACAAGCCATGTCATCACCATGGAATTCTCAGCATCCCATATAGCATAGTTCAGATCATCCACTGCAGGAGTCTTCTTTTCACCCGTCAGGTAGCCCATCTTTCCACGTCCTCTGATGTACATCCGAACTGATTGAAACCATCTCAGAAAGTTGTCACCATTCAAGTGAATCGTGGTGATTTGGATAGAGTGAGATTCCAAGGTGGTAGGTCTGATTTTTGAAGAATCAATGATGATGGGATTGTTCAAAGAAGGTTGAGGAACAGTAGTGGACTCGTTTGAAATATCCAACATGGTTTCAAAGAGAACGGGGATTAAAAGAGAGGAAGGAGGAGGGTTTCGGCAAGCAAATTGCTAGCTCTGATACCAAGTTGAAAAATAGGGTTTCACGGGAATAATAATCTTTCATTGAGATTTTTTTTTTATATAGAGTTTATAACATATACAAATCCTTCAAATCAGGAAACTAAATCATTGATCAAAGGGAAAGAATTACTCCTAACAATTACTTTCCTAAAAATACAAAGATTGATAACTAATAGCTAATTTACAGCTTTACAAAGTTATTTCTTTGCATATCAGTTTCGGTTTTCCAACAACACATGACCTAAGGTAGAGAGGTATCTAGTCAATTTCTTTATCTCTAGTCAATTCCTTATCCTTATCTCCTTTTCTTTCTCCAAACCTTGTCTTGTCCTTTCCAGCCAAAAAGCCTTCTAAAATCTCTCTATCTTTAGCATTTACCACCATCCTACTCAAAACATCCATAGCAATAGTGCAGAGAAAAGGGGAAAAAGGGACGCCATGTCTTAAGCCTTTGGATGCTTTAGTCCAACGTTTTGCACCCCCATTCACTAGAATGACAAAACTCGCAAAAGATAAACATCCTTGAATCCACTAACTCCACTTTGGATTCAAGCCTTTCCTCTCTAAAGCATGATCGAAAAAGTCCCACTTCACATGATCATAAGTTTTTTCAAAATCTATCTTAAAGACAACTCTTAATTTTTTAGAATAGCTTATTTTGTCTACCGCTTTATTTTCCACTAGAACAACATATAGGATTTGCCTACCTTAAACAAAAGCACCTTATGACGAATGGATAGTCTCATGCAAAATCTTACAAAGGCTAAAAAGAAATCACTTTGGCTATGACCTTCTAAAGACCAATAGTCAAAAACTTGAGTGACTAAAATCAGCCACTATGGAAATCTGATTTCTCTCGAGGACTATAGCAATGAAAGTAGCATTGGTTCTCTTATTAATGACCTCACTATTGTGGAATTCCAAGAGAACCTTCATCAAATCCTCTGTGATGGTGCCCCGTCAGTCTTGGTAGGACGCTAAGGTAAAACCGTTAGAGCTGGAGTTTTTTTCTATCCATTTGGAAAATTGCTTCCCAAGTTTCTTCTTTGGAAAAAAGAGCACTCCAACTATTTGACACTTCCTTAGATATTGGAGACCAATCCAACCCATCTATTCTCCTGGAATCCTCATCAAATTTGTTATAAAGATTGCTAAAGAACCTTGAAATCTTCTCAAAAGTACTCCGTCCATTTTACAACCTTAACCTTTCCATAGACTCAAGGGATTTAATAAATTTCTTCTTCCTCCCACCAGTAGCCTCCTTTTGGAAATACTTGGAATTGTAATCCTCTTCCTTGATCCACTTTGCCTGAGCTCTCTGTCTTCAATGTACCTTTTCTCTTAGCAATAATTCCTCTAGTTTAATAATTTTAGAACTACTTAATGTTGCTAATTCATCTGTCAATGCACCTTCCCCTTCACAAGAATCTACCAAGGCAATATCTTTCAAGATAACATCCTTCTTTTCTTTTATATCCCCAAAGTTTTCCTTACTCCAAATCACCCCCCACCAATCTTTAAACCTTTCCTTAAAATCAATGTGGGATAACCACATATTTTCAAATCTAAATGGACTTGTGCCCCATTTGGAAGGATTGGAGTCAAGAACAATTGGGCAATGACCAAAAATTGATCTTGGTAGAAACTCTTGAAGGTAGTGGGGAAAGTTAAAATCCCAATCATTTAAGAAAATGAATCTATCTAACCTCATACAAATAGGGGCATCTTGTGAGAGGGGGATCTATTAACACACAATCCCTATTAAAGCTATCGATTTTTTTAGATATCTTGCTAATGATGTTCAGCTTGTTGGGAACCCCATACTACTCCATCCCTAAGCCCTAGATAAAGTAGGATGCATGCAATCTAGTCCTAGGCTTCTCTGAGTCTAACACAACGAAAAACTTGCCATCAAAACTCACTTTTAAATATAGATGTAAAAACAACAAGTTTATACCCATGATTTGAATGTTCTTAGATAGAATCCAATTCGATGATGATGTCGTGGGCATTGTAGATCTCATCTACCTAAGGATCTTCCACCTGATCCTCCTTTCATAGATCTTGGCATAAGAGAAGGGTGGACTTTTCTTTATCTCTTGAGGGTGGTTAGGTTTTCTTTCTTTCTCTTTGGAAGACGATGACAAAAATTAAGGCCTAAACCCCCAAGGGGGTTTATATAGGTTTCCTTATGGGCTTAAGTGACTTGAGTCCAACTTGGGCTTAGGTCACCTAATCCAACTTATTCAAGTCTTAATTAATTAATTAGACCTATTGGGTTTCAATTAGGTAATTAGCCAAATTTAGAAAGACCATTTATAAGATTTAGTGCAATTTCGTATTTTTATTAACATGCCCTTATGCACACTTAAGAACTACAAACTCAAAATCCGTTAAATAAACTTGCAACATGAATTAGAATTTCAAACAAGGATCATTGAATCCTATAGGAAAATATTGGCTCTCTTATAATCTAATTCTAAAGTTAACTCAACATTCTACTAAAGAGAATTAATTTCACTCTAATAGCCTATGATGGTACAATGAGGCAAAGCTTGGATCTGTAACCTACTATTCATTGCATGCAGACTTCTCATGAACTGATGTCCATAATCTAATGAGGTAAGTGCTATCATCCTCTTAAGATTACCTCTCAAATCCTTGAGTTATACATCTTCTTATTATGCGATCAATTGACATACTTTAGCTCACAAAGAGCATATGTTAAATTCCACTCATGGGATTACTATAACCATAGTTTTCCTGATTAGATGTCTTTAGGATCACCTAAGAGGATACCTTGTCTCAATCCTATCATGGTGCCTCTATTGAGAATACTTGTTACCACCAACTTTTATCAACAGTAACCTAATCTATATGGAATATATGATCACTTTAGGGTCAAAACCTCTTATTGACTTTAGTACAACTTTAATGTCTTCTCAAGGTTAAGAGCTTATTGTCACAAGATGCTTCAAATGACCCTCTCCATGGGCTTATATAGGAGGAGGGAAGCTTCTGGAGACTCCTGGAGCCATCTACACTAAGACATTGATGGGAAGAGTGTGGAAGGTTCTAGAGATGCCTAGAGATGTCCACACATCTCTACACTATGGTGGAAGGCATGAGAGGAGTCCAAGACTTTCTAGAGAATTGTAGAGATCTCTTGTATATTCTTGTACATAGGGTTGTACATAGATTAGTGTAGGGAGTTCTAGAATATTCTTGATTTGTAAGGAACCCTCCAAGGTTCCAAAGAGTTCCATTGGTGCCTATAAATAGGTGAGGCCCTCATTTGGCCAAGGCACCACCCAAATCACTTCTTAACCAAGCAAGTGAGCTTCCAAGCACTTGTAAAGACTTTCTTGAGTTAATAAGAGCTTCCATTCTTTAAAGAGTTGCCTACTAAGTTTCTTAAGCTTTTGAGTCGCGAGTGTCTTAGCCTAGCAAGCCAAGCATTGGGGAGCAAGGCTGACTTAGCAAGACCAAGCATCTTGACTTGCCTAAGTGCCGCACAAGCTTAGTGAACGACTAAGTCCGTGACATTATGCAGTACAATAACTTGGTGAATCATAACTACCTTATAGCTAATGTCATCATTCACCATTGATCTTGTTTAATATGTAACCATACACTCTAGTGTATTCACCATAGGAAAGTCATCTCAATGACCAAGACAAGTCATCACTCCAATTAAGAGGTAGTGCACTACAGTCTTTGCTAGATTGCCCAAATCCATGAATCGACTGTGAATTGCTTATCATTTTGCAAGGATCTCATGACTTATATCTTCTGTGCAACTTCTAATGCCCCAAAGTCATGTACAATGCAAGTAAATGGATGTGAATGCTAAAACAAACAATTAATGCAAAATCCAAAACACTTCAAGAGTCCCCTCTATAGGGAAACCTGGATATTTCCATTCACATGCCCTGGATCATATTGGGTGCATGCAATCTATTCCTAGGGCTCTATAGATCTATCGACAACAGAAATCACAGCATTCAAAACTAGATCAAGAGGTTAAGGTGATTATACCTGTGATCTGAATGTTCCCCAGATCAATTCTAATCCAATGAAGAAACTCTATCAGCACTATAGATCTTGTAGACCTAGCATTGTTCTATCCAATTACTCTTTTCACAGCTCTTAGCACAAGAGAAGAGTGGTCTTCTCTCTAGAAAGGGAGACTAAGGTTTATATATGCTTTCTTATGAGCTTAAGTGACTTGAGCCCAACTTGGGCTTGAGTCACTTAATTAAGGTCATTTAGATGCTAATTAATTAATTAGCCTAAATAGAATTCAATTAATTAATTAGCCTAACATAAAAAAACAATTCATAAGATCTAATGCAACTTTGTGTTTTTGCAAAAATGCTCTTATGCATAGATATGAATTACAAACTCATAATTCCCATAAAAACGATGAATCAGGAGCTCAAATAGGGTCCATTGGGACCCATAGGAAAATACTAGCTTTCTCATATCCAAATTCTAAAGTTGATTCAACATCCCATTACAGAGAGTGAATTGTATTTTAGTATCCTATGATATTAGAACGAAACAAAACTCGAGTCCGTGATCTACTATCCACTATATGTAGACTTCCTATGAACTAGTGTTCGTAATCTAATGAGGTATGTGCTATCATTCTTTTAAGATTACCTCTTTAACCCTCGAGTTACAAATCGTCCTATTATGTGATCAACTAACATACTTTAGCTCACAAAGAGTATATGTCAAATTCTACTAGGGAATTATTAAGGTCATAGTTTTCCTTATCATATATCCTTAGGATCATTCAAGGGGACACACTGTCTCAAACCTATGAAATATTATGGTGCTTCTATCAATAATAATTGTTGTTACTAGCCTCTATCAATGGTGATCCAATCCATAGGGAATATGTGATTATCTTAGAATCTCACCCATAAATCAAAGTCATTGATGACTTTAGCACAAACTTAATATCTTCTCAAGGTTTAGAATCCATGCAATATAGTAGTTTGGTGAATCATAACTACCTAATAGCTAACTCTTTGCAATGAATGAGGCTTATACCCATAAAGGCTAAGAGGGAGTTAACCTTGTCTATTTTGGTAGGAGTAAGTCCCATGATGTGAAAACCACCTAAACAAGGGCAAATGGGGTTCATGGTCTGATCTTCTAGATGGAATAAGGACTACTTAGAAGAAGTTGGTGAGGGATTAAAGACCACAACATTTTCTGGCATAGGGACAAACTTATCTCTAATAGATGCACCACTCACAAACGTGAAACAACCAATTGGGAAAAGAGGGTGAACACCAATGCCCTTTGAGAGCAAAATTTGGAGATAGACATCATGTAGGGTGGGGGCATAGGGAGAAGAAAGAAAGGTGGGAGATGGGAAAGAAAATGGAGATGAAGAAGAAAGGGAAAAGGAAAGAGGATCAGACCTATGCTACATCCGATCAACCTCACCCATTCCACCAAGGTTCATACTACTTGTTGAGACATTAAGAAAGGAAGGTTGCACTTGGACAACTACTTGAATAGGCTCTCCCAAGTCCTCATCAAAAGGATCGAACACCAGGGATTCATCTACACTACTAAAACTTTATGGGTTTTGTCAAAGTCAAGGAGACCACAAGTTGTTTTACAAACAATCATCAGTAATGAAATTTACTGTTTTGATTGTTTATGTGGATGGCATAATTGTCACAGGTGATCATCAAGAAGAAATATATAGGTTGAAATCACTTCTTGCTAAGGAGTTTGAAATCAAAGATCTTGGTAATCTTTGGTATTTCCTTAGAATGGAGGTGGTAAGGTCTAAAGAGTGCATCTTAGTTACTTAAAGGAAGTCTACACTCGATCTCTTGAAGGAAACTGACATGATAGGTTGCAAACCAACCGAAACACCTGTGGATCCAAGCCATAGGCTAGGAGCTGAGCTTGGAGGTGTTCTAGTTGACAAAGGAAGATATCAACGATTGGTTGGAAGATTGATATGGCTCTCTCACATTTAACCAGATATTGCTTATTTGTTAGCATTGTAAATCAATTCATGCATTCATCCCTAGAATGTCGCATGGAAGCAGTACTATGAATATTGAGACACTTGAAGGCTACCCCAAGAAATGCCTAATCCTCAAAAAGAATGGTGAGCTACTTGTAAAGGCCTATACAGATGTGGACTAGGTTGGGTTAATCAAGGATCGAAGATCAACCATAGGTTACTACATGTTTATTGGGGGCAATTTTGTCACTTGGAGAAGCAAGAAGCAAAATGTTGTGGCTAGATCAAGTGTGGAGGCAGAACATAAAGCTATGACACTAGGCATTTGTGAAGTTTAATGGACTCAAGGTCTACTCAAAGAACTTGGATTAGAACTCGATGAACCAACAAAGATTTGTTGTGGCAACAAGGATGCCATTAGCATTGTCCACAATCTAGTTCAACATGAGAGAACAAAACACATTGAAATGGATCGAGACTTCATCAAAGAGAAAATTGAATCTGGGCAAATCACAACACCCTTTGTACCTATAGGGTAATAACTTGCAGATGTTTTCAGAAAGGGGTTGTCAAGTACCACACTTGATTTCATGGTGAGCAAGCTGGGAATACAGAACGTGTATGCACTAGTTTGAGTGGGGCTGTTAGAAAATGTGAACTTTTAGGAATAGGAAATCAGGGAATTTGTTCCCTTCCATTTGAGAACAGGAAATCAGGGAATTTATTCCCTTCCAGCTCATATATATCAACTCTACAATGTAGAATATTATAGTTGGTGTTTTTCTTAGCGTAGAACTATAGGACTTAATTTCCTTTTTTCTAATTATATTCTCTAGTTTCCTGTTTTTAGTCTAGAAGGTAGTCTATTAATTGTAGTCAATTTTCTTATCAAATAATAAGAAATTCTGATTTCCAACTTTCAAGCTACCACACCTTTCAGAGGCTAAGGGCGAGGGATTGAGGTTCATGGGTTTAAGCCTTTAATTCACCTTCTTAAACATAATTGTTGGGTTAGGGCTTAGGGAAGCAACTTGGGCTTGAGTCTCTTGTGTCCTATGAACTGGGCTGCAAGGTCTGGTGATGAAAGAAAGTGGATGGGCTGCATCATTAGAGGCCTTACCACCAGCCAAGCCTTTGGGCTTAATAATCAAGACTTGGACCAACTGATAAAGTAAAAGCCCACGAGAAAGGCCAATGTCTGAAATGACCTGGTTAAAAGGCCTCATTTGGCTGGATTCAAATTTTGAATTGGGTGCTTTCCAACTGTCCACCACACAGAACCATTGCACACCATATGTCCTTCTTGGGGCTCGAATCCTGACCCTTCTTTCTCTATGGACCTCCTGATTCTCACCATGTGTTTGTCTACTCATAAAACTAACTCGGTGAGATGACTCAGCCACAAACCTGTCTTCATCTTCTCCATCCCTGGCAATTGAGAGAAGTACTGAGAATCTGAATCCTCCATCAGAAAATTCCATAAATGCATTCATCCAAGACTTCATTACATGCAACTTTGTTATTTGCATAAACGCAGCTGTTGAAGTGCTTTGTAGTGTATTTAATTTCATATTAGGTGCTTAAACATAGAAGATGTTTGAGAAGTAAATCTATGGTTGGGATGCTTTTGTATAAGAGCTTTCAGGAGGATGTTTCATATATGTGTATTAAATAGAATCCTCTTCTTTACGATATCTTTTCAAAAAGAACCACTTTACTAAAAGTTACAATTTTGACAAATGGGCCTGTGATTCCTAAAGGAAGGCCTAATAAAACTGGGGTCAAATGTTTATCTTATCAGCAGCTAGCTAATTCTGGTTGACATGATGTTTAGCATGCATGAAGTCAGGTGTTTTTTATGTTTATAGATACCTCCACATGTTTTTTTTTCATTTTTATATTTATTTTCCTGACCAGTCTTCTTTGGAGGAAGACAAGAGGATGAGGAGGGAACTAATAACCAAGATCTAGGCACTGGAGTTATTGTGACAACTGAAAGTCTGATGTCCATCTTCTTTTGTTCTTATTACCTCTTGAAACCACTATAGTTTATACATCATGATGTATGAAAAACAACTACAGGCTTAAATGTAGTACAAACAGTAAAGTTGTCATCTTCCTATGTGCATATGTCTCTGACATGTAGCCTGACAGTGCTTTGGCATGGTTTAATTTGGTTCCTCTTGCTGCATCTATATGTCTTGTTTGATACTGCTCTTGTTTTCTGGATTTCAGCTCTTTCTTTTTTCTTTTTTATTTTCTATATTTGCTGTACGAATTCCTACTTATTTCTGCACTGTGTTCTGTTTTCAGGGGGAATTAGTAAAACGTTTCGCCAATGATCAAAACAAAATAACATGTGGTAAGCTTATTTTCATTACATTTTTTTATTATTATTACATTGTTTTCTACACCAGAAGATTCTTCGAAATTCTGGAACTAAAAATTTTAAAACTCGTGTGTGTGTGTGCTTGTGCAAAGCATTTATATCTATTTGTTTTTAGGTAAACAGCTAAAATTGGTCGCAAAGGGGTTAGCTTGGGGTTGTGGGGGTTTCTAGGTTCATGTCTCAATAGGGACCAAAAAGAGGGGAAAAAAGCAATGTTACCTGTTCAAGAGAAAAAAAAAAAGAACTGTATGTTTTTTTTAATTTATAAAGAAGATATTTGAAAATCGAAAGGAAGTTATGCTAAAAAAGTTTGAAATTTGAAGGTTATCCAAATGAAGTAAACCTTTTTGAATTTAGTTGCACAGGTGCATGGGAACATAGATTCATAATGGTTGTAAATTGGTTGGATTAGATGAAGGTTTCATCGGTAATAGATCAAAAAGTATTAGTCGCCTGGAGTTTGGCAAAAATCCTGATCTATTTTAGCTGTGTTATGGCTACTGCAAAGAAAATAAAAAATAAATCCTGTGATTTGCTCAAAGTCGTGGTTTCTAAGGAGAATGACCTATTTCTTTATGAAAAATTCTAAGATTTTTCTCCTTGTCAATTCCTTTTTTCTTTCTTTCCTTTTCCTTTTTTGTTTTTTTTTTTTGAAAAATAAAACTAGTTTGAATTGGTGTCTGGATGAGAACTGTCAGTAAGGAAAGCAAGAGGAAGGGATTTTTAGTAAATCCTAAATTTTATTTCCACCTGAATATTTAAATTGCCACTGAAGTGGGAGGTTTTTGTTAAATTAGTCTAGGGAAATTGTTATCTTACCCACGAAGGTGGGGAGATTATATCTTTTCTCTTACATAGACAAATTATATTTATAAATCTTGTTTTTTCTTTTTCTTTTTTTTTATGAGAAACAACAGTATAGTATATTAAGGTAAGTAAAATAAGTACAAAAAATGATGAGAGATCCTCCAAACAGTACACAAAAAGAAAGCAAAAACCTGCAACTTCAAGAATCTATACAACTATGATGTTCCACAAATTATGTCCCATGTGGGAATGTATAAAAATAATCTATCCTTACTAGCCCTTACACTTGGAACTGCACACCAACATCCAATCAATTTGGTTCAAATTAAAGGGAAACACCCTTAAAAGTTGTGGTGCAAGAGGCCCAAAAGGAGACTAAGAAATGAATTGTGTCCCAAAGATCCTCTGAAGTTGAAGTTCTCGCCTTGTCCTAAAAAATCCTTACATTTCTTTCCTGTCACACAACCCTCATCAGAGCAAGATAAGCAAACTGCCACAATTATATTTATAAATTCATGTGTAGTAGATGTATCTATTAAAATCCTTCTTTCAGAAGAAAGTCACTTTTATTTGGTATCTGAGCTATAATCTTGTCTTTACATGCTGAAAGTTTGAAAATATTGAGTTAATTTTTTCTTCAATACTATGTCTTTAATCTTTTCAATGGTCTAATGTCCTGATTCTTTTTTATTGATTCTTTCGGCCATTCTTAAAATCAGGCACAATATGGTGTTCTGACTTTTGTTGCTCAATTACCTTTTTTTCTATTTTCCCAACATCCTGATGGGTGCTTCTGTTTATTGTAGACCCAGAAATGCAACTGATGATTGACTCACATATATCTAAAGGTCATGCTATGTTTAGTGTTTTGCTGCTGGTAGGTTTGGTTTATCTCTTGCACTTGTTGAAGGATATTACAAACTTGATACTTTTATCCTCTTTCTGATATGTAGTATGTTCAGTCAGTTTCTAACTAGTTTAAAATGTTAGTTTATAGGAAAATGGTGCTTCCTGAAATTTAATATGCTTATTGGAAGATATTTTTTTGACATCATTTAGGGGGAAACTCCAATATAGGTACATTCCTAATAGTTTTACCAACTGTACCACTTCAGTTTAGACTCATAATTGAAGTTTTGTTTGCTATTCCATCCTCCCACTAGTATGAACATGGCTGAATGTTCTCTCTAGGTTGAGTTTTGGTTAGCGAACAAACTGACATATATTGAAGTTTCAACAAAATTAATATAAAATAATAAACTGCCTCATTGAGTGTGTTTGCCTATGTTAAGCTGCCCCTGTATGCTTTGTATGAGATTCCAATTAGCTAATTTAGCTGAAATTTTCATTTTAATTTATTTGATCACTTGATTTTGGCCACTTAGCCCCTTTGTACCCTCTGTCTAGCCAACTATTTTGATAATTAACTTGTTACTTGCCCATGCTTAATTCCAAAGAGGGGTAGATCTTTTCTCCAATTGTGTCTTTTGGTTTTTTATCTTTATATTTGATTGGTTGCAAGTGGTAGACAACTTGGTAATAGTTGAAGATTATTACAACTGTAATATACAACTATGGAAGATATACAGCTATGTATACTGTGAAAAGAGAGAAAAGGGAGAATCCCTAATTTTTGTTATTGAAAAACTGTTAATAATACACATTGGACTTGGTTATATATATACATGTTAGTGGGACCCACAATACAATAAGGAAAGAAAAGGAAAAGAAAAAGTAAATAACCTAAATAATTGTACACTATCTAACACTCCCCCTCAAGCTGGAGCATATATGTTATATGCACCAAGTTTGTTACAAATGTATTTAATTCTAGGACCTTTGAGAGATTTAGTAAAAATATCTACTAGTTGATCATTTGAATTGACAAAACTAGTCGCCACACATCCTGATGCGATCTTCTCTCTAATGAAGTGACAGTCAACTTCAATGTGTTTGGTCCTTTCATGGAAGACTGGATTGGATGCAATATGCAAAGCGGCTTGGTTGTCACAGATGAGCTTCATCTGTTCATCCTTTCCAAATCTCAACTCCCGAAGAAGATGCGTCAGTCATATGAGTTCACATGTTGCCAGAGTCATAACTCGATACTTGGCTTCAGCACTAGATCTGGTCACTACATCTTGTTTCTTACTCTTTCAGGATATTAGGTTACCTCCAATAAAAACACAATACCCGGAAGTGGAACGTCTATTTGTAGGTGAGCCAGCCCAATCTACATATGTGTAACCAACAACCTAGGTGTGACCTTTGTTCTCGTACAACACACCTTGGCCTGGTGTGCTTTTGATATATCGAAGAATGCGGATTACAGCATGCAAATGGCTATCACATGGTGACTGTAGGAATTGACTAACAACACTTACAGGAAAAGAAATGTCTGGACGAGTAATGGTGAGGTAGTTCAGTTTACCTACAAGTCGTCGATATCTCCTAGGATCTCCTAAAGGCTCCCCCTGTCGTGGTATAAGTTTGACATTTGGATCTATAGGAGTGTCTACCGGTTTACAGTCTAACATACCTGTTTCTTCCAAGATGTCTAAAGCATACTTCCTTTGGGAAAGAACCCCACCGGAACTGGATTGAGCTATCTCAATCCCTAAGAAATACTTGAGTTTCCCCAAGTCTTTAGTCTGAAAGTGGGTGAAAAGGTGTTGCTTTAGTTTCTGAATACCATTCTAATCATTGCCTATAATGACGATGTCATCCACATAAACTACTAGATAAATACACTGCCCCGAAGAGTTATGATGATAGAAAACGGAATGGTTTGCTGTGCTGCGGAACATGCCAAACTCCTAAACAACAGAACTAAAACGGCTAAACCATGCTCGAGGAGATTGTTTCAAGCCATATAGAGAATGGCGTAACCTGCACACTAAACTAGACTCCCCCTGAGCAACAAAACCAGGTGGTTGCTCCATATAAACTTCCTTAGCAAGATCCCCATGAAGGAAAGCATTTTTAATATCTAACTGATAAAGAGGCCAAGAACGCATAGCAGCCATGGAGAGCAATAGACAAACAGAAGCTATCTTGGCAACAGTAGAGAAAGTGTCACCATAATCAGAAAGTAACAAAGCAAAAGTGCTAGATAAGGTGTATTTTAGATGTAAGTATAGATCTTCCACAATTTTTTTTAAGTTTTTTAGGAGTTGGTTTGTAGGTTTGGGGATAGAGCAGTTTTTTTATGAAGATCATTAGTTGGAATATGCAAGGATTAGGATCTAGGAGAAAAATAATGGTGGTTAAAGATTTTTTGCAACATGAGAACCCAGATATCGTGATGCTTCAAGAAACAAAAAGGGAGGTTTGCGATAGAAGGTTTGTGAGTAATGTCTGGACAACTAGGAATAAGGCTTGGACTTCTCTTCCAACTTGTGGGGCTTCAGGAGGGGTTTTGATTATTTAGATTGGCTAAGCGGGAATGGGTTCCTCTTAGGAGTAGTTGTGACATGATGACCATTGCATATAAGGGATCAGGAAGTTTGAGTAGAGGCTTGGTACTGTGGCAAATTGCTTGTCTAGCTTTGATTTAGGTTGTGGTGGGAAAGAAATGTCAAGATTTTTAAGGAAAAGGCAAGGACTCCAAAGGTTTTTTGGGATACCATTCCTTTCCTCACTTCCTTTTTGGCCTTTTGCACCACAACTTTTAAGGGCATTCCCCATTCATCTTGCTTCATGGGCAAGCTCCTTTGATCTTACCTCTAGGCTCAATAAATGTAGGAAATAAACAAGCGATGAGGTTCAAACTTATGATTCTCCTTAAAAAGGCTTTGATACCATACTAAACTACCAATTTAACCTAAAAGTTTAAGTTGTCGCATAAGGGTAGGCCAATACCTTATATTAAGTTGATATATGGACTACCTTAACTCGAGTTTCCATGTTATTGAAATTTAAAAAAAAAAAAAAAAAATTGAGATTTGTGTTAGGTAGTGTTCAGTGTGGGAGGTCCCATTTTATGATTCGAATGGTTAAGATTTTCACTTGTAGTTAGTGTAATGATCACATGCAATTCTTAGGAGGGATTGGTGGAAGAGTCAAAGCATGTTGAAGATGTTGGGTTTGAAGACATTTACATTATAATATTCATTAGTTTTCCTTGTAGCGAGATTTTTCTACTAGACATGGTGCCATGGTTTTACCTTTATTTTGAAGGGTTTCCACATTAAAAATTGTGTTCCCATTAGTTACATGACTTGTTTGTTTGTTTTGTTGTGTCCTATATTTTCTTTTCCTTTTGTTCTGTTTTTTGTTGGCTTCTTCATCTTTCTCTCTCTCTCTCTTTTTTTTTTTTTTTTTTTTTTTTTGTGTTAAGACACAAAATAAGTATTTAAAGGTATATATGGAAGGATGAAAGGTCTTTCCATCAAATGTGCAAACCAAATAGACAATGTAAGTATTAGAGATCATGATATACATTGTAGACTGAAATATTAGTAACTTATACTTTTACGAAACTTGGTTGTTGTACTTGATATCAGAGCCTTGTTTTATGAGAGGTCATGAGTTTGAACTTCATTGCTATATTGATTTCCCACAATTTATTAAAGTCACATGCAAGCCCAAAGGAGGTTGCCTACGATTTGTTTGCAATCTTTTTGCCTCTCTAGATGCAGGTATTGAGATTGCACATGAGGGATATTATGAGCTTAAATCCTAAGAAATATAAAAGAGCCCAAAGCTAGATGCCAGGAAAGGAATGTCATTCCTCTTGTACTTTATAGACCTATTTGTTATCTATTTTTATAATCTATATGGAGAGTTATATGCAGGACACAACATGTGGATTTTGGGTTGGCTTTAATAGGCTTAGTTCTTAAAATCAATTGGTACTTAAATTAACCCTAATTTTATAGGCCTATTCCCAAGTCATTCCCACAACATCAACAATCTTTCTTTTCCTTCACTAGTTTCAATATAAGATTGGATTTAAGGCATGAAACTTCAGGTTTTGATTATTCTCTAGCATTAAATATGAAATTACAACTTTTCCATGAAATTCAACAGATGGATTCTCTTGATAATTGGGAAGCTGCAACTCTCATTTTGAGACGGTCAAGCTACCAAGTGAAGGTCAATAGTACAGAAACTTCGCCGATTGCAGAGAACTTTTCAAAGCACTTATCAGTATGTTTCTGCTTTGCATGCATTGTTATAAAAAAAAAACAGATAACAAAAGAAAAAAAAACAAAAAATAAACACAGGAAGAAAAAAGAAAGAAAGAATAGAAATAAATAAATAAAAAACCTTTTAAGGTTTAAGCTACTTTTTAGGAAGTCAAGGTTTTAACTGTAAATGGTATTGGACTATTTTTTACACATTTAACAGTACATAAATATGTTTGAAGGAATATAGCAAATCCAAAAACCAAACAATTAGTTGTGGGCATATTTTGTTGTTTTTTTAGTTTTCTCATTGAAAATTTTACTATTGCTTTATTGTTTTTCATGATTTAGTTTCATAACCAAGATTATGAAAATATAAAATTTCGTAACTTGAAGCAGATTTGAAATCCTTTTGCCTCTCCAACATCTGTAGAAGTGTCTTTAAATGATTTTTAATTTTAAGTTTTTTTAAGTAGTCATCGGTGCAACCCGCCAGGGTAGCTTAGTTGGTCAGGGTGAACACTGAGAAGTGTGGTCCTAGTAAGTGGCACATAGTCCCAAGTTCGAATCCTGCCACTGATGATACCCCCGGTGCTGGTTGTTGCGGGGTGGTCAGCACCCCGAGGTTTGGGTCCGTATGGAGAGTCCTAAGGGCTTGGCCATGGAAGGTTCCTCAATTATCAAAAAATGATAAAAGTAGTCATCAGTGCAGCAGCATTGAATGCTATATATTTCTGGGACTTAATTTTTCATGATCTTGAAAGAATATGTTAAAGCTTGATAAAATTGTTCTAGATAAAATCTGTCCTTCTATGGTAAGATATTTTTTTTCTAATATGTTGATTGTGCAGATCAAAATTCCTTCTGGGCTCTCAGCGCAATTTGTTTTAACATGTTCTGATGGATCTTCCTATCCTTTTAATGCGTACAATGATGTAGGGTGAGAAACTACATTCACTTATAAATGTGTTGCCAGATTAGTGTTGATCTTACAGTGTTTTCTTCTCAAGTTCTTTGGATGTTATCATGGACTACACACCCAATTTTTGTTATCCATTTATTCTCTATATCTCTATGATCTTTTCTTCTTGAATGTATTGTAAAAAGAACCAAGGATTCTTCATCACTATATCATAAGCTAAATAAACAGGAAGAGATTCAGACAGAAAGTATATCAAGCAATTTTCTCATGGTATTGGTACTCGAATGTAGCTGCCATAGTTAGGACAAGGTTTTAGGTCTTACAAATAGGAAAGAGGAAGAGTAGGAAACAAACCAGAGAAAAAAAGCATGGAAGAAGAGGTTTGTAATCAATATGATTACTCAGCTTCATGTCACAAGATGCTTCAAATGACCCTCCCCATGGGCTTATATAGGAGGAGGGAAGCTTCTGGAGACTCCTAGAGCCATCTACACTAAGCCATTGGTGGGAAGAGTGTGGAAGGTTCTAGAAATGCCTAGAGATGTCCACACATCTCTACGCTATGGTGGAAGGCATGAGAGGAGTCCAAGGCTTTCTAGAGACTTCTAGGAATCTCTTGTATATTCTTGTACATAGGGTTGTACATAGAATAGGGTAGGATGTTCTAGAATATTCTTGATTTGTAAGGAACCCTCCAAGGTTCCAGATAATTCCATTGGTGCCTATAAATAGGTAAGGGCCTCATTTGGCCAAGGCACCACCCAAATCACTTCCTAACCAAGCAAGTGAGCTTCCAAGCACTTGTAAAGGCTTCTTTGAGGAATAAAGAGCTTTTATTCTTTAAGGAGTTGCCTACTAAGCTTCTTAAACTTTCGAGTCACAAGTGTCTTAGCCGAGCAAGTTAAGCATTGGGGATCAAGGCTGACTTAGCAAGATCAAGCGTCTTGACTTGCCTAAGTGCCGCACGAGCTTAGTGAACGACTAAGTCCGTGACATTCAGCTGTCTTAATAGATAGCAATGAAGAAAAAGGTTGTACCCATGCTAAGGTTCTTACATAAAATTTATGTTGCATGGGTTTGGGTACAGGTGTTGGGTATAGGAATGTAAGTGTCTGATCCTTCACATCTACAAACTTTAGAGCATGGGAACTCAGCTAAAAAGGATCTTGACAATGGCTATAGGCGCTTGGATGTGACAAAATAAAAGGAAAAGTGAAAAAGACGATCAAACAAAAGCGAAGATATTTTTTATAAGAATTCTCTTTTGTTTCTCTTTGGCCCTCATCATGCTGTTAAATTTCTCTTGTTTTTTCTTCTTTCAATTGTAATTACCCACCAAAGAAATTAAAGATAAAAATATAAAGCAACCAAAATCAAACATCCATATTCTGATAAATAAAAAATTAAAAAAAAAAAAGAAAAAAAAAAAAGAAAAAAACTAAAGCAAACATCCATATTCGAAACAAAGTAGGAATATCCATTAAGGATCCCATTCCCACACTCATACCATGTCATGTCGATGCAAGTATGCTGAGTGAAGTTGGGGAGTCCGGGTATCATAAGCTTTATAAAATTAGAAATCAATATTTGGCAGACAAGTATCATGGGCATATGCTTGTTAATTGAAAATTTGGTTTTTGTTTTATTTCCTGGAACTATAGTCTGGCACATTTATAATATGTAAATGATCTGGACAGAACCCATTAGTGGACATTTTGGTTAACTGCAATATCTTGTTATATGAGAAAACCTTCTGTTCCCTAGTTGAAACCTGAAGATGTCTCTTTGTGTACAAAAGATGTAGTGGAAAGACTAATTTTGATATTTTTCATGAGATTCTGACCCTTGGGTTGATAAACCCACGGATAATCCATCTCTTTATCAGGGACTTCAATATTTTTTCATTGAGTGCTTAAGCTCCAAGTACGATCATCCTTTATTGAGGAAGTGTCAATTAAGGAACCTTTTGGTAACAATAGTGAATCTTAACCATAAATGAAGGTTCTAAGGACCTGAAATTTTTCTGTTTTTGGAAGTGAAAACGATAAAGTAATTCCTGTAATTGGGTCATATATAAAAAATGTTAAAATGTTGTTTTTTTGTGTTTTCAAAAGTGCAAGCCCATTAGTAAGAGGAAAGGATTCAAAGAAAAACATTCTCTTTGTTTTTATTTCCAAAAATGAAAAGATTTCTAAAAAAAACATTTCATTTTGACTACTGTTCACATATTTTCATTTTTCACAATTGTTATCCTTGATTTTTCACCTGTTCTTTGATTGGACATATTTGATGCAAATATATCTTATCACTTTCAATCCATGGAATGGTTTTTCCATGGGTTAAAATACTGCCGTCGATTTGATATTTTTTTGCTCCCTAGAAGTTTTAGGCTCAACCAATACTAACAGCTTGGATGCATAGACTCTTTATATCTTCTCCTTTTCT
The DNA here is from genome assembly GCA_030345155.1 of Vitis x doaniana. Taxonomy (NCBI): domain Eukaryota; kingdom Viridiplantae; phylum Streptophyta; class Magnoliopsida; order Vitales; family Vitaceae; genus Vitis; species Vitis x doaniana. The sequence goes on from CP128323.1 coordinate 10,002,742, forward strand.
TATCTTAAATGAATGGTTATCATCATTGTTAGGTTATCAGAAAGACATGTTATAATGTTCTCTTTGCTCCCTATTTACGCATTGAAGTCTAATATGATGCTATTCATTTTCTTTTGTAGAATGCGTGATACTATCGTGTTGACCATGAGAATGTTCCAAAGCAGGGTATTCTTTCTTATCACAATCTATTAAATAGTCTCACTCCTGCATACTTGGCATCAGGCCCTTGGCAAACCCTATATTTCATCCCATTCATTGACAACTACAATTATTGGAATAAAAATGCATACCGGGTACATGAAGTGGATTCAATCAATTATCTCTTACAACTTCATTACTACACCTATTTTTTTGTGTAGTACACAATTTCCATGAGTCTGGTATAAACTATCTTTGCTTGACACTTGGCAGCGAAAGAATAATATTAGTTGCAGCATACAATTTTCAATGTCCTAGTAGCCAATGAGAGCTCATTGCATCCTTACATATATGTTTTATGAACATCATAGTTGTTTCTTCTGTTGGAGCGGATGGTGGGGATTCTTGAGAAATAGGAGAAGTGTAGGCCTGAGGTATTTAACCTAAGTTTCTGGTGATTGGCTTATTGAATTTGAGGGCTTTTGTAGCTGCATAAACCATGCAAGGGTTCATTCAATTTCACCCTTAGGAGGATCACCCATAGATGTATTCTTTCTTTTACAGAACATTTGCATGCCTTATCGAATGGTCTAGTCCTGTTAAACGAGACCGCTGATCTGATTCAGTAATTTCTCATTCTGGTGCAGGCATTAGACGAGAAGAGGAAAGGAAGAGCATAGATCATCTTCGCCCTTTTGAGCACAATGGTCTTTAGTATTTATTCTTGGAGGAAACAGAACAATAAAAGTCCTCATTAAGGTTTGTAATATATGTAACTAAACCTTGTGTAACAGTGCCAATAAAAGAAGAGCCCTCCTCCTGGCCGGGTGGGAGCTTAAAAAAAAGGTGGGATAGTTGTAGGGAGAAATTATTTGAAAGAAGAAGACTACTATGACTGATAGATTCTACAAACAAATGAAGATACAGTGAAAAAGACAGTTTTGAGATGAGAGAGATGCTGATAATCTGAATTATGATCATTCCATTACCTTATTTCTATGGTCTTGGTTGTTTGAGAATGTGATGTTGCCTTTTCTAGCTGCTCTGGAATGTGGACTAGCAAACTCCAAAAAAAAAACGTTGAGGAAAGGGTTGGGCTCTTTTCCAATTCTTTGAAGAAAAAAAGAAGTCTGCAAGCAAAGTATAGAAGAAAAGTAGCAAAAAAAAAAAAAAGGTTGGCTCCCTCGTCTCCCATTGTAGGAGAAATAGTCCCCCACTCCCTGGCATGTTGCATATGCCAACTAAGTAGTCTACCACACGCTTTCACTCCATGAGTCGATGGATCTGGGTTTTACTTACCTATTAGAATTCATTTGTTAGTGATTTTATACATCGTTATTAACTTAAAAAGTGTTTTTGAAAAAAAAATTAGAGATTTGACAAAATTTAGAAAACGCTTATACAAATTTGAAAAAATGACTTATAATGTTTTTAAGAAAAACATTTTATATATGATTATTCTAAAAGCATTTACAAAAACAACGTTTCCATCAAAAACATTTTTGAGTAAAACCACTATCAATCGTGCTCTAAGAGTGTGTTTGATAGCAATTTAAGGAAATGATTTTAGTTTTTCTAACATTTAAGAAAAAATTATTTTTTAAATATTTAAAATGTTAAAAAACCTTTTTAAAATTATTGTCGAGCACAATCATTTAAAGTGTTTCTAATTTCCACAAGCAACTAGAAAATAAGTATCTTATTTTTTCTAAGTGTAAAATTGTTATACTTGGATGTATTTATCTCATGATGTTTTGATTTTTTTTATGGACAACCCATTATTATTATTATTATTTTAAGGTCATGGGGTTTAAATAATAATAATTTTTTAAGTTCTTGGGCTTTTCTCTAATGATATGTGTCCATATTTTAGGTTTGCGGTAGAGATTTTTGAGAAAATATTTTAAAATATATATATTTTTTATAAAAAAATAAGTATCGAAAAATATGGCGCTTGTAAATATGCATTAGAGACAAAAATAATTGTATTAACTCACTAAAAAAATAAAAATATATTTCAATTTTTCATTTTTATTAAAAACAATAATGTATTAAATTAAGCATAAAGTATAAAAAGTACAAAATAAATAGGAATTCTTCCTAAAAATAAAGAATTAACCAAGTATCATGGAACATTCAAAGTATTACAAAAATATATACAATATAAATTTCCACACGACATATACAAAAACTAATCATTGTTTTGAAAATGATTAATTTTCAAGCAATCACTCATTGGTAGTCCCGACTATAGGGACCACCCCTAAACGCACATGTGGCAGCCTCACAGAGTACTCATCCATTGGACACGTGGCACGTCCAACCATCTGTCCGGATTTTTCTCATGGGGCACGTGGCACTCTCAACTCTTCATCCGGATGACCATGGGACCGGCATGCTATCCACAGCCCCTTGTTTGGACGTCTTGTCCGGACCCAATGCTGGCGTCTTAGACAAAAGTCTTGACCGCGTTTTGCAGGCCATCATTATTGATACTACTAAAAGCATGCTCGACGGAACCCTCCCGAGTCACTTCAGGCAACCTGTCACGACTTGCACCACGCCACCTACAGACCGAAAAGACAAGGATGACGGCAAGTCATCCCTCCCATAATCTTTGACAGTCATCTGCAGGATAATGATGGCTCTGCCACCATCTTAGCACCATCATGACAAGTCAAAAAGTCTTCCTATCATTAAAGGGGACAAAGCTCCTAGCACTATAAAAGGCCTCACATAGTAAAAGAAGGTAAGCATTCTTTCCCAAAAGAGGAAGGGCCCAAGTGAGAATATCAAAATGTTTGAGATAAAAGCTAACCAAACCATCAGAAGGTGTGTCTGAACCCCATGTCCGAACATCTTTTACAAGTCAAATGAAGGAAGTATCATCTTCAATTGAGAAGGCGCGTCCATCTGGCATTTACAGTGGTCCCGGTAACACTAGGCCTCAACACCGACCTTTCAAAATATACATCAGAAACCAATCAAGTTGAATTACATTGAGCGAAATATCCTTATATATTGTGATATAAGGAAAATATATGTCGATTTGTAATTGAAAAATATTATTTATTTGTTTATTTTATCATTATTTATTAATTCATTTTGATAAACCAAATATCTTTAATTAAATAAAATAAATTTTCAATGCCTACGTTCCAAAAAAGAAAAAAGAAAAAAAAAGTTAGTAGGCATGGCTTGGTTTAGATTAATGGTTAGCCAATGTTGGTCAATTTTAATTAAATTGAAATTGATTATAACTTATTTGGTTGTGAAACTAAATTAACCCAATTTGGTGTCAATTTGGTTGATTTTATTTTATTTTATAGAAAAAGGATATCCCAAAACCTTGCTTCCATATAATCAAGTTTTGAGTGAAGGCATGGGTTCACTATAGATTATTTATAGAATTGAGGGGACAACTTTGAGAGGTTAGAATTGATTGGATTGACTTGGGGGGTATTTTAGAGTGATAACACATGAAATTATTAAATGCTATCATTTCTAAAAATTTCAATAAAACCCATAAATACAATAATACACTTAGGATTAAGGAAAATTATTATCTTAACAAGTTATTAATTTCCCAATAAATGAATAATTTATTAATTTATAAATAGAATTATATTTCTACTATAAAGTACTTATAAATTCAAAATCAAAGGGTGAGGTAAGAAATTAATACATCGAAACCTATACAACTTTACTAAATAAGAGATGCTTATTAATTGTAAAAAATAAAAAATAAAAAAATAAAAAAAAATTTAAAAGAAAAAAATATATATCAAAATTTAATACGTTAAAAATTAAAAAAAAATCACATATATGATGATTGAGGAAAAAAAGTAAATTGAGAAAAATAGACTCAATATTATATTATAAAATTCTATTTATTATGAATTTTTACGTACAATAATTATTAATTTATATTTTCTTGTTCATTAAAAGGATTTTTAGAAATATTATTATATTACATATTTGGTGAGGTTAGTAATTTTGTGAAAGTCAGGGAGTAAAAGATTTTATTATTCAAATGAGTTGTTAATTTGTGGGTTTTATTTGGTAGTCACTTTTCATAAAATAAAATAAAATTAATTGAAGTTTGAAGGTACTTAGAAAGTTACAATATAAAGCTTAGAGCCCAATTAACAATAGTTTTTAAAAGTGTTTATATCCTTAAAAGCACTTTAAAAAACACTTTAAAGGTAAAAAAAAATGTGTTTGACGATATTTTGAAAACTCTTTTAAAAATTTAGAAAAACAATTGAAGTGTTTTTTAAGGAAACACTTGATAGGTGTTTTTTTTTTCTTTTTTATTTAAAAAAAAAACTTCAAAAATTTTAAATATTCCTAAAATATCCTTAGTGTTTCCGCTACCCTTCTTTTCCTTTCATTTTCTTCAAATTTTTATAAAAATTTCTCATTAAATGCTGGCGAACTAATATGGAGAAAATAATTTTGAAATTTTGTACAATATCATCGAAAATCACTACAAGCTTATTATATAGTACATTCGATGACATCAATTTTTAATTTTTTTTTTGTGTACTCTACATTGTTTATATTTTCATAATCATAAAAAAAAATGGGCTTTTTTAACAATATAAATATTTATATAATTTTTTTATGATAAAAGTTTTTAGTTTATTATAATATTTTCTTTTTGTAATAAATGTCTTTTTTTTAAAAAAAAATAATTTATTAATATTAAAAGTTCTTTTACATTTGTGCGGTATATTTTCAAAAACACTATTGGAATTATTTTCGTAAAAATAATGTTGAACGTGACTCAAAGTAGTGATAGTTATAACAAAAAGAGTAACATTTATAGTTCTATTATATTGTTAATGGAAGATATTTAGAAGATAACTTAAGACTTTAATGTTTGTATTTGTCGTCATATTTATAGATAAGCAGATAGAATAACAAATTGTTTAGCTATAAAAGGTATCTATAATTTATAATTTAGAGTCTTTCACTTGGAGGTCAGATTTTCCTAAAGATGTTATAAAGTTTGGCTTTGAAGATTATTACAATTCTTCTTTCAATTAAATGTGTAGATACTATAATTTGTACTTTTTTTTTATAGAAAAAACATAAAAAAAACATAAATTAACCCGATTTTACGTCAATTAGGTTTATTTGATTTAAACAAAAATTGTAGTGTTATATATATATATATATAGAAAAGGGTTAGCCCAAAACCTTGCTTCTTTATAATCAAGTTTTGAGTGAAGGTGACCAAATTCCAAATGGGTTCATTATAGATTATTTATAGAATTGAAGGGACAAATTGAGAGGTTAGAAGTGATTGGATGGAATTGGGGGTATTTTTGAGTGATAGCACATGAAATTATTAAATGCTATAATTTCTAAAAATTTCAATAAAACCCATAAATACAATAATTTCCTGATAAATGAATAATTTGTTAATTTTATAAATAGAATTATATTTATACCATAAAGTAATTATAAATGTATAACTTATAAATTCAAAATCAATGGGTAAGGTAAGAAATTAATACATGGAAGCCTATACAACTCCACAAAATAAGAGATGTTTATATATTGTAAAAGAAAAAAAAAATCAAAATTTAATACCTTAAATTTTTTTAAAAAAATCATATATGTTATGATTAGGGGAAAAAGGAAAATTGAGAAAAAAAGACTGAATATTATATTATAAAATTCTATTTGTTATATTATGAATTTTTATTTGCTATATATGTATATATTTTTTTATATACTTAATCAATTATTAATTTATATTTTCTTGTTTTTTAAAAGGATTTTTCAAAAATATTATTATATTACATATTTGGTGAGGTTAGTAATTTTGTAATTTTGCGAAAGTCGGGGAGCAATTTCATAAAAAAAAGAGTTATTAAATTTAAGGTCATAGTGTAGTTACAAAAATTTATAGAGGTTTTAAGGTGCCCCAGCCGGAAACTCGAGCCCTCACAGCCGGGAACCGATCGATCCAATGGCGTCGAGGGCTCTGCAAATAGCACCCAGAAACCGAAGCCGAAACCCTAGCTTCATCCACCGCGTCTTCTCGTCTTCCTCAACCTCCAATGATGTTGACAACAACACTCCTTCACCACCATCTTCATCTTCATCTTCTTCATCTTCTTCTTCTTCTTCTCTATCCTCTTACTTCAACGACGTCAAAGCCAGCCTCAAACAACCACCTCAACCCCCTCGCAAATCTTCTTCATTCTTCTCCTCCTCCTCCCCATCCTCATCTCCCCCTCTTTCCTCCAAAATCGCTTCACTTGAAGAAATCCGAAAAAATCTCTCTGAGTTCCGCTCCCGATCCTCTGTCCCCAATCCTTCACCCTCGCAGCAATCCTCTTCATCATCCCCCATTTCATTTCAAGAACTCTACAAGCGCAATGTCATTCCCAAACCCGAAGATTCTCCCAAGGGGAAGCTCTCTTTCGACGCTATTCGGGAGAGCTTGAAGCAGCTGCGGCCGTCATCCTCGGCTGAGGGCGGCCAGACCAAGGGGAAAACAGACGTGCTGTCATTGTCGGCTTTTAAGGATAGTTTGAGGCTCACGCCGGTGGATTCGGGTGCTACTAAGTCCTCTGTTGTGATTGGAGGTTCGGATGATGCTTTGCCCATGTCGGTGTTTGGGAAGGATATGAGGGATAGGAAGGAGGCGGAGAGCACGGAAATGAAGACGGCGTTTGTGAAGTCGTATCGTCCCGAGGAGTTGGGGCAGAAGTTGAGGGAGCTTCGACCGGAGACGGGGGCAGAGAGTTGTTTTTCACTGAAGGAGTTGAATGAGAGATTGATGAAGTTGAGGGAAATGGAGGAGAAGGAGTCAGAATCGAGGATTGGTGGAGTTTCAATTAAGGATTTGAGGGAGAGTTTGGTGCGGTTGAGAATATGTGATGATGAGAAGACCAAGAAGTCCTCCAGTGAGTCTTAGTTTAAGTGATTGCTTCTTACTTGTTCGTTTTTCCTATGTTATCCTCACTTGAACTACTACTAGCTATCATATGAATTATTAAGTGGACAGGAGTCTGAATGGTCTTAATCTTAGTACTACAGTCTGAATTCCTTTTAGAGCAGTATCTAAGTTATGAAAATATTAGTTTGTTGTGGTTTCTTTGATGTTTTGACTTTTTTGATGCTACCATGTGTGAAATTTTTTTATCAGTGTTGATTTCCAAATAGATGGCAGGAGTATCATAAGTGTAATTGGTGCTCTTTTCATTTTTGGAGATAACCTCTTGGTGGGGTTTTAAGCATCTTGTGCGTTTGAATGAATCCTTATTCTTAGCGGGTTTCACAATATTTATGGAAGTGTTGAGTTGAAGTGCTTTCTTGAGCTTGGGCTTGGATATATCACCTTGATATTTTTAGGATTTAAAGCATATCAGCATTCAAGTTGAAGTTCTAGTTTAACTTATTTGTTGTAAACATTTTAAAACCTACTTTCATATATAGGTGCAAATTTATGAATAGGAACTAACAAGTTTGATCAAATTTACTTTGTATCCTTAAAGACTAAAGGTACCAATCATTTGGATGAATGATTTTGTTTTATTTCTTTGTGCTCTGATGCGTAATATGTTGCTTGTTGGTATATAAAAAATAATAATAATTTCATTTCACTTATTGGTCACATCTATTGTTACAGTCCAGAGGCTTGATATCTTAGGTCGTTTAGGCGGGACTCCTAGCTTTATGCTGGCTCCTCCAAAGGAACATTTAGTTGAGCAGGCAAGTATAGTTCCTTTTTCTTTTTCGTTTTTCCCTGATTCCTTCTCTTTGATTGTTTATTTTGTATATGGAATTTTAATGGTTTCCTGCAATTTAATTTCAGTGCACATTATATTCCTTACCCTAATCCTTAGCCATGACATGCACCTTAAAAATACAATGGTATGGTCCGGTTGAACAGTGACTCGCAGCTTTAGTCTGTCATTTTTTTTTCTTGATAGGTGAAAATAAAAAGGAATTGGTTGGTTTTATTTCCTTTTGTAACTAGGATACTCTTCACTTGCCTTTTGATGCATAAATATAGTAGTAAAGTCTCCATATGCATGTAGTGCTCAACCGTGGCAGGGTTAATCAAATTCATTGAAAAGGAGACTGAAAATCTGATGAGAGTGAACCATATGGAAACGATACTGCATTTTCAAGTTTACTCTCTTAGAGATTATGGGCATTGGTGATATTTTTAATGCTTTGAATAATTTTATACATCTTCTAACCATATTTAGCTTAAAAGGTCTATGAAAAAAATATTTAGCTTAAAAGAAATTCTACATTTTTGGGTTTTTAGAGCATATAACAGTTTCTAATGCAATTGATTCAGTTTAATTAGCCTATATAATTTGCTTTTTAGAATGATTTGTTAGCAGCCTTGGTTGACATACTTTATCACACAATATGAAGTTTTCTGAAGTTCATTCTGTTCTTTAGATGGGGAGAGAATGAAAATTAATATATATGGAAAAAAAGAAGATGAAGCTTCTGTTTTGTGCATAATTTTGATTGGGGTGTATTATGGTGATTTTGCACGGGCATGGGGTGGGGTGGGGGGAGGGGGGTTTGTTGATGCTTATTAAGTGCATATTGTCTGAAAAAACTAAGAATGTATTGATGTTTATTTGTTTTATTTATTACTTCAAGCTGAACTAACTTGATATTTACTAAATTTAATACCCAACACACTTTGTTATTCATCACATGTATATGCAGTATTTCCATCCAGATAATATGTCATCTGCTGAGAAGCTGAAAGTTGAGCTTAAAAAAGTTAGAGATGAATTTAAAATGTCAGAATCAGATTGTGGATCTGCACGTGTTCAAGGTAAAATTTCATCGGGGTCTGTTCTAGTGAAGATTCATTGTTTTTGTTGTTGTTTATTTGTTTTTTTCTTTTTGTCAAAAAAAATTTGCTTTTCCCTTTTTTGTTGAATGATCCATGTGCCCTTTCCACATATCAATGCACAGATAATCCTATAAATCAGGTTTTATTTTCAAGTTTCACCTAAACTCCTGGCCGGCATCTAGGTTTCTTTGCAATCAATAATATAGGAGAAATTTGTTTTTAGGTTATGCACTTCTAGTACCTTATAAAAGGACGAAGAAAAAAAAAAAAGATGGTTAAAATAGGTGGGTTGGAATCATGTTTTAAAGTCATGGTATAACTCATTGACTCAAAGGGTCCTGATGCATATCGGTCTTGGTATTAGACGATAAGCAAAATATGTTAATTTAAGAATTCCAAAATTTTTAAGAGAATTGTTAAAATTATCACAAAAATAAATACAATCATATAGACAAAAAAAAAAAATAAATATATAAAGAGAGAACATTATCCATTTAGTGATAGAAGTATGCTGAAATAGATTTAAAACCTTTTTATTTATCACCTCATACTAAATATTGGATAAAACTAGTAAAAAAGTATTTTTATAATAAATTTGTTTAAATTAAAAATTTGAACAAATCTCTTTTGGGCATATCTATGCAGTTTAAGCAGAAATGCCTTGAACCACCTTAAGCTCATTGAGAAGAGCTTTTTGGCCTCAAATCTCTTTTAATTTAAAGTGTTTTTAGCTTAATGACACTGAATCTCTTCTAATAGTTAGAAAGAGCTTTTAGATGATAAAAAAGCTGTGCCAGACAGGGTTTAAGTCAAATCTTGGGGATGACAAGGATGCTAACTTAAACACAAGATTGATAGACAAAAGATAGTTTGAGGGTTTGATATTTGGTGACGGATTTTCTTCATTCTGCTTCTACTTTAACATGTTTAAAACACACTGTAAACTTATTTTTGTCAAAATATTGTGTGAATGACCGAATGCCCTGGCCTTGAGTTTTGTATATTATATATATAGACTTTACAAGGATGCTTTACATGGAAAGCAAATAAAAGCAAATAAAAGCAAATAAATTTTAGCATGATTCTAGCCCTATACATGTAAACTGTAATCTGTCAAATAATATATGCTAACTGTACAGAATAATAAATGGAAAAATAAGGAAACAATTGTGGGCTAAAATAAGGAAAGAAGGGTGGGCTAAATTAAGGAAAGAAGTGTGGACAGCAAGTGTGGGCTAAATAAGGAAGGAAGTGTGGACAGCAAAGCTGTCCTTTAACAACCCCCCTCAAATTGATGCAGGTTGATCAACAAGCATCAATTTGCTACTTAGCAAGCAATGTCGATGACGAGGTAGAGCCTTGGTGAAGATATCAGCAATTTGTAAGTCGGTGGAAATATGTGGAAGAGTGATAACACGAGCTTCAAATGCTTCACGGATAGAGTGACAGTCCACTTCAATATGCTTTGTGCGCTCATGATAGACAGGATTGGCCGTGATCTGAATAGCGCTTGTATTATCGGCATATAGAGGTGTAGGATCGGTCTCAGAAAAATCTAACTCCGCAAGTAAACCTCGAAGCCAAATGATTTCAGAACAAGCAAGAGACATCGCCCGATACTCAGATTCCGTAGATGACTTAGAGACTCTGTCTTGCTTCTTACTTTTCCAAGATATCAATGCATCACCTAAGAACACACACCAACCAGTGATGGAGCCACGAGTATCCGCACAACTAGCCCAATCAGCATCACTATAAGCAGCAAGGCGAGTAGAATTGCCTGCAGGGAAGAACAAGCCACGAGTAGAAGTGCCTTGAACATAGCGTATGATCCTACGAACAGCAGCCAAATGAAGATGACGAGGAGTCTGAAGGAACTGGCTGACTTGCTGTACAGCAAAAGAAATGTCCGGTCTAGTAATGGTGAGATAAACAAGGCTACCCACCAACTTCCTGTATAAACTAGGATCAGCAAGTAAGTCGTCCTCCTCTTTGCGAAGCTTGACATTTAATTCCATGGGAGTATCAACAAAAGTAGCCCCTTGTAGACCAGCTGTAGCCACCAAGTCACTCGCATACTTATGTTGATTGAGGGAAATACCAGAGGGACTATGATGCACCTCAAGACCAAGAAAATATGTGAGAGACCCAAGATCTTTCATATGAAAGGAATCGGAGAGATGAGTTTTGAGTTGACCAAGTAAAGCAGAATCGGAACCAGTGATCACAATATCATCAACATAAACCAAAAGAACAACAATACCCATGTTTGATTTCCGAAGAAACAAGGAAGTGTCATACTTGCTCTGCCTGAATGAAAATTGTAATAAAGTGGTGCGGAATTTATCAAACCAGGCCCTCGGAGCCTGTTTGAGACCATAAAGAGAGCGACGAAGCTTACACACATGTGAAGTCGGAGAGGGAAACAATCCCGGGGGTGGCTTCATATAAATACACTCTTTAATATCCCCATGAAGAAAAGCATTTTTTACATCCATCTGATGTAGTGGCCAATCACTGGAAGCAACAGGAGCTAGAATCGTACGAACAGTAGTCATTTTAGCCACAGGAGCAAAGGTCTCTTCATAATTGACACCATATTCCTGATTATTCCCAAGTGCAACAAGCTGAGCTTTGTAACGATCCAAACTTCCATTAGATCGGACCTTGACTGAGTAAACCCATTTGCAACCCAGAGGAACAATAGTGGGAGGATAGGGCTCAATGTCCCAAGTGTGATTGGCCTCTAGAGCGGCAATTTCTTCCTGCATAGCTTGTTGCCAACAATCATGCTTAGCAGCATGTGAGTAGCATGTGGGAATATCAAATTTGGACAATGCAGTAGTAAGGGCTGAAATAGAATTGCCAGAACTGGAAGAGGGAAATCCATATCTATTCGGAGGTATAGACACTCGAGAAGAACGACGTACTGAAGGTGTTGCAACTGACTGCATCTGGAGCATGGTAGGATCAGATATCGGGTGAGCCACCGAAAGAGACTGTGGGCGGGAGCGTCTTGTATACACAATACCTGGTTGAAAGCGAGAACTGACTGGATGAAGATCTGAGAACTGTTGCTCAAAGGAGGGAAGGACCACAGTAGAAGAGGATGACACAATAGAAGAGGATACAGGAAAGAAATGTTGATTTTCAAAGAAAATAACGTTCCTAGAAATACGTGTACGATGTAATGTAGGATCATAGCAAACAAATCCCTTTTGACACATATTGTATCCCAAGAAAGCACATCGAACAGATTGAGCAGATAATTTATGTCGTTCATGAGGAGGTAAATGAACAAAGCATACACAACCAAAAATACGAAGGTGATCATAACTAGGTTGCTTAGCAAATAAGCGAAAATAGGGAGACTCCATATGTAGGACTTGAGAAGGTAAACGATTAATCAAGTGAGTAGCAGTTTTTAAAGCCTCTACCCAAAACATGGATGGAACAGAAGATTCTAACAAGAGAGTACGTACCACATCTAAAAGATGACGATTTTTGCGTTCGACAACTCCATTTTGTTGAGGAGTAGAGGGACATGAACGTTGATGAATAATACCCTTAGAAGCCAAGAATGCTTGAAACTCAGTAGACAAATACTCACCACCGGAATCTGTGCGTAATGTCTTAATAGAAGTAGAAAATTGATTGTCAACATACGCTAAAAAACTCAGTGAAAGTACGAAAGACCTCAAATTTAGAGCGAAGAAAGTAGACCCAAGTAAATCTGCTATGATCATCAATGAAAGTCACATAATATTTAAATTTCTCATGTGAACTAACCGGGGAAGGTCCCCAAACATCACTGTGGATAAGATCAAAGCAGTGAGATGCTCTACTTGAGTATTGGGTTGGCCTAAACGACGATGCCATACCATACTAAGATCTGAAACATTATTACAAGCAAAAGACTTAATAGAAGAACGTGGAGAAAAATCTGGTACAGGTAAAAATAGTGGAAACAAGCGCCCCACTTTAGGTCCCTTCGCGATCGGCTTCCCCGTGACCTGGTCCTGCACAACACAACCATTACCAGAAAAATTAACAGCACAATTGTTATCAACTAATTGGCCAACAGAAATAAGATTCGTGGAAAGCTGAGGAGCAAGAAACACATCAGTGAACTTAGAAGAGGCATCGCCGATAGCAACTATGGGCAAAGAGCTGCCATTAGCAGTCTGAATGGAAGATTGACCAGCGTAGGGCTGAACATGACACAAAGCGGTGGGATTATTAGTCATGTGATTAGAGGCCCCCGAGTCCACGTACCAGAGTTTAGTAGAATTGTTACCTTGAAACCCCATTGCTGATAATGCTGAAATTAACATCCGTTGTACCATTTCTGGGGTGCAGTAATCTGGTGCAGGAGGTGCAGGAACAGAGCACGTAGCTGAAGGAGAGTCGTGTGTTGCTACAGGAGGGACAATAACCGAAGTCTGAAATGCTTGGGCCTCATGATTCTGGGGGCGAATACGACATTCTTTGATAATGTGACCCTTCTTCTTGCAATAAGAACAAAACTTCTTAGGGCAAGTGGCAGCAATATGCCCATATTCCTTGCAGCAAAAACACTGCAAGTTTTTAGAATGCATAGGTGGTCTGCGTCCTTGGGCAGCATAAGCTACAGTTGTCGTCTCGGAACTGCCATGAGATTGCTCCAAAATAGCTTGAGTACTAAGGCGTTGCTCTTCGCGAAGTAACTCACCAAAACAAATATCAAGAGAGGGAACAGGAGATCTATTCAGTAAAGAGGAGCGGACAGATTCATATTCCGGACGTAGTTTCATAAGAAACTGATCACGCCGGGTAATCGCATGAATAGTCTGAATAGTTGAGAGAGCGGCAATAGGAACATCCGCTGTAACCAAATCAGCATATTCATGCCAAAGAGTCAGAAATGCTGAGTAGTAGTCCTGGATGGAAAGACTACCATGTTGAAACATGGCAATCGCATGTTCTAATTGAAAGCAACGAGCATCGTTATCCTGATGATAAACTTTCTTCAAATAAGCCCACATAGATTGAGCGGAGCGATGGGGCCGCAAGTGGGTGACAATATGAGGCTCCACTGAACTAAGAAGCCAAGACATGATGCGTGCATCAAGCACATCCCATGAAGGAGAAGACCCAACATCCTGAGATTTGTCAAAAGTGGACGCTTTTTCAACATCCGTGCCATCAATATGACCCAAAGGTCTTTTCCCTTGAGAAAAAGTTCAAACTGAAATGCCTAGGTAGAATAATTTGTGCCTGTAAACTTAACACACAAAGGTGCGGAATCCATAGAAAATAATAGAACCCGAGACAAAAGGATGGACCAAAAAGAAATCCCAGAAGAAAACTGACCCACGACAGCCACAGAAATACTGAGAAAAATAGTTGTGGTTGGGTGTAGCACGGATCAACACAGACTTGACCGAAAGACACGAGAGACACCTCCGAAACCGAAAAGACAGAAAAGAATTTGAGGGAAGAAAAATTAGCAACCTTGCTCTGATACCATGTCAAAATATTGTGTGAATTACCGAATGCCCTGACTTTGAGTTTTGTATATTATATATATAGACTTTACAAGGATGCTTTACATGGAAAGCAAATAAAAGCAAATAAATTCTAGCATGATTCTAGCCCTATACATGTAAACTATAATCTGTCAAATAATATATGTTAACTGTACAGAATAATAAATGGAAAAATAAGGAAACAATTGTGGGCTAAAATAAGGAAAGAAGGGTGGGCTAAATTAAGGAAAGAAGTGTGGACAACAAGTGTGGGCTAAATAAGGAAGGAAGTGTGGACAGTAAAGCTGTCCTTTAACACTTTTAACAGCTACAAAGGGCTTTTAGATAATTGAAAGACTGTGCCAAAATAGAGCTTAAAATTTTGGTGTGGCTAAGAATGCTATTTTTAACGTAAAATTAATGGATTAAAAATTGTCTATTCTTGTATTATAAAACAAATGTGTTGTATAAAGGAAGTCAGAATATCGATAATTGTAGGTTAGCCTGTCAAGTTTCTAATCATTGGATTGTAGAAAATATGTCAGAATTATGATGGTTAGAACTTTCAGATTGAAAAAATATATAAACAAAAATGACGGTTACAACTTCTTTCAATTGCAAGGAACAACCAGAAGGGATATTAGGAGTTCAAAAATTTTTCTGGATTGTGTTGCCAGGGATTATTTATTTACTGAGGATTTCCATTCCTTGTCTTATTGTTTTGCAGTGGCACAGCTGACGACAAAGATCAAGCACCTAAATTCAGCATTGCATAAAAAGGTAAGAGTATGGTCCATGAATCTTTGTATGTTTCAGTGTATCGTAGGTGCTCATTTGACCTGCAATCCAATATCTTTGAGGAGTTGTTTCCTCTGCATTATACACTCCCTGAGTTCTCTTTTATGGAGATGTGGGTGTCATGTTGGTCTTGGTATGGAATTTTCATAAAAACTGAAGGACAAAAATGAAAAATTAGAAACAAACCAACTCATAGAAAACTTAGCTATGATTAGCAATGTTTTATAGATGGTGGAGGAAAAGATGGATGGGGAAATTGGGGGAAAATGAGGTGAGGGAAATGTTGATTTGGAATGGATTTGAAGTTGTTCGAACTCTCAGGGGAAATGGGCGGAAATGAGGGGAAGGAAATGTTGATTTGAATTGGATTTGAAGTTGTTTGAACTCTCAGTGCATGAGGTCAAAGACAAGTTGTTAGGAAAAATTTTGGAAAGTAGCAGATGCTACTCTAGCTGGATAAGATTTGGTGAGCTAGGTCTGTCCCCTCTTTTGGAAGAGGTGGAGCTGTGTTATTGGGGTGTAGGAGGGAAGCCTTTCAGCAAGGAAAGGTTGGAAGGTGAGAGAATTTACATGTCGGAATGCCATTGTAATGAGGTAGGAAGGTTCATCCTTTGTTCAGTGTACTCTGGAGGTAAGGAGGTTTGTTTTGTTTTCCCAAAAGGGTTACGGTCTTCCTAAGGGGAGGGGGGTTCAATTAGAAGGGAGAAACAAATTAAGGGTTTCATCTAATGAGTCATTTGCAGACAAGGTGAAGAAAGGCAAAGAAGCATTGGGAGATGATGTTTGGTTTTGGATGGGGAAAAGGATGTCTGTCTTAAGGAGTCCCTAAAGTGTTGTCTAGTGGGTCAGTTGGGGGAGTTTTCAGATATGGTGACAGAGTTGCAAGCATTGAAGAAATGTGCATTTTTCTATTGGCATTTGTAAGGGGAAGTCAACTTATCTTTGCTAAGGGGAGCCCTCATCTTATTTGAATTGGATTCAATTGAAGATGCAAGTGAGGTGCTGCATAGAGGTCTGAGGAGGTTTGCCAACAAGTGCTTGTCCTTGGATAGATGGTTGTTGGAGGTCGGGTGCTTTCGAAGAGACATCCATGCAAAGGAGGTTTGGTTCAGGCTAACAGGGCTAGCACTGCACTTATGGGGGACAAGACATTATTTTTTATTTTTTGATAGGTAAATTTTTGTCCCTATGGGACTTGAACCTGGACGTCCCACAAAGCCTCCCTATCCCTTTACCACTTGAGCCAGGCTTCAAGGGTATGGGACAAGACATTATTTAAATATCTAAGGGATTGTCATGGGGGCTTCGTTTTGGTGGATATGAGCATTGTAAAGCAGCGTGACCTCCAGTGGGCAAGGATTCTTGTGGGTTCAAATGACAAGAACATTCCTAGATTACTTCAGGTGGTGGTGGGGCTTTTTTGTTACTTGATTCAATTGTGGTGGGAGGTCCCACTTGGTTGTCACAGTTTGTAGCTAGGAGAGATGGAAAGTAGCAGGAGGCAAGGGCAGAAGATGATGGTGGTGGCCCTTAAGATGCTAGAGATGGTGTGAGTAAGAAAGCACTGTTGGTTTGCAAGAGCTCAGGGGACATTTTGAGCTTAGGGGCCATAAGGTGCCATAAAGTTAGGAAAGTAGCTGGTGGCTTTGAAAAGCCACTACTTTTAGGTTATTATGATGGTGGTTGCGGACTTGCAGATTTAGGCCTTGTGTTATTGGAGGATGCCCATTGCAAGAAAGACAAGTCACATTGTTTTGGGACTTTAGTGGCCCAATGAAGATGGTTAAAGACTCCAACCCCTTGACCCATGACTTTTATGGATTGGGCCAGAGTCATTTCACTAATCCAAGGGGTTTAAATTGCAGATTAAGGGATGTGGGTTGGGCCTTAACTGGTAGTGAGGGCTTTGATAGCCTTGTACCCTTGGAGAGAGATCAATCTGAAGGCTGTGAGAAGGGATTTTGGTTAAACATTCTGGCATCCCAAGAGAGGAGAGTCTGTCTCAACATTGCATAGGCAGGAACCTCTAGATGCTATGGATCAAGAGCTAGCTGTCTTTAGTTGATCTTGATGGCCTGAGGATGGTTTGTGACGAAGTAGCTCTCTCTTTGCTTGTTCGCTCCTCTTAGAGCCTAGAGGAGGGAGCACCATTTGTAGATGCCACCCTCTTGTTTGGAGTAGAAGGTTTTGCAGGTAAGTTATAATCTCCAGTTTGTTGGATGGGGGATGTGTCTTCTTCTGCATCTTCTATTTCCAAAGATGAGGGTCCAGACAAAAGCTTGGTTTTGTGGAGGGAGCAGGACAAGGGGCTTGTAGTAGAATGCAAGGGTGATGGTTATGGGATGTTATGTATGACTTCCAGCAAGGGTTTGGTTGTGGACTTTCCAAAGAATCACCTTAGAGATGCCTAGAGTGTGAACCTAGATGTGGGGAGTGAGGAGGTGGTGGCTTTGGAGAATGGGAGCTCTAGGAGGGACTCGATGGGAGATGAGAGCCTCTACGATTTGTCTTTTGGGAAATTTGTCTCCTTTGGCAAGTTTTTGGATTTGCTAGTGGAAGGTTATTAGAAGGAAATTGTGTCCTTATTGAGAAAGTCGGAAGCTAAAAAGGGTTATAGAGTAGTGGCTTTGAGTATAAAAAGGAGGCCTTCTTCTATGTCCGACTTTGATAGGGAGCTTTGCAAATTGGAGTGCTTGGTCAATTACAACAAATCAAGTGGAAAAGGGGGGAGCCAGAAGTGGGGGTGGGATATGGTTTGTGAGTGATCATGAAGTTCGAGATTTTTCTTAATTCCTAATTCAATATATTACATTGTTGTTTCTCAAAAAAAGAAAAAAAAAAAAGAAGTTTTGAGATTTTTTGATCGTCATTAGTAGGTTTAGAGGCTGGGTGTTTGGCTCTCCTTAGAAATTGGAAGGACATGAGAAAAGGAGAGGGGCCAGAATTGTATCACTCAATCTCAAGGTGAGGGATTTAGAAAAGTGGGCTGGAATTGTAATTTCTAAGGGAGCAGAGGGTAGTCATATCAGGCAGTGGCAAGGGAGAGTGGAATTATTAACAATGGGTAGATGAAGTTTGAATTTATCCAAGGATTCAGTAAGATTGCAGAAAGTGGATTTGGTTTGCAAGCATGAAAGGTCGTATAGGTCTTTATGTCTTTCTAGACGTTTAGGGTGATGTTTTTGTATCAGGTTACGGTTTGTTGTTTCTATTTTCCTTTTGCTTGCCTTCTGGCACTGTTTGTATCCTCTGTGTAGTTTGTGCAACTTCACAAAGTGTTTTTAATATCTTATCAGTTTACCTAAAAAAGAAAAGAAAAAAAGAGAGAGAGAGAGAGAGAGATATGGATGGGAGGAAATAAAATATATCAATCAGGAAGGCCAAATTATACTACTATGCACCTCTTATGACTGATTGATGGGTTTGTGCAAATTATAGGAACAATACCAACGGTATTGTCCTTTTGACTTGAGCCTCCAAATTGCTTGGTTATCTGAAGATAGTTTTCATTGATGAATACCTCTTGACCTTATGATCCAGATTTTGGCATATGAAGTTGAGCAAGCTATAACTAAATAGACTTATACTGTGAATTTCTTGGATTTTGATAAAAGAGTGAAACCTAAAACTGTTAATTCAGATCAGTTTTGAATGAACATAAAATGGTGCCTGTACTGTAATGCCTGAAATATTTGAAATCCATTCAATATCTTCCCAATGCTCTTCTTTTCATAAAGCTATTGATGGCTCCCATTGCTTGAGCTTTTTACCCAATCTTGTATGCACCATGACATACATGAAATTCTAAGTTGAACATTTGTCTAATAAGGTGCCTGTGTCGAAACAATTTTGTAGGAGAAAATGGGTGATCGCTTACCACTAATGCTTGAGTGCATGTTTGAGGACAATTTTTGTTACTGAGTTGTGTGCAGGCTGCCATTATATTGTAGTCAGCAATTGTTATAAGATGAATGATCATGTTTTGTTTATGCATGTGATGGTCTTCAAAATGCAGGATAAGCATTCCCGGAAGGGTCTTCAAGCGATGGTCCAGAGGAGAAAGAAGTTATTGAAGTATCTCCGTAGAACTGACTGGGATTCCTACTGCCTTGTTCTTTCTAAGCTTGGTCTCCGAGACAATCCGAATTACAAAAACTAGATGGAATGTATTCATCTCTGTTTTGACATGCTAATGATGCTTTATTTAGTGATATACCAGGTTTTTTGTTTTGTATCTGGTACTCACAATTTTTCAACTAGATGTCACTTCTGATTCTCCTTTAATTTAAAGTCATAATAATAACAGCTCCTTGGTACTATTTGCTACATCTAGGTGTGCTCTATATCTTTTTTTTTTTTTTTTTAAATAAAGAAGGAAAAGACAATCTGTCTGTTTCTTAGTTGAATAGGGCACAACGCAGGACCTTTGTTACATAGTCCTGATAACTGATGGATCCGATTTAACTTTTTGTGGAATTACGACCCTGACAGAGGGGAGGGGACAGAGGGGAAGTGTGAACTGTGCTGTGGCACCTTATTCAAGAGGACTTGGTTAAATGGTCAAAAAAACAGGCTGCTGTTGAGCATCGTGCTTGAAGCTTGGAGAATAGAGGAACCTTCTCTTGCTCTTCCATCTGCTACTTCACACATTTATTCCAAGAATATATCATCTGCTGCTTGCCAATCTTAACCAGGAAAAAACGAAAGATTTTTATCCTTATGTTTTGATATTGATGTCACTACATTATTCTTCTTCATATCTTTGTTGAACAACTTTTGAAATCAATTGAGCATACCCTTGATCGGTTGAAACATTTTTGCTCAAAAGCCCTTCTTTTTTAAATTCAAACCTTTTTAATACTTAGGCAACATCATTAAATACTTTTATAAAACAAGTTATGGATTAGAACTTGAATTAAGAAAATATAATCTTTAGAGTTCAAAATAAGTATGATTAAATGATGCATGAATAGATTTAAAGACCTAAGCTTAAAAGGTCTTCATGCTCACTTGATCCTTTGATGAACAACTTGATTTTCATACTTGAATAGAAACCGTGAGTGAACTCATGTTAAGAATGAGTCAAAATAAGTATGATCAAATATGAGAGGGATTATTTTTACAAATTTAAGGTTATTTCATCCCTTTTAATCAAATCATCCTTTAATAAATATGACTCCAAGACTAAAAAACAAAGGAACCTGGCAAACCCCAAATTATTGGAAAGACAATTGCACCCAATTGGGCATAAAAGATAAATAATTTAACACAAGAAAAAGTGAAAGTGAAAATGAGGGACATGAAGGCAAAAAAGAATCATTGATTAATAATATATTTTATTTAATTTTATAACCTTTTACAACTTGTTTTTATGACGTATAATTAATATTTTATAGCATGCTCTTGTTTGTATGTCTTAAACTCAACCTACTCAAATCTTAAGCCTTCACCCCCAAACCAAAAATTAATTAAAAATGATGAGATTTTTTACTGAAAAATTATCCATTATATAGTAACATGAGGATCACATGTTTACTAAAACTATAACTCTAAAGCTAGATATAAACTTCCTTAATTTGACTAATTAAATAGTATAATATAACATAATTATATAGTCTAGTTATAAATAAGTTATTATTTAATTAAATCTCAAATTCAATGTGATTAAAACACATATTTAAAAAATGTTTAATAAAATTTTAAATAAAAAATTGAAAATTGAAAAAAATTTAATTTGATTAGAAAAATTATAATGAAATGAAAATTTTTACATACACAAAAAGAATGAAAAATAAATTAAGATAATATACGTATGAAGAAAAAAAATGATGAAGCTAAAAAAAAAAAAAGGAAAAAAAAAAGTAGGAGTTTCAAGTAGGCTTTATAAAATATTATATATATTTTAAAATTTATTTAAAATTTTTAAAAATTAAATCCTTGAGAGTTAGTATTAATTTTTTTTCCCAATAACATTCAAATGAAATTATTTTTTATTTTTGAAATTAAAAATTAAATTCATATTTTTTTCACTGCTACCTTCGGGTTATGTATGCCACTTTAGTCAAAATCTTCATTGCAACCTCTTCAAATTGATAAATAGTAGTTTTTTTATTCATACTTTCATTCGTTCATGTACATAGTATATATAGAGGGTAATCACCATTCTAAGAATGAGAAATAATGATACAAGGAAATAATGATATAAGGAAATAACAACTAATATCCTAACATCTCAACTTTCCTAATATCTCAACATTCTTAATATCTCAACTTTCCTAATATCTAAACATTCCTAATATCTCAATACTAAATGATATAAGGAAAGAATGATATAAGAAAAACATTCCTAATATCTCAACACTCCTCCTCAAGTTGGTGCATAGATGTCACACATGCCCAATTTGTCTAAAAAATTTGAGAACACTTGACTTGAGACAGCTTTGGTAAGGATATCGGCCAATTGATCTTCTGATCGAATCTTAGGCAATTCCACAATCTTATCATCCAACTTTTCCTTAATGAGAGTGGAGTTTATCCATTTTTTTTTTAAGTGGGGGAGGGGGGGAGGACCTCCCTATGCATGAAAGTAGCCGCATGGGACGTGTGGCAAAGAGGTATGGCCGGCCATGGTAGTAGTTGAGGAGGACATGCTGGTTGATTGGGGAATAGGAGAACTGGTAATGGCTTGCCGTGCAAGATAGAAACAGGGGGTTGGATATAGAGTGACAGAGCAAGGCTTGAACGAGGGGGGAGCTAGATATCTAGGGGGAGGCTTGCTGGTGAGGACAGGAAGTAGAGGGTGGGAGCAGGCAGAAAGGAATCAAAAGATCCATTCAACCTGATTCTCTTGGTCCAGGTATGGTCTTCTGTTTTGTTTCCCCCGTTTTGAACTGCTCTCCCTTGTTTCTAGTCATGTGTGGATTCCTTTGACATTTGAAGACCACTTGTGCATTTTGTTTTTTGTTTTGGAATGCTCTGAGTTTAGATTCATCATAGCACCTAATTTTTGGAGATCATGCCTATGTTTTCTTTTGGTTCCACCTAAACCCCCCCCATTGACATCTGTGGAACGGGGTGAGACTTAGCAGTTTTCTTTACATATATATATATATATATATATATATATATATATATATATATATATGCACATGCTCTGTTTTCTTCTCATATTTGTCTATCAAGTTTTTTTGAAATGTTGGGTGCCGCACTTCATACTAGACATCTGGGTCAAGGCGCTCAATGAAATTGTCACATCCCTTTTCTCTGAGGAAAGTCCCAATGAGGTCTTGAAGTCCTTTGATTATTTATAGCCTTTGTTAATGGAAAATGCATTTTCAAAGAGTTTTAGCGCCTCTCCGTGCTCAAAGAGTATCTCATTCTCTTGGCAAACAGTATAACATGAGCAAGAAGTGAATGGCAGTAAGATTCTGGGTGCCATGAGTAGTCATAAACTAATAGAAGTCTATTGCCACTCTGGGGTAAAAGAATTCCCTAGGAGTCATAAGGTGCTTGAGATGGTATCTTTGGAGCAGTCCAAATGAATCCCGAAGGTCTGGCTATTGGCGCATGACCTCGAGGTCAAAATATATCTCGGAATAGAATGGTTTGGCTCTATAATCTGAATGGCGCAGTGACCATAGGCCATTTTATGATGGCTTCCGATGACATACCAGAAGGACACTGAGAATCGGCAGGGGCCCAATGATCAGGTTGTGAATGTCTAAACGACTCTCTGGGGCCTAAAGTCCTGGCCCTCTTAGCTAGGGTGCGACGTACTGTGCTCTTAGGGCACGAAGAAGTTGTCCTGGGTGTAGTTGGTGGTCTCCGCGTCTCGTATCTACGCTGAGGAGGATTAGAGGGTACTCCACCCTCTGAAAATGGAATAGTTGGGGCCTCGGGAGCCTGACATGTCGAATCCTGAGGAGAGAAGGCTCTTGGCCTCAGCTTGTGAGACAGTGAAGAGTCGGTATGGCCTCCTCTAATCCGCACCATGTCAAAAATGGAGTGAGAGGCTCGAGTCTATGTTCCACAGATTCGGTGTGGGTTACTTCTTCAAATGGGTGGCCGCAGGGCGTCTAATGGAGAAAAATGATGGAAGCTTGGGCATCGCAAGGTGATGGAGGCTTTTGCAATGGGAAAATGGGGTGTGCGAAATGAAAACAGGGCTGGAGGGCTTTAAATAGACTTTTAAGTGACTGTTGGTTTTCGCACAGGTTGTTGGAATTCGCTCAAGGTTGCGAAATGGGTTCTAGGGTTGCGAAATGGGTTCTCACACCCATTCTAATTTTGCACAGGTTTTCGCAAAGTATCTTCACAAAGTATTTTCAAAAAGTTGGGTGTGCGAAATTTTCGTAGGGTGTGCGAATTGGCTTTTGCAGGCACAAGGTTGCGAAATGGGTTCGCACACCCATTCTAATTTCTCACAGGTTTTCGCAAAGTATTTTCGCAAAGCTAGGTGTGCAAAATTTTTGCATGCCCTGTGAAATTTTTGCACCCCTTGCGAAATGATATTTGAGATTTTCGCAGGGTGTGCGAAATGCTCTGTTTTTCCTTGGTCAAAATTTTTTTTAAGGTTTTTCCCATCGGTTTTGGAATCCACCTGCAATTGATCATCAAAACAAGTACAATTAAAACAAGTAATAAATCAATAAAACTTTAAATCAACATTAAAACAAAAAATTATGGACTTAATGTCTTCCGACAGACTAAGTCCATCTAACCACTTGTCTTGTTAAGCTTGATGTGGCTCAAGGAGGATGATTTCCTCCTTGTCTAGAGAAAAAGGCTCCACGAGTGGCTTGAGACGATGGCCATTAACTTTGAAACTCGTGGTGCTGTTGGAATTAAGTAGTTCCACTACTCCGTTTGAATGCACTTGTTGAATAGTAAAAGGACCTATCCACCTTAACTTCAGCTTTCTTGGGAAGATGTGGAGCTTAGAGTCATACAACAAGACTTTTTGTCTCTTCTGGAATTCTTTGCGAGAGACTAACTAATTATGCCACCTCTTCAATCTTTGTTTTGCAATATTTGAATTATTGTAGGCGTCATTTCTCAGTTCCTCCATCTCATTAAGTTCTAAGAACCTCTTCATGCCGGCTCTGCTCAAATACATGTTGAGCTTCTTGATTGCCCACCAAGCTTTGCATTCCATTTCCACGGGAAAATGGCACGCTTTTCCGTAGACTAGGTGATAAGGAGATATTCCAAGAATGGTCTTGTAAGTTATTCTGTACGCCCACAGTGAATCATGAAGCTTAGCATACCAATCTTTTTTGCTCGTATTCACCACCTTCATCAGTATGTTTTTGATCTCCCGATTTGCTAACTCAATTTGCCCAAAAGTCTGAGGGTAGTAAGGTGTAGCTGTTACCTTATGCTTTACCCCGTACATGGCTAAGAGAGTTTCGAACGACTTGTTATAAAATTGAGTACCCCCATCACTGATTATGGCCTTGGGTACTCCAAATCTAGAGAAGATGTTCTCTTTGAGAAATTTGAGAACAACTCTGTGATCATTGCGTTTGCACGGGATCACTTCAACCCATTTAGAAACATAATCTACTCCCACTAAGATGTAGGAGTAGCTAAAGGACACAGGAAAAGGTCCCATGAAGTCAATGCCCCAGACATAAAAAAGATCAACTACTAAAATAGGGTTCAAAGGCATCATGTTCCTGCGTGTTAACTTCCCAAGCCTCTAGCATCTATCACAGCTCTTGCACATGGTGTGGGCATCTTTGAAAAGTGATGGCCAGCATAAACCCGATTGCAATACCTTCCTAGCTGTCTTCTGAGAAGCAAAGTGGCCTCCACATGCGCTTTCGTGGCAATAACTGAGGATCCCATGTTGCTCTTGTTCAGGGATACACTTCCATATTATTTGATCCGCACAATATTTGAATAGAAATGGCTCTTCCCAATAGTAGGCATGAATTTTTCGCAAAGAAGTGCTTCTTATCTTGTGCTTTCCACTCACTTGGAACTTCTCCAATAACTAGATAGTTAGCAATATGAGCATACCAAGGAGCGACTTCTATCAACATGAGTGACTCCTATGGAAAATCATCATTAATGGGTAAACTATGGGAATTATGTGCAATGGTTAGCCTTGAAAGATGGTCGGCTATCACATTCTCCACTCCTTTCTTGTCTTTGATCTGAAGATTGAACTCCTAAAGCAAGAGAATCCATCTAATCAACCTCGCTTTTGCATCCTGCTTAGTCAGCAGATATTTCAAGGTCGAGTGATTAGTGAAAACCACAATGAAAACCCCCACCAAGTAAGCGCAAAATTTGTCTAAGGCAAAAACTACAGCCAACAACTCTTTCTCTGTGGTTATGTAGTTTCTTTGCGCTTCATTCAACGTTTTAGTAGATCACATAGGGCTTTCCATCTTCTCTTTGCCCAAGAATAGCTCCTATAGCAAAGTCACTGGCATCGCACATCACTTCAAAGGGCAATTACCAGTTGGGAGCTGTCACTATTGGAGCAGTCATCAGGAATAGCTTCAGTTCTTCAAAACTCCGTTGACATCGATCATCTCATACAAATTTAGCATCCTTTACCAATAGTTCACAAAGAGGTCTTGCAAGTTTAAAGAAATCTTTGATAAACCTCCTATAGAACCCAGCATGGCCAAGAAATTGCCTTACTTCTTTGACAGTTGTTCGCAATGGCAACTTGACAATAAGTTCAACCTTTGCTTTGTCCACTTCAATGCCTTGCTTTGAGATAATATGCCAAAAGGCAATCCCCTGGTGTACCATGAAATGGAATTTCTCCCAGTTAAGCACCAAGTCTTTCTCAATGCATCGGTTCAGAACAACTTCCAAGTTGACTAAGCATTCGTCAAAGGTACTTCCATATATGGTGATATCGTCCACAAAGACTTCCATAATACACTCCACCATATCACTGAAAATGCTTAACATGCATCTTTGGAATGTTGCGGGTGCATTGCATAAGTGATTTCGTGCCCAGCTGGTGTATGTCATGTTGATTGGTGCTCAATCAACTGGTGTACCTTGATTTCGGTCCTCAGACAAGAGTAATCAACAAAATTTATAACTTATTTCACTATGTACTAGGATAGCCTCAGCTAGCATAGCATAGTGGCTCTAGGATCGTTCACTAGGAAGAGTTTTCAACTTACAACTGATAATAATTCAAAGTTGAATTGGTGTTTTTTCATTTCAAGTTTAGCCTTAAAAGAAAACATAATCTTTGGTTGAAAAAGGATTGGTTTTAAGCTAACCAAAAATAGTAACTGAAATTACTAATAAAGAAAAGTGTTTCTTAGAGTTTTTGGATCACTGGGGTCAAGCTCCTACTACACAATTAAAGTTCCAGTCACTTGAATCTTTACATTTCATTGGAGATTTAACATATAGTTATTTCTCGAACCGGTGCGGTACAGATGCTTCCTTTTTATGGATTCAAACACTAAATCTCCCTCACTGATTCATCTTGCAATGGCTTGTGCCTCTTACCTAGCACTTGCCATTCAAGGTGATCCTTAACCTTGGATTTCCCTTCAAAAGCTCATAAGAGATAACTAATGGATGTCTCCTTAGAGTCCCAAAGCTTACCAAGTGTTGGCTATTCTAGAAAATCCTACCTTTGAACCACCTCCCAAAGGCTCGCAAGGGATAAACTAGTGCATCTCAATGGATAGAGATCACTTGCCTTACCAAGTGTTGGCCCAGGTGATTTAAAGGCGTTTTAAGTTAACTAAAAACATAGAAACCATTAACGGGTCACACTTTCTCTTCATTAAAAGCTGAAACAACAAAACTTCCAATTGTTGCATTCGGCACCTTACCCAGCTTCCTTAACTCCAAGAGACAAAAAGTCTAGCCACTCATTCTCTGAGGAAACATCCTCAGAGCTTGTTTGGCCAGTAAGAAAAATACAATCAAAATGAGTGGGTAAGGCAGAGCAAAGCTCTGTGTATTACTTTCTTCAAAACTATACAAAACAAGCTCCCGAGATGTCTATGTAGTGAAAATTACAAACTATATATAAGAGGTTATTCACCCTTTGTTCTTACTTATTAACTAAGGAATCTTATGATTGGTGGATTACAAGGAGAGAATGGGGATTTAAACAACAAATATCTGAAGAAAAAAATCTAAAAGAGTCGGTGGCAAATATCTGGAATCACTCAAGTGGATTTCATAGCATGCAACATGGGCTGCGAGATTTTGCAAGCTGAAAGTCTCCATTTCTCATAAAAAGGCTGATTTCACAGCTAGCACATTGTGATTTCTCAGCTACGAAATTGGCTTTCAACTTGGCGCGATTGGCTTCCAATGGCTATAACTTCTTCATTTCAGCTCCGATTCACGTACCGTTTAAAGCATTGGACTTATGACTTCTTGAGGTTCAAAATGACATATAGTAAGCATGAAATGGACTCCAAGAAGTGCTCAAAATGTGTCCAAGAGTTGCTGTCCTCTTGAATTCTTCATGATAGATTTCTCTCTTTGCTTCTCCTCCTTGCATTCATGATTTGCTTTTGGCAAAGGACTACAAAGCTCTAAAGCTTGGATTATTCTTGTAAATGAGCTTCTAATTGATTTTCCATGGATTCTATAGAACTTTCCTTAATCTTGGATTGCTTTGGTGATCAAAAAGCTATCAAAAACACCAAAACTTAACACAATTTGATTAAAAACACTTGCAAGGGTCCTTAACATGCCAATTGAGTTAAAAGGTAATAACTAATACTCAAAAGTGTTTAAAAGAGTTATTTACATGCTACAAAATAACACTTTTTGAGTAGTAATCACTCCCCCCAACCGACATATTGCTAGTCCCTTAGCAATTAAGGAGAGAAAAAGAAAAAATAAACAGTAGTATAATTTATAAAATCATGCTAATCACTTCAAAAAAAAAAAAATAAGTGGCATGAAAATCAAACTCTCACATGGAACATTAAAGATATAAAACCCAAACTTCAACAAGAGTTATCAAATACCTTGCCTAATCACAATTCATAAAGAGAAGACATTATGCAAATTGAAGCTTCAAAATGATTTCCACTTCCAAAGGGCCAAACCTTACTCTTCCACAAAAATCTAAGTGTTACTTGGTAGTTTCTGAATATAGTATGTTAAACTAATCTCTCCCCCCAACCTAGTTCTTTTTCAACACTTAGCAAACTGACAAAATTCAATAGGCTAAGAACGCACCCTTTTGTTTCATAATTTTTTTTCATTGTAGGAGTACAAGGCTTAACGGTATTCTTTTCTAAATTGTCCATGTAACGGGGGTCCATCGATGACTCCCAACCAATTAAGGTTTAGGGCATCAAGCTTTAAGGATCTTTCAACCACCAACTCCTCGGATTTTACCCTGGACTTTTGAGAATGAATTTTAATACCCAAGCACTTACAGTATTTTTAAACTCCACCTATTCACCCTTGTAACAAGCATTGAGGTTAGTGACTCCCAACCTATGAAGGCTTAGGGCATCAGGTTTTAAAGATTTTCACCATATACCCCTCAGACCTTGCTCGGGTTTTAAGGCAAGCAAACATTTTTCTTTTTTTTTTTTCAAAGGCTCATTAGCCTTTTATAAGGTGTCCCAACACTATTAAATGAGGTCAAAGGTACCAAGTCTAAATTTTCCTAAGTCGAAAGGGAAATAGTTTTTCATCTTATAAACAAAACCTATTGTGCACAGTGTGTGAATAGCTTAAAGTGGAAGAACTAAGGTTGAATTCAATAGAAGTTTCAACAATTCATCAACTTTAGTAAGCACAATACAAACTTTAAGTCAAGTAAAAACAAAAATTCAATTTCTCTCATTTTATTTTGAGAATTTTTCCTTAACAACCATGGAGAGTAGAATAAAAACTTAAAAAATTTTAAAAATTAAGCAAAAACAACTAAATTACCAAAATAACTTAACATTAAAAATAAAAAGTTCCTTCCTCAACTCTCTTCCCCCCAACCAAGCTGAACATTGTCCTTAATGTGGCAAGAGCAATTGAAATTACAGGGAGGAAGTGGTACCTCTTAAGTGATATGGAGTTTGAGTAGAATAGGAGAAACCACCTATTTTAAAAAACAAAAAAAGATATGAGTAGAGGAATTAAAATAAGATTATGCCAAGTATACTAAAAAAATTGATAGATATGTATTACTTTAAGAAAGTACACTATGGAGCAAAAACAAGTAATACATCCAATCCCAATATATAAAACATAAAAAACATGGGATTATGAGTTCTACTAAAGTAAAGAAATATAGAAAAGAAAATAGGTAAATGATTAGATGGTGATGGAAGGATCATGTGGAGATGATGGCTCGGCTGTAAAAGTCTAAGTGCTCGGGATGGATGCCTCTATCTATCTTGTAGTCATCTCCTCAGGGGGCATAGTTTGCTCTGCTGGAGGAGGGTCCTGGGATTGATATGTAGGCTCTGATGGGATAGGCATATCGTGCTCAAGTGGTGATAGAATACCCAAATGTAGTTGTATCTATCTAAGAATGGCAGTATACTGGGTCTTGGTGGCGATAAGCTGATCCTGATGTGCACGTATGACCACCATCTGTTGAATTAGGATGCTCTGAGTAGCTGTCAATGTTTGCAAAGTATGACATAGGCCTCTGAACTCTGAACTGGATATGGTGATACTAGACTCAGATGGATGAGGCTCAGATGCAGTTGGTACAACTGGCGGAGTCTCAGGAGTGGCATGAGGAGCAGAAGATGCAACCTGATTCATGCCCAGCTGGTGTACCTTGAGTTTGGTCCTCAAACGGGAGTAATCAACAAAATTTATAACCTATATCACCATGCACTAGGATAGCCTTAGCTAATATAGCATAGTGGCTCTAGGATCGTTCATTGGGAAGGGTTTTCAACTTACAACTGATACCAATTCAAAGTTGAATTGGTGCTTTTTCATTTCAAGGTTAGCTTAAGAAGAAAACATAAACTTTGATTGAAAAAGGATTTGTTTTAAGCTAACTAAAAAGAAAGTAATGGGAATAACTTATGAAGAAAAGCGTTCCTTGGAGTTTTAGGTTCACTGGGGAAGCTCCTCAAGCAAAAACAGAGCTCCGTTCACTTGAATCTTTTCCTCGTATTAGAGAATTAACATATAGTTAATTCTCTAACCAGTGTTGTACAGATGTTTCCCTTTAATGGATTTCAGCACTAATTTCCTCTCACTCATGCAACTTGCAATGGCTCGTGCCTCTCACCTAGCATTCGCCATTCAAGGTGATCATTAACCTTGGACTTCCCTTCTCAAGCTCGCAAAAGATAACTAATGGATGTCTCCTTAGAGTCTAAAAGCTTACCAAGTGTTGGCAATTTTAGAAAATCCTACCTTCAAGTCACCTCCCAAAGGCTCACAAGAGATAAACTAGTGCATCTCCATGGACAGAGATCACTTGCCTTACCAAGTGTTGGCCCAGGTGAATTGAAGGCGTTTTAAGTTAATTAAAAACATAGAAATCATTAATGGGTCACACTTTCTCTTCATTAAAAGTTGAAACAACAAAACTTCCAATTCTTGCATTCGGAGCCTTGCCCGGCTACCTTAGCTCCAACGAACTAAAAGCCTAGCCACTCATTCTCTGAGGAAACATCCTCAAAGCTTGTTTGGCTAGTAAGAAAAAATAAATACAATACAATCAAATTGAGTAGGTAAGGCAGAGCAAAGCTCTGTATTTTACTTCCTTCCAAAAACTATACAAAAGATTATCTCTGAGAACAAGCTCCCGAGATATCACTGTAATGAAAATTACAAACAATATATATGAGGCTATTTACCCTTTATTCTTGCTTAATAACTAAGGAATCCTATAATTGGTGGATTACAAGGAGAGAATGGGGATTTAGACATCAAATATCTAAAGTAAAAAATATAAAAATATCGGTCGCAAATATCAGGAAGCACTCAAGAGAATTTCGCAGGCGTGCAAGATGGTTGCGACATTTCGCAACCTGAAGGTCACCATTTCGCAGCCAAAGGCTGATTTCGTAGCCCTCCTCTTGTGATTTGGCAGCCAAAGGCTGATTTCCCAGCTTGCGAAATTGGCCTTTTAGCTTGGTGTGATCGGCTTCTAATGGATCTAAATTCTTCATTTCAACTCCGAATCATGTAGCATTTAAAGTATTGGATTGCTGACTTCCTGAGCTTCGAAACGACATATAGTATGCATAAATTGAGCTCTAGGAAGTGCTCCAAAAGTGTCCAACAGTGGCTATCCTCTTGAATTCTTCATGTTAGATTTCTCTCTTTGCTTTCCCTCCTTGCATTCATGATTTGCTTATGGCAAAGGACTATAAAGCTTCAAAGCTTTGGTTCTTCATGTTAATGAGCTTTCCATTGCTTTGCCATGGATTCCAAAGAACTTTCCTCAATCTTGGATTGCTTTGGTGATCAAATTACTATCAAAAGCACCAAAACTTACACAATTTGATTAAAAATGATTGCAAAGGTCCTTAATATGTTAATTGAGTTAAAAGGTAATAACTACTACTCAAAAGTATTTAAAAGAGTTAATTACAAGCTATAAAATAGCACTTTTTGAGTAGTAATCACTCCCCCTAACCGACATATTACTAGTCCCTTAACAATAAAGGAGAGAAAAAGTAAACTAAAAAGTAATATACTTTACAAGATCATGATGATCACTTCCAAAAAATTTGAAGTGGCATGATGATCAAACTCTCACATGGAACATTAAAGAAATATAAACTCAAATTTCAACAAGAGTTATCGAATACTTTGCCTAATCACAATTCATAAAGAGAAGGCATTATGCAAATTGAAACTTTAAAATCATTTCCACTTCTAAAGGACCAAACCTTACTCTTCTAAAAAAATCTAAGTGTTAGTTGATAGTTGTCGAATATAGTATGCTGAACTAATCTCTCCCCCCAACCTAGTTCTTTTCCAACACTTAGCAAATTGACTAAATTCAATAGGCTAAGAACGCACCCTTTTGTTTCACAATTTTTTTTTCATTGTAGGAGTACAGGGCTTAAAGGTATTCTTTTTTAAATTGTCCATGTAATGGGGGTCCATCGATGACTCCCAACCAATTAAGGTTTAGGGCATCAAGCTTTAAGGATCTTTCAACCACTAACTCCTCGGATTTTATCCCGGACTTTTGAGAATGAATTTTAATACCCAAGAACCTACAGTATGTTAAACTCCACCTATTCACCCTTGTAACGAGCATTGAGGTCGGTGACTCCCAACCAATGAAGGTTTAGGCACCAGGCTTTAAAGATTTTCACCATATACCTCTCAAACCTTGCTTGGGTTTCAAGGCAAGCAAACATTTTTTTTTTCTTTTTTTTCAAAGGCTCATTGGCCTTTTATAAGGTGTCCCAACACTATTAAAATAAGGTCAAAGGTAACAAGTCTAAATTTTCCTAAGTGAAGAGGGAAATAGTTTTTCATCTTATACTCGGAACCTATTGTGCACAGTGTGTGAATAGCTTAAAGTGGAAGAACTAAGGTTGAATTCAATAGAAGTTTCAACAATTCACCAACTTTAGTAAGCATAATACAAACTTTAAGTCACGTGAAAAGACAAAAATTCAATTTCTCCCATTTCAATTTGAAAATTTTTCCTTAAAAACCATGGAGAGGAGAATAAAAACTTTAAAATTTTTTAAAATTAAGTAAAAATCAACTAAATTACCAAAATAACTTAGCATTGAAAATAAAAACTTCCTTCCTCAATTCTCCCCCCAACCAAGCTGAACATTGTCTTCAATGTGGCATAAGCGATTGATACTACAAGGAGGAAGTGGTGGCTCCTGAGTGACATAAATTTCGAGTATTGATTGGAGAAGCCACATGTTTCAAAAACAATAACAGATATGAGTAGAGGAATTAGGATAAAATAATGCTAAGAGTACTCAAAAATTGATAGATTTGTATTACTTCATTTCATGAAAGTACAATATAAAAGAGAACAAGTAATACAACTAATCCCAATATATGAAATATCAAAAGCATGGGATTATAAATGCTACTAAAGTAGGGAAAACATAAGGGAAATACATAAACAAAATATATAAAAGAAACTATGCAAATGATCATATAGTGGCTAGAGGATGATGTGGAGATGATGGCTCAGCTGCCTCTGCCTCTCCTGTAGTCGGCTCCTGATTACTACCAAAAAGTGCTATTTTGTAGACCTAATTATAATGGTTTTAAGCACCTTTGTGTAGTAATCATATTCATTTAACCCAATTAATTCATTAAGGTCCTTAGTAATTGGTTTTAACCATTTTGTGGCAAGTTTACATGTTTTTATCAGCTTATGAATCAATTCAAGCATGCCAAATGATGGAGGAGCTAATTGGACAAGTTAAAGCAAGGATTTTGGAAGTTTATAGGCTTGAATTTCAAGTGGAAACACGAGCACAAGCAAAGAGAATGCAAAGAGGAAAAACAAGCAAAGTGAAGAGGAAAACAGAGGACAGCAGCTGCAGTCTTCTTTCGAACTTTTGGAGCACTTCCCGAAGTCCATTTTCTACATGCTATATACCATTTCAAAGCTCAGGAAGTCAAGAATCCAACGCTTCAAACCGTGTACAATTTGGAGCTGAAATGAGGAAGATATGGCCTTCGGAAGACAACTGCATCAAATCTTGTGAAAATTTCGCAAGGTGAATTTCTCCTTGCGAAATTTCGCAAGGAGAAATTCACATTGCGAAAATGCCAAATCTCCTCTGTTTCTCCACGCACGCACCACCGACTTTTGAGATATTTTTAGCTTGATATTTTCTCATGTAAATTCCTTTTGTAACCTTGTATTCAGCCATCATAAGGCTTTATCTTGTAATTTTGCTATATATAGAGGTGCACAACACCTCCAAACGGGATTAGATTGGAATAGAGATAGGATTGGGGAGATTTGGAAAATGGACGGATGGGGTGATCGATCCTTTGTAGATTAAATTAGAATTATATAAAGCTCTGTTTTCCTTCTTTTCTCTTTTCTTTCTCATTTTCTTAGTAGCCAAACAGCCTCTGAGGACTTTTCCTCAGAGGATGGTTGGCTAAAACCTTTAAGTTTCTCAAAGTATGGATGTTATGTGATGGCTTGGATGCAATCCCATGGAAATTTCTCGCACCCGGAAGGTAAGGTAGTCGTTTTTCATTAATGGTTCATTAATGTAAATTTTGGTTTTTATTTCCTTTGGACAACTTCCAACGGCCAATACTTGATAAGCTTTTGGATTTCTATCCATTAGTTATCTCCTACGAGCTATTGGAAGGTGAGGTTTTCAATTCCAAGTTTTGCATTAATCCGTTAGAACCAATTTCAATGGCCATTGAAAGGTGAGTTTATCACCTAGAATGACTTTGAGTTGCCAATATTTGGTAAGCTTTTGGCTTTAGACCATTAGTTATCTCTTACGAGCCATTCAAAGGAAGTCTAAGGTGAATAACCATTGATGAAATTCACTACCATCTATTTTGTCATTTTAAAGGATTAAAACTTGATTTGCTAAATCCATACCGGTTCGGGAAGCAAGCATCACCATAGTTGCAACCCCAACGCGAGGAGCCTATCCTGAGATTTCCAATTTGCATAAGAGCCAGAGCATAGCTATCCTATCTTTGAGAAACTTGTTTTTACACCCTTTTATTTTAGTCTTTAATGTTAGCTTAGATTAGTTTAAATCTCTCTAAAACATTTTCATCTTCTTTTAAAGCTAACATCCATAAGAAAATCACCTATTTTCCTAATTTGAATATCACTCGTGTTTGCGAAAACCCTTCCCAGTGAACGATCCTAGAACCACTATGCTATAGTAGCTTGGCTACTTTAGTAATAGTATTTAAGGTATAAATTTTGTTGATACGCCTTTAAAGCTAAGCTACCATGAGTCGCATCAGCTCCTCAGGAGGTATAGTCTGATATATGAAAGGAAGGGCTTGTGATGGCTCAGTGGGATAGGAATGGCGTGCTCAGGAGGTGATATAATGCCCAGATGGTACTGAATCTGCCTCAGGATGGCAGTATGTTGGGTCTGAGTGGCGACAATCTGCTCCTGATGAGCAATAAGAGTTGTGATCTGCTGAGTGAGGATGCTCTGAGAAGTGGCCAATGCCTGGAAAGTGTGGCATAGGCCTCTATACTTGATAATGGATATAGCAATCCTAGGCTCAGATGAAGGAGATGGCTCTGATATAGGTGGAATAACAGGGGGAGTCCGTGATGTGGTCTGAGGAGCAAAGGGTGCAACCTCAGGTAAAGGCTCTATAGAGACTACTGTAGGGGTAGGTGGTGTAATGTCAACTAGTATCTCAACCGGTTGTGGCTCCTTTGGCTGCTCTGGATGCTCTGGTCCAGCTGGGGCTCCCTGGTCTGCACCATAAGCTGTCATACTCGTCCATTTATCGAGAGTGAATATCTCTCGACAAATGCGTCTATGCTCAAGCTGAGGCTTTGTCGGGCATCCCAAATGCTCCAAAATCTGGGATAACAATTTGGGGAAGAGAAGTGGAATAGCATCCGCTCTGAGCAGCGTCTTCCTATGGACCTTCTCTTCAAAGTACAGAAGAGTGGCCATAATGAGATGATGAGGGCTAAAGAAGTATCCCTCAGATATCCTGAACAATGCCTCTAGCAAAACTCCTCTCCTCTGCACCCAATGCTGAAGTGGATGATGTTATGGCGCAGGAGTGCATCAATGAAGAACATGCTGGGAGGGAGCTCTTTCCTCAACAGATACTGACACGAAGATGCCCCTCTGGACAGAATATGAACTATATCACTCTGTGCAGGATGAGTCCAGACTCGAAAATCCTTTAGACGTGCTAGCTCATAGGGAATACAGAGTGCCTCTGCTATGTGTCTGGCTCCTAGAATACCATGACGTCCATCTATGGTAAAATAGATGACAGTAGGATCCCGGACCTGGTGTGTGGTCATGGACTAATAGAAGTCCAATGCTATACGAGGATAGAAAAAATCCCTGGGAGTCAGCAAGTGCTCCATATGGTACCTCTGTAGCAGATGAAAGGAATCCCCGAGCTTAGGTTGAAGACTGAAAGTGGCTGTGTCAAAATAGAGCTTGGAGTGGAATGGCCTTGCCCTGCAATCCAAATTACCCTCAATGGGTGGCTGAGTGGCCATGGGGCATCTGATAACCACCTTAGGAGTCATGCCTGAGGGAATCTGAGACTCTTTGGTTGGTGGCTGAGACGACTGAGGCTTTTTGACAGGTGGTTGAGATGGCCGAGGCTCTGATTCAGGCTCTGAAGACAGCTTTTTTAAATCAATTGGCTCTGATACCTTGGCTTTCTTCTTTGGGGGACCGCTACTTGAATTTTGGGCTTGGGAAGAGCTTGCCCCGGCCATGGTGGGTGACCTCCTTGTCTGATAACGCCTTGAAGATGAACTCATGGGTGCGTCCTCAACTGGAGGTGGGACGACTGGTGGCTGCGGAGGCTCAGGTATGGCAGCTTGGATAGGGCTCTCTCTTGGGATTCTTAGGCGAGTTGATGGGGACGAGGACTTAGCTCCTCGGGTTTTAGTCATGGCTGTCTCAGAGAAGGTGGCCGGAGGTGCGCGCGGCTTGGCTCAGGCGGAGGGGTCAGACGGAGAGTTGCTCTGGTTTGGCTCCTCTTTGGTACCTATTTGAAGTTCAAATGACCAGTTAAAAAATGAAATATGGAATTTATAATGTTTAAAAAGGATGCCAAGGGACGATTTTTATTTTCACAACAGATGGTCGATTTCGCAGCAAGGAGTGGATTTCGCAGCGAATGGGCATTTTTGCAGCCCATTTCACAGCTGCGAAATGAGGGTGGAGGGCTGTGAAATGGCACTCGTGTGCCAAGGGGTGGTTTTGTAGCTGCAAAAACACCTGCGAAATGGGGTGCGATTGTGAAATTTGGAATTTTTAGGCGTGAAGGATTTCGCAATTGTGAAATGAGAGGGGGAGTCTACGAAATGGCACTCGTGTGCTAAAGGGGTGTTTCGCAGCTGCGAAAATTTTCGCAGAGGGGGGTATGAGGCTGCGAAATCATTTCGCAGCCAATGGGCGATTTGGCAGTGGATACTTGGGGGCTGCGAAATTATTTCGCAACTAAGGGTCATTTTCGCAAGGGCCTTTTTTAGGCTGCGAAATTTTGCAGACCATGGATTTTCCTTGCTTTTGAGCTCCTCTTGATTGCCAGCTACCTTCTTTCAATTTCTTTGCAATTCCTCCTGATTTTGATCATTCAAAAGATTAAGTTACATATAAATAACACAATTTAAAATCAAAATTAAAATCAAAACAATTTATAAAGCTTATAAATTAACATAATTAAACAAAAATATGGACTTTGGTGAAACCAAGTCCATCTAACCCTTTTTTTATTAGGCTTTATGTGGCTCAAGAAGGTTGATTTCCTCATTTTCTTGATTGAATGGCTCAATGAATGGCTTGAGACGATGACCATTGACTTTAAAAGTGTCAGTGCTATTAGAATTCAGTAATTCCACCACTCCATTGAGATGCACTTGGTGAATAATGAAAGGGCCTATCCACCTTGACTTGAGCTTCCTAGGAAAGATATGAAGCCTTGAATCATAGAGTAAGACTCTTTGTCATTTCCGAAATTCTTTATTGGAGATTAATTGGTCATGCCACCTCTTCATCCTCTGTTTTGAAACTTTGGAATTGATGTAAGCATCATTTCTTAATTCCTCCATCTCATTAAGGTCTAAGCACCTCTTTGCCCCGGCTCTGATCAAGTCCATGTTTAACCTCTTAATTGCCCACCAAGCCTTATAGTCAACTTCCACAGGGAGATGACATGCTTTGCCATAGACTAGGCGATAGGGAGACATGCCAAGAATAGTCTTGTAAGCTATTCTATATGCCCATAGTGAATCATGAAGCTTAATAGACCAATCTCTTCTGCTCATAATCACCACCTTCATCAATATGTTCTTAATTTCCCTGTTTGCTAGCTCAACTTGCCCGGAAGTCTGAGGGTGATAAGGTGTAGCTACCTTATGCTTCACTCCATACTTGGGTAATAGGGTTTCAAAAGGTCTGTTGCAAAAATGAGTACCTCTATCACTGATTATGGCCTTGGGCACCCCAAATCTTAAGAAGATGTTCTCCTTAAGAAACTTGAGAACCACCCTGTGATCATTGTGTTTACAGGGGATTGCCTCAACCCATTTAGACACATAGTCCACTCCTACCAAGATATAAGAGTTACCAAAAGACATTGGGAAAGGTCCCATGAAGTCAATGCCCCAAACATCAAAGAGATCAACTATTAGGATGGGGTTCATGGGCATTTGATTTCTTTTTGTTAGCTTCCCAAGCCTTTGACATCTATCATAGCTCTTACCCATGATGTGGGCATCTTTGAAAAGTGATGGCCAAGTAAACCCCGATTGCAACACTTTCATGGACGTTTTCTAAGAGGCAAAGTGGCCTCCACATGCATTCTCATGGCAATGGCTGAGGATTCGTTGTTGCTCTTCTTCAAGGACACACTTTCTTTTTATTTGATATGCACAATACTTGAAAAGGAAAGACTCTTCCCAATAATAAGCATGGATCTTTGCAAAGAAATGCTTCCTGTCTTGTGCTTTCCACTCACTTGGAACTTCACCAGTAACTAAATAGTTAGCAATATGAGCATACTAAGGAGTTTTCTCTAGCAACATAAGTGATTCCTCAGGAAAGTCATCATTAATAGGTAAGACATGGGAATTATGTGCTATAGCCAACCTTGAAAGGTGGTTAGCTACCATATTCTCCACTCCTTTCTTGTCTCTGATTTGGAGATCGAACTCTTATAGTAAAAGAATCCATCTAATCAACCTTGCTTTTGCATCTTGCTTTGTTAATAAATACTTTAAGGCTGAATGGTCAGTGAAAACAATAATGAAAGACCCTACTAAATAAGCACGAAACTTGTCTAAGGCAAACACCACAACTAACAATTCTTTCTCTGTAGTTGTGTAGTTCCTTTGAGCTTCCTTCAATGTCTTGCTTGCATAGTAGATCACATAAGGCTTTCCATCTTCTCTTTGGCCAAGTACAGCTCTTA
The DNA here is from genome assembly GCA_030345155.1 of Vitis x doaniana. NCBI lineage: Eukaryota > Viridiplantae > Streptophyta > Magnoliopsida > Vitales > Vitaceae > Vitis > Vitis x doaniana. The sequence goes on from CP128323.1 coordinate 10,042,099, forward strand.
TAGCAAAGTCACTAGCATCACACATTACTTCAAAGGGTAGTTGCCAGTTAGAAGCCCTCACTATTGGAGCAATTGTCAAAAATTGCTTCAATTGATCAAAACTCTTTTGACATCTTTCATCTCATATAAACTTAGCATCCTTAGCCAAAAGTTCACAAAGAGGCTTTGAAAGCTTAGAGAAGTCGTTTATGAATCTCTTGTAGAACCATGCATGGCCAAGGAATTGCCTTACTCCTTTTACTATTGTTGGGGATGGCAATTTGACAATAAGTTCCACCTTTGCTTTATCAACTTCGATGCCTTTCTCGAAGATGATATGGCCAAGGACAATTCCTTGATGTACCATAAAATGACATTTCTCCCAGTTGAGCACCAAGTCCTTTTCAATGCATCTGTTAAGAACTACTTCCAAGTTGACTAAGCATTCTTTAAATGTACCTCCATACAAGGAAGAAAATATCGCCGAAACTAGGCGATATTTCGGCGAAATATCGGTGTGTCGGTGGGTGCCGACACGACATATGCTAAGGATATATCGTCGGTCAACCCTTGGTCAACGCAGGCTCAAAATTGAGCTTTTTTTATCGTGCTGCTGTTGGGGGGATTCGAACCCCCAACAAAAGGTTTCCAATGCAGCTCCACTTCCACTAGGGCAAACGTGCCCTTTGATAAATATTATGTACTATATAAATATATATCAAAACTTAGGATATAAATAAAATATTAAAAAAACACTTTAAATAATAAATTAATTATAACTATTTTATAATTAAATGAAAATTTTTCATTTAATTGATTAGTAAAAAATATCATAATTTTATTCATGGTGTTTTTAATATTATTAATATATTAAAATTTTATATATTTATCATCATTTATTTTATAATATATCATAATTTTAATATTAAATAGATTTTAAAATTAAACATATTATAATCACAATATTATCATCAAATAATATTTTATATAATTAAATAATCAATATACACTTATCATCTTTAAAATGTCTATTATGTTTTTAACTTCATTTCTAAAAGTTTTATTTTATATTTTTATAAGTTTTGATCAATTTTAGGTTTACAGATTTTTTGTGTTAAAATATCCATCGAAATATATTATAATCAAATATCACAATATAATAATGAAATAATATTTAATATAATTTAATAATCAATATATACTTATCAAATTTATATTTTTTATTGACACGTACAATATTATATATATACATTAATTTATTTAATAAAATAACTTAAAAATATCTATTATACTTTAATTTCATTTCTAAAAGTTTTATTTTATATTTTTATAAATTTTGGTCAAGTCTACCGATATATCTCCGATATATCCGAATATATCTCCGATATATCCGATATATCCGTAATTACCGACATTTTCATCCTTGCCTCCATATATGGTGATATCATCCATGAAAACCTCCATAATTCGCTCCACCATATCACCGAAGATACTAAGCATACATATTTGGAATGTTGTAGGTGCATTACATAAACCAAAAGGCATTCTTCTGTAGGCGTATGTTCCAAATGGACATGTGAAAGTGGTCTTCTCCTGATCTTCAACATCAATTTCAATTTGAAATTACCCTGAGTACCCATCCAAGCAACAATAAAAAGGATGGCCAGAGACTCTCTCCAACACTTGATCAATAAATGGTAGTGGAAAATGATCTTTCCTTGTCACAACATTCAATTTCCTATAATCAATACACACCTTCCAACCTGAAGTGAGGCGTGTAGCAATTTCTTCTCCCTTTTCATTTTGAACCATAGTAATCCCTGACTTCTTTGGTACCACTTGAGTAGGACTCACCTAAGGTGATTACTACCAAAAAGTGCTATTTTGTAGACCTAATTATAATGGTTTTAAGCACCTTTGTGTAGTAATCATATTCATTTAACCCAATTAATTCATTAAGGTCCTTAGTAATTGGTTTTAACCATTTTGTGGCAAGTTTACATGTTTTTATCAGCTTATGAATCAATTCAAGCATGCCAAATGATGGAGGAGCTACTTGGACAAGTTAAAGCAAGGATTTTGGAAGTTTACAGGCTTGAATTTCAAGTGGAAACACGAGCACAAGCAAAGAGAATGCAAAGAGGAAAAACAAGCAAAGTGAAGAAAACAGAGGACAATAGCTGCAGTCTTCTTTCGCACTTTTAGGGCACTTCCCGAAGTCAATTTTCTACATACTTTATACCATTTCAAAGCTCAGGAAGTCAAGAATCCAACACTTCAAACCGTGTACAATTTGGAGCTGAAATGAGGAAGATATGGCCTTCGGAAGACAACTGCATCAAACCTTGCGGGAATTTCGCAAGGAGAATTTCTCCTTGCGAAATTTCGCAAGGGGATTTTCCTCACGATGCGAAATTTTGCCATTTCGCAACATTGCGAAATTTTCGCAAGGAGAAATTCACCTTGCGAAAATGCCAAATCTCCTCTGTTTCTCCACGCACGCACCACCGACTTCTCAGATATTTTTAGCTTGATATTTTCTCATGTAAATTCCTTTTGTAACCTTGTATTCAGCCATCATAAGACTTTATCTTGTAATTTTGCTATATATAGAGGTGCACAACACCTCCAAACGGAATTAGATTGGAAAATGGACGGATGGGGTGATCGATCCTCTGTAGATTAAATTAGAATTATATAAAGCTCTGTTTTTCTTCTTTTCTCTTTTCTTTCTCATTTTCTTAGTAGCCAAACAGCCTCTGAGGACTTTTCCTCAGAGGATGGTTGGCTAAAACCTTTAAGTTTCTCAAAGTATGGATGTTATGTGATGGCTTGGATGCAATCCCATGGAAATTTCTCGCACCCGGAAGGTAAGGTAGTCGTTTTTCATTAATGGTTCATTAATGTAAAGTTTGGTTTTTATTTCCTTTGGACAACTTCCAACGGCCAATACTTGATAAGCTTTTGGATTTCTATCCATTAGTTATCTCCTACGAGCTATTGGAAGGTGAGGTTTTCAATTCCAAGTTTTGCATTAATCCGTTAGAACCAATTTCAATGGCCATTGAAAGGTGAGTTTATCATCTGGAATGACTTTGAGTTGCCAATATTTGGTAAGCTTTTGGCTTTAGACCATTAGTTATCTCTTACGAGCCATTCAAAGGAAGTCTAAGGTGAATAACCATTGATGAAATCCACTACCATCTGTTTTGCCATTTTAAAGGATTAAAACTTGATTTGCTAAATCCATACCGGTTCGGGAAGCAAGCATCACCATAGTTGCAACCCCAACGCGAGGAGCCTATCCTGAGATTTCCAATTTGCATAAGAGCCAGAGCATAGCTATCCTATCTTTGAGAAACTTGTTTTTACACCCTTTCATTTTAGTCTTTAATGTTAGCTTAGATTAGTTTAAATCTTTCTCAAACATTTACATTTTCTTTTAAAGCTAACATCCATAAGAAAATCACCTATTTTCCTAATTTGAATATCACTTGTGTTTGCGAAAACCCTTCCCAGTGAACGATCCTAGAACCACTATGCTATAGTAGCTTGGCTACTTTAGTAATAGTATTTAAGGTATAAATTTTGTTGATACGCCTTTAAAGCTAAGCTACCATGAGTCGCATCATAAGGTCTGCCAGATATGGGATAGATAATACCTGCTTGAAGTAGCTTCAGCACCTCAGCTCGCACCACCTCTTGCAAATGAAGTTTCAATCTTCGTTGAGGTTGATGAATTGGTTTAACTTCTTTCTCCACATATATATGATGTGTACAAACCAAAGGACTAATGCCTTTGAAGTCAAATATTTGCCATCCTATTGCTTTCTTACACCTCTTGAGAACTTCAAGTAGAGAAATCTCTTGATGAGTAGTAAGAAATGAAGAAATAACAACAGGACATTGTTTATTTTCTTCCAGGTATGTGTATTTCAACTCCATGGGCAGAGGCTTCAAATTGAGCATTGGGGTCTCTTCTTTAGTAGGCTCTTGCTCTTGCTCTTTATTGAACAAAGGTAGAATCTCTTCTCTCCTTCTCCAACCTTGTAGAGTAGCAAGCACATCAGAGGGTTCAGACAACCCTTCTTCAAGATCCCCAAGACTTTCATTCAACTTGTCTTGCATATTCTGATTACAGTGTTCCTCCACTAGAATGTCAATAATGCATACCTCTTTTGGACCTTCTTCTTCTTCCAGAGTGATTAGCTTTTTAGACGTATAAAAGATATTAAGCTCAAGTGTCATGTTACCAAAAGTGAGTTCCATGAGTCCATTCCTATAATTGATGATTGCATTTGAGGTAGCAAAGAATGGCCTTCCAAGGATGATAGGAACATAATTAGCTTCCTTGACAAAGGGGTCCGTATCAAGAACAACAAAGTCTACTGGATAGTAGAAATTATCAACTTGAACTAAGACATCTTCAATTATCCCTCTTGGAATTTTCACTGATCTCTATCTGCTAGAGATAGAGTGATTGATGTTGGTTTCAATTCACCTAGTCCCAATTGCTTGTAGACAGAGTATGGTAGCAAATTCACACTTGCTCCCAAGTCTAACAAAGCTTTTTCCACTACCTTACCCCCAATCATGACTGAAATGGTAGGACATCCCGGATATTTGTACTTCAAAGGAGACTTGCATTGTATGATGGCACTTACTTGCTCAGTCAAGAAGACTTTCTTATTCACATTCAACCCTCTTTTGATAGTACACAAGTCCTTTAGGAATTTTGCATATGTTGGAACTTGTTTAATCATATTCAGCAATGGAATATTGACTTTCACTTGTCTTAATACTTCAAGGATTTCTGATGCATTTCTAATCCCCCTTTTCCCATGCAAAGCTTGAGGAAAAGGTGGAGAGATGTGTTTCTTCAACATTTCTTCCTTAATAAGCTCTTTATCCGGATTTACATTCACTATTGAATCATGGTCCTCTTTCCCTTCATTGATATCTTTCTTATTTCCTTTGATTTCCTCCCTTTTCTTTGTCTCTTTTTCTTCTTCCTCTTCAACATGTGGCTTGGGTGTTAGCGACTCAACCTTTTTACCACTCCTTAGAGTGATCAAGGCTTTGACATCTCTCACCTCTGAAGATTCTCCCTCATGAGTTTCCACTTCATGGATACCCTTGGGGTTTTGGTGAGGTTGAGAAGGAAATCTTCCCTTCTCTTGCACTGTGTTCAAATTAGTGAGCCTTGAGATTGAGTATTGGAGATTATCTATCTTTTAAGATAAGTCATTTTGCATCACATCCATTCTTTTATTCAATGTATTCTCTACACTGTCAATTCTTTGACTGAGTTGAGCATTGATGGATTTTTGGTCTGTAACAAAATCTCCCACAACCTTGCTGAGATTCACTATTGCTTGTTCAAGACTTGACGCTTGTTGAGATGGTTGAGCCGGCTGTTGGTACTGAGGTGCTCTTGGCTTCCATGAAAAATTTGGATGGTTCCTCCAACTTGAGTTGTAAGTGTTTCCATATGATGCATTGTTATTGGGCTTGAATTGTCCAATGACATTTGCTTGATCTCCAAACATCTCTCTAGCAATTGGAATTGTAGGGCACTCCACCAAGTGTGAATAAGATTGACAAATAGGGCATGGCTTTACTTGTACTAGTGTTTCAGCAACAGCTTGCACTTCATGCATTTTTTTCAGTTCTAGCTCCTCCAATCTTCTTACCATAGCTGCAAACTTTGCCTTCATATCAACATCTTCATTCAAGGTGTACATCCCAACCTTAGCATTGAAAGCATTCGGTTGAGCCTTCATCTTCCCCACTTCTCCTTTGTTCGATTCATCCCATCCCCTTGAAACTTCAGCTACATAACTCAAGAAATCCATAGCTTCCACCGGATTCTTACTCATGAAATCTCCTCCACACATTGTCTCGAGGAGTTGCTTCATTGAGGAAGACATCCCATCATAGAAATAACTCACCAAAAGCCATGTATCAAAACCATGGTGGGGACAAGCATTGATGGCTTCCATGTATCTTTCCCAACACTCATAGAATTTCTCATTCTCTTTAGCTGAGAAGTTTGAAATTTGCCTTTTCAAGCCATTTGTTCTGTGAGTAGGAAAGAACTTCTTGAGGAATTCAGCTTGTAAATCAGTTCAAGTACGGATACTCCTTGGCCTTAAAGAATTAAGCCAAATCTTGGCCTTATCCTTTAAAGTAAAAGGAAATAGCTTAAGCCTCATCAAGTCGATTGAAGCTCCTCCCTCTTGGAATGTAATAGAAACATCTTCAAATTCCTTGATATGTGCATAGGGATTCTCACTTTCCATCCCATGGAAAGTTGGTAGAAGTGGAACAATATGTGGTCTGATCACTAGCTGCTCTGTAGGGGGCACTATACATGATGGTGTACTCATACGAGGTGGATGCATGCGGTCCCTCATTGATCTGAATTCATTGGGATTGCCCTGGTGACCATGGTGACTATGCTGATCTTCAGGTGTAGTTTCCATGATATTCAAGCTCAATTCCAATTCCTTGTTAGGAGGTGTTTCACATTTAACAAACCTTCCTCCACTATCTCGTATCCAATTTGGCATACACAACTAGCATCAACTGTAACTAAACCAAAAACAAAAGAAAACCAAAAGAAAACAAAACTACAAAAAGACTTAGATTAACTAAAACTAACTTAAAAGATATGTTAGAATATGAACAAGTAAAAGAAAAATTTAAAAGAGTTAGGAAAATGAAAGAAAAATCACCAAACTTGTAATGAAAATCACAAGTAATATGAAAAAATGTCACTGTGAAGTTGGCACCTTCCCTGGCAACGACGCCATTTGATTCATGCCCAGTTGGTGTACCTTGAGTTTGGTCCTCAAACGGGAGTAATCAACAAAATTTATAACCTATATCACCATGCACTAGGATAGCCTTAGCTAATATAGCATAGTGGCTCTAGGATTGTTCACTGGGAAGGGTTTTCAACTTACAACTGATACCAATTCAAAGTTGAATTGGTGCCTTTTCATTTCAAGGTTAGCTTAAGAAGAAAACATAAACTTTGGTTGAAAAAGGATTTGTTTTAAGCTAACTAAAAAGAAAGTAATGGGAATTACTTATGAAGAAAAGCATTCCTTGCAGTTTTAGGTTCATTGGGAAAGCTCCTCATGCAAAAACAGAGCTCCGGTCACTTGAATCTTTTCCTTGTATTAGAGAATTAACATATAGTTAATTCTCTAACCGGTGTTGTACAGATGTTTCCCTTTAATGGATTTCAGCACTAATTTCTTCTCACTCATGCAACTTACAATGGCTCGTGCCTCTCACCTAGCATTCGCCATTCAAGGTGATCATTAACCTTGGACTTCCCTTCTCAAGCTCGCAAGAGATAACTAATGGATGTCTCCTTAGAGTCCAAAAGCTTACCAAGTGTTGGCAATTCTAGAAAATCCTACCTTCAAGTCACCTCCCAAAGGCTCGCAAGAGATAAACTAGTGCATCTCCATGGATGGAGATCACTTGCCTTGCAAGTGTTGGCCCAGGTGAATTGAAGGCGTTTTAAGTTAATTAAAAACATAGAAATCATTAACGGGTCACACTTTCTCTTCATTAAAAGCTGAAACAACAAAACTTCCAATTCTTGCATTCTGAGCCTTACCCGGCTACCTTAGCTCCAAGGAACTAAAAGCCTAACCACTCATTCTCTGAGGAAACATCCTCAGAGCTTGTTTGGCTAGTAAGAAAAAATAAATACAATACAATCAAATTGAGTAGGTAAGGCAGAGCAAAGCTCTGTATTTTACTTCCTTCCAAAAACTATACAAAAGATTGTCTCTAAGAACAAGCTCCCGAGATATCACTGTAATGGAAATTACAAACAATATATATGAGGCTATTTACCCTTTGTTCTTACTTAGTAACTAAGGATTCTTATAATTGGTGGATTACAAGGAAAGAATGGGGATTTAGACATCAAATATCTGAAGTAAAAAATCTAAAAATGTCGGTCGCAAATATCGGGAAGCACTCAGGAGAATTTCGCAGGCGTGCAAGATGGCTACAAAATTTTGCAACCTGAAGGACACCATTTCACAGCCAAAGGCTGATTTCGCAGCCCTCTTCTTGTGATTTCGCAGCCAAAGGCTGATTTTGTAGCCTATGAAATTGGCCTTCAGCTTGGTGTGATCGGCTTCCAATGGCTATAATTTCTTCATTTCAACTCCAATTCGTTCACTGTTTGAAGCGTTGGATTGCTGACTTCCTGAGCTTTGAAATGAAATATAGTATACATAAATTGAGATCCAAGAAGTGCTCCAAAAGTGTCCAATAGTGGCTGTTCTCTTGAATTCTTCATGTTAGATTTCTCTCTTTGCTTTCCTTGCTTGCATTCATGATTTGCTTATGGCAAAGGACTATAAAGCTTCAAAGCTTTAGTTCTTCATGTTAATGAGCTTCCCATTGCTTTGCCATGGATTCCAAAGAACTCTCCTCAATCTTGGATTGCTTTGGTGATCAAATTACTATCAAAAGCACCAAAACTTGCACAATTTGATTAGAAATGATTGCAAAGATCCTTAATATGTTAATTGAGTTAAAATGTAATAACTACTACTCAAAAGTGTTTAAAAGAGTTAATTACAAGCTATAAAATAGCACTTTTTGAGTAGTAATCACAACCTCAGGCACAGGTCCTGTAGAGGGCACTGCAGGGGTAGGTGCTTTGATGTCTGTAGGTATCTCAACCTGTTGTGGCTCCTCTGGATGCTCCGACTATGGTATCTCGGGATGCTCTAGTCCAGCTGGAGCTCCTAGCTGTGCATCATAGGCCATCATACTAGTCCATTTTTTGAGAGTGAATATCTCTCGGCAAATGCATCTACGCTTAAGCTGAGGCTCAGATGGATATCCCAAGTGCTCTAATATCTAATAGAGCAATCTCGGGAATAGTAGTGGAATGGCATCCGCTCTCAGCAGCTTCTTCCTGTGGACCTTCTCTTCAAAGTACAGAAGAACGACCATGATGAGATGATGAGGGCCAAAGAAATATCCCTCCGATATCTGGAACATGGTGTCTAGTAAAGCTCCTCTCATTTGCACCATATGCTGAAGTGGATAGATATTGTGGCGCAGAAGTGCATCAATAAAGAACATGCTAGGTGGGAGCTTCTTCCTCAATAGATATGGGCGTGTGGATGTCCCCCTAGACAGTATATGAACCATATCACTCTGAGAAGGATGAGCCCACACTCCATAATCCTCTGGACATGCTGGCTCATAAGGAATACGAAGGGCTCTGCTATGTGTCTGGCTCCCAAGATACCATGACGTCCGTCAATGGTGAAGTGGATGACAGTAGGATCCCAGACGCGATGTGTAGTCATAGACTGTTAAAAGTCTAATGCTACACGGGGATAGAAGAAATCCCTGGGAGTCATCAGGTGCTCCAAATGGTACCTCTGGAGTAGATGGAATGAATCTCTGAGCTCTGGCTAAAGCCTAAAGGTTTCTCTATCAAAGCTCAGAATGAAATGGCCTAGCCCAGCAATCCAAATTGCCCTCTATGGGTGGCTGAGTGACCATGGGCTGCTTGATAATCACCTCAGGAGTCATCCTAGAGGGAATCTGAGACTCTGTAGTAGGCGGCTGAGGCTCTGATGAAGGCTCTGATGGCTCTGCTGGAACTGATATCCTTGCTTTCTTCTTAGGAGGGCAGCTAGCTGACTTCTTAGGATGAGAGGAGCTTTCCCCTGGTGTAGTGGGTGGTCTCCTGGTCTCATATCGTCTCAGAGGAGGACTCGGGGGCGCTTCCTCTACTGAAGGTGGGACGACAAGTGGCTATGAAGGCTCAGTCATGGAGTCTTGCATAGGAACCACTCTTGGTGCTCTGGTGGGGGCTGATGGAGATGGGGTCTTGGCTCCTCTTGTTTTGGCCATGGCCGATGTGAAGAAACTTGAGAAAGGGTGGCCAAAGGTGCACGAGGGGCTTTGTTTCAGACGGAGGTCCTCTGGAATCCCCTTGGAGATGGTGCTGTGGTTTGGCTCAATTTTGCACCTGAGGGGGGTTTTCGCAAAGCAAATGACCAGTGCGAAATGGAATATAGCAATTTAAAGGTTTAAATTGGAATTTAAGTGACGGTCGAGCTTTTCGCAGAAGAAGGCTCATTTCGCAACATGAGGCGATTTTGTAGCCAAGGGGCGATTTCGCATCCAATAGGCGATTTCGCAGGCCATTTTGCAGGTACGAAATGGGAGTGTGGGGCTGCAAAATGGCACTTGTGTGCCAAGGGAGTGTTTCACAGAGGGTGCTTGGGCTACGAAATGAGGCTTTGGATGGTTTTGCAGGGCATTTCACAACTGTGAAATGGGTATTTGGGTTGCGAAATGGTACACCTGTGCTTGAGAGGGGCTTCGCAGCTGTGAAAATTTTTGCAGAGGGTGGTCTTAGGGCTGCAAAATGGTTTCGCAGAGGGGGGCCTATTTCGTAGCAAGACCTCAATTTCGTAAGGGGACCCCTTTTGGCTGCCAAATGGTTTCGGAGGGTAAGGCCCTTTTCGCAGGGGGGCTATTTTGGGTGCAAAATTTTCGCAGGCTAATGAAATTCCTTGCTTTTGAGCTCCTTTGGTTTCCCGAGGCCTTCCTTCACCTCTTTTGCAGTTCCTCCTAAATTTGATCATTCAAAAAGTCTAAGTTATATCAAAATAACATAAATTAAAACTAAGATTAAAATTAAAACAATTAATAAAGCTTTTAAATTAACAAAATAAAACAAAAATATGGACTTTGGCAAGACCAAGTCCATCTAACCCCTTTTTTATTAGGATTTTTGTGGCTCAAGGAGGTTGACTTCCTCCTTATCTTGATTGAATGGCTTGGCTCCATGAATGGTTTGAGACGATGGCCATTGACTTTAAAAGTGTCTGTGCTGTTGGAATTCAGTGGTTCCACCACTCCATTGAGATGCACTTGGTGAATAATGAATGGGCCTATCCACCTTGACTTCAGCTTCCCAGGAAAGTAATGAAGCCTAGAGTCATAAAGTAAGACTCTTTGTCCCTTCCGGAATTCTTTGTTGGAGATTAACTGATCATGCCACCTCTTCATCCTCTGTTTTGCAACTTTGGAATTGATGTAGGCATCATTTCTTAATTCCTCCATCTCATTAAGGTCTAAGCACCTCTTTGCCTCGGCTCGAATCAAGTCCATGTTTACCTTCTTGATTGCCCACCAAGCCTTATATTCAATTTTCACAGGGAGATGGCATGCTTTGCCATAGACTAGGTGATAAGGAGACATGCCAAGAATAGTCTTATAAGCTGTTCTATATGGCTATAGTGAATCATGGAGCTTAACAGACCAATCTCTTCTGCTCGTTTTCACCACCTTCATCAATATATTCTTGATTTCCCTATTTGCTAGCTCAACTTGCCCGGAAGTCTGAGGGTGATAAGGTGTAACTACCTTATGCTTCACCCCATACTTGGCTAAAAGGGTTTCAAAAGGCTTGTTGCAAAAATGAGTACTCCCATCACTGATTATGGTCTTAGGCACCCCGAATCTTGAGAAGATGTTCTCTTTGAGAAAATTGAGAACCACTCTGTGATCATCGTGTTTACAGGGGATTGCCTCAACCCATTTAGAAACATAGTCTACCCCCACCAAAATATAAGAGTTACCAAAAGACATTGGGAAAGGTCCCATGAAGTCAATGCCCCAAACATCAAAGAGATCAACTATTAGAATGGGTTCATAGGCATTTGATTTCTTCGTGTTAGCTTCCCAAGCCTTTAGCATCTATCGTAGCTCCTATACATGGTGTGAGCATCTTTGAAGAGTGATGGCCAACTAAACCTTGATCGCAACACCTTCATGGCTATTTTCTGAGAGGCAAAGTGGCCTCCACATGCACTCTCATGGCAATGGCTGAGGATTCCTTGTTGCTCTTTTTTAGGGACACACTTCCTTATTATTTGATCTGCACAATACTTGAAAAGGAAAGGTTCTTCCCAATAATAGGCATGAATCTTTGCAAAGAAGTGCTTCCTATCTTGTGCTTTCCACTCACTTGGGATTTTACCAATAACTAGGTAGTTAGCAATATGAGCATACCAAGGAGTATTTTCTAGTAACATAAGTGATTCCTCTGGAAAGTCATCCTTAATAGGTAAGACATGGGAGTTGTGTGCTATAGCCAACCTTAAAAGGTGGTTAGCTACCACATTCTCCACTTCTTTCTTATCTCTGATTTGGAGATTGAACTCTTGTAGTAAGAGAATCCATCTAATCAACCTTGCTTTTGCATCTTGCTTTATCAATAAATACTTCAAGGCTGAATAGTTAATGAAAGCAATGATGAAAGACCCTACTAGATATGCACGAAACTTGTCTAAGGCAAACATTACAGCTAACAATTCTTTCTCTGTGGTTGTGTAGTTCCTTTGAGCTTTGTTCAATGTCTTGCTTGCATAATAAATCACATAAGGCTTTCCATCTTCTCTTTGGCCAAGAACAACTCCTATAGCAAAGTCACTGGCATCATACATCACTTCAAAGGGTAGTTGCCAGTTAGGAGCCCTCACTATTGGAGCTGTTGTCAAAAATTGCTTCAGTTGCTCAAAACTCTTTTGACATCTTTTATCCCATACAAACTTAGCATCTTTAGCCAATAATTCACAAAGAGGCTTTGAAAGCTTAGAGAAATCTTTTATAAACCTCCTGTAGAACCCTGCATGACCAAGGAATTGCCTTACTCCTTTTACAGTTGTTGGGGGTGGCAATTTGACAATACGTTCCACCTTTGCTTCATCAACTTCAATGCCTTTCTCGGAGTTGATGTGGCCAAGGACAATTCCTTGATGTACAATAAAATGACATTTCTCCCAGTTGAGCACCAAGTCATTTTCAATGCATCTGTTCAGAATTGCTTCCAAGTTAACCAAGCATTCTTCAAATGTATTTCCATATATGGTGATGTCATCCATGAAAACCTCCATAATTCACTCAACCATATCACTGAAGATACTTAGCATACATCATTAGAATGTTGCAGGTGCATTACATAAGCCAAAAGGCATTCTTCTGTAGGCATATGTTCCAAATGGACATGTGAAGTGGTCTTCTCCTGGTCTTCAACATCGATTTCAATTTGAAAATACCTGGAGCAGCCGTCCAAGAAATAATAGAAAGGATGACCTAAGACTCTCTCCAACACTTGATCAATAAATGTCAATGGAAAATGATCCTTCCTTGTCACAACATTCAATTTTCTATAATCAATACACACCCTCCAACATAAAGTGAGGCGTGTAGCAATTTCTTCTCCCTTTTCATTTTGGACCACTGTGATCCCTGACTTCTTCGGTACCACTTGAGTAGGACTCACCCATGGGCTATCTGATATGGGGTAGATAATACCTGCTTGAAGTAGCCTCAAGACCTTAGCTCGCACCACCTCTTGCATATGAGGATTCAATCTTTTTTGAGGTTGACAAATTGGTTTAGCTTCTTCTTCCATATATATATATGATGTGTACAGACCAAAGGACTGATGCCTTTTAAGTCAAATATCTGCCATCCTATTGCTTTCTTACACCTCTTGAGAAATTTAAGTAGACATTTCTCCTGAGGAGTAGTAAGAGATGAAGATATAACAACAGGGCATTTTTTATTCTCTTCTAGGTATGTATATTTCAACTCCATGGGCAGGGGCTTTAGATTGAGCTTTACGGTCTCCTCTTTAGCAGCTTCTTGTGTCTTCTCTTTATTGAACAAAGGTAGAATTTCTTCTCTCCTCCTCTAACCTTGTAGAGCAGCAAGCACATCTGAGCATTTAGGAAACCGTTCTTCAAGATCCCCAAGACTTTCATTCAACTTGTCTTTCATTTTTTTATTACAATGCTCCTTCACTAAAGTGTCAATAATGCACACCTCTTTTGGACCTTTTTCTTCTTCTAGAGTGATTGGCCTTTTGGACATGTAGAAGATATTGAGCTCTAATGTCATGTTGCCAAACGTGAGTTGCATGACTCGATTCCTACAATTTATGATTGCATTTGATGTAGCTAGGAATGGCCTTCCAAGGATGATAGTAACATAATTCGTTTCCTTGACAATTGGGTTTGTGTCTAGAATAACAAAGTCTACTGGATAGTAGAAATTATCAACTTGAACTAAGACATCTTCAATTATCCCTCTTGGAATTTTCACTGATCTCTATCTGATAGAGATAGAGTGATTGATGTTGGCTTCAATTCACCTAGTCCCAATTGCTTGTAGACAGAGTATGGTAGCAAATTCACACTTGCTCCCAAGTCTAACAAAGCTTTTTCCACTACAGTTTCTCCAATCATGACTGAGATGGTAGGGTAACCGAGATCTTTGTACTTCAATGGAGACTTGCATTGTATGATAGCACTTCCTTGCTCAGTTAAGAAGGCTTTCTTATTCACATTCAACCCTCTTTTAATAGTACACAAGTCCTTTAGGAATTTTGCATAAGTTGGAACTTGTTTAATCATATCTAGCAATGGGATGTTGACTTTCACCTGTCTCAATACTTCAAGAATTTTTGAGGCATTTCTGATTCCCTTTTTCCCCATGCAAAGCTTGAGGAAAAGGTGGAGTTGTATGTTTTTTCATCACATCTCTCTTGCTAAGTACTTTCTCTGGATTTGCATTCACTGTTGAATCATGGTCCTTTTTCCCTTCATTGCTATCTTTCTTCTTTCCTTTGATTTCCTCCCTCTTCTCTGTCTCTTCTTCATCTTCTTCTTTCTCAACATGCGGCTTGGGTGTTGGCAGCTCGACTTTTTTACCACTCCTTAGAGTGATCAAGGCGTTGACATCTCTCACTTATGAAGACTCTTCTTCATGAGTTTCCACTTCATGGATACCCTTGGGGTTTTGGTGAGGTTGAGAAGGAAATTTCCCCTTCTCTTGCACTATATTCAGGTTAGTGAGCCTTAAGATTGAGTATTGGCGATTATCTATCTTTTGAGATAAGTCATTTTGCATTCCATCCATCCTTTTATTCAATGTATTCTCTACACTGTCAATTCTTTGACTGAGTTGAGCATTGATGGATTTTTTATCTCCAACAAAATCTCCTACAACCTTGCTTAGATTCATTATCGCTTGCTCAAGATTTAAAGCTTGTTGAGATGGTTGAGTTGGCTGTGTATACTAAGGTGGAAAAATTTGGATGGTTCCTCCAATTTGAGAGCCTAGCCACTCATCCTCTGGGAAAACATCCTCACAGTTAGTTTGGCTAGTGAGAAAAATACAATCAAAATGAGTAGGTAAGGTAGAGCAAAGCTCCGTGTATTATTTTCTTTAAAACTGTACAAAAGTTGGTCTTTGAGAAAAAAAACTCTTGAGATTTCCTTCAAAAGAAAAATTAAAAATGATATATATAAAGGTTATTCACCCTTCCTTCTTACTTACTAACTAAGGAATCCTATGATTGGTGGATTACAAGGAGAAAATAGGGATTTAAACAACAAAATTTTGAAGAAAAAATCTAAAAGAGTCGGTCGCAAATATTTGGGAGTACACAGGTGGATTTAGCAAGTTGAAACATGACTTCCGAAAATTTTGCAGGTTGAAAGTGTCCATTTCGCAAGTTGGACTTTGTGATTTCGCAACTTGTGAAATTGTCTTTCAATTTGGTGTGGTTGTCTTCTAATGGACATAACTTCTTTATTTCAGCTCCTATTTACACACTATTTAAAGCGTTGGACTCCTGACTTCCCAAGCTTCGAAACGATATATAGTATGTATAAAATGGACTCTAGGAAGTGCTCAAAATATGTCCTGAAGCTGGTTGATTACTACTCAAAAAGTGTTATTTTGTACCTTGTAATTAACTCTTTTAAACACTTTTGAGTAGTAGTTATTACCTTTTAACTCAATTGGCATGTTAAGGATCCTTGCAATCATTTCTAATCAAATTGTGTAAGTTTTGGTGTTTTTGATAGTAATTTGATCACCAAAGCAATCCAAGATTGAGGAGAGTTCTATGGAATCCATGGCAAAGCAATTGAAAGCTCATTAACATGAAGAACCAAAGCTTTGAAGCTTTATAGTCCTTTGCCATAAGCAAATCATGAATGCAAGGAGGGAAACCAAAGAGAGAAATCTAACATGAAGAATTCAAGAGGACAACAACTGTTGGACACTTTTGGAGCAATTCTTGGAGCTCAATTTATGCATACTATATTTCATTTCAAAGCTCGGGAAGTCAGCAATCCAACGCTTCAAACGGTGAACGAATTGGAGTTCAAATGAAGAAGTTATAGCCATTGGAAGCCAATCAC
Source organism: Vitis x doaniana (assembly GCA_030345155.1). NCBI lineage: Eukaryota > Viridiplantae > Streptophyta > Magnoliopsida > Vitales > Vitaceae > Vitis > Vitis x doaniana. The sequence continues at coordinate 10,058,367 of CP128323.1, forward strand.
ACCAAGCTGAAGGCCAATTTTGCAGGCTACGAAATCAGCCTTTGGTTGCGAAATCAGAAGGTGATGGCTGTGAAATCAGCCTTTGGCTGCGAAATGGTGACCTTCAGCTTGCGAAATTTTACAGCCATCTTGCATGCCTGCGAAATCCTCCTGAGTGCTTCTAGACATTTGCGACCGACACTTTTAGATTTTTTTTCTTCAGATATTTGATGTTTAAATCCCCATTTTCTCCTTGTAATCACCAATTATAGGATTCCTTAGTTATTAAGTAAGAACAAAGGGTGAATAACCTCTTATATATAGTTTGTAATTTTCATTACACAGACATCTCGGGAGCTTGTTCTCAGAGACCAACTTTTTGTATAGTTTTGAAGGAAGTAAAATACAAAGCTTTGCTCTGCCTTACCTACTCATTTTGATTGTATTTTTCTTACTAGCCAAACAAGCTCTGAGGATGTTTTCCCAGAGGATGAGTGCCTAGACTTTTTGTCTCTTGGAGCTAAGGTAGCTGGGTAAGGTCCCGAATGCAAGAATTGGTAGTTTCAGTTGTGAATGAAGAGAAAGTATGACCCGTTAATGGTTTTTATGTTTTTAGTTAACTTAAAACGCCTTTAATTCACCTAGGCTAACACTTGGTAAGGCAAGTGATCTTCGTCCATTGAGATGCACTAGTTTACCTCTTGCGAGCCTTTGGGAGGTGACTTGAAGGTAGGATTTTCTAGAATTGCCAACACTTGGTAAGCTTTTGGACTCTAAGGAGACATCCATTAGTTATCGCTTACGAGCTTGAGAAGGGAAGTCCAAAGTAAATGATCACCTTGAATGGCAAATGCTAGGTGAGAGGCACGAGCCATTGCAAGATGAATTAGTGAGAGGGATTTAGTGTTTGAATCCATAAAAGTGAAACATTTGTACAACACCGGTTAGAGAATTAACTATATGTTAATTCTCTAATACGAGGAAAAGATTCAAGTGACCGGAACTCTGTTTTTGCATGAGGAACCTGACCCTAGTGATCCTAAAACTCCAAGTAATGCTTTTCTTTATAAGTTATTCCCATTACTTTCTCTTTAGTTAGCTTAAAATAAATCATTTTTCAACTAAAGTTTATGTTTTCTTTTGAAGCTAACCTTGAAATGAAAAAGCACCAATTCAACTTTGAATTGGTATCAGTTGTAAGTTGACAACCCTTCCCAATGAACGATCCTAGAGCCACTATGCTATATTAGCTAAGGCTATCCTAGTGCATGGTGATATAGGTTATAAATTTTGTTGATTACTCCTGTTTGAGGACCAAACTCAAGGTATACCAGCTAGGCACGCAATCAAATGGCGCTGCTGCCGGGGAAGGTGCCAACTTCACAGTGATATTATTTCAGAGTACTTTTGATTTTCATCACAAGTTTGGTGATTTTTCTTTCATTTTACTAACTCTTTTAATTGTTTCTTTTACTTGTTCATATTCTAACATATCTTTTAATTCAGTTTTAGTTAATTTTAGTCTTTTTGTAGTCTTGTTTTCTTTTGTTTTTGTTTTTGTTACAATTGATACTAGTTGTGTATGCCAAATTGGATACGAGACAGTGGAGGAAGCCTTGTGAAATGTGAAACACCTCATAACAAGGAATTGGAATTGAGCTTGAATATCATGGAAGCTACACCTGAAGATCAGCATAGTCACCATGGTCACCAGGACAATCCCAATGCATTCAAATCAATGAGGGACCGCATGCATCCACCTCGTATGAGTGCACCATCATGTATAGTGCCCCCTACAGAGCAGCTAGTGATCAGACCACATATTGTTCCACTTCTACCAACTTTCCATGGGATGGAAAGTGAGAATCCCTATGCACATATCAAGGAATTTGAAGATGTTTGTAATACATTCCAAGAAGGAGGAGCTTCAAACGACTTGATGAGGCTTAAGCTATTTCCTTTTACTTTAAAGGATAAGGTCAAGATTTGGCTTAATTCTTTAAGGCCAAGGAGTATTCGTACTTGGACTGATTTACAAGTTGAATTCCTCAAGAAGTTTTTTCCTACTCACAGAACAAATGGCTTGAAAAGGCAAATTTCAAACTTCTCAGCTAAAGAGAATGAGAAATTCTATGAGTGTTGGGAAAGATACATGGAAGCCATCAATGCTTGTCCTCACCATGGTTTTGATACATGGCTATTGGTGAGTTATTTCTATGATGGGGTGTCTTTCTCAATGAAGCAACTCCTTGAGACAATGTGTGGAGGAGATTTCATGAGTAAGAATTCGGAGGAAGCTATAGATTTCTTGAGTTATGTGGCTAAAGTTTCAAGAGAATGGGATGAACCGAATAAAGGAGAAGTGGGGAAGATGAAGGCTCAACCGAATGCTTTCAATGCTAAGGTTGGGATGTACACCTTGAATGAAGATGTTGATATGAAGGCAAAGTTTGCAGCTATGACAAGAAGATTGGAGGAGCTAGAACTGAAAAAGATACATGAAGTGCAATCTGTTGCTGAAACACCAGTGCAAGTAAAGCTATGTTCTATTTGTCAATCTTATGAACACTTGGTTGAGGAGTGCCCTACAATTCCAGCTGCTAGGGAAATGTTTGGAGAACAAGCAAATGTCATTGGACAATTCAAGCCCAACAACAATGCTTCGTATGGAAATACTTACAACTCAAGTTGTAACTATCATCCAAATTTTTCTTGGAAGCCAAGAGCAACTCAGTACCAACAGCTAGCTCAATCATCTCAACAAGCATCAAGCCTTGAACAAGCAATAGCGAATCTCAGCAAGGTTGTAGGAGATTTTTTTGGAGACCAAAAATCCATCAATGCTCAACTCAATCAAAGAATTGACAGTGTAGAGAATACATTGAATAAAATGATGGCTGGGATGCAAAATGACTTATCTCAGAAGATAGATAATCTCTAATACTCAATCTCAAGGCTCACTAACCTGAACATAGTGCAAAAGAAGGGTGGATTTCCTTCTCAACCTCACCAAAACCCCAAGGGTATCCATGAAGTGGAAACTCATGAAGGAGAATCCTCACAGGTGAGAGATGTGAAAGCCTTGATCATTCTAAGGAGTGGTAAAAAGGTTGAGTTGCCAACACCCAAGCCACATGCTGAAGAGGAAGAAGAAGAAGAGATAGAAAAGAAGGAGAAAATCAAAGGAAAGAAGAAAGATATCAGTGAAGGGAAAAAGGACCATGATTCAACAGTGAATGCAAATCCGGAGAAAGTGCTTATTAAGGAAGAAATGTTGAAGAAACACACCTCTCCACCTTTTCCTCAAGCTTTGCATGGGAAAAAGGGGATCAGAAATGCATCAGAAGTTCTTGAAGTATTGAGACAAGTGAAAGTCAATATTCCATTGCTGAATATGATTAAACAAGTTCCAACATATGCAAAATTCCTAAAGGACTTGTGTACTATCAAAAGAGGGTTAAATGTGAATAAGAAAGCCTTCTTGACTGAGCAAGTAAGTGCTATCATACAATGCAAGTCTCCTTTGAAGTACAAAGATCCGGGATGTCCTACCATTTCAGTCATGATTGGGGGAAAGGTAGTAGAGAAAGCTTTGTTAGACTTGGGAGCAAGTGTGAATTTGCTACCATACTCTGTCTACAAGCAATTGGGACTTGGTGAATTGAAGCCAACATCAATCACTCTATCTATAGCAGATAGATCAGTGAAAATTCCAAGGGGAATAATTGAAGATGTCTTAGTTCAAGTTGATAATTTCTACTATCCAGTAGACTTTGTTGTTCTTGATACAGACCTAATTGTCAAGGAAACGAATTATGTTCCTATCATCCTTGGAAGGCCATTCCCTGCTACCTCAAATGCAATTATAAATTGTAGGAATGGACTTATGCAACTCACTTTTGGCAACATGACACTGGAGCTCAATATCTTTTATATGTCTAAAAAGCTAATCACTCCAGAAGAAGAAGAAGGTCCAGAAGAGGTATGCATTATTAACACTCTAGTGGAGGAGCACTGTAATCAGAATATGCAAGACAAGTTGAATGAAAGTCTTAGGGATCTTGAAGAAGGGTTGCCTGAACCCTCTGATGTGCTTGCTACTCTACAAGGTTGGAGGAGGAGAGAAGAGATTCTACCTTTGTTCAATAAAGAGGAGGCACAAGAAGCAGCTAAAGAAGAGACCCCAAAGCAAAATTTGAAGCCTCTGCCCACGGAGTTGAAATACACATACCTGGAAGAAAATAAACAATGCCTTGTTGTTGTATCTTCATCTCTTACTACTCCTCAGGAGAAGTGTCTACTTGAAGTTCTCAAGAGGTGTAAGAAAGCAATAGGATGGCAAATATCTGACTTGAAAGGCATTAGTCCTTTGATTTGTACACATCATATATATATGGAGGAAGAAGTTAAACCAATTCGTCAACCTCAAAGAAGATTGAATCCTCATTTACAAGAGGTCGTGCGAGTTGAGGTGCTAAAGCTACTTCAAGCAGGTATTATTTACCCCATATCTGACAGCCCTTGGGTGAGTCCCACTCAAGTGGTACCAAAGAAGTCAGGAATTATTGTGGTTCAAAATGAAAAAGGAGAAGAAATTGCTACATGCCTCACTTCAGGTTGGAGGGTGTATATTGATTATAGAAAATTGAATGTTGTGACAAGGAAAGATCATTTTCCACTGCCATTTATTGATCAAGTGTTGGAGAGAGTCTCTGGCCATCCTTTCTATTGTTTCTTGGACGAGTACTCCGGGTATTTTCAAATTGAAATTGATGTTGAACATTAGGAGAATACCACTTTCACATGTCCATTTGGAACATATGCCTACAAAAGAATGCCTTTTGGTTTATGCAATGCACCTGCAACATTCCAACGATGCATGCTAAGTATCTTCAGTGATATGGTGGAGCGAATTATGGAGGTTTTCATGGATGACATCACCATATATGGAGGTACATTTGAAGAATGCTTAGTCAACTTGGAAGTGGTTCTTAACAGATGCATTGAAAAAGACTAGGTGCTCAATTGGGAGAAATGCCATTTTATGGTACATCAAGGAATTGTCCTTGGCCATATCATCTCCGAGAAAGGCATTGAAGTTGATAAAGCAAAGGTGGAACTTATTGTCAAATTGCCATCCCTAACAACTGTAAAAGGAGTATTGCAATTCCTTGGCCATGCAAGGTTCTATAGGAGGTTTATAAAAGACTTCTCTAAGCTTTCAAAGCCTCTTTGTGAACTTTTGGCTAAGGATGCAAAGTTTATATGGGATGAAATATGTTAAAAGAGTTTTGATCAATTGAAGCAATTGTTGACAACTGCTCTAATAGTGAGGGCTCCCAACTAGCAACTACCCTTTGAAGTAATGTGTGATGCCAGTGACTTTAATATAGGAGCTATGTTTGGCCAAAGAGAAAGTGGAAAGCCCTATGTGATCTACTATGCAAGCAAAACATGGAACGAAGCTCAAAGGAACTACACAACCATAGAGAAAGAGTTGTTGGCTGTAGTGTTTGCTTTGGACAAGTTTCGTGCTTATCTAATAGGGTCTTTCATCATTGTTTTCATTGACCATTCAGCCTTGAAGTATTTATTGACAAAGCAAGATGCAAAAGCAAGGTTGATTAAATGGATTCTTTTACTACAAGAGTTCGATCTCTAAATCAGAGACAAGAAAGGAGTGGAGAATGTGGTAGCTGACCACCTTTCAAGGTTGGCTATAGCACACAATTCCCATGTCTTACCTATTAATGATGACTTTCCTGAGGAATCACTTATGTTGCTAGAAAAAAACTCCTTGGTATGCTCATATTGCTAACTATTTAGTTACTAGGAGAAACTCATGTTATCTCCAATCCTGAGCTCTTCATAACATCTAAAGCCCTAGGCTCATAACCCAAATTCTTCATGTCAACCACAGCCCTGAGCTTGAGCTCGTGACCTGGAGTCATTCAAGTCATTCATAGCTCTGAGCTATTCATAGCATTTAGAGTCATTGGCATAGGACCAAGAATCATTAATGTCATCCTCAACCCTGAGTTGTTCATAGCATCTAGAGGTTTGAGGTCACGAGATCCTGAGTCATTGATACCATCCACAACGTTGAGTTGTTCATAACATCCATAACCCTGAGCTCATGACTTGGAGTAGCTCATATCATCCACAGCCCTTAGCTCACGACTAAAAGTCATTGATGTCAATCACTACCTTGAACTTTTCATAGTATCCAAATCCTTAAGCTCACGACGTAGAGTCATTCATGTCATCAAAAGCCCTAAGCTCATGAAATAAAACCGGTCATATCATCCATAATCCTGAAATGTTCTTAACATCTATAGGTTTGAGCTCATGGGATCCTAAGTCATTCATATCATCAACAACAATGAGTTGTTCGTAACATCAATAGCCCTAAGCTAACAATCTAGAGTAGCTCATGTCATCCACAATCCTAAGCTGTTAATAGCATCTAGAGCCTTGAGCTCACAACCTGAAGTCATTCATGTCAACAACAACCTTATGTTGTTCATAGTACTTAAAATCCTAAGCTCATGACCTAGAGTCGTTCATGTCATCCACAACCCTGAGTTGTCCATAGCATCTAGAACCCTAAGCTCATGACTTGGAGTTCTTCACATAAAAAATAGCCCTGAGTTATTCACAACATTCAAAGCCTTAAGCTCATGACCTAGATTCATTGATGTCATCCTCAACCCTGAGTTGTTCATAGCATTTAAAGCCATGGGCACATGACTAAGAATAGTTCATATCATCCACACCCCTGAGCTTTTCATAGCATCGAGAGACCTGAACTCATGGGATTCTTAGTCATTCATATCATCCACAACCCCGAGTTCTTCATAGCATCTAAAGTCTTAAGCTCATGACTGGGAGTCATTCATTTCATGCACAACCCTAAGCTATTCATAGTATTTACAATCATTGGCTCACAACCAAGAATCATTTGTGTCATCCTCAACCTTGAGTTGTTCATAGCATCTAGAGGCCTTAGATAACGGGATCTTCAGTCATTCATATCATCCAGAACTCTGAGTTGTTCATAACATCTAGAGCTTTGAGCACATGACTTGAAGTCCTTCATGTCAACCACAACTCTGAGTTGTTCATAGCATCTAGAGCCCTGAGCTCACAACCCGGAGTCATTCATGTCATTCACAACCCGGAGTCATTCATGTCATTCACAACCCTAAGTTGTTCATTACATTTAGGATCATAGGCTCATGAAAAAAATCATTCATGTCATCCTTAGCCCTATGTTGTTCATAGCATCTAGAGGTGTGGACCCTCACCCGATCCATCGGACCGGCGCGACTTGCTATTAAAAGAAAAGAAGGAATGAAAAAGTTAGAGTTTTCCAGTTTTGAAAAACCCGCCCCCGGTGAGGAACGGTGTTATATGGAATCGCCACTTACTTTTTATTTTTATTTTTTAAAAAAGGGGAAAATTAAGTAAGAACCAAAACCCCTAATGACCCCAGTATGGAAAAAAAACGGTCTGCGAAAACTAGATTCTAGGTCCGGGGATCAGGTTACCCATTGGGAAGGTACCTCATGCAAGGTAGCACCCCTCTAGGCCCGGAACTCGGTCTCTACTAATGAATTGGGGCATGTGGGAGCATATGGGTCAAAGATGAAACCCTAGGCTAAATAGATGTCATGAATCACACAATCCTAATTGGTATTTGGCATGCATATGAATTCAACCAACCCAAAACAATGGGTGCGTACCTGTGGCCCCTAGCCATGCGCTGCATAAAAGGTCAGCCAAACACAGATAAACATGTAACTAAAATTCAGGATTAGGCACCATGCATGCATATGATTCAACAATCAAAACCAGCGATGCGTACCTGTGGTCCCTAGCCATGTGCTATAGCAGAGGGTGAATCAGCCACGCAACATGTATTCAGAATCAAGCATCAAATTTTGTGCCAAAAAGGAAGAAGGCTAGTTGAGATCAGGTAATGGACTTCCCAAATGTCATACAAATCAAACTAGACTTACCTAGACCACACCACCCATAACTTCAAAATTGCCCATACTAACTGAAATCAAACACTGACTTAAACCTTCAAGATGCCTCACAAGCGCCCTATAGCAAATGGGTTTGAGCCCCAATGGATAAGGGCTCGAAAGATACCAAAATCGAGGGCTACCTAAAGTCCTTCAGCAGAACAGGTTGAACTAGTTCTCAACTGGTACAAACTATTGAGAAGAATTCCAAAATTTTTCTAGAAAACTCCTAAGTGAGTGAGGATTCAAATAGAAGAAACGGTTCTCAATTCCGAGCCTGGATGAGTGAGAACCAGACCAAGAAAGGTAGGTGTTCCCCATGGCTGACAGAGGCAGCCAGTTATGGTGCTGAACCGGTTGAACCGGTTCCCAACTGGTTCATCCGGTTGATAAAAAATCCCAAATTTGGTCAGAAAGTTCCTAAGTGATTAAGGAAGAAAAAAAAAGAAACGGTTCTCAATTCCGAGCCCGGATGAGTGAGAACCAGACCAAGAAAGGCAGGTGCTCCTCATGGCTGACAGAGGCAGCCACTTATGGGGCTGAACCGGTTAAACCTATTCCCAACTGGTTCAGCTGGTTGATAAAAAATCCCAAATTTGGTCAGAAAGTTCCTAAGTGATTAAGGAATCAAAAAAATGAAATGGTTCTCAATTCCGAGCCCGGATGAGTGAGAACCAGACCAAGAAAGGCAGGTGTTCCTCATGGCTGACAGAGGCAGCCAGTTATGGGGCTGAACCGGTTGAACCGGTTCCCAACTGATTCATCCGGTTGATAAAAAATCCCAAATTTGGTCATAAAGTTTCTAAGTGATTAAGGAAGCAAAAAAAAGAAACGGTTCTCAATTCCGAGCCCGGATGAGTGAGAATCAGACCAAGAAAGGCAGGTGCCCCTCATGGCTGACAGAGGCAGCCACTTATGGGGCTGAACCGGTTGAACCGGTTCCCAACTGTTTCATCCGGTTGATAAAAAATCCCAAATTTTGTCAGAAAGTTCCTAAGTGATTAAGGAAGCAAAAAAAAGAAACGGTTCTCAATTCCGAGCCCGGATGAGTGAGAACCAGACCAAGAAAGGCATGTGCCCCTCATGGCTGACAGAGGGAGCCGGTTATGGGGCTGAACCGGTTGAACCGGTTCCCAACTGGTTGATCTGGTTGATAAAAATCCCAAATTTAGTCAGAAAGTTCCTAAGTGATTAAGGAAGCAAACAAAAGAAACGGTTCTCAATTCCAAGCCCGGATGAGTGAGAACCAAACCAAGAAAGGTAGGTGTTCCCCATGGCTGACAGTGGCAGCCAGTTATGGGGCTGAACCGGTTGGACCGGTTCCCAACTGGTTCATCCGGTTGATAAAAAATCCCAAATTTGGTCAGAAAGTTCCTAAGTGATTAAGGAAGCAAACAAAAAGAAACGGTTCTCAATTCCGAGCCCGGATGAGTGAGAACCAGACTAAGAAAGGCAGGTGCCCCTCATGGCTGACAGAGGCAGCCGGTTATGGGGCTGAACCGGTTGAACCGGTTCCCAACTGGTTCATCCGATTGATAAAAAATCCCAAATTTGGTCAGAAAGTTCCTAATTGATTAAGGAAACAAAAAAAAGAAACAGTTCTCAATTCCGAGCCCGGATGAGTGAGAACCAGACCAAGAAAGGTAGGTGTTCCCCATGGCTGACAGAGGCAGCCAGTTATGGGGCTGAACCGGTTGAATCGGTTCCCGGTTGATAAAAAAAAAAATCCCAAATTCAGTTAGAAAGTTCCTAAACCATTCATAACCAATCAACAAAAGTCATGTGTGGCCTTTGTTATCCACACCCAAGCAATACAATATTCATATCAAAGGGAAGAATAGATGATGAGGAAGGAGAAAAACATATGAAGACGAGGAAGATAAACTGTCAGCGAAGAAAATTCAGCATGCTTACCTCAGAATCTCAACCAAATAGATCCGTGTATGCCAATGATGACTCCCAAAACTAAGATGCTGTCATTCTCCTCTTCAAAGAAACCACAGTGCTGAAGCTTTCCCCCACACCCTCAACTCAGAAGATGCTCCTGACCTTTTTGTTTCTCTCACCAGCAAAATTTCCTCTCTCTCTGAAAATGCCAAAAGGTCTCTTGCTCTCCTCTCTTCCCACCTTTTATACTCATATCCCTCTCAGCATCTGAGCCTCCTAGGTTCCTTCCCCTTCAGCACCGAAATCCCCTTCATCAGCATGGGAACCACACCCCTCATTACTTCTCTTAAACTTACAAGGCCAGCTCACTCCCTTCAGCTTTCAGCTTGCTTCACCACCAAGAATCCATATGGATTCATGGTGGCCTACGAGGAACCCAGACCAAGGCCCAAAATGGACCCACAACATTTCCCAAAAGCAATCTGGAGCTTACGGGCCTGAGCCATGTAGGATTTGGGCCCCAAAATTAATAGAATTAGTGTTTTACCTCAGCTGACTCAATGAACCGGTTGAACCGGACGAACCGGATGCCCACCGGTCGAACCGATGGCAAAAAATTTTGAAAATTTGATAGAATGTTCCTAGAAGAGTAAGGAATCCATGAAAAAAAATGATGCATGATTCCGAGTTTGGAAGAGGGAGATATGATCAAAATAATTACTAAAAATCAGTGTTCTACACCGGCTGACTCGATGAACCGGCTGAACCGGCTGAACCGGCTGCCAACCAGCCGACCGGTTGCAAAAAATTTTGAAAATTTTACAGAATGTTCCTGGAAGAATAAGGAATCCATAAAAAGAAACGGTTCTTGATTCTGAGTTTGGATGAGGGAGATACGATCAAAACAAGCTGGAGTGTTCCGAACCTCAACATGCCCCTATAAACTCCAACTAAGCTAAAACATCGGGATGACCCCACTTCCTTCCTATAGCGTGATGTGAATGACTAGGAAAATGGCCATGGTGACCCTCCAAAATGAACCACATATGCACCACAATGGACCACAGACAAGCCCACACGAGGCTCGGACACCGACTAAGCCCAAAAGGGGCCCTAGTGGTGCCATATGCGAACAATGGGTGGATGTGACACCCGAAGGATAAATGCCAGTGTCGAGGGACAAAATTGAGGGTCTACAAATATGCCCCTCTTCAGTAGAGTGAATGAACGAGTGAATTGTGAGTGTGAAGTGCGTGTGATGCAAGAGTGAAATGAACTCTAGTGAAGAACCCAAATGACCAACAATTTTGTCCCAACCCAATAATAAAGAAGGCTAAGGGAAATAAGTCATGCTGACCGAATAGACTATGGGATCTAAGCACGATGCCGGAGAAAGATAAAAGAAGACCTGATCACGATGTCGGGAAAGATTAGGGATTTGATCCGGGCAAGTACCGGAGAAGGGTTCGGGCAAGTACCGAAAAATGGTGGAATCCGGGCGAGTACCGAAAACGGATAAAATTCGGGCGAGTACCGAAGAAGGGTCCGGGTGAGTACTGGAAAAGTGTGAAATCCGGGCGAGTACCGGAAAATGGTGGAATCCGAGCGAGTACCGGAAAAGTGTGAAATCCGGGCGAGTACCGAAAAATGGTGGAATCTGGGCGAGTATCGGAAAAGTGTGAAATCCGGGCGAGTACCGGAAAATGGTGGAATCCGGGCGAGTACCGGAAAAGTGTGAAATCCGGGCGAGTACCGGAAAAGTGTGAAATCCGGGCGAGTACTGGAAAAGTGTGAAATCCGGGCAAGTACTGGAAAACTGTGAAATCCGGGCGAGTAACGGAAAATGGTGAAATCCGGGCGAATACCAGAAAATGATGGAATCCGGGCGAGTACCGAAAAAGGGTTCGAGCAAGTACCAAAAAATGGTGAAATCCGGGCGAGTACCGAAAAATGATGGAATCCGGGCGAGTACCGAAAAAGTGTGAAATCCGGGCGAGTACTGGAAAAGTGTGAAATCCGGGCAAGTACTGGAAAAGTGTGAAATCCGGGCGAGTAACGGAAAATGGTGAAATCTGGGCGAGTACCGGAAAATGATGGAATCCGGGCGAGTACCGGAAAATGGTTGAATCCGGGCGAGTACCGGAAATGTGTGAAATCCGGGCGAGTACCGGAAAATGGTTGAATCCGGGCGAGTACCGGAAAAGTGTGAAATCCGGGCGAGTACCGGAAAATGGTGGAATCCGGGCGAGTACCAGAAAAAGTGTGAAATCCGGGCAAGTACCGGAAAATGGTGAAATCCAGGCAAATACCAGAAAATGATGGAATCCGGGCGAGTACCAGAAAAAGTGTGAAATCGGGGATCGAACTCGGGCACAATGCCGAGGAACCACTGAACTAAAAGGGGGTAGGGATGCCATTACTAAGGCTCAAAACACCTAAACAGACAAGGGATGCCTTAAAACAAAACTCAGAGCAAAATAGGGGGACTCAAGATGCAACCGCTGATATACTAACCTTGATAACAAAGACGTATGCCCCAGTATTACGTCCAGGGACTGCCAACAAATGACTCGAAGAAGCCAAAAATCAAACACCTTCATCATGACAAAAGAAAGGGGTATGCCCTGGTGTAACACCAGAAAATGCCGATAAATGACAAGCGAGAAATCACAATCACCCCTAACAAATGGAAAGAAGGGGGGATGCCCCTATAGGACAAACTCATAAATATGACCAAGGGTGAAAGGAAGGAGTTATGCCCCAGTCTAAGATATCAATATCATGTCAGAATCCCATAACCGCACATATGGTAAAAGTCAGAGAGCTGAAAATATCACAATCATCCATTTCTAAGGAAAAAAAACCCTCCACTCTAATCCATAACATCCAATATCCACAAAAACTGATAGAGGATATGCCCCAGTGTGTACATCTAAAACTCGTATATCTTAATGAAAACTTTGGAATACATCACTGAAGACCCACTCATTTGAACTAACGAACAAGACAATGAATGGGGTATGCACCCCTATTGGGTCGATGAATACCGTGAATCCGATCTCGGGTCAGACCCCCAACACTCTGATATATGAAGAAACTGAGTTGAATGCGAGGCTTAAAACTTTGATGTCCATAACATCGCTAGGTGAAACGGAATGCTTGCGTACATGTATAAAGAGCCAAAACCAGCATGCAAGGATGGGGGCATGCCCTAGTATAAACGTGTCAAAACATCAGGCAAAGGTGCCCTCAACGGTCCCAACTCTTTGTATCATCTATCTCTGATCATGGACTTGAGGCAAGCAAACTGAATGGAAAGGCAATATGTGACCCTTGATATCCCCCAAAGCAATGGAGACCTGTCAACATCCCATACTCAATCAGTAGACGGAGCTTGTTTGAAGGAACCGCGTCGAAGTAGACATGAGATCTCATGGCCTTAGGTTGGTCTTACGACTCGGACCGTAATGTAGGCCAGGGGTAAAAGGTGAATGAAACAATGGGAAACAAAGGCTCAAATCTCCCAATAGATAATGCCAAACCCCTGTGTGCGCAATGTCAAATATCGCAGAACCATGTGAGCAAGGTGACTCAATCCTGCATCCAAATAAAAAACAAACAATAGGTGACATGCACCAAAGAACTCATCGTTCATGAAGTGAAACGACGATCGACGAGGATAGAAGTAGACGAAAAGGGATAAGATGAATAATGAATGGGTGTAGAAAAAAAAATGGAGAAACCAACTGGGATACGAATATAGCAATATGTGACAACGACGAACAACTCATCCTAAGAACGCCAAATCAAAGCAAGTCACTATATGATGGGAATGGTGATGTAGACAATGATCCAAAGGCCTAGTGCCAAGGAAACCCAAACCTCACTCCCAATGTGTCGCCCAGATCCATTGTGAGAAGGATCGTACAATGCTCTTATCCGACTCTTAAAGGAAAAAGAAATCTCTCAAACCCAAAACCACCTCTGATGATCCCAAGTATATCAACGAATACCAAACAAGCACAATTTTTTTTTCTTTTTTTCATTTTATTTTATTTTATTTATTTATTTATTTATTTATTTTTTATTTTTTTTTGCCGAATTCCATACTATCACAATCCAACAAAAAGAACCTCAAACCTCCAATCTTGACCGGCCCCTTCAACCTAAGAATCTTGGATCAAAGCCTATAGACGGAACGAATGGTGTGACAAACCTGTCTGGTAGCTCTGGGACGAGAGCGTATCATCATCACATAAGGGAAAACAGAAGCGAAGTGAATAAAGATGATAGAAACTGGACTAACAGGTAGACGGTGTGAAGATGCAAAATGGAGATGAAAAGAAACAGACAATGATGTAAGAAAGAACAAACGAAGAATGACACCATGCCCACAATGCTCATAGATCCAATCAATAAATACAAAGCGCACAAGGGTAGGTCCCCAACCTAAGTAAGAAAAGGTATGCAAGGCTGAATGAAAGAAAAGGCCATAATAAACCACGTGAGGCTCAAAGGGTTGGCAATAGTATATATCAATGTACGGGTGTGCAATAAGGAATATGGCTACTTGAAGTGACGGCCACCCATCCTCTGACCATGATCTCACGCATAAAACTTCTTCAGCTGATCCACATTAATTGGCTCTGTGAACTGATTTCTGTCTAGGTCTGTCAACCAGGCAGCTCCCTCTCGAGTCAGATCTCGGATGACATAAGGCCCGCTCCAACTTGGTCTAAACTTGCCTCTAGGGTCACTGATCAATCCCCTAAGGACTTTCAACACTAGGTCACCTCTCTGGAATTTCCTATGCCTGACCCTCTTTCTGAATGCACAGGTCAATCTCTTCTCATCCAACAGGCTAAGCTGATCATAACGAGACCGGGCCCACTCGACCTCGGATATATGCTGCTCTAGTGCTATTCTCAAAGATCCCATCTCAATCTCAACAGGCAACACTGCCTCCATACCATACACCAAAGAATATGGGGTAGCTCCAGTAGAAGTACGAAAAGATGTACGATAAACCCACAATGCGAAAGGGAGCTTTTCTGACCAATCCCGAGAAGTCTCGACCATCTTTCTCAAAATCCTCTTGATATTCTTATTTGCGGCCTCAACTGCCCCGTTAGTCTGCGGCTTGTACGCAGACGATCTGTGATGCTGAATGCCATACTCTTGAATCAACGTGTCCACCTCGCCCTTAAAATGCACCCCTCTGTCTGAGATCAGCTCATGAGGGACCTCGTATCGGCAGATAATATGCGATCTGATGAACTTCGCCACTCTGGCCGCTGTCAACCTAGCATAAGAAGCAGCTTCCACCCACTTGGTGAAATAGTTAATGGCAACCAAAATGTACTCATGCCTGCTAGAAGACTTGGGCGAGATCTTCCCAATAATATCAATACCCCATACTGAAAACGACCAAGGGGATGCAAGTGCATGCAACTCAGAAGGTGGCACGTGTATCAAGTCTCCATGCATCTGACACTCCTGACATCTCTGTACAAACTGGCAACAATCTGTCTCCATGGTCAACCAAAAGTAGCCAGTCCTCATGATCTTACGTGCTAGCATATGACCTCCCATGTGTGGGCCACAGACCCCTGCATGAACCTCTCTCATCACTCGATCTGCAGATGCACGGTCTAGACATAATAATAACAAGCCATTAGGTGATCTCCTATACAGCGCATCCCCACAAACAACAAATCTGGTGGCCAACTGTCTCATTGCTCTCCTATCCTTGGTCGAGGCTGACTCTGGGTGAGCGCCGCATGACAGAAACTGATAAATATCGTGATATTATGGCAGCTCAATCTGATCCTCTATCTCTCCAATCAGACAATAGTAAGCTGGTGCAGACCTAGTCTCAATCAACAATGGCCTAACATTCACCCCCGTAGGGATCACAATCAGAGAAGCCAAGGTGGCTAATGCATCGGCAAACTGATTTTTCGCCCTAGGCAGATGTATATACCTTAACACATCGAATCTATCAATTAATAGGTCCAAGTAAGCATGGTAGGGTTTCAGCTTCTCATCCCGTGTCCTCCAGATACCCTGAGTCTGCTTTATAACCAAGTTGGAATCCCCGTGGATCTCCAACTGTCTAATGCCAAGATCAAGTGCAGTCTTCAAACCTGTAATGCAAGCCTCATACTCTACAATATTATTCGTCAATCTGTGATGATCAGAAAAGGCTAACCGGATTGATCTGGGGATATGATCACCCTGTGGTGATATCAACAAGATACCAATGCCAAACCCTGACTGATTGGCGGCACCATCAAAGTACAACCGCCATCCCGTAATACTAGTCATCGAAACGATCTGCTCATCAGGGAAATCATCATCAACCGATCTGTCATCGGATATTGGCAAAGAAGCTAGATGATCTGCAACAATGCTTCCTTTTACTGACTTCTATGTGACGTAATGAATATCAAACTCTGTCAATAATACCAGCCATCTCATGAGCCTATCGGTCAGAACAGGCCTGTCAAATAGATACCTCAACGGGTCCAATCGTGAGACCAAGAGCACGGAATACTCTGTCATGTAATGTCTAAGTCTCCTAGTGGCCCAAACCAATGCCAAGCAAAGGCGCTCAATCATAATGTACTTGCACTCATACTTAAGCATCCTCTTACTCAAATAATAGATGGCACGCTCCTTCCCCAAATCATCAAGCTGAGCTAACATGCATCCTAAGGCCATGTCTGAAACTGATAAGTACAGAAGCAAAGGACGCCCCGGTGTGGGAGGCACTAAAACCGGAGGAGAAAGGAGACACTCCTTAATTCTCTCAAAAGCGCGCTGACAATCATCATTCCAAACTGTAGGCTGATTCTTCCTCAGAAGGCCGAAGATAGGCTCACAAATGTCTGTCAGTCTAGCAATGAAACGACTGATGTACTGCAATTTGCCTAGGAATCCCCTAATCTCTTTCTCAGTCCTCGGGGCAGGCATGTCAAGTATGGCTCTGATTTTCTCTGGATCAACCTCTATACCTCTCTCACTAACAATGTGTCCCAGCAATTTTCCAGAAGTCACCCCAAAGGTGCACTTCTTGGGATTCAATCTCAGCCTGAACTGTCTGATCCTCTCAAAAAACCTTTGTAAGGCTGCTAAGTGATCTGTCCTGTCTCGGGACTTTACTATCATGTCATCCACATATACCTCGACATCTGTGTGCATCATATCATGGAATAGAGTAGTAGCAGCTCTCTGATAAGTGGCTCCTGCATTCTTTAACCCAAATGGCATAACTCGGTAGCAGTAAGTACCTCACTCAGTAATGAAAGAAGTCTTTTCCATATCCTCTGGAGCCATCAGAATCTGATTATACCCAGAAAAGCCATCCATGAAGGACAACATCGGATGCCCTACAGTGCTATCAACCAGCATATCAATGTGTGGGAGGGGAAAATCATCCTTAGGGCTGTCCCTATTCAGATCTCGAAAGTCAACACAAACCCTAACCTTGCCATCCTTTTTGGGAACAGGGACGACATTAGCCAGCCACTCAGGATACTCAACCACTGACAAGAAACCAACACTGAGTTGCTTCCGAATTTCTTCCTTAACCTGCAAACTCCATCGAGGGTGTAGTCTTCTCAATTTCTGCTTAACGGGCCTAGCATGTGGTAAAATGGGCAGGTGATGCTGCACTATGGAGGGGTCAAGGCCCGGCATGTCCTCATATGACCATGCAAATACATCCAGGTATGACCTGAGCAGGTCAATCAACCTACTCCTCTCATCAGGAGATAGAGAAGAGCCAATCCTGATTTCCCTGAGCTGATCTGGTGCCCCAAAATCTATCAACTCTGTGCTACCGGAAATGGGTGTGACTTTCTCGTCCTCTATGTCAGAATCAAACTCTGACTGACCACCCAGTGGGTCATCCGTATCTCCCATATCATCAACATCATATATATGTGTCATGAGTGCTGGTGGTGCAATCAAAGGAAGATGCTGTGACATAGTCAAGTACTCGAAAATACTCATATCATTATTACCATCAGAAATATCATCAAAGCGGGTGATAAACCCGGACATAGTGTCAGAAGAAAGAGGTGGGTCCACAAAGTTGGACGCTCCCTCAACAGAAGTAAAATCAGAAGTAACGACATCAAAGACTGACTCAGCAGCAAGTACGGAAACTCCAGATATGTCAAAAGCAGAATGGGGCCCGTGTGGGGCCGCATCAAGGATACGACCAATGCCTATAAAATCCATATCATCAGTGTAGGCATCAGGAATAAAGTCATCCCCATCAATCTCGAGTACAGAAACTCCGAACATATCAAAAGCAGTATAGGGCCTGCGTGGGGCTGCATCGAAGATACGGCCTATGCCGATCATGTCCATCTCGTCAGTGCCATCTCCCAAATCCATAGGTAGGTCATAGTCAGGGACCTCCTCGGGGAAACACATAGAGAACACACTAGCTCGGTCCGGTGATGGGGGCGCGACTATCATGGCACCAGGTGCCTCAGTAGTCCCGGTGTCCAAATGAATCTGACCCAGGGCCTGCTAGATGTCCTGAATCTCAACTGTCTCTGGAATGTGAATTGTCCCCTCTGTGTGAAGTGTATGCTCTGAACCCCTAATGAAGTAGTCGGCCAACTGGAAGGTGTATGGGCGGAGGGGATAATCAAATGGAATGCCAGACATGCGAGCCCTCACCCTATCCCTGCGCAGTTGTGACATATAACATGCATCAGCCTCTGTGGGGATGTAACCTAATCCGTAGGGCGTGTCGTGATCAACTGTGAAAGTAAACTCGTGGGACCCCTGCTGGCGGCGACCCAATCCCATACCAGGCAAATAAGACATGCCTCTCATCATGCTGAGCACCAAAGTGCTGCTGTGTTGGTCGAATGACATAGGTACCATATCTCTACTGCCATCCTCTAAGCTGACAACCTGAACCTCATCGAACGTAAACCCGGTCAAATGTAAGTCATCCTCACTGTGACTGATATGTAACACTGGCTCAGACGAAGTGATAATATCTCTATCAGACTGTATCGTGATAATGCGCCCCTCGTGTATGAACTTCACCTTCTGATGGAGGGAAGATGGTATGGTACCAGCCTCATGAATCCATGGGCGACCAAGAAGCAGGTTAAAGGATGACTGAATCCTTAAAACCTGAAATACTATGGAGTAACTAACTGGCCCGATCATGACATGTGTACTGAGTGTACCCATAACTGTCCTCTGTGTCCCATCATAAGCTTGAACAATTTGTGTAGAAGCCCCAAAATCGGCTGGCGAAAACCCAAGTGCAATAGCAGTAACCAATGGACAGACGTTCAGGGCAGAACCATTGTCCAGCAGAACAGACGGCACCCGACGGCCTGAACAAACAACATCAATGAATAAGGGTCGAACATGATTCGATCCCTCTGGTGGCAAGTCATCATCAGAAAACACTATGCATGTAGCTCTATCAGCTGTCAACATGTGAATAAGCCCCTCTGGGGTAGTAGCAGTGTCAACCTTAATCTGGCCAAGGGCTCTGACCAATGCATCTCTGTGTGTACTAGATGAGGCCAAAAGGCTCCAAATAGATATGCGAGCTTGAGTAGTACGTAGCTGGCGTAATATCTCATCATCTTCCCTCTGAACCTCCTCTCTGGCAGCTATACCAGCAAATGGCCTGTCAACGGGTGGAGGTTGTGCTACCCTTCCACTTCGTGTAACTATCTGAACATCTCTATGAGGGGGCCTATATTCCTCTGGGAACAGAATGAAGGGTGTCATAGGTGGCACATGCTGTAAGTATACCGGTGATACTGGAGGCGGCCCATAAATCTCGTCCAGGGTCAAACTGAATGGCTTGGGGATCTGCTGTCTAGGTATATATCCAACAAAATCTGACTCCTCATATAGACTGATCGGCTGAGGAGCCTCTCCATCCCAACCCATCATAAATATCTCATCCCCTGCAAACTCAATCAAATGTACCCCTTCCGGGGGTGGAGGTACTGCTCTAGTGTCATGAGTAGGTAGCGGGTCTGTGGCCACACCCGGGCGCCCCAAATCAACTAAGCCTTGATCTATCAAATCCTGAATGGCATGTCTCAGTGCTGAACAACTGTCTGTATCATGGCCTGCTCTCTGATGATAGGCACAGTGAAAATCTGTCCTGAATCCTGGGGGGGGGTAGGCTATAGTGGTGGTCTAGGCGGTAGTGGGGCAATCAGTCCCCCCTCAACCAATCTCTAAAAAGCTCAGCTCAGTGGCATCCCAAGCTGTGTGAACTGTCTAACTGGCCTCAGTGGAGGCGGTGCTCTATACTGATGATGGAACTGCATAGGCGGCCTTTGGGGTGCCTGTGTAGCATATACCGGCTGTGGTGGCGGATGTAGATAAGTAGGCCCTACTGGCCTAATGGGAGCAACTGGTCTGTACTGATCATGCTGTATCATCTGATAAGGAGTGTCAAAAAACTGACTCTGAAACGGAGGACGACGTGAAGACCGGTGTCCTGTCATGCCAATAGTACCAACATCTGAGGGCCTGGGACCTCATCCCGACTTCTTCCCCTTTGAGTCTGAAGGGGAAGAATCTGCCCATAAACCTCTAGATATACCCTCCTCAATACCATAGAGGGCCTGCACTAACGAGCCAAAGTCTGTCTGAGGGAAGCTCATGAGATGCCTAGCAAAGCGGGGCTGAAGGCTACGCATAATCATACTGATCTGATCGCGCTCTGAAGGTCTATCAATAATCTGCGCTATCTTCTCCCTCCAACGGGAAATGAATGAAGTGACTGACTCATCCGGCCCCTGTCTGAGGGCCTCTAACTCTCTCCGGGATACATCCACTATAGTATTGAAAGAATACTGTCTAATAAACTCCTGTCCCAAATCAGCCCATGTCCTACGTCTCGAAGGGTCCAATGAGGCAAACCAACGCTGAGCAGCACCACTCAATGATAGAGGGAATAACATAATCATTTGTGCCTCATCCAGTCTATGCCCACGCATAACAGTGCTGTATAGCTGCAAGTGAATACGGGGGCACCCTATCGCCGTGTATCTCTCAATGTCCAGCATGCGGAACTCAACAGGCAAAGCTGCTACTGGCAGATCATCATATCCATCCCACCTCATCATCCCATAAAAAACATGTAGTGATCTCATCCTCTGCTCAATCCTGTCAATCCGAGCCTGGGTATCATCAACAATCTGTGCAGGTGCCACAACAGAATGCGGTGTAGTCTCAGTCTGACCATGCAACACAAATGCTCCAGCCTGGGGAGCTGACTGAACCGGTGGTGGTGGTGGTGGTGGAACTATGTAGTCCTACTGTATAGTAGGTCCAGATGGTCCAGATGGCCCAGATGGTGGTGGTGGTGGCGGTGGTGTAGTAGAGTCATGCAAGGTGCTCCCTGGAATCGGCAATGGCTGGGCCTGGTGCCCATCAATCCTCTGACCCAGTCCCAAGATAGCGTCCCTAAGTGACGCCATGGTATCGGTAATCTCAGCTAACTGGTCAACGGTAGCATACTGAGGGTCCATATCTCTATGATCTGGTATCTGCTCTAACTGGCTGGGTGAATCTGATCCTCTAACCAGTCTATCTCCAATCCGGATCCAAGCTCAGGAACCCAGGTCGATCTCAATCAATAATCCTACAAAAGGAAAGGGGTACGTCAGTCCCCGTGACTATCAATCTTGACATCAAACTAGGAATGTATGACTAAAATCTTCTGAGAAAATGAATTGACATGTGATCTCAACAGCTAAACTGATATACGGTTCCACAGGCAGGAACGGGATTCTGACATAGTGATACCTCAGGGGTAATGTGGCTTAAAAGTAAAAAAAAAAAGAGAAGAGGCAAGTCCTAAAAGACTAGATGACTGTACCCACAGGGATACGCAACCTAAGGTCCTAACTATCAATCAATCAACAATCAAAGTGACATGCTGGCCACGCATGTATCCATGAAATCCAGCTCAGGGCTATACAGGTCTTCATTGCTCAGACATCCATCTTTTCCATAGTGCTCCCAAACATCGATATAGCCCTTATGCTGACCCTATTCCAAACCCCTAGCTTGGTCGAAGGCGAACAAATTGGGAATGACTCCCAAGAAACACAAGCAATCCATGAGGAATAGTTGACCAAGACTAGTGATTTGGAAGTAAGGGGATACACACGTGCCCCACAAACACAAGCAGCAAGCAGTCATGCAAGGGAAGGAGCAGTCATACAGCAAATAGTCATGCACAAAGAGATAGCCTACCACACATCTACACACAATCTAATCATCTAAGTCTAATCCCAAATGTCATAGCTAGATACCAATCAATAATGAGCAAGCATGCTAGAATCCAATAGGTGAACACACAAGCAACAACACATCACAGGTGCAAGCCAAATACCAACCAAGTACGTGATCATCAGTCATCTATGTAGCCTAAGAGTCTACTGATCAATGAACCATGTGCTCTAATATACCCAACTCAAGTTCAAGCTTGATCTTCTTATGAAACCAGAGATTCTGGGTTCGATTCCCAGCAGAGTCGCCAATTTGTGGACCCTCACCCGATCCATCGGACCGACGCGACTTGCTATTAAAAGAAAAAAAGGAATGAAAAAGTTGGAGTTTTCCAGTTTTGAAAAACCCACCCCCGGTGAGGAACAGTGTTGTATGGAGTCGCCACTTACTTTTTATTTTTATTTTTTTAAAAAGGGGAAAATTAAGTAAGAACCAAAACCCCTAATGACCCTAGTATGGAAAAAAAGCGGTCTGCGAAAACTAGATTCTGGGTCCGGGGATCAGGTTACCCATTGGGAAGGTACCTCATGCAAGGTAGCACCCCTCTAGGCCCGGAACTCGGTCTCTACTAATGAATTGGGGTATGTGGGAGCATATGGGTCAAAGATGAAACCCTAGGCTAAATAGATGTCATGAATCACACAATCCTAATTGGTATTTGGCATGCATATGAACTCAACCAACCCAAAACAATGGGTGCGTACATGTGGCCCCTAGCCATGCGCTGCATAAAAGGTCAGCCAAACACAGATAAACATGTAACAAAAATTCAGGATTAGGCACCATGCATGCATATGATTCAACAATCAAAACCAGCGATGCGTACCTGTGGTCCCTAGCCATGTGCTATAGCAGAGGGTGAATCAGCCATGCAACATGTATTCAGAAACAAGCATCAAATTTTGTGCCAAAAAGGAAGAAGGCTGGTTGAGATCAGGTAATGGACTTCCCAAATGTCATACAAATCAAACTAGACTTACCTAGACCACACCACCCATAACTTCAAAATTGCCCATACTAACTGAAATCAAACACTGACTTAAACCTTCAAGATGCCTCACAAGCGCCCTATAGCAAATGGGTTTGAGCCCCAATGGATAAGGGCTCGAAAGATGCCAAAATCGAGGGCTACCTAAAGTCCTTCAGCAGAACAGGTTGAACTAGTTCTCAACTGGTACAAACTATTGAGAAGAATTCCCAAATTTTTCTAGAAAACTCCTAAGTGAGTGAGGATTCAAATAGAAGAAACGGTTCTCAATTCCAAGCCCGGATGAGTGAGAATCAGACCAAGAAAGGTAGGTGTTCCCCATGGCTGACAGAGGCAGCCAGTTATGGTGCTGAACCGGTTGAACCGGTTCCCAACTGGTTCAGCTGGTTGATAAAAAATCCCAAATTTGGTCAAAAAGTTCCTAAGTGATTAATGAAGCAAACAAAAGAAACGGTTCTCAATTCCGAACCCGGATGAGTGAGAACCAAACCAAGAAAGGCAGGTGTTCCTCATGGCTGACAGAGGCAGCCAGTTATGGGGCTGAACCAGTTGAACCGGTTTCCAACTGGTCCATCCGGTTGATAAAAAATCCCAAATTTGGTCAGAAAGTTCCTAAGTGATTAAGGAAGCAAACAAAAGAAACGGTTCTCAATTCCAAGCCCGGATGAGTGAGAACCAGACCAAGAAAGGCAGGTGCCCCTCATGGCTGACAGAGGCAGCCACTTATGGGGCTGAACCGGTTGAACTGGTTCCCAACTGGTTCATCCGGTTGATAAAAAATCCAAAATTTGGTCAGAAAGTTACTAAGTGATTAAGAAAACAAAAAAAAGAAACGGTTCTCAATTCCGAGCCCGGATGAGTGAGAACCAGACCAAGAAAGGCAGGTGTTCCCCATGGCTGACAGAGGCAGCCAGTTATGGGGCTGAACCAGTTGAACCGGTTCCCAACTGGTTCATCCGGTTGATAAAAAATCCCAAATTTGGTCAGAAAGTTCCTAAGTGATTAAGGAAGCAAAAAAAAGAAACGGTTCTCAATTCCAAGCCCGGATGAGTGAGAACCAGACCAAGAAAGGCAGGTGCCCCTCATGGCTGACAGAGGCAGCCACTTATGGGGCTGAACCGGTTGAATCGGTTCCCGGTTGATAAAAAAAAATCCCAAATTCAGTTAGAAAGTTCCTAAACCATTCATAACCAATCAACAAAAATCATGTGTGGCCTTTGTTATCCACACCCAAGCAATACAATATTCATATCAAAGGGAAGAAAAGATGATGAGGAAGGAGAAAAACATATGAAGACGAGGAAGATAAACTGTCAGCAAAGAAAATTCAGCATGCTTACCTCAGAATCTCCACCAAATAGATTCGTGTATGCCAATGATGACTCCCAAAACTAATATGCTATCATTCTCCTCTTCAAAGAAACCATAGTGCTGAAGCTTTCCCCCACACCCTCAACTCAGAGATGCTCCTGACCTTTTTGTTTCTCTCACCAGCAAAATTTCCCCTCTTTCTGAAAATGCCAAAAGGTCCATTGCTCTCCTCTCTTCCCACCTTTTATACTCATACCCCTCTCAGCATCTGAGCCTTCTAGGTTCCTTCCCCTTCAGCACCGAAATCCCCTTCATTAGCATGGGAACCACACCCCTCATTACTTCTCTTAAACTTACAAGGCCAGCTCACTCTCTTCAGCTTTCAGTTTGCTTCACCACCAAGAATCCATATGGATTCGTGGTGGGCTGCAAGGAACCCAGACCAAGGCCCAAAATGGACCCACAAAATTTCCCAAAACCAATCTGGAGCTTACGGGCCTGAGCCATGTAGGATTTGGGCCCCAAAATTAATAGAATTAGTGTTTTACCTCAGCTGACTCAATGAACCGGCTGAACCGGACGAACCGGATGCCCACCGGTCAAACTGATGGCAAAAAATTTTAAAAATTTGATATAATGTTCCTAGAAGAGTAAGGAATCCATGAAAAAAAACGGTGCATGATTCCGAGTTCGGAAGAGGGAGATATGATCAAAACAATTACCAAAAATCAGTGTTCTACACCGGCTGACTCGATGAACCGGCTGAACCGGCTGCCAACCAGCCGACCGGTTGCAAAAAAATTTGAAAATTTTACAGAATGTTCCTGGAAGAATAAGGAATCCATAAAAAGAAACGGTTCTTGATTCTGATTTTGGATGAGGGAGATATGATCAAAACAAGCCGGAGTGTTCCGAACCTCAACATGCCCCTATAAACTCCAACTAAGCTAAAACATCGGGATGACCCCACTTCCTTCCTATAGCGTGATGTGAATGACTAGGAAAATGGCCATGGTGACCCTCCAAAATGAACCACATATGCACCACAATGGACCATAGACAAACCCACACGAGGCTCGGACACCGACTAAGCCCAAAAGGGGCCCTAGTGGTGCCATATGCGAACAATGGGTGGATGTGACACCCGAAGGATAAATGCCAGTGTCGAGGGACAAAATTGAGGGTCTACAATAGCCTTAGCTAATATAGCATAATGGCTCTAGGATCGTTCACTGGGAAGGGTTTTCAACTTACAACTAATACCAATTCAAAGTTGAATTGGTGTTTTTTCATTTCAAGGTTAGCTTAAGAAGAAAACATAAACTTTGGTTGAAAAATGATTTGTTTTAAGCTAACTAAAAAGAAAGTAATGGGAATTACTTATGAAGAAAAGCGTTCCTTGGAGTTTTAGGTTCACTGGGGTCAGGCTCCTTATGCAAAAATAGAGCTCCGACTACTTGAATCTTTTCCTCGCATTAGAGAATTAACATATAGTTAATTCTCTAACCGGTGTTGTACAAATGTTTCCCTTTAATGGATTTCAGCACTAATTCCCTCTCACTAATGCAACTTGCAATGGCTTGTGCCTCTCACCTAGCATTTGCCATTCAAGGTGATCATTAACCTTGGACTTCCCTTCTCAAGCTCGTAAGAGATAACTAATGGATGTCTCCTTAGAGTCTAAAAGCTTACCAAATGTTGGCAATTCTAGAAAATCCTACCTTCAAGTCACCTCCCAAAGGCTCGCAAAAGATAAACTAGTGCATCTCCATGGACGGAGATCACTTGGCTTACCAAGTGTTGGCCCAGGTGAATTGAAGGCATTTTAAGTTAACTAAAAACATAGAAATCATTAACGGGTCACACTTTCTCTTCATTAACAGCTGAAACAACAAAATTACTAAGTCTTGCATTCGGGGCCTTACCCGGCTACCTTAGCTCCAAGGAACTAAAAGCCTAGCCACTCATTCTCTGAGGAAACATCCTCAGAGCTTGTTGGCTAGTAAGAAAAAATAAATACAATACAATCAAATTGAGTAGGTAAGGCAGAGCAAAGCTCTGTATTTTACTTCCTTTCAAAACTATACAAAAGATGTCCCTAAGAACAAGCTCCCGAGATATCACTGTAATGGAAATTACAAAACAATATATATGAGGTTATTTACCCTTTGTTCTTACTTAAAAACTAAGGAATCCTATGATAGGTGGATTACAAGGAGAGAATGGGGATTTAGACATCAAATATCTGAAGCAAAAAATAAAAAAATATTGATCGCAAATATCTGGAAGCACTAAGGAGAATTTCGCAGGCGTGCAAGATGGCTGCGAAATTTCGCAACCTAAAGGACACCATTTCGCAGTCAAAGGCTAATTTCGCAGCCATCCTCTTGTGATTTCGCAGCCAAAGGCTGATTTCGCAGCCTACGAAATTGGCCTTTAGCTTGGTGTGATCGGCTTCCAATGGTTCTAACTTCTTCATTGCAACTCCGAATTATGCATCATCTGAAGCGTTGGATTTCTGACTTCTCGAGCTTCAAAACGACATATAGTACGCATAAATTGAGCTCCAGAAAGTGCTCCAACAGTGTCCAACAGTGGTTGTCCTCTTGAATTCTTCATGTTAGATTTCTCTCTTTGCTTTCCCTCCTTGCATTCATGATTTGCTTATGGCAAAGGACTATAAAGCTTCAAAGCTTTGATTCTTCATGTTAATGAGCATCCCATTGCTTTGCCATGGATTCCAAAGAACTTTCCTCAATCTTGGATTGCTTTGGTGATCAAATTACTATCAAAAGCACCAAAACTTACACAATTTGATTAGAAATGATTGCAAAGGTCCTTAATATGCTAATTGAGTTAAAAGGTGATAACTACTACTCAAACGTGTTTAAAAGAGTTAATTACAAGCTATAAAATAGCACTTTTTGAGTAGTAATCACTCCCCCTAACCGACATATTGCTAGTCCCTTAGCAATAAAGGAGAGAAAAAGTAAACTAAAAAGTAATATACTTAACAAGATCATGCTGATCACTTCAAAAAAATTTAAGTGGCATGATGATCAAACTCTCACATGGAACATTAAAGAAATACAAACTCAAATTTTAACAAGAGTTATCAAATACTTTGCCTAATCACAATTCATAAAGAGAAGGCATTATGCAAATTGAAGCTTTAAAATCATTTCTACTTCCAAAGGACCAAACCTTACTCTTCCACAAAAATCTAAGTGTTAGTTGATAGTTTCCAAATATAGTATGTTGAACTAATCTCTCCCCCCAACCTAGTTCTTTTTCAACACTTAGCAAACTGACCAAATTCAATAGGCTAAGAATGCACCCTTTGGTTTCACAATTTTTTTCATTGTAGGAGTACAAGGCTTAAAGGTATTCTTTTCTAAATTGTCCATGTAACGGGGGTCCATCGACGACTCCTAACCGATTAAGGTTTAGGGCATCAAGCTTTAAGGATCTTTCAACCACTAACTCCTCGGATTTTACCCCGGACTTTTGAGAATGAATTTTAATACCTAACCACCTACAGTATGTTAAACTCCACCTATTTACCCTTATAGCGAGCATTGAGGTTGGTGACTCCCAACCAATGAAGGCTTAGGGCACCATGCTTTAAAGATTTTCACTATATACCCCTCAGACCTTGCTCGGGTTTCAAGGCAAGTAAAACATTTTTTCTTTCTTTTTTTTTTTTTCCAAAGACTCATTGGCCTTTTATAAGGTGTCTCAACCTATTAAAATGAGGTCAAAGGTACCAAGTCTAAATTTTCCTAAGTCAAGAGGGAAATAGTTTCTTATCTTATAATCGGAACCTATTGTGCATAGTGTGTGAATAGCTTAAAGTGGAAGAACTAAGGTTGAATTCAATAGAAGTTTCAACAATTCACCAACTTTAGTAAGCATAATAAAAACTCTAAGTCATGTGAAAAGACAAAAATTCAATTTCTCCCATTTCATTTTGAGAATTTTTCCTTAATAACCATGGAGAGTAGAATAAAAAACTTTAAAAAATTTTAAAATTAAGCAAAAAGCAACTAAATTATCAAAATAACTTAGCATTAATAACAAAACTTCCTTCCTCTACCCTTTCCCCAACCAAGCTGAACATTGTCCTTAATGTGGCATGAGCGATTGAGATTATAGGGAGGAAGTGGTACCTCCTGAGTGATATAAATTTCGAGTATTGATTGGAGAACCACATGTTTCAAAAACAATAAAAGATATGAGTAGAGGAATTAGGATAAAATAATGCTAAGAGTACTAAAAAATTGATAGATTTGTATTACTTCATTTCATGAAAGTACAACATAAAAGAGAACAAGTAATACAACTAATCCCAATATATATAATATCAAAAGCATGGGATTACAAGTGCTATTGTAGTAAGGAAAACATAAGGGAAATACATAAAGGAAATACATAAACGACATATATAAAGGAAACTATGCAAATGATCAGATAGTGGCTGGAGGATGATGTGAAGATGAAGGCTCAGCTGCAGAGGCCTGAATGCTCGGGACGGATGCCTCTGCCTCTCTTGTAGTGGGCTCCTTAGGAGGCATAGTCTGATGTACGAAAGGAGGGGCCTATGATGGCTCTGGTGGGATAGGAATGGGGTGCTCAAGAGTCAATAGAATACCCAGATGGTGCTGAATCTACCTCAAGATGGCAGTATGTTGGGTCTGAGTGGCGATAATATGCTCCTGATGAGCACTAAGAGCTATGATCTGCTGAGTGAGGATGCTTTAAGAAGTGGCCAATGCCTGGAAAGTGTGGCATAGGCCTCTATACTCGATAATGGATATAGCAATCCTAGGCTCAAATGAAGGAGATGGCTCTGATATGGGTGGAATAACAGGGGGAGTCCGTTGTGTGGCCTGAGGAGCAGAAGGTGGAACCTCAGGTATAGGCTCTATAGAGGCTACTGTAGGGGTAGATGGTGTAATATCAGTTGGTATCTCAACCGGCTGTGGCTCCTCTAGATGCTCTGGTCCAGTTGGGGCTCCATGGTCTGCACCATAAGCTATCATACTCGTCCATTTGTTGAGAGTGAATATTTCCTGACAAATACGTCTGCGCTCAAGCTGAGGCTCTGCTGGGTATCCCAAGTGCTCCAAAATCTAGCATAACAATCTGGGGAAGAGAAGTGGAATAGCATCCGCTCTGAGCAGCTTCTTCCTATGGACCTTCTCTTCAAAGTACAGAAGAGTAGCCATGATGAGATGATGAGGGCCAAAGAAGAATCCCTCAGATATCTTGAACAATGCCTCCAGCAAAACTCCTGTCCTCTACACCCAATGCTGAAGTGGAAAGATGTTATGGTGCAGGAGTGCATCAATGAAGAACATGCTGGGAGGGAGCTTCTTCCTCAATAGATACTGGCGCGAGGATGCCCCTCTGGACAGAATATGAACTATGTCGCTCTGTGCAGGATGAGTCCAGACTCGAAAATCCTTTGGGCGTGCTGGCTCATAGGGAATGCAGAGTGCCTCTGCTATGTGTCTAGCTCCCAAAATACCATGGCGTCCGTCTATGGTGAAGTGGATGACTGTAGGATCTCGGACTTGGTGTGTAGTCATGGACTGATAAAAGTCCAATGCTATACGGGGATAGAAAAAATCCCTGGGAGTCAGTAAGTGCTCCATATGGTACCTCTATAGCAGATGGAAAGAATCCCTGAGCTCAGGCTGAAGTCTGAAAGTAGCTGTGTCAAAACAGAGCTCGGAGTGGAATGACCTTGCCCTGCAATCCAAATTACCCTCAATGGGTGGTTGAGTAACCATGGGACGTCTAATAACCATCTCAGCAGTCATGCCTGAGGGAATCTGAGACTTTTTGGCTAGTGGCTAAGACGACTAAGGCTTTTTGATAGGTGGTTGAGATGGCCGAGGCTCTGATTCAAGCTCTGAAGACGGCTTTGTTAAATAATTGGCTTTGATACCTTGGCTTTCTTCTTTGGGGGACTGTAGACCCTCTATTTTGTCCTGCTAGCACATGTTCTATTACGTGTCCATTTGATACTTTACAATAATTCTATGATGATCCATTTGGATACACTTGGCCCATTAGGTACACTCCTAGGTCACTTGACACATTTCTAATCACCCTACATCACTTAGGTCACTTAGACATTT
Source organism: Vitis x doaniana (assembly GCA_030345155.1). Lineage (NCBI taxonomy): Eukaryota > Viridiplantae > Streptophyta > Magnoliopsida > Vitales > Vitaceae > Vitis > Vitis x doaniana. Next base: position 10,089,017 of record CP128323.1, read on the forward strand.
TTTGGCCTAGGTCACTTAGATGCTTTTTTGGGTTTAATTCCCTAAGATTAATTTCTTGATTGCTTGATATTTTTAGATTAGGTGAGTATTTGGCTTGATTTTTATTTTGATTGCTTGAGATGAATTTTCGATATTTAATTGTGTCAATTTTTTGAGAGGATTCGAAAATTCAGATTGAGGCTAAATCCCAAGAAGTGCACTTTTGGAGTAACTTCTGGGAAATTGTTAGGGCATATGGTCAGTGAGCGAGGCATAGAGGTTGACCCAGATAAGATCAAAGCCATACTTGACATGCCTGTGCCAAGGACTGAGAAAGAGATCAGGGGTTTTCTGGGTAGGTTACAGTACATCAGTCGATTCATAGCCAGATTGATAGACATATGTGAGCCCATTTTTTGTCTATTGAGAAAGAACTAGCCTACAGTTTGGAATGATGATTGTCAACTTGCGTTTGAGAGGATTAAGGAGTATTTTCTTTCTCCTCCTGTTTTAGCGCCTCCCATGCCAAGGCGTCCACTTCTTTTATATCTGTCAGTTTCAGACATGGCCTTAGGGTGTATGCTAGCTCAACTGGATGACTCAAGAAAGGAGCGAGCTATCTACTATCTGAGTAAGAGGATGCTGGAATATGAGATGAGATATGTTATGATTGAGCGCTTTTGCTTAGCACTAGTATGGTCTACTAGGAGGTTGAGGCATTACATGACAGAGTATTCAATACACTTGATTTCCCGTCTTGATCCATTGAGATACTTGTTTGATAGACCTGTTTTGGCTGGTAGATTGATGAGATGGTTAGTGCTTCTTACAAAATTTGATATTCATTACGTCTCTCAGAAATCCATTAAGGGGAGCGTTGTTGCAGATCATTTAGTGTCCTTACCAACAATCGAGAGTAAGCCAATTGATGATGATTTTCCAGATGAGGAGTTTGTCGCTATGACTAGGTTATCAGGATGGTGCATGTACTTCGATGGAGCAGCTAATCATTCAGGGTATGGGATAGGTGTTTTGTTGGTATCTCTCCAGGGTGATCACATCCCGAGATCTGTGATTACCATCCCACCACAAATAATATTGTTGAGTACGAGGCATGTATCCTCGGTTTAGAGACTGCATTAGAGCTTGGTATCACACATATGGATGTACTTAGTGATTCTAATCTAGTGCTCAGACAAGTTCGGGGTGATTGGAAGACCAGAGACGCGAAGTTGAAGCCATACCATGCCTACTTGGAGTTATTGATTGAGAAATTTGAAGAGTTGAAATACATTCATCTTCCTAGAGCACATAATCAGTTTGCTGATGCTTTGACTACCTTAGCTTCTACAGTTGATATTCCAACTAATGTGGTAGTTCATCCGTTGCTGATTGAGACTAGATCTGCACCCACATATTGTCATTTGATTGATGAGACAGAGGTCCAAGATGACCTACCATGGTTCATGATATTCGTCAGTTTCTTAGATCTGGCACATACCCTAAAGCTGTGACAGCCAAGGATCGGAGAGCATTGAGGTAGTTAGCCACTAGATTTGTGATATGTGGAGAGACCTTATACAGGCGATTAGTTGATGGGATATTACTATTATGTTTGGATCGAGCCTCTGCAGATCGAGTGATAAAAGAGGTTCATGCAGGAGTTTGTGATCCTCATATGGGTAGACACATGTTAACTTGTAATATCATGAGGGCTAGCTATTTCTGGTTGACCATGGAGACAGATTGTTGCCAGTTTGTTCAGAGATGCCTAGAGTGTCAGATGCATGGGGATCTTATTCATGTACCACCCTCAGAGTTACATGCTTTGACATCACCATGGCCATTCTCAGTATGGGGTATTGATATCATTGGAAAGATCTCGCTAAAATCTTCCAATGGCCATGGGTTCATCTTAGTAGCCATTGATTATTTTACCAAGTGGGTAGAAGCTGCATCATATGCGAAGTTGACATCTACTAGAGTTGCCAGTTTCATCAGGTCACATATCATTTGTTACTATGGAGTTCCACATGAGTTGATTTTAGATAGGGGTGCACATTTTAGAGCTGAAGTCGAAACTTTGTTACAAAAGTATGGCATCCAACACCACAGATCGTCTACTTATAGGTCACAAACTAATGGAGCTGTAGAGGCTGCAAATAAGAACATTAAGAGAATTCTGAGAAAGATGGTCGAGACTTCTCGGGATTGGCCAGAAAAGCTTCCTTTTGCCTTATGGGCATATCGTACTTATTTTCGCACTCCTATAGAAGCTACACCTTACTCTTTGGTGTATGGTATGGAGGTTGTTTTGCCAATCGAGACAGAGATGGGTTCTTTAAGAGTGGCTCTCGAGCAGCAGATTTCAGTGACAGAGTAGGCCTAGGCTCGATTTGATCAGCTTAACCTTTTAGATGAGAGGAGGTTGAGAGTAGTAGATCATGTTCAGGCCTATCAGAGAAAGATGGCTCGTGCCTTCAAGAAAAGGGTTAAGCCTAGACCACTACATAAGGGGGATTTGGTTTTAAGGATGCTCAGAGGTTTGATTGGAGACCCTAGGGGGAAGTTCAGAACTAATTGGAGTGGACCTTATGTTATTCAAGAGCTAACTCCAGAAGGGGCGGCATGGTTGACTGACCTAGATGGAAATCAATTTTTGGAGCCAACCAATGTGGATCAACTGAAGAAGTATTACGTTTAAGATCATGGTCAAAGGATGAGTGGCCATCATTTCGATTAGCCTTATACCTTATCGCACCCATTTCACATACATCCCGTTGCTAGCCCCTTGAGCCCCACGAGTACATTAAAGCCTTTCATTCTTATAGCTCTGCTTACCTTTCATCACCTGGGTAGGGGCCTTTGGTTGTGTATGAATGTTTTACTTGGATAGTCTCGTGAGTTTCAACTCTTTGATCTATTTTCATTTTTCTTGTCATCATCCTTTACTATTCTACTTCTATTATGTTTCATTATTGTTCATTTTCCATCTACTTACGTGTTTTGTCTTTCCTTGCTTCATCTCATTCTCTTTATTTTTTCTAGTTGATGACTTTTCACATTTTTTGGTGCATCAAGGTAGTCATGTCACACCCTTCATTCCATCTGTTGACTTTGATCTGGATACCTTAGCTTGAGAGGTGACCTTAGGGTGGGGGGCTTTATATACATGTCAGTGATTGGAGTCGACATACTTTTGGGGGTTTGTGTATGATTCATATTTTCATTGGGGACTGTAGAAAGTTTATTCATTTCTATTCTTTGCTCAATGGGGTTTCGGTTTATTGATACTAGTGTTCACAAAAAGCAAAAAAAAAAAAAAAAAAAAAAAAAAAAAAAAAAAAAAAAAAAAAAAAAAACAAAAAAGAATAAGCAAAAAAAAAAAAAAAGTTGTGACAATAAGTTTGTTTATGGTAGCATATTCCATTGGGCATTCATTGATGTTTGAGGGTTGTTCATTGAGTTAACTATCATTGAGCTCGTATGTGAGCCTTTCCGAGAGCATCTTGTTCCTTGCGTTACTTATGTTTTCTGAGTAACAACAGTTTGGTGAGAGTTTTGTGAGATCCTTCCCTTCATGGATCAGGGTTCGTATACATTGGCTGTGAGGATTAGGTAACCTATCACTTGGATTTTCGGATAACTGTCTTCACTACCATTCCATCTTTGGTGGTATGATTTTCCTTGGTTGCACTAATATGAGTTGGTCATCATCCTATGTACCTTCTCGCTTCCTTCATTCATTTTTTATCATCTCTTTTCGTGGTGATTATTCCATATTTATTCCTTTCTTACATTGATACATGTCTTTGTTTTATTAGCCTTTTCATATCCATTACATATCGCATTGAAGACCTGACCACTTCTTTTTCTCTTATAGTTCATCATTGACACTTCCATTGTTTGTTATCGAGTTAGCTGGCTCATGAGATTACCCTACACATCACATCTTACACATGAGGGTATTGGTTTTGATCATTGGATACTTGAGCCTAGTGTCCTTTCATTTCTTTTACCCTATAACCTAAGCTTACATTACGGTCTGTGTTGTAAGACCACCCTGAGGCCATGAGATTAAACGTTATCTTTGACAGTCTCCAATTGGGCAGGTCTTAACAATTGGTTGAAATATGGGTGTTGCTATGCTTCCCCTTATGGAAGATGCTTCAAGTGACATTTGGTTCCTCTTATGCTTAGTCTGATGATGTTTGGCAGAACCTAAGTATGAAGATAGTGTTTAACTGGTGATATTAGTCCTGTTTCTTTGACACACTAGATGCCTATATTGGGGCATAGTACCCTCGTCCTGGGATTTTCCTAGTTGTGATTGTTTGTACGACTCCCACATCCATGATTTGTAGAGATGCTTGATTGGTAATGACAGACCCTTTTCATACACTACGCATCTACTCTGGTACACCTTGGCCCAGTACTTTGGGGTTATCATCATATGAGCGTGTTATTTTTCTCTAGGATGCTAACATTTGTTTGACTGTTAGGTGCACAAAGGGATAATCAATGTTGTTCAGTTATCTTGAGACTTGCTCATCGGATGCCATACTGGAGCATGTCCCTCTCTTGTTGAGGTGAACTAATTGGGGTAGTAATGCATGGGCAGATGGTCTGTATTAATTACTTACTTCACATGAGGATCACTGGAGCATATTTCTCGCTTTGATGAGACGGATGGCTTTGTGCCTTGTATTTATGATTCTTTATTCTACATGGGGGATTGACGTCTCTATGATCAGTTTTTGCTTTTGTAGCCAGTTTATCTCCTTATATGAGCACATTCTTCAGTCTTATAATTTGTGATATTGTGATTGGCTACATACGACATTGCTTGAGACTGAGATGGACCCCATTAGATTTCACCCACAAAGTATTGATGGACTTCCTTGTCAAGATTTTATGAGACGATTTGTTTTCGCCATAGTCGTTCTTTTGTCAAACTATGATGTACATCTATTGAGCTTTATATTTGTAATTATTTGACAAGAAATTTATTTGAAATATGAAGAAATTTGTGTATATACTTCTCGAGACCTTTGTCATGAGGTGTTGTTTTGTTCTCATTACGATGTTTGCAGCTGCTTGTTTCATTGGACATTTTAGCAGCTTGATGCAATCGTGATACTGGGGCATACCCCCTTCTTTGAGATTGTCAAGCTTAGGTTTTGATTTTTTATAGGTCATCATACTAGGGCATTTCCCCTGTGTAGAAGTTATCCAATTTTCTTCACCACCTTCATAGGCATTCAGAGCCATCACTTTTATAGGCGTTCAGAGTCACCATTTTCATAGGTGTTCAAAGACACCATCATTTTCATAGGCGTTCAGAGCCACCATTTTCATAGGCGTTCAGAGCCACCACCACTTTCATAGGCGTTCAGAGCCACCATTTTCATAGGCGTTCAGAGCCACCACTTTCATAGGCATTCAGAGCCACCATTTTCATAGGCGTTCAAAGCCACCACTTTCATAGACGTTCAGAGCCATCATTTTCATAGGCGTTCAGAGCCACCACCATTTTCATAGGCGTTCAGAGCTCCCATTTTCATAGGCGTTCAGAGCCACCACCATTTTCATAGGCGTTCAGAGCCACCATTTTCATAGGCGTTCAAAGCCACCACTTTCATAGGCGTTCAAAGCCACCACTTTCATAGGCGTTCAGAGCCACCATTTTCATAGGTGTTCAGAGCCACCATTTTCATAGGTGTTCAGAGCCACCACTTTCATAGGCGGTCAAAGCCACCATTATCATAGGCGTTCAGAGCCACCATTTTCATAGGCGTTCAGAGCCACCACTACCTTCATAGGCGTTCAGAGCCATCACTTTCATAGGCGTTCAGAGCCACCATCACTTTCATAGGCGTTCAGAGCCACCACTTTCATAGGCGTTCAGAGCCACCACCATTTTCATAGGTGTTCAAAGCCACCATTTTCATAGGCGTTCAGAGCCACCACCATTTTCATAGGTGTTTTATTCAAGGTATTTCCTTCCTTGCATATGGTTTATCTTGGATTTTATTGCATCATGTGCTAGGACAAAATTTATGGTCTTTCTTAGTTCTTCGGTATAGTTCATTTCGTTCCGCTCATTACTTGTGTTTCCCCTCATATTCCTTACACTCATGATCTCTACCGAAGAGGGGCATATTTGTAGACCCTCTATTTTGTCCTGCTAGCACATGTTCTATTACGTGTCCATTTGATACTTTACAATAATTCTCTGATGACCCATTAGGCACCACCTTAGGCCCACTTTTGCACCCTAGGCCCATTTGGATGCACTTGGCCCATTAGGTACACTCCTAGGTCACTTGACACATTTCTTATCACCCTATATTACTTAGGTCACTTAGACATTTTTTGGCCTAGGTCACTTAGATGCTTTTTTGGGTTTAATTCCCTAAGATTAATTTCTTGATTGCTTGATATTTTTAGGTTAGGTGAGTATTTGGCTTGATTTTGATTTTGATTGCTTGAGATGAATTTTCGATATTTAATTGTGTCAATTTGATATTTTGGTTGTTTGTTTCTTTTTATTTATTTATTAATATTTTTTAAAAAATTTAATTTCTTATTGTGTTTTAGTTTAATATTTAGATTATTAATTATATGCATTTGGCATTTTTTTATTTTTCTCATTTTATTTATTTATTTATCTATTTAATTTATTTTCAGAGAATTGCATGTGATTAGTGATCTTATTATTATTATTATTATTTATTTCTTATTATTATTATTGTTGCATGAATTAATCCTTAGGTTTTTCTCATATATGCATGTATTGATATTTTCTATTTTGTTTCGAATTAGCATTTTTTTTTATTATTATTATTATAAGGTGTTGTTTTGTAGTTACTTATTTATTTATTTTGCATGGGAGTTTGGTAACTCCCAAAAAAATGCAAGACGAGGGCTGCCACCTTTCAAAAAAAAAAAAAAAAAAGAACAAAAGAGAGTCGATGATGTAAAAGGGGTTTTATGGGGAAGAGACAAGTAAGGTAACCTGGGGGAGAGGATAGTTTTTTTTGGAAAGAGTGTTTACAGAGTCGGGAACAGAGTTTTTAAAGAAGTTGAGGATTTTGAGAAGGAAATGAAGTGATCGGCAAAGATGAGAGGTTTTTAAGAACGATGTGAGGAGTCTAGAGAGGAAAAGGAGGTTTTTTTTTTAAAGTCTACAGAAAAGAAGAGGTATGGAGGAGAGGTTTGGAGAAAAAAAAAAAAAAAACGAAGAGGTCTTCTAAAAAAATGGAGGTGGAGAAATTCTAGTAAAGAAGACTGGTCATTTTATCAACTGTAGAAGGGAAGCATATTCAGATTTGCTTTGGATGATTGGAAGTGATAATTTAAAAGTTGTTTTTCTATTATTTTTATTTATTATTTGTTTTAGATAATTCAATATTAGTAAAAGTTAGAGTGCTAAAAATAATAGTTTTGAGTTAATTTTTAGGTTTTAAGTTTTAGATACTAAGTAATATAATATGCGACTATGTGTGTTAGTATTTTAGATTTTAGATATCAAATAAGTTAGTGCAATCAATATGTGATGATTTCTTCAAAATGCACATAGACAAATATAATGGTTGATTTTTTTTCAAGGTAAAATTTGTGTAGAAGGTTAATTAAAATTAGATTTTTAACACTTAGGGTTTAGCTATATTTTTAATGCTAATAGGAAAGTTAGTATTTTTTTTCTAAATATTATTTTAATAAATGCTAGAGATTTAAAAATTTTAATTTTCAATAGTAACGAAAGAATTGAATTTTGCTTATTTTTAGTTTTAGATATTATTTTAATATAGATAAAAGTTAGAGCGATTAAAATTTTAGTTTTAGTTATATTTCTTATGAGAATGAAAAGTTGGAGTCTTTAAATCTTTAGTTTAATTGGGTGATTAAAGTTAAAGTTATTTTTACTAGATTAATTAGTCATATGGTAAAATGCCTTTTCTAAATTAGTTTTAATTTAATTTATTTCATTTAGTTGATTAAAGTGTTTTAGTTTTTTTTTTAAGTTCATTAAGTTTTTTTTTTTTAGCTGTATGGCAAAAAATGTTTTTTTTTTTTAGTTCACTATCTCACTAGGTCATTGTTGATAATTCTTAGCGTTAAACATTTTATTATGATCATGCATGGCCACCTTTGGCATGCGAGTCCCACTAACTACGTACCATCCTTCTTTTTTATTTATTTATTTATTTTTAATTTTTTTTATTTTTATTCTCGCGCATCAAAATATAATTTTCAAAACTCCGATCTTCACGTTTCGACTTTCAAAAATAATTTTCCAAAATTCCAATTTTCCAAAAATTTCTATTTTCAAAATAATCTTCCAAAATTTTATTTTTTAAGTTTAATTTTTCGAAATTCCATTCTCGAAGTCCCAATTTTCCAAATTTCCAATTTTTAAAATTTAATTTTCCGAAATTCCATTTTTCAAAATAATCCTTCCAAATTTTCAATTTTTTTTTTTTAAAATTTAAATTCCATTCTCGAAGTCCCAATTTTCCAATTTTCCAATTTTTAAAATTTAATTTTTCGAAATTCCTTTTATCAAAATAATCCTTCCAAATTTTCAATTTTTTTAAAAAAATTTAAATTCCATTCTCGAAGTCCCAATTTTCCAAATTTCCAAATTTTAAAATTTAATTTTTCGAAATTCCTTTTATCAAAATAATCCTTCCAAATTTTCATTTTTTTTTAAATTTAATTTTTGAAAATTCCATTCTCGAAATTCCCATTTTCCAAAATTCAAAATTTATTTATTTATTCATTTTTTATTTAATTTTATTTTTATTTATTTATTTATTTATTTTGAAATACCATTCTCAAAGAGATTTCCAAAATTTTCAAACTTATTTTTTTTATTTTTTTAAATAAAATAAAATTCCACACTTCCGAAATTTCAAATTTAATTTTCAAAATTCCTCTTTTCAAAATTTTCTATATAAAAATGAATAAGTTTTCATAATTCCAAAATTATGGAATTTATGAGAATTAATTCATAGTAGAAATTAATTGGGCTTTGGTGGGGGCCCGACATTCATAACATTTTTTTCGAAAATAATTCAAGTAAGTTGTGCTCTCCATTTTGTTTGATTTTGATTTGGTTTTGTATGTGATTTTTTTTACACTTGTCATTGTGCACTAACCTTATTTTCATGACAGCGCTTTATTACCTACTACTAAGGTACACTCTCACTCTCACTTCGTTTATCATTTCGTCATCATGACTTATTTTTGAACTATGATCATTTTGGTATCCATTGATCTTCTAGTTAATTGCCATGTCTGGTTCACCTTATTTAGTAGAGACCCATTTTTTTTAGGGGCTTAGAGGGGTGCTACGATCTTTACCGTACCTTCCCAATAAGTAACCTAATCCTCGAACCCAGACTCAGGTTTTTCGCAGACAGCTTTTCCAAAAAAAATCAGGAGTCCATTTAGGGGTTTTATTCTTACTTGTTTTCCCCTTTAAAAATAAATAAAAGTAAGTGGCAACTCCAAGTCTTTTCTAAAAATCATATTTTTCACCCAAATAAACGAAAAGGGAGTCTCGCCGATCGAGTGGGAACGCATCATTAAAAATGTCAGGTCCACAGGGACCGCTACCTGACTTTTTAGCTTGGGAAGAGCTCGCCCCGGCCATGGTGAGTGACCTCCTTGTCTGATAGCGCCTCGAAGGAGGACTCATGGGTGTGTCCTCAACTGGAGATGGGACGACCAGTGGCCGCGGAGACTCGGATATGGCAACTTGGACAGGGATCTCTCTTGGGACTCTCAGGCGAGTTGATGGGGACGAGAACTTAGCTCCTTGGGTTTTGGCCATGGCTGTCTCAGAGAAGGTGGCCGGAGGTGCGCGCGGTTTGGCTCGGCGGAGGGGTCAGATGGAGAGTTGCTCTGGTTTGGCTCCTCTTTGGCACCTATTTGAAGTTCAAATGACTAGTTAAAAACGAAATATGGAATTTATAATGTTTAAAAAGGATGCCAAGGGATGGTTTTTATTTTCGCAACAGATGGTCAATTTCGCAATAAGGGGCAGACTTCGCAATGGATGGGCATTTTCGCAGCCCATTTCACAACTGCAAAATGAGGGTGGAGGGCTGCGAAATGGCACTCGTGTGCCAATGGGTGGTTTTGCAGCTGCGAAACCACCTGCGAAATGAGGGTGCGGCTGTAAAAATTGGAATTTTTAGGCATAGAGGATTTTGTAGAGCATTTTGCAGCTGCGAAAAGAGGGGGGGGGCGTCTGCGAAATAGTACTCGTGTGCCAAAGGGGTGTTTCGCAGCTACGAAAATTTTCGCAAAGGGAGGTATGAGGCTGCGAAATCATTTCGCAGCCAAGGGGCGTTTTCGTAACGGGGCCTTGGGGTTGTGAAATAATTTCGTAGCCAAGGGCCATTTTCACAGGGGCCCTTTTTAGGCTGCGAAATTTCGCAGACCATGGATTTTCCTTGCTTTTGAGCTCCTCTTGATTCCCAGAGACCTTCTTTCAATTTCTTTGCAATTCCTCCTGATTTTGATCATTCAAAAAGATTAAGTTACATATAAATAACGCAATTTAAGACCAAAATTAAAACCAAAACAATTTATAAAGCTTATGAATTAACACAATTAAACAAAAAATATGGACTGTGGTGAAACCAAGCCCATCTAACCCTTTTCTGATCAGGCTTTCTGTGGCTCAAGGAGGTTAATTTCCTCATTTTCTTGTTTGAATGGCTTAAGACGATGACCATTGACTTTAAAAGTGTTAGTGCTATTGGAATTCAGTAATTCCACCACTCCATTGAGATGCACTTGGTGAATAATGAAATGGCCTATCCACCTTGACTTGAGCTTCCCAGGAAAGATATGGAGCCTTGAATCATAAAGTAAGACTCTTTGTCCTTTCCAGAATTCTTTGTTGGAGATTAATTGATCATGCCACCTCTTCATCCTCTGTTTTGCAACTTTGGAATTGATGTAAGCATCATTTCTTAATCCCTCCATCTCATTAAGGTCTAAGCACCTCTTTGCCCCGACTCTGATCAAGTCCATGTTTAACCTCTTGATTGCCCACCAAGCCTTATATTCAACTTCCACAGGGAGATGGCATGCTTTGCCATAGACTAGGCGATAGGGAGACATGCCAAGAATAATCTTGTAAGTTGTTCTATATGCCCATAGTGAATCATGAAGCTTAATAGACCAATCTCTTCTGCTTGTGATCACCACCTTCATCAATATGTTCTTGATTTCCCTGTTTGTTAGCTCAACTTACCTGGAAGTCTGAGGGTGATAAGGTGTAGCTACCTTATGCTTCACTCCATACTTAGCTAATAGGGTTTCAAAAGGTCTATTGCAAAAATGAGTGTCTTCATCACTGATTATGGCCTTGGGCACCCCAAATCTTGAGAGGATGTTCTCTTTGAGAAACTTGAGAACCACTCTGTGATCATTGTGTTTATAGGGGATTGCCTCAACCCATTTAGAAACATAGTCTACCCCCACCAAGATATAAGAGTTACCAAAAGACATTGGGAAAGGTCCCATGAAGTCAATGCCCCAAACATTAAAGAGATCAACTACTAGAATGGGGTTCATAGGCATTTGATTTCTTCTTGTAAGCTTTCCGCGCCTTTGGCATCTATCACAGCTCCTACACATGGTGTGGGCATCTTTGAAAAGTGATGGCCAACAAAACCCTGATTGCAACACTTTCATGGTTGTTTTTTGAGAGGCAAAGTGGCCTCCACATGCATTCTCATGGCAATGGCTGAGGATTCCTTGTTGCTCTTCTTCAGGGACACACTTCCTTATTATCTGATCTGCACAATACTTGAAAAAAAAAAGTTCTTCCCAATAATAAGCATGAATCTTTGCAAAGAAGTGCTTCCTGTCTTGTGCTTTCCACTCACTTGGAACTTCACCAGTAACTAAATAGTTAGTAATATGAGCATACCAAGGAGTTTTCTCTAGTAACATGAGTGATTCCTCAGGAAAGTCATCATTAATAGGTAAAACATGAGAATTGTGTGCTATAGCCAACCTTGAAAGGTGGTCAGCTACCATATTCTCCACTCCTTTCTTGTCTCTGATTTGGAGATCGAACTCTTGTAATAAAAAAATCCATCTAATCAACCTTGCTTTGTCAATAAATACTTCAAGGCTGAATGGTCAGTGAAAACAATGATGAAAGACCCTACTAGATAAGCACGAAACTTGTCTAAGGCAAACACCACAGCTAACAATTCTTTTTCTGTAGTTGTGTAGTTCTTTTGAGCTTGGTTCAATGTCTTGCTTGCATAGTAGATCACATAGGGCTTCCCATCTTCTCTTTGGCCAAGCATAGCTCCTATAGCAAAGTCACTGGCATCACACATTACTTCAAATGGTAGTTGCCAGTTGGGGGCCCTCACTATTGGAGCAGTTGTCAAAAATTGCTTTAATTGATCAAAAATCTTTTTACATCTTTCATCCCATATAAACTTAGCATCCTTAGCCAAGAGTTCACAAAGAGGCTTTGAAAGCTTAGAGAAGTCTTTTATAAATCTCTTGTAGAACCTTGCATGGCCAAGGAATTGCCTTACTTCTTTTATAGTTGTTGGGGATGGCAATTTGACAATAAGTTCCACCTTTGCTTTATCAACTTCAATGCCTTTCTAGGAGATGATATGGCCAAGGACAATTCCTTGATGTACCATAAAATGACATTTCTCCCAGTTGAGCACCAAGTCCTTTTCAATGCATCTGTTAAGAACCACTTCCAAGTTGACTAAGCATTCTTCAAATGTACCTCCAGATATAGTGATATCATCCATGAAACCCTGCATAATTCGCTCCACATATCACTGAAGATACTAAGCATACATCTTTGGAATGTTGCAGGTGCATTGCATAAAGCAAAAGGCATTCTTTTGTAGGCGTATGTTCCAAATGGACACGTGAAAGTGGTCTTCTCCTGATCTTCAACATCAATTTCAATTTGAAAATACCCTGAGTACCCATCCAAGAAACAATAGAAAGGATGGCCAGAGACTCTCTCCAACACTTGATCAATAAATGGAAGTGGAAAATGATCTTCCTTGTCACAACATTCAATTTCCTATAATCAATACACACCCTCCAACCTGAAGTGAGGCATGTAGCAATTTTTTCTCCCTTTTCATTTTGAACCACAGTAATCCCTGACTTCTTTGGTACCACTTGAGTAGGACTCACCCAAGGGCTATCAGATATGGGATAAATAACACCTGCTTGAAGTAGCTTCAGCACCTCAGCTTGCACCACCTCTTGTAAATGAGGATTCAATCTTCTTTGAGGTTGATGAATTGGTTTAGCTTCTTCCTCCATATATATATGATGTGTACAAACCAAAGGACTAATGCCTTTCAATTCAGATATTTGCCATCCTATTGCTTTCTTACACCTCTTAAGAACTTCAAGTAGAGAGATCTCCTGATGAGTAGTAAGAGATGAAGAAATAACAATAGGGCATTATTTATTTTCTTCCAAGTACGTGTATTTCAACTCCATGGGCAGAGGCTTCAAATTAAGCTTTGGGATCTCTTCCTTTGTAGTTTCTTGTGCCTCCTCTTTATTGAACAAAGGTAGAATCTCTTCTCTCCTCTTCCAACCTTGTAGAGTAGCAAGCACATCAGCAGGTTCAGGCAACCCTTCTTCAAGATCCCCAAGACTTTCATTCAACTTGTCTTGCATATTCTAATTACAGTGCTCCTCCACTAGAGTGTCAATAATGCATACCTCTTCTGGACCTTCTTCTTCTTCCAGAGTGATTAGCTTTTTAGACATATAAAAGATATTGAGCTCAAGTGTCATGTTACCAAAAGTGAGTTGCATGAGTCCATTCCTACAATTGATGGTTGCATTTGAGGTAGCAAGGAATGGCCTTCCAAGGATGATAGGAACAAAATTAGCTTCCTTGACAAAGGGGTCCGTATCAAGAACAACAAAATCTACTGGATAGTAGAAATTATCAACTTGAACTAAGACATCTTCAATTATACCCCTTGGAATTTTCACTGATCTATCAACTAGAGATAGAGTGATTGATGTTGGCTTCAATTCACCAAGTCCCAATTGCTTGTAGACAGAGTGTGGTAGCAAATTCACACTTGCTCCCAAGTCTAACAAAGCTTTTTCCACTACCTTTCCCCTAATCATGACTGAAATGGTAGGACATCCCGGATCTTTGTACTTCAAAGGAGACTTGCATTGTATGATAGCACTTACTTGCTCAGTCAAGAAGGCTTTCTTATTCACATTCAACCCTCTTTTGATAGTACACAAGTCCTTTAGGAATTTTGCATACGTTGGAACTTGTTTAATCATATCCAACAATGGAATATTGACTTTCACTTGTCTCAATACTTCAAGGATTTTTGATGCATTTCTGATCCCCTTTTTCCCATGCAAAGCTTGAGGAAAAGGTGGAGAGATGTGTTTCTTCATCATTTCTTCCTTAATAAGCTCTTTCTCCGGATTTGCATTCACTGTTGAATCATGGTCCTCTTTCCCTTCACTGATATCTTTCTTCTTTCCTTTGATTTCCTCCCTCTTCTTTGTCTCTTCTTCTTCTTCTTCCTCTTTAACATGTGGCTTGGGTGTTGGCGACTCAACCTTTTTACCACTCCTTAGAGTGATCAAGGCTTTAACATCTCTCACCTATGAAGATTCTCCCTCATGAGTTTCCACTTCATGGATACCTTTGGGGTTTTGGTGAGGTTGAGAAGGAAATCTACCATTCTCTTCCACTGTGTTCAAGTTAGTGAGCCTTGAGATTGAGTATTAGAGATTATCTATCTTCTGAGATAAGTCATTTTGCATCCCATCCATTCTTTTATTCAATGTATTCTCTATACTGTCAATTCTTTGACTGAGTTGAGCATTGATGGATTTTTGGTCTCCAACAAAATCTCCCACAACCTTGCTGAGATTCACTATTGCTTGTTCAAGACTTGAGCTTGTTGAGATGGTTGAGCTAGCTGTTGGTATTGAGGTGCTCTTGGCTTCCATGAAAAATTTGGATGGTTCCTCCAACTTGAGTTGTAAGTATTTCCATACGAAGCATTCTTGTTGGGCTTGAATTGTCCAATGAGATTTGCTTGATCTCCAAACATTTCCCTAACAACTGGAATTGTAGGGCACTCCTCCACCAAGTGTTCATAAGATTGACAAATAGAACATGACTTTACTTGCACTGGTGTTTCAGCAACAACTTGCACTTCATGCATCTTTTTCAGTTTTAGCTCCTCCAATCTTCTTGTCATAGCTACAAATTTTGCTTTCATGTCAACATCTTCATTCAAGGTGTACATCCCAGCCTTAGCATTGAAAGCATTTGGTTGAGACTTCATCTTCCCCACTTCTCCCTTGTTTGGTTCATCCCATTCCCTTGAAACTTCAGCCACATAACTCAAGAAATCCATAGCTTCCTCCAGATTCTTACTCATGAAATCTCCTCCACATATTGTCTCGAGGAGTTGCTTCATTGAGGAAGACAACCCAACATAGAAATAACTCACCAATAGCCATGTATCAAAACCATGATGAGGACAAGCATTGATGGCTTCCATGTATCTTTCCCAACACTCATAGAATTTCTCATTCTCTTTAGCTGAGAAGTTTGAAATTTGCCTTTTCAAGCCATTTGTTCTATGAGTAGGAAAGAACTTCTTGAGGAATTCAGCTTGTAAATCAGTCTAAGTACGGATACTCCTTGGCCTTAAAGAATTAAGCCAAATCTTGGCCTTATCCTTTAAAGTAAAAGAAAATAGCTTAAGCTTCATCAAGTCAATTGAAGCTCCTTCCTCTTGGAATGTATTACAAACATCTTCAAATTCCTTGATATGTGCATAGGGATTCTCACTTTTCATCCCATGGAAAGTTGGTAGAAGTGGAACAATATGTGGTCTGATCACTAGCTGCTCTGTAGGGGGCACTATACATGATGGTGCACTCATACGAGGTGGATGCATGCGGTCCCTCATTGATCTGAATTCATTGGGATTGCCTTGGTGACCATGGTGACTATGATGATCTTTAGGTGTAGTTTCCATGGTATTCAAGCCTAATTCCAATTCCTTGTTATGAGGTGTTTCACGTTTAACAAGCCTTCCTCCACTATCTAGTATACCAAAAACAAAAACAAAAGAAAACAAAAGAAAACAAGACTACAAAAAACTTAGATTAACTAAAACTAAATTAAAAGATATGTTAGAATATGAACAAGCAAAAGAAACAATTAAAAGAGTTAGTAAAATGAAAGAAAAATCACTAAACTTGTGGTGAAAATCACAAGTAATATGAAATAATATCACTGTGAAGTTGGCACCTTCCCCGACAACGGCGCCATTTGATTCGTTCCCAATTGGTGTATCATGAGTTTGGTCCTTAAACGGGAGTAATCAACAAAATTTATAACCTATATCACCATGCACTAGGATAGCCTTAACTAATATAGCATAATGGCTCTAGGATCGTTCACTGGGAAGGGTTTTCAACTTACAACTGATACCAATTCAAAGTTGAATTGATGCTTTTTCATTTCAAGGTTAGCTTGAGAAGAAAACATAAACTTTGGTTGAAAAAGGATTTGTTTTAAGCTAACTAAAAAGAAAATAATGGGAATTACTTATGAAGAAAAACGTTCCTTGGAGTTTTAGGTTCACTGGGGTCAGGCTCCTTATGCAAAAACAGAGCTCCAGTCACTTGAATCTTTTCCTCACATTAGAGAATTAACATATTGTTAATTCTCTAACCGGTGTTGTACAGATGTTTCCCTTTAAAGGATTTCAGCACTAATTCTCTCTCACTAATGCAACTTGCAATGGCTCGTGCCTCTCACCTAGCATTTTCCATTCAAGGTGATCATTAACCTTGGACTTCCCTTCTCAAGCTCGCTAGAGATAACTAATGGATGTCTCCTTAGAGTCCAAAAGCTTACCAAGTGTTGGCAATTCTAGAAAATCCTACCTTCAAGTCACCTCCCAAAGGCTCGCAAAAGATAAACTAGTGCATCTCCATGGACGGAGATCACTTGCCTTACCAAGTGTTGGCCCAGGTGAATTGAAGGCGTTTTAAGTTAACTAAAAACATAGAAATCATTAACATGTCACACTTTCTCTTCATTAACAGTTGAAACAACAAAACTACCAAGTCTTGCATTCGGGGCCTTACCCGACTACCTTAGCTCCAAGGAACTAAAAGCCTAGCCACTCATTCTTTGAGGAAACATCCTCAAAGCTTGTTTGGCTAGTAAGAAAAAATAAATACAATACAATCAAATTGAGTAGGTAAGGCAGAGCAAAGCTCTGTATTTTACTTCCTTCCAAAACTATACAAAAGATGTCCCTGAGAACAAGCTCCCGAGATATCATTGTAATGAAAATTACAAAACAATATATATGAGGTTATGATTACTACTCAAAAAGTGCTATTTGATAGCTTTTAATTAATCCTTTTAAACATTTTTGAGTAGTAGTTAGTGTCTTTTAACCCAATTAGCATGTTAAGGCCCCTTTCAATCAATTCTAATCAAAATGTGTAAGTTTTGGTGTTTTTGTTAGTATTTTGATCACCAAAGCATTATGAGATTGAGGAGAGTTTTATGGAATCCTTGGAAAAGAATGGGAAGCTTAGAGGCATGAAGAACTAAAGCTTTGAAGCATTTTTTCCATAAGCAAAATCCGGAATGCAAGGAGAGAAGCAAAGAGGGGAAGCAAAGAGAATCCAGCCATGAAGCATTCTTGATGACAGTCACTGCAGCTAATTTTGGAGCACTTCCTGATGTCCAATTTATGCATACAATATGTCATTTGAAAGCTTAGGAAGTCAACAATCTAATGCTTCAAACCATGTGCGATTTGGAGCTGAAATGAGGAAGTTACAGCCGTTGGAAGCTGATCACTCCAAGCTGAAGGAAGGATTCAGCAAAGTGTTGCGAAATCACCCTTTTGTTGCGAGATATTTCGCAACACTTTTGCACAGTGCTATGGATTTCCCCTGAAGCTTCATGCCACGATGGAAGCCAAACACCACAAGATGAAAGCCAACTTTGCAGTAGTGCGAAAGCAGCTGGTTGCTATGAAGAAATTTCACAGCCTTTTTGTGCATCTGCAAAATCTCGCAGACCTCATTTTCACCTGCGAAATGGTCCTGAAGCTTCCAGATAGTTGTGCACCGACTCTTTTAGATCCTTTCTTCTGATATTTTTGTGTCTAAATTTCCATTTTCTCCTTGTATTCAGCCACTCATATAATTCCTTAGCTAGGAAGTATCCAAGGAAGGGTAAATTACCTTCCTATATAAACTCTCGGAGGTTGTTGCAGAGGATCCACCATATCATAATATATGTGAAATTAACGAACAGAGCACTTGCTCTGTTTCTTCTTTATATTCTTGTCTTCTCTTTCATTTTCATTTTCTTTCTAGCCAAACATTCTCTGAGATGTTTTCTCAGAGGATGAGAGGCTAGGCTCTTTGTCTCTTGGAGCTAAGGTAACCGGGTAAGTTTCCTCAGGCATGAATTGGAAGTTTTGTTGTTTTAGTTTGGAATGAAGAGTAAGTGTGTCCCATGAATGGTTTCTACGTTTTTAGTTAACTTAAAACACCTTGGAGTCACCTGGGCCAACACTTGGTAAGGCAAGTGATCTCCAACCATGGAGATGCACTAGTTTACCCCTTGCGAGCCTCTGGAAGGTGACTTGAAGGTAGGATTTTCTAGAATAGCCAACACTTGGTAAGCTTTTGGACTCTTAGGAGACATCCATTAGTTACCTCTTGCGAGCTTTTGACAGGTAATCCAAGGTTAAAGATCACCTTGAATGGCAAGTGCTAGGTGAGAGGTATGAGCCATTGCAAGTTGCATCAGTGAGAGGGATTTAGTGCTTGAACCCATTAATGGGAAGCATCTGTACAACACCGGTTGGAGAAGGAACTATATGTTAATTCTCTAATGCGAGGAAAAAAAACAAGTGACCGGAACTCTCCTTTTTGTATGAGGAATCTGAGCCTAGTGATCTGAAACTCCAAGAAACACTTTTCTTTATAAGTAAAATCAGTTACTACTTTTGGTTAGCTTAAAACCAATCCTTTTTCATTCAAACATCTTTATGTTTTCTTTTGAAGCTAACCTTGAAATGAAAAGGCACCAATTCAGCTTTGAATTGATATCATTTGTGAAGTGAAAACCCATCCCAGTGAACGATCCTAGAGCCACTATGCTATAGTAGCTTTGTCTTTGCTACCCTAGTATATGGTGTAATAGGTATAAATTTTGTTGATTAATCCCTCAATCAAGGAGCACCAGCTGGACACGAATCAGCTGAGACACCAATTAGGCATGAATCAGGTTATTTACCCTTTGTTCTTACTTAAAGACTAAGGAATCCTATGATAGGTGGATTACAAGGAGAGAATAGGGATTTAAACATCAAATATCTGAAGCAAAAAATAAAAAAATGTCGGTTGCAAATATTTGGAAGCACACAGGAGAATTTCGTAGGTGTGCAAGATGGCTGTGAAATTTCGCAACCTAAAGGACACCATTTCGCAGCCATCCTCTTGTGATTTCGTAGCCAAAGTCTAATTTCGCAGCCTGCGAAATTGGCCTTCAGCTTGGTGTGATCAGCTTCCAATGGCTCTAACTTCTTCATTTCAACTCCGAATCACACATCGTTTGAAGTGTTGGATTGCTGACTTCCCGAGCTTCAAAACAACATAGAGTATGCATAAATTGAGATCCAGGAAGTGCTCCAAAAGTGTCCAACAGTGGCTGTCCTCTTGAATTCTTCATGTTAGATTTCTCTCTTTGCTTTCCCTCCTTGCATTCATGATTTGCTTATGACAAAGGACTATAAAGCTTCAAAGCTTTGGTTCTTCATGTTAATGAGCTTCCCATTGCTTTTCCATGGATTCCAAAGAATTCTCCTCAATCTTGGATTGCTTTGGTGATCAAATTACTATCAAAAGCACCAAAACTTACACAATTTGATTACAAATGATTGCAAAGGTCCTTAATATGCTAATTGAGTTAAAAGATAATAACTACTACTCAAAATTGTTTAAAAGAGTTAATTACAAGCTATAAAATAGCACTTTTTGAGTAGTAATCAGCAAGTTGCGCCAAAGAAATCAGGGATCACAGTTGTGCAAAATGATAAGGGAGAGGAAGTTTCTACACACCTCTCTTCAGGTTGGAGGGTGTGTATTGATTATAGAAAGTTGAATGTTGTAACAAGGAAGGACCACTTCCCTTTGCCATTTATTGATCAAGTGCTTGAGAGGGCTCAGGCCATCCATTCTACTATTTCTTGGATGGCTACTCCGGGTATTTTCAAATTGAAATTGCTTTTGAAGATCAGGAGAAGACCACTTTCACTTGTCCATTCGGAACTTATGCATATAGAAAAATGCCTTTCGGCTTATGCAATGCACCAACAACATTCTAAAGATGCATGTTAAGCATTTTCAATGACATGGTGGAGCGTATTATGGAAGTTTTTATGGACAATATCACCGTATATGGAAGTGCGTTTGACAAATGCTTAGTCAATTTGGAAGATGTGCTGAACTGATGCATTGAGAAAGACTTGGTGCTCAATTGGGAGAAATGCCATTTCATGGTACCCCAAGGGATTGTCCTTGGGCATATTATCTCTAGCCAAGGCATTGAAGTGGACAAAGCAAAAGTTGAACTGATTGCCAAGTTGCCATCGCCAACAACTGTTAAAGGAGTAAGGCAATTCCTAGGTCACGCTAGGTTCTATAAGAGGTTCATTAAAGATTTTTCTAAACTTGTAAGACCTCTTTGTGAGCTATTGGTGAAGGATGCTAAATTTGTATGGGATGATCGATGTCAACAGAGTTTTGAAGAATTGAAGTTATTGCTGACAACCGCTCCAATAGTGAGAGCTTCCAACTGGCAATTGCCCTTTGAAGTGATGTGCGATGCCAATGACTTTGCTATAAGAGATGTTCTTGGGCAAAAAAAAGATGGAAAGCCCTATGTGATCTACTATGCAAGCAAAATGTTGAATGAAGTGCAAAAAAACTACATAACCACAAAGAAAGAATTGTTGGCTGTAGTCTTTGCCTTAGACAAATTCCACGCTTACTTAGTAGGGTCCTTCATTATGGTTTTCACTGACCACTCGGCCTTGAAATATTTGTTGACTAAACAAGATGCAAAAGCGAGGCTGATTAGATGGATTCTCTTGCTTCAAGAATTCAATTTTCAGATCAAAGACAAGAAAGGAGTGGAGAATGTGGTAGCCGACCTTCTATCGAGGCTAGCCATTACACATAATTCCCACAGTTTGCCAATTAATGATGATCTTCCAAAGGAGTCACTCATGTTGATAGAAGCCGCTCCTTGGCATGCTCACATTGCTAACTATCTAGTTACCAGAGAAGTTCCAAGTGAGTGGAAAGCACAAGATAAGTAGCACTTCTTTGCAAAAATTCATGCTTACTATTGGGAAGAGCCATTCCTAATCAAATATTGTGTAGATCAAATAATCTGGAAGTGCATCGCTGAGCAAGAGCAACAGGGGATCCATAGTCATTGCCACGAAAGTGCATGTGGAGGCCACTTTGCTTCTCAGAAGACAGCTATGAAAGTGTTGCAATCAGGTTTTTGCTGGCCATCACTCTTCAGAGATGCCCTCACCATGTGTAGAAGCTGTGACAGATACCAAAGGCTTGGGAAATTAACACGTAAGAACATGATGGCGTTGAATCCCATTTTAATAGTTGATCTTTTTGATGTATGAGGCATTGACTTCATGGGACCTTTTCCTATGTCCTTTCGCTATTCCTACATCTTGATGGGAGTGGATTATGTTTCTAAATGGGTTGGAGCAATCCCATGCAAGCGAAATGACCATAGAGTTGTTCTCAAATTTCTCAAAGAGAACATCTTCTCTAGATTTAGAGTACCCAAAGCCATAATCGGTGATGGGGGTACTCATTTGTGTAACAAGCCGTTTGAAATTCTCTTAGCCAAGTATGGGGTGAAGCATAAGGTAGCTACACCTTACCACCCTCAGACTTTTGGGCAAGTTAAGTTAGCCAACCGAGAGATCAAGAACATACTTATGAAAGTGGTGAATATGAGCAGAAAAGATTGGTCTGTTAGGCTTCATGATTCACTATGGGCTTACATAACAGCTTAAAAGACCATTCTTGGAATGTCTCCTTATCGCCTAGCCTATGGCAAAGCGTGCCATCTCCCTGTTGAGGTGCAATACAAAGCTTGGTGGGCAATCAAGACACTCAACATGGACTTTAACAGAGCCGACATGAAGAGATTTCTAGACCTTAATGAGATGGAGGAATTAAGAAATGACGCCTATATCAATTCAAACATTGCAAAATAGAGATTGAAAAGGTGGCATGATCTGTTAGTCTCTTGCAAAGAATTCCAAAAGAGACAAAGAGTCTTACTTTATGACTCTAAGCTCCATATCTTCCCGGGAAAGTTGAAGTCAAGATGGATAGGTCCATTTACTATCCAAGAAGTATATTCAAATGGAGTAGTAGAGCTACTCAGCAATATCGAGACTTTCAAAGTCAATGGCCAACGTCTCAAGCCATTCCTGGAGCCATTTTCTAAAGACAATGAGGAAATCAACCTCCTTAAACCACATAAAGCCTGGAGGACAAATGGTTAGATGGACTTAGTTTGTCGGAAGACACTAAGTCCTTATTTTTTAATTTTCATTTTTTGTTTTGCTTTAAATTTTAAATTCAAGTTTTATTGATTTAGTATATGTTTTAAATTAAAATTTCTCGCTTTAATTTTATTTTTATTATGACTTAATTTAATTTTTGATGATCAAATACAGGGGAATTCTAAAGTAGAGGAAAACAGAGCATTTCACACCAACCAATTCCAAGTGCGAAAATTTCGCAGCAGCAAATCCTAGTGCGAAAATTTCACATTAGCAAATCCCAATGCCAAAATTTCGCATCAGCAACTCCCAATACGAAAATTTCACACCAGCAACTCCTAATGCGAAAAATTTCGCAGCACCAAATTCAAATGCAAAAATTTCGCATAAGCCAAATTGACCTGCGAAAAATTTCGCAATAGGTGCTAGCCTTGCGAAACCCATTGGAAATGCCAAAGGTCACTTACGCAAACTTCCAACAGTTAGGACGGAAACCAAAAGTCATTCAAAATTCATATTTAAAGGCCTCCAAAGCCTTTAATTAGTTCGCACGACCATTCTTCTATTGCAAAAAGTTCAGGGCCACCTTGTGAAGCAAATTCCTTGCCGTTCCACGCCCCATGACCACCAAGAAGAAGAAGAGACCTCAACCTTTCACCCATTTCAGCTATGTCGTGCATCAGGGGGGCCATACAAACCCGTCCGCATCTCATGAGGCTCGACCAAGCACCTCCGCTCCTCAGGATTCATCTTAGGCCTCTCAGGCCCCGACCACTCCATCTTTTGAGGGTGGGGTGCCCTCTACCCCTCTTCAGCACTGATACTCGACACAGAGACCGCCAACTTCTCCGCCTCCAAAGCCATCAGTACATAGCAATCCACCAAAAAGAGCCAGAACCTTAGGCCCTGGAGAGACATCTAGTCAGGCTCCAGCAGATTCTCAGGTCCCAGCGGATTCTCAGAGACCTTCCAGCATTGCTCCGAAAGCCATTATCAAGAGGCCTACGGTTACTGCACCGCCCATTGAGGGCAATTCAGATTGTAGAGCTAGGCCATTTCATTTTGAGCTCTACTTCAACATGGAGGCTATGCGACAACAGCCGGACCTTCAGGATTGATTTGTATTGCTCCAGGGTTACCATCTCGAGCGTCTGATGACTCCTAGAGAGTTTTTCTACCCTAGAGTAGCGATGGATTTCTATCAGTCCATGACTACTCAGGGCGCCCAGAGTCCCACAACCATTCGTTTTAGCATAGACGGGCGCCAGGGTATCTTAGAGGCTAGGCACATTGCTAAGGCTCTCCATATTCCATTTCAACCAGAGGATCCAGCACAGTTTAGACAGTGGTCCCCTATATCTCAGCAAGACATGGTCCGCATTCTATCAAGAGGGACTTCTGGAGATTCTTTCCTTCTACGTAAGGAGCTTCCATCTGGGATGCTCCTAGTAGATGTATTGTTGCGGTCCAACATTTTCCCTCTTCAGCATTCAGTGCATAGGAGAGGACCCATCCTGGACACGTTATTCAAGATATTTGAGGGTTTCTATTTTGGGCCATATCATCCGATTATGGCCGCTCTCCTATACTTTGAGGAGAAAGTTCATAGGAAGAAGATATAACGAGTTGACTCGATCCCATTATTGTTTTCGAGGCTACTCTGCCATATATTGGAGCATATGGGCTACCCTACTGAGCCCCATCCTGAGCGTCGCCACCATTGCCAAGAGCATTTCACTCTCGACCAATGGACACAGCTAGCAGATAAGAATCTAATGGAATCAGCACCTGAAGTAGCCTCACCCAGGCCAACATCTCTAGTTCCAGCATAGCCTGACCAGGCACAGCAGGACAAGCGTCCCATAGAGTCTATTTCATCTACCCCTACTGCACCATCTATACCTCAGGCCACCACTACCGATCCTCCTGCTGCACCTTCTATTCCACCAGCTGCACCTCCTCCATTGCAGGATTTTATCACCATATCTGGCTCAAAGTTTCGTGGCATGGTACTGTTTTTCAGGACACTATATGCTACGCACGATGCTCATATTCTGACATATGAGAGACATCCAAGCTCAGCAGGACCAGCATACTGCTATTCTTCGTCAGATATAGCAACATCTAGGACTTGGACCACCTCATACTGATATTCCTGGACCATCAGAGACCAGAGCTCCAGCTGAGGAGACCATCACAGACGATGCCCCATCCCAGGCCACTTACGAGACAGCCACAGAGCCATCATCTCCACCACAAAACCCCACTCCTTGATCATTTCTTTATTTTGTATTTACTTACTATATTAGTAAACATTATTACCAGTGTTAATATTTTATATTCTGGGATTGGATGTATTGCATGATCATTTCATTATACTTTCTCAGAGTAATATATACATATCATTTTCGTTTATACTTGGCATTTTCTTTTCTATCTCATTTACTCATTAATCTTTTGTTTTTTTTTAATCATGTGGTTTCTCCTATACGACTCAAACTCCATGTCATTGAGGAGGTACCACTTCTTCCCTTTATTTATAATCGTTCTTGCCACATTGAGGGCAATGTTGATCTTGGTTGGGGGGAGAGTAAAGGAAGAAAGTTGTCAATAATGCTAAGTTATTTTGTTAATTTAGTAATTTTTGCTTAATTTTAAAAGTTTTACTATACTCTCCATGGTTATTAAGGAAAAATTCTCAAAATGAAATGGGAGAAAATGAGTTCTTACCTTTTTATTTGAATAGTAGAGTCATATTATGCCTATTGAAGTTGATGAATTATTGAAACTCCTATTGAATTCAACCTTATTTCTTCCACTTTAATCTTTTCACACACGGTACACATTAGGTTTCGATTATAAGATGAAAAACTATCTCATCTCCTGAACATTAGGAAAATGTAGACTTGGTACCTTTGACTTTGTTTTAATAGTGTTGGGACACCTGATAAACGGCCAATGAGCCTTTGATGAAAAAGAGAGAAAAGAACAAAGTGTTACACTCGCTTTGAAACCCGATCAAGGTCCGAGGGGTATATGGTGAAAATCTTTCAAACCCGGTGCCCTAAGCCTTTATTGGTTGGGAGTCACTGACCTCAATGCTTGTTACAAGGGTGAATAGGTAGAGTTTAAAATATTGTAGGTGCTTGGGTATTAAATTCCAATCTCAAAAGTCCGGGGTAAAATCCGAGGAGTTAATGGTCAAAAGATCCTTAAAGCTTGATGTCCTAAACCTTGATTGGTTGGGAGTCATCGATGGATCCCCATTACATGAACACTTTAGAAAACAATACCTTTAGCATTGCACACTTACAAGAAAAAAATTGTGAAATAAAAGAGTTACGTTCTTAGCCTATTGGAAGTGGTCAGTTTGCTAAAGTCTATGAAAGAACTAGGTTGGGAGGAGAGATTAGTTCAGAGTACTATATTCAGAAACTAATAAGCTTAACACATAGATTTTTGTGGAAGAGTAATGATTGAGCCTAGGAGAGTGGAAATCCTATCATTACTTAAATTTGCATAATGCCTACTCTTTATGAATTATGATCAGGTAAGATTTTTTATACTCTCTTGTTGAAGGATGGGTTTTGCTCCTTTAATTTTCCATGTGAGAGTATGCTTTACAATCATGCCACTTATGATTTTTTTGGAGTGATCAACATGATTTTGTAAGTTATTTTACTGTTTTAATTTTTGTTTTTCTTTCCTTCATTGCTAAGGGACTAGCAATATGTCAGTTGGGGGGAGTGATTACTACTCAAAAAGTGCACTTTTATAGCTTGTTATAAACTCTTTTAAATACTTTTGAGTAGTAATTATTACCTTTTAACTCAATTGGCACATTAAGGACCCTTGCAAGTGTTACTAATCAGTTTGTGGCAAGTTTTGATGTTTTTGATAGCTTTTTTATCATTAAAACAAACCAAGAATGAGGGAAAATTTTGTGCAACCCTTGGCAATAAGTTTCCAAGCCAATCAAGAGATGCAAGGAAGAGAACCAAAGAGAGAAATCCAACATGAAGCAATTTCGCATTCTATGCGAAATCTTCACATGATATGCAAAATTCAAAAGGACAGCAACTGTAAGACAAATTTAGAGCACTTCCTGGAGTCCATTGTATACATACTATATACCGTTTAAAAGCTTGTGAATTCAAGAGTCCAACACTTCAAACGTGGAGCTGAACTGAAGAAGTTATAGCCACCTGAAGGCAACTGCACCAAGCTTAAAATGAATTTTGCATCACCTTTCTCATATGCGAAATTTTTGCATCACCTTTTCCTCCTGCAAAATTTTCACAGCACCATATCTCACTTGCGAAATGTATTCTTCAGATATTTTGCACTGACTCTATTAGATTTTTACCTTAAGATATTTTGTGTAATTATCTATTCTCTTTTGTAATCCGCTGAAGAACTTCTAAGATATTTAGGATATCTAATTGAGGGGTTGAAAATATCTCTCTTTATATATCTTAAGATATCTCTTTATAATATGAATCTCGGAAGACATTCTTAGGAGATCATTTGTACATTTTTTAGTAAGAAATATACAGAGCTTTGCTCTGCCTTACCTACTCATTTTGATTGTATTTTTCTTTCTAGCCAAACAATCTCTGAGGATGTATTCTCAGAGGATGAGTGGCTAGACTTTTTGTTTCTTGGAAGGAAGAAAGCTAGGTAAGGGACCCCTCTACAAAAGTGGGAGTTTTCCTTGTTTCAGTTTTTAATTAAGAGAAGGTTGTGACCTGTTAGTGGTTTTTATCTTTTTAGTTAACTTAAAATCCCTTATAATTACCTGGGCTAACACTTGGTAAGCTTTTGGACTCAATCCATAGAAATTCATTAGTTATCTCTTGCGAGCCTCTAGGAGGTGGTTTAAAGGTAGGATTACTTAGAATAGCCAACACTTGGTAAGCTTTTAGACTCCCCGAAGACATCCATTAGTTATCTCCTATGAGCTTTTGAAGGGTAATCCAAGTTAAGGATCACCTTGAATGGCAAATACTAGGTGAGAGGTACGAGCCATTGCAAGATGTATCAGTGAGAGGGATTTAACGATGAAATCATTAATGGGAAGCAATTGTAACACACCAGTTGGGAGGATAACTATAGGTTAAATCCCCAATGCGAGGAAAAGATCGGGAATCTCCATTTTTGTATAAGGGGTCTAAACTTAGTGACCTAAAAATCCAAGAAACCTTTTCTTTGTAATTAAAAATTAGTTACTATTTTTGGTTAGTTTAAAACCAACCTTTTTCAAACCAAAGATTATGTTTTCTTTTAAAGCTAACTTAGAAAAGAAAAAGCACCAATTCAATTCTTTAAACTAATATCAGGTGTGAAATGAAAACCCATCACAGTGAACGATCCTAGAACCACTATGCTATGCTAGCTATGCTACCCTAGTATATGGTGAAATAGGTTTATAAATTTTATTGATAACTCTCGTCTGAGGACTGAATCAAGAGTACACCAATTAGGGATGAATAACTCAACCCTAAGTTGTTCATAGCATCTAGAGGCCTAAGGTCATGGGATCCCGAGTCCTTTATATCATCCACAATAATGAGGTGTTCATAACATCTAGGGTCCTGAGCTCACGACCTAAAGTCGTTTATTCATCCATAACCCTGAGTTGTTCATTGTGTCTAGAGCCTTGAGTTCATGACCCAAACTCGTTCATATCATCCACAACCCTGAGTTGTTCATATAATGTAGACTTGAGCTCATGCCCTAGAATCGTGAGTATCATCTATAACATGGAGCTGTTCATAGCATTTAGAGACCTGAGCTCATGACCCAGAGTCGCTCATGTCATCCACAAGTCTGAGTTGTTCATAGTATCTAGAGCCATCAACTCACAACTCAGAGTCATTCATGTTAACTATAACCTTGAGTTGTTCATAGCATCTAAAGTGTTGACCTCACGACCTAGAGTTGTTGATGTCACACATTGCCTTGAGTTGTTCATAGCATTTAGAGCCTTGAGCTCACTACCTAGAGTCATTCATGTCATCCATAGCCCTCAACTGCTCATAGCATTTAGAGCCATGAGCTCACGATGAAGAACTATTCATATGATCCACAACCTTGAGCTGCTCATAGCATCTAAAGGACTAAGGTCACAGGATCACGAGTTATTGATATCATCCATGACCCTGAGTTGTTCATAACATCCAAAGTTGTGAGCTCATGAGTTGGAGTAGCTCATGTTGTTAACAATTGTGAGTTGTTTATAGCATCTATAGAGCCTTGAGCTCATAACCCAAACTCATTCTTATCAACCACAACCCTAAGCATTTCATAACATATAGAGCCCTAAGCTCACGACTCAGATTCTTTCATGCGATGCACAACCTTGAGCTATTCATAGCATTTAAAGGCATTGACTCACGACTAAGAAACGTTCATGTTATTCTCAACCCTGAGCAGTTCATAGCATCTAGAAGATTGGGCTCATTAGATCCTAAGTCGTTCATATAATCCATAATGCTTAGTTGTTCATAGCATCCATAATTCTTAGCTCATTACCCAGAGTAGTTTATATCATTCATAGTCTTCATCTATTGATAGCATTTAGAGTCATGAGCTCACAACCTAAAGTCATTCATGTCAACCACAACCCTAAGTTGTTCATAGTATCTAGAGCCCTAAGCTCATGACCTAGAGTCATTCATGTCATCCGTAGCCTTGAGCTAGTTATAGCATTTAAAGCATTGAGCTCATGACTCGGAGTTTTTCTTGTCAACCATAGCCCTAAGTTGTTCATAGCATCTAGAGCCCTGAGCTCACTACTTGGAGTTGTTCATCTCATCTATAGCCTTAAGTTATTCATATCATCTAGAGCCATGGGCTCATGACTAAGAATTGTTCATATCATCCTCAGCCCTAAGCTGTTCATAGTATCTAGAGGACTAAGTGATTACTACTCAAAAAGTGCTATTTTATAGCTTGTAATTAACTCTTTTGAACACTTTTGAGTAGTAGTTATTACCTTTTAACTCAATTGGCATGTTAAGGACCCTTACAATCATTTCTAATCAAATTATGTTAAGTTTGGTGTTTTGATAGCTTTTTTATCACCAAAGCAATCTAAGATTGAGGGAGAGCTCTGTATAATCCATGGCAAAGCAAATGGAAGCTCATTTACAAGAAAAATATAAGATTTAGAGCTTTGTAGTCCTTTACTATAAGCAAATCAAGAATGCAAGGAGGAAAAATAGAGAGAGGAATCTAACATGAAGAAATCCAAGAGGATAGCAACTATAGGACTCATTTCGAATACTTCCTAGAGTCCATTTTGTTCATACTATATGTCGTTTCAAAGCTTGAGAAGTCAGGAGTCCACGCTTTAAACGGTGCACAAATCAGAGCTAAAATGAAGAAGTTATGGCCATTGGAAGACAATTGCACCAAGTTAAAAGACAATTTCGCAAGTTGTGAAATCACAAAGTGCAAGCTGCAAAATCAACCTTTTCTTGCAAAATGGACACTTTCAGCTTGCGACATTTTCATAGGTCATGTTGCAAGTTGCGAAATCCACCTGTGTGCTCCCAGATATTTGCTACCGACTCTTTTAGATTTTTTTCTTCAGATATTTGTTGTTTAAATCTTTATTTTCTCCTTGTAATCCACCAATCATAGGATTCCTTAGTTAGGAAGTAAGAAAAAAGGGTGACTAACCTCCTATATATCATTTGTAATTTTCTTTCTACAGAGATATCTCAGGAGTTTGTTCTCAGAGACCAACTTTTGTATAGTTTTGAAGAAAGTAATACACAGAGCTTTGTTCTACCTTACCTACTCATTTTGATTGTATTATTCTCACTATCCAAACAAGCTCTGAGGATGTTTCCTTAAAGAATGAGTCGCTAGGCTTTTTTGTCTCTTGGAGTTAAGGAAGTTGGGTAAGGTGTCGAATGCAAAAATTGGAAGTTTTGTTGTTTCAGCTTTTAATGAAGAGAAAGTGTGATCCCTTAATGGTTTCTATGTTTTTAGTTAACTTAAAATGCCTTAAAATCACCTGGGCCAACACTTGGTAAGGCAAATGGTCTCCGTCCATTGAGATACAACTAGTTTATCTCTTGCGAGCCTTTGGAAGGTGGTTTAAAGGTATGATTTTCTAGAATAGCCAACACTTCATAAGCTTTTGGACTCCAAGGAGACATCCATTAGTTATCTTTTGCGAGCTTTTGACTGATAATCCAAGGTTAAGAATCACCTTGAATAGCTAATACTAGGTGAGAGGTATGAACCATTGCAAGATGATTCAGTGACATGGAATTAGTGTTTGAATCCATAAAAAGGAAGCATCTCTACCATACCGGTTCGAGAAATAACTATATTTTAAATTCCCAATGCGAAGAAAAGATTCAAGTGACCGGAACTTTTTTTTTGTAATAGGAACCTGAGCCCAGTGATCCAAAACTCCAAGAAACACTTTTCTTTGTAAGTAATTTCCATTACTTTATTGGTTTCACTTTAAAACCAACCTTTTCAAGCATCTTTATGTTTTCTTTTAAAGCTAACCTTGAAATGAAAAAGCACCAATTCAGCTTTGAATTAATATCAGTTGTAATTTGAAAACCCATCCCAATGAACGATCCTATAGCCACTATGCTATACTAGCTGAGGCTATCCTAGTACATGGTGAAATAGGTTATAAATTTTGTTGATTACTTCCATCTGAGGACTGAAATCAAGGTACACCGGTTGATTGAGCTCTGAGCCCCAATCAACAAGACATACACCAGTTGGGCACAAATCACTAAGCTCACGAAATCTTGAGTCGTTCACATCATCCAATACCTTAAGTTCTTCATAGCATTTAAAGTTGTAAGCTCATGACCCAGAGTAGCTTATGTCATCCATAATCCTTAGCTATTCATAGAATCTAGAGCTCTGATCTCACAACTTGAACTTCTTCTTGTCAACCATAACCATGAGTAGTTCATAGCATCTAAAGCCTTGAGCTCACGACCTAGGGTTATTCATAGCATCCACAACGTTGAGTGCATGATGTAGATTTTTTATTAACATCCACAGCTCTGCGTGGTTTATAGCATCTAGAGGCCTCAAGTCATAGGAGACTGAGTCATTCATATCATGCGCAACTATGAGCTATTCATAGCATCTAGATCCCTAAGACCATGAATTGAAGGTCAAACACAACCCTGAGTTGTTGATAGCATCTTGAGCCCTAAGCACATGACCTAGAGTTGTTCATGTCATCTACAACATTAAGTAGTTCATAACATCTAAAGGCTTGATCTCATGACACAAAAACATTCGTATTTTTCCCAACCCCGATCAGCTCATAAAATCTAGAGGACCGAGCTCATGAGATCACAAAACGTTCATATCATCCACAACATTGAGTTGTTCATAACTTCTAAAACCTTGAGCTAAGGACCCAGAGCCTTTCATGTCAACACAACCCTGAGTTGTTCAAAGAATCTTGAGGCTATGACCCAAAGTCATTCATGTCACCCACAACCTTAAGTTTTTAAAAGCATTTAGAGCCCTAAACTCATGACCTAGAGTCGTTCATAACAACCATAACCCTGAGTTGTTCATAACATCTAAAGGCCTGAGATCATGACCCGATGTGGTTCTTGTGCACCACAATTCATAGCATTTAGAGCCTTGAGCTCATGACCCGGAGTAGTTCATGTCATCAACTACCTTAGGCAGTTCATAGAACCTATGCCCTTGAGCTCACGACCCAAAATCGTTCATGTCAACCACAAACCTAAGCTATTCATACTATCTAGAGGATTGAGCTCAAGACCCAAAGTTGTTCATGTCATCCATAGCCCTAAGTTGTTCATAAAATCTAAAGCCATGAGCTCACGACCTAAAGTCATTTATGTCAACCACAATCCAGAGGTGTACGTTGCATCTAGAGCCTTAAGCTTACGACCTAGAGTCGCTCATGTCAACTAGCACTATGAGCAGTTAATTACATCTGGAGCCCTATAATCACAACCCGGAGTTGTTCATGTCATCCACACCCTTGAGCAGTTCATAGCTTTAAGTTGTTCAATGCATCTAGAGGCCTTAGTTCATGACCCGAAGTCATTCATGTCAAATAAAACCCTGAATTATTTATAGTATATAGAGCCTAGAGCTCTCGACCTAGACTCGTTGTCATCCATAACTCTGAGCTACTTATAGCATCTAAAGCCCTCAGCTAACGACCTAGAGTCTTTCATGTGATCGACAACCTAGACTTGTGTATGGCATCTACAACCCTTAGCTCATGACCTGGACTCTTTTATGTTAACCACAACCCTAAGTTGTTCAAAGAATTTAGAGGCCTCAGCTCATGACTGGTGTCATTTGTCATCCACAACATTGAGTTGTTAAGAGCATCTAGAGCCTTAAGCTCACGACTTGGAGTCTTCATGTCAACCACAAACCTAAATTGTTCATAGCATCTAGAGCCTTGAGCTCATGGCTCAGAGTCATTCATGTTAATCATAACCTTAAGTAGTTCATAACATCTAGAGCCCTGAGATCAGGACACAAAGTTGTTCATGTGAAACACAACCCTCAATTGTTCATAACATCAAGAGCCTTGAGCTCATGACCCGAAGTCATTCATGTCAATCACAGCCCTGAGATGTTCATAGCATCTAAAGCCTTGAAATCATGACTTGAAGTCTTTCTTTTCATCCACAGCCTTAAGTTGTGCATAGCATCTAGAGCCCTAAGCTCATAACTTGGAGTCTTTCTTATCAACCATAGCCCTGATTTGTTCATAAAATCTAAAGGTCTGATCTCATGAACTTAAGTCATTCATGTAATTCACAACCCTAAGTTGTTGATAGCATCTACAACCCTAAGCTCAAAACCCGAAGTCTTTCATGTCATCCATAGCCTAAGCAGTTCATAGCATCTAGAGGCTTGACCTCAAGATGGAGAATCATTAACATCATCCACAACTCTGAGCAATTCATAAGATCTAAAGGCTTAAGCTTACAGGATCCTGGGTCATTCATATCATCCACAACTCTAAGCTCTTCATAACATCTAGAGCCCTAGGCTAACAACCAAGAGTATCTCATGTCATCTATAGCCAAGAGTTGTTCATAGCAACTAGAGCCTTAAATTCATGACCTAGAGTTGTTCATGTCAACCACAACCCTGAGTTGTTCATAGCATCTAGAGCCTTGAGCTCTCGACCTAGAGTCATTCTTGTCATCAACAACCCTAACCTATGTATAGCATCTAGAGCCCTTAGCTCATACTCAGAGTCTTTCATGTCATCGATAACCTTAAGTTGTGCATAACATCTAGAGCTCTAAGCTCATAGTTACGAGTGTTTGATGTTAACAAAAACCTTGAGCTTTACATAAAATCTAGAGGCCTGATCCCATGAACCTGAATCATTCATGTCTTCCATAAGTCTAGTTTGTTAGTAGCATCTAGAGCCTTGAGCTCATGACTCAGAGTCGTTCATGTTTTCCACTGCTTAGAGCAATTCATAGTATCTAGAGACTTGAGCTCATGACATAGAATCATTCATATCATCCACAACTTAGAGTAGTTCATAACATCTACAGGCCTAAGCTCATAGGATCCTAAGTCGTCTATATCATCCAAAACTATGAGTTATTTATAGCTTGTAGAGCCCTAAGCTCAGCACTTAGAGTCTTTCATGTCAACCACCAGCCGAGTTGTTCATAGTATCTAGAGCCTTGAACTCACAACCTGGAGTCGTTCATGTCATCCACAACCCTATGTTTTTCATAGCATCTAGTGCCTTGAGCTCACAACTTGGAGTCATTCATGTCAACCATAGCTCTGAGTTGTTCACAACATCTAGAGCCTTGATATCAAAACCCAAAGTCATTAATATCTTCCATAGCCCTGAGTTGTTCATAGCATCTAAAGGCTTGAGCTAATGACGTAGAATCATTCATATCATCCAAGACCCTAAGTGATTCATAACATTAAGAGGTGTGATCTCACAGAATCTTGAGTCATACATATAATGAACAACTCTGAGTTGTTCATAGCATTCAGAGCCCTAAGATCATGGCCCAGATTAGAGCATGTCATCCGTAGCTCTAAGTTGTTCATAGCATCTAGAGCTATGAGCTCACGACCTAGAGTCGTTCATGTCACCCAACACCCTTAGTTGTTTATAGTTTCAAGAGCCCTGAGCTCATGACCTAGACTCTTTCATGTCATCAATAGCCCAGGCCTATATATAACATGTAGAACCCTAAGCTCATGACCTAGAGTCATTCATGTCATCGACAACCTTAAGTTGTGCATAGCATCTAGAGCCTCAAACTCAAGACTCGTAGTATTTCATGTCAACCACAACCTTGAGCTATTTATAGAATCTAGAGGCCCGAGCCCATGACTTAGAGTCATTCATGTCATCCATAACCCTAAGTTGTTAATAACATCTATAACCTTTTAAGCTCATGACCTAGAGTCGTTCATGACAATTACAACCCTGAGTTGTTTATAGTATCTAGAGCCTTGAGCTCATGACCTGGAGCCATTCATGTCAACCACAATTGTGAGCTATTCATAGCATCTAGAGCCTTCAACTAATGACCTAGAGTTGTTCATGTCAACAACAGCCTTGAGATGTTCATAACACCTAGAGCCTTGAAGTTATGACCTGGATTCTTTCATGTCATCAACAACCTTAAGTTGTGCATAGCATTTAGAGCCTTGAGCTCATGACTCCGAGTCTTTCTTGTCAACCACAACCCTGTGTTGTTCATATAATCTAAAGACCTGAGCTAATGAACTAGATCCATTCATCTTATCCACGACCTTAAGTTTTTAATAGCATTTATAACCCTAAGCTCACGACCTAAAGTCATTCATGTCATCCATAGCCCTTAGCAGTTCATATCATCTAGGGGCTTCAGCTCATGATGCAAAATCATTCATATCATCCATAATCCTAAGCAATTTATAGCGTCTAGGGGCTTGAGCTCATGGGATCCTAAGTTGTTCATATCTCCACAACTCTAAGCTCTTTATAGCATCTAGTGCTTTGGTCTTATGACCTAGAGCAGCTTATGTCATCCATAGCCCAGAGTTGTTCATAGTATCCAGAGCTTTAAGCTTATGATCCAGAGTCATTCATGTCAACCACAACCTTGAGCTATTCATAGTATATAGATCCCTATGCTCTTGACCCAGAGTCTTTAACGTCATCGACAACCCTAACCTGTATATAGCATCTAGAGCCCTCAACTCATGACTCGAGGTCTTTCTTATCATCGATAAACTTAAGTTATGCATAACTTCTAGAGCCCTAAGCTCACGACGAAGAGTCTTTAATGTCAACCACAGGTTTGAGCTATTCATAGAATCTAGAGGCTTGAGCCCATGACCTAAAGTGATTCATGTCATCCACAACCCTAACTTGTTAGTAGCATTTATAGCCTTTAGCTCACTACCCGAAGTCATTCATGTTAATTACTGCCCTGACTTAGTTATAGCGTCTAGAGCCATGAGCTCATGACCCAAAATCATTCATATCTTCCATAGCCCTAAGTAGTTCATGGCACAAAATTGTTCAAATCATCCACAACCTAGAGCGGTTCATAATATCTACAAGCCTAAGCTCACGGGATCCTAAGTGGTTCATATAAATCACAATTTTGAGTTGTTCATACCTTTTAGAGCCCTAAGCTCAGAACCCAAAGTCTTTCATGTCAACCAATACCTTGAGTTGTTCTTAATATCTAAAGCTCTAAGCTCAAAACCCGGAGTTTGTCATGTCATCCATAACCTTGAGTTGTTGAAAGCATCTAGTGCCTTAAGCTCACGACCTAGAGACATTCATGTCAGCCACAACCTTGAGCTTTTGATAGCATCTAAAGCCTTGAGATCATGACTATGAGTCGATCATGTCTTCCATATCCCTAAGCAATTCATAACATCTAAACACTTGAACTTAGGAAGTAGAATCATTCATATCATTCACAAACCTAAGCGATTCATAGCATCTAGAGGATTGAGCTCAAGGGATCTTAAGGCACTCATATCATCCACAACTCTGAGTTGTTCATAGCATCTAAAGCCCTAAACTCATGACTCGGAGTAGCTCATGTCATCCACAGTCCTAAGCTATTCATAGATTCTAGAGCTCTGAGCTCACGACTTAGAATCATTCATGTCAACCACAATCCTGAGTTGTTCATAGTATCTAAAGCCCTAAGCTTGAGACCTAGAGTTGTTTATGTCATGCACAACCCTAAGTTATTCATAGTATCTAAAGCTTAAGCTCACGACACATAGGATTTCATGTTATTGATAACCTTAAGTTATGTATAACATCTAGAACCTTATGCTTATGACTCGGAGTCATTCATGTCAACCACAACCTTGAGTTGTTCATAAAATCTAGAGGCCTGAGCTCCTGACCTGAATTCATTCATGTTATCCACAACCCTGAGTTATCAATAGTATCTAAAGCCCTGAGCACGTGACCCGTAGTAGTTCATGTCATCCATGAGACTGAGGAGTTCATAGAATCTAAGGGCTTGAGTTCATGATACAGAATCATTCAAATCATCCATAACCCTTAGCAGTTCATAGTATTTAGAGGCTTGAGATCACGGGATCCCGACTTGATCATACCATCCACAACTCTTAGTTGTTCATAATATCTGGAGCCTTGAGCTCACAACCTGAAGTCATTCATGTCAACCACAGCCTCGAGCTGTTCATAGCATCTAAAGCCTTGAGCTCTCGACCAAGAGCCTTTCATGCTAGCAAAAGCCCATACATATGTATAGAATCTAGAGCCCTCAACTCATGACCAGGAGTCTTTCATGTAATCGACAACCTTAAGTTGTGCATAACATTTAAAGCCCCAAGCTCACGACTTATAGTATTTCATGTCAACTAGAATCCTCAATTGTTAATAGAATTTGGAGGCCTAAGCTTATGACCTGGAGTTGATGATGTCATCCATAACTCTATGTTGTTAATAACATCTACATCCATAAGCTCATGACCCAGAGTTGTTCATGTCAATTACAGTCCAGAGTTGTTCATAGCATCTAGAACCTTGAGCTTATGACTAAAAGTTGTTTATGTCTTCCATAGCCTTAAGCAGTTCATAGCATCTAGAGGCTTGAGCTCATGACACAAAATCATTTATATCATCCATAGCCTGAGCGATTTATAGTATCTAAATGCCTAAGCTCATGAGATCCTGAGTCGTTCATGTTAATTACAGTCCAGAGTTGTTCACAGCATCTAGAACCTTGAGCTTATGACTAAAAGTTGTTTATGTCTTCCATAGCCTTAAGTAGTTCATAGCATCTAGAGGCTTGAGCTCATGACACAAAATCATTTATATCATCCATAGCCTGAGCGATTTATAGTATCTAGATGCTTAAGCTCACGAGATCCTGAGTCATTCATGTAATCCATAACTCTAAGTTATTCATAGCATCCAAAGCCCTAGGATAAAGACTTAGAGTAGTGCATGTCATCTACAACATTGAGCTATTCATAGCATGTAAAGCCCTAAGCTCACGACCAAGAGTAATTCATGTCATCCACAACCCTATATTGTTCATAATATCAAGAGACCTCAGCTCATGACCTAGACTCTTTCATGTCATTAATAGCCCAGACTTGTGTATAGCATGCAGAGCCCTAAGCTCATGACTTAGAGTCTTTCATGTCCTCCACAACCTTAAGTTGTGTATAGCATTTAGAGCCGCAAGCTCACAAATTGAAGTCATTCAGGACAACCACATCCCTTAGTTGTTAATAGAATCTAGAGGCCTAGGCTCATGACCCAAGGTCATTCATGTCATCCACAACCTTGAGTTGTTAATAACATCCAGAGCCTTGAACTCACGACTCGGAGTTGTTCATGTCATTCACAACCCTGAATTTTTCATAGCATCTTGAGCCTTAAGCTCACGACCCATAGTCGTTCATGTCAATCAAAACCTTAAGTTGTTCGTTGCATGTAGAGCATTGCATTCACGTCCTATATTCTTTCATGTCAACAAAAACCCTGAGTTTTTCATAGAATTTAGAGACCCGAGCTCATAATCTAGAGTTGTTCATGCATCCATAGCCTTGAGTTGTTAATAGCATCGAGAGGCCTTAGCTCTTGACCTGGAGTCGTTCATGTTAACAAAAACCCTGAGTTATTCATAGCATCTAGAGCTTTGAGCTCATGAGTCGGAGTCTTTAATTTCATCAATAGCCTTAAGTTGGGCATAACATCTAGAGCCTTGAGCTCACAAATTAGTGTCTTTCATTTCAACCACAACCTTTAGTTGTTCATAGAATCTAAAGGCCTAAGCTCATGACCCAGAGTCGTTCATGTCATCCGCAAGCCTGAGTTATTAATAACATTTAAAGCCTTAATCTCACGACCTGGATTTGTTCATCTCATCCACATCCCTAAGAAGTTCATAGCATCTAGAGGCTTGAGCTGATGACATATTGTCATTCATATCATCCACAACACTTAGCAGTTCATAGCATCTAAAGAATTGAGCTCACGAGATCACGAGTCATTCATATTATTTGCTACTTTGAGTTGTTCATAGCATCTAGAGCCCTAGGCTCATGACCCATGTAGTAGCTCATGTAATGAACAACCTAAAGTTGTTCATAGAATTTAGAGCCTTGAGCTCATGACCTCGAGTCATTCATGTCAACCATAGCCCTTAGCTTTTCATAGCATCTTGAGCCCCGAGCTCATAAATCAAAGTCGTTCATGCCATCCACAACCCTGAGTTGTTCATAGAATCTAGAGGCCTGAGCACATGAGATCTCAACTCATCCATTTCATCCACAACTCTGAGCTATTCATAGCATCTGGAACCTTGAGCTCATGACCTAGAGTCATTCATGTGAACCAAAGACTTGAGCAGTTCATAACTTCTAAAGGACTTTGCTCATAAGATCCCGAGACGTTCATATCATTCACAACTCTAGATTGTTTGTATCATCCAGTGTCCTGAGCTCATGACCTTTAGTAGTTCATGTTATCCATAACCCTAAGTTGTTCATAGCATTTAAAGCCTTGAGCTCATGACTTAGAGTAGCTAGTCTCATCCACATCCCTGAGTTGTTCATATCATTTAAAGCCCTGAGCTTATGACCCAAAGTAATCCATGTCATCCACATCTTTGAGTTGTTTATAGTATCTAGAGGCTTTAGTTCATGATACAGAATCTTTCATATCATCCATAGCCTTAAGCGATTCGTAGTATCTAGGGACCTGATCTCACGGGATCCTAAGTTGTTCATATCATCCATAACTCTTACATGTTCATAGCATTTAAAGCCCTTAATTGATGACTAGGGTTTTTGAGGTCAACCATAGCCCTATGTTGTTCATAGTATCTGAAGCCCTAAGCTTATGGCTTAGTGTCATTAATGTCATCCACAACCCTAAGTTGTTCACACTGTCTAGAGCCCAAAGCTGATGACCCATAGTCATTCAAGTCAACCACAACCCTGAAACTATTCATCACATCTAAAGCCCTAAGATCACGACCTAGAGTCGTTCATTTCATCCACAACCCTTATCCATTCATAGAATTTAGAGGCTTGAGCTAATAACACAAAATTGTTCATATCATCCATTTCCTTAAGCAACTAAAGCATCTAGAGTCTTAATCTCAAGGGATCCCAAGTCATTCATATCATCCATAACTCTAACCTATTCATGGCGTCTAGATTCCTAAGCTTACGACCTCAAGTTTTTCACCTCAACCAAATCCTCGAGCAATTCATATTATCTAGAGACCTATGCTCACGAGATCCCGAGTCGTTCATATCATTCATAACTCTAAGTTGTTCATAACATCCAAAGTCTTGTGCTCACGACTCCGAATAGCACATGTCATCCATAACCCTGATTTGTTCATAGCATCCAAGCCTTAAGCTCATGACTTGGAGTAGTTCATCTCATCCAAACCCTTGAGTTTTTCATAGCATCTAGAGCCCTGAGCTTACAACCCAAAGTCGTTCATGTCAACCACAATCCTGAGGTGTTCATAGTATCTAGAGTGCTAAGCTCATGACCTAGAGTCATTAATGTCATCCACAACCTTAAGTGGTTCATAGCATTTAGAGGCTTGAATTGATAGGATCCTAAGTCATTCATATCATCCATAACTCTGAGTTGTTAATTGCTTCTAAAGCCTTGAGCTCATAGCCCAAAGTCTTTCATGTCATCCATATTTGTGACCCGTTCACAGCATTTAGAAGCTTGAGCTCATGATGCAAAATCTTTCATAGAATTCACAACCTTCAGTGGTTCATAGCATCTAGAGGCCTAAGCTCATGGGATCCTGAGTCATTCATATTATGCACAATTCTAAGTTGTTTATAGCATCCAAAGCCTGAAGCTCACCACCAGGACTAGCTCTTGTCATACACAAACCTAATTTATTCATAGCATCTAAAGCCCTGAGCTCACGACCAGTAGTCATTCAAGTTAACCACAATACTCGGTTGTTCATAATATCTAAAGCCCTAAGCTTCTGATCTAGATTCATTCATGTCATCTAGAACCTTGAGTTGTGCATATCATTTAGATCATTGAGCTCCTAACCCAGAACCTTTCATGACATCAATAAAACTAAGTTGTGCATAACATTTAAAGCTCCATGCTCACGACCCAAAGTCTTTCATGTCATCGATAGCCTTGAGTTGTGCATAGCATCTAGAGGCCTGAGCTCATGTCCCATATTCTTTCATGTCAACCACAACCCTAAGTTGTCACAGTATCTAAAGGCCAGAGCTCACCACCTAGAGCCATTCTTGTCTTCCACAACCTTGAGTTGTTCATAGCATTTAAAGCCCTGAGGTCATGACCTGGAGTTGTTCATGTTAACCACATGCCTGAGCTGTTCGTAACATCTAAAGCCCTGAGGTCATAGCCCTAAACTATCAATGACATCACAGAGCTATTCATAGCTTCTAAAGCCTTAAGCTTATAACTCAGAGTTGTTCATCTCAACTAGAGCAAAAAGTTGTTCATTGCATTTAGAGCCCTGAGCATAGGACCAGGAGTTGTTCATGTCATCCATAACCCTAAGCTATTCATAATACTCAGAGGCTTGAGCTAATAAGGTAGAATCTTTCATATCATCTACAGCCCTAAGCGATTCATAGTATCTAGAGGCTTGAGCTGATAGAATCCAAAGTCGTTCATATCATCCACAACTCTAAGCTATCCATACCATCTAAAGCCTTGAGCTCATAACTTGGAGTCATTCATGTTAACTAAAGCCTTGAGTGATTCATAACATCTATAGGCTTGAGCTCATAGGATTATGAGTCATTCATATCATTCACAACTCTAGGTTGTTCATAGCATCCATAAGCATTACCTCACGATCTGGAGTAGCTCATGTCATCCACTGCCCTTAGCGGTTTGTAGCATCCAAAGCCCTAAGATCATTACCCAAAATAGTCGATCTCATCCACAACCTTGAGTAGTTCATAGCATCAAAAGCCTTGAGCTCATGACTCAAAGTTGCTTATGTCAATCACAACCTTGATTTGTTCATAGTATTTCGAGCCTTGAGCTGACAACCAGGAATCGTTCATGTCATCCATAACCCTAAGTTTTTCATAACATCTAAAGGCTTGAGCTCATTGATTACTACCAAAAAGTGCTATTTTGTAGACCTAATTATAAGGGTTTTAAGCACCTTTGAGTAGTAATCATATTCATTTAACCTAATTAATTCATTAAGCTCCTTAGTAATTAGTTCTAACCATTTTTAGTGGCAAGTTTACATGTTTTTCATCAGCTTATGAACCAATTCAAGCATGCCAATTGATGGAAGAGCTACTTAGGCGAGTTAAGCAAGGATTTTGGACATTTACAGGCTTGAATTTCAAGTGGAAACGCAAGCACAAGCAATGGCAACACCATTTCACAAGGGGAGGCAATTTACTTGCCAAATGACCAATTTCGCAAGGTGAATTTCACTTTGCCAAAATTTCGCAAGGGGATTTTCCTCATGGTGGGAAATTTGGCCATTTTGCACCATGAAGAAACCACCTTGCGAAATTTCGCAAGGTGGCTTTTCACCTTGCAAAATTTGGACCTTTCATCTTCCCTCTTGCGAAATGCCTTTGAAATCCCCTGTTTTGAGATGTTGTTGATGATATTCCATTGCCGGTTCTCCAAGATATTTTGCTTGACTTTTAGCTTTGTAAATACCTATTTTACCCTTGTAATCAACCAATGAAAAGGTTGCTTTTGTAATAGCTCTTGTAATTTAGCTTT
Source organism: Vitis x doaniana (assembly GCA_030345155.1). Taxonomy (NCBI): domain Eukaryota; kingdom Viridiplantae; phylum Streptophyta; class Magnoliopsida; order Vitales; family Vitaceae; genus Vitis; species Vitis x doaniana. The sequence goes on from CP128323.1 coordinate 10,131,959, forward strand.
TTATTGTCTTTAAATAGAGGTGAAGAGCCTCAGTCACAATCATCTTGTAACCTGTAACTTTATAAGTTATAAGAGCACTTTTGTTCATACGCTTCTTTTCTCTTTTCTTTCTCATTTTCTTAGTAGCCAAACATCCTTGGAGGATGAAATCCCCAAGGATGAGAGGCTAAAACCTTTTAGTTTCTTGAAGTAATGGATGCCATGTGAAGCTCCCGTGTCAGGATGGAGATTTCCAAGCCATAAATGTAAGTAGCTGAGCGTCATAAATGTTTTCATTCAAAGTAAAGCTTTTAATCCCTCTGACTTGCTTTGAATGGCCAATACTTGATAAACTTTTGGTCTCAGTGGATTCTTATTGTTAGATCCACTAACGTTCATTAGTTATCTCCTATGAGCCATTGTATTGCAAGTCGAGGAGATGACCTATACCAATAAAAGAACATTTATGAGGTTCACTACCCTTTTTGTAAGTTTTCAAGGACTAAAACTCAGTTGTTAAACTCATACCGGTTTGGGAAGTAATCATCACCTTAGTTGCTTCCCCAACTCGAGGTGAAAAGTCCCAAAATCTCCATTTTTACACAGTGAGTTAAGCATGGCTATCCAAAGCTTTGAGAAACTTCTTTTTCCATCTTTTAACCTATTTTCATGTTAGTTTAGTTTACAAAACCTTCATCTTTTTATGTTTTCATCTTAACCTAATTTTTATTAAGAAAAGTTCACTCCATCCTCCGAACTTCACCAGTTAAAGTAAAAACCCTTCCCAGTGTTCGATCCTAGAGCCACTATGCTATAGTAGCTTTGCTACTTTAGTGTAAGGACCCTAGGTATAAATTTTGTTGATACCCTTACATGCCAAGCTACCAAGAGTTGGGTTATCAAATGGCGCCGTTGCCGGGGAAAGTGCTACTTCACTGTGAATACATCAGTCGGAGGTAACTTGTGAGACTTCTCGTGAGTGAGGTGAATTCTATCTCATTTTTCATTTACTAACTTTTTATTTAGTTTTAGAACATTTTTAACTTAGTTTAGATAAGTTTCTTTTAGCTTTTAACTTTCATTTTTAGTTTATTTTTCATACTCGGTTTTTCCTTCCGCATGCTCTGTTTTTTTTTCTTTTTCTTTGTTTTGTTTATTTGTTTTGTTCCAGCTGAATCCGTGCATGCCCTATTGGATTAGAGACCAAGAGGGAAGGTTAGTGCGGATAGAGACTCCACGAGCTACTGAATAAGAGATTATTTTGGAAGTCATGGAGAATCAGCCAGAGGATCAACATTCACAACACGGGCAGGAGAATGATCCGAACTTGTATAGGTCCATGAGGGACAGGATGCACCCTCCGAGGATGAGTGCACCATTTTGCATCATTCCTCCTACAGAGCAATTGATTATCAGGCCACACATCATGCTTCTGCTTCCTACTTTCCATGGGATGGAAAGTGAAAATCCATATGCGCACATAAAGGAATTCGAAGATGTGTGTAATAATTTTCAAGAAGGGGGAACAGCTATTGAGCTTATGAGGTTGAAGCTCTTTCCATTCACATTAAAGGACAAAGCCAAGATATGGCTCAATTCCTTGAGGCCGAGAAGCATAAGAACATGGACAGAACTTCAAGCTGATTTTTTGAAGAAGTTTTTCCCTACTCACAGAACAAATGAATTGAAGAGACAAATCTCCAACTTCTCAGCACGTGAGAATGAAAAACTTTATGAATGCTGGGAGAGGTATATGGAGGCCATCAATGCATGTCCTCACCACGGCTTTGATACATGGCTTTTGGTGAGCTATTTTTATGATGGCATGTCATCTTCGATGAAGCGGATATTAGAGACAATGTGTGGGGGTGATTTCATGAGCAAGAACCCTGAGGAGGCTATGGATTTCCTAAGTTATGTCTCAGAGGTTTCCCATGGATGGGATGAGCCCAATAACAGAGAAATGGGGAAGAGGCCAGTTCAGCAAATGTCAAGAGGGGGGATGTACAATCTGAGTGAAGACATGGAGATGAAAGCCAAGGTAGCTGCCATGGCTAGAAAAATAGAGGAAATGGAGTTGAGAAAAGTTCACGAAGTCCAAGCTATTTCAGAACCTCAACAACAAGCCAATCCTTGCTCCATCTATCAGTCATTTGAACATATGGTGGAAGAATGTCCCACCATTCCAGCAGCAAGAGAAATGTTTGATGAACAAGCTAACCTGATTGGCCAATGGAAGCCAAATTCAAATGCTCCCTATGGCAACACGTACAACTCTAGCTGGAGGAACCACCCAAACTTTGCATGGAAGCCAAGGCCAAACCCATATCAGTCACCAGCCCAATCAAGCCAACTGAGTCAAGGTCAATCCTCAGTTGAGCAAGCACTCATAAGCCTTAGCAAGGTTATGGGTGACTTTGTGAGTGAGCAAAAATCCATTAACTCTCAACTAAATCAGAAGATTGACAACGTAGAGAGAGTACATTGAACAAGAAGATAGATGGGATGCATGATGAGTTGTCTCAGAAAATTGACAACATCCAATATTCCATCTCAAGGCTCACAAATTTGAACACTGTCAATGAGAAAGGGAAGTTTCCCTCTCAGCCTCACCAAAATCCTAAGGGGATACATGAAGTGGAATCCAAAGATGAGGATTCTTCAAAGGTGAGGGACGTGCAAGCTATTATCACTTTGAGAAGTGGTAAGGAAGTGCATCAGCCGGAGCATGATCAGAGGAAAGCCAAAAAAGACAAGGCTGATAGAAAAGAAGGAAAGAAGAAAGAAAAAAGGGAAAGGAAGTTCAGATGAAAGAAAGCATCATTCCTAGCATAGATGAGGAACCTCAAATTCTTTTAAAGGAAGGCATGATGAAGAAGCACATACCTCCTCCATTTCCTCAAGCCTTGTGTGGGAAGAAACCGATCAAGAATGCTTCTGAGATTCTTGATGTGCTAAGACAAGTGAAGGTGAATATTCCTTTACTTGATATGATCAAGCAAGTACCCACATATGCAAAGTTTTTGAAGGACTTGTGCACTATGAAAAGAGGACTCAATGTTACAAAGCAAGCCTTCCTAATCGAGCAAGTGAGTGCTATAATCCAATGCAAGTCTCCAATCAAATACAAAGATCTGGGGTGTCCTACAATCTCAGTCAATATTGGAGGAACCCAAGTGGAGAAGGCATTGCTTGATTTGGGGGCAAGTGTTAACTTGCTTCCATACTCTGTATACAAGGAGCCGGGGTTGGGAGAACTCAATCCAACATTGATCACCCTATCCTTAGCTGACCGATCAGTGAAAATCCCCAGGGGGTAATAGAGGATGTATTGGTTCAAGTTGAAAAATTCTACTATCCAATAGATTTTGTGGTGCTTGATACGGATCCCATTGTCAAAGGGATCAACTATGTTCCAATCATCCTTGGAAGACCATTCCTTGCAACATCCAATGCAATCATCAATTGCAGGAATGGCGTCATGCAACTCACTTTTGGGAATATGACATTGGAACTCAACATCTTCCATCTATGTCAAAAGCATATCCATCCTGAAGAAGATGAGGGCCCAGAAGAAGTGTGTATGATAGATACCCTGGTGGAGGAGCATTGTAATCAGAGTATGCTTGATCAGTTTGAAGAGAATCCGGATGAAAGCCATGAAGATCTTGATGATAGGTTAGCTGAACCCATGGGAATGAATGTCATTATGTCAAGTTGGTGACAAAAGCCAGTGATCCTCCCTTTGTTCAAGGATGAGGAAGAGATGAAAGAAGCTAAGGATGCAATCCTTAAGCTTGAATTGAAGACCCTTCCTGCCGAGTTGAAATATGCTTACTTGGAGGAAGGCAATAAAGCCCCAGTGGTAATTTCTTCTTCTTTAACTGTTTCACAAGAGGACAATCTTCTAAGAATCCTTAGAAAGCACAAGAAGGCCATCGGATGGCAAATTTATGATTTGAAGGGGATAAGCCCATTGATTTGCACGCACCATATTTATATGGAGGAGGGAGCTAAGCTAACTCGTCAGCCACAGAGAAGATTGAATCCTCATATGCAAGAGGTAGTAAGGGCTGAAGTGTTGAAGCTTCTTCAAGCGGGCATCATTTACCCCATTTCAGATAGCACTTGGGTGAGTCCAACCCAAGTTGTTCCAAAGAAGTCCGGGATAACCGTAGTCAAGGGGGAAAATGGAGATGAAGTGTCCACACGCCTCACAACTGGTTGGAGGGTGTGCATTGACTACAGGAAGCTGAACATAGTAACTAAAAAGGATCACTTCCCTTTACCTTTCATGGATCAAGTCCTTGAGAGAGTATCTGGGCATCCTTTTTATTGCTTCTTGGATGGGTATTCCGGGTATTTTCAAATAGAGATTGATGTGGAGGACCAGGAGAAGACTACCTTCACTTATCCATTTGGCACCTATGCTTATAGGCGGATGCCTTTTGGATTATGTAACGCTCCTGCTACCTTCCAAAGATGCATGCTTAGCATCTTCAGTGACATGGTTGAACGAATCATAGAAGTCTTCATGGATGACATAACTGTGTATGGGACTTCTTTTGAGGATTGTTTGTCACATCTTGAAGATGTTTTGAAAAGATGCATAGAGAAAGACCTCGTACTCAATTAGGAGAAGTGCCATTTTATGGTAAATCAAGGTATTGTTATTGGGCACGTAATCTTAAAGAAGGGCATAGAGGTAGATAGAGCTAAGGTGGAACTAATTGTGAAGTTGCCACCTCCCACCAATGTAAAAGGAATAAGCTAATTCCTTGGGCATGTCGGGTTCTATAGGAGGTTTATAAAGGATTTTTCCAAGATTGCCAAACCTCTTTGTGAATTATTGGTGAAGGATGCCAAGTTTGAGTGGGATGATAAATGTCAAAGGAGTTTTGAGCTTCTTAAGCAATTCTTGACATCAGTGCCCATTGTGAGAGCACCAAATTAGGAGTTGCCATTTGAAGTGATGTGTGATTCAAGTGATTATGCCATTGGGGCTGTTTTGGGACAAAGAGAAGATGGTAAACCTTATGTGATCTACTATGCAAGCAAGTCTTTGAATGATGCTTAAAGGAATTACACCACCACTGAAAAGGAATTACTTGCTGTGGTGTATGCTTTGGACAAATTCAGAGCTTATTTGATAGGGTCTTCCATTGTGGTATTCACGGATCATTCAGCTTTGAAGTATTTGCTAACCAAGCAAGATGCCAAGGCTAGGTTGATTAGGTGGATACTTTTGCTTCAAGAGTTCAACCTCCAGATCAGAGATAAGAAAGGTGTTGAGAATGTGGTAGCTGACCAGTTGTCAAGGCTCAACATCGCTCATGACACCCATGGACTTCCCATAAATGATGATTTCCCTGAGGAATCCTTGATGCTTGTGGAGGAAGTGCCATGGTTTGCACACATTGCCAATTACTTGGTCACGGGAGAAATACCAAGTGAATGGAGCTCTCAGGACAAGAAGAATTTCTTTGCCAAGGTCCATGCATATTATTGGGAGGAGCCTTTTCTCTTCAAGTATTGTGCGGACCAAATTATAAGGAAGTGTGTGCCTGAACAAGAGAAGCATGGTATCCTATCTCATTGCCATGGGAATCCATGTGGAGGCCACTTTGCCTCTCAAAAGATGGTAATGAGAGTTCTTCAATCGGGCTTTTGGTGGCCCTCACTTTTTAAGAATGCCTATGAGGTAAGTAAAGGATGTGATAAGTGCCAAAGACTAGGCAAGCTTTCAAGGAGAAACATGATGCCTTTGAACCCCATCTTGATAGTGGATCTTTTTTATGTTTGGGGCATAGACTTCATGGGACCTTTCCCTATGTCTTTTGGCCACTCCTACATCTTGGTAGGAGTTGATTATGTTTCAAAGTGGGTTGAAGCTATACCCTATAGAACCAATGATCACAAAGTGGTTCTCAAGTTCCTAAAAGAAAACATCTTCTCGAGGTTTGGAGTGCCTAAAGCAATCATCAGTGATGGAGGCACTCACTTTTGCAACAAGCCCTTTGAAGCTCTTTTGGCCAAGTACGGAATTAAGCATAAGATAGCTATACCTTATCATCCTCAGACGAGTGCCCAAGTAGAGCTAGCCAACCGGGAAATTAAGAACATCTTGATGAAGGTGGTGAACACCAATAGGAAAGATTGGTCTGTTAAGCTCCTTGATTCCCTATGGGCGTATAGGACGGCTTATAAGACTATCCTTGGGATGTCACCATACCGTCTTGTTTATGGCAAAACTTGCCATATTCTCATTGAGATTGAGTTCAAGTCATGGTGGGCCATTAAAAAGCTCAACATGGATTTAACTAAGGCTAGGCTAAAGAGGAGTTTGGATTTGAATGAGCTTGAGGAATTGAGAAATGATGCCTATCTCAACTCAAAAATAGCTAAGGAAAAGCTAAAGAGATGGCATGATCAGTTGGTGACCAAGAAAGAATTTTTCGAGGGACAAAGAGTCTTGCTATATGACTCTAAGCTTCACTTATTTTCGAGAAAGCTCAAATCAAGGTGGGTAGGACCTTTTGTCATCCACCAAGTGCACTCACATGGAGTAATTGAGTTACTCAACTCAAAAAGTGCAAAGACCTTCAAAATAAATGGGCAAAGACTCAAGCCCTACATCGAGCCATTTTCTCGTGACAAGGAGGTACTCATCCTCCATGACCCTTCACATCCTTGAGAAAGTGTGGTAAGTTGATGAGCTTAGCATGAAAAGCTAAGTGCTCATCTCTTTTGTTTTAATTTTAGTATTACATTCTTGTTTACTTTGCATTTTTAATACTTTTGCACATATTTTGTTTAGGTTTCTTAGTTTTGATTTTGATTTTTTATGTTTTTAATGGAACTTTGATGTCCAATAGCAGATACGAAAGCTCACAAGCTCACAAATGTGGAGAGAAAGATGAAATAGGGGAGAAATATATCTAAGTCCAAGCTTAAAAGCCCATTTCGCAACTCAAAAAGTGAGTTACGAAAATTTGGCAAGGTGAATTTCACCTTGCGAAATGCACATTTTGGCAAGATGCAATTTACAACCTCTCGAGATTGCACTTTCGCAAGGAGTAACCAGTGCGAAAATTTTCGCAAGTCATTTTTCACCTTGTGAAATTGTTTTCAAAGCAAATATCAAAATGCAACCTCTCGGGATTGGTTTTTAAGGGGAGTAGCCAGTGCAAAAATTTGGCAAGGTGAATTTTCACCTTGTGAAATTTTTTCTTCATCCTTACCAAGGATTTGATTCTTTTTAAATTCATTTTCAAACTTCAATTTTGTAGTTTTAACAATCCTCAGTTCATCCCCGTACTTTGACAAATTTTCAAATTTTTTTTTTCATGGCCAAAAACCCTTTTTAAAGCCTTCTCAACTTCATTTTTCATGCATAAAACACTATTCCCCTTGCATTTCCTCTCTAGGCCGCGTGCTTCATTGTTCCAAGGTGAGTAATTTTTCATTTTTCTCCATTTTTTGCTCCTTAAATTGCTTGTTTATGTCATTTCTATGTTTTAGGAACCATAAACATGCATTTTCATCCGTTAAAACCATTTCAAAAATCCATTTTTTTCAAATCAAAGACCCATATGGCCGACCACCATCTTTGCAAAAATCTCTATCTTGCAATGTGTTTTAGGCTCCCAAACTTACTCCATTGCATTTAGAATCATGTTTCCATTAAAACCATACCCTTTTTCTGAATTTTAAACCGTTAAAAATGAAAACTCAAATTCAAAGTAAGCATTGGAGAAGAAGATGAATAGTGCTTGTGAATAGTGCTGCGTGAATAGTGCCTGTTACCAAATTTAGCAACCACTATTCATGCCTTGCAAATTTTGCACTGGTTACCATTTCAACTGTATTTTTGACACTTTACCCTTGGGATGCTCTATTTTTTGTGCTTTTTAGTCTTATTTCAGTATTTATACCATGGCACGGACATGGGGGACATCCTCTTTAGCTAGTCAGCATGGGGCCCACTCACAGAGAGGTGGTCGTTCTACACCATCTCAGCCTGCCGAGACTCCAGTTCCCTCTAATCAGCACGGGTACGGGACCAGACGATCATCTGGGTCTTCTAGGGCACCAGTGCCACCCCCTGTGAGCAGTCCTCCACCTAAGAGGACTAGGATTTCAGGACCAGGCGAGTCCTCCAGAGCCCCTCCATCACCTCCAGCATCTACTATCCCAGGCTCTTCACACCTAGCAGAGGTCCTCAAGCGGCTTATGATAGCAGGGCCACCCCTCCCAGGCAACACGGATATCAGAGATAGGCTATTTCACGATGAGATCTGTATGAAGCATGAGACTCTCCGCCTATTACCAGAGCTAGAGGAGTCATACTGCCTTCTACAGAGGTACCACATCGAGCCATTTTTGACTCCTAGGTCCTTCTATTACCCTAGGGTAGTCTTAGATTTCTACCAGACTATGACTACTAGAGGCTTCCAGGACCCCATAGCCATTATTTTTTGATTGATGGCCAGTATGGTATTTTAGAGGCCCGAGATATAGCCACCCCTATGCATTTTCCGCCTATCCCTGAGGACCTTAGTTCCTTTTAGCATTGGTCTCAGTATTCAGAGCCCGACATGGTGTCTACCTTATCAGGAGGTAGAGTCACTGGTAGGACCATTTTGAGGAGGGAGCTTCCTCCACGGATGTTACTTATAGATTTGGTGCTCCGCACCAATCTTTTTCCACTCCAGCATGTCGTCCAGAGGAGAGGTGCTATCCTAGATGCGCTTTACCGCATCTCTGAGGGATTCTACTTTGGACCCCACCATCTAGTCATGGCTGCTCTTACCTATTTTGAGAAGAAGGTGCATAGGAAGCGCCTACGCAGAGCTGGTACTATTCCACTCTTATTTTCGAGGCTGATCTCTCAGGTCTTAGAGGATATGCGATACCCTTCTCAACCCCACCTAAAGCGTCGTCATCATTGTCGAGAGCTCTTTACCAGTGAGAATTGGACCCATTTCTTAGAGCGCTCACCCATAGACTAGGGTATCCCTAGACCATTAGCTCCCGCGCCTCCAGATTCTCCAACAGCCTCAGCACCTACAGTACAGACATCACCAGAGCAGGACCCACATACCACAGAGCCTTCTTCTTCAGTACCTGCTTCAGTGACTTGCACTTCTGATACTCCCGCACCACCAGTCACTCCTGCTCCAGCCTATGCTGAGTCTTCAGCCGGGCCATCCATCACTGTCTCCGCTACAGAGTTCAGAGCTCTCATGTCGTCCTTTCACTCATTGAGCACCTCTCAGGCCACCTTAGTCCGTGAGATGTAAGCCATCAGACGATAGATGGATACCATATAGACACATCAGGCTCAGCATACAGCTATTCAGGCTTAGCATATAGCTATCCTGGACCAGCACTCCGCCATGCTCTCTCAGATCCACCATCACCTGGGCATATCACCTCCTCCACCTCAGGAGCCACATCCATGATTGGATATTTCTATCTCCATTTTGTATATGTTTTTTGTATATGATACATGTTTTATATTCTGAGATTGTATGTACCTCATGCTTATATATCTTGTACTCAACTCTCTCAGTTTATATAAGCATCATTTTTTGTATCTTATTTCCTCTCTCACGTTTCTTATGGTTTTTGAATCATGTGGATGCACTCACACGCCTTGAATACCACATCACCATAAGGTATATCATTCATTCCTCGTCTTTTTCGATAGAAACATTGGGGACAATGTTCATCTTAGTTGGGGGAGAGTTGAGGAAGTAAGTATTTCCTATTTTAGTTAGTTATTTTGTTGATTTAGTAGTTTTTGACTTTTTTCAAAATTTTTTGTTTCATTCTCTATGGTTGTTAAAGATAATTTCTCAAAATAAAATAGGATAAGTCGAGTTTTAACTTAATTACTTAAGTCTTAGAGTTTGTTTTATGCTTTCAAAGTTGATAATCTATTGAAGCCCTCTTTGATTTCAAACTTATTTCTTCCATTTCAAGCTTTACACACACTGTGCACATTCGATCCCGGATATATGATGTAAAACTTTCTCACCCTCTAAGCTTAGGAAAATTTTGACTTGGTTCATTACTTAACCTCTTTTTAATAGTGTTGGGACACCTCAAAAAGACCAATGAGTCTTAAAAAAAAAAAAAAAAGAGAATAAGCTTCTATTCTTTCCTTGAAACCTAAGTATGATCCGAAGGGGTGGCGAAAGCCTTTAAAACTCGATGCCCTAAACCTTGATTGGTTGGGAGTCATTGATCCTCTGCTTGCTACGTAGGTGAATTGGTTAAGTTTAGTGAGTAAAAAGAATTGTGAATGAGAAGGTGCGTTCCTAACCTATTAAGAGTTGGTTAATTTTGCCAAAGTTCGAGAAAAGCTTAGGTTGAGGGGAGAGGATAGTTGTACATACTATATCTGGAAGCTAATCTCATTAACACTTAGCTCATTATGGAAGAGTTTGATCCGGAAAGTTGAGAGTAGAGATTCTTTTGATACTTAATTACATAATCTCCACTCTTTGTACTTTTTGTTTAAGTTTTAGCTTTGACAACTCCTATTGCATTTTGAATCTTCATATCTTTAGTTCACCATGTGAGATGTGTTTTGATATCAGTCATGCCACTCAATTATTTTTTGGAGTGATTTGCATGACCTCTTTTATGTATATTATTATGTTTGCTTAGTTTTTATCTCCTCCATTGCTAAGGGACTAGCAATGAGTCGGTTGGGGGGTGTGATTACTACCGAAAAGTGCTATTTTGTAGACCTAATTATAAGGGTTTTAAGCACCTTTGAGTAGTAATCATATTCATTTAACCTAATTAATTCATTAAGCTCCTTAGTAATTAGTTCTAACCATTTTTAGTGGCAAGTTTACATGTTTTTCATCAGCTTATGAACCAATTCAAGCATGCCAATTGATGGAGGAGCTACTTGGGCGAGTTAAGCAAGGATTTTGGACGTTTACAGGCTTGAATTTCAAGTGGAAAAGTGAGCACAAGCAATGGGAACACCATTTCGCAAGGGGAGGCAATTCACTTGCCAAATGACCAATTTCGCAAGGTGAATTTCACCTTGCCAAAATTTCGCAAGGGGATTTTCCTCATGGTGCGAAATTTAGCCATTTCGCACCATGAAGAAACCACCTTGCGAAATTTCGCAAGGTGGCTTTTCACCTTGCAAAATTTGGACCTTTCATCTTCCCCTTTGCGAAATGCCTTTGAAATCCCCTGTTTTGAGATGCTGTTAATGATATTCCACTACCGGTTCTCCAAGATATTTTGCTTGACTTTTAGCTTTGTAAATACCTATTTTACCCTTGTAATCAACCAATGAAAAGGTTGCTTTTGTAATAGCTCTTGTAATTTAGCTTTTTATTGTCTTTAAATAGAGGTGAAGAGCCTCTATCACGATCATCTTTGTAGACCCTCAATTTTGCCCCTTTAGCACATGTCTTTAAATTTGTTTTCAGTGCTCCACAGTAGTTCCTTGGTGGCCCATTGCTACTCATGCTACTTACCTTTTCTGTCACCTTGGAGACTCTGGTTAAGGGATTGCCTAACCCCTTGATTGTGACCCTTGGCAGATTTGATTTAGACTTAAGCTTTCCATTCCTTTTTAGGATAGTTCTTAAGCATGTTTAGACCACTTAGACAATATCCCGATCACTTTAGGACACTTAGATTCACCTTGACCCGCTTAAACCCACCTAGGCACCTTTTAGCCTACACACATGTCACTTGGATCACTTAGACACCTTTTTTCAAAATAGGTCCACTTAGACATTTCGTTGAGGCCTAGCATTTTATTATTATTTTTTATTTTTCTATATAATATTATTATTATTATGGCATGTATTTGATAATTACATTTATTTTAGCTATTCATTTTTACTTTTACTTTTTATTATTTATTTATTCATGTATTTAATTGTCTTTATTTTTATTTTATTTATTTATTTACCTAATAAAAATTTTTTTTGCTTGAATTGTTTATACTTTAAATATGCATGTGACCTCATTATTGAAGGGGAAATGATATTATCTAATCTCTCCTTATTCCTTTGTTTTTTTCTTTGAAATCATATCCTATTTTATCACTAATTTCATTAGTTTCTTTAATTTTCTTTTATTTATTTATTTATTTATTTTTGATACTTTATTCTATTCTATTTTGCATGGGGAGAGGAACTTCAAAAAGAAAGAGGAAGTTGATGCAACGGTCACGTGAGGAAGGCATGGGAGGTCAGGCATTTTTGGAGGCTCTCTGGAAGTCTCTAGAGAGGATGATCCCTCGTGATGAACACGTGAACATGGAAGCATGCACACCACGTTTGACCATAGAGTGACAGCTGGATATTCCTCCTAGGGAGCTGAGCACTTCAAGACTCGGTTATGGAAATGCAGGAAGCGTGGGGGCATCATGAGGGGGAGAAGAAAAACTTTCTTGGTAGTAGTCCTCTAGATGTCTACACTTCATGGCGACCAATGGCGCACCGGCTGAGGAAGCACATCAAGAACGCATCCACTGGCAGCGCCGCCTCTGTACCCGGACTTCTTCTTTGATAACGACAGCGACGCTGCCTCGCATGGAACCTTCATGCCCGATCCAGATTCAGACGGCGTCGGTATTAATTTCTCCTCCGCCCTCAGCCGAAACGATCAGTCTCCATCTTTCTGCGTCTTCAATCTCTGATCCTTCCTATCTCCCTCCGGCGACGATGAATCCAACCAGTCTAGGTCGTCTGATAGCCTGCTCGTCGACGTTCACGACGCCGTCAAGGCGAAATCGGCCATTGACTGCAACTGCGAGCGAAGCCCTAGCCCTTGCGTGCCTTCTCTGTCGTAGCTTGACCGAAGCCATGATTATCCCCGAGAAGAATCGGAGAGAGATCTCCAAGTACCAGAAGAGCACTGAGCTTTTGATCAGGAAACTCCCATTCCAGAGGCTGGTCAGAGATATTGCCCAGGACTTCAAGACTGATCTGCCTTTCTAGAGCCATGCTGTGCTGGCACTGCAGGAGGCCGCGGAGGCCTACCTTGTGGGTCTGTTTGAAGACACTAACCTCTGTGCAATCCATGCTAAGCGTGTTACAATCATGCCCAAGGATATTCAACTCGCCAGGAGAATCAGGGGATAAGATTCCCATAACTTCCAGCCTGATCAATCCAATCAACGGCAGATGATGCTACCACTAGATGTAGACGCTTACCAAACGGGACACACGTATCCTTGGGAATCCCCAAGCGAGCCATACTTCCCATATCTACCTACATCTCCAAAAGGAAAAAAGAAAATATTCCATAAGGTAAGGCGGCCATATAAATTGAAGAGGGAATTTTCTGAAAAGGGGGTACGGAGGATATTCAGAAGAGGACGAGTGGGGAAGAGACTTTTTTTGGAGGAGCAGAGAAATCCACACGGAGAGGGGAGCCACATCAAGAACGCATCAAAGGCAGTTTTTTTTAAGACAGGTGAGTTTTTTTTTTTTTTTTTTTTTTTTTTTTTTTTTTTTTATGGTTTTGATTATTTTGTTCGTAATTCATGGATCCATGCTAATTTTGTTTTAATCCATATGATAGTTAAAATGTGTTTGTGAGTTTAATTTATTTGATTTTGTCTTAATTTACTCCTTAGTTTAGTTTTGCTATTGATTTTGATTTCTTAGTTTAATTAATTAATCTTTTTAGATACCATTTAGGTTTCGATGTGGTTTATTAATTTATTCTATTCATAATCTTAATTCAATTGTTTGATTTAACCTTTAGAAAGATTGCATATTGTTTTTTTTTCGATTTCGACTATTTTGATTTGATTCCTATCTAATTTTGATTGATTGCTTCGGATTGAAAATGTTTGAATTTTATTCATTCAGTTATTCATATACTTGCTACTTTTTTTAATTGCTTGTTATTCATTCATTTATTCGTTGATAAAATTGATTTCATGCCAGAAAGTTCATTTTTTTTAGATTACTCTAATTTAGTTTGATTCATCTATTTAGTTCAAGTACATTTATAATTTTAATTCATTGAAAAAAATTGATTCTATATTCGAAAGTTTGCGTTTTTAGGTTGCTTTAATTTAATTTAATTCATTATATTTAGTTTAGATATCTGTTATAATTTAGTTCATTAATAAAATTGATTTCATATTAGAAAGTTCATTTTTTTTAGTTTACTCTGATTCAGTTTGATTCATCTATCCAGTTCAAGTACTTTTATAGCTTTAATTCATTAAAAAAATTGATTTTACGTTTGAAAGTTTGCGTTTTTAATTTAATTTAATTCATTATATTTAGTTTAGATATTTGTTATAGTTTAGTTCATTAATAAAATTGATCTCATGTTAGAAAGTTCATTTTTTTTGTTTACTCTGATTTAGTTTAATTCGTCTATTTAATTCAAATACATTTATAGTTTTAGTTCATTGATAAAAATTGATTTTATGTTGGAAAGCTTGCATTTTTTTTTTGGGTTGTTTTATTTAATTTGATTCATTATAGTTGGTTTAGATATTTTTATAGTTTAGTTCATTAATAAAATTGATCCCATGATTGAAAGTTTCAGTTTTTTTTTAGTTTGCTTTGATTTAATAATTTATACTTATTATTTTAGGTGTTTTATAGTTTTAGTTTATTAATAAAATTGATTTCATGTTTGAAAGTTCATATTTTTAGTATTCTTTGATTTAATTTGGTTCCTTTTAATTAGTTTATATGTTTTTATAGTTTTATTTATTTATTGATAAAATTGATTCTTTATTTAAAAATTCATGTTTTTAGTGTACTTTGATTTAATTTAATTCATCTATTTAGTTTAGACACTTTTATAATTTTTGGTTCATCAATAAAATTAATTCTATGCTTGAAAGTACATATCTTTAGTTTGCTTTGATTTGGTTTGGTTCATTATAATTAACTTAAGCACTTTTATAATTGTAGTTCATTAGAAAAATTAATTCTATGTTTGAAAGTTCACGTTTTTAGTTTAATTTAGTCAAACTCGTTTTAATTAGTTTAGGTACTTCTATAATTTTAGTTCCTTACCCGAATTGATCTTTTTTTAGTTTTTTATTTCAAAATCATTAATGTTAGTTCCTGATCATCCTTGTCTTAGCTTATATGCTTTTAAAATCCTAGTTGTTAGTTCATGAATGGATACTTTGTTAGTTTGTCTAATTTAGAATGTCTTGCCTGTTAGTGATCCTTCACTTAATTTGATTTCTTTTTCTGAGGCTTTTGGAAACTCATGAAGATTAGCCTCCATTATCACCTTCAATTTTCTTGGTTGTCAAAAATTCTACTTTGTGATTTTGTTCTCTTTTGTTTTGCTTGGTATTTTGATTCATACACTTTATTGCTTTCAAATTAATTTCTTTTTATTTTTAAAATATAACACTATTCTCAAAATCTCATTTTCCTTAAAAATCCATTTCAAAAATTCATTTAGAGTTTCTTAGAGTCAAAAGATCCCCTTAAAAATCCATCTCAAAAATTCATTTAGAGTTCTTAGAATCAAAATGTCATTTTTTTAAAATAATGTGCAACCATGTTTTGATCGGTTCACATCTTTCAAATAATATTACGGTTTTGAATAAAACACGAATCAAAGCTTGTGGTCCCAAACAAATGGGATAATTCTAAGCTAAATTCGTGTATATCGATTGGGGAATTGGTGAAACCCCTACATAAGAAAATCTTTTTCAAAATTTATTTTTGTTGCCATATTTGACACTTGTTGAAATCATGTCTATCTATTTTTTTTAGGAATTATATACAAGATGTATGTGATAATTGATGATTCTGTATACTTTGATCACCTTGGCTATACTAATTAGATAACGAGCCTGCTAGGATTTCTATATTTTATTATTTGTTTTATAACCTTTACAACTTGAGGAAGCATGTTACAAATTATCTATGCTATCCAGGTATGTCCTCTATCACCTACTTTATGAATTATGTGAATATGCTTGTCATTGTGAAATAATGCTTATGTCTAATAATGTTTGAGTGTTCTGATATACATGTTTCATTGTTTGATTATTTCTAATAAAATACATGCTAGATGATATATTGTTTAAATTAACCATTGATGTTTTATGATAGCGCTTGAGAAGCGGTCCGGGTACGCATCCTAACCTTTCTTTATTATGATTTGATCTTGTTTGGCATGCTATTTTTTCTTGGAACTACCTAGCCTACTCAGGTATCCATAATTAACCGATTAATTGCCACGTTTCCCTCAACTTAGTCAGTAGAGACCTTTTTAGGGCTTAGAGGGGTGCTACCTCCTAGAGGTACCTTCCCAATAAGTAACCTGATCCCCGGACCAAGACTCGGGTTTTTCAAAGACATGCCTTTTTTCCAAAAATTATGGAGTCACATTTTAGGGTTTTTCTTTCTTGTTTTATTTTCCCTTTAAAATAAAAATAAAATAAGTGGCGACTCCAACTTTTTTTCAAAAATTAATTTTTCACAAATAAAAAGCGAGTCTCGCCGATCGAGTGGGGACGCACGTGAAAAATGCGGGTCCACAATCTTGTAACCTGTAACTTTATAAGTTATAAGAGCACTTTTGTTCATACGCTTCTTTTCTCTTTTCTTTCTCATTTTCTTAGTAGCCAAACATCCTTGGAGGATGAAATCCCCAAGGATGAGAGGCTAAAACCTTTTAGTTTCTTGAAGTAATGGATGCCATGTGAAGCTCCCGTGTCAGGATGGAGATTTCCAAGCCATAAATGTAAGTAGCTGAGCGTCATAAATGTTTTCATTCAAAGTAAAGCTTTTAATCCCTTTGACTTGCTTTTAATGGCCAATACTTGATAACCTTTTGGTCTTAGTGGATTGTTATTGTTAGATCCACTAACGTTCATTAGTTATCTCCTATGAGCCATTGTATTGCAAGTCGAGGAGATGACCTATACCAATAAAAGAACATTTATGAGGTTCAACTACCCTTTTTGTAAGTTTTCAAGGACTAAAACTCAGTTGTTAAACTCATACCGGTTTGGGAAGTAATCATCACCTTAGTTGCTTCCCCAACTCGAGGTGAAAAGTCCCAAAATCTCCATTTTTACACAGTGAGTTAAGCATGGCTATCCAAAGCTTTGAGAAACTTCTTTTTCCATCTTTTAACCTATTTTCATGTTAGTTTAGTTTACAAAACCTTCATCTTTTTATGTTTTCATCTTAACCTTATTTTTATTAAGAAAAGTTCACTCCATCCTCCGAACTTCACCAGTTAAAGTAAAAACCCTTCCCAGTGTTCGATCCTAGAGCCACTATGCTATAGTAGCTTTGCTACTTTAGTGTAAGGACCTTAGGTATAAATTTTGTTGATACCCTTACATGCCAAGCTACCAAGAGTTAGGTTATCATTCATGATGAAGAATCATTCATATCATCCACAATCTTTAGTGGTTCATAGCATCTTGAGGCGTGAGCTCATAGGATCTTGAGGAATTCATATCATCCACAACTCTAAGTTGTTCATTACTTTTAAAGCATTGAGCTTAAGACCTGAAGCCTTTCAAGTTGATCACAGCCCTATTCATAGCATCTAAAGTCCTGAGGTCATGACCCAAAGTTGTTTATTTCATTCATAGCCTTGTGTTATTCATAGCATCCAGAGCCCTAAGTCGTTCATACTAACCACAACCCTGAGTTGTTCATAGCATGTAGAGACTAAAGCTTCTAATCGATAGTCTTTTAAGTGAACAATAGTCTTGAGTTGTTCAAAGTATATACTAGCCTCATCTCAGGACCTGGAGTCCTTGATATCATCCACAGCCTTAAATTGTTCATAGGATCTAGAGTCTATAGCTCATAACCTCGAGTCATTCATTTCAACCCCAACACTGAGTTGTTCATAGTATCTAGAGCCTTGACCTCAAGACCCAAAGTCTTTCAAGTCAACAACAACCCAGAGCTTGTCATAGTATCTAGAGGCTTAAGCTTAGGAGTCGGACTTGTTCATGTCATCCACAACCCTGAGTTGTTCATAACATCTAAAGCCTTGAGATCACGAGTTGGAGTTGTTCATATCAACTATAATCTTGAGCTTTTCATAGCATTTAAAGCCTAAAGCTCATGACCCATAGTTGTTCATATCAACTGCAACCTAGAGTTATTCATTACATTTGCAAACCTGTCCTCACGACTTGGAGTGGTTCATGTCCATTATAGCCTTGAGCTGTGTATAGTACCTCAAGCCAAGAGCTTAAGACCCATATCAATTCATGTAAAGCACAACCCAGAGTTGTTCATAGCATTTAGAGCCCTAAGATCATGACCTAGAGTTGTTGATGTGAACCACAACCCTTAGTTGGTCATAACATCTAAAGCCCTGAGCTCATGACCTGTAGTCGCTCATGTCAATCACAACCTAAAGTTGTTTGTAGCATCTAGAGCCTTGAGGTCATGACCTAGAGTCATTCATGTCAACCACAAGCCTTAGTTGTTTATAGCATCAAAACCCTTGAGGTCACGACCTACAATCATTCATGTTAACCATAGCCTAAAGTTATTCTTAGCTTCTAAAGCTTAGAGCTAATAACCCTAAGCTTTTCATAGTATCTGGCGGCTTAAGCTCATGACCTGGAGTCGTTCAAGTCATCTACAAGCCTGAATTATTCTTAGGATCTAAAGCCTTGAGATCATGACTCAAAGTTGTTCATGTCAAACATAGCCCCAATTTGTTCATATCATCTAGAGCCTTAAGCTCATGTCCTAGAGTCTCTTAAGTCAATAACAACCTTGACCTATTGATAGTATCTAGAAGCTTGAGCTCATGAGTCATAGTCGTTCATGTCATCCATAACCTAGAGCTATTCATAACATCTAGAGCCTTTGGCTCATGACCTGGAGTCGTTCATGTCAACCACAATCCTGAGTTGTCTATAGTATCTACAGGCTTGAGCTCATGACCCGGAGTTGTTCATTTCATCTACAACCTTGAATTATTCATAGGTTCTACAACCTTTAATTCATAACCCGTAGACATTGATGTCAACCACAACCTTGAGCTATTCATAACATCTAGAGCCTTGAGCTCACGACTAGGATTCTTTCAAGTTAATATTAAACTTGAGCTATTCATAGTATGTAGAGGCCTGAGCTCATGAGTCAGAGTCATTCATGTCATCCATAGCCCTGAGTTGTTCATACTAATCTAGAGCCCTTAGGTCACGACCTAAAGTTCTTCATGTCAAACATAGCTCTGAGTTGTTCAAATCATCTAGAGCCTTAAGCTCATAACTCGTAGTCATTCAAGTTAACCACAACCTAAAGCTGCTCATTGCATCTAGAACCCTAAGCTCACAACCCGGAGTCATTCATGTCAACCACACCCCTAACCTGTTTATAGTATCTAGAGCCTTGAGCTCATAACCCAAAGTCATTCAAGTCAACAATAGATCTAATCTCATGAGTCGGAGTTGTTCATGTCATCCATAACTCTGAGTTGTTCATAACATCAAGAGCCTTAAGATCACGAGCTGGAGTTGTTCATTGCAACCAAAGCCCTTAATTGCTCATAACATCTAATGCCCTGAGCTCAAGGCCCATATCATTCATGTCAACCGCAACCTAGAGCTATTCATACCATTTAGAGACTTGAGCTCATGACCTAGAGTCATTCACATGAACCATAAATCTGAGTTGTTCATAGCATCTAGAGCCTTGAGCTCACAACCTATAGTCATTCATGTCAACCATAAACTAGAGCTATTTATAAGATTTATGGCTCTGAGCTCACGACTTGGATTTGTTCAATTTAACCACAACCCTAAGCTCGTCATAGTATTTAGAGGCCTGAGTTGATGTCTTAGAGTTGTTCATGCCATCCGTAACCCTGAATTATTCATACCATCAAGATTCTTGAGCTCAAGACCCGGAATTGTTCATGTGAAAAACAACCTTAAGCTATTCAAAGAATTTAAATCCTTAGGCTCATGACCCAAATTCTTTCAAGTAAATAATAACCCTCAGCTATTCATAGTATTTAGATGTCTGAGCTTAAGAGCCAGAGTCGTTCATGTCATCCACAACCTAAAGTTATTCATAGAATCTAGAGCCTTGAGCTCACGACCCGGTGTCGTTCATGTCCATCACAGTCCTAAGACATTCATAGTATCTAGAGAACTGAGCTGATGACCCATAGTAGGTCATGATATCCACATCCCTGAATTAATCATAGGATCTAGTGCCCTAAGCTCATGACCCCGAGTCATTCATTTCAATGACAACCCTAAGTTGTTTATAGCATCTAGAGCCATTAGCTCACAACTCAGTCTTTCAAGTCAATAACAGGCTTGAGCTGTTCATAGTATTTAGAGGCCTGAGCTCTTAAGCTAGAGTCATTCATGTAATCCACAACCCTGAGTTGTTTGTAGGATCTAAAGCCTCAAGCTCATGACTAGGAGTTGTTCATGTAAACCATATCCTTGAATTGTTCATAGCATCTAAAGCCTTAAGCTCATGACCTATAGTTGTTCATGTCAGCCATAGCCCAAAGTTACTCATAGCATCTAGAACCTTGAGTTCATGACCTAGAGTCAGTGATATCAACCATAACCCTGAGTTGTGCATAGCATCTAAAGCTTAAGCTCATGACCGGAGTGTTTCATGTCAACTATAGGCTTGAGCTATTCATAGTCTCTAAAGGCTTGAGCTCATGAACTAGAGTTGTTCATGTCATTCACAACCTATCTTTTTCATAGGATCTAAAGCCCTTAGCTCACGACCTAAAGTCATTAATTTCAACCCCCAACCCTGGGCTATTCATAGCATTTAAAGCCTTGAGCTGATGACCCAAAGTATTTCTAATCAACAACAACCTTGAGCTAGTCATAGTATCTAGAGACCTGAGCTCAAGAGCCAAAGTCGTTCATGTCATCTACAGTTGTTCATAACATCTAGAGCCTTAAGAACATGGGTTGGAGTTTTTCATGTCAACCACAACCTTAAGTTGTTCATAGTATTTGGAGGCCTTAGCTCATGACCCAAAGTCTTTCATGTCATCTACAACCCTTAATTATTTATAGGATCTAGAGCCTTGAGCTCACAACTGAGAGTCTTATGTCAACCACAACCCTGAGCTACTCATAACATCTAGAGCCTTAAGCTCACAACCTGGAGTCTTTTAAGTCAACATCAGCCTTATTCATAGTATGTAGAGGCTTGAGCTTATGAGTCGGAGTCGTTCATGTCATCCATAGCCTTGAATTGTTCATAACATCTAGAGCCCTAAGCTCATGACTAGTATTCATTCATGTCAACCATAGCCTAGAGCTGCTAATGACATTTAAAACCCTAAGCTCACAACCCAAAGTCTTTCATGTATTCAGCCACTCTAAGTTGTGCATAACATTTAGAGACCTGAGCTCACCACCAGAAGTCTTTCATGTCTAGTGGCTTGAGTTGATGACCTAGAGTCGTTGATGTCATCCACAACCCTAAGTTTTTCATAGCATTTAGAGCTCAAGGCTCATGACCCAGAGTCATTCATGCCAACCATAACCTGAAGCCACTTATAGCATCTAGAGCCCTGAGCTCATGACCCGAAGTCGCTCATGTCATCATCAACCTTGAGCTATTCGTAGCATCTAGAGTCTTGAGCTCATGATGTAGAATCATTAATATCATCCTCCACCTTGAGCGTTTCATAGCATTTAGAGGCTTAAGCTTACGCGATGCTCAATCGTTCTTATTATCCGTAACTTTGAGCCTTTTAAAGCATCTAGAGCCTTGTGCTCATGACCCATAGTCATTCATGTCGACCAAATTCCTGAGCCATCCATAGCATCTAGAGACCTGAGCTCACGGGATCTTGAGGGTTTCATATCATTCACAACTCTAAGTTGTTCATAGCATCCAGAGCCTTGAACTCTCAACTTGGAGTAGCTCATGTCATCTAATGCCTTGAGTTGTTCATACCATCCAGAACCCTAATTCATTTATAGCATCGAGAGCCCTGAGCTCATGACCTAGAGTAGTAGCTCATCCCATCCACACCTCTGAGTTGTTCATAGCATTTAATGCCCTGAGTTTACGACTTGGAGTCGTTCATGTGATTTTTTAGAGCCCTAAGCTCATGACCAGGAGTTGTTCATATCATCCACAACCTTGACCTATTCATAGGATCTAGAGGCTTGAGCTCATGATGCAGAATCATTCATATCATCCACATCCCAAATTGGTTCATTGCATTTAGAGGCTTAAGATCATGGGATTCTAAGTCATTCATATCATTTACAAATCTGAGTTGTTCATAGCTTATAGAGCGTTGAACTCACGATGAGGAGTCTTTCATGTCAAACACAGCCTTAAGATGTTCATAATATCTAGAGGCCTGAGCTCATGACCCAATGTTGTTGATGTCATCCAAAGCTTTAAGTTTTTCACAGCATCTAAAGCCCTAAGCTCACGACCCGGAGTCATTCATGTTAACCACAACCCAAAGTTGTTCATAGCATTTAAAGTCTGAGCTCACTTCCTAGAGTCATTCATGTCATCCACAACCTTATGTTATTCATAGCATTCAAAGCTTTGAGCAATTCGTAGGATCCAAAGCCCTAAGCTCACAACCTAGAGTAGCTCATCATATCCACACCCTTGAGCAGTTCATAGAATGTAAAGCCCTGTGCTCATAACCCCAAGTCTTTCATGTCATAAAAACCCTGGGCTATTCATTGCATTTAGAGCCGTGAGCTCATGACTTAGATTCGTTCATGCTAACCACAACCTAGAGCTTTTTATAGCATCTAAAGCCTTGAGATCATGACCTAAAGTGGCTTATATCATTGATAGCCCTCAGTTGTTCATAACATATAGAGCCATGAGCTCATGACTTAGAGTCTTTCATTCAATCACAACCTAGAGTTGTTCACTACATCTGGGCCTAGAGCTCACGACCGAGAGTCATTCATGTCATCCATAACCCTAACCTATTCATAGAATCTAGAGCCTTGAGCTCCTAACCCAGAGTCTTTCATGTCATCAACAACCCTGAGTTGTTCATAGCATCTAAAGCTTTGAGCTCATGACCCGGAGTCATTCATGTCAACCACAGATGAAAGCTTTTCATAGCATCTAAAGCCTTGAGCTCATGACCCAGAGTGGTTTATGTCATTTTACAGTCATGAGTTGTTTATAGAATCTAAAGCCCTTAGCTCAATACTCAGAGTTGTTAATGTCAACTACAACCCAGAGTTGTTCATTGCATTTAGGGCCTTAAGCTCCCAATATAGAGTCATTCATGTCATCTATAACCCTAACTTGTTCATAGCATCTAAAGTCATGAGCTCATGAGATAGAGTCATTCATATCAACCACAGCTCAATGTTATTCATAGCATTTAAAGCCCTAAGCTCACAACTAAGAGTATCCCATCTTATCCACAACCCTTAGTTGTTCATAGCAGCTACAACCTTGAGCTCATGATCAAGACTCATTCATGTCAACCATAACCCTAAGTTGTTCATAGTATAAATAACATTGAGCTCATGACCCTTAGTCTTTCATGTTGTTGACATATCTAAGTTGTTCATAGCATTAAGAGCCCTAAACTCATGACCCGAAGTCGTTCATCTCAACCATAGCCCAAATTTGTTCGTAGCATCTAAATCCCTAAGCTCACGACCTAGAGTGCCTCATGTCTTCCACAACCATGAGCTATTAATAGCATCTAGAACCTGGAGCCTAAGGCTCAGGTTCGTTCATGTCAACCACAACCCATAGCTATTCATAGCATTTAGAGCACTGAGCTCAAGACCTAGAGTGGCTAATGTCATCCATTGCCCTGAGTTGTTCATAGCAACTACAACCATGAGCTCACAACTCAGAGTATTTGATTCATGCCTAATTGGTGTCTCAGCTGATTCGTGTCCAGCTGGTACTCCTTGATTGAGGGAGTAATCAACAAAATTTATAACCTATTACACCATATACTAGGGTAGCAAAGACAAAGCTACTATAGCATAGTGGCTCTAGGATCGTTCACTGGGAAGGATTTTCAAACTGAAAATGATACCAATTCAAAGTGAATTAGTACTGTTTCATTTCAAGATTAACTTAAGAAATAAAACACAAACTTTGATTGAAAAAGGGTTAGATTTAGACTAACAGCACAACAAGTAATGGAAATTACTTAAGAGAAAAACATTCCTTGGAGATTTAGGTTCACAGGGGAGGTTCCTCATGCAAAAACATAGCTCCGGTTAGTTGGTTCATTTTCTCACATTAGAGAATTAATATAAAGTCAATTCTCTAATCGGTGTTGTACAAATGCATCCCTTAATTGGGTTTCAGCTCTAATTCCCTCTCACTGATGCAACTTGCAACAGTTCGAGCCTCTCACTTAGCTTTTACCATTCAAGGTGATCCTTAACCTTGGATTTCCCTTCTCAAGCTCGCAAGAGATAACTAATGGATGTCTCCTTAGAGTCCAAAAGCTTACCAAGTGTTGGCAATTCTAGAAAATCCTACCTTCAAGTCACCTCCCAAAGGCTCGCAAGGGGTAAACTAGTGCATCTCCATGGACGGAGATCACTTGCCTTTCCAAGTGTTGGCCCAGGTGACTCCAAGGCGTTTTAAGTTAACTAAAAATATAGAAACCATTAACAGGACATACTTTTCTCTTCATTTATAGCTGAAACCACAAAGCTGCTGATTCTTGCACTTGGAACCTTTCCCAGCCACCTTAACTCCAAGGAACTAAAGGTTTAGTTACTTATTCTCTGGGGAAACCTCCTCAGAGAGTGCATAACTTTGTAAATGAAAAATACAATGAAATTGATCAGGTAAGGCAAAGCTCAAGCTCTGTATTTTACTTTCTTTCTAATTATTATAAAAGGTTCATCACCCCCAGAACAGGCTCTTCGGGCTCTATTTATATGATTATTACAATAATAACTATTACAAGGATATTTGGCCTTTTTCCTAACTTAAAAGCTAAGGAATCCTATAATTGGAGGCTTACAAGGAGAGTTTGGGGATTTATGCAACAAAAATCTAAAGAAAAATATCTCAGAGAGTCGGTCACAAATATCGGGAAGCTCTAGGGGCCATTTCGCAGGTGAAAATGAGGTCTGCGAGATTTCGCAGATGTACAAAAAGGGCTGCGAAATTACTTCGCAGCAACTGGTTGATTTCGCACCGCTGTGAAGTGGTCTTCCAGCTTGCGGCTATCGGCTTCCAACTTGACGTGAAACTTCAGGGGGAATTCACAGCACTGTGCAAAAAGGCTACGAAATTATTTCGCAACAAAAGGGTGATTTCGCAGCACTATGCAAAATCTTCCTTTAGCTTGGAGTGATCAGCTTCCAATGGCTATAACTCCTTCATTTCAACTCCGAATTGCGCACCAATTGAAGCATTGGATTGTTGACTTCCCAATATTTAAAATGACATATAGCATACATAAATTGGACTTCAGGAAGTGCTCCAAAAGTGGCTGACATGACTGTCATTAAGAATGCTTCATGGCAGATTTCTCTATGCTTCCCCTCCTTGCATTCCGGATTTGCTTATGGCAAAGGACTTCAAAGCTTTGGTTCTTCATACTTCTACTCTTTCCATTGCTTTGCCATGGATTCCAAATAACTCTCCTCAATCTTGGATTGCTTTGGTGATCAAATTACTAACAAAAACACCAAAACTTACACAATTCGATTAGAATTTATTGCAAGGGTCCTTAACATGTTAATTGGGTTAAAAGGCAATAACTACTACTCAAATGTGTTTAAAAGGATTAATTGCAACCTATCAAATAGCACTTTTTGAGTAGTGATCAGTATTTCATGCCAACCACAACCTAGAGTTGTTCATTGCATCTAAGGCCCTGAGCTCTTGACCTAGAGTCTTTCATGTCATCCACAACTCCAAGTTGTTCATAGCATCTAGAGCCTTGAGCTGACCACATAGAGTCATTCATGTCAACCACAACACAACATTGTTCATAGTAGTTAGAGCCTTCAGCTCACAACCAAGAGTATCCCATGTTATCCATAGCCCTTAGTTGTTATTAGAACCTAGCCCTTAGTTGTTTATAGAACCTAGAGCCTTGAGCTCACAATCAAGAGTCATTCATGTCAACCATAACCCTATGTTGTTCATAGTATCTACAGTGCTGAGCTCATGAACAGATTACTACTTAAAAAGTGCTATTTTATAGCTTCTTATAAACTATTTTAAACACTTTTGAGTAGTATTTATTACCTTTTAACTCAATTAGCACATTAAGGACCCTTTGAGAGTGTTACTAATTAGTTTTTGGCAAGTTTTGGTATTTTTGATAGCTTTTTTTATCATTAAAACAAGTCAAGAATGAGGGGGAACTTGGTATAGTCCATGGTAAAGCAAGATTGAAGCTAAATTACAAGAATAATCCAAGTTTTAGGAGAGCTTCGAAGCCTTTTCCAAATCAATCAAGTATGCAAGGAAGAGAATCAGAGAAGGAATTTAACATTCAACAATTTTGCAACCCCTTGCGAAATATTCGCAAGCTTGCGAATTGCCCAAGAAAGAATTTCGCAAGCCTTGCAAAATTGAGAGTGAATTTCGCAACCCCTTGTAAAATTTTCACAAGCCAAAAGGAATTTCGCAAGCCTTACCAAACCAAAGTTGAGGAAAATCAATTTCGCAACCCCTTGCGAAATTTTCGCAAACCAGAATGCCTTGCGAAATCTTCCTGTAATCTTCAAATATTTTTACACCGACTTCGTTAGATTTTTATCTCAAGATATTTTGTGTAATTACCTATTCTCTCCTTGTAATCAGCTAAATATCTTTTTAGATATTTAGGATATCTAATTGAGGGGTTAAAAATATCTCTCTTTATATGTCTTAAGTTATCTCTTTTTATAATATCTCGGAATCTCGAAAGAAATTCTTGGGGATCACTTGTACATTCTTTTTAGTAAGAAATATACAGAGCTTTGCTCTGCCTTACCTACTCATTTTGCATTTATTTTCTTTCTAGCCAAAAAACCTCTGAGGCTATTTTCTCAGAGGATGAGTGGCTAGTCTTTTTGTTTCTTGGACTGAAGGAAGCTAGGTAAGGGATCCGGATACAAAGGTGGGAGTTTTCCTTGTTTTAATTTTAAATGAAGAGAAGGTGTGACCCGTTAATGGTTTTTATCTTTTTAGTTAACTTGAAATCCCTTAAAATCACTTGGGCCAACACTTGGTAAGCTTTTCAGACTCCATCCATTGAGATCCATTAGTTATCTTTTGCGAGCCTCTAGAAGGTGGTTTAAATGTAGGATTACCTAGAATAGCCAACACTTGGTAAGCTTTCGGACTCCATGGAGACATCCATTAGTTTTCTCTTGCGAGCTTTTAAAGAGTAATCCAAGGTTAAGAATCACCTTGAATGGCCAATACTAGGTGAGAGGTATGAACCATTGCAAGATGATTCAGTGAGAGGGTTTTAGTGTTTGAAACCATTAATGGGAAGCAAGTGTAACACACCGGTTCAGGAAATAACTATAGGTTAAATCCGCAATGCGAGGAAAAGATCCGAAATCTCCCCTTTTGTATAAGGAACCTGAACCTGGTGACTTGAAACTCCAAGAAACATTTTCTTTGTAATTAATCTCAGTTACTATTTTTGGTTAACTTAAAACCAACCATTTTTCAACCAACATTATGTTTTCTTTTAAAGCCAACTCATAAAAGAAAAACCACCATTTCAGTGTTGTAACTAATATCACGTGTGAAATGAAAACCCATCCCTATGGACGATACTAGAACCACTATGCTATGCTAGCTATGCTACCTTAGTATATGGTGAATTAGATTCATAAATTTTGTTGATAACTCCCGTCTAAGGACTGAATCAAAGGTACACCAATTGGGGATGAATCATGAACCGTAGTCTTTCATGTCATTCACAGCTCTAAGTTGTTCATAGCATCAAGAGCCTTGAGCTCATGACCCAAAGTCGTGCATCTCAACCATAGCACAAATTCGTTCATAGCATCTAAAGCCCTGAGCTCACAACCTAGAGTATCTCATGTCTTCCACAACCTTGAGCTATTAATAGCATCTCGAGCCTAGAGCTCATGACTCAAAGACATTCATGTTAACCACAACCTAGAGCTATTTTTAGCATTTACAACTCTAAGCTCAAAACCTAGAGTGGCTAATGTCATCTATAGCCTTGAGCTATTCATAGCATCTAAATCCCTTAGCTCAATAGCCAGAGTCATTAATGTCTACCATAACCTAGAGTTGTTCATAGCATCTAGGGCCCTAAGCTCATGACCCAAAGTTGTTCATGTCATCCACAACTTTGAGTTGTTCATAGCATCGAGAGCCCTGAGCTCACAACACAGATTCATTCATGTAAACCACAGCCTAACGTTGTTCATAGCATTTAGAGCCTTTAGCTCACAACTAAGAGTATCCCATGTTATACACAACCCTTAGTTGTTCATAGCAACTAGAGCCTTAAGCTCACAATCGAGAGTCTTTCATGTCAACCATCACCTTGAGTTATTCATAGTATTTACACAGCAAATCTCATGACTCGTAGATTTTCATGTCATTGACAACACTAAGTTGTTCGTAGGATCAAGAGCACTGAGCTCGTGAGTCGGAGTCGTTCATCTCAACCATCACCCAAAGTTGCTTATAGCATCTAAATCCCTGAGCTTATGGGCTAAAGTACCTCATGTCTTCCACAATCCTAATCTATTAATACCATCTAAAGCTTAGAGCTCATGTCTCAAAGTCGTTCATGTCAACCATAACCCAAAGTTGTTCATAGCATCTAGAGTCATGAGCTCACAACTCAAAGTCTTTCATGCCAAGCACAACTTGGAACTATTCATTGCATATAGGGCCCTAAGGTGAAGACTGAGAGTTGTTCATGTCATCAACAACTCTGAGCTATTCATAGCATCTAGAGCCCTGAGCTCGTGACACAGATTCATTCATGTCAACCACAGCCCAATGTTGTTCATAACATTTAGAGCCCTGAACTCACAACCAAGAGTATCCCATGTTATACACAGCAATTAGCTGTTCATAGCAACCTGAGCCCTGAGCTCACGATTGAGAGTCATTTATGTCAACCATAACCCTGAATTGTTCATAGTATCTACAACGCTGAGCTCATGACTCGTAGTTTTTTTATGTCATTGACAACTCTATGTTGTTCATAGCATAAAGAGCCCTTAGCTCATGACCCAGAGTCATTCATCTCAACCATAGGCTAAATCTATTCATAACATCTAAAGCCTTGAGCTCATGACCTAAAGTACCTCATTTCTTCCACAACCCTAAGTTATTAATAGTACCTAGAGCTTGAAGCTCATGACTCGGAGTCCTTCATGTCAACCACAACCCAGAGTTGTTCATAGCATATAGAGCCCTGAGCTCAAGACCTAGAATGGCTAATGTCATCCACAACCTTGAGTGGTTCATGAAATCTAAAGCCATGAGCTCACAACTCAGAGTCTTTCATGTCAAGCATAGCCTAAGGTTGTCCATTGCATCTATGGCCTTGAGTTCATGACCCACAGTTGTTCATGTAATCCACAACTCTGAGTTGTTCTTAGCAACTAGAACTTTGAGCTCCTGACATAGATTCATTCATGTGAACTGCAGTCCAATGTTGTTCATAGCATTTAGAGCCCTGAGTTCACAAGCAAGAGTATCCCATGCTATACATAACCCTTAGCTATTCATAGCAAGTAAATCCTTGACCTCATGATCAAGAGTTGTTCATGTCTACCATTACCCTAAGTTGTTCATATATTAATAACGTAAAGCTCACGACTCATAGTCTTTCATGTCATTGACAACACTAAGTTGTTCATAGCATCAAAAGCATTAAGCTCACGAGTCGAAGTCGTTCATCTCAACCATAGCCTAAACTTTTTCATTGCATACAGAGCCCTTCGCTTACTACCTAGAGTACCTCATGTCTTCTATAACCCTGAGCTATTAATACCATATAGAGCTTAGAGTTCGTGACTCAAATTCATTCATGTCAACCACAACCCAGAGTTGTTCATAGCATTTAGAGCCTTGAGCTAAAGACCTAGAGCAGCTAATGTCATCCATAGAGCTAAGTTATTCCTAGCATCTAGAGTCATGAGCTCACAACTTGGAGTCTTTCATGCCAAGCATAACCTAGAGTTGTTCATTGCATCTAGGGCTTTGAGCTCATTACCCAAAGTTATTCATGTCATTCACAACCCTATGCTGTTCATAGCATCTAGAGCCTTGAGCTCACGACATAGATTCATTCATGTAAACCTCAGCCCAACGTTGTTCATAGCATTTAGAGCCCTGAGCTCACAACCAAGAGTATCCCATGTTATACACAACCCTTAATTGTTCATAGCAATTAAAGCCTCCAGCTCACAATTGAGAGTCATTAATGTCAACCATCACCCTTAGTTGTTCATAGTATTTATAGTGCAAAGCTCATGACTCGTAGTTTTCCTATCATTGCCAACACTAAGTTGTTCGTAGGATTAAGATCACTAAGCTTACGAGTCGGAGTCGTTCATCTCAACCATCACCCAAAGTTGTTCATAACATCTAGATCCCTGAGCTCATGATCTAGAATACCTCATGTTTTCCAGAACCTTGATCTATTAATACCATCTAAAGCCTAGAGCTCATGTGTTGGAGTCGTTCCTAGAGTTGTTCATAGCATTCAAAGCTCTGAGCTAAAGACCTAAAGTGGCTAATGTCATCTATAGCCATGAGTTGTTCATATCATCTAGAGTCATGAGCTCACAAGTTGGAGTCTTTCAGGCCAAGCACAGCCTAGAACTGTTCATTGCATCTAGGGCCCTGAGCTCATGACCTAGAGTTGTTCATGTCATCAGCAACTCTGGGCTATTCATAACATCTAGAGCCCTGAGCTCTAGAGACAAATTCATTCATGTCAACCACAGCCCAACATTGTTCATAGCATTTAAAGCACCGAACTCACAACCAAAAGTATGCCATGTTATTGACAAGAGCCGGGTTGAAAAGATGTTTGGATTTGAATGAATTAGAGGAAATGAGGAATGATGCTTACCTCAATTCAAAAATTGCAAAGGAGAGGTTGAAGAAATGGCATGATCAGTTGGTAAATCAGAAGAATTTTGCCAAGGGGCAAAGAGTCTTGCTTTATGACTCTAAGCTTCATCTTTTTCCGGGAAAATTGAAATCAAGATGGACGGGTCCTTTCATAATTCATGAGGTGCAACCAAATGGAGTAGTGGAACTACTCAACTTCAATAGCACTCGAACTTTCAAAGTGAATGGGCATCGTCTCAATCCCTTTATTGAATCTTTTTCCCGAGACAAGGAGGAATTCATCCTCCTTGATCCACCTCCAACATGAAAACACTTGGTTCATGGTTGAACTTAGTCTCTCCAAAGACTAAAAAGTTCATCATCTATTTGTTTTCTTTTAAGTTAATTTTAGTTTAATGTAGTGTTTTTCTTGTGTTTATGCATGTTTTGATTTCTATTTTTGACTTTAATTTCATTCTAATGCGGTTTGAATTGTTTTTTTTGTGTTAACATGTAGGTAGGAAAGCTTGAAGAATGAAGTCATGGTGAAAACAAGGGAAAACAGGGGAGAAAATTCAAGACTCAGCAAAATTCGCACACCATTTTCCCTTGTGCGAAATTTTCGCACACCACCCTCCTTGTGCGAATTTACTTTTGCACCAATTTTCAAAAATGCATGCTATCGGTCCCTTCCTAAAATCCCAGTGCGAATTTCACAGGAATACGAACCTTGTGCGAACCCTGTGCGAATTCGTTTTTGGTGCCAATTTTCAAAACCATGCTCTCTGTCTTGGAGAATCACAGGAATGCGAAATTTTCGCACACCATTTTCCCCTGTGCGAAATTCACATTTTCTCTTTAAAAGCCATGTTCTCCTCTTCAAATTCTAAGCTTCCTCTTCAATTCTCTCAACACCTCTCTTCTGATCACCCATTTCCATCCACAAAGCTCCTCTCCTTCATCATCCCTCATCATCAACACCACCATTGCAACCCATCTCCATAGCTCCATTCCATAGCCGCGACATTCACTATTCACCACTTTCAATTTTCAGCAATTTCACCTCCTTCCACCATCAAAATCCCTTCAATTCTTCACTCAACACTCTAAATCCATCCATAATCCAATCCCAACCTTGTTTTTACCAAACCAAAGCCTAAACCATAAGCATTCAAGCCACGGTTTCTTCATAAGAAACCCATTGCCGCCGGCCATGGGAGCTCCCAATCTTCAATTCTCCTCTTGAAAAGCTCCAATTTCCAAGCCTAGCCACCATGAAAAATCTTTTTCCGACCTAAGCCAGCATTTCCCACCCTCAAAGGCCATAAATTTTCACCATTTGAACAAGCCACAATTTTTCAAATGCGCGGGTGAATAGTGCCCTGTACGAAACTCACACACCCCCCTCCCCTGTGCGAAAATTTCGCACACCACCCCCCCTCCCCCCTTGTGCGAAAATTTCAGTTTCTCCATCCCTACCCTCCCTAATCCCAAGCCTCTGAGCCTTATTTCATCACTTCATCATGCCTAAGACCCGAGGAGGATATACCTCAGCTCCCCAGAGCAGTCAGAGTGCCGCCCCTATGCGGGCCCCACTAGGTGCACCCTCACATTTACCTGATTCTGCCCCTCAGAGCAAATACCATACGAGGAGAGCATCTGCCACGTCTGTGGCCCCTACACAAATTCCACCTCGGAGTCCTCCTACAAAGAAAACCAAGACTTCAAAGCCAGGAGAGTCCTCCAAAGCACCTCGGGATTCACAGTCTCAGCCTCCTTCCGCTAGGCGCCCTAGACCCAGCTTGCCCATTGAGGGCAACTCCGATTGCCGATCGAGAGAATTTCATGTCAAGGCATATTTCAATCACTCTCTTATGCGACAGTAGCCTGAGTTGCGGGATTCATACCGCCTACTTTAGAGGTATCATCTTGTACCCTTTATGACTCCGCCTCAGTTCTTTTATCCTCGAGTAGCTTTAGACTTTTACCAGTCTATGACTACTCGTGGTGTCCCGGTACCAGCCTCGATCCTTTTTACCATTGATGGACGCCAGGGTATTTTGGGGGCTAGATAGATTGCCGATGCTTTCCATATCCCTTTTGCACCAGCAGATCCAGCTACATTTAGACGCTGGGCCCCACTTTCTGAGTGGGACATGGTTCGTATCTTATCTCGAGGGACATCTTCCCAGAGGACCATTTTGAGGAGGGAGCTTC
Source organism: Vitis x doaniana (assembly GCA_030345155.1). NCBI lineage: Eukaryota > Viridiplantae > Streptophyta > Magnoliopsida > Vitales > Vitaceae > Vitis > Vitis x doaniana. The sequence continues at coordinate 10,165,177 of CP128323.1, forward strand.
CCCTAAAGATGCTCCTAGTTGATGTGGTGCTTCGCGCCAATCTTTTTCCTCTTCAGCATAAAGTGCAGAGACGAGGGGCCATTATGGAGGCATTATTCCGTATCTCTGAGGGCTACTACTTTGGCCCCCATCATTTGATTATGGCCGCTCTCCTCCATTTTGAGGAGAAGGTGCATACGCGGTGTCTTGCAAGGGCAGACACCATTCATTTACTTTTCCCTCGGCTGCTATGCCCTGTTTTGGCGCATATGGGTTTTCCTGCAGACCCTCATTCTGAGCCCTGCCGCCATTGTCGAGAGAGCTTCTCTCTTGACCAATGGACTTAGATATGGCTCCATCGCCAGTCCCCAGAACTTCCCGAGCCAAGGGAAGTTCCTCCTGCTCCATCCACTTCAACTCCTCCACAGCTAGTACAGGAGGCAGCATCATCTGATGCCCCACCTGCTATTCCTCTTACATCAGAGCCGCCCATTACTATCCCTGGTGTAGAGTATTGTGCCTTGCTCGCTTCTTTCCAGACTTTGACCACTACTCAGACGGCCATTATGGAGCGGATGGACCACTTCCAGCTTCAGCAGCACCAGCAGACTCTCATTCTCCGTGAGATTCAGCAGCACCTTGGTCTTTCACCACCAGCTCCACCTGTAGCGGTTCCTTCCACAGTTGCAGCGGAGGACCCCTCCTATCCACCAGAGGAGCCTACTACTTGATCATACGATCACTCCTCTCCTTTTTTGTATCTATATTCTACGTTTTTGGATGTCTTATATATTTTGGACCATTTTTATACTAGGATTGGATGTATTTCATGTTTATCTTGTATATTGCACTCTCTCAGTTCATATAGACATCTTTTTTTTTGTGTATTTTAGCTATTCCATTTTATTTCCTCTATTCATCACTCTTATGATTTTTCTTTTCTTATGCAACATGTGGTTTCTCCTGTTCATTCAGACTCCCTTACTATCAGGAGGTATCACTTCCTCCCTTTTATTATCTCTTGCTTTTGGAACATTGCGGACAATGTTCATCCTAGTTGGGGGGAAAGTTGAGGAAGTAATTTGTTGAATTTTTGGTTAAGTTATTTTGCTAACAAATTTTTTTGCAAACTCTCTTTGTTTTCTCAAAGATAATTTCTCAAAAAGTAAATGGGAGAAATTAAATTCTTATCTTATTGCCATAGTCTTAGAGTTTGTATTATGCTTATTAAAGTTGATAAATTGTTGAAGCTCCTTTTGATTTCAATCTTAAGTCTTCCACTCTAATATTTTCACACACTGAACACATTAGATTCTAGTTATAAGATAGAAAACTTTCTCACCCCCCTAAACTTAGGAAATTTTTGACTTGGTGCCATTGACCTCATTCTATTAGTGTTAGGACACCTTATAAAAGGCCAATGTGTCTTATGAAAATAATTTTTGCTTCACTTGCTTTGAAACCCGAGCAAGGTCCGAGGGGTATATGGTGAAAATCTTTAAAGCCTGGTGCCCTAAGCCTTTACTGGTTGGGAGTCACCGACCTCACTGCTCGTTACATGGGTGGATGGGTGGAGTACTTAGTAAAGAAAAAAAAAAGGGTGCGTTCTTAGCCTTTTATATATGAGTTAGTGTTGCTAAAGTTAGAGCAAAACCTTAGTTGGGGGGAGAATATAGTTTGACATACTATAACTGGAAACTAAGCACCTTAACACTTAGATTTTTGTGGAAGATTAAGAGTTGATCCTTTGGCAGTGGAAATTATTTTGATACTCAAATTTGCATAATGCCCGCTCTTTGCAAGTTGTGATAGGTAAGTTATTTGATAACTCTTGTTGATGATTGAGTTTTATATCCTTGACTTGCCATGTGAGAGTTTGATCCAATCATGCCACTTGATTATTTTTTGGAGTGATCAGCATGATTTTGTAAAATATTATATGATCTATTTTTCTTTATTTTTTTCTCTCCTTCATTGCTCAGGGACTAGCAATGTGTTAGTTGGGGGGAGTGATTACTACCCAAAAAGTGCTATTTTACACCTTTAAGTTATTATGTTTTAAGCACTTTTGTGTAGTAATTCTCCATCTTTATTCCAATTGGCATGTTAAGGACCTATCAATGACTTCTAATCATATTTGTGGCTAGTTTTAGTGTTCTGACAGCTTTTTGGATCATTAAGACAAGCCAACCAAAAGAGAAGCAAAGAGAAGCAAAGGGAAGCAAAGAGGAAAACAGAGGACAGCAGCTGCAGTCTTCTTTCGCACTTTTGTAGAACTTTCCGAAGTCCATTTTCTACATTCTATATACCATTTCAAAGCTCAGGAAGTCAAGAATCCAACGCTTCAAACCGTGTACAATTTGGAGCTGAAACAAGGAAGATATGGCCTTCGGAAGAAAACTGCTCCAGGCTTGTGCGAAACTCGCACACCCCCTCAGTTGTGCGAATGGTGTGCAAAACTCGCACACCCCCTTCCAAATTCGCACACCCCATGCGTGGTGCGAATTTTCCTCTATTTTTGCTGACTCCACTTTAGATATTTTCTTATGTATTTTTTGATGTGATTTCCTTTCTTATCCTTGTAACAAGCCAATCACAAGCTTTGCTTTTGTAAAGACCATATAAGGGGTGGAAATCACCTCTCGAATCTATCTATCATATGTGTATGTTTTACACTTAGAAAAATACAGAGCTCTCTCATTTTCCCTTTTCTCTTTGCTATTTTCTTTTTCTTGGAAGCCAAACAACCTCTGAGGATGTTTTCTCAAAGGATGAGAGGCTAAACTTTTGGTTTCTTGGAGTGATGGAAGCTAGGTGAAAAGTCCAGATGCAAAGGTGGAAAACGCTTGTGCCTTAAATACAGGTAGTTGAAGTTCATAAATGGATTTTAAATCCAAAGTTTTGCTTTAAATCCCTTAGAATCACTTTGAATGGCCAATACATGGTAAGCTTCAGGTCTCTGTGGATGCTTATTGCTAGATCCATATCAGTCTATTAGTTATCATGTACGAGCCTTTGGAAATGGTTCAAGGTGAAAACCCATAGTGTCTAAAGCCATTAATGGACTTTGACTACCATTTCTATTGACTTTTTATGGATTAAATCTTCATTGTTAAGCCTATACCGGTTCGGGAAATAACTATAGGTTAAATCCCCAATGCGAGGAGAAAAATCCGGAATTTTCCACTTTGCATTCTGAACTTGATCCTAGCAATCCTTAGCTCTGGGAGACTTTCTTTCTTCCATTTTTAATTAGTTTATGTTAATTTAGTTTCAAACACTTTCAAAACAAATTTTATTTTCTTTTAAACTTTAAGTTTTTGATAAAGGAAATCATTAAATTCAATTTCTAATCATGAGTATATCACTGGTAAAATGAAAACCCATCCCAGAGTTCGACCCTAGAGCCACTATACTATAGTAGCTTTGCTACACTAGTATGAGGTCATAGGTTTTATAAATGTTTTTGATTAAATGACCTGACTGGATTTATATGCGATCAAAATGAAGTTCAATCATAAAATTTGATCCTGATTTAGCTTGCTCGGATCTCATATGAAGTTTGCATCCCTCTTTTGAGACTTGGTTTGTATGATTTTTCCATACAAGGCTTGGGGGAAAGGTGGAGGGATGTGATTCTTCATCATTTCTTCCTTGATGACTATCCTCTATGGTTCTTCATTTATGTAGTCATCTTTCTCTGTACTTTTCCCCTTTCTCTTTCCTTTGATTTCCTCCCTATTGAACAGTAGTAAGATCTCTTCCCGTCTCCTCCAAGGAGACATGATGGCTAGCACATCAGAGGGTTCAGGTAACCCTTCTTCAAACACTTCAAGGCTTGCATTCAAGCTCTCTTCTAAATTCTTGTCACAATGCTCTTCAACCAAGGTGTTGATCAGGCACACCTCCTCCAATCCTTCCTCCTCTTTTGGGTGAAGATGCCTCTTGCATAGGTGGAATATGTTTAATTCCAAGGTCATGTTTCCAAATGTGAGCTGCATCACCCCATTTCTACAATTGATGATGGCATTGGAGGTAGCCAGGAAAGGTCTCCCAAGGATGATTGGCACGTAATTGGCTTCCTTAACAGTGGGATCGGTATCAAGCACAACAAAATCCACGGGATAGTAGAATTTGTCCACTTGAACTAGAACATCCTCTATCACCCTCCTTGGGATTTTGACTGACCTATCAGCTAAGGAAAGAGTGATGGCTGTGGGCTTCAATCCTCAAAGTCCCAGTTGCTTATACACAGAGTATGGGAGCAAATTCACACTTGCCCCCAAGTCTAGTAAAGCTTTCTCCACAAGTGTCCCTCTAATGTTGACTGCAATAGTGGGGCAACCCGAATCTTTATACTTAACTGGAGACTTACTCTGAATGATAGCACTTACTTACTCAGTGAGGAATGCATTCTTTGTCACATGTAACCCTCTCTTAACCGTGCACAAGTCCTTTAGAAACTTTGCATATGTGGGGACTTGCTTGATCATATCAAGTAAGGGTATATTCACCTTCACTTGTCTCAAGACTTCAAGAATTTCTGATGAATTCTTGATTTCCTTCTTTCCATGTAAAGCTTGAGGAAAAGGGGGAGTCATATGTTTCTTCATCATATCCTCTTTAATCACTATCCTTGGCTTTTCTTCAATGCTTGATTTGGATGCACTTTTCTTCCCACTCTCCTCTTCTTGGTTATTGCTCTCTTTAACCAAGGTTTTCTTTGACACGAGTTCTTCATCTTACCTCACCTTAGGCAAGGGTTGATCAACCTCCTTTCCACTCCTCAAGGTGATCACAGCTTTGACCTCCCTCAACTTTGAAGACTCCCCCTCTTGGGTTTCAACTTCATGAACACCCTTTGGATTTTGGCTTGGTTGAGAGGGAAACTTTCCTTTCTCATTCACTGTGTTGAGGTTGGTAAGCCTAGAGATGGAGTATTGAATATTATCTATCTTCTGATATAGATCATTTTGCACCCCATCCATTCTCTTATTTAAAGAACTCTCAACATTCTCAATCTTTTGGTGCAATTGGGAGTTGATTGCCCTTTGTTCACCCACAAAGTCATTCATGACTTTACTTAGGCTCGCAATGGCTTGCTCCACTGAAGAGGTTTGTTGAGGTGCTTGAGTTTGGGCTTGTGGTTGGTATGGAGGTGGTCTTGGTTTCCAAGAAAATTTTGGATGGTTTCTCCAGCTTGAATTATAGGTGTTTCCATAAGGTGCATTGTTGTTAAGCCTAAATTGCCCCACAATATTGGCTTGATCACCTAACATCTCCCTCACAGCTCGCATGGTTGGGCACTCATCTACCACATGATCACATGATTGGCAAATGGTTCATGGCATGACATGGGCTTGAGTCTCGGAAATGGCTTGGACTTCATGCATTTTTTTCAACTCAAGTTCTTCCAACTTCCTTGCTATTTTTGCCACCTTAGCTTTCATGTCCATGTCTTCACTTAACATGTACATTCCACCCTTTGGATTTACAGGAGCTTTCATCCTTCCCAATTCCTTTGAGTTGGGCTCATCCCATCCTCTTGTTACCTCAGATACATAACTTAAAAAGTCCATGGCTTCTTCTGGATTCTTACTCATAAAATCTCCCCCACACATGGTTTCACGAATTTGCTTCATGGAGGAAGACATCCCATCATAGAAATAGCTCACCAAGGGCCATGTATCAAAGCCATGATGAGGACAAGCATTGATGGCCTCTATATACCTTTCCCAACATTCATGGAACTTCTCATTTTCTTTTGCAGAAAAGTTTGAGATTTGTCTCTTCAACCCATTGGTCCTATGGGTGGGGAAAATTTTCTTCAAAAATTCGGCCTGGAGATCAACCCAATTCCTTATGCTCCTTGGCTTTAAACAATTAAGCCATATTTTTGCCTTGTCCTTCAAAGTGAAAGGGAATAGCTTGAGTCTCATTAAGTCTATTGAAGCTCCTCCCTCTCTAAAGGTATTGCACACCTCCTCAAACTCCTTGATATGGGCATATGGATTCTCACTTTCCATTCCATGGAAATTTGGTAGAAGGGGCACAATATGGGGCCTTATAATCAGCTGCTCAGGAGGAGGTATGATGCATGAGGGTGCACTCATCCTTGGTGGGTGCATTCTATCCTTCATGGATAGATATGCATTTGGATTACCCCCTTGACCTTGTTGAGAATTCTGATCCTCTTGTGGAGGGTCCATGATGTTTACACAGATATCCAACTCTGTGTCTTGAGGATTCTCAATCCTTACTAATCTTCCCTCTTGGTCCCGAATCCAATAGGGCATGCACAAATCACTACTTACCTGAAAACAAAACAAAGACAACAAAAACAAAAGAAAACTAGAGGCAAGTTAAGGTTAGAAAGAAAACAAAAGAAATTCTACAATTAAAAGAAAGGACATAAAGTTAGTGAAAAAGGAATTCAACAAACTTGTGATGGAAATCACAAGTAGCCTCTAAAAGGTTGTATCACTGTATCGTGGCACCATCCCCGGCAACGGCGCCATTTTGATCGCATATAAATCCAGTCAGGTCATTTAATCAAAAACATTTATAAAACCTATGACCTCATACTAGTGTAGCAAAGCTACTATAGTATAGTGGCTCTAGGGTCGAACTCTGGGATGGGTTTTCATTCTACCAGTGATATACTCATGATTAGAAATTGAATTTAATGATTTCCTTTATAAAAAACTTAAAGTTTAAAAGAAAATAAAATTTGTTTTGAAAGTGTTTGAAACTAAATTAACATAAACTAATTAAAAATGGAAGAAAGAAAGTCTCCCGGAGCTAAGGATTGCTAGGATCAAGTTCAGAATGCAAAGTGGAAAATTTCGTATTTTTCTCCTCGCATTGGGGATTTAACCTATAGTTATTTCCCGAACTGGTATAGGTTTAACAATGAAGATTTAATCCATAAAAAGTCAATAGAAATGGTAGTCAAGGTCCATTAATGGCTTTAGACACTATGGGTCTTCACCTTGAACCACTTTCCAAAGGCTCGTACATGATAACTAATGGACTGATATGGATCTAGCAATAAGCATCCATAGAGACCTGAAGTTACCATGTATTGGCCATTCAAAGTGATTCTAAGGGATTTAAAGCAAAAATTTAGATTTAAAAGCCATTTATGAACTTCAACTACCTGCATTTAAGGCACGAGCGTTTTCCACCTTTGCATCTGGACTTTTCACCTAGCTTCCATCACTCCAAGAAACCAAAATTTTAGCCTCTCATCCTCTGAGAAAACATCCTCAGAGGTTGTTTGGCTTCCAAGAAAAAGAAAATAGTAGAGAGAAAAGGGAAAACGAGAGAGCTCTGTATTTTTCTAAGTGTAAAACATACACATATGATAGATAGATTCGAGAGGTGATTTCCACCCCTTATATAGTCTTTACAAAAGCAAAGCTTGTGATTGGCTTGTTACAAGGATAAGAAAGAAAATTACATCAAAAAATACATAAGAAAATATCTAAAGTGGAGTAGGCAAAAATAGAGGAAAATTCGCACCATGCATGGGGTGTGCGAATTTGGAAGGGGGTGTGCGAGTTTTGCACACCATTTGCACAGCTGAGGGGGTGTGCGAGTTTCGCACACCATTCGCACAGCTGAGGGGGTGTGCGAGTTTCGCACAAGCCTGGAGCAGTTTTCTTTCGAAGGCCATATCTTCCTCGTTTCAGATCTAAATTTACACGGTTTGAAGCGTTGGATTCTTGATTTCCTAAGCTTTGAAATGGTATATAGCATGTAGAAAATGGACTTCGGGAAGTGCTCCAAAAGTGAGAAAGAAGACTGCAGCTGCTGTCCTCTGTTTTCCTCTTTGCTTCCCTTTGCTTCTCTTTGCTTCTCTTTGGGTTGGCTTGTCTTAATGATCCAAAAAGCTATCAAAACACTAAAACTAGCCACAAATATGATTAGAAGTCATTGCTAGGTCTTTAACATGCCAATTGGAATAAAGATGGAGAATTACTACACAAAAGTGCTTAAAACATAATGACTTAAAGGTGTAAAATAACACTTTTTGGGTAGTAATCAGTTATACACAACCCTTAGCTGTTCATAGCAACTGGAGCCTTGAGCTCACGATCAAAAGTCATTCATGACAACCATAACCCTGAGTTGTTCATAGTATCTCTAACACTAAGCTAATGACTCATAGGTTTTTATGTCATTGACAACTCTATGTTGTTTGTAGCATCAAGAGCCCTCAACTCACGAGCTAGAGTCACTCATCTCAACCATAGGCCAAATCTATTCATAGCATCTAAAGCCCTAAGCTCAGGACCTAGAGTACCACAAGTCTTCCACAACCTTGAGCTATTAATAGCATCTAGAGCTTGGAGCTCATGACTCGGAGTCGTTCATGTCAACCATAACCCACTATTGTTCATAGCATTTAGAGCCCTGAGCTCAAGACCTAGAGTGGCTAATGTCATCCATAGCCTTGAGTTGTTCATTTTATCTAAATCCATGAGCTCACAACTCGGAGTCTTTCATGCCAAGAACGACCTAGGGTTGTCCATTGCATCTAAGGTCATGAGTTAATTACCCAGAGTTGTTCATAGCATTTAGAGCTTTGAGCTCCTGATACAGATTCATTCATGAGAACCGCAGTCCAATGTTGTTAATAGCATTTAAAGCCCTGAACTCATACACAAGAGTATCCCATGTTATACACAACCCTTGGTTGTTCATATCAACTAAAGCCTTCACCTCATGATCGAGAGTCCTTCATGTCTACCATCACCCTAAGGTGTTCATAGTATTAACAGCGCAAGCTCATGACTCGTAGTCTTTCATATCATTTATAACACTAAGTTGTTCATAGCATCAAGAGCATTGAGCTCATGAGCTAAAGTCATTCATCTCAACCATAGCCCAAAGTTTTTCATAGCATCTAGAGCCCTTCGCTCACTACCTAGAGTACCTCATGTCTTCCATAACCCTAAGCTATTAATACCATATAGAGCCCGGAGATCACTACTCAGAGTCGTTCATGTCAACCACAACCCAGAGTTGTTCACAACATTTTGTGCCCTGAGCTAAAGACTGATTCCGTACCTAGCTAGTGTACCTTGAGTTTGGCCCTCAGACAGGAGTAATCAACAAAATTTATAACCTATATCACCATGTGTTAGGATAGCCTCAGCTAATATAGCATAGTGGCTCTAAGATTGTTCACTGGGAAGGGTTTTCAACTTACAACCGATACTAATTCAAAGTTGAATTGATGGTTTTTAATTTCAAGTTTAGCTTCAAAAGAAAACATAAACTTTAGTTGAAAAAGGATTGGGTTTAAGCTAACTAAAAAGAAAGTAATGGAAATTACTTATAAAGAAAAGCGTTTCTTGGAGTTTTAGGATCATGATTACTACTCAAAAAGTGCTATTTTATAGCTTGCAATTAATCCTTTTAAACACTTTTGAGTAGTATTTATTGCCTTTTAACTCAATTAACATGTTAAGGACCCTTGCAATCAATTCTAATCAAATTGTGTAAGTTTTGGTGTTTTTGTTAGTAATTTGATCACCAAAGCAATCCAAGATTGAGGAGAGTTATTTGGAATCCATGGAAAAGCAATGGAAAGCTCAAATACATGAAGAACCAAAGCTTTGAAGTCCTTTGCCATAAGCAAATCCGGAATTCAAGGAGAAAAGCAAAAAGGAAAACAGAGGACAGCAGCTGCAGTCTTCCTTTGCACTTTTGGAGCACTTCCTGAAGTCCATTTTCTACATTCTATATACCATTTCAAATCTCAGGAAGTCAAGAATCCAATGCTTCAAACGGTGTGCAATTTGGAGTCGAAATGAGAAAGTTATAGCCATTGGAATCCGATCACTCCAAGCTGAAGGAAGATTTTGCAAAGTGCTGCGAAATCACCCTTTTGTTACGAGATATTTCGCAGCCTTTTTGCACATTGCTGTGAATTCCCCCTGAAGTTTCATGACAAGTTGGAAGGCGACCACCGCAAGCTAAAAGACCACTTCGCAGCGGTGCGAAATCAGCCGGTTGCTGCGAAGCAATTTCGCAGCCCTTTTTGTGCATCTGCAAAATCTCGCAGATCTCATTTTCACCTGCGAAATGGTTCTTAGTGCTTCCCGATATTTGTGACCGACTCTCTGAGATATTTTTCTTTAGATTTTTGTTGTTTAAATCCCCAAACTCTCCTTGTAACCCACCTATCATAGGATTCCTTAGTTATTAAGTTTGGAAAAGGGGTGAATAACCTCAGATATTTTGTTTTGTAATTTACTTTATATATGACTCTCGGGAGCTTGTTCTTGAGGGGTGGTTACGACGCATCCTTTGTACAAAGTTGGAAGGAAGTAAAATGCAGAGCACTTACTCTATTTTTCATATATATTCTTGTTTTCTCGTTAGTTTTCTTTCTAGCCAACCAAACTCTGAGGATTTTTCCTCAGAGGATGAGAGGCTAAGCTCTTTGTCTCTTGGAGTGAGGAAAGCCGGGTAAGTTTCCTCATGCATAAATTGGAAGTTTTGTTGTTTTAGTTTTTAATGAAGAGAAAGTGTGACCTGTTAATGGTTTTTATCTTTTTAGTTAACTTAAAACGCCTTTAAATCACCTGGGCCAACACTTGGTAAGGCAAGTGATCTTCGTCCATGGAGATGCACTAGTTTACCCTTGCGAGCCTCTGGGAGGTGACTTGAAGGTAGGATTTTCTAGAATTGCCAACACTTGGTAAGCTTTTGGACTCTAAGGAGGCATCCATTAGTTATCTCTTGCGAGCTTGTGAAAGGAAATCCAAGGTTAAAGATCACCTTGAATGGCAAGTGCTAGGTGAGAGGTATGAGCCATTACAAGATGCATCAGTGAGAGGGATTTAGTGTTTGAACCCATTAATGGGAAGCATCTGTACAACACCGGTTGGAGAAGGAACTATATGTTAATTCTCTAATGCGAGGAAAAGAAACAAGTGACTGGAACTCTCCTTTTTGTACAAGGAATCTGAGCCCAGTGATTTAAACTCCAAGAAACACTTTTCTTTGTAAGTAAAATCAGTTACTATTTTTGGTTAGCTTAAAACCAAACCTTTTTCATTCAAACGTCTTTATGTTTTCTTTTAAAGCTAACCTTGAAATGAAAAGACACCAATTCAGCTTTGAATTAATATCATTTGTGAAGTGAAAACCCATCCCAGTGAACGGTCCTAGAGCCACTATGCTATAGTAGCTTTGTCTTTGCTTCCCTAGTATATGGTGTAATAGGTTATAAATTTTGTTGATTAATCTCTCAATCAAGGAGCACCAGCTGGACACGAATCAGCTGAGACACCAATTAGGCATGAATCAGATCATTGGGGTCAGGCTCCTCATGCAAAAATAGAGTTCCGATCACTTGAATCTTTTCCTCGCATTAGAGAATTAACATATAGTTAATTCTCTAATCTGTGTTATACAGATGCTTTCCTTTTATGGATTCAAACACTAAATCCCTCTCACTGATTCATCTTCCAATGGCTCGTGCCTCTCACTTAGCATTTGCCATTCAAGGTGATTCTTAACCTTGGATTTCCCTTCTCAAGCTCGCAAGAGATAACTAATGGATGTCTCCTTAGAGTCCAAAAGCTTACCAAGTGTTGGCAATTCTAGAAAATCCTACCTTCAAATCACCTCCCAAAAGCTCGCAAGAGGTAAACTAGTGCATCTCAATGGATGAAGATCACTTGCCTTACCAAGTGTTGGCCTAGGTGAGTTAAAGGCATTTTAAGTTAACTAAAAACATAGAAACCATTAATGGGTCACACCTTCTCTTCATTAACAACTGAAACAACAAAACTATCAATTCTTGCACTCGAGACCTTACCCAGCTACCTTAGCTCCAAGAGACAAAAATCCTAGCCACTCATTCTCTGAGGAAACATCCTCAGAGCTTGTTTAGCTAGTAAGAAAAATACAATCAAAATGAGTAGGTAAAGCAGAGCAAAGCTCTGTATTTTACTTCCTTCAGAACTATACAAAAGTTGTCTCTAAGAACAAGCTCCCGAGATATATATGTATAATGAAAATTACAACCAATATATATAAGGTTATTCACCCTTTGTTCTTACTTAATAACTAAGGAATCCTATGATTGGTGGATTACAAGGAGAAAATGGGGATTTAAACATCAAATATTTGAAGAAAAAAAAAATCTAAAAGTGTAGGTCGCAAATATCTGGAAGCACTTAAAAGGATTTCACAGGCATGCAAGAAGGCTACGAAATTTGGCAAGCCGAAGGTCTCCATTTCGCAACCAAAGGCTGATTTCGAAGCCATCACCTTGTGATTTCGTAGCCAAAGGCTGATTTCGCAACCTGCGAAATTGGCCTTTAGCTTGGTGTGATTGGCTTCCAATGGCTATAACTTCTTCATTTCAGCTCCGAATTGCGTATGATTTGAAGAGTTGGATTACTGACTTCCCAAGCTTCAAAACAAAATATAGTATGAATGAAATGGACTCCATAAGTTGCTCCAAAAGTGTCCAACAGTTTCTGTCCTCTTGAATTCTTCATGTTAGATTTCTCCCTTTGCTTTCCCTCCTTACATTCATGATTTGCTTTTGGCAAAGGACTATAAAGCTTCAAAGCTTGGATTCTTCATGTTAATGAGCTTCCAATTGCTTTGTCATGGATTCCATAGAACTCTCCTCAATCTTGGATCGCTTCGGTGATCAAATTACTGTCAAAAGCACCAAAACTTATACAAATTTGATTAAAAATGATTGCAAAGGTCCTTAATATGCTAATTGAGTTAAAAGGTAATAACTACTACTCAAAAGTGTTTAAAAGAGTTAATTACAAGCTACAAAATAACACTATTTCAGTAGTAATCACTCCCCCCCAACCGACATATTGCTAGTCCCTTAGCAATAAAGGAGAGAAAAAGTAAAATAAACAGTAATATACTTTAGAAAATCATGCTAATCACTTCAAAAAAATTTAAGTGGCATGATGATCAAACTCTCACATGGGACATTAAAGATATAAAACTCAAATTTCAGCAAGAGTTATCAAATACTTTGCCTAATCACCATTCATAAAGAGAAGGCATGATGCGAATTAAAGCTTTAAAATCATTTCCACTTCCAAAGGACCAAAGCTTACTCTTCCACAAAAATCTAAGTGTTACTTGATTGTTTCCAAATATAGTATGCTGAACTAATCTCTCCCCCCAACCTAGTTCTTTTTCAACACTTAGCAAACTGACTAAATTCAATAGGCTAAGAATGCACCTCTTTTATTTCACACTTTTTTTTTTTCATTGTAAGAGTACAAGGATTAAAGGCATTCTTTTCTAAATTGTCCATGTAATGGGGGTCCATCGATGACTCCCAACCAATCAAGGTTTAGGGCATCAAGCTTTAAGGATCTTTTAACCACTAACTCCTCGGATTTTACCCCGGACATTTGAGAATGCATTTTAGTACCCAAGCACCTACAGTATGTTAAACTCCACCTATTCACCCTTATAACGAGCATTGAGGTCGGTGACTCCCAACCAATGAAGGCTTAGGGCACCAGGTTTTAGAGATTTTCACCATATACCCCTCAGACCTTGCTCGGGTTTCAAGGTAAACAAACATTTTTCTTTCTTTTTTTTTTTTTAAGGCTCATTGACCTTTTATAAGGTGTCCCAACACTATTAAATGAGGTCAAAGGTACCAAGTCTAAAATTTTCCTAAGTCAAGAGGGAAATAGTTTTTCATCTTATACTCGGAACTTATTGTGCACAGTGTATGAATAGCTTAAAGTGGAAGAACTAAGCTTGAATTCAATAGAAGTTCAACAATTCATCAACTTTAGTAAGCATAATACAAACTCTAAGTCACGTGAAAAACGAAAATTCAATTTCTCTCATTTTAATTTGTGAATTTTTCCTTAATAACCATGGAGAGTAGAATAAAAACTTTTAAAAATTTTAAAAATTAAGCAAAAAGCAACTAAGTTACCAAAATAACTTAGCATTAATAACAAAACTTCCTTCCTCAACTCTTCTCCCAACCAAGCTAAACATTGTCCTTAATGTGGCATGAGCGATTAAAAAACGAGGAAGTGGTGCCTCCTGAGTGATATGAAGTTCGAGTAGAATAGGAGAAACCACATGTTTCAAAAACAATAAAAGATATGAGTAGAGGAATTAAAATAAAATAATGCTAAGAGTACTCAAAAAATGATAGATTTGTATTACTTCATGAAAGTACACTATACAGTAAAACAAGTAATACAACCAATCCTAATATATAAAACATCAAAAGCATGGGATTACAAGTTCTACGATAGTAAGGAAATACAGAACGGAAACTATACATATGATCAAATAGTGGTGGGAGGATCATGTGGAGATGATGGCTTGGCTGCAGAGGTCAGAATACTCGGGATGGATGCCTCTGGATCTCCTGTAGACAGTTCATCAGGGGGCATAGTCTACTCTACGAGATGAGGGGCCTGTGATGGATTTGTAGGCTTTGATGGGATAGGAATGGCGTGCTCAGGAGTCGATAGAATACCTAGATGATGTTGTATCTACCTAAGGATGGCAGTATGCTGGGCCTGGGTGGCTATAATCTGCTCCTGACGGGCATGAAGAGCTGTCATCTGCTGAGTCAGGATGCTCTGAGAAGTGGTCAATGTCTGCAAAGTGTGACATAGGCCTCTAAACTCGGAAATGGATATGGCAATCCTAGACTCAGGTGGAGGAGAAGGCTCTGATGTAGATGGTATAACAGGCAGAGTCCCTGGTGTAGCAGGAGGAGCAGAGGGTGCAACCTCAGGTATAGGCTTTGTAAAGGGCACTACAGGGGCAGGTGCTCTCATGTCAACTAGTATCTTAACCGGTTGTGGCTCCTCTGGATGCTCTGGATGTGGAATCTTTGGATGCTCTGGTCCAACTGGGGCTCCTGGCTTTGCGTCATAGGCTGTCATACTCGTCCATTTTTTGAGAGTGAACATCTCTAAAAAAATGTGCCTGCGCTCAAGCTGAGGCTTAGATGAGTACCCCAAGTGCTCCAAAATCTGACATAGCAATCTGGGGAAAAGAAGTGGAATAGCATCCGCTCTCAGCAGCTTCTTCCTATGGACCTTCTCTTCAAAGTACAAAAGAGCGGCCATAATAAGATGATGAGGGCCAAAGAAAAATCCCTCAGATATCCTGAACAATGCCTCTAGAAAAACTCCTCTCCTCTGCACCATATGCTGAAGCGGATAGATGTTATGGCGTAAGAGTGCATCTATAAAGAACATGATGGGAGGAAGCTCATTCCTCAATAGATAGGGGCATGTGGATGCCCCTCTGGACAGAATATGGACTATGTCACTCTGGGAAGGATGAGTCCAGACTTGATAATCCTCTAGACGGGCTGGCTCATAGGGAATGCGTAGGGCCTCTACTATGTGTCTGGCTCCTAAACTACCATGGCATCCGTCTATGGTGAAGTGGATGATAGTAGGATCCCGGACCTAGTGTGTAGTCATAAACTGATAAAAGTCCAATGCTACACAGAGATAGAAAAAATCCCTGGGAGTCATCAGATGCTTCATATGGTATCTACAGCAGATGGAAAGAATCCCTGAGCACTGGTTGAAGCCTGAAGGTAGCTCTGTCAAAGCAAAGCTCGGAGTGGAATGGCCTAGCCCTGCAATCCAAATTACCCTCAATGGGTGGCTGAGTGACCATGAGACGTCTGATAACCACCTCAGGAGTCATGCTTGAGAGAATATGAGACTCTGTGGTAGGTGGCTAAGTCGGCTGAGGCTCTGATAACTGCTCTGATGGCGGCTCTGATGGCTCAAGTGGTGCTGATACCTTGGCTTTCTTCTTTGAGGAACGACTACCTGAATTTTCGGCTTGTGAAGAGCTTGCCTCGGGTGTGGTGGGTGGCCTCCTCATCCCATATCGCCTCGTAGGAGAACTCAAGGGTGCGTCCTCCACTGGAGGTGGCACGACCAGTGACTGTGGAGGCTCGGGTATGGAGCCTTGAACAGGGGTCTCTCTTGGGGCTCTAAGGCGGTTTGAAGGAAACGAGGACTTAGCTCCTTGGGTTTTTGCCATGGCTATCTCAGAGAAGGTGGCCGGAGGTGCACATGCGACTTGGGCTCAGATGGGGGTCAGATGGAAGAGTGCTCTGGCTTGGCTCCTCTTTCGCACCAAAGGGAAGTTCAAATGACCGGTTTAAAAATGAAATTTGGAATTTATAACACTTAAAAATGGATGCCAAGGAACGGTTGGAGTTTTCGCAACGGAAAGGCGTTTTCACAGTAGGAGCCAATTTCGCAGCAAAAGGGCATTTTCTTAGGCCATTTTGCAGATGCGAAATGAGGGGGAGGCTGCGAAATGGCACTCGTGTGCCAATGGGTGGTTTCGCAGCTGTGAAACCAGCTGCGAAATGGGGTTATGGCTGCGAAATGAGGGTAGGGGCTATGAAATGGCACTCCTGTGCTAAGGGGTGGTTTTGCAGCTACGAAAATTTTCGCAGAGGGTGGCTATGGGGCTGCAAAATTATTTTGCAACAGAGGGGCATTTTCACAGCCAAGCCTTGATTTCGCAGCGGGCTTCTTGGGGCTGTGAAATTATTTCGCAGCCAATGGCCATTTTCACAATGGCCCATTTTGGGTTGCAAAATTTCACAAACCATGAATTTTCTCTTGCTCCTGAGCTTCTTTTGACTCCCAGAGACCTTCCTTCTCTTTCTTTGCAATTCCTCATAAATTAGATCATTCAAAAAGTCTAAGTTACATATAAATAACACAACTTAAGATCAAAATTAAAATTAAAACTATTAATAAAGCTTTTAAATTAACAAAATTAAACAAAAGATATAGACTTTGGTGAAACCAAGTCCATCTAACCCTTTTCTAATTAGGCTTTCTATGGCTCAAGGAGGTTGATTTCCTCTTTATCTTGCTTGAATGGTTCAATGAATGGTTTGAGATGATGGCCATTGACTTTAAAGGTGTCAGTGCTGTTGGAATTCAGTAATTCCACCACCACTCCATTGAGATGCACTTGGTGAATAATGAAAGGGCCTATCCACCTTGACTTCAGCTTCCCAGGAAAGATATGGAGCCTTGAGTCATAGAATAAGACACTTTGTCCTTTCCAAAATTCTTTGTTGGAGATTAATTGATCATGCCACCTCTTCATCCTCTGTTTTGTGATTCATGCCTAATTGGTGTCTCAGCTGATTCGTGTCCAGCTGGTGCTCCTTGATTGAGGGATTAATCAACAAAATTTATAACCTATAACACCATATACTAGGGTAGCAAAGACAAAGCTACTATAGCATAGTGGCTCTAGGATCGTTCACTGGGATGGGTTTTCACTTCACAAATGATATTATTTCAAAGATGAATTGGTGTCTTTTCATTTCAAGGTTAGCTTTAAAAGAAAACAAAAAGATGCTTGAAAAAGGATTGGTTTTAAACTAACCAAAAGTAGTAACTGATTTTTCTTAGAAAGAAAAGTGTTTCTTGGAGTTTAGATCACTAGGCTCAGATTCTTCATACAAAAAGGGAAGTTCCGGTCACTTGTTTCTTTTCCTCGCATTAGAGAATTAACATATAGTTCCTTCTCCAACCGGTGTTGTACAAATGCTTCCCATTAATGGGTTCAAGCACTAAATCCCTCTCACTGATGCAACTTGCAATGGCTCGTGCCTCTCACCTAGCACTTGCCATTCAAGGTGATCTTTAACCTTGGATTTCCCTTCACAAGCTCGCAAGAGATAACTAATGGATGTCTCCTTGGAGTCCAAAAGCTTACCAAGTGTTGGCAATTCTAGAAAATCCTACCTTCAACTCACCTCCCAGAGGCTCGCAAGGGGTAAACTAGTGCATCTCCATGGATGGAGATCACTTGCCTTACCAAGTGTTGGCCCAGGTGATTAAAAAGAGTTTTAAGTTAACTAAAAAGATAAAAACCATTAACGGGTCACACTTTCTCTTCATTACAAACTAAAACAACAAAACTTCCAATTTATGCATGAGGAAACTTACCCGGCTTTCTTCACTCCAAGAGACGAAAAACCTAGCCTCTCATCCTTTGAGGAAGAATCCTCAGAGTTTGGTTGGCTAGAAAGAAAAATAACGAGAAAACAATAATATATAGAAGAAACAGAGCAAGTGCTCTGTTTGCCGATTACATAAATATTATATGGTGGATTATATGGAACAACCTCTCCCGAGAGTCACCCCCTGAGAGTTTATATAGGAAGGTAATTTACCCTTCCTTGGATACTTCCTAGCTAAGGAATTACATGAGTGGCTGAATACAAGGAGAAAATGGAAATTTAGACACAAAAATATCAGAAGAAAATATCTAAAAGAGTCGGTGCACAACAATCAGGAAGCTTCAGGACCGTTTCGCAGGTGAAAATGAGGTCTGCGAGATTTTGCAGATGTACAAAAAGGGCTGCGAAATTTCTTCATAGCATCCAGCTGACTTCGCACTGCTGCAAATTAGACTTTCATCTTGTGGTGTTTGGCTTCCATCGCGGCGTGAAGCTTCAGGGGAAGACCATAGCACTGTGCAAAATGGTTGCGAAATGATTTCGCAACCAAAGAGTGATTTTGCAACCATGCAAAATTCTTCCTTCAGCTTGAAGCAGTTGTCTTCCAATGGCTGTAACTTCCTCATTTCAACTCCGAATTGCACACGGTTTGAAGCATTGGATTGTTGACTTCCTAAGCTTTCAAATGACATATAGCATGCAAAAATTGGACATCAGGAAGTGCTCCAGAAGTGGCTGCAGTGACTGTCATCAAGTATGCTTCCTCTGTTTTCTTCACTCTGTTTTTTTCCTCTTTGCTTTTCTCCTCTTTGCTTCTCTTCTTGCATTCCGGATTTGCTTATGGCAAAGAACTTCAAAGCTTTGGTTCTTCATGTTTATGAGCTCTTCATTGCTTTGCCATGGATTCCAAATAACTCTCCTCAATCTCATAATGCTTTGGTGATCAAAATACTAACAAAAACACCAAAACTTACACATTTTGATTAGAATTGATTGAAAGGGGCCTTAACATGCTAATTGGGTTAAAAGGCACTAACTACTACTCAAAAGTGCTTAAAAGGATTAATTAAAAGCTATCAAATAGCACTTTTTGAGTAGTAATCATTTTGCAACTTTGGAATTGATGTAAGCATCATTTCTTAATTCCTCCATCTCATTAAGGTCTAAGCACCTCTTTGCCCCGGCTCTGATCAAGTCCATGTTTAACTTCTTAATTGCCCACCAAGCCTTATATTCAACTTCCACAGGGAGATGACATGCTTTGCCATAGACTAGGCGATAGGGAGATATGCCAAGAATAGTCTTGTAAGTTGTTCTACATGCCCATAGTAAATCATGGAGCTTAATAGACTAATCTCTTCTGCTCGTATTCACCACCTTCATCAATATGTTCTTGATTTCCTTGTTTACTAGCTCAACTTGCCTGGAAGTTTGAGGGTGATAAGGTGTGGCTACCTTATGCTTCACTCCATACTTCGCTAATAGGGTTTCAAAAGGTCTGTTGCAAAAATGAGTACCTCCATCACTGATTATGGCCTTAGGTAGCCCAAATCTTGAGAAAATGTTCTATTTAAGAAACTTGAGAACCACCCTGTGATCATTGTGTTTATAGGGGATTGTCTCAACCCATTTAGAAACATTGTCCACCCCCACCAAGATATAAGAGTTACCAAAAGACATTGGGAAAGGTCCCATGAAGTCAATGCCCCATACATCAAAGAGATCAACTATTAGAATGGGGTTCATGGGCATTTGATTTCTTCTTGTAAGCTTCCCGAGCCTTTGGCATCTATCACATCTCCTACACATGGTGTGGGCATCTTTGAAAAGTGATGGCCAACTAAACCCTGATTGCAACACCTTCATGGCTGTTTTCTGAGAGGCAAAGTGGCCTCCACATGCACTTTCATGGCAATGGCTGAGGATTCCTTGTTGCTCTTCTTCAGGGACACACTTCCTTATTATTTGATCTGCACAATACTTGAAAAGGAAAGGCTCTTCCCAATAATAAGAATGAATCTTTGCAAAGAAGTGCTTCTTGTCTTGTGCTTTCCACTCACTTGGAACTTCACTAGTAACTAGATAGTTAGCAATATGAGCATGCCAAGGAGTTTTTGCTAGCAACATAAGTGATTCCTCAGGAAAATCATCATTAATAGGTAAGACATGGGAATTGTGTGCTATAGCCAACCTTGAAAGGTGGTCAGCTACCACATTCTCCACTCCTTTCTTATCTCTGATTTGGAGATCGAACTCTTGTAGTAAAAGAATCCATCTAATCAACCTTGCTTTTGCATCTTGCTTTGTCAATAAATACTTCAAGGCTGAATGGTCAGTGAAAACAATGATGAAAGACCCTACTAGATAAGCACGAAACTTGTCGAAGGCAAACATTACAACTAACAATTCTTTCACTGTAATTGTGTAGTTCCTTTGAGCTTCATTCAATGTCTTGCTTGAATAGTAGATTACATAGGGCTTTCCATCTTCTCTTTGACCAAGCATAGCTCCTATAGCAAAGTCACTGGCATCACACATTACTTCAAAGGGTAGTTGCCAGTTGGGAGCCCTCACTATTGGAGCAGTTGTCAAGAATTGCTTCAGTTGATCAAAACTTCTTTGACATCTTTCATCCCATATAAACTTAGCATCCTTAGCCAAGAGTTCACAAAGAGGCTTTGAAAGCTTAGAGAAATCTTTTATAAACCTTCTGTAGAACCCTGCATGGCCAAGGAATTGCCTTACTCCTTTTATAGTTGTTAGGGATGGCAATTTGACAATAAGTTCCACCTTTGCTTTATCAACTTTAATGCCTTTCTCGGAGATGATATGGCCAAGAACAATTCCTTGATGTATCATGAAATGGCATTTCTCCCAGTTGAGCACCAAGTCCTTTTCAATGCATCTGTTAAGAACCGCTTCCAAGTTGACTAAGCATTCTTCAAATGTACCTCCACATATGGTGATGTCATCCATGAAAACCTCCATAATTTGCTCTACCATATCACTAAAGATACTTAGCATACATTGTTGGAATGTTACAGGTGCATTGCATAAACTAAAAGGCATTCTTCTATAGGCATATGTTCCAAATGGACATTTAAAAGTGGCTTTCTCCTGATCTTCAACATCAATTTCATTTTTGAAAATACCCGGAGTACCCGTCCAAGAAACAATAGAAAGGATGGCTAGAGACTTTCTCCAACACTTGATCAATAAATGGCAACGGAAAATGATATTTCCTTGTCACAGCTTTCAATTTTCTATAATCAATACACACCCTCCAACCTGAAGTGAGGCGTGTAGCAATTTCTTCTCCTTTTTCATTTTGAACCGTAATAATCCCTGACTTCTTTGGTACCACTTGAGTAGGACTTACCCAAGGGCTATCAGATATGGGGTAGATAACACCTGCTTGAAGTAGCTTCAGCACCTCAGCTCGCACCATCTCTTGCCAATGAGGATTCAATCTTCTTTAAGGTTGGCGAATTGGTTTAGCTTCTTCCTCCATGTATATATGATGTGTTCAGACCAAAGGACTGATGCCTTTCAAGTCCGATATTTGCCATCCTATTGCTTTCTTACACCTCTTGAGAACTTCAAGTAGACACTTCTCCTGAGGAGTAGTAAGAGATGAAGATATAACAACAGGGCATTGTTTATTCTCTTCTAGGTATGTATATTTCAACTCCGTGGGCAGAGGCTTCAGATTGAGCTTTGGGGTCTCTTCTTTAGTAGCTTCTTATGCCTGCTCTTTATTAAACAAAGGTAGAATTTCTTCTCTCCTTCTCCAACCTTGTAGAGTAGCAAGCACATCAGAGGCTTCAGGCAACCCTTCTTCAAGATGCCCAAGACTTTCATTCAACTTGTCTTGCATTTTCTTATTACAATACTCCTCCACTAGAGTGTCAATCATGCACACCTCTTCTAGACCTTCTTCTTCTTTCGGAGTGATTAGCTTTTTAGACATATAAAAGATATTGAGCTCTAGTGTCATGTTGCCAAAAGTGAGTTGCATGAGTCCATTCCTACAATTTATAATTGCATTTGAAGTAGCAAGGAATGGCCTTCCAAGGATGATAGGAACATAACTAGTTTCCTTGACAATAGGGTCCGTATCAAGAACAACAAAATCTACTGAATAGTAGAAATTATCAACTTGAACTAAGACATCTTCAATTATCCCCCTTGGAACTATCAACTAGAGATAAAGTGATTGATGTTGGCTTCAATTCACCAAGTCCCAATTGCTTGTAAACAGAGTATGGTAGCAAATTCACACTTGCTCCCAAGTCTAATAAAGTTTTCTCCACTACCTTACCCCAATCATGACTGAAATGGTAGGACATCCCGGATCTTTGTACTTCAAAGGAGACTTGCATTGTATGATAGCACTTACTTGCTCAGTCAAGAAGGCTTTCTTATTCACATTCAACCCTCTTTTGATAGTACATAAGTCCTTTAGGAATTTTGCATATGTTGGAACTTGTTTAATCATATCCAGCAATGGAATGTTGACTTTCACTTGTCTCAATACTTCAAGAATTTCTGATGCATTTTTAATCCCCTTTTTCCCATGCAAAACTTGAGGAAAAGGTGGAGTTGTGTGTTTCTTAAGCATTTCTTCCTTAATAAGTACTTTCTCCTGATTTGCATTCACTGTTGAATCATAGTCCTCTTTCCCTTCACTGGCATCTTTCTTCTTTCCTTTAATTTTCTCCCTCTTCTCTGTCTCTTCTTCTTTTTCCTCTTCCACATGTGGCTTAGGTGTTGGCAACTCAACCTTTTTACCAATTCTTAGGGTGATCAAGGGTTTGACATTTCTCATCTGTGAGGACTCTCCCTCATGAGTTTCCACTTCATGGATACCCTTGGGGTTTTGGTGAGGTTGAGAAGGAAATCTACCCTTCTCTTGCACTATATTCAGGTTAGTGAGCCTTGAGATTAAGTATTGGAGATTATCTATCTTTTGAGATAAGTCATTTTGCATCCCATCCATTCTTTTATTCAATGTATTCTCTACACTGTCAATTCTTTGACTGAGTTGAGCATTGATGGATTTTTGGTCTCCAAAAAAATCTCCCACAACGTTGCTTAGATTCACTATTGCTTGTTCAAGATTTGAAGATTGTTGAGATGGTTGAGCTGGCTATTGGTACTGAGGTGCTCTTGGCTTCCAAGAGAAATTTGGATGGTTCCTCCAACTTGAGTTGTAAGTATTTCCATATGAAGCATTGTTGTTGGGCTTGAATTATCCAATGACATTTGCTTGATCTCTAAACATTTCTCTAGCAGTTGGAATTGTAGGGCACTCCTCCACCAAGTGTTCATAAGATTGACAAATAGGACATGGCTTGACTTGCACTGGTGTTTCAGCAACAACTTGCACTTCATGTATCTTTTTCAGTTCTAGCTCCTCTAATCTTCTTGTCATAGCTGCAAACTTTGCTTTCATATCAACATCTTCATTCAAGGTGTACATCCCAGCCTTAGCATTGAAAGCATTCGGTTAAGACTTCATCTTCCCCACTTCTCCTTTGTTTGGTTCATCCCATCCCCTTGAAACTTCAGCCACATAACTCAAGAAATCCATGGCTTCCTCCGGATTCTTACTCATGAAATCTCCTCCACACATTGTTTTAAGGAGTTGCTTCATTGAGGAAGACATCCCATCATAAAAGTAACTCACCAATAGCCATGTATCAAAACCATGGTGAGGACAAGCATTGATGGCTTCTATGTATCTTTCCCCACACTCATAGAATTTCTCATTCTCTTTAGCTGAGAAGTTTGAAATTTGCCTTTTCAAGCCATTTGTTCTGTGAGTAGGGAAAAACTTCTTGAGGAATTCAGCTTGTAAATGAGACCAAGTACGGATACTCCTTGGCCTTAAAGAATTAAGCCAAATCTTGGCCCTATCCTTTAAAGTAAAAACAGATAACTTAAGCCTCATCAAATCGATTGAAGCTCCCCCCTCTTGGAATGTATTACAAACATCTTCAAATTCCTTGATATGTGCATAGGGATTCTCACTTTCCATCCCATGGAAAGTTGGTAGAAGTGGAACAATACATGGTCTGATCACTAGCTACTCTGTAGGGCCCTATACATGATGGTGCACTTATACGAGGTGGATGCATGCGGTCCCTCATTGATCTGAATGCATTGGGATTGTTCTGGTGACCATGGTGACTATGCTAATCTTTAGGTGTAGCTTCCATGATATTCAAGCTCAATTCCAATTCCTTGTTATGAGGTGTTTCACGTTTCACAAGCCTTCCTCCACTCTCTTGTATCCAATTTGGCATACACAACTAGTATCAACTGTAACAAAAACAAAAACAAAAGAAACCAAAAGAAAACAAGACTACAAAAAGACTAAGATTAACTAAAACTGAATTAAAAGATATGTTAGAATGTGAATAAGTAAAAGAAATGATTAAAAAAGTTAGTAAAATGAAAGAAAAATCACCAAACTTGTGATGAAAATCACAAGTACTCTAAAATAATATCACTGTGAAGTTGGCACCTTCCTCGGTAGTGGCGCCATTTGATTGCAGGCCTAGCTGGTGTACCTTGAGTTTAGCCCTCAGACAGGAGTAATCAACAAAATTTATAACCTATATCACCATGTGCTAGGATAGCCTCGGCTAATATAGCATAGTGGCTCTAGGATCGTTCACCGGGAAGGGTTTTCAACTTACAACCAATACTAATTCAAAGTTGAATTGATGGTTTTTCATTTCAAGGTTAGCTTCAAAAGAAAACATAAACTTTAGTTGAA
Organism: Vitis x doaniana; assembly: GCA_030345155.1. Classification (NCBI taxonomy): domain Eukaryota; kingdom Viridiplantae; phylum Streptophyta; class Magnoliopsida; order Vitales; family Vitaceae; genus Vitis; species Vitis x doaniana. Next base: position 10,189,959 of record CP128323.1, read on the forward strand.
AAAGGATTGGTTTTAATCTAACTAAAGAGAAAGTAATGGGAATTACTTATAAAGAAAAGTGTTTCTTGGAATTTTAGGATCACTGGGGTCAGCCTCCTCATGCAAAAACAGAGTTCCGGTCACTTGAATCTTTTCCTTGCATTAGAGAATTAACATATAATTAATTCTCTAACTGGTGTTGTACAGATGCTTCCCTTTTATGGATTAAAACACTAAATCCCTCTCACTGATTCATCTTGCAATGGCTTGTGCCTCTCACCTAGCATTTAGCATTCAAGGTGATTCTTAACCTTGGATTTCCCTTCTCAAGCTCGCAAGAGATAACTAATGGATGTCTCCTTAGAATCCAAAAGCTTACCAAGTGTTGGCAATTCTAGAAAATCCTACCTTCAAATCACCTCCCAAAAGCTTGTAAGAGGTAAACTAGTGCATCTCAATGGACGGAGATCACTTGCCTTACCAAGTGTTGGCTCAGGTGAGTTAAAGGCGTTTTAAGTTAACTAAAAACATAGAAACCATTAACGGGTCACACCTTCTCTTCATTAACAACTGAAACAACAAAACTACCAATTCTTGTACTCGAGACCTTACCCAGCTACCTTAGCTCCAAGAGACAAAAATCCTAGCCACTCATTCTCTGAGGAAACATCCTCAGAGCTTGTTTGGCTAGTAAGAAAAATACAATCAAAATGATTAGGTAAGGCAGAGCAAAGCTCTGTATTTTACTTCCTTCAGAACTATACAAAAGTTGTCTCTGAGAACAAGCTCCCGAGATATATATGTATAATGAAAATTACAACCAATATATATGAGGTTATTCACCCTTTGTTCTTACTTAATAACTAAGGAATCATATGATTGGTGGATTACAAGGAGAAAATGGGGATTTAAACATCAAATATCTGAAGAAAAAAAAAATCTAAAAGTGTCGGTCGCAAATATCTGGAAGCACTCAGGAGGATTTCGTAGGCATGCAAGATGGCTGCGAAATTTCATAAGCTGAAGGTCTCCATTTTGTAGCCAAAGGCTATCACCTTATGATTTCGCAGCCAAAGGCTGATTTCACAGCCTGCCAAATTGGTTTTCAGCTTGGTGTGATTGGCTTCCAATGGCTATAACTTCTTCATTTCAGCTCCGAATCATACACTATTTGAAGCGTTGGATTGATGACTTCCTGAGATTCAAAATGAAATATAGTATGCATGAAATGGAATCTAGAAAGTGCTCCAAAAGTGTCCAACAGTTGCTGTCCTCTTGAATTCTTCATGTTAGATTTCTCTCTTTGCTTTCCCTCGTTGCATTCATGATTTGCTTTTGGCAAAGGATTATAAAGCTTCAAAGCTTGGATTCTTCATGTTAATGAGCTTCCAATTGCTTTGCCATGGATTCCATAAAACTCTCTTCAATCTTGGATTGCTTTGGTGATCAAATTACTATCAAAAGCACCAAAACTTATACAAATTTGATTAGAAACGATTGCAAAGGTCCTTAATATGCTAATTGAGTTAAAAGGTAATAACTACTACTCAAAAGTGTTTAAAAGAGTTAATTACAAGCTACAAAATAACACTTTTTGAGTAGTAATCAAAGACCTAGAGTGGCTAATGTCATATAGCCCTAAGTTGTTTATAGCATCTAAACTCATGAGCTCATAACTCAGAGTCTTTCATGCAAAGTTGTTCATTGCATCAAAGGCCTTGAGCTCACGACCCAGAGTTGTTCATGCATCGATAACTCTGAGTTGTTTATAGGATCTAAAGCCTTGAGGTCATGACATAGATTCATTCATGTCAACCAGAGCCCAATGTTCTTTATATCATTTAGAGCCCTAAGCTCACAACTAAGAGTATCCTATGTTACAATCCTTCAAGTCACGATCCTTAGATGTTGATAACAACTAGAGTCTTGAGGTCACGATCGAGAGTTGTTCATGTCAACCATAACCCTGAGTTATTCATAGTATCTACAACGCTGAGCTCATGACTCATAGTTTTTTATGTCATTCACAACTCTATGTTGTTCATAGCATCAAGAGCCCTCAACTCATGACAAAGAGTCATTCATCTTAACCATAGCCCAAATCTATTTATAGCATCTAAAGCCCTGAGTTCACGATCTAGAGTACCTCATGTCTTCAACAACCCTAAGCTATTAATAGGATCTACATCTTGAAGCTGATGACTCGAAGTCGGTCATGTCAACCACAACCCAGAGTTGTTCATAGCATTTAAAGCCCTAAGCTCAAGACCTAGAGTGACTAATGTCATCCACAAACTTGAGTTGTTCATAGCATCTAAAGCCATGAGATCACAACTTGGAGTCTTTCATGCCAAGCATATACTAAGGTTGTTCATTGCATCTAGGGCCCTCAGCTCACGACCCAGAATTATTCATGTAATCCACAACTCTCAGCTATTTATAGCATCTAAAGCCTTGAGCTCATGACACAAATTCATTCATGTGAACCACAACCCAATTTTGTTCATAGCATTTAAGGCCCTAAGTTCACAACCTAGAGTATCTCATGTTATACACAACCCTTAGTTGTTCATAGAAACTAGACCCTTGATCTCACAATCGAGAGTCATTCTTGTCAACCATCACCCTGAGTCGTTCATAGTATTTACAACGCAAAGCTCATGACTCGTAGTCTTTCATGTCATTGACAACACTAAGTTATTCATAACATCAAGAACACTAGGCTCACAAGCTGGAGTCGTTCATCTCAACCATAGCTTAAAGTTGTTCATAGCATCTAGAGCCCTTAGCTCACAACCCAGAGTACCTCATGTCTTTCATAACCCTAAGCTATTAATACCATCCAGAGCTTGGATCTCATGAGTGGGAGTCATTTATGTCAACCACAACCCAGAGTTGTTCATAGCATTTAAAGCCCTGAGCTAAGGACCTAGAGTGGCTAATGTCATCCATAGCCCTGAGTTATTCCTAACATCTAAAGTTAAGAGCTCACAACTCGGAGTCTTTCATGCCAAGCATAACCTTGAGTTGTTCATTGCATCTAGGGCATTGAGCTCAGAACCCAAAGTTGTTCATGTCATCCAAAACTCTGATCTGTTCATAGCATCTAGAGCCCTAAGTTCATGACAAAGATTCATTCATGTCAATCACGACCCAACGTTGTTCATAGCATTTAGAGCCTTGAGCTCACAACCAAGAGTATCCCATGTAATGCACAACCCTTTGTTTTTCATAGCAACTAAAGCCTTGAGCTCATGATCGAGAGTCGTTCATGTAAACCATAACCCTTAGTTATTCATAGTATTTACAATGCTGAGCTTAAAACTCGTAGTTTTTTATGTCATTGATAGCTCTATGTTTTTCATAGCATTAAGAGCCCTGAGCTCACGTCCTAGAGTCATTCATCTCAACCATAGCCCAAATCTATTCATAGCATCTAAAGCCTTGAGCTCACGACCTACAGTACCTCATGTCTTCCACAACCCTAAGATATTAATAGCATCTAGATCTTGGAGCTCATGACTCGGAGTCTTTCATGTCAATCACAACCCAGAGCTGTTCATAGGACTTACAACCTTGAGCTCAAGAACTAGAGTGGATAATGTGGTCCACAACTGATTACTACCAAAAAGTGCTATTTTGTAGACCTAATTATAATGGTTTTAAGCACCTTTGTGTAGTAATCATATTCATTTAACCCAATTAATTCATTAAGGTCCTTTGTAATTGGTTTTAACCATTTTTGTGGCAAGTTTACATGTTTATATCAGCTTATGAATCAATTCAAGCATGCCAAATGATAGAGGAGCTACTTAGACAAGCCAACAAAAGGAGAGAAGCAAAGAGAAGCAAAGAAAAGCAAAAGAGAAGCAAAGAGAAGCAAGGAGGAAATCTGAGGACAGCAGCTGCAGTGTTCTTTGGCACTTTTGGAGCACTTCCCGAAGTCCATTTTCTATATGCTATATTTTGTTTCAAAGCTCAAGAAGTCAAGAATCCAACGCTTCAAACCGTGCATGATTTAGAGCTGAAACGAGGAAGTTATGACCTTCGGAAGAAAACGGCTCCAGGTGTGCGAAAATTTCGCACACCTTCTGAATGGTGTGCGAATTTCGCACACCTGTGCGAAATCTCCTCTGAATGGTGTGCGAATTTCGCACACCTGTGCGAAACCTCCCCTGTTTTGCCGACTCCACATGAGATCTTTTCTTTTTAGATATTTTTGTATAAATTTCCATTCTTCTCCTTGTAATCCACCAAACATAAGATTTCTTAGCTAAGAAGGATGGAAAAGCTTCTCTATTTATACTCCTTTGCATCCGTTGATGGAAGGTATGTAAGATATATGTAAAGCTTGTTTTTTCTCTTCTCCGGTTCTTCCCCATTTCTATTTTCTTAGTAGCCAAACATCCTTGGTGGATGAAATCCCCAAGGATGAGAGGCTAACCTTTTAAGTTTCTCAAAGTATGGATGTTATGTGATGGCTTGGATGCATTCCCATGGAAATTTCTCACACCCGGAAGGTAAGGTAGTCGTTTTTCATTAATGGTTCATTAATGCAAAGTTTAGTTTTTATTTCCATTAGACAACTTCCAATGGCCAATACTTGATAAGCTTTTGGATTTCTATCCATTAGTTATCTCCTACGAGCTATTGGAAGGTGAGGTTTTCAATTCCAAGTTTTGCATTAATCCATTAGAACCAATTTCAATGGCCATTGAAAGGTGAGTTTATCACCCGGAATGACTTTGAGTTGCCAATATTTGGTAAGCTTTTGGCTTTAGACCATTAGTTATCTCTTACGAGCCATTCAAAGGAAGTCTAAGGTGAATAACCATTGATGAAATTCACTACCATCTGTTTTGCCATTTTAAAGGATTAAAACTTGATTTGCTAAATCCATACCGGTTCGGGAAGCAAGCATCACCATAGTTGCAACCCCAACGCGAGGAGCCTATCCTGAGATTTCCAATGTGCATAAGAGCCAGAGCATAGCTATCCTATCTTTGAGAAACTTGTTTTTACACCCTTTCATTTTAGTCTTTAATGTTAGCTTAAATTAGTTTAAATCTTTCTAAAACATTTACATTTTCTTTTAAAGCTAACATCCATAAGAAAATCACCTATTTTCCTAATTTGAATATCACTTGTGTTTGCGAAAACCCTTCCCAGTGAAGGATCCTAGAACCACTATGTTATAGTAGCTTGGCTACTTTAGTAATAGTATTTAAGGTATAAATTTTGTTGATACGCCTTTAAAGCTAAGCTACCATGAGTCGCATCAACAACCTTGAGTTGTTCATAGCATCTAGACCCATGAGCTCACAAATTAGAGTCTTTCATGCCAAGCATAGCCTAGAGTTGTTCATTGCATTTAGGGCCCTCAGTTCATGACCCAGAATTGTTCATGTAATTTACAACTCTGAGCTATTTATAACATTTAAATCCCTGAGCTCATGACATAGATTAATTCATGTGAACCACAACCCAATGTTGTTCATAGCATTTAAGGCCCTAAGCTCACAACCAAGAATATCCCATGTTATACATAACCCTTAGTTGTTCATAGAACCTAGACCCTTGAGCTCACAATCAAGAGTCATTCTTGTCAACCATCACCCTAAGTTGTTCATAGTATTTACATCGCAAAGCTCATTACTCGTGATCTTTCATGTGATTACTACTCAAAAAGTGTTATTTTATAGTTTGTAGTTAACTCTTTTAAACACTTTTGAGTAGTAGTTATTACCTTTTAACTCAATTGACATGTTAAGGACCCTTGCAATCGTTTCTAATCAAATTGTGTTAAGTTTTGGTGTTTTTGATAACTTTTTTATCACCAAAGCAATCGAAGATTGAGGAAGAGCTCTGTATAATCCATGACAAAGAAAATGGAAGCTCATTTACAAGAAGAATCCAAGCTTTGGAACTTTTTAGTCCTTTGTCAAAGGCCAAATCAAGAATGCAAGGAGGAAAAACAGAGAGATGAATCTAACATGAAGAAATTCAAGCGGAGACCAGTGACTACATGCCTAGCTAGTGTACCTTGAGTTTGGTCCTCAGACAGGAGTAATCAACAAAATTTTTAACCTATATCACCATGCACTAGGATAGCCTTAGCTAATATAGCATAGTGGCTCTAGGATCGTTCATTGGGAAGGGTTTTCAACTTACAACTGATACCAATTCAAAGTTGAATTGGTGCTTTTTCATTTCAAGGTTAGCTTTAAAAGAAAACATAAACTTTGGTTGAAAAATGATTGATTTTAAGCTAACTAAAAAGAAAATAATGGGAATTACTTATAAAGAAAAGCGTTTCTTGGAGTTTTAGGACCACTGGGGTCAGGTTCCTCATGCAAAAACAGAGTTTCGGTCACTTGAATCTTTTCCTCGCATTAAAGAATTAACATATAGTTAATTCTCTAACCGGTGTTGTACAGATGTTTCCCTTTTATGGATTCAAACACTAAATCCCTCTCACTGATTCATCTTGCAATGGCTCGTGCCTCTCACCTAGCATTTGTCATTCAAGGTGATCATTAACTTTGGACTTCCCTTCTCAAGCTCGCAAGAGATAACTAATGGATGTATTCTTAGAGTCCAAAAGCTTACCAAGTGTTGGCAATTCTAGAAAATCCAACCTTCAAGTCACCTCCCAAAGGCTCGCAAGAGGTAAACTAGTGCATCTCAATGGACGAAGATCACTTGCCTACCAAGTGTTGGCCTAGGTGAATTAAAGGCGTTTTAAGTTAACTAAAAACATAGAAACCATTAACGGGTCACACTTTCTCTTCATTCACAACTGAAACAACAAAACTACCAATTCTTGTATGTGGGACCTTACCCGGCTACCTTATCTCCAAGAGACCAAAAGTCTAGCCACTCATTCTCTGAGGAAACATCCTCAAAGCTTGTTTGGCTAGTAAGAAAAATACAATCAAAGCGAGTAGGTAAGGTAGAGCAAAGCTCTGTATTTTACTTCTTTCAAAACTATACAAAAAGTGTCTCTAAGAACAAGCTCCCGAGAGATGTCTGTGTTGAAAATTACAAACAATATATATATGGTTATTCACCCTTTTGTTCTTACTTAATAACTAAGGAATCCTATAATTGGTGGATTACAAGGAGAAAATGGGGATTTAAACATCAAATATCTGAAGAAAAAAATCTAAAAGTGTCGGTCACAAATATCTGGAAGCACTCAGGAGGATTTCGCAGGTATGCAAGATGGCTATGAAATTTTGCAAGCTGAAGGTCACCATTTCGCAGCCATCACCTTGTGATTTCACAGCCTACAAAATTGGCCTTCAGCTTGGTGTGATTGGCTTCCAATGGTTATAACTTCTTTATTTCAACTCTAATTTGTGTACTGTTTAAAGCATTGGATTGATGACTTCCCAAGCTTCGAAACGACATATAGTATGCATAAATTGAGCTCCACGAAGTGCTCCAAAAGTGTCCAATAGTTGCTGTCCTCTTGAATTCTTCATGTTAGATTTCTCTCTTTGGTTTCTCTCCTTGCATTCATGATTTGCTTATGGAAAAGGACTACAAAGCTTCAAAGCTTTGGTTCTTCATGTTAATGAGCTTCCAATTACTTTGCCATGTATTCCATAGAACTCTCCTCAATCTTGGATTGCTTTGGTGATCAAATTACCATAAAAAACACCAAAACTTACACAATTTAATTAGAAATGATTGCAAGGGTCCTTAACATGCCAATTGAGTTAAAAGGTAATAACTACTACTCAAAAGTGTTTAAAAGAGTTAATTACAAGGTACAAAATAACACTTTTTGAGCAGTAATCACTCCCCCCAACTGACATATTGCTAGTCCCTTAGCAATAAAGGAGAGAAAAAGTAAACTAAACAGTAATATACTTTACAAAATCATGCTGATCACTTCAAAAATATTTTTAAGTGGCATGATGATCAAACTCTCACATAGAACATTAAAGAAATATAAAACTCCAATTTCAAAAAGAGTTATCAAATACTTTACCTAATCACAATTCATAAAGAGAAGGCATTATGCAAATTGAAGCTTTAAAATCATTTCCACTTCCAAAGGACCAAACCTTACTCTTCCACTAAAATCTAAGTGTTACTTGATAGCTTCCGAATATAGTATGCTGAACTAATCTCTCCCCCCAACCTAGTTCTTTTTCAACACTTAGCAAACTGACAAAATTTAATAGGCTAAGAACGCACCCTTTTATTTCACAATTTTTTTCTTGTAGGAGTACAAGGCTTAAAGGTATTATTTTCTAAATTGTCCATGTAACGGGGGTCCATCGATGACTCCCAACCAATTAAGGTTTAGGGCATCAAGCTTTAAGGATCTTTCAACCACTAACTCCTCGAATTTTACCCCGGACTTTTGAAAATGAAATTTTAATACCCAAGCACCTACAGTATGTTAAACTCCACCTATTCACCCTTGTAACAAGCATTGAGGTTGGTGACTTCCAACCAATTGATTACTACTCAAAAAGTTCTATTTGATAGCTTGTAATTAATCCTTTTAAACACTTTTGAGTAGTAGTTATTGCCTTTTAACCCAATTAACATGTTAAGGACCCTTGCAATCAATTCTAATCAAATTGTGTAAGTTTTGGTGTTTTTGTTAGTAATTTGATCACCAAAGCAATCCAAGATTGAGGAGAGTTGTTTGGAATCCATGGCAAAGCAATGGAAAGAGCAGAAGCATGAAGAACCAAAGCTTTGAAGTCCTTTTCCATAAGCAAATCCGGAATGCAAGGAGGGGAAGCAAAGAGAAATCAGTCATGAAGTAGTCTTGATGACAGTCATGTCAGCCACTTTTGGAGCACTTCCTGAAGTCCATTTTCTACATGCTATACGTCATTTTAAAGCTTAGGAAGTCAACAATCCAATGCTTCAAATGGTGCACAATTTGGAGTCGAAATGAGGAAGTTACAGCCGTTGGAAGCCGATCACTCCAAGCTGAAGGAAGATTTTGCAAAGTGTTGCGAAATCACCCTTTTGTTGCAAGATATTTCGCAGCCTTTTTGCACAGTGCTGTGAATTCCCCCTGAAGTTTCATGTCACGTTGGAAGCTGATAGCTGCAAGCTGGAAGACCACTTCGCAGCGGTGTGAAACCAACCGGTTGCTGCGAAGTAATTTCGCAGCCCTTTTTGTTCATCTGCGAAATCTCGCAGACCTCATTTTCACCTGCGAAATGGCCCCTAGAGCTTCCCGATATTTGTGACCAACTCTCTGAGATATTTTTCTTTAGATTTTTGTTGTATAAATCCCCAAACTCTCCTCGTAAGCCACCAATTATAGGATTCCTTAGCTTTTAAGTTAGGAAAAAGACCAAATATCCATGTAATAGCTATTATTGTAATGTTCATATAAATAGAGCCCGAAGAGCCTGTTCTGAGGGTGATGAACCTTTTGTAAGAATTAGAAAGAAAGGAAAATATAGAGCTTGAGCTCTGCCTTACCTGATCAATTTGATTGTATTTTTCATTTTTCTAGTTATGCATTCTCTGAGGAAGCTTCCCCAGAGAATGAGTAACTAAACCTTTAGTTCCTTGGAGTTAAGGTGGCCGGGAAAGGTTCCAAGTGCAAGAATTAGCAGCTCTGTGGTTTCAGCTATAAATGAAGAGAAAAGTATGTCCCGTTAATGGTTTCTATATTTTTAGTTAACTTAAAACGTCTTGGAGTCACCTGGGCCAACACTTGGTAAGGCAAGTGATCTCCGTCCATGGAGATGCACTAGTTTACCCCTTGCAAGACTTTGGGAGGTGACTTGAAGGTAGGATTTTCTAGAATTGCCAACACTTGGTAAGCTTTTGGACTCCAAGGAGACATCCATTAGTTATCTCTTGCGAGCTTGAGAAGGGAAATCCAAGGTTAAGGATCACCTTGAATGGTGAAGGCTAAGTGAGAGGCTCGAACCGTTGCAAGTTGCATCAGTGAGAGGGAATTAGAGCTGAAACCCAATTAAGGGATGCATTTGTACAACACTGATTAGGGAATTGACTTTATGTTAATTCTCTAATGCGAGGAAAATGAACCAACTGACCGGAGCTATGTTTTTGCATGAGGAACCTCCCCTGTGGACCTAAATCTCCAAGGAATGTTTTTCTCTTAAGTAATTTCCATTACTTGCTGTGCCATTAGTCTAAATCTAACCCTTTTTTAATCAAAGTTTGTGTTTTATTTCTTAATCTAATCTTGAAATGAAACAGCACCAATTTACTTTGAATTGGTATCATTTTCAATTTGAAAACCCTTCCCAGTGAACGATCCTAGAGCCACTATGCTATAGTAGCTTTGTCTTTGCTACCCTAGTTCATGGTGTAATAGGTTATAAATTTTGTTGATTACTCCCTCAATCAAGGAGCACCAGCTGGACACGAATCAGCCAAGACACCAATTGGGCACGAATCAAATGGCGTCGTTGCCGGGAAAGGTGTTAAGTTTACAGTGATACTATTTTTGAGTACTTGTGATTTTCATCACAAGTTTGGTAACGTTTCTTTTGCTTTATTAATTTTTATTTTCTTTCCTTTCTGCTTAAGTTTTATTTTGCTTTTAGCTTTTGCAGCCCTGTTTTCTTTTGTTGTCCTTTATTTTCATTTTAGTTACAGATAGATACTAGTTGTGTATGCCAAAGTGGATACAAGGCAGTGGAGGAAGGCTTGTTAAATGTGATACACCTCATAATAAGGAATTGGAACTGAGCTTGAATATCATGGAAACTACACCTGAAGATCAGCATAGTCACCAAGGTCGTCAAGACAATCTCAATGAATTTAGATCAATGAGGGACCGCATGCATCCACCTCGTATGAGTGCACCATCATGTATAATACCTCATACAGAGCAGCTAGTGATTAGGCCGTATATTGTTCCACTTCTACTAACTTTCCATGGGATGGAAAGTGAGAATCCCTACACACATATTAAGGAATTTGAAGAAGTTTGTAATACATTCCAAGAGGAAGGAGCTTCAATTGATTTGATGAGGCTTAAGTTATTTCCTTTTACTTTAAAGGATAAAGCCAAAATTTGGCTTAATTCTTTAAGGCCAAGGAGTATCCGTACTTGGACTGACTTACAAGCTGAATTCCTTAAGAAATTCTTTTCCACTCATAGAACAAATGGCTTGAAAAGACAAATTTCTAATTTCTCAGCTAAAGAGAATGAGAAATTCTATGAGTGTTGGGAAAGATATATGGAAGCTATAAATGCTTATCCTCACCATGGTTTTGATACTTGGCTATTGGTGAGCTATTTTTATGATGGGATGTCATCCTCAATGAAGCAACTCCTGGAGACAATGTGTGGAGGAGATTTCATGAGCAAAAATCCGGAGGAAGCTATGGATTTTTTGAATTATGTAGCTGAAGTTTCAAGGGGATGGGATGAACCGATCAAAGGAGAAGTGGGAAAGATGAAGTCTCAACTGAGTGCTTTCAATGCTAAGGCTGGGATGTATACCTTGAAAGAAGATGATGATATGAAAGCAAAGTTTGCAGCTATGACAAGAAGATTAGAGGAGCTGGAACTAAAAAAAATGCATGAAGTGCAAGCTGTTGCTGAAGCACCAGTGCAAGTGAAGCTCTGTCCTAATTGTCAATCATATGAACACTTAGTGGAGGAATGCCCTGCAAGTTCGGCTGAAAGGGAAATGTTTGGAGATCAAGCAAATGTTGTTAGACAATTCAAGCCCAATAACAATGCAACCTATGGAAATACTTACAACTCAAGTTGGAGGAATCATCTAAATTTTTCATGGAAGCCTAGAGCACCTCAGTACCAACAGCCAGATCAAGCATCTCGACAATCTTCAAGTCTTGAACAAGCCATAGTGAATCTCAGCAAGGTAGTGGGAGATTTTGTTGGAGACCAAAAAGCCATCAATGCTCAACTTAATCAAAGAATTGACAAAGTGGAGAGTACTCTGAACAAAAGGATGGATGGAATGCAGAATGATATAACCCAAAAGATAGATAATCTCCAATACTCAATATCAAGGCTTACAAATTTGAACACAGTGCAAGAAAAGGGAAGATTTCCTTCTCAACCCCACCAAAACCCCAAGGGTGTCCATGAAGTGGAAAGCCATGAGGGAGAATCATCACAGATGAAAGATGTCAAAGCCTTGATCACTCTAAGGAGTGGTAAAAAAATTGAGAAGCCACCACCTAAGCCACCTGTTGCGGAAGAAGAGGAGACAATGAAAGGGGAGGAAATGGAAGACAGAAAGGGAGAGATCAGTGGAAAGAAAGAGAACTATGAATCACCAATGAATGCTAATCCAGAGAAGGAAATTCTGAAGGAAGAAATGCTGAAGAAATCAACTTCTTCGCCTTTTCCTCAAGCATTGCATGGGAAAAAGGGGATTAGAAATGCATCTGAAATTCTTGAGGTATTGAGTCAAGTTAAAGTCAATATCCCATTGTTGGATATGATTAAACAAGTTCCAACATATGCAAAATTTCTAAAGGACCTATGTACTATCAAAAGAGGGTTAACTGTGAGTAAGAAAGCCTTCTTGACTGAGCAAGTAAGTGCAATCTTACAATGTAAGTCTCCTTTAAAGTACAAAGATCCGGGAAGTCCTACCATTTCAGTTATGATTGGAGGAAAGGTAGTGGAGAAAGCTTTGTTAGATTTGGGAGCAAGTGTGAATTTGCTTCCATATTCTGTCTACAAGCAATTAGGACTTGGTGAGTTGAAGCCAACAACAATCACTCTATCTCTAGCAGATAGATCAGTAAAAATTCCCAGAGGGGTAATTGAGGATGTTTTGGTTCAAGTTGATAATTTCTACTATCCGGTGGATTTTATTGTTCTTGATACGGATCCAACTGTAAAGGAAGCTAATTTAGTTCCTATCATCCTTGGAAGGTCATTCCTTGCTACCTCAAATACAATCATCAACTGTAAGAATGGGCTCATGCAACTCACTTTTAGCAATATGACACTTGATCTCAACATTTTCTATATGTCTAAAAAGCAAATCACTCCGGAAGAAGAAGAGGGTCCAGAAGAGGTGTGCATTATTGACACTCTAGTGGAGGAGCACTGTAATCAGAATATGCAGGACAAGCTGAATGAAAGTCTTGTGGATTTTGATGAAGGTTTGTCTGAACCCCCTAATGTGCTTGCTACTTTACAAAGTTGGAGGAGGATAGAAGAGATTCTACCTTTGTTCAATAAAGAAGAAGGAGCAGATGCTAAAAAAGAAATTCCAAAACTCAATTTGAAGCCTCTGCCCGTGGAGCTGAAATATACATATCTTGAGGAAAATAATCAATGTCCTGTCATAATATCTTCATCTCTGACCAGTCATCAAGAGAAGTGTTTATTCGAAGTTCTCAAGAGGTGTAAGAAGGCAATAGGATGGCAAATATCTGATTTGAAAGGCATTAGTCCTTTAGTTTGCACGCATCATATTTATATGGAAGAGGAAGCTAAGTCGATTCGTCAATTGCAAAGAAGATTGAATCCTCATTTACAAGAGGTTGTGCGAGCTGAGGTGCTGAAGCTACTTCAAGCAGGTATTATTTACCCTATATCTGATAGTTCTTGGGTGAGTCCTACTCAAGTGGTACCAAAGAAGTCAGGGATTACTGTGGTTTAGAATGAAGAAGGAGAAGAAATTACTACACGCCTTACTTCAGGGTGGAGGGTGTGTATTGACTATAGAAAGCTGAATGCAGTAACCAGGAAATATCATTTTCCATTGCCATTTATCGATCAAGTGTTGGAGAGAGTCTCTGGCCATCCGTTCTACTGTTTCTTGGACAGGTATTCAGGGTATTTTCAAATTGAAATTGATGTGGAAGATCAGGAAAAGACCACTTTTACATGTCCATTTGGAACATATGCTTATAGAAGAATGCCTTTTTACATGAATGACTTTAGGTCATGAACTTAGGGCTCTAGATGCTATGAATAGATCAAGTTTATGGTGGACATCAACAACTTCGGGTCATGAGCTTAGGGCTCTAGATGCTATGAACAACTCAAGGTTGTGGATGACATGAACTACTTTGGGTTTGAAGTTTAGGCCTCTAGATGTTATGAATAGCTCAGGGCCATCAATGACATGAATAATTGTGAGTAGTTTGCTCTAGGCTCTAGATGCTATAACAACTAAGGGTTATGGTGGACATGAATGACTTCGGGTCATGAGCTCAAGGCTTCAAATGGTACAAAAGTCAGGGTTAGGGATGACATGAACGAATCCAGGTAGTGATTTGAGGCCTCTAGATTTTATCAAAATCTTAAGGTTATAGATGACATGAAAGATTTTAGGTCATGGGCTTAGGGGTCTAAATGTTATGAGCAGCTTAGGGTTATTGATGACATGAATGACTCTAGGTCATGTAGTTAGGGCTCTACATGTTATGAACAGCTCAAAGTTATGGATGATATGTGCCACTCTAGGTCATGAGCTCAAGGCTATGGATGCTTTGAACAACTAAGCATTGTGAATGATATGAATGACTTGATAATTTGTGAGCTAAGACCTTTAGATGTTATGAGCACCTTAGGGTTGTGAATGATATGAATGATTTTGCGTCATGAGCTAAGGGTGGTAGATGACATGAATGACTCTAAGTTGTGAGCTCATGACTCAAGACACTGTGAAAAACTCAAGGTTGTGGTTGACATGAACGACTTTAGGTTGTGAGCTCAAGGCTTAGGATGCTATGAGAAGCTCAGAGTTGTAGATGATATGAACGACTCGAGATCCCATGAACTAAGGCCACAAGATACTATGAACAACTTAGAGCTATTGGTATTATGAACAATTCTTGGTTATGATCTTATGGCTCTAGTTTCTATGAATAGCTCAGGGTTGTGGATAACATAACAATTTCGGGTTGTGAGCTCACAACTTTAGATGCTATGAATAACCCAAGGCTTATGATGACATGAACCACTTTGGGTCATGGGTTAGAGGTCTAAATGCTATAAATGGCTTAGGGCTGTTAATGACATGAACAATTCCGAGTCATGTGCTTAGAGCTCTAGATGGTATGAACAGCTCAAGCCTATGGATGATATATACCACTTTAGATTGTGAGCTCAAGGGTATGGATGCTTTGAACAACTCAACATTGTGGATGATATTGATGACTAGGGATCCCATGAGCTTAAGCCTCTAGATGCTATGAGCAGCTCAGAGCTATGGATGATATGAATGACTCTATGTCATGAGCTTAGGGCTATGGATAACATGAACAACTCTAGGTCATAAGCTCACAACTCAAGATACTATGAACACCTCAAGGTTGTGGTTGACATGAATGAGTTTGGGCCATGAGCTTAGGGCTTTAAATGCTATGATCAACTCTGAGTTATGGATGATATGAACAACTTAAGATCCCATCAACTCAAGGTTTAAGATATCATAAATAGCTCAGGGCTATGGATCACATGAGCAACTTTGGGTCATGAGCTCAGTGTTTTAAATGCAATGAACAACTATGGGTTATGGTTGACATGAATGACTCTAGTTCGTGAGCTTAGGGCTTATAATACTATGAACAACTTAGAGCTATGGTTGACACGAATGATTCTGGGTCAAGAGCTCAGGGTTCTAAATGAAATGAGCAACTCAAGGTTGTGGATGACGTGAGTCACTCTTGGTCATGAGCTCAGGCTTTAGATGCTATGAACAACTCTTTGTTGTGGTTGACATGAACGACTCGAGGTCGTGATCACAGGGCTCTAGATGTTATGAATAGCTCAGAGCTATGGATTACATGAGCTACTTTGGGTCGTGAGCTTAGGGATCTAGATGCAATGAATAACCCTAGGCTATGATGGACATGAATGACTCCGGGTCGTGAGCTTAGGGCCCTAGATACTATGTACACGTTAGGGTTGTTGATGACACCAAAGACTTCGGGTCTTGAGCTAACAGCTCTAGATGCTATGAATAGCTCAGGGTTGTTGATGACATGAACGACTTAGATTCGTGAGCTCAGTGCTCTAGATGCTATGAATAGCTCAGGTTTATGGTTTACATGAATGACTTTAGGTCATGAACTCAGGGCTTTAGATGTTATGAATAGCTCAGGGTCGTGGATGACATGAGCTACTCTAGGTCATGAGATCAGGGCTCTAGGTGCTATAAACAACTCTGACATATGGTTGACATGAATGGCTTTGGGTCATGAGGTTAGGGCTCTAGATACTTTGCATAGCTTTGGGCTATGATTCACATGAATGACTCTGGGTTATGAGCTGAGAGCCTTAGATGCTATGAACAGCTAAGTGTTGTCAATGCCATGAAAGACTTTAGGTCATGAGCTTTGATTACTACTCAAAAAGTGCTATTTGATAGCTTGTAATTAACTCTTTTAAACACTTTTAAGTATTAGTTATTACCTTTTAACTCAATTAACATGTTAAGGGCCTTTGCAATCATTTCTAATCAAATTGTGTAAGTTTTGGTGTCTTTGTTAGTAATTTGATCACCAAAGCAATTCAAGATTGAGGAGAGTTCTTAGGAATCCATGGCAAAGCAATGGAAAGCTTAGAAACATGAAAAACCAAAGCTTTAAAGCTTTATAGTCCTTTTCCATAAGCAAATCCAGAATGCAAGGAGGGAAAGCAAAGAGAGAAATCTACCATGAAGCATTCTAGAGGACAGCCACTGTTAGCCACTTTTGGAGTACTTCTTAGAGCTTAAATTATGCATACTATATGTCGTTTCGAAGCTCGGGAAGTCAGAAATCCAACACTTTAAATGATGCACGATTCGGAGCTGAAATGAAGGAGTTAGAGCCATTGGAAGCTGATCACACCAAGCTGAAGGCCAATTTTGCGGGCTGCGAAATCAGCCTTTAGTTGCAAAATCAGCCTTTGGCTGTGAAATGGTGTCCTTCATGCTGCGAAATTTCACAGCCATCTTGCACGCCTGTGAAATTCTCCTGAAGCTTCCTGATATTTGCGACCGACATTTTTAGATTTTTTGCTTTAGATATTTGATGTCTAAATCCCTAAACTCTCCTTGTAATCCACCTATCATAGGATTCCTTAGTCTTTAAGCAAGAACAAAGGGTAAATAGCCTCATATATATTGTTTGTAATTTCCATTACAGAAAAAGGTCGGGGAGCTTGTTCTCAGACATCCTTTGTATAGTTTTGCAAGGAAGTAAAATACAGAGCATTTACTCTGCCTTACCTTCTCGTTTTGATTGTATTGTATATTATTTAATTTTTCTTACTAGCTAAACAAGCTCTAAGGATGTTTCCTCAAAGAATGAGTGGCTAGGCTTTTAGTTCCTTGGAGCTAAGGTTGCCGGGTAAGGCCCTAAATGCAAGAATTGGTAGTTTTGTTGTTTCAGCCATTAATGAAGAGAAAGTGTGACCCATTAATGATTTCTATGTTTTTAGTTAACTTAAAACACCTTCAATTCACCTGAGCCAACACTTGGTAAGGCAAGTGATCTCCGTCCATGGAGATGCACTAGTTTATCTCTTGCGAGCTTTTGGGAGGTGACTTGAAGGTAGGATTTTCTAGAATTGCCAACACTTGGTAAGCTTTTGGACTCTAAGGAGACATCCATTAGTTATCTCTTGCGAGCTTGAGAAGGAAAGTCCAAGGTTAATGATCACCTTGAATGGCAAATGCTGAGTGAGAAGCACGAGCCATTCCAAGTTGCATCAATGAGAGGGAATTAGTCCTGAAATCCATTAAAGGGAAGCATATGTACAACATCGGTTATAGAATTAACTATATGTTAATTCTCTAATGCGAGGAAAAGATTCAAGTGACCGGAGCTCTATTTTTGCATGAGGAGCCTCCCCTATGAACCTAAAACTCCAAGGAATGCTTTCCTTCATAAGTAATTTCCATTACTTTCTTTTTAGTTAGCTTAAAACAAATCCTTTTTCAACCAAAGTTTATGTTTTCTTCTTAAGCTAACCTTGAAATGAAAAAGCACCAATTCAACTTTGAATTGGTATCAGTTGTAAGCTGAAAACCCTTCCCAGTGAACGATCCTAGAGCCACTATGCTATATTAGCTAAGGCTATCCTAATGCATGGTGATATAGGTTACAAATTTTGTTAATTACTCCCTTCTGAGGACCACAATCAAGGAACACTAGCTGGACACAAATCAAATGGCACCACTATCAGGGACCATTGAGAGGACATGAAGCAGCTGAGACACCAATTAGGAATGAAGCAAAGGGCACCGTTGCCGGGGAAGGTGCCAACTTCATAGTGATATTATTTCAGCGTACTTGTGATTTTCATCACAAGTTTGGTGATTTTTCTTTCATTTTACTAACTCTTTTAATTGTTTCTTTTACTTGTTCATATTCTAACATATCTTTTAATTTAGTTTTAGTTAACCTAAGTCTTTTTGTAGTCTTGTTTTCTTTTGTTTTCTTTGTGTTTGTTTTTGTTATAGTTGATACTAGTTGTGTATGCCAAATTGGATATGAGATCGTGGAGGAAGGCTTGTTAAATGTGAAACACCTCATAACAAGGAATTGGAATTGAGCTTGAACATCATGGAAACTACACCTGAAGATCAACATAGTCACCATGGTCATCAGGACAATCCCAATGAATTTAGATCAATGAGGGACCGCATGCATCCACCTCGTATGAGTGCACCATCATGTATAGTGCCCCCTACAGAGTAGCTAGTGATCAGACCACATATTGTTCCACTTCTACCAACTTTCCATGGGATGGAAAGTGAAAATCCCTATGCACATATCAAGGAATTTGAAGATGTTTGTAATACATTTCGAGAGGGAGGAGCTTCAATCGACTTGATAAGGCTTAAGCTATTTCCTTTTACTTTAAAAGATAAGGCCAAGATTTGGCTTAATTCTTTAAGGCCAAGGAGTATCCGTACTTGGACTGATTTACAAGCTGAATTCCTCAAAAAGTTTTTTCCTACTCATAGAACAAATGGCTTGAAAAGGCAAATTTCAAACTTCTCAGCTAAAGAGAATGAGAAATTCTATGAGTGTTGGGAAAGATACATGGAAGCCATGAATGCTTGTCCTCACCATCGTTTTGATACATGGCTATTGGTGACTTATTTCTATGATGGGATGTCTTCCTCAATGAAGCAACTCCTCGAGACAATGTGTGGAGGGGATTTCATGAGTAAGAATCCGAAGGAAGCTATGGATTTCTTGAGTTATGTGGCTGAAGTATCAAAGGGATGGGATGAACCGAATAAAGAAGAAGTGGGAAAGATGAAGTCTCAACCGAATGCTTTTCATGCTAAGGCTGGGATGTACACCTTGAATGAAGAAGTTGATACGAAAGCAAAATTTGCAGCTATGACAAAAAGATTGGAGGAGCTAGAACTGAAAAAGATGCATGAAGTGCAAACTATTGCTGAAACACCAGTGCAAGTAAAGCTATGTTCTATTTGTCAATCTTATGAACACTTGGTGGAGGAGTGCCCTACAATTCCAGTTGCTAGAGAGATGTTTGGAGATGAAGCAAATGTCATTGGACAATTTAAGCCCAATAACAATGCTTCGTATGGAAATACTTACAACTCAAGTTGGAGGAATCATCCAAATTTTTCATGGAAGCCAAGAGCACCTCAGTACCAATAGCCGGCTCAACCATCTCAACAAGCTTCAAGTCTTGAACAAGCAATAGTGAATCTCAACAAGGTTGTGGGAGATTTTGTTAGAGACCAAAAATCCATCAATGCTCAACTCAGTCAAAGAATTGACAGTGTAGAGAATACTTTGAATAAAAGGATGGATGGAATGCAAAATGACTTATCTCAGAAGATAGATAATCTCCAATACTCAATCTCAGGGCTCACTAACTTGAACACAGTGCAAGAGAAGGGTAGATTTCCTTCTCAACCTCACCAAAACCCCAAGGGTATCCATGAAGTGGAAACTCATGAGGGAGAATCTTCACAAGTGAGAGATGTCAAAGCCTTGATCACTCTAAGGAGTGGTAAAAAGGTTGAGTTGCCAACACCCAAGCCACATGTTGAAGAGAAAGAAGAAGAAGAGACAAAGAAGACGGAGGAAATCAAAGGAAAGAAGAAAGATATCAGTGAAGGGAAAGAGGACCATGATTCAACAGTGAATGCAAATCTGGAGAAAGAGCTTATTAAGGAAGAAATGACGAAGAAACACATCTCTCCACCTTTTCCTCAAGCTTTGCATGGGAAAAAGGGGATTAAAAATGCATCAGAAATCCTTGAAGTATTGAGACAAGTGAAAGTCAATATTCCATTGCTGGATATGATTAAGCAAGTTCCAACATATGCAAAATTCCTAAAGGACCTATGTACTATCAAAAGAGGGTTGAATGTGGATAAGAAAGCCTTCTTGACTGAGCAAGTAAGTGCCATCATACAATGCAAGTCTCCTTTGAAGTACAAAGATCCGGGATGTCCTACCATTTCAGTCATGATTGGGGGAAAGGTAGTGGAAAAAGCTTTGTTAGACTTGGGAGCAAGTGTGAATTTGCTACCATACTCTATCTACAAGCAATTGAGACTTGGTGAATTGAAGCCAACATCAATCACTCTATCTCTAGTTGATAGATCAGTGAAAATTTCAAGGGGGATAATTGAAGATGTCTTAGTTCAAGTTGATAATTTCTACTATCTAGTAGATTTTGTTGTTCTTGATGCTGATCCCTTTGTCAAGGAATCTAATTATGTTCCTATCATCCTTGGAAGGCCATTTCTTTCTACCTCAAATGCAATCATCAATTGTAGGAATGGACTTATGCAACTCACTTTCGGTAACATGACACTTGAGTTTAATATCTTTTATATGTCTAAGAAGCTAATCACTCCGGAAGAAGAAGAAAGTCCAAAAGAGGTATGCATTATTGACACTCTAGTGGGGGAGCACTATAATCAGAATATGCAAGACAAGTTGAATGAAATTCTTGAGGATCTTGAAGAAGGGTTGTCTGAACCCACTAATGTGCTTGTTACTCTACAAGATTGGAGGAGGAAATAAGAGATTCTACATTTGTTCAATGAAGAGGAGGCACAAGAAGCTGCTAAGGAAGAGATCCCAAAGCTCAATTTGAAACCTCTGTCCATGGAGTTGAAATATACGTACCTAAAAGAAAATAATCAATGCCCTGTTGTTATATCTTCATCTCCTACTACTCATCAGGAGATTTCTTTACTTGAAGTTCTCAAGAGATGTAAGAAAGCAATAAGATGACAAATATCTGACTTGAAAGGCATCAGTCCTTTGGTTTGTACACATCACATATATACGGAGGATGAAGCTAAACCAATTCGTCAACCTC
Organism: Vitis x doaniana; assembly: GCA_030345155.1. Lineage (NCBI taxonomy): Eukaryota > Viridiplantae > Streptophyta > Magnoliopsida > Vitales > Vitaceae > Vitis > Vitis x doaniana. The sequence continues at coordinate 10,211,215 of CP128323.1, forward strand.
AAAGAAGATTGAATCCTCATTTGCAAGAGGTGGTGTGAGCTAAGGTGTTGAAGCTACTTCAAGCGGGTATTATTTATCCCATATCTAATAGCCCTTGGGTGAGTCCTACTCAAGTGGTACCAAAGAAGTCAAGGATTACTGTGGTTCAAAATGAAAAGGGAGAAGAAATTGCTACACGCCTCACTTCAGGTTGGAGGGTGTGTATTGATTATAGGAAATTGAATGTCGTGACAAGGAAAAATCATTTTCCACTGCCGTTTATTGATCAAGTGTTAGAGAGAGTCTCTGGCCATCATTTCTATTGTTTCTTGGACGGGTGCTCAGGGTATTTTCAAATTGAAATTGATGTTGAAGATCAGGAGAAGACCACTTTCACATGTCCATTTGGAACATACGCCTACAGAAGAATGCCTTTTGGTTTATGCAATGCACCTGCAACATTTCAAAGATGTATGCTTAGTATTTTCAGTGATATTGTGGAGCGAATTATGGAGGTTTTCATGGATGATATCACCATATATGGAGGTACATTTGAAGAATGCTTAGTCAATTTGGAAACGGTTCTTAATAGATGCATTGAAAAGGACTTGGTGCTCAACTGGGAGAAATGCCATTTTATGGTACATCAAGGAATTGTTCTTGGCCATATCATCTCCGAGAAAGGCATTGAAGTTGATAAAGCAAAGGTGGAACTTATTGTCAAATTGCCATCCCCAACAACTGCAAAAGGAGTAAGACAATTCCTTGGCCATGCAAGGTTCTACAGGAGATTTATAAAAGACTTTTCTAAGCTTTCAAAGCCTCTTTGTGAACTTTTGGCTAAGGATGCTAAGTTTATATGTGATGAAAGATGTCAAAAGAGTTTTGATCAATTGAAGCAATTTTTGACAACTGCTCCAACAGTGAGGGCCGCCAACTGGAAACTACCCTTTGAAGTAATGTGTGATGCCAGTGACTTTGCTATAGGAGTTGTACTTGGCCAAAGAGAAGATGGGAAGCCCTATGTGATCTACTATGCAAGCAAGACATTGAACGAAGCTCAAAGGAACTACACAACTATAGAGAAAGAATTGTTAGTTGTGGTGTTTGCCTTAGACAAGTTTCGTGCTTATTTGGTAGGGTCTTTCATCATTGTTTTCACTAACCATTCAGCCTTAAAGTATTTATTGACAAAGCAAGATGCAAAAGCAAGGTTGATTAGATGGATTCTTTTATTACAAGAGTTCGATCTCCAAATCAGAGACAAGACAGGAGTGGAGAATGTGGTAACTGACCACCTTTCAAGGTTGGCTATAGCACACAATTCCCATGTCTTACCTATTAATGATGATTTTCCTGATGAATCACTCATGTCGCTAGAGAAAACTCCTTGGTATGCTCATATTGCTAACTATTTGGTTACTGGTGAAGTTCTAAGTGAGTGGAAAGCACAAGACAGGAAGTACTTCTTTGCAAAGGTTCATGCTTATTATTGGGAAGAGCCTTTTCTTTTCAAGTATTGTGCAGATCAGATCATAAGGAAGTGTGTCCCTAAAGAAGAGCAACAAGGAATCCTTAGCCATTGCCATGAGAATGCATGTGGAGGCCACTTTGCCTCTCAGAAAACAGCCATGAAGGTGTTACAATCAGGGTTTACTTGGCCATCACTTTTTAAAGATGCCCACACCATGTGTAAGAGTTGTGATAGATGCCAAAGGCTCGGGAAGCTAACAAAAAGAAATCAAATGCCCATGAACCCCATCCTAATAGTTGATCTCTTTGATGTTTAGGGTATTGACTTCATGGGACCTTTCCCAATGTCTTTTGGTAACTCTTATATCTTGGTGGGAGTGGACTATGTTTCTAAATGGGTTGAGGCAATCCCTTGTAAACACAATGATCACAGGGTGGTTCTCAAGTTTCTTAAGGAGAACATCTTCTCAAGATTTGGGGTGCCCAAGGCCATAATCAGTGATGAAGGTACTCATTTTTGCAACAAACCTTTTGAAACCCTATTAGCCAAGTATGGAGTGAAGCATAAGGTAGCTACACCTTATCACCCTCAAACTTTCGGGTAAGTGGAGCTAGCAAACAGGGAAATCAAGAACATATTGATGAAGGTGGTGATCACGAGTAGAAAAGATTGGTCTATTAAGCTTCATGATTCATTATGGGCATATAGAACAGCTTACAAGACTATTCTTGGTATGTCTCCCTATTGCCTAGTCTATGACAAAGCATGTCATCTCCTTGTGGAAGTTGAACATAAGACTTGGTGGGCAATCAAAAAGTTAAACATGGACTTGATCAGAGCCGGGGCAAAGAGGTGCTTAGACCTTAATGAGATGGAGGAATTAAGAAATGATGCTTACATCAATTCCAAAGTTGCAAAACAAAGGATGAAGAGGTGGCATGATCAATTAATCTCCAACAAAGAATTCTGGAAATGACAAAGAGTCTTACTATATGATTCAAGGCTCCATATCTTTCCTAGGAAGCTCAAGTCAAGGAGGATAGGTCCTTTCATTATTCACCAAGTGCATCTCAATAGAGTGGTGGAATTACTGAATTCCAATGGCATAGACATCTTTAAAGTCAATGGCCATCATCTTAAGCCATTCATTGAGCCATTCAAGCAAGAAAATGAGGAAATCAACCTCCTTGAGCCACAAAAAGCCTAATCAGAGAAGGGTTAGATGGATTTGGTTACACCAAAGTCCATATTTTTGTTTAATTGTGTTAATGTATAGGCTTTGTAAGTTGTTTTTATTTTAATTTTGGTCTTAAATTGTGTTATTTATATGTAACTTAATCTTTTTGAATTATCAAAATCAGGAGGAATTGCAAGAAAATTGAAAGAAGGAAGCTAGGAACTAAGAGGAGCTCAAAAACAAGGAGAAAGCATGGTCTGCGAAATTTCGCAGCCTAAAAAGGGCCCCTGCGAAATAATTTCGCAGCCCCTAAGCATCCGCTGCGAAAATCGCCTCCCGCTACAAAATGATATCGCAGCCTCCTATCCCCCTCTACGAAACACCCCTTTGGCACACGAGTGCCATTTCGCAGCCTCGTACACTCATTTCCCAACTGCGAAATGGTTGTGAAATCCTCCACGCCTTAAAATCCCAAATTTCGCAGCCGAGACTCCATTTTGCAGGTGGTTTTGCAACTACGAAACCACCCCTTGGCACACGAGTGCCATTTCGAAGCTCCATACCCTCATTTCGCAGCTACGAAAATGTTGCGACAATGCCCTCCTCTACGAAAATGACCACTTGCTGTGAAATCTGCCCCCCCCCCCCCCGGTGCGAAAATTCCCAACTGCTGCAAAAATGAATAGTGTCCCTTGGCATCTGATTACTACCAAAAAGTGCTATTTTGTAGACCTAATTATAATGGTTTTAAGCACCTTTGGGTATTAATCATATTCATTTAACCCAATTAATTCATTAAGGTCCTTAGTAATTGGTTTTAACCATTTTGTGGCAAGTTTACATGTTTATATCAGCTTATGAATCAATTCAAGCATGCCAAATGATGGAGGAGATACTTGGACAAGTTAAAGCAAGCTTTTAGCTACACCAAAGCAAGCCAACAAAAGGAGAGAAGCAAAGAGAAGCAAAGAGAAGCAAAGGGAAGCAAAGAGGAAAATAGAGGACAATAGCTGTAGTCTTCTTTCGCACTTTTGGAGCAATTCCCGAAGCCCATTTTCTACATGCTATATACTATTTCAAAGCTTAGGAAGTCAAGAATCCAACGCTTCAAACCGTGTACGATTTGGATCTGAAATCAGGAAGATATGGCCTTCAGAAGACAACTGCTCCAGGCTTGTGCGAAACTCGCACACCATTCGCACAGCCCATGCGTGGTGCGAATTTTCCCCTGTTTCTGCCGACCCCACACGAGATCTTTTCTTTTAGATATTTTTGTATAAATTTCCATTCTTCTCCTTGTAATCCACCAATCATAAGATTTCTTAGCTAGGAAAGGTTGGAAAAACTTCTCTATATATAGTCCCGTGCATCCGTTGTAATTGATATATGTAATAGATATTGAAATATATAGAATCGACGCACAGAGCCTTGCTCTGTTTTTCCTTCTCTTTTCTTTCTTATTTTCTTAGTAGCCAAACATCCTTGGTGGATGAAATCCCCAAGGATGAGAGGCTAAAACCTTTTAAGTTTATCAAAGTATGGATGTTATGTGATGGCTTGGATGCAATCCCATGGAAATTTCTCGCACCCGGAAGGTAAGGTAGTCATTTTTCATTAATGGTTCATTAATGCAAGGTTTGGTTTTTATTTCCTTTGGACAACTTCCAATGGCCAATACTTGATAAGCTTTTGGATTTCTATCCATTAGTTATCTCCTACGAGCTATTGGAAGGTGAGGTTTTCAATTCCAAGTTTTGCATTAATCCATTAGAACCAATTTCAATGGCCATTGAAAGGTGAGTTTATCACTTGGAATGACTTTGAGTTGCCAATATTTGGTAAGCTTTTGGCTTTAGACCATTAGTTATCTCTTACGAGCCATTCAAAGGAAGTCTAAGGTGAATAACCATTGATGAAATTCACTACCATCTGTTTTGCCATTTTAAAGGATTAAAACTTGATTTGCTAAATCCATACCGGTTCGGGAAGCAAGCATCACCATAGTTGCAACCCCAACGCGAGGAGCCTATCCTGAGATTTCCAATTTGCATAAGAGCCAGAGCATAGCTATCCTATCTTTGAGAAACTTGGTTTTACACCCTTTCATTTTAGTCTTTAATGTTAGCTTAAATTAGTTAAATCTTTCTAAAACATTTACATCTTCTTTTAAAGCTAACATCCATAAGAAAATCACCTATTTTCCTAATTTGAATATCACTTGTGTTTGCGAATACCCTTCCCAGTGAACGATCCTAAAACCACTATGCTATAGTAGCTTGGCTACTTTAGTAATAGTATTTAAGGTATAAATTTTGTTGATACGCCTTTAAAGCTAAGCTACCATGAGTCGCATCGGCATCCCTTTTAAACGGTATAAATTCCATATTTCCTATTCTAACTGGTCATTTGAACTTCAAAAGGTACCAAGAAGAGCTAAACCAGAGCACCCTCCCATCTGCTCCCTCCGCCTGAGCAAGCCGTGCGCACCTCCGGCCGTCTTCTCTGACACAACCATGGCTAGAACTCAAGGAGCTAAGTCCTCGTCCCCATCGACTCGCCTGAGAATCCCAAGAGACACACCTATCCAAGGCTCCATATCCGAGCCTCCGTGGCCACGAGTCGTCCCACCTCCAGTTGAGGACGCACCCATCAGTTCTCCGCCCAGGCGTTATAATGCAAGAAGGTCACTTACCATGGCCGATGTGAGCTCTTCCAGAGGCCAAAAATCAGGTACCGGTCCCTTAAAGAAGAAAGCCAAAGTCTCAGAGCCAATTGATTTAACAAACCAGTCTTCTGAGCCTGAATCAGAGCCTACGCCATCTCCACCGCCTGTCAAAAAGTCTCTACCACCTGCCAAAAAGCCTCAACCATCTCAGACACCAACAAAAGAGTCTCAGATTCCCTCAGGCATGACCCCTGAGGTGGTTATTAGACGCCTCATGGTTACACAGCCACCAATTGAAGGAAAATTGAATTGTAGGGCAAGGTCATTCCACTCTGAGCTCTGTTTTGACATAGCCACTTTCAGACTTCAACCTAAGCTCAGGGATTCTTTCCGTCTACTACAGAGGTATCATATGGAGCACTTGCTGACTCCTAGGGATTTTTTCTATTCCCGCGTGGCATTGGACTTCTATCAGTCCATGACCACCAACTAGGTCTGGTGTCCTACAGTCATCCATTTTACCATAGACAGACGCCATGGTATTCTAAGAGCTCGACATATAGCAGAGGCACTCCATATTCCTTATGAGCCAGCATGTCCAGAGGATTTTCGAGCCTGGACTCATCCTGCACAGAGCGACATCGTTCATACTCTGTCCAGAGGGACATCCTCACGCTACTATATCTTGAGGAAGGAGCTCTCTCCCAGTATGTTCTTCATTGATGCACTCCTACGCCATAACATTTTCCCACTTCAGCATTGGGTATAGAGGAGAGGAGTTTTGCTGGAGGCATTGTTTAGGATATCTGAGGGATACTTCTTTGGCCCTCATCATCTCATCATGGCCGCTCTTCTGTACCTTGAAGAGAAGGTCCATAGGAAGAAGCTACTCCAAGTGGATGCTATTCCACTTCTCTTCCCCAGACTATTATGCCAGATTTTGGAGCACTTGGGATACCCAACAGAGCCTCAGCATGAGCGTAGATGCATTTATCGAGAGATATTCACTCTCGACAAATGGACGAGTAAGACAGCCTATGGTGCAGACCAGGGAGCACTAGCTAAACCAGAGCATCTAGAGAAGCTAGTTGAGATACCTACTGACACTCTGCCACCTGCCCCTGCAGTGGCCCCTACAGAGCATATACCAAAGGTTGCACCCTCTACTCCTCAGGCCACACCACAGACTCCCCCTGTTATTCCACCCACATTAGAGCCATCTCCTTCAGCTGAGCCAAGGATTGTTATACCCATTATCGAGTATAGAGGCCTATGCCACACTTTCCAGGCATTGGCCACTTCTCAGAGCATCCTCACTCGGCAGATGATAGCTCTTCTTGCTCATCAGGAGCAGATTATCGCCACTCAGACCTAGCACACTGCCATCCTGAGGCAGATTCAGCACCATCTAGGTATTATATCAGCTCCTGAGCATGCCATTCCTAGCCTACCAGAGCCATCACAGGCTCCTCCTTTCGTCGATCAGCCTATGCCTCCTGAAGAGCCCACTACAGGAGAGTTAGAGCCAGTTGAGCCATCACCTCCACATCATCCTCCAAACACCATCTGATCATTTTCATAGTTTCTTTTTTATATATTTTGATTATGTATTTCCTTTATGTTTCCCTTATCGTAGTAGCACTTGAAATCCCATCCTTTTGATATTTCATATATTGGGATTACTTGTATTACTTGTTCTCTATTTTGTACTTACATGAATCGAAGTAATACAAATCTATCACTTTTTTTATCATTCTTAGCATTATTTTATTTTATTTCCTCTACTCATATCTTTTATTGTTTTTGAAACATGTGGTTTCTCCAATCAATACTCGAAATTGATATCACTCAAGAGGTACCACTTCCTCCCTATAATCTCAATCGCTTATGCCACATTGAGGACAATGTTCAGCTTGGTTGGGGGGAAAGTTGAGGAAGGAAGTTTTTGCTATTTATGCTAAGTTATTTTGGTAATTTAGTTGATTTTTGTTTAATTTTAAAATTTTTTTTGAAAGTTTTTTATTCTACTCTCCATGGTTATTAAGGAAAAATTTTCAAATTGAAATGGGAGAAATTGAATTTTTTTTTTCACTTGACTTAGAGTTTGTATTATGCTTACTAAAGTTGATGAATTGTTGAAACTTCTATTGAATTCAAGCTTAGTTCTTCCCCTTTAAGCTATTCACACACTGTGCACAATAGATTCTGATTATAAGATGAAAAACTATTTCCCTCTTGATTTAGGAAAATTTAGACTTGGTACCTTTGACCTTATTTTAATAGTGTTGGGACACCTTATAAAAAGCCAATGAGCCTTTGAAAAAGAAAAAGAAAAGAAAGAGAAAAATGTTTGCTTGCCTTGAAACCCGAGCAAGGTCTGAGGGGTATATGGTGAAAATCTTTAAAGCCTGGTGCCCTAAGCCTTAATTGGTTGGGAGTCACCGACCTCAATGCTCATTACAAAGGTGAATAGGTGGAGTTTAACATACTGTAGGTGCTTGGGTATTAAAATTCATTTTCAAAAGTCCGAGGTAAAATCCGAGGAGTTAGTGGTTGAAAGATCCTTAAAGCTTGATGCCCTAAACCTTAATTAGTTGGGAGTCATCAATGGACCCCCGTTACATGGACAATTTAGAAAAGAATACCTTTAAGCCTTGTACTCCTACAAGAAAAAATTTGTGAAACAAAAGGGTGTGTTCTTAACCTATTGAATTTGGTTAGTTTGCTAAGTGTTAAAAAAGAGCTAGGCTTGGGGGAGAGATTAGTTCAACATACTATATTCGGAAGCTATCAACTAACACTTGGATTTTTGTGGAAAAGTAAGGTTTGGTCCTTTGGAAATAGAAATGATTTTAAAGCTTCAATTTGCATAGTGCCTTCTCTTTATGAATTGTGATTTGCAAAGTATTTGATAACTCTTGTTGAAATTTGAGTTTATATTTCTTTAATGTTCCATGTGAGAGTTTGTTGATCATGCCACTTAAAATTTTTTGAAGTGATAAGCATGATCTTGTAAAGTATATTACTTTTTAGTACTTTTTCTCTCCTTTATTGCTAAGGGACTAGCAATATGTCAGTTGGGGGGAGTGATTACTACTCAAAAAGTGCTATTTGATAGCTTGTAATTAACTCTTTTAAACACTTTTGAGTAGTAGTTATTACCTTTTAATTCAATTAACATATTAAGGGCCTTCGCAATCATTTCTAATCAAATTGTGTAAGTTTTGGTGTTTTTGTTAGTAATTTGATCACCAAAGCAATTCAAGATCGAAGAGAGTTCTTAGGAATCCATGGCAAAGCAATGGAAAGCTCAGAAACATGAAGAACCAAAGCTTTGAAGCTTCATAGTCCTTTGCCATAAGCAAATCCGGAATGCAAGGAGGGAAAGCAAAGAGAGAAATCTACCATGAAGCATTCTAGAGGACAACCACTGTCAGCCACTTTTGGAGTACTTCCTGGAGCTCAAATTATGCCAACTATATGTCGTTTCGAAGCTTGGGAAGTCAGCAATCCAACGCTTCAAATGGTGCACGATTCGTAGCTGAAATAAAGGAGTTAGAGCCATTGGAAGCCGATCACACCAAGCTGAAGGCCAATTTCGCGGGCTGTGAAATGGTGTCCTTCACGCTGCGAAATTTTGCAGCCATCTTGCATGCCTGCGAAATTCTCCTGAAGCTTCCCAATATTTGTGACAGACATTTTTAGATTTTTTGCTTTAGATATTTGATGTCTAAATCCCTGAACTCTCCTTGTAATCCACCTATCATAGGATTCCTTAGTTTTTAAGCAAGAACAAAGAGTAAATAGCCTCATATATATTGTTTGTAATTTTCATTATAGAAAGAGGTCGGGGAGCTTGGTCTCAGACATCCTTTGTATAGTTTTGCGAGGAAATAAAATGCAGAGCCTTTGCTCTGTCTTACCTTCTCGTTTTGATTGTATTGTATATTATTTAATTTTTCTTACTAGCCAAACAAGCTCTGAGGATGTTTCCTTATAAAATGAGTGGCTAGGCTTTTAGTTCCTTGGAGCTAAGGTTGCCAGGTAAGGCCCCAAATGCAAGAGTTGGTAGTTTTGTTGTTTCAGTCATTAATAAAGAGAAAGTGTGACCCATTAATGATTTCTTTGTTTTTAGTTAACTTAAAACACCTTCAATTCACTTGAGCCAACACTTGGTAAGGCAAGTGATCTCCGTCCATGGAGATGCACTAGTTTATCTCTTGCGAGCTTTTGGGAGGTGACTTGAAGGTAGGATTTTCTAGAATTGCCAACACTTGGTAAGCTTTTGGACTCCAAGGAGACATCCATTAGTTATCTCTTACGAGCTTGAGAAGGGAAGTCCAAGGTTGATGATCACCTTGAATGGCCAATGCTAGGTGAGAGGCACGAGCCATTACAAGTTGCATCAGTGAGAGGGAATTAGTGCTGAAATCCATTAAAGGGAAGCATCTGTACAACATCGGTTAGGGAATTAACTATATGTTAATTCTCTAATGCGAGGAAAAGATTCAAGTGATCGGAGCTCTGTTTTTGCATGAGGAGCCCCCCTTGTGAACCTAAAACTCCAAGGAATGCTTTCCTTCATAAGTAATTTCCATTACTTTCTTTTTAGTTAGCTTAAAACAAATCCTTTTTCAACCAAAGTTTATGTTTTCTTCTTAAGCTAACCTTGAAATGAAAAAGCACCAATTCAACTTTGAATTGGTATCAATTGTAAGTTGAAAACCCTTCCCAGTGAATGATTCTAGAGCCACTATGCTATATTAGCTAAGGCTATCCTAATGCATAGTGATATAGGTTATAAATTTTGTTGATTACTCCCTTCTGAGGACCATAATCAAGGAACACCAGCTGGACACGAATCAAATGGCACCACTGTCAGGGACCATTGAGAGGACATGAATCAGTTGAGACACCGATTGGGAATGAATCAAGCTTAGGGGTTTAGATGCTATGAACAGCTCAAGGTTGTGGATTACATGTACTACTGAAGGTTGTGAGCTCAAAGCTATAAATATTATGAACATCTCAAGGATGTTGTTGACATGAACGACTCTAGGTTATTAGCTCAGAGCTTTAGATACTATGAACAACTTAAGATGATTAAAGATATGAGCTTCTATAGGTCGTGAGCTCAAGGCTCTATATGTTATAAATAGCTTAGGGTTGTTGATCACATGAACCACTTTGGCTCATGAGGACATGACTCTTGATGCTATGAACAACTTTAGGTTATGGTTGACATGAACGACCTCGAGTCATGAGCTTATGGCTCTAAATCTTGTGTACAACTTTGGGTTGTGGTTGACATGAATGATTATGGGTCGTGAGTTTAGGGCTCAAAATGCTAAATCTTGTGAGATTTTATAATTACAATAAAAAAGAAAAAAGAAAATACAAATTATTGATACATTTTCTAAAATTTAAGAAAGTAAAATAAAATTTCGTTTTTTTACAAGTTTTTTAAAAACATTAAGTAATTTTTTTCTTTAATAATTTTATTTTTAAAAATAAAAAATAAGAAATATATTCAAATACTACATTAGTTTTCTTGAAAAATTCAGATGTAAAATTTTGAAAAATAGAATTATGCCTTCACTTCATTTTTTTAAAATTGAAAATATCCCTTTCTTTGGATGAAAAAAGTTCAAAAACACTATCATGTACCCATTTCAAATGAAAAGAAAATAAAAGAGATTATATTTATAATTAAAGAAAAAAGAAATTATTTTATAAATGATATGTGTCCAAACCCGTCTAACCCGTTTTATAGAAGGATAATTGTCTTATGTTTTTGCACATATATTACATCAAATGTCCACTTTTACATTGAAGTGGGTGGAGTGACGCAAAATTGCAGAGTTCCATGAGCAGAACTCCAAACCCACTCACAAATCCTCCCTCAAACCCTCAAATCCTCTCCCTCTTCAACCCCTGCAAAACCCTGAGACATCTCAATCAACTCCATGCCAGATCATCACCCACCATAACTCCCCTTTTCAACTCTCCGCCTTGGCCTCTCTTTCTGACCTTTCCCTATTTCCAACGTTCCTAGCCTATGCCAAGACCATCTTCCACCACCTCCAAAACCCACCTCCCTCACTCTACAACTCCCTCATCAGAGCCCTCTCCTCAGGTAAAACCCCACTTGAGGCACTCCCATTGTACCACACTATGCTCCAAAGCGGCCTAAAGCCTGATCACATGACGTACCCTTTTGTTATAAAAGCTTGTAATGAGTCATCCGTGACTTGGTTTGGGTTATTGGTTCATACCCATGTTAAAAGTGGTTTTGAGTGCGATTCTTATATTGTTAGCTCTTTGATTCATTTATATGCAAATGGGAAAGATTTGGGTGCCGCTAAGCAGCTTTTTAATCTGTGTTCTGACAGAGATCTGGTTCTTGGAATGCAATGATTGATGGGTATGTTAAGCGTGGTGAAATGGGCATGCCCGGATACTGTTTGATAGGATGGTGTGTAGGGACGTGATTTCTTGGAATACTATGATCAATGGCTATGCAATTGTTGGGAAGATTGACGAAGCTAAGAGACTGTTTGATGAAATGCCTGAGAGAAATCTGGTATCTTGAAATTCCATATTGGCTGGGTTTGTCAAATGTAGGAATGTGGAGGACGCTTTTGGGCTGTTCAGTGAGATGCCCTGTAGGGATGTAGTGTCATGGAACTCCATGTTGGCATGCTACGCGCAGTGTGGGAAGCCGAATGAGGCCCTTGCACTTTTTGATCAAATGCGAGCTGTGGCTGAAGCAACTGTTGTCAGCCTCTTATCGGCTTGTGCCCATTTGGGCGCTTCGGACAAGGGTTTGCATTTTCATACTTACATCAATGATAATAGAATTGAGGTCAATTCCATTGTTGGCACTGCACTTGTGGACATGTATGCGAAATGTGGAAAAATTTCCCTTGCCACACAAGTTTTTAATGCAATGGAGTCCAAAGATGTTCTAGCTTGGAACACAATCATAGCAGGCATGGCCATACATTGCCATGTCAAAGAAGCCCAACAGCTTTTCAAGGAGATGAAAGAGGCGGGTGTTGAACCAAATGACATAACCTTTGTGGCTATGCTCAGTGCCTGTAGCCATGCTGGAATGGTGGATGAAGGTCAAAAACTCTTAGACTGTATGAGCAGCAGTTATGGGATTGAGCCAAAGGTTGAGCATTATGGTTGTGTTATTGATCTCCTTGCCCGTGCAGGGCTCTTGGAGGAGGCTATGGAACTTATAGGGACCATGCCCATGGAGCTCAACCCATGTGCGTTGGGGGGCATTGCTTGAAGGCTGCAGGATCCATGGCAACTTTGAGCTGGGTGAGATGGTGGGAAAACGCCTCATCAACCTTCAGCCATGCCAGAGTGGCCGGTAAAACCCTTTCACGTATGCTGGAAAAACCTAAATTCACTTGACTAACCTGTTTTCCAATTTTTCCTCAACAGCTACATCCTCCTCTCAAACATATATGCAGCAACAAAAAATTGGGACGATGCAAGAAAAGTGAGGAACCTTGGCAGGAGTGAGCGTGATTGAGCTGAGAGGTGCATCGATTTGTGGCTGGTGACTGGTCACACTCGGAATCAAACAAGATATATGAGAAGTTGAATGAGATACACAAAGGCTGAAGAGTGCAATTGGGTATTCAGCAGATATCGAGAATGTGTTGTTGGACATGGAAGAGGAAGATAAAGAACATGCTCTAGCTGTTCATAGTGAGAAGCTGGCCATTGCTTATGGGCTACTACACTTGGATTCAAAAGAAGTCATTAGGATTGTGAAGAACCTTAGGGTTTGCAGAGATTGACACCATGTCACCAAGCTGATTTCAAAGGTTTATGGTCGAGAAATTATTGTAAGGGATCGGAATCGGTTTCATCATTTTGAAGATGGTGAATGTTCCTGTCTTGATTTTTGGTAGAGTCAGTGTTAAATATTGAATATGGGTTTATTTATTATAATTTAATAATAAAAAAAGATAAAAATTTATAATATTTTTAATAATATGTTATGTAATAAAATTTAATCAGCTTTTAAATTGATTTTTAATAAAAGACGCAGTTTTTTTTTTTTTGTTTTAAAAAAAAAATTATATAAGATACCAAAATTCTTAAAGACTTATATAGAAAAGGTAATAATTTTAAAAGTGGTGATACGAGTCACATTTCTAAATCTATAGTTTAAAAAAAGGGATAATTGTGTTTTGGGCCCAGCTGGGCCCAAAAATTAAGAGAAGGTCCATCTAACCAATTTAATTAACGATAAGGATATCAGATGTTAACAGACGAGAATGCCCTTTACATTTCCAACTCAGCTGGTTGTAAATTAATGAGTTTCACAGCTGGTAAACTTGAAATGCCATGTCACCAGAGTGAAAATTCTGAATCTTCCTACCATTTTCTCTCCCTCTGTAAACAACATACGCACAAACCATGCCGATTCCTTCAAAGGCGTAGGCAGCAACGCCCAGACCATAGAAGAAAACAGAGAAACCCCCATGGCCTGCCCTGCGGGTTTTTTTATTCTTGATGAACTTAGGCATGGAGCAATGGCAGAATACATTATCCCGAGCATCGGGTCATCATGAATGGGAATAAAGCGAGGTACTCAATCGGTCTATTTGCATACCATAGTGGGATTATAGAAATACCAGAAGAGCTAGCCGATGAAGAACACCCATTACAGTTCAAGCCATTTAATCATTATGGATTACTTCATTTCTACTTCACAAATAAGGCTGGGCAAGCTGAATCCACTGCCAAAGCCTACTGTGGTGTTTGATCTTTTTAGTGTCATGGCCAGGTTTCTGGTACTCGTAATATCACAAATATGCAGATTTCTTACTGCCTTTTTTTGTGGTACATTGTCTAATAATATCAAGGAGTTGGTTTCTTCTTCTCTGGGAATAGAAACCACCATGTTCTCTGCAATCATATGAATATAACTGTTGTATGCTGTATTGACTTATTTTCTTATGTCTGCAAATGTCACACTTCTGTTTTTACTAGTGTAGGCATCTAATGATACATTCGAAAGCAACATCAAGAAACATGATTTGGGGGCCCTTCAAAAAGATTTCTTGATGACTCCTGCAAAATATTTTTTGTTCCTCTTAAGTCAGAAATACTCTGTAACATATCAATAACTACATACATATATTATAAAATGTAGGTCCTTCCAAGCATTAAAATTAATAAAAACAGAACCCCATCTTCACAATGAGGCGATATTCCCAAATCAAAACAGCAGGGTATTTTGGGCTATAGAAGCTGCAACTTCTTCATTAGTAGTTTTATTGCATAGCTGTCATGGTAGGTGTAAATGTGAATTTTGTTTACTCCCATAAATCTCTATCTCCAAAACAGGTTATGTGAAAAAGATTCTTTCATGTTCCCTGAAGGTTTACTGCTATGTGTAAGATAGCCTTAGATGGTGAGTAACTTGTCTTGTGTAAGTTTTGATGATCATATGTACTGGCTTCTCTTATATTCCATATGAAAACAGCCTCAACATAAAGAATTGGTTGTTTCTCAAAAATCTTCACCACAAAGTATTGGACTTTGTCAACAAAAGAATCAGAAGCTCAGAACAAGGGAGACTTTAGTTTAGATACGTTGGGACTTTGGTTCTTTAGGGTTGTGAACAGACACTAGTGGCTGTGGCATCCCACTGCATAAGGGTTAAGATTCTTCTATCATTTGGTTCCAATAAACAGAGGACAAAGGCAAAATGCTGCAGGCAGGACAACCTTGAGGGGACATACCATTTGAATATTACTTGTAAGAACAGGACAAGCACAATATAACAGCAAAAAACTATAAAGAGAAAGAGAAGGCTCTACTTATAAGACACTATTAAAACCTGCAGGTTGTGTCTGTTCCTTTTAAATCTACATCATGACCATTGCACAATAATTGTGACATGGAGTCTTCTTGCAAGATAAAACATTGCAAGATATATTTTACTGAATAAAATATATGTTTGAATAATAATTTGTCATGCTTAACATATAATCTTATTTTGAATTCTAGCTGGAAAGTTGGAATTAACTTCGAATAGCTTCACATTAATGGACATATTGCTATTTTTTAATTTGCTTGTATTGTTACAAAAGTATAGGGAACAAATTGAGACTTCAGTTTTTCCTTATTTTATTAACCAAAAGATTGCAAACATGATTAACCTATGCATGAGTAGACATTCAGTAGTGGTTGTATGGAATTTATGTCTGTGTACAAGACATTTACACTAAGTGTACAAGGTACTTGTGCTTAATGTACAAGGGTGTACAAATGTACCTATGTTGAAGTATTTGCAATGTTTTAAAATCATTTCCATTTTGAAAGGATGAGGAACATTCCCTCACACACATTCCTTGATCACGCACTCATCCCGTTCAATTTTATTACTTCATACATGTTGATTGGATGACCAACCACAATAATGATGAATAGGTACCTATATTGGGTTTCACTTCCCCCTTTTCCCTTTCCCATTTTCCCTTAGGCATCACATTGGAACATGGTAGCTCACCCATATGCACGCTTTTAGTTTTAGGTATGTCAAATTTTTGCCATTGTATAAGACATTTACACTAAGTGTACAATGCAAATGTGCTAACTGTGCAAGTGTGTACAATGCTACCTATGTTGAAGGATTTCAAATGGTTTTGAATAAATTGCTTGCTCATTTTATTTTTCTAAGGGTGACATTCCTCAGACATTCCTCATTTCCATTCCTACACATTCATTGGATGAGATAACGCGCTTATGATGAATAAGAACCTTGATTTGGTGTCATTTTTCCCCTTTTCAGTGAGCCATGACATTGGAACGTGGTTAACCTGGCCATATGCACTAGTTATGTTGTATCTAGGTGGAATTTCTGCAACTGTACAAGGCATTTAAACTAAGTGTACAAGGACAATGTACTAAAAGTACAAGGGTGTACAAGGGTTTCTATCTTACTTTTTCCAATTGTGGGGAACAATCCTCAGACATGTTGCTTGATAACACTCATTGCATGCATTTTATTTGATGTCTACCATGTTAATTCATTCTATTAGCTTCCCTAGTAATGATGAATATGAATCGAAATTAGGGTAAACATATTTTGTCATTTTCCCTAGTCCATGGTAATGGAAATATTGGTTACCCACCCATATTCACTTGAAAATATGTACCTATTAGGGATTTGGTGACTGGACAAGGCATTTACACTAAGTGTACAAAGCAAATGTGCTAACTGTACAAGTGTGTACAAGGGTGCCTATCTTGAAGGATTTGAAATGCTTTTGAAAAAATTGCTTGCTCATTTATTGTTTCTAAGGGGGACATTCCTCATTTCCCTTCTTACACATTCATTGGATGAGATAGCGCGCTTATGATGAATAGGAACCTCGATTTGGTGTCATTTTTCCCCAACTCGGTGAGCCATGACATTGGAACGTGGTTAACCCAGCCATATGCACTAGTTATGTTGTATGATCTAGGTTGAATTTCTGCAACTGTACAAGGCATTTACACTAAGTGTACAAGGCCAATGTACTAAAAGTACAAGGGTGTACAAGGGTGTCTATCTTACTTTTTCCAAACGTGGGGAACAATCCTCACACATGTTGCTTGATAACACACGCACTGCATGCAATTTAATTGATGTCTACCATGTTCATTCATCCTATTAGCTTCCCTAGTAATGATGAATATGAATCGAAATTAGGGTAAACTTTTGTGTCATTTTCCCTAGTCCATGGTAATGGAAACATTGGTTACCCACCCATATTCACTTGAAAATGTGTACCTATTAGGGATTTGGTGACTGGACAAGGCATTTACACTAAGTGTACAAAGCAAATGTGCTAACTGTACAAGTGTGTACAAGGGTGCCTATCTTGAAGGATTTGAAATGCTTTTGAAAAAATTGCTTGCTCATTTATTGTTTCTAAGGGGGACATTCCTCATTTCCCTTCTAACACATTCATTGGATGAGATAGCGCGCTTATGATGAATAGGAACCTCGATTTGGTGTCATTTTTCCCCAACTCGGTGAGCCATGACATTGGAACGTGGTTAACCCAACCATATATGCACTAGTTATGTTGTATGATCTAGGTTGAATTTCTGCAACTGTACAAAGCATTTACACTAAGTGTACAAGGCCAATGTACTAAAAGTACAAGGGTGTACAAGGGTGTCTATCTTACTTTTTCCAAACGTGGGGAACAATCCTCACACATGTTGCTTGATAACACACGCACTGCATGCAATTTAATTGATGTCTACCATGTTCATTCATCCTATTAGCTTCCCTAGTAATGATGAATATGAATTGAAATTAGGGTAAACTTTTGTGTCATTTTCCCTAGTCCATGGTAATGGAAACATTGGTTACCCACCCATATTCACTTGAAAATGTGTACCTATTAGGGATTTGGTGACTGGACAAGGCATTTACACTAAGTGTACAAAGCAAATGTGCTAACTGTACAAGTGTGTACAAGGGTGCCTATCTTGAAGGATTTGAAATGCTTTTGAAAAAATTGCTTGCTCATTTATTGTTTCTAAGGGGGACATTCCTCATTTCCCTTCTTACACATTCATTGGATGAGATAGCGCGCTTATGATGAATAGGAACCTCGATTTGGTGTCATTTTTCCCCAACTCGGTGAGCCATGACATTGGAACGTGGTTAACCCAGCCATATGCACTAGTTATGTTGTATGATCTAGGTTGAATTTCTGCAACTGTACAAGGCATTTACACTAAGTGTACAAGGCCAATGTACTAAAAGTACAAGGGTGTACAAGGGTGTCTATCTTACTTTTTCCAAACGTTAGGAACAACAACAGCCAACATCTGAACCCAGAGGACTATACAAAATTCATTGTGCTGAAACTTATGGAAGAACTCACAAAACATCATTATGGGGTTGAGCTGCTTCACTTCAGGAATCCCAGCAAGAGAGACATCTTGCTTTGTATGACAAACACGTGCTTCAATAATTGTAACAGTTGTAAATTAGGAATTATAGAGGTAACCTGCCTGTAATCTAACAATAATTGACTTGATAGATTTTGTTTTTAACCAAGTACTTAGTGATGAAAATGTGTTTTGTGCTTGAACGGTGTCATTCCCATTAGTCCAAAATTTTGGGATGATGATCGCCATTTTTCGATGTGCCGAATGATTACTTTTAAGGTGTGGAGCTACTGCATTTTGAGAATGGTTAATAATAATTTTTAAAATCATACATAATAGCTTCCAAAATAAAGACTAATATGTTTCAAGTGATTATGGATTATTCTTGAGTTTCCCTTTTCTCTTGTCTGAACTTGCTAGTTCCCAATACTAAAGTAGGAGTCCATTGATAATTTAAACACAAATATTGACTATAAGTCTCTGAAAAACCTTATTATTGTAATCAATCAAGCCAATATCCACCCAACTAACCCAAGGGCAAAGTGGGTTCTTATTACTAAGCCATGACCAATTTTGCCCACAAAAAAAAAAACCTAGGACAAAAAAGGGAAAAAGCCACACGAAAAAAATGTTTTATATATATATCTTGGCATCCACATGATTGACAAACACTAATTTATAATTTATTTTGATAGGGGATTTACTTTATAGAATATTTTTTGAAAACAAGTTATTTTTGTTCCAAAACCCCCATGAACATGCAGTCTGATGATGTATAAGGCATAAGAGTAGAGAAACAAAAGGAATGGATATTCATGGCATATTTTCTAATGCAATTTTCTAAAAGAATACTGGCGTCTTTTCTTATGACTGTAGACAGTTGATGGATGAGATGAATTACTCATAATTCTACCCTTATTGCAAGATCATTCTTCGCCGAGCTCCTTTTGCTTTCCCTTCGGGGCTTAGGATTCCTGAATTGTAATCCTTTTCCTTCTCGCTTCCAATTAAGGAATGCAAGCACACAACCTGGTTTCACCTACACATCTTGCCCTCTTATATAAAGCCACCACCGAAGGCCTTATGAACTAAACAGAGATACCCAATTTAATTTAAGAACTTTGTCAAATGAAGGAAGTAATTGCTCTGGCAGAAATATCAACTGATTTAATTTCTGACAGTGGTACATCAACCTCCATAGCATTACATCTACTAAAAGGGTTCCTATTCTAGTTTCACATGTAGAATTGCATTTATAATTCATACACTACATTCCAACTTCAACCAAACAAAAGCTAAAACAAAAGGCCTAAGCTACAGCCATTTGCATTTCAGCACCCAGATTGCCTAAGCCTGCATTGAGGCTGTGTACACCCAAGGTTGCCAGGATTGATGATGAGCCCCTGATGAAGCCAAGGTTTCCATCTTCACCATTGGAACAACCAACAGCAAGTGATAAGATATTCAATGGCAAATCGGCTGGGCACGACACTGCCAACAGGCACTGCATGACTTGTGGGCATGTCATGTGACACTAGCAACATGTGATGGCATGCTCATGTGCTTCAATTAAGTTACGGGCTCCGACACTCTGAAACTTTCCCTAAGTCGGTAGAGGCTTTAGACGAATTTTTCATGTGATATAACTTTCCCTTGGAAACTTTCACCGACTTCTATTGAACAGCAGAAGCTAAAACGGGCACATAAAAATATTGTGTATAACAAAAAAAAAATGCCTTGCGTTTCCAATAAGTCTATCCAAACAAGACTTATGTCAGGCAAATTGTGCGACATGCAGGAAAAGGTAGAGAGGTAGATGTCTAAGGTGAAGAGAAGTGACGCAAATGTACAACAAACATGAAGGATGGTTTAATTCAACTGGTGATAATCGTTAACCAGTTGTTCAATACTTGTTTAGTTCAATACTTGCTGAAAGGGGCATCAACAGAAAACTATCTTTTTTCGAATTAAAATTGTCTTAAGCAAAAATTTAATAAGCTTAATAATGTCAAACTGCACCCAAGAAACAGAGTATCAAAACAAAAGCATCGTTTGTGACCAAATCAATGCAAGAGGTCTAGGCCTACAACTTTTGATCCCTAAAAATCCTCTATTAGCAAACTCATCCATGTAGCCATGGCACATCCAATGCTCCCTGTGAGTAACACTGCATGCACCAAAGCAACCTCCAATCCAGTCATCTACTTGATCTTCTTCTTTGGCCTCTACTGCAGTTCAAGTACACAGAGAAAAGGTATCACTATAAAATCAATTTTGATATATCCGAATTTTTGTAAGGATAAAGAGGAATACACACCTGGTTGCTGTGGCCACACTTCTTTTTCCTGCAGTTGACAGCACGTGGGTGCAGGCGTGCATAACATCTGAAACAAAATATTCCACAATGAGCATTATGAGAATCATATCATGTTCATACATAGCTGACTCGTCCTAATAATTAGCATGCTCCAGATATGACATCAGATAAATTCCAACTAAATTATAGAAGATTGTGGGTGAAACTACAAAAATGACAAATGAAATAGGTAGGCACAAATCAAACCAATAGGAAAATGGGGTAAAAATACAAGGATCACTTTATATTTTTTAATTTTATGAAATATCTCAGCTACCAAAAAGATCTAATCCATGCATCCAGCTACCAACAGAACCTACTCTCTAAATAAAGTGTGGATTGAGGTTTTTTTTTTTTTTGTCTTTTTTTTGTTCCCCCATTGGGATGTGAATCTGGAATCCCATAAACCCACCCCAACCTTTTACAACTTGAGCCAGGCCTCAAGGGCTTGATTGCACTTTTTCCCCCTTTTAACAAAACCAAACAAAAACATTCCTGCAGAGTCATAAGAATCATTGCCAAACCACATGTAAAACAGACTCAATTCAGCAAACCCTTCTAACAGTGTGAGCTAAAACTCAAAATGGAAAACAGGGCTTAACCCAACAATTGCGTCCACAGATTAAGTTAAACTTAAAATGACAGAGGAGAATGCATTCATTCAGTAAATGAAGAAAATCATTTCAATTATTTGGTTGCAAAGTGTTAAAGAACCAACAATAAATCAACTAATTGAATAAGGATGCAAGGATAAGTGAAATAATTGCAATGACCATATTCTATGGCAGTTTCAACTTACTTGCGGCAGATCATTTTGTCCTGCTTGTATTTCCTAGCTAATTGCATCAAGGATGGCTCAATAATACCACCGCGAAGCCTCAGAACCAGGTGCAGAGTTGATTATGCACAACACATTCATTCAAAATCCCAAATTCAATCAGCCAATAAACTCATATGAGTCAATGAAAAAGCACCAAGCCTACATCACATAGATTATGTGTGATAAAAGGAAAAAAAAAAATTGAAAGGTTGTATTTCCATTGATAGAGTTCTGAGAAACTGACAATCTCTATGCATTGAACTGTTCTTGTGAACAAGGCAGCAAAAAATTGTATACTTCAAATTCATTTCTCCTTTTTTATGCACATTTTAAACTTAGGACTGATAAATTTCCACTAACCTTTCTGGATATTGTAATCAGTAAGAGTGCGGCCATCCTCAAGCTGCTTTCCAGCAAAGATCAGTCGCTGCTGGTCCGGAGGAATCCCTAAACAATCGCACCAACAAAACATCACATAGCCTGCCTTTAGTAAGCAAACCCAAGTTGAGATTTTCAAGAGATCTATACCAAACTGAACAATTTCATATCTTAAGCAAATTCTATGTACTTTCTACTTCCTTCAAATCCCTTAACATCACACCAACACATATCATAAATAAGCTTTGAGGAATTGACATCAGTTTAATTAGTTCAATTTAAGAATTCCTATCATAAAGATTTCCTACCACCTAGCTTTGTTTTCCTTCCATTCCTGAACAATCATCACACCAGTAAATATCACATGTCGATCCTCAGAAAACAAGGAAAAAGATCAAGCATTCAAGATCTTAATATCAATTTGATGGAACGCACGGAAAATCAAACCAGTTCCCATTTTAAGCATTTTTTAACTTTTTTACTTCTCTCAAATTCCTAAACAATCGTGTCAACATATATCATATATCGGACCTTAAAAAAACACGGGAAAAAAAAAAAGTAGGTCGTCGAAAATTGATACAACTCTCAAAACCCTAAACAATCAAACCAACAAATATCAAACATCAGACCTTAAGAAACAAGAAATAAAAAGCTCGGATCTTAGAGAAATCGATGTCAGTTTAGTTCCTTCAAAACATGAACCTAGCTCAATCATTTTCTAGCATTTTCTTTTACTCTCTCGAATTTCTAAACAAGCACCCATTAAACCTTTATATAAGAGAGAAGCTCAGAACTTCAACAAACTGATGCGTTCCATTAAACACATGAAAACTGAACAAAATTTCTAGTTTAATAATTTTCTAGCATTTTCCATTACTTTATCACATATTCCAGAGAAATGAGAGGAAAGCAAAAGATGATTGATTACCTTCCTTGTCCTGGATCTTGGCCTTGACATTGTCGATGGTATCGCTGGATTCAACATCGAGGGTGATGGTCTTCCCAGTTAGGGTTTTCACGAAGATCTGCATTTTCGCCGTCTTCTGTCGCTTGCTGCGGATGTGTATATGTTTTTGTGGATCTCTTATAATGTGCTAGCCGATGATTAGGGTTTCTCAAGTCTTTGTCGGTGCTGTTTGTTTACAGATATAGAAGAATCCTAGTCAAGGATGGGATTGTCTGTGTATTCTAGATAAATGCATAGAATTGGAGAAACTCTTCTGGTTGGATGAAATGATAGATCCTATTACAAAAAAAATTAAATTTTAATATTTTAATAAATGCCTCTACAATAAGCATGCTTTCATACAGTTAACAATAAAGTACCAATAGAATCAAATAGAAATCTTCAAATTGATAGCAATGAACAAAAAATTGAATGGGAAAAAGTTTGAAACATTCTATCATCTGTGAATTAGCATAGCAATAAAAGGAAAGTGTCAACTAACCTCCATGTTCAGTAATATCTTTTTGCTGAAAAGAATCTCAATGGTCTGAAATACAGAGGTAATTTCATGTTCAGTAATATCTTTTTGCTGAAAAGAAACGTCAATGTGTAGCGAAATGGAGTTTGTAGTGACATTATGGTAGTAACAATATGTTAAAACTAAACTGGGCACACACTGGATCAAGGAGGCATGTAGGAGTGTTGTTGACTTGTTTCAATATACTTCAGGTGGTAATGATGGGGATGCCTCAATCTTTTTGATGAAAAAGAGACAATGTAGTCATTTAAAGATATACAAATTGTTTGTTAAAAAAAATTTGTATCAGCAGAAATAATACATGGTCCTGTAAATGAAATACACAAGGTGAGTCTAACTCCAACCCTCAAATTTTCAGTTCAAATTTCATTGAGAAAATCATAATGTTTCTTCAACTATTTTGTTGATCAGTGTCACCTATTACACCCAATTGCTAATATCTTTGAAGTTAAATTAGAAATGTGTGATGGGCCTGTGGTCCCAGCATGAGAAAAGAAGAGAATGATAACTACCTGTTGTAACAATAGTGCTCAATAGAAGGGCCAACTCATAGCAAGAGAAAGAAGAAGCCTCTGTGATGTGTTGAAATAAAAGCATGCAGTGGACTAGGTCACCAATCAATTTTGAAAGTGAAGGCATGCAATTAGATATCATACCAGATACACCTCTAGTCCTTCCCTTCCCTCTACCACCACGGCCTTTACCTCGACAACTAGGTGAACCCTCTGCAACCAGAGAAAATGTTAAAACAGGGATAAATTGAGAAAAACAAGATCACGGAGCATGAAACCATTGCACAACCTCCTTCATAGTCAAATTCTGTCCATGCCTTCACCTGCTCAGCTGGTAATGGTGGCTGGTACCTGGGGGAAGTAGCAATGCATGAGCAATCATAAAATCTCTAGCAATTCAGAAACAGGCGGGGTAATGTCATTAATGGGGAAATAACACCAGCTGAAGTCATGGAGTTACAATAAATAAAAAAGAATTCACAACTACTATAATAATTAACACAAACAAATTTTCTTTGAGAATGCATAAACCCATCAAATTCCTTTAAAAAATTTCTAATCCATCCCAACTTATTTCAGGACCATTTCCGGCCCAATTTAAGGCTTCTAGATTCTCATTCCACTGTGTTAGAAAAAAAACATTCTAACAAATAAAAAGCCAAAAAAAAAGGAGGAAAGTCTAACTTTCCAAAGATAGAAATGGACAGTCTTTCTTTTTTAAACTAACATTCCAGCTACAAAAGAAAATATATATTTTTTTAATAGCTAAATTTTTCTCCCCATTGGGGCTTGAACCTCGAACCTCACAAACTCTCCCCATCCTTGTACCACTTGAGCCAAGCCTCAAAGGCTACAAAAGAAAATATCTTTATCTTTTCTCCATGTCTATTTTGTAAATGAAATCCATTTTTAAAAGTGCATTTGTTAATCCAAAAGCAGAGAGGGCCTTGGTATCTTTCTACATATCCACCATATATTTCTTTTTCATCGATGAGACCAGAAAAAATGAACTTGGTTTTGCTAAAAGTCAGACCATCAAGTGTTCTCTAAAAAGAAATATAAACAAAAAAAATCAAAAGAAAAGGAATGTATTAAAAGAAAGAATCTTATAGGCTTGCTCAAAAAGATTTGAAAAGTAATGACCATCAAAACCCACATACAAAATGTAAAAGATAATATGAATTTTACCTTGCAAGTCCAAAATCAGCAATATTCAGTACTGAATTGTTTCTCCATCAGCATCCGGTTCAGGACTAATGTGAACAAACATTAGTGTCTTGGCTTGCCCCCCTAAAGAGAATTACAATCCAAAAGCCATATTATAATTTAAAAAATAAAATTAAAGAAAACAGAATAAAATATGAGGTTCATACTCTGAAAATGCATTAGTTTATTCTTACCAAGTGAGTCTTGAAGAAGTTTACTCTCTCATTGGCAGCCTGATCAAGAAGATGCATACAGCCACGAAGAATAGTTACTGACATCAAGTCTCTTCCTGATTCATTCTAATAATATTTAATTCTCCCTATTTACTTACAATGCAATGACAATCAACTTAATTCAAAAAACAATCAAACTCCGACTAATCCCATAATCCCAGTGTTCATTTCCGCAGATGGCACCAAAAAAAAAATTTAAAGAACTACATATGTCCACCATAAATTACATACAAATGTGCTAACTTTATACAGTCTTATCACAAATTACAATCCCCTTTAATTTCTACGGACACGGTCTCGGTGTGCATTTTGTGCTGAGAACAACATACTCCCCATGATCTTCAACCTGTAATGTTTCAATTTCCCCTGCATTCATTCAAGTTGATAGCAACAAATCAACAAATTAATTAATTAGGCTTTTCTAACTATTTTAACATTAATGAGATAGTCATAGATAATTGATCCTACGTACCACATCGATTGATTTGGAGAACCCCCCCATTGACCACAATTCCATGAATTTCATTACAAAAACTCCGCAATCGTGCCTACGTCAATATAATTACCAATACGTTATTAAGTGTGGAATTATAAATAAGAGATGAACTTAAAATAACTTGCAATCCTATACAATATCCCGGACTGCAAGGTCAACACTCACTCATTAGGTTGGAGGGGTACATCAGGTGTTATGAAATTGAATGTCCTCAAATCATAAGGGACCCCTTTTTTGTGGGCAGCCAACCACAGGACAACCTTGGCCTGAAACATTTATTAACGCAACATTTGAAATTTTTATGGGAAGACATACCTAACAAATTATTAGTTGTTGCTTGTTACTTTACCAGATTTTGTTGAAATCCACTCAACATTGTCTTCTTCCTACCAGGACGAGAATCTAGCAGTTGGATTCTCCTGTTTGCTAGGTCATATACATACAATGTCCAATGGTTCTTTACGAGAACCGGTAAGAAGACCTGCACCAATAGACTGCCATTAAACATACATCTAAATATTTTACTTTCATGCAATAAAAATACAAATCCAAGCATTAAACATAGGAATCCACCTCGTTAACATTGACATATGGAATATCAATCTGATACAGATGTGGTTCAAAGCGTCCAATAATTGCCTCCCTCACTAAGTGTTTTGCCTGGGAGTGGATTACCATTTCCTGCATGTCAAATAGGGGATAATATCAGGTTTGTCATTGTATGTGATGCCTGGTTCAAGACAAAAAATAAAGTTAAGCAAGGATTTAATGGAATAGTCATCATTACAGCTATGTAGGGGGATAGAAACAGTTTCGACTTCGGTTCATGTTCATACTGCAACAATCTACAGTAGGCATCGACGACCTGATTTCATATATCATAAAAGTGTAAGCAACTAATTATATTAGAACCACACTTTCATTTTCAAATTAAAATAATATATAAAGAGGGATAAGAAGTGATATGCACGTCGTTTCCTATCCACCCATTCCCTTCGAAGCAGCCCAAATTGCCTCTGGTTAGGATAGTGTCATGCATAGACACTAGTTCCTCACTGTTACAAACAAAAACAAGTTAGTTTTTGTGTTTTCACTATCATACAATGAGAGGAGTGTCACTGAAGTATGTTACCTAGCATCCAAATCATCTCCAAATACCAGTGCAGCTGCTTGTTTTAGGTCAATTTTGATGGCAGATTGTTTGGTTTGTGGTTGGGATATGTATGGGGACAACAGGTTTGGAGCCATTCGACGCACTCGGCGTCTCCGGACGTTCCTATTGGTGGGGACAACATTACCTTCTGGTTGTTCTTCACCATCTGCAATACGAGATTTAGAACTAGTCAGCAAAGGTATACATTATGATTGGGTACTTGGGTTGTTAACCATATGGGTGTTTGCATAAATTTTATCACTTACCGCTTACTACATTAATGGGTACACTAGGCTGCAAGTCATACTCAGGGGCGACAACACGATCTGGTGTGTCTAGCACATGGTCTGCAGCATGCGAAGCCATGTACTCATCACCAGGGAATGCATGGTCATCAGCTGTGGGAGTGTTGGCTGGTGCATAGCTAGAGTGACCACCCGCATCTGAATTGACCCCGCTATGTCTTCGACTCCCTAACTTATGCATAAGGCCACGCATTATTCTCAGCTGCTGCTGAATGCCCCGTTGATATTGGTCGATTGCTCGTTCTGCATCATGATATTGTTGCCATATTTCCTATGACATGATATTGATGTCAATCTTTGAGAACAAAAATGTGACAACAACATATTTCTTTGTAGTTAAGAAGTAAAAATAAATTACTATGACAATGAAATGAACATTTATTAAGTGTTTAAAAAATTAACAGCTTACATCACTATTTTCAGCTTCAACATTTGTGTCCTGGTCCATGTTAGTCTCTGGCTCCATAGTTCTATCTACGGTTGGAGATCTCTGGGATGCCTATAATTAGCACTGAAGATTAGTACTTAAATAATGAGTGTTATGCTGGTAATGAGAATATATGTATGCATGCATAACTTACAAAATCAATCTCAGCATGTCCGAATGCTCCAAACTCCTTTATCTCAGCGACTAGTCGTCGCTTAATCAAATCATCAGTCCATGCCAATGCTGGGGGCACTGTAATGGGGACTTGGACTGAAGGAATTTGGAATTTAATGACATAATGCAGCTGCATAATAAATACAAACATCAGTAGGCAAATGTGACTATGTTGTGCAATAAAATTATATAACAAAATGGAAGACAGACTGAATAAGTTCATTACCTGTAGAAATAAAACGCAGCCATGTACCCAAGAGGTCTTAGATTGTTGGTATCGCCTAATTCCCTCAACCAGTTGGTCAAGCACAAACTGGGCCCAATTAACGTCATTTCGGAATCCATCCTCATGGATGGTATGCCATAAGTTACGGCAACCATTGAGCCTAGACGTGGGGGCCAACAATGTGGCACATGCGTAGTAAATGAATGCTCTACGAAACTCCTCACCAACAGGTAAGTCCAGGAGTTTCTCCTCGCATGCCCGAATAGTCCCAAATGGATGGTGTGATGATGTAGAGGTCACCTGCAACATCCGCCCTTCTGTTGGGAGGCCGAAAATGAGGCCAACATCGGTGGCTGTAACAGGATAGTGTTGCTGGGCTGAGAACTCTATCCGTCTAAATCCAACATTGAAATGTTGGATTAGAAAGATACAGAGGTTGTGGCGCACCTCTGTGCAGTTTAAGTTTAAGAGACCTCCAAATTGGAGGTCTCTTATGGCTTGTATTTTTGCCTCTGGTAACCGGTTGCAAAGTTTCTTAAATCTTGCAGCTGAGCATCGTGTAAACATTGATGTGCCCTGCATGCAATGTTTGACAACATGGACATGTTAGGAATAGCAACATTTTTGCAGTTGGTAATGCAAAAAATAAGTGGAAAAGTAAAGCTGTCATTTCTCAAAGTTACAAAGATTTTTCTGCTTGTATTTAGAAATAATATACAGCAGGGTAAGACATTAGATGGGGTTGGGTGCTACTGACAGCAATCCAGTTTTCCAGTCATTTAAATGGGATGTAAACAAAATTAAAACTAATGAACTGAACCTTGGAGATTGTTGCAACTGCATGAAGGAGTCTCTAATATTAGGTGATGCTCCAACTTTACAACATTTAACTAATACAAAATTGAGAGGCAATACAGAAATAAAATGCATATCTGTACCTATAAAATATTATAAACGATGCAGAAGTGGAAGGAATTTATATAAAGACATAGCTTGCAGAGAAATGATTAAATGCTCTAGGTTACCTTCAACCCTAACCCAGTAATTTTGCACTTGCAACATGGACAGGTAATTCCATTTTCCTTACCCATCAATAGAAAAATACTTGACCTGATGTAGGAGTTTGAGATCCTAACATGGCCTTTGACTTTATGCTTTACCACTCCTTCATCCTATAATAATCCTTTAATATTCATAGAACAATTTGAGGAGCTCTCTCATAAAATTGAGTGGTAGACTAATGACTCATTATCATTAAGCAACCTGGACCTAGCCAGCCATGGAAAAAACTAATGGCAGCAAGCTGCAATGGGAGCCAAGGTAGTGAAGCACCAACACGCCCATAGGGGGCAAAGGTAATGGGGGTTCAGAAGATGCAGTAACATAAACAATCGTGGTGCATGTTCACAACAGACACCTATATCAGGAAAGATCTCAAATAAGCCTTAAGAGCCAAACACAACTTATTGCGTCAACAAATATTAGCAATGCACACACATTATGCACAACAAATACTAGCAAGGCAGAATATTCCCTGAACGTTGGGTATTATTTGTCACACCAACAATTTGTTGAACTCTATCCCAAACCATCGAGCTGGTTATCAATATGACCAGCTTGAATTAGAATGCAAATAATAATAAAGAAATAATAAAAACTGCAAGCATGATTTGACATTTTCTTTTAACTCCATAATTTCTCAAATAAATACAGATAGTAGTGAGCCCTTGTATTTTTGGAGAGGCAGTTAATCTAAGTTTCACTTATACAAAGACCCTGCATCTTAAAATTTAACAAATCATGAACATCTACTTCCATATCAAGTTATCAACATCAATATTCCAGCAGCAGAATTTTAAATGTGAACAAACAAATAGTAACATGATTTTCTTCACTAATAGCAGGGATTAAAAGCACCAGAAAGCATGTTTTCCTTGTAACAGTATTGTTGTTTTTTCACTATCAAAGAACTGTATCAACAAATCCCCAAGAACAGTATATACATAATGTTAATAATTCAATGTAAATATGCAAATACAGTGTAAAGTTACCAAAAACCAATTCATCTTGTCAAATCATTTCAGGTTGAAAAGATCCAGATCATTTCACCAATGATCTTAAGTTAAAAAAAAAAACAAAAAAAAAAGAAAAACACATGCTGATCACAAAAATCTTTTCCCTGTCCAAGTCCTTCCCACCCTCTTCACTCAAAACAGGCACATTTTAAGTTGTGTAAGTAATTTAATCTCCTTAAATTAATAAAAACTTCAAATAGAGCAACCATAAGAAAATCATGACCAATGTTAAAGATGATAAGAGAAAACTTGCACAGAGGGGGAGGGGAGGGGCAGGTGGATTCACTCCTAAAAGAACATATGTTGTGAATGCTGAATCAATATCATCTTTGCTGAAGCTATCTTCTGGAGAGCCAAAGTCATGCAAATACAAACAATCTTGATTGTTGCAATCTTGATTGTGCTATATGCTCAATCAGGGACTGATTGATCACAACTTTGATCGGTTTTGTGTAGAAAAGAATGTAAAAACACAAGAAAGCAACTTTTGATACAGCACATAAAGCAGCCCTCTCCAAAAAGAGTCACCAGTTTTGAAAATAATTGGGCATTTTTTGTAAAGAGGAAGATGAGGCTTTTTGTTTTTCTAGTTGTCAAAAGGGATTGTTGCATGACAGTTCAATAATAGTCCTTATCAAATTCCCAAAAGACTGGTTACTTCTCCCTTTCTTCCTCTCTCCCTCCCTCCACAGTCCAATCTGGTCATCAATACAACAGATGGTCATCTATCCATCCATCCATCCATCTAGTCATTAATACAACAGATGGGCTCTCTCTCCAGAATCTGGTCCACATACGGCCCACTAAATATGATGGACCCCAACTCCTTTATTCTCCACAACATGGCAATTCTCTTCAATGTGATCCTGACTCTGACCAATTTTACTTATAATAATAGGTTTCAAGTCTCTGTCTCTATGTTGTCTTGCACATGGATAGAGCCCACATTAACAAGGGAAAGAATAAATAGATCTGACACTGCAGCCTCTGAAATCTCACATTGGTATGCAAACATTTGAATGGATGAGACTTGTACTGCCCAATGCTTCTGACATGGTTTCCCCCCAACTCCCTCCATCCACAAATTCTTCTCCACAAGTAAAAACATGCAACATTTTTTTTTCAGAGGAAATCCAACACTCCACTCTCCAAAGCCCATTAAACTATTAACTATACAAAGGAAAAGCTCTAACTGCACTTTTTTAACATTTATTTTTCTATCTTATTGTGATCAACTTGAGTTAGGAAACACTATAGAATTCAAGAATATGCAAAATAAGGACAACCTATATGACTACCCATGCTTTTGATTCAAGCATGCAGAAGGGCCTATTCTATAACTTCTTCACCACCAGACACTAAAAAGTCTTTGAAAGAAATGATGATGTGAATGAATCGCAGTCCTTGATTGAGCAAATAGCACAAGGTCTGTAGTTTTGTTTCAGCTTGTTTTGAGCAAAGGTTTAGTAGTGTCTGAATTTTGCACTACTTCCAGCTTGCAGCATTGAGAACCACAACTGTACTTGTGTCCTTTTCCATGAAAATTTCATTTTTGTAGCCATGCAAGCAATGAAAATTTCATAAAATGATTTCAGATTATTTATAAACAAGGGAGTCATTTGTTCACACCAATTCAAATATGTAAAATATCATAAAATGAAATTTTACCCATTTTGATACCAATATGCATTCTGATTTATGTTCTCACAATACATTAAAATTGCATGACTATTGATTATAAGTTCTTGTGGCACTCTACCAGAGAAACGAAAACCTCTCAAATAGTATGTTGGCAACGGAACAATGCAAAAAACAACAAAGAATTGCAAGTATGATGAACCATACCGATACTGGGAGTGAACTGCCAGCAGAACCATCTAGGCCATTACCAGCCATTGTTAATATTATAACTGCATCATTGGGCATAGAAAAGTAGAATGTTATGCATAGCTAAATTGACCAACTGAATAACTAGACAGCAAGTATAGTACAAAACTACGAAAGTTCAGCTAAGTGACAAGAAAAATGCACGCATCCAATGATGTGAGTAGGACATACTTAAAATAGGGAAGTGAAAGTATACATCAAGTTAAAGGATACCACATTGAAAGTGCAATTTCAAATTAAATCAGTAATGAAAGCAACTCCAAATAATGAAAATTAAAAAGTAGTCTTATAAAAAAAAATTAAAAAGTACTGCATCGTGTCTATAATAAAGACAATACATAACATCCAAAAGCAACAACCCCATGACCATAAAGCAAATAATGGAACAATGAGGGATTGTACACAAAATGAAAACCTTACAAGCAAAGAAATGAACATGTCACGGCAATGGATTATTACATTTAGACCGATTGTGACCTATGCCATTGCATCGAGAGCAATGAATAGGTCTCTTATGGCTAAATTGTGACTCAATACGCCTTTGCCGGGGTCTTCCTGGAGGACGTCTCACTTGCGGGGGTTGGAGACTAGGAAATACGTTGCCTTGGCCATCTTGCAAAGTCCCAGCCTCACAAACTTTAGGCATGTTGTGTGTTGGTAGTGGTTGAAACTGACCCGAGTAAATCAAATGTTGGGTGGAGACTTTAAAACATGGGTCGATATAGTCATACACATCGTGTCTCAATGTGCGGATCACAGCACATACATGTGGACATGGCAACCCGGACATTTGCCATGTTAGACATGTACACTTATGTTGCTGCATATCCACAACCAAATAAACATCTCCAGTAAAAACCTTGAACGTCCCACCCAAATAGGGCATCACAGTAATCGGAGCAGCTCTCGTGATATTTGACATTAGCTTTTCCTCTGTTTTGGGTCCAACCACACTCTTCCACTTATCTGTACCACGCATATGGGTGTCTAACATGGCTACAAGCTTATCCATGTGCATCAACAACAACGTATAAATTGTTTGGTGTCGTTCCTCTCTTAACCACGCATTGAAGGACTCTGCAATATTAGTTGTCATTTTATCCCAACGTTTTTTAAGGAACTTTGACATTGCCCAATGCTCCGGACTATTCTCCACAACCCACCTTGCTAGGTCGCCATTAAAACGCACAAGTTTTTCAAACGCCTCATTGTAGTCTATATCCAACCGAGCATATGCAATGTTGTCTAAAAGCAACAAAGCATCTTCTTTCCCTTTCTTTCCCCTAATGTTTTGCCTATTGAAGAAGCTTGAAAAGTTCTCTTTCACATGTCGATAACAATAGGCGTGATTTTCTACCCCAAACAACTCCGAAACACTACGCAATATCCCTTGATGTCTATCTGATATAATAATGACTTCTTGACCATCTAGGATCCCCTTCAATTTCTCCAAGAACCAATACCAATCCTCATAATTTTCTGAACCAACCACACCCAAGGCTAGAGGGAACATTCCATCATCTGCATCATATGCAATGGCAGACAAAAGAGCTCCTTTGTATGGACCACTTAGGTGGCAAGAATCAATAGCTAATACCGGTCGACACCCCATGGTGAACCCTTGAATTGAAAATGCATGGGCAATGAACAATTGCTTGAAGTGACCTTCATGAGAAGTGTACTCGGCAATAGTTCCAGGGTTAATTTCCCTTAGCCTATGGCATAACCAAGGCAAAAACGTGTAGGACTCACGTGGAGATCCATATAAACGCTCTTTTGCCTTCTCTTTAAGATGCCATGCTTGGTTATAAGTCAATTGAACTCCATGATCACGTTCAAAATCCTTGCAAAGTTGTCGAGGAAGGTATTCAGGAGTTGTTCTAAACACGTCTTCAACAACAACAGCACCTCTCTTGGAAGAAACCCGCACCTTAGCTGAACACTCATCTTGAGCTATATGATTATGATTAACTTGGTAAGTATAAACTCGCAATATTTCATTTCCTTCAACAGCATGAGCTGTTATCTTCCAAGGACAATCCTCAACCGAACACTTTACTGACATATGAGTAGGTGAATTTTTATTGTACTTGTATTGAAACCTTCCAGCTAATGACATTTGGTATATTGCATTCCGAAACTCATCTGCATTCTTAAATGTATGTCCGGAACCTAATATTGCCTCACGAAACCGATTTGATTCCAAAGGGGTGTACTCACTATCTGCACAACGCGATGCAAAACCTCTTGATAACATCATAGTATTAGGACTTGCATCGCATGATGCATTAGACGAAGGAAACGTAGGATGTGGACCTCTGCATTTACGTTCATAACCAAAATTAGACTACATAATGCGTAAAATTGATATTCATCAAATTTTAAATAGACATCCAAGTGAAAACGCATTACCCAACTGCCAACTGTGTATTCGGTATATTTGCCTCTATGGCTTCCACACCGGGTGACTCGACTATGTACACATTTGCAAAGTCATCACTGTGGGAAACCACGTTATCCAAGTCATCCTCATCTTCTAAATCTTGGATGACTCTAGGGTTAAACTTGAGGGTGTAGTGCATCCTCCTCACATGAAGGGGAATGTCGAATTTTTCTAACACCTTGTGAGTGAATTCTTCAAATGTCATTCCTTTATAAATGTGAATACCTTTGCTTCTTCCACCAACATATTCCCAAATGCCATCATTTTTTTGGACAAGTTTGCCTCCCACGAAAATATAACAGTATATTCTATTTGTGGCATCCATCAACCTATTGAAATAAAGCACAAATTTATATTGTTGAACAAACAATAATGCATATTCAATGTGATCTTAAAAGTTTTTTCATCTCACAATATACTATGTTCTCATACGAAAAAGTTATATTTTAAAAAATGTATATACAAAAAAATGTAACTTTAAAGTCTTAAAAAATAATTTTTGTTGCTCCTTTTGATTATTCTAACCATTGTCAACAGTAAGATTATTTTAAGATAGGCACTAATAAACAAAATATGAATATGGGTAATGGTTTCTCATACGCAACAGAATCAACTGGAATATTGGAATTCTATGAACAGAAACCACCAAATATTTCCATACAACAGCATAATTAGAGTTCTTTCTGATCAAGGATGCTTCAGAGAAATAAAACTAGTGAGCCACCAGTAAGAGATACCTAGCTGCTAGCATGTTTTATTTTGTCTCCAGCCATCATTACTAAATGTTGAATGTTCTTATGGCACAACTGTACAAGGGTTCACGTCAGTGACCATAAACTTTAACATGTACACCATGGAACACATGCGTACAGACTATTCTTTGCAAAGCAAAACAGCAATAGTAGGACTTCTATGCCAATCAAATTACAAATGTATTAAAACTCAAACAAGTGCACGAAGAGGTGGAGGAGGTTCCTTGCAATACCAATGTATTGATAGATGAGCTAGATAACTTAAGGGGAAGAGAAGTAATAGCAACCCACCACAACAATAGCAATCTTTTATCAACACACATCCAAATGATGTAGAAGTCTGCAATTTTGGTTCCTTACAATTCCAGAATAATAATTGCCAACCCAAAAATGTAAACTATATATCTAATGAGAACCAAAACAGAGTTGGAAAACTCATCTTTGGTAGCTTAGTAACTATGTTTTAATTAGACATTTTTAAATTGTATGTTCTAGAAAAGAAACAAGTAAAGTGCTCTAACCATATAAATTTTGAATAAATACCCAAAAAAGAAGAAAAACAAGTGCAGCCTATAGAAGATTTTGTTAAAAAATGAAGTTCAATCTCCACTTCGTGTCCCACATGTGCGTGTACTGTTTCAAAGTTCTTTATTCAAGAACCTATCTTTGTTTTCGAAAAATGAGTTTGGAGATGCCTACCCCATATAATTTAATATTCAAGCAAAAGCTAAGAAAATGAAATGGCCACTTCAGTAAAAAACCAGTTTTAACAAGTTGCTCCACATGAGCTCTGCGTGTGTGCAAGTTCTTTGTTCAACCCAGCAAATCTAAAGGAAATTTTAAAAGTTATCTTGGGTCTTAATGACATTAAGGGCATGGAGAACTAAAAACTGGATGATCAATGCATTGGCAAGCTTATGCTACCATGAAGCCTTCAAAAATTCGATTCTTTCCTAAAAATTGAGAAGCTGGTGACAAGCCAAAGACACATCATAATCTCTTTCTTTAGAATGAAAAATTTGAAAGCGGCCGGAAAAACATATTTACAAAGCACAAACCGACTAAAATATGACTTTATGTCATAGAACAAGATTCCCATTCCTTCAGTTTTGTTGTTTCTGACAAGGAAATCAATTCAACCAAACTGAAAAAGGGCAAAAACCCATGTAAACAAATATTATAGTACAGCAAAAAATAAAGGATGAGAAGGATCTAACAACTAAATGCAACCTTGCTTAGCAATCTACTAACCTCAAATATGCAACAAGAGAGACCCAACTGAAATCCATACCTTATTCAAATTTTCGAGAGAGACGAATGCGAGAAAAAATGAAAGAGCCGCAGAGATTGAGATGCAAGCGATGGAGGTGCTCGGGAGGAAGAGAAGAAAGCGGCTTCTAGGCTTGGAATGCTGAAGAGAAACCAAAATTAGGGCAAAATTCCAAAAAGCCGTAGAGATTGAGATGCAAACGATGGAGACACTCGGGACGAACAGAAAAAACGGCTTCTAGGCAGAGAAGAGAAGCCGAAAACGACTTCTAGGCAGAGAAGAAAACGGCTTCTAGAAGAAAACGGCTTCTAGGCAGAGAAGAAAACGACTTCTAGGCAGATAAGAAAATGGCTTATAGGCTTGAAATGCTGAAGAGAGCAAAATTAGGCCAAAATTCCAAAGAGCCGCAGAGATTGAGATGCAATCTGAAGAGAAGAAAACGGCTTCTAGGGTTGAAATCTGAAGAGACACCGAAATTAGGGCAAAATTCCAACCTGGATTTTTTTGTTTATTATTATTTTTTTTTCATAATCAGCAAAGGTTATTTTTGGAATTAATAAAAGTGCATATCCTTCCTTTTAATTTTGACACTTCCTGTGGGTTCTCAGTTTAATTAAATTGGTTAGATGGACCTTCTCTTAATTTTTGGGCCCAGCTGGGCCCAAAACACAATTGTCCCTTAAAAAAATGTGATGCTAATTTGTTTTTGAGAAAAAAATTAGTTTTTTTTTTTAATTTTTA
This sequence comes from Vitis x doaniana, assembly GCA_030345155.1. Taxonomy (NCBI): domain Eukaryota; kingdom Viridiplantae; phylum Streptophyta; class Magnoliopsida; order Vitales; family Vitaceae; genus Vitis; species Vitis x doaniana. The sequence continues at coordinate 10,248,378 of CP128323.1, forward strand.
ATTTTTATTATCATTTACAATTGATTGGGATAAAAACATTTACTATTAAAATAAACATTATTCATATTAAACTGAATAAGCATTAAAAAATTGCATTTTTGTTAACTTTGAATTTTATCTTTAAAAATAATTTATATGACTGTTTTTTAAAGAAATAAAAAAATAAATTTAATTTTGTATATTTTTGTTATTTTTACTAAGGAGACGTCTTCAAACTAATGAATAAAAAAAATTAGAATTTAAGATACTTAAAAAGTAATTCAATATGCTAAATACTTCTATTTATTGAGTTCGTTGAAAAAAATTGGCCCGGAGAACTTTCAACTTTGTTGTTTGTTTTTTATTCTTTTATTTTTTTTATTTTTAAAATTTATGCTTTATCGGTCTTTATTAAAAACAAATTACAATGGTTTCAGTTTTAATTTTTTTTTAAATTTTAATGTAATTTAATTTGTAAAAAATTAATGTCATTTGTATACCTCAATTATACCTTAGTTCCTTTACTTTGTACCTAGGGTTCTATGACTATGCATCTTATCATTATTTTATACTTAGTTGTCATTATTTTTGTATTATGATCATTGGTTTTTTTATATCTTGATTTTATGTGCTTGTACCCTCATTCAATTATTCAGATGTTGATCAATGATTTTTGTAGTTTATTGTATTAAAACAAGATTTTTAATCTAATTCACTATTCTAAGGTAGCTTTTACTTAATAAGAAATGACTTTTAGTAAAAGCTATGGTAGTATAACAGTTTAAAATATCGTCCATTAGGATGAATTATTTTTGGTAATCAAGGCTTAATTGGGAAGAAAAAAATAAATGTGATCAAGTGAAATTGGAGTGACAATTCATAATAAAAATGAAAATAGCAGTGATTTCAAATTAGGAAGAACAATTCAATAAAAAAAAATCAAATTTTGAAAGAAGATTAATATGAAAAAAATCTTAGAGTTAAGATTCTCTTGAAAACACTCCATGGTGAATAGTTGTTGAGATTTACTCTTCATCAAGTTATATTGTAAATATAAATTTTCATCTAAACCGATTTTTTATTTAGTTTTAAATTAAAATCTTATTTATATTCAAATTAGGTGATTTAATTTAAAGGACCAATTCAAATTACATATTTAATTCATCTTAAATCGTCTTTTAATGATTTACACAATGCAACTATTTAATTTCATTAAATTTAACTTTAAGAATTTAATGAATTTACCTAATTTGTATTGTAGTGGTCATTTAAGAGAATTTGAAAAGAAAAAAAATCCCAAATTTCAATCAATTGAATAAAAAACCCTTACCAAATTAAGCTTCATTTCCCAAATTTCAACTATTCATAGTTCAAACAAATGGACACTCAACATCATCTCAATAGGCTTTTGGAAATTTTCAAATTAAAAAATATGAGATTTAGTACCAATAATGACATTTTCACACAATTTTCATTTGAACATGCGAAATTGAAGTTGGTTGGTTACAACATTTAAACCCCTCTTTGGACGAGTTCGCATGCTCCTGAGAAGTTTTTCACGTTCATGCGAAAATGACTTTCGCAAATTCCTAACTCTTGCAGCCATCATGTTCTTCTAGTTCAGTTGGCATGTTTGTGCAAAATCATTCTGTAGCTTGCTGTAACTTCTGATCCTTTATCTCACATGCCAAATTTTGCATAATCTTGCAAAATTATTATTTCTATTTTTTTTCACACTTTTCAATCTTCTTTCTTCCATGATCAATTAAATGCATTATTTACACCTTGAAATCACTATAGAACTTACAAAAGAAGGTTAGTGATTCGCATGTAAATCCAATCGGGTCATTTAATCAAAAACATTTATAAAACCTATGACCTCATACTAGTGTAGCAAAGCTACTATAGTATAGTGGCTCTAGGGTCGAACTCTGGGATGGGTTTTCATTCTACCAGTGATATACTCGAGATTAGAAATTGAATTTAATGAATTCCTTTATCAAAAACTTAAAGTTTAAAAGAAAATAAAATTTGTTTTGAAAGTGTTTGAAACTAAATTAACATAAACTAATTAAAAATGGAAGAAAGAAAGTTTCTCGGAGCTAAGGATTGCTAGGATCAAGTTTAGAATGCAAAGTGGAAAATTCCGGATTTTTCTCTTCGCATTGAGGATTTAACCTATAGTTATTTCCCGAGCCGGTATAGGTTTAACAATGAAGATTTAATCCATAAAAGGTCAATAGAAATGGTAGTCAAGGTCCATTAATGGCTTTAGACACTATGGGTCTTCACCTTCAACCACTTTCCAATGGCTCGTACATGATAACTAATGGACTGATATGGATCTAGCAATAAGCATCCACAGAGACCTGAAGCTTACCATGTATTGGCCATTCAAAGTGATTCTAAGGGATTTAAAGCAAAACTTTGGATTTAAAAGCCATTTATGAACTTCAACTACCTGTATTTAATGCACGAGCGTTTTCCACCTTTGCATCTGGACTTTTCACCTAGCTTCCTTCACTCCAAGAAACCAAAAGTTTAGCCTCTCATCGTCTGAGAAAACATCCTCAGAGGTTGTTTGGCTTCCAAGAAAACGAAAATAGTAAAGAGAAAAGGAAAAATGAGAGAGCTCCGTATTATTCTAAGTGTAAAACATACACGTATCATATATGAACGAGAGGTGATTTCCACCCCTTATATAGTCTTTACAAAAGCAAAGCTTGTGATTGGCTTGTTACAAGGAGAAGAAAGGAAATTACATCAAAAAATACATAAGAAAATATCTAAAGTGGAGTCGGCAAAAATAGAGGAAAATTCGCACCACGCATGGGGTGTGCGAATTTGAAAGGGGGTGTGCGAGTTTCGCACACCATTCGCACACCTGAGGGGGTGTGCGAGTTTCTCACACGCCTGGAGCAGTTGTCTTCCAAAGGCCATATCTTCCTCGTTTCAGCTCCAAATCGTACACGGTTTGAAGCATTGGATTCTTGACTTCCTGAGCTTTGAAATGGTATATAGCATGTAGAAAATGGGCTTCGGTAAGTGCTCCAAAAGTGCCAAATAAGACTGCAGCTGCTGTCCTCTGTTTTCCTCCTTGCTTCTCTTTGCTTTTCTCCTTTGGTTGGCTTGTCTTAATGATCCCAAAAAGCTGTCAAAAACACTAAAACTAGCCACAAATATGATTAGGAGTCATTGCTAGGTCCTTAACATGCCAATTGGAATAAAGATGGAGAATTACTACACAAAAGTGCTTAAAACATAATGACTTAAAGGTGTAAAATAACACATTGTGGGTAGTAATCACTCCCCCCAACTGACACATTGCTAGTCCCTGAGCAATGAAGGAGAGAAAAAGAAAGAAAAATAGATAATATAATAATTTACAAAATCATGCTGATCACTCCAAAAAATAATCAAGTGGCATGATTGGATCAAACTCTCACATGGCAAGTCAAGGATATAAAACTCAATCATCAACAAGAGTTATCAAATAACTTACCTATCACAACTTGCAAAGAGCGGGCATTATGCAAATTTGAGTATCAAAATAATTTCCACTCCCAAAGGATCAACTCTTAATCTTCCACAAAAATCTAAGTGTTAAGGTGCTTAGTTTCCAGTTATAGTATGTCAAACTATATTCTCCCCCCAACTAAGGTTTTTCTCTAACTTTAGCAACACTAACTCATATATAAAAGGCTAAGAACGCACCCTTTTTTTCTTCTTTTTTTTTTTTTTTTTTTTTAATATGTACTCCACCCATCCACCCATGTAATGAGCAGTGAGGTCGGTCAACTCCCAACCAGTAAAGGCTTAGGGTACCAGGCTTTAAAGATTTTCACCATATACCCCTCGGACCATGCTCGAGTTTCAAAGCAAGTGAAGCAAAAATTATTTTCATAAGACACATTGGCCTTTAATAAGGTGTCCCAACACTAATAGAATGAGGTCAATGGCACCAAGTCGAAAATTTCCTAAGTTTAGGGGGTGAGAAAGTTTTCCATCTTATAACTGGAATCTAATGTGTTCAGTGTGTGAAAAGATTAGAGTGGAAGACTTAAGATTGAAAACAAAAGGAGCTTCAACAATTTATCAACTTTAATAAGCATAATACAAATTCTGAGACTATGGCAATAAAATAAGAATTTAATTTCTCCCATTTACTTTTGAGAATTTATCTTTGAGAAAACAAAGAGAGTTTGCAAAAAAATTTGTTAGCAAAATAACTTAACCAAAAATTCAACAAATTACTTCCTCAACTCTCCCCCCAACTAGGATGAACATTGTCCCCAATGTTCCAAAAACAAGCGATAATATAAGGGAGGAAGTGATACCTCCTGATAGTAAGGGACTCTGAATGAATAGGAGAAACCACATGTTGCATAAGAAAAGAAAAATCATAAGAGTAATGAATAGAGGAAATAAAATGGAATAGCTAAAATACACAAAAAGAGAAGATGTCTATATAAACTGAGAGAGTACAATATACAAAATAAACATGAAATACATCCAATCCCAGTATAAAAGTGGTCCAAAATATATAAGACATCCAAAAACGTAGCATATAGATACAAAAAAGGAGAGGAGTGATCGTATGATCAAGTAGTAGGCTTCTCTAGTGGAGAGGAGGGGTCCTCCACTGCAACTGTGGAAGGAACCGCTACAGGTGGAGCTGGTGGCAAAAGACCGAGGTGCTGCTGAATCTCACGGAGAATGAGAGTCTGCTGGTCCTGCTGAAGCTGGAAGTGGTCCATCCGCTCCATAATGGTCGTCTGAGTAGTGGTCAAAGTCTGGAAAGAAGCGAGCAAGGCACGATATTCTGCACCAGGGATAGTAATGGGTGGCTCTGATGTAGGAGGAACAGCAGGTGGGGCATCAGATGATGCTGCCTCCGGTACTGGCTGTGGAGGATCTGAAGTGAACGGAACAGGAGGGACTTCCCTTGGCTCGGGAAGTTCTGGGGACTGGCGATGGAGCCATATCTGAGTCCATTGGTCAAGAGAGAAGCTCTCTCGACAATGACGGCGGGTCTCAGAATGAGGGTCTGTAGGAAAACCCATATGCGCCAAAACATGGCATAGCAGCCGAGGGAAAAGTAAAGGAATGGTGTCTGCCCTCGCAAGACGCCGCGTATGCACCTTCTCCTCAAAATGGAGGAGAGCGGCCATAATCAAATGATGGGGCCAAAGTAGTAGCCCTCAGAGATACGGAATAATGCCTCCATAATGGCCCCTCGCCTCTGCACTTTATGCTGAAGAGGAAAAAGATTGGCACGAAGCACCACATCAACTAGGAGCATCCCTGGGGGAAGCTCTCTCCTCAAAATGGTTCTCTGGGAAGATGTCCCTCGAGATAGGATACGAACCATGTCCCACTCAGAAAGTGGGGCCCAACGTCTAAAGGCAGCGGGATCTGCTAGTGCAAAAGGGATATGGAAAGCATCGGCAATCTGTCTAGCCCCCAAAATACCCTGGCGTCCATCAATGGTAAAAAGCATCGAGGCTGGTACCCGGGATGCCACGAGTAGTCATAGACTAGTAAAAGTCTAAAGCTACTCGAGGATAAAAGAACTGGGGCGGAGTCATAAAGGGTACAAGATGGTACCTCTCAAGTAGGCGGTATGAATCCCGCAACTCAGGCTGCTGTCGCATAAGAGAGTGATCGAAATATGCCTCGACATGAAATTCTCTCGATCGGCAATCGGAGTTGCCCTCAATGGGCAAGTAGGGTCTAGGGCACCTGGCGGAAGGAAGCTGAGACTGTGAATCCCGAGGTGCTCTGGAGGACTCTCCTGGCTCTGAAGTCTTGGCTTTCTTTGTAGGAGGACTCCGAGGTGGAATTTGTGTAGGGGCCACAGACGTGGCAGATGCTCTCCTCGTATGGTATCTGCTTTGAGGGGCAGAATCAGGTAAATGTGAGGGTGCATCTAGTGGGGCCCGCACAGGGGCGGGACTCTGACTGCTCTGGGGAGCTGAGGTATATCCTCCTCGGGTCTTAGGCATGATGAAGTGATGAAATGAGGCTCAGAGGCTCTGGATTAGGGAAGGTAGGGATGGAGAAGCTGAAATTTTCGCACAGGGGGGGTGGGTGTGCGAGTTTCGCACACCACAAGGGGGTGTGCGAGTTTCGCACACCACAAGGGGGTGTGCGAAATTTTCGCACAGGGTACTATTCACTCGCACGTTTGAAGATTTGTGGCTTGGTTGAGATGGTGAAAATTTGTGGCTTTTGAGGGTGGGAAAAGCTGGCTTAGGTAGGAAAAAGATTTTTCATGGTGAATAGGCTTGGAAATTGGAGCTTTTCAAGAGGAGAATTGAAGATTGGGAGCTCCCATGGCTGGCGGCAATGGGTTTCTTTTGAAGAAACCGTGGCTTGAATGCTTATGGTTTAGGTTTTGGTTTGGTAAGAACAAGGTTGGGATTGGATTATGGATGGATTTAGAGGGTTGAGTGAAGATTTGAAAGGATTTTGATGGTGGAAGGAGATGAAATTGCCGAAAATGGAAAGTGGTGAATAGTGAATGCCGCGGCTATGGAGTGGAGCTATGGAGATGGGCTGCCATGGTGGTGTTGATGATGATGGATGATGAAGGAAATGAGCTTTGTGGATGGAAGTGGGTGATTGGAAGAAAGGTGTTGAGAGAATTGAAGAAGGAGCTTAGAATTTGAAGAGGAGAACATGGCTTTTAAAGAGAAAATGGAAATTTCGCACAAGGAAAAATGGTGTGCGAAATTTTCGCATACCTGTGATTCTCCAAGACAGAGAGCATGGCTTTGAAAATTGGCACAAAAAACAAATTCGCACAGGGTTCGCACCAGGTTCGCATACCTGTGAAATTCGCACTGGGATTTTAGGAAGGGACCGAGAGCATGCAATTTTGAAAGTTGGTGCAAAAGCAAATTCGCACAGGGTAGGGGGTGTGCGAAATTTTCGCACAGGGGAAAATGGTGTGCGAATTTTGCTGAATCTTGATTTTTCTCCCCTGTTTTCCCTTGTTTTCACCAAGACTTCATTCTTTAAGCCTTCCTACCTACATGTTAACACAAAAAAAACCATTCAAACCACATTAGAATGAAATTAACGTCAAAAATAGAAATCAAAACATGCATAAATACAAGAAAACACTAGATTAAACTAAAATCAACTTAAAAGAAAACAAAAAGAGGATGAACTTTTTAGTCTTTGGAGAGACTAAGTTCAACCATAAAATTTGATCCTGATTTAGCTTGCCCGGATCCCATATGAAGTTTGCATCCCTCTTTTGAGACTTGGTTTGTATGATTTTTCCATACAAAGCTTGGGGGAAAGGTGGAGGGATGTGATTCTTCATCATTTCTTCCTTGATGACTATCCTCTGTGGTTCTTCATTTATGTAGTCATCTTTCTCTATACTTTTCCCCTTTCTCTTTCCTTTGATTTCCTCCCTATTGAATAGTGGTAAGATCTCTTCCCGTCTCCTCCAAGGAGACATAATGGCTAACACATTAGAGGGTTCAGGTAACCCTTCTTCAAGCACTTCAAGGCTTTCATTCAAGCTCTCTTCTAAATTCTTGTCACAATGCTCTTCAACCAAGGTGTTGATCAGGCACACCTCCTCCAATCCTTCCTCTTCTTCTGGGTGAAGATGCCTCTTGCATAGGTGGAATATGTTTAATTCCAAGGTCATGTTTCCAAATGTGAGCTGCATCACCCTATTTCTACAATTGATGACGGCATTGGAGGTAGCCAGGAAAGGTCTCCCAAGGATGATTGGCACGTAATTGGATTCCTTAACAGTGGGATCAGTATCAAGTACAACAAAATCCACGGGATAGTAGAATTTGTCCACTTGAACTAGAACATCCTCTATCACCCCCCTTGGGATTTTGACAGACCTATTAGCTAAAGAGAGAGTGATGGCTGTGGGCTTCAAGCCTCAAAGTCCCAGTTGCTTGTACACAGAGTATGGGAGCAAATTCACACTTGCCCTCAGGTCTAGTAAAGCTTTCTCCACAAGTGTCCCTCCAATGTTGACTGCAATGGTGGGGCAACCTGGATCTTTATACTTAACTGGAGACTTACTCTGAATGATAGCACTTACTTGCTCAGTGAGGAATGCATTCTTTGTCACATGTAGCCCTCTCTTGACCGTGCACAAGTCCTTTAAAAACTTTGCATATGTGGGGACTTGCTTGATCATATCAAGTAAGGGTATATTCACCTTCACTTGTCTCAAGACTTCAAGAATTTCTGATGAATTCTTGATTTCCTTCTTTCCATGTAAAGCTTGAGGAAAAGGGGGAGGCATATGTTTCTTCATCATATCCTCTTTAATCACTATCCTTGGCTCTTCTTCAAAGCTTGATTTGGATGCACTTTTCTTCCCACTCTCCTCTTCTTGGTTATTGCTCTCTTTAACCAAGGTTTTCTTTGACAAGAGTTCTTCATCTTGCCTCACCTTAGGCAAGGGTTTATCAACCTCCTTTCCACTCCTCAAGGTGATCACAGCTTTGACCTCCCTCAACTTTGAAGACTCCCCCTCTTGGGTTTCAACTTCATGAACACCCTTTGGATTTTGGCTTGGTTGAGAGGGAAACTTTCCTTTCTCATTCACTGTGTTGAGGTTGGTAAGCCTAGAGATGGAATATTGAATATTATCTATCTTCTAATATAGATCATTTTGCATCCCATCCATTCTCTTATTTAGAGAACTCTCAACATTCTCAATCTTTTGGTGCAATTGGGAGTTGATTGCCCTTTGTTCACCCACAAAGTCATTCATGACTTTACTTAGGTTCGCAATGGCTTGCTCCACTGAAGAGGTTTGTTGAGGTGCTTGAGTTTGGGCTTGTGGTTGGTATGGAGGTGGTCTTGGTTTCCAAGAAAAATTTGGATGGTTTCTCCAGCTTGAATTATAGGTGTTTCCATAAGGTGCATTGTTGTTAAGCCTAAATTGCCCCACAACATTGGCTTGATCACCTAACATCTCCCTCACAGCTGGCATGGTTGGACACTCATCTACCACATGATCACATGATTGGCAAATGGTGCATGGCCTGGCATGGGCTTGAGTCTCGGAAATGGCTTGCACTTCATGCATCTTTTTCAACTCAAGTTCTTCCAACCTCCTTGCTATTGTTGCCACCTTAGCTTTCATGTCCATGTCTTCACTTAACATGTACATTCCACCCTTTGGATTTACAGGAGCTTTCATCCTTCCCAATTCCTTTTAATTGGGCTCATCCCATCCTCTTGTTACCTCAGATACATAACTTAAAAAATCCATGGCTTCTTCCGGATTCTTACTCATAAAATCTCCCCCACACATGGTTTCACGAATTTGCTTCATGGAGGAAGACATTCCATCATAGAAATAGCTCACCAAGAGCCATGTATCAAAGCCATGATGAGGACAAGCATTGATGGCCTCCATATACCTTTCCCAACATTCATGAAACTTCTCATTTTCTTTTGCAGAAAAGTTTGAGATTTGCCTCTTCAACCCATTGGTCCTATGGGTGGGGAAAAATTTCTTCAAAAATTCAGCCTGAAGATCAACCCAATTCCTTATACTCCTTGGCCTTAGAGAATTAAGCCATATTTTTGCCTTGTCCTTCAAAGTGAAAGGAAATAGCTTGAGTCTCATCAAGTCTATTGAAGCTCCTCCCTCTCTAAAGGTATTACACACCTCCTCAAACTCCTTGATGTGGGCATATGGATTCTCACTCTCCATTCCATGGAAATTTGGTAGAAGGGGCACAATATGGGGCCTTATAATCAGCTGCTCAAGAGGAGGTATGATGCATGAGGGTGCACTCATCCTTGGTGGGTGCATTCTATCCCTCATGGACAGATATGCATTTGGATTACCCCCCTGACCTTGTTGAGAATTCTGATCCTCTTGTGGAGGGTCCATGATGTTTACACAGATATCCAACTCTGTGTCTTGAGGATTCTCAATCCTTACTAATCTTCCCTCTTGGTCCCGAATCCAATAGGGCATGCACAAATCACTACTTACCTGAAAACAAAACAAAGGCAACAAAAACAAAAGAAAACTAGAAGAAAGTTAAGGTTAGAAAGAAAACAAAAGAAATTCTACAATTAAAAGAAAGGAAATAAAGTTAGTGACAAAGGAATTCACCAAACTTGTGACGAAAATCACAAGTAGCCTCTAAAAGGTTGTATCACTGTATTGTGGCACCATCCCCGGCAACGGCGCCATTTTGATTCGCATGTAAATCCAGTCGAGTCATTTAATCAAAAACATTTATAAAACCTATGACCTCATACTAGTGTAGCAAAGCTACTATAGTATAGTGGCTCTAGGGTCGAACTCTGGGATGGGTTTTCATTCTACCAGTGATATACTCGAGATTAGAAATTGAATTTAATGAATTCCTTTATCAAAAACTTAAAGTTTAAAAGAAAATAAAATTTGTTTTGAAAGTGTTTGAAACTAAATTAACATAAACTAATTAAAAATGGAAGAAAGAAAGTTTCTCGGAGCTAAGGATTGCTAGGATCAAGTTTAGAATGCAAAGTGGAAAATTCCGGATTTTTCTCCTCGCATTGAGGATTTAACCTATAGTTATTTCCCGAACCGGTATAGGTTTAACAATGAAGATTTAATCCATAAAAGGTCAATAGAAATGGTAGTCAAGGTCCATTAATGGCTTTAGACACTATGGGTCTTCACCTTCAACCACTTTCCAATGGCTCGTACATGATAACTAATGGACTGATATGGATCTAGCAATAAGCATCCACAGAGACCTGAAGCTTACCATGTATTGGCCATTCAAAGTGATTCTAAGGGATTTAAAGCAAAACTTTGGATTTAAAAGCCATTTATGAACTTCAACTACCTATATTTAATGCACGAGCGTTTTCCACCTTTGCATCTGGACTTTTCACCTAGCTTCCTTCACTCCAAGAAACCAAAAGTTTAGCCTCTCATCGTCTGAGAAAACATCCTCAGAGGTTGTTTGGCTTCCAAGAAAACGAAAATAGTAAAGAGAAAAGGAAAAATGAGAGAGCTCCGTATTATTCTAAGTGTAAAACATACACGTATCATATATGAACGAGAGGTGATTTCCACCCCTTATATAGTCTTTACAAAAGCAAAGCTTGTGATTGGCTTGTTACAAGGAGAAGAAAGGAAATTACATCAAAAAATACATAAGAAAATATCTAAAATGGAGTCGGCAAAAATAGAGGAAAATTCGCACCACGCATGGGGTGTGCAAATTTGAAAGGGGGTGTGCGAGTTTCGCACACCATTCGCACACCTGAGGGGGTGTGCGAGTTTCTCACACGCCTGGAGCAGTTGTCTTCCAAAGGCCATATCTTCCTCGTTTCAGCTCCAAATTGTACACGGTTTGAAGCATTGGATTCTTGACTTCCTGATCTTTGAAATGGTATATAGGATGTAGAAAATGGGCTTCGGGAAGTGCTCCAAAAGTGCCAAAGAAGACTACAGCTGCTGTCCTCTATTTTCCTCCTTGCTTCTCTTTGCTTTTCTCCTTTGGTTGGCTTGTCTTAATGATCCCAAAAATCTGTCAAAAACACTAAAACTAGCCACAAATATGATTAGGAGTCATTGCTAGGTCCTTAACATGCCAATTGGAATAAAGATGGAGAATTACTACACAAAAGTGCTTAAAACATAATGACTTAAAGGTATAAAATAGCACATTTTGGGTAATAATCAGTTAGTTATCATTGCAAGAGCAATGATATGTCAATTGGATATTTTAAGCATAATACTACTTGGAATATGTGAAATTTATGAGAATTATGATATCAAATATGCTCTTTTTGAGCAGTAATAAGATGTAACCGTATATTTTTAGCAATTAGATAAAAAAATTTAATGGTTTGAAATGATATTGTAGATTTTTTCATAAAATTACTAATATAATAAAATTAGTATTTAATGATCCTAAGCATCCTATTTAATATTAGTTAAATTATAAGAAAAGTAAATAAAAATTTAAAGTTGAAAGAAGTAGAGCCCTAACTCTCTTGTTGTCGAAGGTGTTTAGTTTTTTTAGAATAAAGAGGTAGGGTTTGCATATAAATTATTTTTACAAATAATATTTTATTCTCTACAACAAAAAATTGCTTTTATAACTTAAAAAACATGTTTAACAAATTTTTAACAACAAATATTTTTTTATGAATTTGTTTTGAAATTAAATTGTTTTTTATATTAAATTTGAGGTGTTTTCCATTGTTTTTTGTAGAACATTCTAAATAATAATTGAAAATATAAAAAATATTTTTAAAATGGAATAATAATAATAATAATAAATATAATTAAGGAGGGGATGATGAGTTTGAAGTAGATAATAATAATAATAATAATAATAAGGAAGGGGAAGATGGGTTTGAAGTAGAGAATAGGGTTCCCTTCCTTCCCCCTCGACCTTGATTACTCATCCCTACCTAAGTAGGGATAGATCTTGCGAAGATCCACCTTGATGGGTATTTTCGTTACCCTTATTAAAAGCATCTCCTAATATTTGGAAGCATATTTGAAAATCACATTAAAAATTCAAAAAATCACTTCTGAACAATTACTTCATAGGTGACCAATTCTTCCAAAAATCCATTTTTTGTAATATTTAGTTTACATCAAAACACTAAGTGGTTATTCATAAAAATGTTTCTAATGAGAGCAATACTATTAAAAGCGTTATATACTAAGAGCTCGCTTGAGAGTAATTTGGAGAGAAGTTAACTAAAAATGCTTCCTTACAAAAATTATTTGTTCAAAATTTTTTTTACTAAGATATTTTGGCTACTAGCAAGATCAAAACCAAATAAACCCTTAACCAATTGTAATGATCTGACCACCCACTTCCCCTTGTATAGAAATTGGTTCTCACCGGATTAATTATATATGTATAATTAGGATTCTCACATAAATGTGTGGGATCGAATTTAATACTATTTATAATGATTTATTCCATCTCATGTAGGGATAGTCTACTCTAGGTATAATATGCTCGTATGACTATAAAATATGACAACATAGTTTAGAGGTCTGATATGGGATATCAAACCAATTTATATTTATACGAGGGGCTAATGAAACATATTAAATGATGGTTTTGAATACCCATATATTTGGATCCCATATAAGTGTTTGTGGTACAAGATATCACCATTGAAGTATTTGGTAAAATAACTAGAATGTATAAGAAATTACTTAGAAAATTTTATGAATTTGGATGGATATACATGATCCTCAACAAAACATTTATTATATAATATCATCTCACATAAGTAAGAATAATATTAATAAAGTAGAAGGTGCACAAATTCCTAAATTAACACACATTTTAGATCATAGTTAGTTGACTTGTAGCAACTTATAGTGTTCGATCTTTAGAACAAAACATACTAAAGATATCTAACTTATTAAAAAAAAAAAAATCAAGACATCTAGAGATAAAAATCCTTCCAAAGTCGATTTAAATAAAGGAAACATCATTAGCAGACATTTCTCTACCACAAATGTTAATCTATGCATCTCCTCAAAATAAAAAGTCCAACATACCTAAAAAAGGACATTAAGAACAAAGGCCCTTCAAAGATGTAATAATATACATGCACAAAAGAAAAAAAAAAAGCAATTGAAGGCAGTGTTTCACTCACATAGACTATGTAGAAAAACCAAACACCTCTTCCTTGTTTTGCATTCGAAAAATGAAATCAGTCTTCTTCAAAATCCTCATCCCTAAAATCTGAATTGATTGAATCCAATTTTTCAGAATCTTCCTCTTTATAACCCTGAGCATTTTGCAAACAAAGAGCCTCATATTAGGTAGGAAATATGAAAATTACAATGATGAAGGTTAACATAATTAGGACGAAAATTAATTTGGATTGGAGGGTGAATCATAGAATGCTAGATCAAACTAATGCTTCATATTATCCTTGTGTTCTTTGAAAGTGAAATTATTTATTTAATGCATATTCTTATGTTACATTTAGGTAACAATATTGATAAAGATTATAAATTACCTTAAGTATTAACTAGTTCTTCTATATAAAAATGAGACCCTCTATGTAGAATCTTGGTGTAGAACTTCAAATAATTGTCTACCTTTAACTTTTAAAAAAAGGAAAAATATTGTCATTACTAGTAATATCCTATATTAGATAGAAAAAGTTTCTATAACTTTATGGTGGATTTCTCTTAACTAGATAGATGATTTTTAATGGTGTGAGAGCTCATTAGGACCAAAGTGGATAATATTTACATAACAAGAACAAATTGTCACAAAAGATATTAGAGTTAATCTCTAAGCTTAGGATGGGATGAGGTCATTACATGACCATTTAAATTATTTTTTTCTAAATGCTCTATGTTTTTGTTGACAAAATCAAAGATGATAAAAGACTACACAATTGAGAATTCTTACATTACCTTCTGCCCTTAAATGATGTTTGCACTATCAAAAAATAATTTTTTAGCTTGAAATGGAAATAGGACAGATTTCCTTTTTTATTTTTATTTTTGCTATTTGGGACTAGCTAAATTGATACTTTACTAAACCCAACACAATATCCTTCACTCTTTAGGTTTTAGCAAGATTTTTTTTTTTTTTTTATCCAATTAGACTTCTTAATCTACAAACCAAAAGAAAATGAGAACATTGTCCATAATAGGTAAATATCCCCATTCAATATCTCACCGTAGTTCAAATCTATATTAAATCTCAAACAATTTTGAAAATTCAAGAATCATATATCTTCAAACATGTGATGATAACTTAGGCCTCTCCCTCAAACTCTAGCTTAGCAAATAAAAGTTAAAAAAGATTTTGTTGAATTTTCTAGCTTGCTAAAGTAGGGCTCAAACCCCAATTCTAGAACAATTCTAACTTGTAAGACATCTTTTTATCAAAGCTAATGTGGTTATTCAATGAACTTATCACATTTCTTGCTCAAATTATTCTAACTTGATTATTTAACTAAGTTAAATACAAGATTAGCTCTTATGTCTATTCTAAATTAGTTTTTTAATCACAATACTGGACTCCTTGCTCTCTACCTTTGGATTTGGTTAAACATACATACATAAACTTTTTGACAAGTACTTTATAGTTGTTGCACCAAATTGGACCTTCCAAATTTTTTGCCAAAACACAATAACTTGAACCTTCCAATATTTCTTAAATAATCAATGTGTTGTTTAAAAAATAATAGTATCTCCCATATAAGATGTAACAATTTTTAAAGAATTACCTTGAAAGGATAATAGTTTCTAAAAAAATGAGGTATTAAAAAAATTTTACTTTCTCAAATTTTAAAATTTTAAAGAACATAAAGTAAGTTCATACTTTTTGTATAAGAGTTCCTATATTTTATATAGAATGTGCTATTATCTTTTTCTTGAAAAACAAATAAATAAAGAAAGTGTATCTAAATGAAACCTTAAGTATCAAATTTTTTTTTCTAATCCTAACCTCTAGCTTCAACTATAATGCTTGTTTCTCTTTGTAGTTTTGCACCTGAATTAACTAATGTGTGTGTGTGTGTATATATATATCTATGAACTTTTTGGTAGACACTTTTTACTTCTCAAGTCACAAGAAAGCCTCATGACTTCTTAAACATGTTAAGAAATCAAAATATGAAAGAGTGATGATGTCACCAAGGCAACAAACAATATCAAGACAGTTTGCTTATATTAAGAAATTAAACATGTTCTTTTAGACTTGAATAAAATGAAAATTCTATAGGCTTGTTTTGAGTCTTTTCTTCATACAAAATAAATTAAGAATTTTTTTGGGAGTGATTTTGAAAGGTGTTAATAATACTTCATAATGCTTGAAAACATTTCTTATAAAAATTAGGTGTTTGACAAAATTTTAAAAGTGGTAAAAAATATGAAGTGATGATTCCTAGACAATAACTTCATGAAAAAAATCATTTTGCTGTTATATAAAATAATACTATGAAAACATTTTTTTTTTAGTTTATATCCAAACATGAAGTGATTCTTTTTAAAAATGTTTATGAGGGAAATGTTATTAAAAAAAATGTTAAAGATAAAGACATTTTAAGTAGAATAACCCCAAATAACCTTTAAGACAAATAAGATTAAAGTAGTATTTACTATATTTATAGAATAGCCAAGGAAACGATGATATTAAGAGTAGAAAGAATTAGTTAGGAGAATTACTCCATTCATACCTGTTCCATGAACTTCTTGCATATGGTGGTATTCAGGTCATCTTGCCAATATTCTTCGAAAAAATTCATCTTGTACACTTTTTAGCCTTGGTGCATCTAAGACTCCCTTGCAAAAAAATTCCATCCCATGACATTCTCCCACCTCCATTGTTTCCAAGGATGGGAATTTGAAGACATATCTTGTTGATGAGCAAAAGCTTTTCAGATTTGGCAAATGATAAAATGTCAAACTCTTTAATCTGGTGAACTCAATCTCATTATCTATTAGTTCATGTCCATCATTTCCCACTATTTCTACTTGGATAACCTCATTCACTGAATCACACATTCTCACCTCTAGTTTTTCTAGATTATGTAGTATTTGAACCATATTCGAGGGAATCACAACTGAAATACCATGATACTCGTTTATCGTCAAAACGCTTAACTTCGAAAAAGACACCCTTGAAAATTGGCCTCGCCATATCTCCACAGTGCCCTTTAAGCTCAATGTTAGTTCTTCCAAATTAGGAAATGCTTCCTGGCAAACCAAATTACATAAGAGGAATGACATTTCATTTATGTGATTTTTTTTAATAAATAAATAAGTTATATATACACACATATACAACAATCCTCTTTGAGCTTGCAAATAGCTCAATAAATGATAAAAATAAACAAGCCTTCAAGTTCAAACTCATGACCACTTGAAAAATAAGGCTATAATACCATAGTAGATAGAAAAAACTGTAAATCAAGTTCATTTCATCTACAAACCTAACATTTATATATTTAATAATTATATTTCCTTCTTGATCAAAGAGCTATTAGGAGAAAATAAGTAAACACTATTATTGTTATTATTATTATAATTGTTGTTGTTGTTGTTTTCCATATAAGGCATAATGAACTACTGTATCTAAACAATCAAGGTACACTTTGACAAGTTTTGATGCAATGTGGCTAAAAATAGATTGGATCAATATTGCACATTAATTCAAATAAAACATCAACATTTTTTTTGTTCTTAAATTGTAAATAAACACCACTATAAATGAATGCAATTTTGTATGAAATTCAATTAAATAAACTCGTTCTTAAGGCATCACATGAAGTGTTTAAGTCTAATTAATATTAATTAAAAATTATTATATTAAAAAAAATCCAAAGTAATTTATTTTTATCATAAGTCAAGTAGGATAATTTTACAAATAATTGGTTTTAGTTTCTAGTATTCTTGTACATAATCGCTATGTTTGTTGCACCTTCAAAAAATCTACTACTTATAATTAATTGTATATTATTCTCCATATTCACATCAGTTTATGTAGTATGATTAATTTAGCAACAAAATATAAGTTTACTTGAAATCGCTTTAAATTCCTATGATATTAAAGTTTAAGATTAAAACAATGTAACATTAGCTAACAAAATTAAGATCTATAATGTAACATATAAAATTTAGAAAATTCAAGGAAGGGTAAACTCGCACCTGTTCTACCCAGAAGAGTGGCTCAAGTTCACATTCCAAATTTCTTTGTTGAAAGAGTATCTCCACTTTATCACAATCGACCACTTCCAATTCTTTCAGAAGTGGCCAGCTTGAACTAAACCTTCCAGAGCAAAATCTTTTCAGTTGGTGTAAACTGAAGAGTGTGAGAGAGGTAAGGTTAGGGAATAAGAGTAAAGGTGCTACTTCATCTTCATTTTCATTGGCAACAATTGCCTCCACTCCACTCGCCGATATATATAGGTCTTCAAGTTGCACAAGAGCACTCGCCACAGAAACCGGAAAAAGGTTTAGCAATTTGTTGCATCCCCTTACTTGCAATTTCCTTAATTTGGAAAATGAATTTGCTGGAAGTTGGTCAGGCCACAATGCTCTTATTTTATGTAGGTTGCATACAGACAAGGACTCCAAGCCTGGGAATGCAACCTATGCAATTGATGATCCCTTTGGTTAATAATATATACATATACATTCCCAATAATTAGACACATGTAAATAGAAAATAAGAGGTTAAAGGAGAATATATCAGTATAACAAAGCACAAAATTTAAACTAGATTGAAGAAGATCAAGAAAGAGAAAAGAAAAGAAAAGAAAAGAAAAAGCCTCTAGATTTTGAAGATCCAATGAAACTTTAAAAAAAAAAAAAAAAAAAAAAACCTCCAAATTTTCCTTTCGAAATGAGGTAATAAGAGGATTTTTTTTTTCTTTTTTCTTTGCCTCTCTTTCAAATTTGATTAACTTCTATGGAAAACGTATTTTAACTAGCCATGGAAAACAAATTTTTTTTTTAAAACTTTTATATAAGATACAAGTAATACTTTAAAAAAATTGTGATATCTAAAAAAATTTTTGAAAAATTGTTTTTAAAGAAATAAATCTATACTTTTTGTATAAGATGTTCTACCTTTATATACAAATTTCTGATTTTTTTTTTTTTTTTTTTTTAAGTGTATCCAAATGGACACTAAACTATCTAGTTTTTAATTTTTACAACTTTGAATTGGATTTTATGGTAAACTAATTTGCAATATAATGCATGGATTCATCTTAGATTCCATCTATAAATTTTTTTAATTATCTAATATAAGACATTATATTAATGGGTTGAATTAATAATGTAATTATAATTTATTTGGCAACTTTCTTCCTTCAAATATATAAAATGAAAATAAATTTAAAAAAATAAAAAAATGAAAAAAATTTAAAATAAAAAAAGTTTTTCTTATAGTTTTTCTAAGATAATTTTGTAGAGTACTGTCAGTTTATAGTTTTAACTTTATTTCATTTTACTTTTAACTTTATTTATTGAGGTATGTTCTTTTTTGAAACTCTTGTTTAGATTTTATGGAAAATATAAATTTTAAGAAAAAAATGAAATTTAAATAAGATAAGAATAAAGAAACTCAAAAGGTGGATGAATTTTTTTGAGGCAAAAGTTTGATAATTGACACTATCATGTAATAGGTGAAATTTTTAAATACTCAACAAAGGCTAGTGAAACTTAAATTAAAAGCATGACATGTACCTTTTCGACCAAAAAGAGCGATTATTGAATTTTGTTGTCAAGTTCACCTATCAAACCTATTTCTTGAAATAGTATCTCCACTTTACCACAATTGAGCACTATCAATTTTTTTAAAAGTGCCCATCTTGAAGTAAACCTTCTGAAGCAAAATCTTTGGAGTTGGTGTAAAGTATTGAGTATGAGAGAGGTTGGTCTAGGGAATATTGCATATTATTTCAAATAAAACATCAACATTTTTTTTTTTTGTTAAATTCTAAATGAACACCACTATAAATTAATGCGATTTTGTATGCTCAATTAAATAAACTCGTTCTTAAGGCATCACATGAAGTATTTAAGTCTAATTAATATTAATTAAAAATGATTACATTAAAAAAATCCAAAGTAATTTATTTTTATAATAAGTCAAGTAGGATAATTTTATAAATAATTGGTTTTAGTTTCTAGTATTCTTGTACACAATCGCTATGATTGTTGCACCTCAAAAAAATCTACTACTTGTAATTAATTGTATATTATTCTCCATATTCACATCAGTTTATGTAGTATGATTAATTTAGCAACAAAATATAAGTTTACTTAAAATCGCTTTAAATTCCTATGATATTAAAGTTTAAGATTAAAACAATGTAACATTAGCTAAAAAGATTAAGATCTATAATGTAACATATAAAATTTAGAAAATTCAAGGAAGGGTAAACTCGCACCTGTTCTACCCAGAAAAGTGGCTCAAGTTCACATTCCAAACTTATTTGTTGAAAGAGTCTCTCCACTTTATCACAATCGAGCACTTCCAATTTTTTCAAAAGTGGCCAGCTTGAACTAAACCTTCCAGAGCAAAATCTTTTGAGTTGGTGTAAATCACGGAGTGTGAGAGAGGTAAGGTTAGGGAATAAAAGTAAAGGTGTTGCTTCATCTTCATTTTCATTGGTAACAATTGCCTCCACTTCACCCCCCGATATATGTAGGTCCTCAAGTTGCATAAGAGCACTCGCCACAGAAAGCGGAAAAAGATTTAGCAATTTGTTGCATTTACTTACTCGCAATTTCCTTAATTTGGAAAATGAATTTGCTGGAAGTTGGTCAAGCCACAATGCTCTTATATTATGTAGGTTGCATACAGACAAGGACTCCAAGCCTGGGAATGCAACCTGTGCAATTGATGATCCCTTTGGTTAATAATATATACATATACATTCCTAATAATTAGATACATGTAAATAGAAAATAAGAGGTCAAAGGAGAATATATCAGTATAACAAAGCACAAAATTTAAACTAGATTGAAGAAAATCAAGAAAGAGAAAAGAAAAGAAAATAGAAGAAAAAGCCTCTAGATTTTGAAGATCCAATGAAACTTAAAAAAAAAAAAAAAAAAACCTCCAAATTTTCCTTTCGAAATGAGGTAATAAGAGGATCTTTTTTTTTTCTTTTTTCTTTGCCTCTCTTTCAAATTTGATTAACTTCTATGGAAAACGTATTTTAACTAGCCATGGAAAACAGATTTTTTTTTTTTTAACTTTTATATAAGATACAAGTAATACTTTAAAAAAATTGTGATATCTAAAAAAATTTTTGAAAAATTATTTTTAAAGAAATAAGGTAAATCTATACTTTTTGTATAAGATGTTCTACCTTTATATACAAATTTCTATTTTTTTTTTTTTAAAGTGTATCCAAATGGGCACTAAACTATCTAGTTTTTAATTTTTACAACTTTGAATTGGATTTTATGGTAAATTAATTTACAATATAATGCATGGATTCATCTTAGATTCCATCTATAAATTTTTTTAATTATCTAATATAAGACATTATATTAATGGGTTGAATTAATAATGTAATTATAATTTATTTGGCAACTTTCTTCCTTCAAATATATAAAATGAAAATAAATTTTAAAAAATAAAAAAAATTAAAAATAAAAAAAAGCTTTTTTTTTTATAGTTTTTCTAAGATGATTTTGTAGAGTACTGTTAGTTTATAGTTTTAACTTTATTTCATTTTACTTTTAACTTTATTTATTGAGGTATGTTCTTTTTTGAAACTCTTGTTTAGATTTTATAGAGAATATAAATTTTAAGAAAGAAAATGAAATTTAAATAAGATAAGAATAAAGAAACGCAAAAGGTGGATGATTTTTTTTAAGGCAAAAGTTTGATAATTGGCATTATCATGTACCGGGTGAAATTTTTAAATACTCAACAAAGGCTAGTGAAATTTAAATTAAAAGCTTGACATGTACCTTTTCGACCAAAAAGAGTGATTGTTGAATTTTGTTGTCAAGTTCACATTTCAAACCTACTTCTTGAAATAGTATCTCCACTTCACAATTGAGCACTATCAATTTTTTTAAAAGTGCCCATCTTGAAGTAAACCTTCTGAAGCAAAATCTTTGGA
Source organism: Vitis x doaniana (assembly GCA_030345155.1). NCBI lineage: Eukaryota > Viridiplantae > Streptophyta > Magnoliopsida > Vitales > Vitaceae > Vitis > Vitis x doaniana. Next base: position 10,269,966 of record CP128323.1, read on the forward strand.
GTTGGTGTAAAGTATTGAGTATGAGAGAGGTTAGTCTAGGGAATATTGCATATTAATTCAAATAAAACATTAACATTTTTTTTTTTGTTAAATTCTAAATGAACACCACTATAAATTAATGTGATTTTGTATGCTCAATTAAATAAACTCGTTCTTAAGGCATCACATGAAGTATTTAAGTCTAATTAATATTAATTAAAAATGATTATATTAAAAAAAATCCAAAGTAATTTATTTTTATCATAAGTCAAGTAGGATAATTTTATAAATAATTGGTTTTAGTTTCTAGTATTCTTGTACACAATCGCTATGATTGTTGCACCTCCAAAAAATCTACTACTTGTAATTAATTGTATATTATTCTCCATATTCACATCAGTTTATGTAGTATGATTAATTTAGCAACAAAATATAAGTTTACTTAAAATCGCTCTAAATTCCTATGGTATTAAAGTTTACGATTAAAACATTATAACATTAGCTAAAAAGATTAAGATCTATAATGTAACATATAAAATTTAGAAAATTCAAGGAAGGGTAAACTCGCACCTGTTTTACCCAGAAGAGTGGCTCAAGTTCACATTCCAAACTTATTTGTTGAAAGAGTATCTCCACTTTATCACAATTGTTCACTTCCAATTTTTTAAGAAGTGGCCAGCTTGAACTAAACCTTCCAGAGCAAAATCTTTTGAGTTGGTGTAAATAACGGAGTGTGAGAGAGGTAAGGTTAGGGAATAAGAGTAAAGGTGCTGCTTCATCTTCATTTTCATTGGCAACAATTGCCTCCACTCCACTCCATGATATCCATAGGTCCTCAAGTTGCACAAGAGCACTCGCCACAGAAAGCGGAAAAAGATTTAGCAATTTGTTGCATAGAATTACTTCCAATTTCCTTAATTTGGAAAATGAATTTGCTGGAAGTTGGTCAGGCTGCAATGCTCTTATATTATCCAGTGTGCCTACAAACAAGGACTCCAAGCCTGGGAGTGCAACCTGTGCAATTGATGATCCCTTTAGTTAATAATATATACATATACATTCCTAATAATTAGACACATGTAAATAGAAAATAAGAGGTTAAAGGAGAATATATCAGTATAACAAAGCACAAAATTTAAACTAGATTGAAGAAGATCAAGAAAGAGAAAAGAAAAGAAAAGAAAAGAAAAGAAAAAGCCTCCAGATTTTGAAGATCCAATGAAACTTAAAAAACAAAAAAAAAAACCTCCAAATTTTGCTTTCCAAATGAGGTAATAAGAGGTTTTTATTTTTATTTTTATTTTATTTTATTTATTTTTTTAAACTTTTATATAAGATACAAGAACTCTTAGAGGGTTACATTATGTAAGTAATACTTTTAAAAAAATGTCTAAAAAAATTATGAATACCAAAAATTTTACTACCTCGGATTTTAAATTTTTTAAAAAATATTTTTAAGGAAATAAGGTAAATCTATACTTTTTATATAAGAAATTTTACTTTTATAAACAAATTTCTGATTTTTTTTTTTTTTTTTTTTTAAGTGTATCCAAATGGACACTAAGCTATCTAGTTTCGAATTTTTACAACTTTGAATTGGATTTTATGGTAAACTAATTTACACTATGATGCATGGATTCATCTTAGATTCCATCTATAAATTTTTTAATTATCTAATATAAGACATTATATTAATGGGTTGAATTAATAATGTAATTATAATTTATTTGGCAACTTTCTTCCTTCAAATATATAAAACGAAAATAAATTTTAAAAAAAGAAAAAAAAAAGAAAAAAAAAAGCTTATTTTATAGTTTTTCTAAGATGATTTTGTAGAGTGTTAGTTTGTAGTTTTAACTTTATTTCATTTTACTTTTAACTTTATTTATTGAGGTATGTTCTTTTTTGAAACTCTTGTTTAGATTTTATAGAGAATATAAATTTAAGAAAAAAATGAAATTAAATAAGATAAGAATAAAGAAACGCAAAAGGTGGATGGATTTTTTTAAGGCAAAAGTTTGATAATTGGCACTATCATGTAACAGGTGAAATTTTTAAATGCTCAACAAAGGTTAGAGAAATTTAAATTAAAAGCTCGACATGTACCTTCTCAACCAAGAAGAGTGATTGTTGAATTTTGTTGTCAAGTTCACTTTTCAAACCTATTTCTTGAAATAGTATCTCCACTTTATCACAATCCCACACTTCCAATTCTTTTAAAAGTGGCCATCTTGAAGTAAACCTTCCGAAGCAAAATCTTTGGAGTTGGGGTAAAGCATCGAGTGTGAGAGAAGTTAGTCTAGGGAATAAGAATAAAGATGTTGCTTCATCTTCATTCTCATTAGCAACTATTGCCTCTAGTACTTCACAAAAGGATATCTTTAGGTCCTCAAGTTGCACAAGGACTTTCGCCACGGAAAGGGGAAAAACAGTCAGCAATTCATCACAGCCAATTAATTCCAAGCCCTTTAGTTTGGAAAAGGAATTTTCTGGAAGTTGGTTGTGCCACAATGCTTTCAGATTATCTAGACGACGTACACGCAAGGACTCCAAGGCAGGGAATGCAGCCTATGCAATTGATCATCCATTTGGTTAATACATTCTCAATAACTAGACACATATAAATAGAACAAGAGAGGTGGAGGTGAATATGTCAATATGAAAAAGCACAAAATAAATTCATAATTTTATCTGCGTATCTTCTACATTATATGAAACTAAACTAGAGACCTCACTACAAGCAGCTTGAAACTCATTTGGAAGGAAAGTTTATTTTTATTAATTGTCTAAAACTAATAGACTTCTCATTATATAATACTTTGGTTTTAGTATTTTTCATTTATTCATTCTTCAATACAATTTTACTAACTTAAAACAAGTAGAGCATTTATATGTTGGAGTAATATGTATATGATTATTTTATCCTAAATTTTTTTGATTAATTAATTATCATTTTTAAAAGGTTTTATTGATGTGATTTGATAAATGGTCATATTAATAATATTAGAACATAAAAACAAATTAACTATACTTTATCTAATATTTACCAAAATATTGATTTACTATCACAAATTATGTAATTAAAAATATAAAATAAAATATTGGTTTCCAATAACTCCAACCTCGTCGTTTTATTAATATCTATATTTTGTTTATCTTTTTCTTCTTCTACATTTTGTTTGGTGATAGTTATTTTTGGGCTATAAACAAAGTATTTCATATTTTAAAATTTTATAACTCTTATAATAAGTATTTCATTCATTCCAAAATCGATTCTTCTCCCTTGCTATTGGTTTAGAATACAAAAATAAATTTATAAGTTTCTTTAAACGATATTAGTATCAATTATTCCTTTCATGAAAATAAAGAGAGTTTAATATTGAAAGAAAATTAGCAAAAATATTTATGTTAAAAATAGTTAAGCAAAAAATCATATAATAAAAAAGAATGAATTAAGCCTTCAAATTATTAAAAAAATTAACATAATAAATTCATGAAAAAAGAAAAGTGAAGATTAGGCCTTAAAATTTATTCAGAAAAATAAAATAAAGATAATAAATGTATGATAAATAAGAAAATATAAGAAAGGAAGGAAGACAAGTACAAATACTTTTTACTAAAATTTAATATAATTTTGGTTTTAAAGTTTACTTTTTAATTCTGGTTTTTATTTTTTAGAATTTATTTATTTAGTGTAAAAGTAGTGTAAATAAATACTAGGAATGGCAGAAATTAGATATCGAGTAGTAAGATACCTGTTGACTGAAAAATGTCATTGACTCCTGGGTACCACTGCATCTTGTGTTGTAGAAGCTAATGAGCTCTGGGAGATCACTCAACTCCAAATGTTGCAGTTGAGGAAAAGCTGATTCCCTTCCATGTTGTGTGGGAAGAGAGAAAACATATTTCAACCTCTCACAACTCTCTAGTCTTAGAATTCTTAAGTTACCAAAAGACCCCATGGGAATTGAGCCATGGCATACTGCCTCCAAGTTATCTAGGCCATCAAGGATCAGTTCCTCCAACATACAGAAGGTATTAGGTGGTGGAACCCATTCCACTGAAGTACTGGAATGAAGGATGTATTGAACGGTAGGACATCCAGAGAGAGTGAGATACTTGAGTTCAACGAAACCCTCCTTGTCTAACTCATAAACCACATGCTTAGTATCATCCAATTCCCCCAAGTCTAGAACTTGACTTCTCTTCAACAGCTTGGAGAAGCACTTCACCATATAAAGACTTGTAACCCCTTGAAACACCAACCTTCTTGAGGAGGCTTTATACTCATCATTTCGTATCCGGTAAGGGCTTATTACTATTGAATATCTGGTCAAGTTGAGGTTTTCGAAGGGCACGCCATCTTCTGGAAACAAACTGAGATTTGATAGTTGTAACTCCAAAGTCCTCAAACTAGACAGGTGTTTCAGCTCAGAAAGGCAAGCATTAATTCTTTCTCCCCTATTAAATCCTTCCGCCTCCCATTCAATACGAAAACTTCCTTTCATACTCAAATACTCTAATTGGGATAGACTTGATATAACATTTCGTGGAATTACTTCAAGGCTATCGCAATACCGCAAATCCAACATCCTTAGATCACTCAATTGCGCCACTTCATTTGGCAGCTGTTCAATGTTGGACTCTGCCAAACTAAGGACTTGTAGTTTCTTCAGTTCTCCAATTACTGTTATGTCTTGGATCTGGCATTGATTTAGACGCAATGTTTGAAGATTTGAAAGAAAACCAAGTGATGAAGGAGATGGTGTAAGAGACACTTTAGACAAATCTAAAATTCTGAGTTGTTTGGTGTCTTGGAAAAAGGCATCTGGAATTTTCAAATAAGGATCATCATTACTTGAATTCAATAAAAAGAATTCAAGTTGCGGACATACCAAGCCTTGTGGAAGCTCATCCATATTTCTGCATATCAAAGAGATGCGAGTGCAATTTCTGCACTCATCCGTCTTCTGCCATTCTTGTGATCCAACAGCTTCTCTCACCACAAATCGATGAGGATCTTTGGATGCAATTGATCTGGCAACATCACGAACAACATCATGCATTCTGACAAAAGCTTGATCAAAAAGCAAGCTCGAAGAGCTATCACCATCTCCTTCATGGTCAAGCAACAAGCTTGAGACTTTGAGGTTTTCCACCAATGTAATTAGTTTATTTATTGCTTTCTCCCATGAATATGTTCTTTCAAACAAATTCAAACACATAGCAAATTGTAGCAAGCGATCCATGGAAATATCACCATCCCCCAGCAAAGCGCAAAGTAAAAACAATGACTTTACTTCATCACCTTCCAAATGGTTGTAGCTCAGCTCCAGACATGAGTAGACGCCTTTAGTTACTCCTCTGATGTTTGTTGGTGCAGACCTTCTCAGTTCTTCCAACGCATTCTCCCATACACCCACCATCTCACCTCTTAATGCATTTGCAATGGTGACAATTGCAACTGGTAGACCGTCACATTTTTTAGCTACATCAACTGCTATGGGACGCAGTTCAGGCTTCTCCACGGAATCACCTGCTGTCTTCTTGAATAAATTCCAGGCTTCATCTTCACTTAAATGTTGAAGATGGAACTCCTTTTGAGTACACATATCTTTAGATAAAACCTGACGCTCCCGGGAAGTCAGCAGCACTTTGCACCCCTTGTGATCATCTCCATAAGGAATTCCTATTTTTCCCAACCCAAGTTTCTCCCAGATATCATCTAAGATCACCAGGATTTTCTTCTCTCTCTTCAACCTTTGCATCAGGCGACCTGCTCTATCCTCCCCCGCCTCAAATTTCAAACCCAACATTCTTGCAATTTTTTCTTGAATTTCTGTGATGTTGGGAGTTTGGGATATGTGTAACACCATGACCACCTTGTGAAAGAGCTTGTCTTCCTCCGCTTGTTGAGCTACTTGTTTGACAAGAGTGGTTTTGCCCACGCCGCCCATTCCCCAGACACCGAGCATGCGCATATCTTCGTTTCTCAAGGCCTCCATAATTTGGTTAAAAGTAGACTCTCTTGACTGGAAAGCCTCATAATCTTTGAAAGATGCAGAGCTGATGAATGGAGGAGGAGGAGGAGGAGGGCGATGCGATACTCTGCCACCAAAGTTATGAGCTTCTTGGATTTTATCAACAATCTCCGCAGCCTGCTTCTTTGCTTGCTTGCTTAGCTGGTAGCGGGACTTTAAATAGAAACAGCTCTTGCTTGCTTTCCTTTCATCTTCATTGAAATCATCTCTCTTTTGGATGATCCCTTCGGCATACGTCAGCCACTCCTGAACATCAGAAAAGATTTCATCCCCTTGCCTATTAGCATCATCCACAGGTATCTGCAGCCTCTCCCTTTCAAGATGGAGACTCTGAATTTTTTGGTTGAGATCCGTAATGTTGTGACGGTAGTTAACGACATAACCCAGTGGACGTATAATTGGACCAACCAGGTACTCTGCAACTTTTGCTGCAACGGAAATAACAATGTCAACCATTTCCAACTTCTTTTTTCCAGAAATAGATGGGAATTGAGCAAAGCAGATAAAGAATTAATAGAGCAACCACAGCAGGAGAAAGACAATACACGAGATTGATATTTGATTGAAACTGTTGTGACAGAAGAAATAGAAGGCTTGAGGTATAAAAAGAGCAGAGTTTGTGGAAGAGAGCTGGAATGTTTTTTTTTTCTTTCAGGAAGAGAGGAGAGGAGAGGAGAGGAGAGACAGAAATCAGGAAAATGGAAAAGGAGAGTGATTACTAGTAAAGAAGAAGAAATAGTTGATAAAAAAGAGAAAAGGGTTACAAAGTGAAGAGATTGAGGAAGCTTTGGATTTTGGAATTCAGTGATCCCCAAAACGAAAATAAGTAAAAGGCTTTCTGGCAAGAGGGAGAGACGGAGAGAAGGAAAATGAAAAAATGGGAAACAGCAGTGAGTATTGGGTGATAAATCGACGAGGAAACGGTTGTTTTGGTGAAAGGAGAAAGGAGAGCAGCAAGCCAACTTCAGAATAGCAGAACAGCAGAATTGCAGATTCCTGAATGTGAAAATAGTTTGGTTAGAAGGAAAGGGTGTTTTATTAATAATAGGAAAACAAGTGATGGCCGACCTCAGAATCTTCTGAGTTCTTGCTTTTTGGACTTTCGCCACCTAACCTCAGACTCGCTCATTACTATTATTATATTCACAGAACTTTTAAAAAATATAACAATTAAAACTTCCATTTCTAAATTTACGGTATCTCATGATAACTCAAATAAAAAATTACATTCAATTTAAGCATCATATTTTGATGTTATATTTTTCAGAATTAACTTTAAATTTTAAAATTTATACCAAAATTGTTTTTTTCAAAAATAATTAATATGTACCTATAATTAAGAAGACTTCACTATATTTATAATCTCAAAAACTTTATGGAATATTATAATATCACTCTATTAAAATTATTTATTTATTTGAAAAAAAAATTATTCATTATAAATCTCAAATTAATAATTATTATTTTTTAATATTTTTATTTAAAAGGTTGTGAAAATATTAAAATCCTTTGTTTCCATGGATGTTGGATTATGAATCACCTATTGTCCCAACTAAATTATTTTTATTTATCATTTATTGGGATTTAATCTCATTATTATGTACCATCATATTATGAAATTTTAAACCCTTTTATTTATAGTAAAAGAAAATAAAAAATAAAAAATAAAAAGTGAGCATGAATATTAGTTCACATTATAAAATTTTATAATTAGAAGGGTCCATTAAAAAAGAAAGTCATACATTTTTATTTATATTTTATTAATTTTATAATTTTATGATTTTGATATTTGATTTTATGTAAATAGTGAATAAAGTTATGTATTATTGAAATAAATAAAAAGAATTCAGTCTTGGGTTAACACCTTGGAGGCAGCCATGAAATAAGGCCCTCACATGAAATGAGAAAAATTAGAAATTAATCAAAAAAAAAGAAACCTATTTGAAAACCCACACATTAAAAAAAAATTGAAAATTTTATAAAAATAATAATCTTCGAGAAATTTGAAAACTACAATACTTAAGTGTATTTTCATCAAATTTCTATAATATTAATGAAATTAACCTTTAAAATAGTTTTAATCATTTACTTTTAAAAAATAGTTAATTTTTTTCACACCTCTAGGTTTAGTATATCATTAGTTTCAAATTTATCATTTCATCATATAGCACCCTTATAGATATATTTTATTTATAAAATTTAATTTTTTTAAAAAAAAGAATTACGTTTTTTAGAAAATTATAAAATATACTTATTTCATAAATCATTTTTGAAAAATAAATTTTATAAAAATAATAATTTAATAATGGTGCTAAGGGATGAAACTTGGATTCAACATTGATTAAGTGTAGTTTTATTAAATTTCAGTAATATAAATGGAATTATCCCTTTAAAAATTAAAAAACCCCTTGAAGATTCACACTTCGGGTTGAAAATTGGAAGTTTCATAAACAACCGTGAAAAATGTAAGAGTGAAAACAACCTATTAAAGAAAAAGAAAGTTCCAAAAAAGGGTTTGTAAACCCACAACTTGAAAAAGGATTATTTCATTAAAGGAATGAAATAATTATTGATTTATAAAATCTCACCTTCTATGTCTTTTGGGCTTAAAAATATTCATTTTTAATAAAAATATGTTTTAATTTTTTTAATTTTTTTTTAAAAAATTTATAAATTTTTAATTTTTATAAATTTTATAAAAATAATAATTACTTTTTTTTATAGAAATTAAAAGAGAGTGATTACAGGTGAAGAATGAGAAATAGTTGATAAAAAAAAATTGAGAAAAAGGGTTACAGAGGGAAGAGATTGAGAAAGCTTTGGATCATAGATTTTACTTCTTGGAAGCAAATGGAAAAGAAGTAGAGTATAAGTTGAGGTCCTGAGGGGAAGAAGAGGAAGAGAGCAGGAAGGGAATCAAAGAGACGAGTTCCCTTGAGGAATTTTTTTAAAATTTTTTATTTTTTACAATTTGAGATTTTTTTTAAAAAAATATATATATTTTTTCATGAAGAGACGAGTTCCCTTGAGGAATTGTTTTTTTTTTTTTTTAGGAATTTTTTTAAATATATATATATTTCATGGAACTCGTCTCTTCAAGAGACAAGTTCCCTTGAGGGATTTTTTTTTTTTAATTTGGGAATTTTTTTAAAAAATATATATATTTTTTTTCATGGGAACTCGTCTCTTGAAGAGACGAGTTCGTTTGAGGAATTTTTTTTTATTCTTTTATTTTTTTATAATTTGGGAATTTTTTTTAAAAAAATATTATTTTTTTTCATGGGAACTCGTCTTTTCAAGAGACAAGTTCCCTTGAGGATTTTTTTTTTTTTTTTAATAATTTGGCAATTTTTTTTTATGGGAACTCGTCTCTTCAAGAGACGAGCTCCCTTGAGGAATTTTTTTTTTTTTTAAATTTGGGAATGTTTTTTCATGGGAACTCGTCTCTTGAAGAGATGATTTCCCTTTTGAAAATTTTTTAAAATCGTCTTTTGAAAAGACGATTTCGTCTTTTGAAATTTGAAAAGATGATTTTGGTTTAAAAAGAAATTTATCCATTCACCCTCTCTCCTAGGTGGCAAAAATTACCATATATTTGTAATAACTTCTTCTACTATAGTAATTTAAGAATAACTTTTTTAAATTACCGTACTATTGAGAAAAGTCTCATATTGAATCAAGACTTTTGTGGTATTCAAGAATGGAGAATTGGCTGCTTTATTGATTCTTATCAACAATTCTTTTCAAGGAATTTGGACCGCTTATTCAAGTGGTCCCCATTGATGCTTCACTTTACAGCTAATGATGTGAATAATGGGGCTTAAAATAAAGTGAAGCATAAATGATGGCTTTCAAAATAATTTGAATATCAAATATCTATAAAAGGTTTGGCGTATTTTCACTTATTTTCAATTGATTTTTAGATGATATAGTCAAAGTTCTATACAAAAATTGGTATGGATTTACGTGTGTATTTTCTAAAATTCTTGTTCTAGGGGGGAAAAATAACCATATTTTCCACATCCAATCTTTGTCTTAGGATTCTTGCAGCCGTTATAAAAAATGAAAGCGAAAAAGGAAGAGGAAAAGATGAAAAAGGATTAATTTATATATATACACATATACCCAAAGTGCTTATTTATTCCTTTTTCGCTTTTCGTTTTTGCATGCCTTCTTCTTCTTTAGCTGCAAGTGCTTTTCAGACACCGCAATCTAGGCTTAAAATCATAAACAAGAGAATTATGAAACGATCTCATTCCCGTGTGAGTTTGGTAATGAGTCGATTCTCCATTATTCACATCATTAGCTGGACCGCTTTACCTGGACCATTATTCACATCATTAGTTCTAGATGCAAGTGGTCCAGGTAAAGTGAAGCATAAATGGGGACCATTTGAATAATGGGTCCAAATTCCTTGAAAAGAATTGTTGATAAGAATCAATAATGCAGCCACCTATCCATTCTTGAAGACGACAAAAGTCTTAATTGAATATGCATACAATTGGAATGAGAATTTTTTATTATTTAATTTTAATTGACAAATAGAAATTCTTTTTAATAATTGTAAACATAATAATTAAATTATTTTAGTATTTTGGAGATGGGGTTGGAATTGTGTTCCTTCACTCTCTCACTTTCTCTCTCCCTCTCTATAATGCCCCAAACCCAATTTAGGGGTAAAATCGAAATTTAGAAATTAATAATTAGTTAAAGTAATTTAATAAGGGTAAAAATATCTTTTCGTATTTAAAATCCCTATACATAAATTAGATTTTTCCTATCTTCTCTATTCAGAAAACCCTTTTACACAGAGATAAAAAATATCAGAGAGTATAGGGCTGAAGATTTGCAGGTTTAGGGTTTGAAGATCAATTTTTTAGGTAACATTTTAATTCTTAAATTAATATTTTATATTCGTTAATTAGTTTTAAAAACTTTAGATATTCTTTGGAAGATCTCAATCTAGATTAGGGTTTGTTAAATTAATTTTTAGATCAAAAGACTGGAAATTTATGAATGTGAATTAATTTGTGATGAAAATAGGAAAATTTAGAAATTTTCTATTAAATAGAAAACAAGATCAATGAAAAATCAATGGAAGAAAAGAAATTTTAGATTTAGAAAATAAATAAATAAATCGTTTGTGTAGGCTTTATATTTGAAAAAAAATAAATTGGAGTACGCGTGTGACTTAGGCATTGGAAAAGATTGTATATGTAAATATATTTTTATAATAATAAATAATGAGAAGAAACATGAGGCTTACTGTTTTATTCTTAGGGCTTTGTGCGTATAATGAAGATAGGAGGGTAATGGATTGGTTATATATTGAATTTGAAAATTAATAAAAATTATAATATTTAGTTTTAAGCTAACAAAGGAAATATTAATAATAATAATAATTTCCTATATAGGTTTTAATTTAAGTTAAGTATATAAAGAAATAAATAGTGAGGGTAATGATTACTACTCAAAAAGTGCTATTTCATAGCTTGTAATTAACTCTTTTAAACACTTTTGAGTAGTAGTTATCACCTTTTAACCCAATTAACATATTAAGGACATTTGCAATCAATTCTAATCAAATTGTGTTAAGTTTTGGTGTTTTGATAGCTTTTTTATCACCAAAGCAATCCGAGATTGAGGAGAGTTCTTTGGAATCCATGGCAAAGATGTCCGGACAGGGTGTCCGGACACACCATTGGAGAGCGGCGGAACGTGGGCTGTAGTAAGGCTTGCTCACTTTAGTCAATGATCCGGACAACATATCCGGATAGGATATGCTATCATCCGGAGTGTGATGTTCCCGAATGCCGAATAGCATGGCAGCGCGTGTCCTCTTGGGAAATCCTGATGGAGTTGCTCCGGATAGCGATGCGTGCTCCGTGTCATCAGGGGGAAGGGTCCCTACACCTTGTACACGTAGACAGTCTCCCTTTCAACGCGCAGATATCTCACTCCCGAAATTTTGTCCGGCCAGACATATCCAGATCCTCTGATCGGATATTTCACATCCGACGCCTAAGGCCGGATGGGAGAGGAGTGTTTCAACTTCCCCGATCAGACATGTCCGAATCCTCTGATAGCGCCTACCCGGAGAGCATCTGTGGCCGACAATTCAGATTACCCGGATTTTGCACAGTGCCACAGTGTTCTCCTGAAGCTTCCTAATATTTCCGACTGACATTTTGAGATATTTTAAGATATTTTGCTTTAGATATTTGATGTCTAAATCCCCAAACTCCCCTTGTAACCCACCTATCATAGGATTCCTTAGTCTTTAAGTAAGAACAAAGGGTGAATAACCCCTTATATATAGTTTTGTAATCTTCTTTACAAAAGATATAGATAGATAGATCATCATGTAAAAATATATATCATATATGAAATCGATGAACAGAGCACTTGCTCTGTTTTTCCTTCATATTTTTGTTTTCTCGTTCTTCTTATTTCTAGTCAATCAAACTCTGAGGATTTTTCCTCAGAGGATGAGAGGTTAGGCTCTTCGTCTCTTGGAGTGAAGAAAGTCGGGTAAGTTTCCTCATGCATAAATTGGAAGTTTTGTTGTTTTAGTTTTTAATGAAGAGAAAGTGTGACCCGTTAATGGTTTTTATCTTTTTAGTTAACTTAAAACACCTTTAAATCACCTGGGCCAACACTTGGTAAGGCAAGTGATCTCCGTCCATGGAGATGCACTAGTTTATCTCTTGCGAGCCTTTGGGAGGTGGTTTGAAGGTAGGATTTTCTAGAATAGCCAACACTTGGTAAGCTTTTGGACTCTAAGGTGACATCCATTAGTTATCTCTTGCGAGCTTGTGAAGGGAAATCCAAGGTTAAAGATCATCTTGAATGGCAAATGCTAGGTGAGAGGCACGAGCCATTGCAAGTTGCATCAATGAGAGGGATTTAGTCTTTGAACCCATTAAGGGGAACCATCTGTACCACATCGGTTAGAGAATTAACTATATGTTAATTCTCTAATGCAAGGAAAAGAAACAAGTGACCGGAACTCTCCTTTTTGTATGAGGAATCTGAGCCTAGTGATTTAAACTCCAAGAAACACTTTTCTTTGTAAGTAAAATCAGTTACTATTTTTGGTTAGTTTAAAACCAAACCTTTTTCATTCAAACATCTTTATGTTTTCTTTTAAAGCTAACCTTGAAATGAAAAGGCACCAATTCAGCTCTTGAATTAATATCAATTGTGAAGTGAAAACCCATCCCAGTGAACGACCCTAGAGCCACTATGCTATGCTAGCTAAGGCTATCCTAGTACATGGTGTAATAGGTTATAAATTTTGTTGATTACTCCCTTTTGAGGACCACAATCAAGGGACACCAGTTGGACATGTATCAAATGGCACCACTGTCAGGGACCATTGAGAGGACATGAACCAGTTGAGACACCAATTGGGAACGAATCAGGTAAGATTAAGAAAGAAAATGAATTTTATAATAATTTGGAAACTCACTAAATTAATTTATTATTGTTTAGTATGTTGAAAAATAATATTGGGTAGTAATAATATTAACATAAGAAATTAATTAGGATCCTAATACTAAATAAAATATTTTTAGGATTTTCAAATTTATATGTTTGGATAAATAATCAATAATCAATATTGTGTATGATATTATGTTAGGTGAGGAGGAAATTCTTCAGAGTTAAATACTTTAAGATTTTGAGTGCTTTTTCAAGGTAAGGGAAACTCACTAAATTAATTTATTATTGTTTAGTAAGTTGAAAAATAATATTGGGTAATAATAATATTAGCATGAGAAATTAATTAGGATCCCTAATACTAAATAAATTATTTTTAGGATTTTCAAATTTATATGTTTAGATAAATAATCAATAATCAATATTGTGTATGATATTATGTTAAGTGATGAGGAAATTCTTCAGAATTAAATACTTCAAGATTTTGAGTGCTTTTTCAAGGTAAGGGAAATTAATGCAGATTTTTATAAAAGAAAATAATTTTCTTTTTATGTTGTATTTTGAAATGTGCAAAAATATTATTTTTATCTTTTCGCATGGATCAAATATGTGTTTTGTATGGAAAGTATATTTGAGAATTTTCTTTGTTTATGAAAAGAGAAAAATTGAGGAAATATGATATTTTGTTTTGTAAGTTTGAATTAATGAAATAAAGTGTTTGACTCTAGATTATATGGCCTTAGTCAACGGATTACAATAGTTGACATTATGGCCCTAGTCAACAGGCTATAATTGTTGACCTTTGTATGACCCTAATCAACGGGTTAAATAGTTGATATTATATGGCCCTAGTCAACGGGTTATAATAGTTGACTTTATGACCCTAGTCAACGGGTTATAATTGTTGACATTTGGCTTTGTTCACCTTAACTAGAACAAATTTGAAACTAACCACTCATTTATGAAGTCCCACTTAATTGGGCATCATTTGTTATTTGATAACCAGAGTAAAGATATTTTGAATGTATTTGATTTGGTTTTGATGAGAAATTGTTTTGAAATGGATATGAGAAAGTTTTGTTGAAAAGTTTGAATGTATTAGTATTTTGAACTCAAAACTTTTTATGAAAATAAGTATATGTTATATCTCCTATTTGCAAGCACGATTGAAAATGTTTGATTCATGAAACTGTATTGATGTTCTTTATTGAGCTTTAAGATCATGCCCTTTTGTTGTTAATTTTTCAGGTACTTTCAGTTCGGGCGAGGAGTAATGGCTAGGCTTGGGAATTTTTCTTTGTTAGGATTTTGGTTCAAACTTTATTTTTGGACATTGTTTAGATGTTACAATTTAATTCTAGTTTAAATTTTTTGAATTTAGAGTTATTTGGACAATAACATTCTGATTGATGTGTTGGTTTTTTTTTAAGTTGATACTTGGAAATTTTAGAATTTTGTCCTACTACTTTGAACATGAATTTGGTAATTGGTAAATTTCTAGTTACAATACAAATATTTGTGTTGTTTCCACTTTGAGCCTTTGGGTTTGGAGTGTGAAATAACCGTTATGCCATTGGAGTGGATTTTGGGGCGTGACACTCTCAACCATTTTTCAGCCCTTATTCTAGTTTGGTTTCGTAGCTTAGATGGTGGTAGAGGCTATTTGTGAGACTGGGGACTACTTTTGCATTAGCAAAAGCTTATTATAAGCCTTACAAATCTCTCTAGTGTCCATCTACTCACTACCATTTGAGAAGCTTGAAGCGTATTTTGGGAACTATATTTTAAAATAGTTTGCTTAGTCTAAGAAACATTATTTTCCAAACTCAAAAATACATTTGATAGATTTTGATAGAGAACAATGTTCTAAAAATAGTTTATTTTATGATAATATATTTAATTTTTTTTATAATTGTTTTTAAAAATAATTATACAAATATAGAAAATGATTAAAAATACTATACTATAGATAAAAATTATTTTTTAAAAAATATTTAAAAATACAAAAACATAAGTTGAGAACATTCCAAAACTTTTAGAAAGTATCAAAAAATTCAAAAAATATTTTTTAAGAATTGTTTTTGAAAATCTTGTAAGACAGACATTTGAGTGTTTGGTAAAATTTAAAACTTATTACTTAACATATTAAGTTGATTTTAAATTAAATTATTTTTAAGTTGTTAACTTAAAACTCAGCGGTTAGTTTTCACTTTATGTATTAAGATTGTTTGATAAAGTTAACTTAAAATTTATTTTACATAATCAAATTAACATATTTACCTTTATTAATTTTAATTAATATTCATTTTTATTAATCTTAAATAATAATTTTATTTGCTAAACCTCCATATTTAAAAATTATTGTAGATGATACAGGAGATGACTAAAAAATTTTAACAATAAAAAAATGAGTTATGGATGTGGAGTTATGATTGTAAAATATATTTTCATTAGTGTGAATAAATATGACAAAAAAAAAATTTAAGATTAAAAATTAAAACAAAATATATGTAGACATGAACATATATTTTGTATGATACCAAAAAGTCCAAACACTTCAAGAAGATAAATAGATAAAGTGAAGGAGTAGTGTCCTTTTTTTTGCAACACTGAACACTAGATAGTGGTACTCAAATGGCAAACATATCACAAAGTTAATGTACTTAAAAAATAAGAAAAGGGAATGCAGTTGAAATAAAATAAAATAAGGGAAATACATGAGATTTCTTATAATAAGAAATTTCATAATCAATATGTAAATCATAAATGTTGTTGAACATAGATAACATGGCGACACTGTTAAGTAGATAAACTAAAAGATAGCAATATAATAAGAATTCTAACATTATTCGTTATCAAATATTTTTTTATGATTTTCTATCCCTTGATTCTGAAAATAAAAACGTAGATAAGGTAAAAAGCAACAAATAGAAAAAAAATATAAAAGCAAGAAAATAATAAACAATGAAATAAATAAGTTGAAAATGACAAGCCGTGAAATAGATAAGGTAGTTATTGTAAAATTCTTTGACAAATGATTTATAAAATATGTATATTTTTTTTTTGGGTTATCGCATGAAAAAATTATTTAAATTATATGTTATTTTACTGATAAAAGGTAATTTCATTAAATATTTACCGTTTCATCGAATTCTTTTATCGAATTATTTTGTATTGGGTTCTTTAAATGTTGTTTCATACATAGATATGTGGTTATTCATGCCCACGTTGTTTTCTAAAGTGTTTGATTTTTAATTATAAGTGTATAATAATTTTCGTGGAATAATCTTTAAAAATTAAATAAAAATAAAAATATATAATAAAAAAACATATTATTTTATATTTTTAAGAATTATAGAAACTATCCTTTATTTCCTATTGTTAAAATTGCTTTC
Organism: Vitis x doaniana; assembly: GCA_030345155.1. Lineage (NCBI taxonomy): Eukaryota > Viridiplantae > Streptophyta > Magnoliopsida > Vitales > Vitaceae > Vitis > Vitis x doaniana. The sequence goes on from CP128323.1 coordinate 10,286,821, forward strand.
AAATGTAGCCTCACCACTGCAAATTTCTTACACCACACAACGTTGTAAATAACAGAGGGAACACAGTTTAGTTTAGTTGGTGTAGACACATACTTTGTTGCAGCTTATGAACTTGAATATTCTCAAGTTCTAACAATTGTTAAATTTAAAATTATGTTTTAATATATATAGAAGTCAACATTGTGAAAATATTATGAAAGATAATACTATCATTGTAAAATTTTTATTAAATTTTGAAAAATTGTAATGCAATTTGAATTTTTTTTAAAAAAATTATAGTTTAATAAAAATATCTATGCACATGTATAAGTAATCTTGTTAAGGTAATTTATGAATTTTTAAAAATATCCTATTTAAAAACTAATCTAATTATACTAACAGACAATAGATGAATTATCCAAAATAATAAAAAAATAAAAAATGAAAACTAACATTTTGTTTGTTAATGCATAATAATAATAATAAAAAAAGATATTATCAACAAATAAATACCTTGATATGTTTAAAATGAGCGGGAAATTATTTCTTCAACCATAATTGGTCATCATTTTTTATCTCTGAAATATGAAAATAAAAACATAGATAAGTTAAAAACCAATATATGATAAATAAAAAAAAAAAACTTGATGATAAGAAAATTATAGAGGGTAAATCAGATAAGTTCATTACCTAAGATGAAAGGCCAGTTTAGTATCAAATTTCATGGGAGGTTGTTATAAGATATGTATATATATAATATCAAATGACTTAAAGTAGAATATATTTATTGAGGTTTAATATTAATATCATGAAAATAAATGAAAGTTATTAATTTAAAATTGGATAATTTTTTTAAGGGAAAGTTCTGTTTGCAGGTTGCTATTAGGAAGATATATGGCTTTGGAAACCCACATAAATGAAATATGAAATGTCCTTGTTAATGGAGAAAATATTATCTTTCTAATGCACTCTTTGCTGACTCCAATTTATGTTCCTAGATTGCCCCTCCATGCCTCCATATCAGTTGCAACCTTGTCTCCATATCAGCAAGAAGCCCTCCATGCCAATGAGAGAGTGAAATTTTTTAAAACAAAAATCTAAATTTGAAACCTATGAAAAATGACCCAACTTGACAACCATCTCTAATTTCCCTAATCTGAAATTTTCTTCTCTCTGAATTGAGAGCATTTCTCTTTCTTTCTCTCTCTCTCTCTCTCTCTCTCTCTCTCTCTCTCTCTCTCTCTCTCTCGGCTTCATCACCCACATAATCCCAAGACCCATGTAAAATTTCCAAAAAATTGTCTTATTTGAGAGAAAAAAACCATTAATCCAAAACTCTAACTTGCATGTTTCTTTCTTGTCCACATAAAAGTGCAACGAAATGGAGCATTCCATCCTAAGAATGTCCAGTTAAAAGACGACTTCAAGAGGTGCATTTGTGATTGTGAATCTACTACAGCAGTGCGTACCAAAACAGAAAGGTGGAATCCAAAATATTGGCTTTTTAAACAAGATATCTCTTTCTATCATTGAGTGACATTTTGCCCTAACCCTTAACTGAAATCTGAAGGTAAATTATTTTCATTTATTGTTCTTTAGTTCATTTATTTGAAATAGAGCACATCAACGTTTTGGAGTCGTTTGTGGACATGAACTTTTGTGTTGGGTTGTGGGAACCATATTATTCCTAAATAATCATATGACCCACAAGTCATATTGAATCAAGATGGAACTTACAACATATATGGTTGTAAGTCGCATTGTTATTTTGTGGACTGTACCTTAGGTACTACCTTAATAGCCCTTAGGTACCACCTTAACCTACCTTAGGTACTACCTTAGGCTACCTTAGGCACTACTTGAGTTAAAGTTGGGTTGTACCTATCCAAAGCATCGAACCTTCCTTTGTCACCCTTAGAGCATGCCATTATGTGATTCTTTTATGTGGTCAAGTGGTTCCCCTTTGGTTTTTTGTGGACTGTACCTTAGGTGCTACCTTAATAGTCCTTAGGTACCACCTTATTCTACCTTAGGTACTACCTTAAGGGACCTTAGGTACTACCTTAGTTAAAGTTGGGTTTTACCTATTCGAAGCCTTGGACCTTCCTTTGTGACCCTTAGATCATGTCATTATGTTATCTTTTGTGTGGGCCAGTGGTTCACCTTTGATTTTTTAGGGATAGTACCTTAGGTACTACCTTAATAACCCTTAGGTACTACCTTAACCGACCTTAGATACTACCTTAGTTAAAATTGGGTTCTACCGATCCGAAGCCTCTGACCTTCATTTGTCACCCTTAGACCATGCCTTTATGTGATTCTTTTGTGTGGTCAAGTGATTCACCTTTGGTTTTTTGCGGACTGTGCCTTAAATACTACCTTAATAGCCCTTAGGTACCACTTTAATCTACCTTAGGTACTACCTTAAGGGACCTTAGGTACTACCTTAGTTAAAGTTAGATTCTACCTATCCAAAGTCTTGGACCTTCCTTTGTGACCCTTAAACCATGACATTATGTGATTCTTTTGTGTGGGCAAGTGGTTCACCTTTGGCTTTTTGGGTACTGTACCTAAGGTACTACCTTAATAGCCCTTAGGTACCATCTTAATCTACCTTAGGTACTAACTTAGTTAAAGTTGGGTTCTACCTATCCAAAGCCTCAGACCTTCTTTTGTGACCCTTGGACCATGCCATTATTTGATTCTTTTGTGTGGGCAAGTGGTTCACCTTTGGTTTTTTAGGGATTGTACCTTAGGCACTACCTTAATAGCCCTTAGGTACCACCTTAACCTACTTTAGGTACTACCTTAACCGACCATAGGTACTACCTTAACCTAACATAGGTACTACCTTAACCGACCATAGGTACTACTTTAGTTAAAGTTGGGTTCTACCTATCCGAAGCCTATGACCTTCCTTTGTGACCTTTAGACCGTGCCATTATTTGATTTTTTTTGTGTGGGCAAGTGGTTCACCTTTAGTTTTTTGGGGACTGTACCTTAGGCACTGCCTTAATAGCCCTTAGGTACCACTTTAATCTACCTTAGGTACTACCTTAACCGACCATAGGTACTACTTTAGTTAAAGTTGGGTTCTACCTATTCGAAGCCTCTAACCTTCCTTTGTGACCCTTATACCATGCCATTATATGATTCTTTTGTGCGGGCAAGTGGTTCACCTTTGGTTTTTTAGGGACTGTACCTTAGGTACTATCTTCATAGCCCTTAGGTACCACCTTAATCTACCTTAGGAACTACCTTAACCGACCTTAGGTGCTACCTTAGTTAAAGTTGGGTTCTACTTATCTAAAGCCTTTGACCTTCCTTTGTGACCCTTAGACCATGCCATTATGTGATTCTTTTGTGTGGTCAAGTGGTTCACCTTTGGTTTTTTTAGGATTGTACCTTAGGTACTACCTTGATAGCCCTAAGGTACCACTTTAATCTACCTTAGGTACTACCTTAACCAACCTTAGGTACTACCTTAGTTAAAGTTTGGTTCTACCTATCCGTAGCCTCTAACCTTCCTTTGTCACCCTTAGACCATGCTGTTATGTGATTCTTTTGTGTAGTCAAGTGGTTCACCTTTGGGTTTTTGCCGAATGTACTTCAAGTACTACCTTAATAGCCCTTAGATACCACCTTAATGTAACTTAGGTACTCCCTTAAGGGACCTTAGGTACTACCTTAGTTAAAGTTGGGTTCTACCTATCTGAAGCCTCTGACCTTCAATCCTGGACATTACTTGTTATATTTTAAATTTTGTAGTTTATCATGACTATTATTATCCTACAATGTGGTACACATGTGTGAATTATATACGTTTCGTACTATATTTTTCAATAGTTATGAGTATTTTGATTATCAAAAATTAACCAACAACAATTATGTCATTAGACGACAAACAAGAAAACATACTATGTAGTGTTTGTGGGTCATAGGAATGGAGTGTACGATTCTTGGGTTGAATGTCAAAAGAATGTGCTCCTTTATAAGGGGAGTGTTTACAAATCATATACTTTTAGAGAGGAAGTTGTTTGAGCTTGGGTGTTCTATGGACTAAGATGGAAGAGAAGTGATGAATGTTCATCAGCTGGCAAACCAAAGTTTGAACTTGCAATTGATGATCAACATTTGTTGCAAAATATTTCATATACATATGTAATCACTTTCTTTGCTAGCTTCTTTGTAGCATGTGTTTTGCTTATTGTAACATTTAGTTTAACATAGGTTGTGGAAATGTGTTATGAATATCAATTTCTAGTAATGTATTTTTCGTAGTGTTCACAGGTACTATGTGATTATTATTATCAACTTTGTTAAACTGAAAATGATCACTCAAACCTTTGGAGCATAAGACAATTTGTTCATTAAAGGTCACAACATTAAAGAAATTGAGAATTTTTGACACATCATAAGATTTGAATAAATTCTAGTTGAGATGTAAAGCTAACAACTATATCTATGGAAATTACATTTTAGCATTTTCCAAATTTAAATTTAAGCTAATATGTAAAAATTTTGTCAATATAAGTTAATACCTTGATTCTAGTACATTTAAGCTAATATGTACAAATTTTAGCATTTTCCAAATTTACATTTTGTCACTCAAACATTTTGCCATTTTGCACAAACTTATTTAACCCATCTTCTTCATTCTAGTACCTTGATTTTCATTAATCCTTGGATCAACTCATTTGACCAAAAATAATTTTGTGAAAAGACATTTCAAACAAACTTTTAATTTAAGTATATTATATAAATCTTATTTAAAATTTTTGAATGTTTTAATTTTTCATTTAAAAATATAGTTACAAATTTTATTAAAATTAATATTTTCATTTGTGAGTTTATGGACAAAAATTTAAGATAATTTTAATAGCAAGTTAGACAAATATATGTATTGACTAATAAGAATTTAAGTATTATTTGTTTTATTGTTTAGGGTTGAATGTAACATCAGATAAAAGAAGAGAGGGGACAACATATCATATCCCATGTTTGGTTAGTGATAGAAGAAGATAAGTTAACCTCACAACTTATCATATCTTATATTCAACCAAACATGGAATAAGGTAACTTGATATTATCAATTGTTTATATATATATTACTTATCTTGCAAAATATTTTTTTCATTAAAAAAGGAAAATTAAAAAAATTTATAAAATATATTATTAAATAATATTAATATATTTATTATTCAATATATACAAAATATTTTTATATATTGAATATCATAATATATATAATAAATTTTAATTTATAAAGTTTAAATATTTTAATTATGAATATTATTAAATGTAAAATATAAAAAATATTGAAATGTAATATAATTTTTAATTTAAACATTTAAAAATAATATATACTATATCTTATTTTTATTCATTTACAAATTAAATATAAACATAATATAATAAACCCATTGAATATAATATTCAATAACATCATATCTTATTAAAAATCATATATTTACATTTCCTAATATACATATATATTCTATCCTACTAACCAAACATAACCTTAAAATATTTTCAAACATTTTCATAACTTCTATCACTTTGCATTCCACCCAAATTTTGTTTTCTTTTGTTTCACATTTTTCATCCCATATTTTTCATATTTATATAAATTAAAGTACCAACTTTTAATACCTTCATCATTTTCAACATTGTTGTAGAGAGTCATAAAAAAGTTATTTATTTTTAATTAAATGAGATTCTGTCAACATATTTTTAATATGAGAAATTAACACTCATATAATAATCTTATTTTTTGTAGTGTGGCATCTCAAAATATTGAAAATTTCTAGCATTCGTTGTAAAATGACTAAAATCATCAAAAATATTTTTCTTCACTTACATAATTAAATTAAATAAGTTTTTATCTTTTATTTTTAAAAGTAAAAAAAAATAAAAAATTGAATACCAAAAATATTTAGCATTTATAGAAATTAGAAACAACATTTATATTTTCTATCTAAAAAGAGAAAAATTAAAAGTCTCATATTGACTTACCTACAACAAAAAGGATCCTAAAATCAACCTAACAAACTTCAAACAAGCAATAATCAGCATAAACCAAACCCCATCTCACACTTCAACTTGCACTGCACTTACAATTAACAAAACAGACCCATAAGAAAACAAAAGAGCAGGATGAGTTTTTTCATATTCTTGTTTGCCATATTCTTGTTTGCCAACTGCGCTTTTAGGTGTTTTCTAATAACATATTTGGTGGGGTGCTCATGCAATCTCCTTCTGTACATGATTTTGATCAAAGAGAAATGTTCTGCTTCTACCTTTTCCCTAGAAGTAACATCAGTGGGAAGGTTCACTAGCTTTGTTTTAGAACTAGCTTTATTTTAACTTTTCATTTATAGAATCATCCCCCATATTGGAAGTACTTCATTTCTATGCCTTCAAATGGATCTACCAATATATGCCATTTCTTCCAAATTCATTATTTGATCATGTTGCATTCAGGCTGTACATTAATGTCCTGTACTGATGATCTTCTGTAGTGGTGTTGACATTGATCTTGACAATGTCAACAAATCACTGAAGAGAAGCACATGTACAAGTGCAAAAGATAGGCACAAATACTTTGCAAGGGCACACAAACACAATAATTTACATGAGAGTTTGATTTCATTTTCCTGCAAAATCAACCCATTTTTACAGCTACAGGCTTGCCTTATACATGTCCAAAAAGCATACAAGACCAATAATTCGTTGATTCGGACTTTGTCTAGGATGACTACATATGGAATAAATATGAGGAGTCACAATACTATCTGTTCAGACTCATAATATTCAAATAATGTCTGTATTAGACCCTATTGGCACTTTAAAGATTTCAATGACTATGTATCGGTCAAACTAGTGAACCATGAATTAGTAATTTTTTTATTTATTCAATGACTGATCTTATTCTAAAAACATTGATTTAAAAGATTTCAAATTAACACTACCTAAAGGCATTGATATATATGTAGAGGCTTTGGGTGTCAATTAAGCCTAAATATTTAATTACATCGCTTCTAGTATTTAAGCGTGCACACATGATGCAACTTTTTGTTTGAATGATATTACATGGACAATTACTTGTTGAATATTTAAATGTTAGAAATAATAATATTATTAAAGAAAACTTAGAAATAAACATTTAATGACTCAAATTTTCTTTATTTCTAAAATTAAATTATGCTTCTCTCTTCTTTAAACAAATTTTTCATAAATGAATGTGTTCAAACATTTTTCAAGATCTATTTATCTCGATAAACATAACTTTCAGAATTTTCTTTTATCTTCTCTTCATTTATATTCATAATTGTTTTGAACTAATTTTGATTTATCTATTAAAAATTAGTTGTGGTTTACATTCTTTGTATAATATTTATTATTATCATCATTATTATAATAACAAAGAAATGATTAAAAATATTTGCTCAAAAATAAGGTTAAAAAATTTTATATAAGAAAAATAAAATGTGGTAAACTTGTTTTTAGGCAAACCCTTAAATATTTTCATTAATTAATAATTTGTTTTTTTTTTACAATTTTTCCAAATTCATGTGGTATAATTTGAGTGAAAATTTATTAAAAACTCGAAAAATAAATATTTGATATATTTAATAATTTTGTTTTCCAAGCAATAAAATCTTCTTGTCTGTTGAAGCCTCGCGTCACCCGGGGTCCTCGCAGTAGCCAAATGGACGCTCCCTTTCAACTGATGATGATTCATGCCTCAATCAACCTGCAAAAGACGTCCGGACAGGTTGTCCGGACACACTCTCCGATGGTTTTGTTAGCTTACTCTCTGATTATCAATCTTTCCTTTTTATTGAGTAAGAAAGCTTACCTTCTCTCCTCGCATGAAGGCTCTTTTATAGTGTCAGAAGCTCTGTCCCCTTTAATGGTGGGAAGACTTTTTGGCTTGTCATGATGGCGCTGAGGTAGTGGCAAAGTCATCATTGTCCTGCAGGCGGCTGTCAAATATTGTAGAGGGGATGGCTTGCCGTCATTCCTGTTCTTTCGCTCTACAGGCGGCGGAATGCAGGCTGTGACAGGTTGTTTGAGGTGACTCAATATGGTCCCATCGAAAGTGCTTCTGGCAGTGTAGGCCAGGATGGCCCGCGTTTCATAGCCAAGGCTTTTGATTAAGTTGCTAACGCTGGGTCCGGACAACATATCCAGACAAGAGAAGGGGTCGTCCAGATCGTGGGTTTGAGAGTGTCGTACGCCCCCCGAAGGGAATCCGAATAGAGAGTTGATGTGCCACGTGTCCCATGGAGGGGTGCTGTGCGGGGTTACCACGTGAGCGTTTGGGGGTGGTCCTTACAATGCCCCCCTTTTAACCTGGCAATTTTGCCTGGGCAGAAAAAGCGGGTTAAAAATGATGTTTTTAAACCCTTCATTTCTTTTTTGAGGTTTATATGCCACGTGGTGCTGCGGAAGGGGGGTATTTATGGCGAGCTGCTGTTCTTAGGGGGATTTCCAGGCGGCATGTCGTTTCAATAGTGGCACGGTTGAGCGCCTGGTCGTTTAGAGTACCGATGAGTCGTATCCCTTAAATAGGGAATCCAGCCCCCGCGATTGCATTTTTCCTTCTGCGTTTTTTTCTCATCTGTATTTTCCCTTTGCCTCTTTGTTCATCTTCGCCCGTGACCGAGGGTCGCTTTCTAGGGCTTCTGTTAGCGACATTCTTGTCACAAAGGTGATTGTATCGCGACCTTCGTTCCAATTGCAAGCTTGCACCAAGTATGTTCTGTATTTCTATTTCCTCATCTTAAGCTTTCTGTTTCTTCGATTTTTGTTGGCTTGTTAGGTATTTTGTTTGCAATTGAGGGTTAGAGGTAATGTTTAGGGTTTTTCAGGGGGTTTTGATTTTGCTTTAGGCCCATTGTGGCTTTTGTTGCCTCCCTGTTGCATTTGCGGATGACTGAACCGCATTTAGGGTAGAGTTAGGGGTTAGGTTTGGGGTTTTGGCTATTTTAGGCCTTTTGGGTCATTTGTTCTCAGGGCTGTGGGGCCGAGTACCTCTGTTTTGACTGTTGGCATTTCACCATACAGGTTTTGTCTCAGCCCCACACTTTAACATGCTTGCGAAAAAGGATGTGGCTTCGTCCAGTGCGGCTGGGCCTAGTGGAAAAAGTGTATCCGGGTAGACCTACTTGGGAAAGCCTACTGACAAGCTGAACGAGAGGGAGTTTCGTGAGCATTTCCGCATCTCGAACGATGTCTCTATTCAGCTAGTGGACGGGAATGCTATGTCCATTGAGAAAGCAGCCAACCATGCCGTTTACTTTTCCAAGGAGAAATTCAATGCGGGGCTCCGATTTCCTATTCCGTTTCTCTTCAAAGAGTTCTTCCACTTCATTCAGATTCCTCCAGCTTATGTCCATCCCAATATTGTCCAAGTGTTGATGGGGTGCAACATCCTAAATATGCTGTTCAATTTGGATCTTTCCTTGCTGGAGGTCCTCTTTGTTTACACTATCAAGAAGGGGAAAACGAACCTCTTCAGCCTGTTTGCCCATATCCCGTCCCTTCAATTGGTGACCAACTTTCCGGATTCAAACAAGGGGGGAACCAAAGGGCATGCATTGGTCAGAGGTCACTGGGCCGGTCTGTCGAAGCCTCCGGAAAGAGAGTTTACCCCCAACGGTAGCTCTTGGTGTCTGTCCGATGTTGGTTTTTGACTCTTGATTCAGTGTTATTAGATGACTAACCTCTTTTGTTTTGGGTAACGCATGTACACACAAGAGGGGTCGCTTGGTCGAATGGGTGGAGAAGGCCTCTTTCAATCGTTTGAACAGGCTGTTCGAGATCATTTCCATCGAGAGGCACTAGCAGACACTTCTTTCTGCCCGGAACCTGTTGGCGGTGGTCCAGGAACCTCAGTCGTACGTCCTCAATATTCTCCCCAGGCGACTACCCAAGGTTGTAGTGCCTGGGGAACACTTTGTGCTAAAGAATCTACCTTTTTACGAAAGGGCTAGCGAGGCTGATGCAAAGGCGCGCCAGGAGTGCCTTGACCAGTAGGAGGAGAAGAGGCAGGAGGGGACATTGAGGAAAGCACCTGTAAGGGAAAGGGTCTGGCGAGAAATGACACGACTCTTCTCCCGCGGTCCGTCCTCCGATTGCAAAGAAGAAGAAAAAGAAAACCATTGCGCAGGCTCTCCAGGTAGTGTCTCCGGCTCCTGATCTTTTGTCTTCATCCTCCGACTCTGCGTCCAGTCGATCGAATAACCCTGCCCCAGAGCCTGAGGATACTTCTAGCTTCCCACAGCTTGAGACTTTCCGTTCGGGGCTTGGCTATTTCCAGCCTCAGTCGGACTTCATTGGCCTGAGAGTCGTGCACGAGCCGGAGGAAGTGAGAGACATGAACGACCTCAAAACCGAGTTTTTACAAAGGCATCGTAAGCGGTTGTATGATCCCATAGATCTTGCGCCTCCTCTAGCTAAGAGGGTTTGCCCTGAGAGAGGTGGGGAGGATCCGGCGATAGAAGTTCCTTTGTCAGCTTTGGCCCATCTGGACGAGGCGGGTTTGATTACTACTCAAAAAGTGCTATTTCATAGCTTGTAATTAATCCTTTTAAACACTTTTGAGTAGTAGTTAGTGCCTTTTAACCCAATTAGCATGTTAAGGCCCCTTGCAATCAATTCTAATCAAATTGTGTAAGTTTTGGTGTTTTTGTTAGTATTTTGATCACCAAAGCATTATGAGATTGAGGAGAGTTTTATGGAATCCTTGGAAAAGAATGGGAAGCTTAGAGGCATGAAGAACTAAAGCTTTGAAGCATTTTTGCCATAAGCAAAGTCTGGAATGCAAGGGAAAGAAAAGAGAATCCAGCCATGAAGCATTCTTGATGACAGTCACTGCAGCTACTTTTGGAGCACTTCCCGAAGTCCATTTTCTATATGCTATATGTCATTTGAAAGCTAAGGAAGTCAACAATCCAATGCTTCAAACCGTGTGCAATTTGGAGCTGAAATGAGGAAGTTACAGCCTTTGGAAGATAACTGCTCTAAGCTGAAGAAAGGAGTCAGAAAAGTGCTGCGGAATCAGCCTTTTGTTGCGAGATATTTCGCAACACTTTTGCACAGTGCTATGGTCTTCCCCTGAAGCTTCACGCCGCGATGGAAGCCAAACACCACAAGATGGAAGTCCACTTTGCAAAGGTGTTGAATCAGCTAGTTGCTATGAAGAAATTTCGCAGCCCATCTTGTGCACCTGCGAAATCTCGCAGACCTCACTTGTCACCTGCGAAGTGGTCCTTAGTGCTTCCCGATATTTGTAACCGACACTTGGAGATATTTTTCATTAGATTTTTGTTGCCTAAATGCCCAAATTCTCCTTGTAAACCACCAGTGATAGAATTCCTTAGTTTTTAAGTTAGGAATTTGGCAAAAATATCAAGGTAATAGCTGTAAGTGTAATTTTTGGTCTAGAAGAGAGCCAGAGGAGCTGGTTCGAAGGGGGATCCTTTGTACAGTTTTGGGAAGGAAGTAAAATACAGAGCACTTGCTCTGCTTTTCCTATATATTCTTGTCTTCTCTTTCATTTTCATTTTCTTGCTAGCCAAACATTCTCTGAGATGTTTTCTCAGAGGATGAGAGGCTAGACTCTTTGTCTCTTGGAGCTAAGGTAACCGGGTAAGTTTCCACATGCATAAATTGGAAGTTTTGTTGTTTTAGTTTGTAATGAAGAGAAAGTGTGACCCGTTAATGGTTTTTATCTTTTTAGTTAACTTAAAACTCCTTTTAATCACCTGGGCCAACACTTGGTAAGGCAAGTGATCTCCATCCATGGAGATGCACTAGTTTACCCCTCGCGAGCCTTTGGGAGGTGGTTTAAAGGTAGGATTTTCTAGAATAGCCAACACTTGGTAAGCTTTTGGACTCCAAGGAGACATCCATTAGTTATCTCTTGCGAGCTTTTGACGGGTAATCCAAGGTTAAAGATCACCTTGAATGGCAAGTGCTAGGTGAGAGGTATGAGCCATTGCAAAGTGCATCAGTGAGAGGGATTTAGTGTTTGAACTCATTAAAGGGAAGCATCTGTACAACACCGGTTAGAGAATGAACTATATGTTAATTCTCTAATGCGAGGAAAAGAAACAAGTGACCGGAACTCCCTTTTTGTATGAGGAATCTGAGCCTAGTGATCTGAAACTCCAAGAAACACTTTTCTTTATAAGTAAAATTAGTTACTACTTTTGGTTAGCTTAAAACCAAACCTTTTTCATTCAAATGTCTTTATGTTTTCTTTTAAAGCTAACCTTGAAATGAAAAGGCACCAATTCAGCTTTGAATTAATATCATTTGTGAAGTGAAAACCCATCCCAGTGAACGATCCTAGAGCCACTATGCTATAGTAGCTTTGTCTTTGCTACCCTAGTATATGGTGTAATAGGTTATAAATTTTGTTGATTACTTCCTCAATCAAGGAGCACCAGGTGGACACGAATCGGCTGAGACACCAATTAGGCATGAATCAGGGTTCTAGCACGGCTATAGTGGTTCAGCCAGACGCTGTAGGATCTGATGTAGCGGCAACGGCTCGGCTCAACGTTCCAGGGCCTAGCACAGCAACCGTTGCTCAACCAAGCGTAACTGCTTATAGCAACGCCCCGATTGCAATGGAGACCCGTGAGACAGAGGGGGTTCCGGAGGCAGCGATTGACGAGGAGGCTCTGGACAAGAAGAGTAGTCCAGCTGCCATGGTTCCTCCAAGCTGGGAGGAAATGATGGAGATGCTGAAGGAAGTGCCATGTTTCACGGATGCAGAGGCTCCTTCCATAAGGATATCTGACTTCTTTTCGCTTACCAAGCAGGTCTCTATGAACATGGGTGGTGATCCTCATGCCTTTGTCAAGGCCCAACTTCCTTTTGGTACCCCTGAGTCCTCCATGTCTTGTATTCAATATCTGCAGGAGTGGACGATCCCTGAGACTGCAGAAGTGGTAATCATTTCTTTGCTACTTTTTCCTTCTTCCTTAGTAACTGTTACTCCTTAACACGGCATTAGCTTTTGTTTTGTTGTTGTTCTACGCAGGTCATGGCTAGCATCCACTACATGATGCATATACGCAAACAACTCTTTAAGCGGCTGGAAGTGGCGGAGGCTATGCGCGCCTTCATCTCTCACCATCTGGGTGGCGTTGAGGAGACGCGCTCGTGGTTAGAGAAAGTGGAGGCTGAGTTGGCCACTGCTTAGAAGACCGTAGCAGATGGAGCGGAGAAGCTGAGCCAGGCTGAGGAGGAGAAGGGGGTTGTCCGGGCTGAGGTGAACCTGTTGAAAGGGGAAAAGGGGGCCCTGGAAGGTCAAATCAAAGGGGTGGAGCAGGAGAATTCTCAGCTTAAGAAAGAGGTGGACAAACTTCGGGCTAGCCTCGCAGCTTAGAAGAAGGAGACGGAGAGGTTGCAGGCAGGCCTAGTTGCTCAGAGGGAGGAGATGGAGGTCGGGTTCACCGCTCAGAAGAAGGAGCTGGAGACGAAGTATCAAAGGTAGGTAGATGAGATGTACTTCTTCGACTACCGTTGCTACATGAAGAAAAACGACATTATGCATGATGTTCTGTCTCTTCCTTCTGATGATGAGGATGCGATACCCGGAGGCCCTCCTAGTTGAGATTTCTTTGTGTGCAGTCCTCCTTATACTTTTTTTCTTTGTTTTGCTGCTTTTCGAGCAGCGGATTTTGTAAAGAGAATTTTTCAGTCCTTTATAAATACTTTACACTTCTTTGTTTTTCTCTACCTTTCACTTCTCTTTATTGGTAATATTGCTTAAGGTTAGATACATTCCATGGACGGAGCAACGAGGTTCCGTCTAACTTTTGTAGGTGATAGGCTCTGCTTTCACTTGCCTTAGTTACAATATAAGGACCTTCCCAATTCGCTTGGAATTTCCCGGCTCCTCTTTCAGCGGTGTTTTCAAAAACCTTTCTAAGGACTAATGCTCCGATCTTGAAGACCCGGGGTCGTCCCTTGCGGTTATAGTGAGTGGCCGCTCTTTACTGGTAGTCGGCCATCCGAATGGACGCGTTTTCTCTCACTTCATCTGCCCAGTCTAGGTTCCTTCCTAGTTCCGTACTTTCATCACTCTGTTCTCGTGCATCAGTCCAAATAGTGGGCAAGCCTATTTCTATGGGGATGACTGCATCCATGTCGTATGCAAGGGTGAAGGGAGTGTTTCCCGTGGGTTGCCCGGGCTTGGTTTGGTAGGCCCATAGGACGCCGGGCAGTTCCTCTACCCACTTTCCTTTGGCTTGCTCAAGCCTCTTCTTTAAGGAAATCACCCAGGTTTTATTTGTCGCTTCTACTTGCCCATTGCTTTGAGGGTAACGCGGTGTGGAGTACAAATTCTAGATTCTGAGCTCCGAGCAGAAATTCCGGAAGGCAATGCTGTCAAGCTGCAGACCATTGTCGACTATGATTGCTTGAGGGATCCCAAAGCGTCAAATGATGTTCTTCCACACAAATTTGGTGACATCCTTGTCCTTGATGCTGGCATATGCCTCTACTTCTACCCATTTGCTAAAGTAGTCTATGGCAACGAGCAGGAATTTCTTCTGGGCAACCGCGGTTGGTAAAGGTCCTACTATTTCCATCCCCCATTGTGCAAAAGGCCAAGGGCTGGAAATTGGCTTCAATGTTTCAAACAGCGCATGCAATATGGGGGCATGCCTTTGGCATTTGTCACACTTCTTGAAATAAGCCACCGCATCTTTCTTCATAGTGGGCCAATAGTAGCCCCGCGAGAGCGCTCAATGTGCCAAAGATCGTCTTCCGGGGTGATTGCCGCATACACCCTCATGTAACTCAACTAATATGTATTGAGCCTCTGAGCAGTTTAGGCACTTGAGGTAGGGCCCTGTAAAAGATCGTTTGTAAAGGTGCTCCCCGATCAGAGCGAAACGGGCAGCTTGTACTCGGATCTTGTACGCCTGCTTGGGTTCATCAGGTAGAGATCCTGTCCAGAGATATCCTGCTATGACTTCCGTCCACTCCTAGCTCTCCTCAATAGTATTGCAAGTGGATGCTTCTGTGATGGAGGGATCAATCTACACATATATAGGCAATAATATGGCCTCTTTAGTAGGCAGGGAAGCAGTTATTCTTGCCAAGGCATCAGCACGTACGTTATCAGCTCGTGGGATTTTTTTTATGGTCCATTCGCCCAACCGTTGCAGGGTGTCTCTCACTTTTGTTAGATATCGTGCCATGCGTTCGTCCTTGGCTCCATATTTCTCCTGCACATGTCTTACCACGAGTTGAGAATCGTTGTAGACTCAGAGCTTGGAGACAAATAGTGCGAGGGCGAGATCTAGTCCAGACAGGATGGCTTCATATTCTGCTTCATTGTTTGATGCAGGGAACCCCAGTCGGATAGTTTGCTCCAGTTGTTCACCCATTAGGGATTGCAGTAAAAGCCCTATTCCAGATCTCGATGATCAAGAGGCCCCATCAACCCGCAAGGTCCACCACTCTTCTTTGTGCGGTTCCTCGTCTCGAACAGGTTTTTGGGAGGACTCTACCACAAAGTCAGCCATTACTTGCCCTTTCATGGACAATCTCGGTTGGTATTCGATCTCATACTCACTTAATTCTATGGCCCATTGGAGCATTTTTCCTGACAGATCCGGCTTGTGTAGGATGTTGCGAAGGGGCTAGTTGGTAAGTATGACTACCGGGTGGGCTTGGAAGTAGGAGCGGAGTTTCTGGGCGGCACTTCGCAAGGCTAAGGCTGTTTGCTCTATCTTTGAATACCTTGTTTCTGCATCGGCCAATGCTCTGCTGACATAATAAATAGGTTTTTGCTCCCTATGTGTAGGGCAGCGAAACAGAACAGTGCTAATTGCCCAATCTGACACAACCAAATACATATACAATTTTTCTCCGGGGAAGGGGCTACTCAGGATGGGTGGTTGCGTTAGGTAGTGTTTGATTTTTTCAAAAGCGCTTTGACAGCTGTCTGTCCATCCAGTCGTGCCAGTTTTCCATAATACTAAGAAGAAAGGTCGCAATTCGTCAGTGAATAGGGCTATGAAACGTCTTAGTGCAACGAGCTTGCCTATGAGGCGTTGCAACTCCTTTTTGTTCTTAGGGGGTGGTGTTTCCATGACTGCTTTAATTAGGGCTGACTTCTAACCCTCTTTGGCTTACCATGAACCCCAAGAATTTCCCAGCACTCACGCCGAAAGCGCATTTGGATGGATTCAGCTTCATGTCGTACCTCCTTTGCAGGGGGAAGACTTCTTGTAAGTGGTGTGCATGCTTTTCTCAGGTTTTACTTTTAACCACTATATCATTAATGTATACCTCCACTGTGCGGCCAACCAGGGGTTTGAAGATCTTTGTCATCAGTCTCTGATAGGTGGCACCGGCATTTTTGAGTCCGAATGGCATGACTTTATAACAATAAAGCTCATGTGGAGTTATAAAGGTTGTCTTTTCTTCGTCGGTAAGGGCCATGGGGATTTAGTGGTATCTGGAGAAGGCATCTAGGAAGGAGAGCATTCCTTGCCCGGCAGTGGAGTCCACGATTTGATCTATCCGCGGTAGAAGGAAACTGTCTTTTAGGCATGCATTGTTGAGGTTGGTATAATCGACGCATACTTGTCATTTCCCCTCCTTTTTGGGGACCACCACTACATTCGACAACCAATCCGGATACTTCACTTCTCTAATAAATCCGGCTTCCAACAATTTGTCAACCTCGTTCCGAATAATTTTTTGCCTATCCGGGTGGAACTGCCTAACCTTCTGTAGGACGAGTCTTGATGAAGGCAAGATGTTAAGCTGATGGGAGGCGACTGAATGATGGATTCTCGTCATATCGGAATGCGTCCACGCAAAGACGTCGTGGATTTGTCGGAGGGTGTCCTGGATATCTCGGGCCTCTTCAAGTGTCAAAAGGGAGCTGATATGTGTGAGATGGGTGTTTTCCTCCTAGATTTAGATTGGCCGCAAGGGATTTGCCACCGGGGGATCTTTATCCATTGAGTTCAATAATTGCTATTGGTTTGGCACGTTGGTGGGTTCGGGGATGGGCTAGCCATCTTTACTGGATCCGACTTCTCGCGCTATCTAATAGCACTGGCGAGTGGCCAGCTGGCTACCATATAGATCGATTTGTCCATCCTTAGAGAGAAAGCTTACCATCTGATGGTATGTGGAAGGGATGACTTTCATGTAGTGCAGCCACATGCGTCCCAAGATGGCGTTAAAGGGCGACAAATCTTCTACCACTAAAAATTGTACATTAAGAGTGATTGGGCCTGCTTAGACTAGTAGCACAACGTCTCCAAGGGAGGTGGTTGCCGCTCCATTGAATCCCGACAAGATCCGCCTAGGATTTTCTAAGCCGGATAGCTCGATTCCCATCTGCTTGATTACTAATGCCAGTAAGAGATCGACCGAGCTACTTGGGTCAATTAGGATCCGTCTCACATCAAAGTCCCCTATCCCCAAGGATAGGATGAGGGCGTCACGATGTGGTTGTAATATTCGTGTGGGATCTACTGGGGGGAAAATGATTATCCCGTCTATCGGGCGGGCGCTCCCGCCAGTTAAACCGGGCCGGATGGAATTGACGCGCTCACGCACCGACGCTGCTCCCAGTAATCTCTGCCTCTTTCGTTTGGAGTTGTACTCCTCATCCAGTGGTCCTCCGTGGATGTAATTGATGATGGCCTTAGGGGAGATTAGGGCCCTGAAGGTCCCAGAATCACAGCTCCAGGAAGTATCTCTAACCCTGGCTTCTGAGTGGAGGTATTGCTTCAAATATCCTGCTTTTTGAGCCTTTCTACCAAGTAATGGAGACTCCTGCATCACTCTGTAGTGTGACCATGCTCTTTGTGGTAAGCACACTTCTTGCTATGATCTCTCTTGACTGGGTCCGTTTTGATGGGTTCGGGCCACCTGAAGTCGGACAGGTCTTGTATCATAGGAAGGAGCTTCTCATATGACACAGTAAAGGGAGTGAGAGGCGACAGCTCCGGGCTACTTTGCTCCTCCTGCCTTCGATCAGACTTTTTAGGCTGGTTCGGAGGTTTGGAACTTCTTTCCGCGTCACTTCTAGATGTCTATCCGGCGACCAAAATTTGCTAGGTGGCTGCATGCACATCATCTTCCAGCATTGAGTATTTGTTTGCGCTCCAGAACAAGTCATCCATCATCGTGGGAGGCTTTTTAGTGAGTGATTCAAAGAATGGGGTACCTGGGCATATGCTTTGTTTGAAGATTTGGAGGACAGCATCCATGCTGTAGGCCTCTACTTACAACATAGCCTGACCAAACCATTTCACAAATTCTCTCAAGGACTCATTCTCCTGCATTTTTATGTTTTGCAGGGTGCTAATGTTCTGTTTATGTCGGGCGAAGCACATGTATCGTCCCACAAAAGCTTCCGATAGGTCCCGAAAGTTATCAACAAAGTTCGAGGGGAGTCGGTGAAACCACGAAAGAACTTGGCCTTGTAAGCTGGCGAGGAATACTTTGCACAACAACGCATCATTCCCTATGTCGACAGTCATGAGTTGCCAATAATGCATGATATGGTAGAATGGATCACTAAACCCGTCATACACAAAAAATTTTGGCACGAGGAATCCCCTTGGGGGATCATAATGGATAATACGTGAGCTAAAAGGCGTGGAGAGCATGTCATCCAGCCTCTTGCTAATGAAACATAGGGGTGGTTCATTTGATGAGTTACTTTCGACTTGTCGTACCGCTTGGTGTGGGGGGTTGTTCTAAACAGTGGGTGCGACTGGGGGGTCGGGATATGCTTCCCAGGTTGCCGCCACCGGCGGCCTTTCCTTACCAGGCTCCTGCAGTCCTAAACTCGCCCGCATTGCGTCTGACAACTGGGGTATTTTATCATGTTGTCTCTTTGATGAGAAACGGGTAGAGTTCGAGCTTTCATCTTGGGGAGTAGGATAAGTGGGCATGGGTCGTTCCTGAGATTGCTCATTGTGCATATCAGGGATGACCCCTGCAGTTCTAGGATATACCGATTCTGGATCAGGCCTAGAGTTCGCCCCTTGGCCTCTTGGACGTTGGTCACGAGGAGCCCCGAGGACGAAACCTAGATGCGTAACACTGCGTTTTCTTCTCTTAGTCTCATCGTTTCCTGGAGGAGAGCTTGCATTTGTCGTTCGCTTTCCAACTGTCGCCTTTCCATGGTCTCGCGCCATTCGAAATAGCCTTCGTCTTCTCTGGCTGACGAACGACTCTTGGAAGGTGTGGACATCTTTGTCGTTGATTGAGCAACTTCCCACAGACGATGCCAATGTTGAAGCCTCGCGTCACCCGGGGTCCTCGCAGTAGTCAGATGGACGCTCTCTTTCAACTGAAGATGATTCTTGGCTCAATCAACCTGCAAAAGACGTCCGGACAAGTTGTCCGGACACACCCTCCGATGGTTTTGTTAGCCTTCTCTCTGATAATCAATCTTCCCTTTTTATTAAGTAAGAAAGCATACCTTCTCTCCTCACATGAAGGCTCTTTTATAGTGTCAGAAGCTCTGTCCCCTTTAATGGTGGGAAGATTTTTTAGCTTGTCATGATGGCGCTGAAGTAGTGGCAGAGTCATCATTATCCTACAGGCGGCTGTCTGATATTGTGGAGGGGATGGCTTATCGTCATTCCTATCCTTTCGCTCTGTAGGTGGTGGAATGCGGGCTATGACAGGTTATCTGAGGTGACTCAGTATGGTCCCGTTGAAAGTGCTTCTGGCAGTGTAGGCCAGGATGGCCTACATTTCACGACCAAGGCTTTTGATTAAGTTGATAACGCTAGGTCCGGACAAGAGAGGGGGTCGTTCAGACCGTGGGTTTGAGAGTGTCGTAACCCCCCCCCCCCCCCTCCCCTCGCGGAGGGAATCCGGATAGAGAGTTGATGTGCCACGTGTTCCCTGGAGGGGTGTTGTGCACGGTTGCCACGTGGGCATTTGGGGGTGGTCCCTACATTGTCCAACTCACGTTAATGTATTAAATTAATAATCTCACTAAATATATAAGATAATAGTTTTTTAGAAATTCTTCAAAGTCCGATAAAATATAAATTAATAACTAATGAAATATGTGGAAAAAAAAATAATTCATAATACAAACTTTCTCAAAATATACATTGAAATTTATTTCTTTTCTTTGCACCTAAACTAACTCAATTTTATCTTTATTTTTTTGTAATATATATACACTAAATTAATAAATTATTGATTTATTGATAAATTAATAATTCCTTTTTATTCAAGAATAATATTTTATTTTATAGGGTTTTTCCTATAGCTAGGAGTGGCGCAAAGGAAATAGCAAATAATTATCCATCAATGAGTTACTGGCTTACTGCTACTTCCGGGTTATGTATGCCGCTTTAGTCAAGATCTTAATTGCAACCTATAACAAGCTAAGCTCTGAGTCAAGTCAATTGGTTCCCCATCGTAATTACCCAAATGAGATTGTATGGAATCAAACTTTCATCTTTGAGTGAAAGAAAGAGCCTTCCTTGACCGATTCACTCCTTCAGCAAATGAATTGCATGGAAACGAGATAAATGTCTTTGATGCAAAGTAAGGTTAAAAAAATAGAGGTAGAGTTAGGTGGAGTTTTTTTTTTTTTTTCTTTTTATTAAAAGTAATTTATTTTTAGAATTTAGGTAGTTTATTTTTTTTATTTTTTATCACTTATTATAAATTTTTTATTGAATAGAAAAAATTAAATTTTTTTTTTAAATAGAAAAAATAATATATTGATTTTTTATTACTTTTTAATATTTAATAGAAATAAAATATTATTAAAAAAGCAACCTAACATTTAATACTATTAAATATTAAGTTTCTATTTAAAATTAAGCAAAAAAACAAACACCGCCTTAGAATTTTAAATGTCTACTAAAAAAACAATGAAATCCCAATTTTAGCGAAGAAGAAAAAATGTGAATCCCAGGTTTTGAACTTCAAAATTGAAGAAAAGAATGTACAATTTATTCAAAACTTTTAGGCCCCACTTAAAAACATGGAAAATTTGACAAAAATAAATAGGATAGACGGTCAGCAAGCGGTTAAGTTGAGGCCGCCCACCATAATTGACAAAATGAAACTGTATGGAAAACGGAGGTAAGTCGGGTCAAGTGGGCCCACCTGACCTACCACATTAAATTGTTTGGAAAGTGGAAATTCAAACTGAAATTGCTTGGAAATTGATTTCCCATTTTCCTAGAAATTGCCTTGAAATTGGGAACTTGGCTGGATTTAAAAGCAACAAACCTGGCTGTTGCTTTTTGATTTTACACCAAAAACTTTCTCAATAACCCCATTTTTTAAAAAAAAAAATTGATGGAAACATTATATATATATATATATATATATATATATATATATATATATTAATTAATAAAAATAAAATTATAATTCAAAAATTTTTATTTCCTTACTTTATTTATTTACCCTTTTTACCCGGGTGAAAAAAAAAGAAAAAAATAAACTAAATTGCAAATAAAATGAGAATAGAAATTTAACAAAAATTTCTTACTTTTTATTGCTGAATATAGAAATTTACAAGTTGAAGATACAACTGATTGTATTTCTCTTGATCTCTCTATTGATTGCTTTTTGATCGCTCGCTTGCTTGCTCTATCAGTTTACAACAAAAATATTTACAAAGTTTTCAAATGTTCAGTTAACAATAAATGTAAAGAAGGTAAGATTTGACTTTTCTTTCTTCTTTACCATCCGTCTAATGGCTTCTTCCTTATCTCTTTCTTCTTTTTTATCACATGCAGTATACGTGGCTTTATTGATTATGGACTTCTACTATTGTATTAAATTCTTGTAGTTGAAGATATATTTCATGCTTCAATGTCATTACTAACATCAATGTTCCATTGCATTTTGTAGATTAAAATAACTTTCGTCGTTAAGGTTTTCCCAAAATGATGCATCATCATTGAGGTAAGAAGATGGTTTTGGTAACTCTACATCGAGTTTGATTATAAAATCTTGTTCTTCAGAAGTAATGAAAGGTTTCAGAACAATAATATGTTCTAAAGGTTTGTTTCTCCATATAGACATGGTTTTGGTTTCTACAATGAGATGAAATAATTTATTTCAAGTTGGTTTAAGATCATAAATTTGAAGGGCTCTAAAGTGAGTAAAATATTCTGAAAATTCATTCGAATGGGTCATTTCCCATTCTGGTTCTTGTTGAGGGATGAGTGATTTTTTATTGTGTTTTATATAAACATGGTGATAGGTTAGCACTATTGATCAATTGGTTTGAAATAAAGGTGGAATGGTTTCAAAAGAAATGTCGATTTGTTTTTTGGTTTTTAAAATTAGTTGTTTAGCTAAACTGTTAACTTTAGTTGAAAGTATTTAATTTTAAGAATAAAATTTAGAAAAAAGTATAAATCTAAAATAATCCTATAAAATTAGGATTGGATAGATAAATTCTAAGCATAAAACATCATTGCATGAAATATTATACATAAAATGTGAAATACATATCATGAATTTTATTTTATATTTATAATATTAAAAATAAAATAGAATTAACAAAAATAAGTTAAAATTATTTTATTAATATATATTAACAAATAAAACATAAAAATTAATATATATATATATATATATATATTTAGAAAAGTTAAAATGAAAAAAGAGAGACAATTGTCACACAATGGTCTCCCTTTGTCACACAATGGAGAGACCTTGTCAATCGGGAATGAAGTTACACTTTTAAAAATTATTAGTAGAAAGCACGCGCGAGGCACATGAAGATGTACGTAGGTATATGATTGTGAATGTGCAGATAAATGGAATGAAAGATATAATGTTTGAAAAGGTAATTAGTAAGTGAATTATTTTTTAATATAGATATAATAATTTAAATTTCTTTACTTTTAATAATCTATAAATAATTTTAAATTGATTAACATAATATATAAAATGACGTAATATGCCTATAATTTAATTAATCCATAAATAATAATTATAAATAGAAATATCAAAATATTATCATATTTGATTATAGTAATAGATACTATATAGTAATATATTATTATAATATAATATGATATTTTACCTTTCTTTAAATTCTTCATATTTTTATAATTTAGTAATTAAGTTAGTTATTAAACTTATCTTAAAGATCATATATTTGTTTTTTAAATTTTAGTTTCTTGTTCATCAATATTTCAAATAAATTATTTAAATTAAAATTTATTATTGTAACTCAAGGATGTACTTAAAGAAAAATAGATAGAACATAAAAAAAATATGTTATTATAGTCACGATTTAGGTAAAATCACAACCAAACAAATATGTGTCATAATTTACAAGTTTTGTAATCCACCATTGTTGTAATGTACTCTTTTAACAAATTTACTTAGTTGGCTTCTTCCATAAGTTTGAAGCAATACCTGTTTATCTTTGTAATTGCCTGAGTTAAATTCATTTCTTTTCTCTCTTGCAAAAAAGCTACATATATTTTAAAAGGTATTAGGTGAAATAGAAAAATGATGCTTTAACCATCAGTCAAACTAGTGAACCATGAATTAGTAATTTTTTTTTATTTAATGACTGATTTTATTCTAAAAACATTGATTTAAAAGATTTTCAAATTAACACTACCTAAAGGCATTGATATATATGTAGAGGCTTTGGGTGTCAATTAAGCCTAAATATTTAATTACATCTCTTCTAGTATTTAGGCATGCACACATGATACAACTTTTTGTTTGAATTATATTACATGGACAATTACTTGTTGAATATTTAAATGTTAAAAATAATATTATTATTAAAGAAAACTTAGAAATAAACATTTAATAACTCAAATTTTCTTTATTTCTGAAATTAAATTATACTTCTACTCTTCTTTAAACAATTTTTTCATAAATGAATGTGTTAAGACATTTTTCAAGATCTATTTATCTCGATAAACATAACTTTCAAAATTTTCTTTTAACTTCTCTTCATTTATATTCATATTTGTTTTGAATTAATTTTGATTTATCTATTAAAAATTAGTTGTGGTTTACATTCTTTGTATATACCTTATTTAGAAATTCTTAAGAGTCCAATAAAATATAAATTAATAACTAATGAAATATGTAAAGAAAAAAAAAATCATAATGCAAACTTTCTCAAAATATACATTGAAATTTATTTCTTTTAATCACTTTCATCTTGAGTGAAAGGAGCCATCCTTGACCGATTCACTCCTTCAGCAAATCAATTGCATGGAAACAAGATAAATGTCTTTCATGCAAAGTAGGGTAAAAAAAATTTTAAGTCTCTGCTCAGAAAAAAACAATGAAATCCCAATTTTAGCGAAGAAGAAGAAGTGTGAATCCCAGGCTTTGAACTTCAAAACTGAAGAAAAGAATGTACAATTTATTCAAAACTTTTTAGGCCCCACTTAAAAACATGGAAAATTTGACAAAAATAAATACGATAAACGGTCAGCAAGCGGCTAATTGACAAAATGAAACCGTATGGAAAACGGAGGTAAGTCAGGTCAAGTGGGCCCACCTGACCTACCGCATTAAATTGTTTGGAGGGTGGAAAAATGGAACTAGTTAGTGCACCATTTTTCTTTTATTTTCTTTTTGAAAAGATAGAAAGCAATACATTTGTTTTCAAACTAAAATTGCCTGGAAAGTGATTTCCCATTTGCCCGGAAATTGCCTTGAAACTGGGAACTTAGCTAGATTTAAAAGCAACAAACCTGGTTGTCAGTTGATCAGCAACAACTGTGAAAACAATTAATGGCTGAAAGTATTGTCACCTTTTTTCTAGAGAAGTTGACTGACCTGCTTTCCCAGGAAGCATTTCTACACAGCAGAGTGGAAGAGCAGGTGAAGCTGTTGAGTAACGAGCTCGAATGGATGCGCCTTTTTCTCAAAGACGCGGATACGAAGCGCAGATATGATCCAAGAATCAAGCTCTGGGTGAGTCAGATCAGGGACGTAACCTATGACACCGAAGATGTCATCGACAGGTTCATGTTCGAGATGAATCACCAACAGCAAGGAAGTCTCAAATGCCTCAAGTTCCTTAAGTTACGATTTGTTCACAAGCTCGAGTTTCGAATCAGAGAGATCAATATCAAGATTGAGAAGATCATGGAAATAGACATCTCATTCCTTTTCTCTCTTATTCCTATGTTTGGATAAATGTTAAAAAGGCGGAAATGAAATAAAAAATTATTCCGGCAGAAATCAAATCCAACTTATGAGTCGGATTTGCATTCATTAAAAGTAGGTGGTATTCTGATTCATTAAACCTATTTGATAATATAAAATAACCTAAATTATTATTTTACCCTCTTATCTTATTTTTCAAACCTGATGTTTATCTTCTTTGTAAAGGTCTATCCATTCATCATCCACTTCTTATCTTTTTTTTTTTTTCTCTTTTTTTTTCTTAGTAAAATATAATTCTATAGCTTTTTTTCAATGACAAATTATTTAAAATTTTGATTAAAAAAAAAAACGAATATTTAAAATTTTTTAAGGTTATGGATTTTATTGGATATGATACTTGTTGAAAATTAGAATAAATTTGAATTCTTTTATTTCCTCTTTTGAAAATAGGAAAAACATTTGCTAGCTTTGAGAATTTAAATATTATAATAAATAATTTTTTTTTTGAAAAATATAATTTTATAACTACTTAAGCATGACAAATTATTCAAATTTTTAATAAAAATAATAATTGAATATTTGTGCATTAGGGTTATACGATTTTTTATGGTTAATTTTTTATTTATTGAGTATATATATTTTTTTTAGTCTTATTATTTAATAACAAAAAACCTCTCAAATTTTATTTTTTAAAAATAAAAGTAAAAATAAAAAAATATTTTAAATTATATGTAAGGATATTATTGTAAATTTATTTCTTTTTCATTTTCATTCCTATTATTATCAAACATTGGAATGGAAACAAATAATCATTCCAATCTTGCATTCCTAAGTTCATCTAAATGCTAGAAATGGAATCATCAAATTCATTCCATTCCACTAAGAAATAGGAAAGGAAACAAAATATTATTTCCATTCCCTATTCCGACGTACCAAACACCCCCTAAGTGTAGTTAGTTTATATAATCAAGGCTATAGGTCATCGGTTGTGACGTTCACGAACGGTCAACCCCTCGGTAATATAAATGGAATTATCCCTTTAAAAATTAAAAAACCCCTTGAAGATTCACACTTCGGGTTGAAAATTGGAAGTTTCATAAACAACCATGAAAAATGTAAGAGTGAAACCAACCTATTAAAGAAAAAGAAAGTTCCGAAAAAGCTTAGAGAGGGCATTTATTTTACATGCAAAAAAAACCCCTGTTATTTATTTATTTATTTCAGGGAACCCTACAGCAGCGTACCAGTGGCACACCAGCGGCCCAGCGGCGCACCAGCAACGCCAAAACAGCGCAGCCCCACTTGCGACGCCTAACCGTCGCTGCGAACGGCGCCTCCTGAACGTCGCTGCAACGGTGCTTCCAGTGGTGTCTAAAGGACGCTGCAAATGGAGCCTCCAGCGGCATTGCAATTGTGTCTCAAACACGCCTGAAAATGGCGCTTCAAAAGGCACCTCCAATGGCGCCTTAATGGCGCTGGAATGGTGGCTGAGGCGCACCTTGAACGGAGCCTGAATAGGGAAAACGACGCCTGAACAGCGCCTGAAAATGCCGCCTGAACAGTGCCTGAAAACGGCCCAGATTCTCTATTATTTGTGTTTCAAAATGTATTTTTGGTGAGAATGGAACCGGCTCTAATACCAATTGTTAAATTTATCTTTGATCTCCATTATCACCAAAACATATGCAGGATATATTTATCAATTGATTTAGAACATGCATATATTCATATGGAACATACCCGAATCCATTCTAGAATTTTGGTTGAAGATGTATGGATCTTTTAAGGTTGAGGAGGGTAACCACTGTCACTGGATTCTCTTTGGCAATGGGAAGCGGGAGAGATTAGAGTTCTGTTCTATTCAAAAATGTGATATTGCAAAATGAACAGAACCTTGACTTTTTATACCCTCCTGCCTTAGGGACCATACCCATTAGGCTATTGGGCCTCACGAGTCTTAAGCTCATTATCTAAGGCTCGTGATGGCGTTTGGGCTCTACACATAGGTGGCCCATACTCTTAAACGAACAGAAAACAAATGAAAGAGGTGAATAGCGTAATCATGAATTATTTTGAGATATGTGAGTCCATATCTTAACATTATTTCATTAAAGGAATGAAATAATTATTGATTTATAAAATCTCACCTTCTATGTCTTTTGGGCTTAAAAATATTCATTTTTAATAAAAATATGTTTTAATTTTTTTAATTTTTTTTATAAAATTTATAAATTTTAATTTTTATAAATTTTATAAAAATAATAATTACTTTTTTTTATGGAAATTAAAAGAGAGTGATTACAGGTGAAAAATGAGAAATAGTTGAGATAAAAAAAATAGACAAAAAGGGTTACAGAGGGAAGAGATTGAGAAAGCTTTGGATCATGGATTTTACTTCTTGGAAGCAAATGGAAAAGAAGCAGAGTATATGTTGAGGTCCTGAGGGGAAGAAGAGGAAGAGAGCAGGAAGGGAATCAGATACTGAGTATTTTAGTCATCTCATGTATCATCTACAATCATTTTTAAATATGGAGGTTTAACAAATAAAATTATTATTTAAGATTAATAAAAATAAATATTAATTAAAATTAATAAAGGTAAATACCTCAATTTGATTATATAAAATAAATTTTAACTTTGTGGAGCAATATTAATACGTAAAGTAAAAACTAAAATAATTTAATTATTATGTTTACAGTTATTAAAAAGAATTTCTACTTGTCAATTAAAATTAAATAATAAAAAATTCTCATTCCAATTGTATGCATATTCAATCAAGACTTTTGTGGTCTTCAAGAATGGAGAACCGGCTGCTTTATTGATTCTTATCAACAATTCTTTTCAAGGAATTTGGACCGCTTATTCAAGTGGTCCCCATTGATGCTTCACTTTACAGCTAATGATGTGAATAATGGGACTTAAAATAAAGTGAAGCATAAATGATGGCTTTCAAAATAATTTGAATATCAAATATCTAAAAAAGGTTTGGCCTATTTTCACTGATTTTCAATTGATTTTTAGATGATATAGTCAAAGTTCAATACAAAAATTGGTATGGATTTATGTGTATATTTTCTAAAATTCTTGTTCTAGGGGGGAAAAATAACCATATTTTCCGCATCCAATCTTTGTCTTAGGATTCTTGCAGCCGTTATAAAAAATGAAAGCGAAAAAGGAAGAGAAAAAGATGAAAAAGGATTAATTTATATATATACACATATACCCAAAGTGCTTATTTATTCCTTTTTCGCTTTTCGTTTTTGCATGCCTTCTTCTTCTTTAGCTGCAATCTAGGCTTAAAATCATAAACAAGAGAATTATGAAACGATCTCATTCCCGTGTGAGTTTGGTAATGAGTCGATACTCCATTATTCACATCATTAGTTGGACCGCTTTACCTGGACCATTATTCGCATCATTAGCTGTAGATGCAAGTGGTCCAGGTAAAGTGAAGCATAAATGGGGACCACTTGAATAATGGGTCCAAATTCCTTGAAAAGAATTGTTGATAAGAATCAATAATACAGCCACCTATCCATTCTTGAAGACAACAAAAGTCTTAATTGAATATGCATACAATTGGAATGAGAATTTTTTATTATTTAATTTTAATTGACAAATAGAAATTCTTTTAAATAATTGTAAACATAATTAAATTATTTTAGTATTTTGGAGATGGGGTTGGAATTGTGTTCCTTCACTCTCTCACTTTCTCTCTCCCTCTCTATAATGCCCTAAACCCAATTTAGGGGTAAAATCAAAATTTAGAAATTAATAATTAGTTAAAGTAATTTAATAAGGGTAAAAATATCTTTTCGTATTTAAAATCCCTATACATAAATTAGATTTTTCCTATCTTCTCTATTCAAAAAACCCTTTTACACAGAGATAAAAAATATCAGAGAGTATAGGGCTGAAGATTTGCAAGTTTAGGGTTTGAAGATCAATTTTTCAGGTAAGATTTTAATCCTTAAATTAATATTTTATATTCGTTAATTAGTTTTAAAAACTTTAGATATTCTTTGGAAGATCTCAATCTAGATTAGGGCTTGTTAAATTAATTTTTAGATCAAAAGACTGGAAATTTATGAATGTGAATTAATTTGTGATGAAAATAGGAAAATTTAGAAATTTTCTATTAAATAGAAAACAAGATCAATGAAAAATCAATGGAAGAAAAGAAATTTTAGATTTAGAAAATAAATAAATAAATCGTTTGTGTAGGCCTTACATTTGAAAAAAAATAAATTGGAGTACGCGTGTGACTTAGGCATTGGAAAAGATTGTATATGTAAATATATTTTTATAATAATAAATAATGAGAAGAAACATGAGGCTTACTGTTTTATTCTTAGGGCTTTGTGCGTATAATGAAGATAGGAGGGTAATGGATTGGTTATATATTGAATTTGAAAATTAATAAAAATTATAATATTTAGTTTTAAGCTAACAAAGGAAATATTAATAATAATAATAATTTCCTATATAGGTTTTAATTTAAGTTAAGTGTATAAAGAAATAAATAGTGAGGGTAATGATTACTACTCAAAAAGTGCTATTTCATAGCTTGTAATTAACTCTTTTAAACACTTTTGAGTAGTAGTTATCACCTTTTAACCCAATTAACATATTAAGGACATTTGCAATCAATTCTAATCAAATTGTGTTAAGTTTTGGTATTTTGATAGCTTTTTTATCACCAAAGCAATCCGAGATTGAGGAGAGTTCTTTGGAATCCATGGCAAAGATGTCCGGACAGGGCGTCCGGACACACCATTGGAGAGCGGCAGAACGTGGGCTATAGTAAGGCTTGCTCACTTTAGTCAATGATCCG
This sequence comes from Vitis x doaniana, assembly GCA_030345155.1. NCBI lineage: Eukaryota > Viridiplantae > Streptophyta > Magnoliopsida > Vitales > Vitaceae > Vitis > Vitis x doaniana. Next base: position 10,316,792 of record CP128323.1, read on the forward strand.
GACAACATATCCGGATAGGATATGCTATCATCCGGAGTGTGATGTTCCCGAATGTCGGACAGCATGGCGGCACGTGTCCTCTTGGGAAATCCTGATGGAGTTGCTCCGGATAGCAATGCGCGCTCCGTGTCATCAGGGGGAAGGGTCCCTACACCTTGTACACGCAGACGGTCCCCCTTTCGACGCGCATATATCTCACTCCCGGAATTTTGTCCAGCCAGACATATCCGGATCCTCTGATCGGATATTTCACATCCGACGCCTGAGGCCGAATGGGAGAGGAGTGTTTCAACTTCCCCGATCAGACATGTCTGGATCCTCTGATAGCGCCTACCCGGAGAGCATCTGCGGCCGACAATTCAGATTACCCGAATTTTGCACAGTGCCGCGGTGTTCTCCTGAAGCTTCCTAATATTTTCGACCGACATTTTGAGATATTTTGCGATATTTTGCTTTAGATATTTGATGTCTAAATCCCCAAACTCTCCTTGTAACCCACTTATCATAGGATTCCTTAGTCTTTAAGTAAGAACAAAGGGTGAATAACCCCTTATATATAGTTTTGTAATCTTCTTTACAAAAGATATAGATAGATAGATCATCATGTAAAAATATATATCATATATGAAATCGACGAACAGAGCACTTGCTCTGTTTTTCCTTCATATTTTTGTTTTCTCGTTCTTCTTATTTCTAGTCAATCAAACTCTGAGGATTTTTCCTCAGAGGATGAGAGGCTAGGCTCTTCGTCTCTTGGAGTGAAGAAAGTCGGGTAAGTTTCCTCATGCATAAATTGGAAGTTTTGTTGTTTTAGTTTTTAATGAAGAGAAAGTGTGACCCGTTAATGGTTTTTATCTTTTTAGTTAACTTAAAATGCCTTTAAATCACCTGGGCCAACACTTGGTAAGGCAAGTGATCTCCATCCATGGAGATGCACTAGTTTATCTCTTGCGAGCCTTTGGGAGGTGGTTTGAAGGTAGGATTCTCTAGAATAGCCAACACTTGGTAAGCTTTTGGACTCTAAGGAGACATCCATTAGTTATCTCTTGCGAGCTTGTGAAGGGAAATCCAAGGTTAAAGATCATCTTGAATGGCAAATGCTAGGTGAGAGGCACGAGCCATTGCAAGTTGCATAAATGAGAGGGATTTAGTGTTTGAACCCATTAAGGGGAAGCATCTGTACCACACCGGTTAGAGAATTAACTATATGTTAATTCTCTAATGCGAGGAAAAGAAACAAGTGATCGGAACTCTCCTTTTTGTATGAGGAATCTGAGCCTAGTGATTTAAACTCCAAGAAACACTTTTTTTTGTAAGTAAAATCAGTTACTATTTTTTGTTAGTTTAAAACCAAACCTTTTTCATTCAAACATCTTTATGTTTTCTTTTAAAGCTAACCTTGAAATGAAAAGGCACCAATTCAGCTCTTGAATTAATATCAATTGTGAAGTGAAAACCCATCCCAGTGAACGACCCTAGAGCCACTATGCTATGCTAGCTAAGGCTATCCTAGTACATGGTGTAATAGGTTATAAATTTTGTTGATTACTCCCTTTTGAGGACCACAATCAAGGGACACCAGTTGGACACGTATCAAATGGCACCACTATCAAGGACCATTGAGAGGACATGAACCAGCTGAGACACCAATTGGGAACGAATCAGGTAAGATTAAGAAAGAAAATGAATTTTATAATAATTTGGAAACTCACTAAATTAATTTATTATTGTTTAGTAAGTTGAAAAATAATATTGGGTAGTAATAATATTAACATAAGAAATTAATTAGGATCCTAATACTAAATAAAATATTTTTAGGATTTTCAAATTTATATGTTTGGATAAATAATCAATAATCAATATTGTGTATTATGTTAGGTGAGGAGAAAATTCTTCAGAGTTAAATACTTTAAGATTTTGAGTGCTTTTTCAAGGTAAGGGAAACTCACTAAATTAATTTATTATTGTTTAGTAAGTTCAAAAATAATATTGGGTAGTAATAATATTAGCATGAGAAATTAATTAGGATCCCTAATACTAAATAAATTATTTTTAGGATTTTCAAATTTATATGTTTAGATAAATAATCAATAATCAATATTGTGTATGATATTATGTTAGGTGATGAGGAAATTCTTCAGAATTAAATACTTCAAGATTTTGAGTGCTTTTTCAAGGTAAGGGAAATTAATGCAGATTTTTATAAAAGAAAATAATTTTCTTTTTATGTTGTATTTTGAAATGTGTAAAAATATTATTTTTATCTTTTCGCATGGATCAAATATGTGTTTTGTATGGAAAGTATATTTGAGAATTTTCTTTGTTTATGAAAAGAGAAAAATTGAGGAGATATGATATTTTGTTTTGTAAGTTTGAATTAATGAAATAAAGTGTTTGACTCTAGATTATATGGCCTTAGTCAACGGATTATAATAGTTGACATTATGGCCCTAGTCAACGGGCTATAATTGTTGACATTTGTATGACCCTAATCAACGGGTTAAATAGTTGATATTATATGGCCCTAGTCAACGGGTTATAATAGTTGACTTTATGACCCTAGTCAACGGGATATAATTGTTGACATTTGGCTTTGTTCACCTTAACTAGAACAAATTTGAAACTAACCACTCATTTATGAAGTCCCACTGAATTGGGCACCATTTGTTATTTGATAACCAGAGTAAAGATATTTTGAATGTATTTGATTTGGTTTTGATGAGAAATTGTTTTGAAATGGATATGAGAAAGTTTTGTTGAAAAGTTTGAATGTATTAGTATTTTGAACTCAAAACTTTTTATGAAAATAAGTATATGTTATATCTCCTATTTGCAAACACGATTGAAAATGTTTGATTCATGAAACTGTATTGATGTTCTTTATTGAGCTTTAAGATCATGCCCTTTTGTTGTTAATTTTTCAGGTACTTTCAGTTCGGGCGAGGAGTGATGGCTAGGCTTGGGAATTTTTCTTTGTTAGAATTTTGGTTCAAACTTTATTTTTGGACATTGTTTAGATGTTAAAATTTAATTCCAGTTTAAATTATTTGAATTTTGAGTTATTTGGACAATAACATTCTGATTGATGTGTTGGTTTTTTTTTAAGTTGATACTTGGAAATTTTAGAATTTTGTCCTACTACTTTGAACATGAATTTGGTCATTGGTAAATTTCTAGTTACAATACAAATATTTGTGTTGTTTCCACTTTGAGCCTTTGGGTTTGGAGTGTGAAATAACCGTTATGCCATTGGAGTGGATTTTGGGGCGTGACACTCTCAACCATTTTTCAGCCCTTATTCTAGTTTGGTTTCATAGCTTAGATGGTGGTAGAGGCTATTTGTGAGACTAAGGACTACTTTTGCATTAGCAAAAGCTTATTATAAGCCTTACAAATCTCTCTAGTGTCCATCAACTCACTACCATTTGAGAAGCTTGAAGCATATTTTGGGAACTATATTTTAAAATAGTTTGCTTAGTCTAAGAAACATTATTTTCCAAACTCAAAAATACATTTGATAGATTTTGATAGAGAACAATGTTCTAAAAATAGTTTATTTTATGATAATATATTTAGTTTTTTTTATAATTGTTTTTAAAAATAATTATACAAATATAGAAAATGATTAAAAATAATGTACTATAGATAAAAATTATTTTTTTAAAAATATTTAAAAATACAAAAACATAAGTTCAGAACATTCCAAAACTTTTAGAAAGTATCAAAAAATTCAAAAAATATTTTTTAAGAATTGTTTTTGAAAATCTTGTAAGACAGACATTTGAGTGTTTGGTAAAATTTAAAACTTATTACTTAACATATTAAGTTGATTTTAAATTAAATTATTTTTAAGTTGTTAACTTAAAACTCAGCAGTTAGTTTTCACTTTATGTATTAAGATTGTTTGACAAAGTTAACTTAAAATTTATTTTACATAATCAAATTAACATATTTACCTTTATTAATTTTAATTAATATTCATTTTTATTAATCTTAAATAATAATTTTATTTGCTAAACCTCCATATTTAAAAATTATTGTAGATGATACAAGAGATGACTAAAAAATTTTAACAATAAAAAAATGAGTTATGGATGTGGAGTTATGATTGTAAAATATATTTTCATTAGTGTGAATAAATATGACAAAAAAAAAATTTAAGATTAAGAATTAAAACAAAATATATGTAGAAATGAACATATATTTTGTATGATACCAAAAAGTCCAAACACTTCAAGAAGATAAATAGATAAAGTGAAGGAGTAGTGTCCTTTTTTTGCAACACTGAACACTAGATAGTGGTACTCAAATGGCAAACATATCACAAAGTTAATGTACTTAAAAAATAAGAAAAGGGAATGCAGTTGAAATAAAATAAAATAAGGGAAATACATGAGATTTCTTATAATAAGAAATTTCATAATCAATATGTAAATCATAAATGTTGTTGAACATAGATAACATGGCGACACTGTTAAGTAGATAAACTAAAAGATAACAAAATAATAAGAATTCTAACATTATTCGTTATCAAATATTTTTTATGATTTTCTATCCCTTGATTCTGAAAATAAAAACGTAGATAAGGTAAAAAGCAACAAATAGTAAAAAAAAATATAAAAGCAAGAAAATAATAAACAATGAAATAAATAAGTTGAAAATGACAAGCCGTGAAATAGATAAGTTAGTTATTGTAAAATTCTTTGACAAATGATTTATAAAATATCTATATTTTTTTTGGGTTATCGCATGAAAAAATTATTTAAATTATATGTTATTTTACTGATAAAAGGTAATTTCATTAAATATTTACCGTTTCATCGAATTCTTTTATCGAATTATTTTGTATTGGGTTCTTTAAATGTTGTTTCATACATAGATATGTGGTTATTCATGCCCACGTTGTTTTCTAAAGTGTTTGATTTTTAATCATAAGTGTATAATAATTTTCGTGGAATAATCTTTAAAAATTAAATAAAAATAAAAATATATAATAAAAAAACATATTATTTTATATTTTTAAGAATTATAGAAACTATCCTTTATTTCCTATTATTAAAATTGCTTTCAAACGTAGCCTCACCACTGCAAATTTCTTACACCACACAACGTTGTAAATAACAGAGGGAACATGGTTTAGTTTAGTTGGTGTAGACACATACTTTGTTGCAGCTTATGAACTTGAATATTCTCAAGTTCTAACAATTGTTAAATTTAAAATTATGTTTTAATATATATAGAAGTCAACATTGTGAAAATATTATGAAAGATAATACTATCATTGTAAAATTTTTATTAAATTTTGAAAAATTGTAATGCAATTTGAATTTTTTTAAAAAAAAATTATAGTTTAATAAAAATATATGTGCACATGTATAAGTAATCTTGTTAAGGTAATTTATGAATTTTTAAAAATATCCTATTTAAAAACTAATCTAATTGTACTAACAGACAATAGATGAATTATCCAAAATAATAAAAAAATAAAAAACGAAAACTACTATTTTGTTTGTTAATGGATAATAATAATAAAAAAAGATATTATCAACAAATAAATACCTTGATATGTTTAAAATGAGAGGGAAATTATTTCTTCAACCATAATTGGTCATCATTTTTTATCTCTGAAATATGAAAATAGAAACATAGATAAGTTAAAAACCAATATATGATAAATAAAAAATAAAAAAAAAACTTGATGATAAGAAAAGTATAGAGGGTAAATTAGATAAGTTCATTACCTAAGATGAAAGGCCAGTTTAGTATCAAATTTCATGGGAGGTTGTTATAAGATATGTATATATATAATATCAAATGACTTAAAGTAGGAGATATTTATTGAGGTTTAATATTAATATCATGAAAATAAATGAAAGTCATTAATTTAAAATTGGATCATTTTTTTAAGGGAAAGTTCTGTTTGCAGGTTGCTATTAGGAAGATATATGCTTTTGGAAACCCACGTAAATGAAATATGAAATGTCCTTGTTAATGGAGAAAATATTATCTTTCTAATGCACTCTTTGCTGACTCCAACTTATGTTCCTAGATTGCCCCTCCATGCCTCCATATCAGCTGCAACCTTGTCTCCATATCAGCAAGAAGCCCTCCATGCCAATGAGAGAGTGAAATTTTTTAAAACAAAAATCTAAATTTGAAACCTATGAAAAATGACCCAACTTGACAACCATCTCTAATTTCCCTAATCTGAAATTTTCTTCTCTCTGAATTGAGAGCATTTCTCTTTCTCTCTCTCTCTCTCTCTCTCGGCTTCATCACCCACATAATCCTAAGACCCATGTAAAATTTCCAAAAAATTGTCTTATTTGAGAGAAAAAAACCATTAATCTAAAACTCTAACTTGCATGTTTCTTTCTTGTCCACATAAAAGTGCAACGAAATGGAGCATTCCATCCTAAGAATGTCCAGTTAAAAGACGACTTCAAGAGGTGCATTTGTGATTGTGAATCTACTACAGCAGTGTGTACCAAAACAGAAAGGTGGAATCCAAAATATTGGCTTTGTAAACAAGATATCTCTTTCTATCATTGAGTGACATTTTGCCCTAACCCTTAACTGAAATCTGAAGGTAAATTATTTTCATTTATTGTTCTTTAGTTCATTTATTTGAAATAGAGCACATCAACGTTTTGGAGTCGTTTGTGGACATGAACTTTTGTGTTGGGTTGTGGGAACCATATTATTCCTAAATAATCATATGACCCACAAGTCATATTGAATCAAGATGGAACTTACAACATATATGGTTGTAAGTCGCATTGTTATTTTGCGGACTGTACCTTAGGTACTACCTTAATAGCCCTTAGGTACCACCTTAATAGCCCTTAGGTACCACCTTAACCTACCTTAGGTACTACCTTAAGCTACCTTAGGCACTACTTTAGTTAAAGTTGGGTTGTACCTATCCAAAGCATCGAACCTTCCTTTGTCACCCTTAGAGCATGCCATTATGTGATTCTTTTATGTGGTCAAGTGGTTCGCCTTTGGTTTTTTGTGGACTGTACTACCTTAATAGTCCTTAGGTACCACCTTATTCTACCTTAGGTACTACCTTAAGGGACCTTAGGTACTACCTTAGTTAAAGTTGGGTTTTACCTATTCGAAGCCTTGGACCTTCCTTTATGACCCTTAGATCATGTCATTATGTTATCTTTTGTGTGGGCCAGTGGTTCACCTTTGATTTTTTAGGGACAATACCTTAGGTACTACCTTAATAGCCCTTAGGTACCACCTTAATCTACCTTAGGTACTACCTTAACCGACCTTAGATACTACCTTAGTTAAAATTGGGTTCTACCGATCCGAAGCCTCTGACCTTCATTTGTCACCCTTAGACCATGCCTTTATGTGATTCTTTTGTGTGGTCAAGTGATTGACCTTTGGTTTTTTGCGGACTATGCCTTAAGTACTACCTTAATAGCCCTTAGGTACCACTTTAATCCACCTTAGGTACTACCTTAAGGGACCTTAGGTGCTACCTTAAGGGACCTTAGGTACTACCTCAGTTAAAGTTAGGTTCTACCTATCCAAAGTCTTGGACCTTCCTTTGTGACCCTTAAACCATGACATTATGTGATTCTTTTGTGTGGGCAAGTGGTTCACCTTTGGTTTTTTGGGTACTGTACCTAAGTTACTACCTTAATAGCCCTTAGGTACCATCTTAATCTACCTTAGGTACTAACTTAGTGAAAGTTGGGTTCTACCTATCCAAAGCCTCAGACCTTCTTTTGTGACCCTTAGACCATGCCATTATTTGATTCTTTTATGTGGGCAAGTGGTTCACCTTTGGTTTTTTGGGGATTATACCTTAGGCACTACCTTAATAGCCCTTAGGTACCACCTTAACCTACTTTAGGTACTACCTTAACCGACCATAGGTACTACCTTAACCGACCATAGGTACTACTTTAGTTAAAGTTGGGTTCTACCTATCCGAAGCCTATGACCTTCCTTTGTGACCCTTAGACCATGCCATTATTTGATTTTTTTGTGTGGGCAAGTGGTTCACCTTTAGTTTTTTGGGGACTGTACCTTAGGCACTACCTTAATAGCCCTTAGGTACCACTTTAATCTACCTTAGGTACTACCTTAATCGACCATAGGTACTACTTTAGTTAAAGTTGGGTTCTACCTATCCGAAGCCTCTAACCTTCCTTTGTGACCCTTATACCATGCCATTATATGATTCTTTTGTATGGGCAAGTGGTTCACCTTTGGTTTTTTAGGGACTGTACCTTAGGTACTATCTTCATAGCCCTTAGGTACCACCTTAATCTACCTTAGGAACTACCTTAACCGACCTTAGGTGCTACCTTAGTTAAAGTTGGGTTCTACCTATCTGAAGCCTTTGACTTTCCTTTGTGACCCTTAGACCATGCCATTATGTGATTCTTTTGTGTGGTCAAGTGGTTCACCTTTGGTTTTTTTAGGATTGTACCTTAGGTACTACCTTGATAGCCCTAAGGTACCACTTTAATCTACCTTAGGTACTACCTTAACCAACCTTAGGTACTACCTTAGTTAAAGTTTGGTTCTACCTATCCGTAGCCTCTAACCTTTCTTTCTCACCCTTAGACCATGCTGTTATGTGATTCTTTTGTGTAGTCAAGTGGTTCATCTTTGGGTTTTTGCGGAATGTACTTCAAGTACTACCTTAATAGCCCTTAGCTACCACCTTAATTTAACTTAGGTACTCCCTTAAGGGACCTTAGGTACTACCTTAGTTAAAGTTGGGTTCTACCTATCTGAAGCCTCTGACCTTCAATCCTGGACATTACTTGTTATATTTTAAATTTTGTAGTTTATCATGACTATTATTATCCTACAATGCGGTACACATGTGTGAATTATATACTTTTCGTACTATATTTTTCAATAGTTATGAGTTGATTGATTATAAAAAATTAACCAACAACAATTATGTCATTAGACGACAAACAAGCAAACATACTATGTAGTGTTTGTGGGTCATAAGAATGGAGTGTACGATTTTTGGGCTGAATGTCAAAAGAATGTGCTCCTTTATAAGGGGAGTGTTTACAAATCATATACTTTTAGAGAGGAAACTGTTTGAGCTTGGGTGTTCTATGGACTAAGATGGAAGAGAAGTGATGAATGTTCATCAGCTGGCAAACCAAAGTTTGAACTTGCAATTGATGATCAACATTTGTTGCAAAATATTTCATATACATATGAAATCACTTTCTTTGCTAGCTTCTTTGTAGCATGTGTTTTGCTTATTGTAACATTTTGTTTAACATAGGTTGTGGAAATGTGTTATGAATATCAATTTCTAGTAATGCATTTTTCGTAGTGTTCACAGGTACTATGTGATTATTATTATCAACTTTGTTAAACTGAAAATGATCACTCAAACGTTTGGAGCATAAGACAATTTGTTCATTAAAGGTCACAACATTAAAGAAATTGAGAATTTTTTACACATCATAAGATTTGAATAAATTCTAGTTGAGATTTAAAGCTAACAACTATATCTATGGAAATTACATTTTAGCATTTTCCAAATTTAAATTTAAGCTAATATGTACAAATTTTGTCAATATAAGCTAATACCTTGATTCTAGTACATTTAAGCTAATATGTACAAATTTTAGCTTTTTCCAAATTTACATTTTGTCACTCAAACATTTTGCCATTTTGCACAAACTTATTTAACCCATCTTCTTCATTCTAGTACCTTGATTTTCATTAATCCTTGGATCAACTCATTTGACCAAAAATAATTTTGTGAAAAGACATTTCAAACAAACTTTTAATTTAAGTATATTATATAAATCTTATTTAAAATTTTTGAATGATTTAATTTTTCATTTAAAAATATAGTTACAAATTTTATTAAAATTAATATTTTCATTTGTGGGTTTATGGACAAAAATTTAAGATAATTTTAATAGCAAGTTAGACAAATATATGTATTGACTAATAAGAATTTAAGTATTATTTGTTTTATTGTTTAGGGTTGAATGTAACATCAGATAAAAAAAGAGAGGGGACAACATATCATATCCCATGTTTGGTTAGTGATAGAAGAAGATAAGTTAACCTCACAACTTATCATATCTTATATTCAACCAAACATCGAATAAGGTAACTCGATATTATCAATTGTTTATATATATATATATATATTACTTATCTTGCAAAATATTTTTTTCATTAACAAAGGAAAATTAAAAAAATTTATAAAATATATTATTAAATAATATTAATATATTTATTATTCAATATATACAAAATATTTTTATATATTGAATATCATAATATATATAATAAATTTTAATTTATAAAGTTTAAATATTTTAATTATGAATATTATTAAATGTAAAATATAAAAAAATATTGAAATGTAATATAATTTTTAATTTAAACATTTAAAAATAATATATACTATATCTTATTTTTATTCATTTACAAATTAAATATAAACATAATATAATAAACCCATTGAATATAATATTCAATAACATCATATCTTATTAAAAAATCATATATTTACATTTCCTAATATACATATATATTCTATCCTACTAACCAAACATAACCTTAAAATATTTTCAAACATTTTCATAACTTCTATCACTTTGCATTCCACCCAAATTTTGTTTTCTTTTGTTTCACATTTTTCATCCCATATTTTTCATATTTATATAAATTAAAGTACCAACTTTTAATACCTTCATCATTTTCAACATTGTTGTAGAGAGTCATAAAAAAGTTATTTATTTTTAATTAAATGAGATTCTGTCAACATATTTTTAAAATGAGAAATTAACACTCATATAATAATCTTATTTTTCGTAGTGTGGCATCTCAAAATATTGAAAATTTCTAGCATTCGTTGTAAAATGACTAAAATCATCAAAAATATTTTTCTTCACTTACATAATTCAATTAAATAAGTTTTTATCTTTTATTTTTAAAAGTAAAAAAAAAAATTGAATACCAAAAATATTTAGCATTTATAGAAATTAGAAACAACATTTATATTTTCTATCTAAAAAGAGAAAAATTAAAAGTCTCATATTGACTTACCTACAACAAAAAGGATCCTAAAATCAACCTAACAAACTTCAAACAAGCAATAATCAACATAAACCAAACCCCATCTCACACTTCAACTTGCACTGCACTTACAATTAACAAAACAGACCCATAAGAAAACAAAAGAGCAGGATGAGTTTTTTCATATTCTTGTTTGCCATATTCTTGTTTGCCAACTGCGCTTTCAAGTGTTTTCTAATAACATATTTGGTGGGGTGCTCATGCAATCTCCTTCTGTACATGATTTTGATCAAAGAGAAATGTTCTGCTTCTACCTTTTCCCTGGAAGTAACATCAATGGGAAGGTTCACTAGCTTTGCTTTAGAACTAGCTTTATTTTAACTTTTCATTTATAGAATCATCCCCCATATTGGAAGTACTTCATTTCTATGCCTTCAAATGGATCTACCAATATATGCCATTTCTTTCAAATTCATTATTTGATCATGTTGCATTCAGGTTGTACATTAATGTCTTGTACTGATGATCTTCTGTAGTGGTGTTGACATTGATCTTGACAATGTCAACAAATCACTGAAGAGAAGCGCATGTACAAGTGCAAAAGATAGGCACAAATACTTTGCAAGGGCACACAAACACAATAATTTACATGAGAGTTTGATTTCATTTTCCTGCAAAATCAACCCATTTTTACAGCTACAGGCTTGCCTTATACATGTCCAAAAAGCATACAAGACCAATAATCCGTTGATTCAGACTTTGTCTAGGATGACTACATATGGAATAAATATGAGGAGTCACAATACTATCTGTTCAGACTCATAATATTCAAATAATGTCTGTATTAGACCCTATTGGCACTTTAAAGATTTCAATGACTATGTATCGGTCAAACTAGTGAACCATGAATTAGTAATTTTTTTTTTTATTCAATGACTGATCTTATTCTAAAAACATTGATTTAAAAGATTTCAAATTAACACTACCTAAAGGCATTGATATATATGTAGAGGCTTTGGGTGTCAATTAAGCCTAAATATTTAATTACATCGCTTCTAGTATTTAAGCATGCACACATGATGCAACTTTTTGTTTGAATGATATTACATGGACAATTACTTGTTGAATATTTAAATGTTAAAAATAATAATATTATTAAAGAAAACTTAGAAATAAACATTTAATGACTCAAATTTTCTTTATTTCTAAAATTAAATTATACTTCTCTCTTCTTTAAACAAATTTTTCATAAATGAATGTGTTCAAACATTTTTCAAGATCTATTTATCTCGATAAACATAACTTTCAGAATTTTCTTTTATCTTCTCTTCATTTATATTCATAATTGTTTTGAACTAATTTTCATTTATCTATTAAAAATTAGTTGTGGTTTACATTCTTTGTATAATATTTATTATTATCATCATTATTATAATAACAAAGAAATGATTAAAAATATTTGCTCAAAAATAAGGTTAAAAAATTTTATATAAGAAAAATAAAATGTGGTAAACTTGTTTTTAGGCAAACCCTTAAATATTTTCATTAATTAATAATTTGTTTTTTTTTACAATTTTTCCAAATTCATGTGGTATAATTTGAGTGAAAATTTATTAAAAACTCGAAAAATAAATATTTGATATATTTAATAATCTTGTTTTCCAAGCAATAAAATCTTCTTGTCTGTTGAAGCCTCGCGTCACCCGGGGTCCTTGCAGTAGCCAAATGGACGCTCCCTTTCAACTGATGATGATTCATGCCTCAATCAACCTACAAAAAACGTCCGGACAAGTTGTCCGGACACACTCTCCGATGGTTTTGTTAGCCTGCTCTCTGATAATCAATCTTTCCTTTTTACTAAGTAAGAAAGCTTACCTTCTCTCCTCACATGAAGGCTCTTTTATAGTGTCAGAAGATCTGTCCCCTTTAATGGTGGGAAGACTTTTTGGCTTGTCATGATGGCGCTGAGGTAGTGGCAGAGTCATCATTGTCCTGCAGGCGGCTGTCAAATATTGTGGAGGGGATGGCTTGCTGTCATTCCTATCCTTTTGCTCTACAGGCGGTGGAATGTAGGCTGTGACAGGTTGTCTAAGGTGACTCAATATGGTCCCGTGGAAAGTGCTTCTAGCAGTGTAGGCCAGGATGGCCCGCGTTTCATAGCCAAGGCTTTTGATTAAGTTGCTAACACTGGGTCCGGACAACATATCTAGACAAGAGAGGGGGTCGTCCAGATCCTGGGTTTGAAAGTGTCGTACGCCCCCTGGAGGGAATCCGAATAGAGAGTTGATGTGCCACGTGTCCCATGGAGGGGTGCTGTGCGGGGTTGCCACGTGGGCGTTTGGGGGTGGTCCCTACAATGCCCCCCTTTTAACCTGGCAATTTTGCCCGGGCAGAAAAAGCGGGTTAAAAATGATGTTTTTAAACCATTCGTTTCTTTTTTGGGGTTTATATGCCACGTGGTGCTGCCGAAGGGGGGGTATTTATGGCAAGCTGCTATTCTAGGGGGATTTCCAGGCGGCATGTCATTTCAATAGTGGCACGGTTGGGCGCCTGGTCGTTTAAAGTACCGATGAGTCGCATCCCTTAAATAGGGAATCCAGCCCCCGTGATTGCATTTTTCCTTCTGCTTTTTTTTCTCACCTGTATTTTCCCTTTGCCTCTTTGTTCATCTTCGCCCGTGACCGAGGGTCGCTTTCTAGGGCTTTTGTTAGCGGCATTCTTATCACAAAGGCGATTGTATCGCGACCTTCGGTCCAATTGCAAGCTTGCACCAGGTATGTTCTGTATTTCTATTTCCTCATCTTAAGCTTCCTGTTTCTTCGATTTTTGTTGGCTTGTTGGGTATTTTGTTTGCAATTGAGGGTCAGAGGTAATGTTTAGGGTTTTTCAAGGGGTTTTGATTTTGCTTTGGGTCCATTGTGGCTTTTGTTGCCCCCCTGTTGCATTTGCGGATGACTGAACCGCATTTGGGGTAGAGTTAGGGGTTAGGCTTGGGGTTTTGGCTATTTTAGGCCTTTTGGGTCATTTGTTCTCAGGGCTGTGGGGCCGGGTACCTCTGTTTTGACTGTTGGCATTTCGCCATACAGGTTTTGTCTCAGCCCCACACTTTAACATGCTTGCGAAAAAGGATGTGGCTTCGTCCAGTGCGGCTGGGCCTAGTGGAAAAAGTGTATCCGAGCAGACCTACTTGGGAAAGCCTACTGACAAGCTGAACGAGAGGGAGTTTCGTGAGCATTTCTGCATCCCGAACGATGTCTCTATTCAGCTAGTGGAAGGGAATGCTATGTCCACTAAGAAAGCAGCCAACCACGTCGTTTACTTTTCCAAGGAGCAATTCAATGCGGGGCTCCGATTTCCTCTTCCGTTTCTCTTCAAAGAGTTCTTCCACTTCATTCAGATTCCTCCAGCTTATGTCCATCCCAATATTGTCCAAGTGTTGATGGGGTGCAACATCCTAAATATGCTGTTCAATTTGGATCTTTCCTTGCTGGAGGTCCTCTTTGTTTACACTATCAAGAAGGGGAAGACGAACCTCTTCAGCCTGTTTGCCCATATCCCGTCCCTTCAATTGGTGACCAACTTTCCGGATTCGAACAAGGGGGGAACCAAAGGGCATGTATTAGTCAGGAGTCACTAGGCCGGTTTGTCAGAGCCTCCGGAAAGGGAGTTTACCCCCAACGGTAGCTCTTGGTGTTTGTCTGATGTTGGTTTTTGACTCTTGTTTCAGTGTTATTAGATGACTAACCTCTTTTGTTTTGGGTAACGCATGTACACACAAGAGGGGTCGCTTGGTCGAATGGGTGGAGAAGGCCTCTTTCGATCGTTTGAACAGGCTGTTCGAGATCACTTCCATCGAGAGGCACTAGTAGACACTTCTTTCTGCCCGGAACCTATTGGCGGTGGTCCAGGAACCTCAGCCGTACGTCCTCAATATTCTCCCCAGACGACTACCCAAGGTTGTAGTGCCCGGGGAACACTTTGTGTTGAAGAATCTACCTTTTTACGAAAGGGCTAGCGAGGCTAACGCAAAGGCGCGCCAGGAGTGCCTTGACCAGCAGGAAGAGAAAAGGCGGGAGGGGACATTGAGGAAAGCACCTGTAAGAGAAAGAGTCTGGCGAGAAGTGACACGACTCTTCTCCGGCGGTCCGTCCTCCGACTGCAAAGAAGAAGAAAAAGAAAACCATTGCGCAGGCTCTCCAGGTAGTGTCTCCGGCTCCTGATCTTTTGTCTTCATCCTCCGACTCTACGTCTAGTTGATCGAATAACCCCGCCCCGGAGCCTGAGGATACTTCTAGCTCCCCACAACTTGAGACTTTCGGTTCGGGGCTTAGCTATTTCCAGCCTCAGTCGGACTTCATTGGCCTGAGAGTCGTGCACAAGCCGGAGGAAGTGAGAGACATGAACGACCTCAGAACCGGGTTTTTGCAAAGGCATCGTAAGCGGTTGTACGATCCCATAGATCTTGCACCTCCTCTAACTAAGAGGGTTTGCCCGGAGAGAGGTGGGGAGGATCCGGCGATAGAAGTTCTTTTGTCAGCTTTGGCCCATCTGGACGAGGCGGGTTCTAGCACGGCTATAGTGGTTCAGCCAGACGCTGTAGGATCTGATGCAGCGGCAACGGCTCGGCTCGACGTTCCAGGGCCTAGCACAGCAACCGTTGCTCAACCAAGCGTAACTGCTCACAGCAACGCCCCGATTGCAATGGAGACCCGTGGGACAGAGGGGGTTCCGGAGGCAGCGATTGACGAGGAGGCTCTGGACAAGAAGAGTAGTCCAGCTGCCATGGTTCCTCCAAGCTGGGAGGAAATGATGGAGATGCTGAAGGAAGTGTCATGTTTCACGGATGCGGAGGCTCCTTCCACAAGGATATCTGACTTCCTTTCGCTTACCAAGCAGGTCTTTATGAACATGGGTGGTGATCCTCATGCCTTTGTCAAGGCCCGACTTCCTTTTGGCACCCCTGAGTCCTCCGTGTCTTGTATTCAACTTCTGCAGGAGTGGACGATCCCTGAGACTGCAGAAGTGGTAATCATTTCTTTGCTACTTTTTCCTTCTTCCTTAGCAACTGTTACTCCTTAACACGGCATTAGCTTTTGTTTTGTTGTTGTTCTGCACAGGTCATGGCTGGCATCCACTACACGATGCATATGCGCAAACAACTCTTCAAGCGGCTGGAAGTGGCGGAGGCTATGCGCGCCTACATCTCTCACCATCCAAGCGGCGTTGAGGAGACGCGCTCATGGTTAGAGAAAGTGGAGGCTGAGTTGGCCACTGCTCAGAAGGCCATAGCGGATGGAGCGGAGAAGCTGAGCTAGGCTGAGGAGGAGAAGGGGGTTGTCCGAGCTGAGGTGAACCTGTTGAAAGGGGAAAAGGGGGCCCTGGAAGGTCAAATCAAAGGGGTGGAGCAGGAGAATTCTCAGCTTAAGAAGGAGGTGGACGAACTTCGGGCTAGCCTCGCAGCTTAGAAGAAGGAGACGGAGAGGTTGCAAGCAGGCCTAGTTGCTCAGAGAGAGGAGATGGAGGTCGGGTTCGCCGCTCAGAAGAAGGAGCTGGAGACGAAGTATCAAAGGTAGGTAGATGAGATGTACTTCTTCGACTACCGTTGCTACATGAAGAAGAACGACATTATGCCTGATGTTCCGTCTCTTCCTTCTGATGATGAGGATGCTATACCCGGAGGCCCTCCTTGCTGAGATTTCTTTGTGTGCAGTCCTCCTTATACTTTTTCTCTTTGTTATGCTGCTTTTCGGGCAGCAGATTTTGTAAAGACAATTTTTCAGTCCTTTATAAATACTTTACACTTCTTTGTTTTTCTCTACCTTTCACTTCTCTTTATTGGTAATATTGCTTAAGGTTAGATACATTCCATGGACGGAGCAACGAGGTTCCATCTAACTTTTGTAGGTGATAGGCTCCACTTTCACTTGCCTTAGTTACAATATAAGGACCTTCCCAATTCGCTTGGAATTTCCTGGCTCCTCTTTCAGCGGTGTTTTCAAAAACCTTTCTAAGGACTAGTGTTCCGATCTTGAAGACCCGGGGTCGTGCCTTGCGGTTATAGTTAGTGGCCGCTCTTTACTGGTAGTCGGCCATCCGAATGGACGCGTTTTCTCTCACTTCATCTACCCAGTCTAGGTTCCTTCCTAGTTCCATACTTTCATCACTCTGTTCTCGTGCATCAGTCCAAATAGTGGGCAAGCCTATTTCTGTGGGGATGACTGCATCCATGCCATATGCAAGGGCGAAGGGAGTGTTTCCCGTGGGTTGCCCGGGCGTGGTTCGGTAGGCCCATAGGACACCGGGCAGTTCCTCTACCCACTTTCCTTTGGCTTGCTTGAGCCTCTTCTTTAAGGCAATCACCAAGGTTTTATTTGTCGCTTCTGCTTGCCCATTGCTTTGAGAGTAACGCGGTGTGGAGTACAAATTCTAGATTCTGAGCTCCGAGCAGAAATTTCGGAAAGCGATGCTATCAAATTGCGGACCATTGTTGGCTATAATTGCTTGAGGGATCCCAAAGTGGCAAATGATGTTCTTCCACACAAATTTGGTGACATCCTTGTCCTTGATGCTGGCATATGCCTCTACTCTACCCATTTGCTAAAGTAGTCTGTGGCAAAGAGCAGGAATTTCTTCTGGGCAGCCGCGGTTGGTAAAGGTCCTACTATGTCCATCCCCCATTGTGCAAAAGGCCAAGGGCTGGAAATTGGCTTCAACGTTTCAGACAGCGCATGCGGTATGGGGCCATGCCTTTGGCATTTGTCACACTTCTTGAAATAAGCCGCCGCATCTCTCTTCATAGTGGGCCAATAGTAGCCCTACGAGTGCGCTCAATGCGCCAAAGATCGTCTTCCGGGGTGATTGCCGCATACACCCTCATGTAACTCAGCTAATATGTATTGAGCCTCTGAGCAGTTTAGGCACTTGAGGTAGGGCCCAGTAAAAGATCGTTTGTAAAGGTGCTCCTCGATCAGAGCGAAATGAGCAGCTTGTACTCGGATCTTGTACACCTGCTTGGGTTCATCAGGTAGAGATCCTGTCCGGAGGTATCCTGCTATGACTTCCGTCCACTCCTGGCCCTCTTCCTGGCTTTCCTCAATAGTATTGCAAGTGGATGCTTCTGTGATGGAGGGATCAGTCACACATATATAGGCAATAATATGGTCTCTTTGATGGGCAGGGAAGCAGTTATTCTTGCCAAGGCGTCAGCACGTACGTTATCAGCTCGTGGGATTTTTTTTATGGTCCATTCGCCCAATCGTTGCAGGGTGTCTCTCACTTTTGTTAGATATCGCGCCATGCGTTCGTCCTTGGCTCCATATTCCTCCTGCACATGTCTTACCACTAGTTGAGAATCGTTGTAGACTCAGAGCTTGGAAACAGATAGTGCGAGGGCGAGATCTAGTCCAGATAAGATGGCTTCGTATTCTGCTTCATTGTTTGATGCGGGGAACCCCAGTTGGATAGTTTGCTCCAGTTGTTCACCCATTGGGGATTGCAGTAAAAGTCCTATTCCAGATCTCGATGATCAAGAGGCCCCGTTAACCCGCAAGGTCCACCACTCTTCTTTGTGCGGTTCCTCGTCTCGAACAGGTTTTTGGGAGGACTCTACCACAAAGTCAGCCATTACCTGCCCTTTCATGGACAATCTCGGTTGGTATTCAATCCCATACTCACTTAATTCTATGGCCCATTGGAGCATTCTTCCGGACAGATCCGGCTTGTGTAAGATGTTGCAAAGGGGCTAGTTGGTAAGTATGACTACCGGGTGGGCTTGGAATTAGGAGCGGAGTTTCTGGGCGGCACTTCGCAAGGCTAAGGCTGTTTATTCTATCTTTGAATACCTTGTTTCTGCATCGGCTAATGCTCTGCTGACATAATAAATAGGTTTTTGCTCCCTATGTGTAGGCAGCAAAACAGAACAGTGCTAATTGCCCAATCTGACACAGCCAAATACATATACAATTTTTCTCCGGGGAAGGGGCTACTCAGGATAGGTGGTTGCGTTAGGTAGTGTTTGATTTTTTTGAAAGCGCTTTGACAGCTATCCGTCCATCCAATCGTGTCGATTTTCCATAATATTAAGAAGAAAGGTCGCAATTCATCAGTGAATAGGGCTATGAAACATCCTAGTGCAACAAGCTTGCCTGTGAGGCGTTGCAACTCCTTTTTGTTCTTAGGGGGTGGTGTTTCCATGACTACCTTAATTTGGTCAGGGCTGAC
Source organism: Vitis x doaniana (assembly GCA_030345155.1). Taxonomy (NCBI): domain Eukaryota; kingdom Viridiplantae; phylum Streptophyta; class Magnoliopsida; order Vitales; family Vitaceae; genus Vitis; species Vitis x doaniana. Next base: position 10,336,055 of record CP128323.1, read on the forward strand.
TTCTATCCCTCTTTAACTGACCATGAACCCCAAGAATTTCCCAACACTCACGCCGAAAGCGCATTTGGATGGATTCAGCTTCATGTCGTACCTCCTTTGTAGGGGAAAGACTTCTTGTAAGTGGTGCGCATGCTCTTCTCGGGTTTTACTTTTAACCACTATATCATCAATGTATACCTCCACTGTGCGGCCAACCAGGGGTTTGAAGATCTTTGTCATCAGTCTCTGATAGGTGGCACCGGCATTTTTGAGTCCGAATGGCATGACTTTATAACAATAAAGCTCATGTGGAGTTATAAAGGTTGTCTTTTCTTCGTCGGTAAGGGCCATGGGGATTTAGTGGTATCTGGAGAAGGCATCTAGGAAGGAGAGCATTCCTTGCCCGGCAGTGGAGTCCACGATTTGATCTATCCGTGGCAGAAGGAAACTGTCTTTTAGGCATGCATTGTTGAGGTTGGTATAATCGACGCATACTTGTCATTTCCCTTCCTTTTTGGGGACCACCACTACATTCGACAGTCAATCCGGATACTTCACTTCTCTAATAAATCCGGCTTCCAACAATTTGTCAACCTCATTCCGAATAATTTTTTGCCTATCCGGGTGGAACTGCCTAACCTTCTGTAGGACGGGTCTTGATGAAGGCAAGATGTTAAGCCGATGGGAGGCGACTGAAGGATGGATTCTCGTCATATCGGAATGCGTCCACGCAAAGACGTCGTGGCTTTTTCGGAGGGTGTCCTGGATATCTCGGGCCTCTTCAGGTGTCAAAAGGGAGCTGATATGTGTGAGATGGGTGTTTTCCTCCTAGATTTGGATTGGCCGCAAGGGATCTGCCGCTGGGGGATCTTTATCCATCGGGTTCAATAATTGCTATTGGTTTGGCACGTTGGTGGGTTTGGGGATGGGCTAGCCATCTTTGCTAGATCCGACTTCTCGCGCTATCTAATAGCACTGGCGAGCGGCCAACTGGCTACCATATAGATCGATTTATCCATCCTCAGTGAGAAAGCTTACCATCAAATGGTATGTGGAAGGGATGACTTTCATATAGTGCAGCCACATGCGTCCCAAGATGGCGTTAAAGGGGGACAAATCTTCTACCACTGAAAATTGTATGTTAAGAGTGACTGGGCCTGCTTAGACTAGTACCACAACGTCTCCAAGGGAGGTGGTTGTCGCTCCATTGAATCCCGACAAGATCCGCCTAGGATTTTCTAAGTCGGATAGCTCAAGTCCCATCTGCTTGATTACTGACGCCTGTAAGAGATCGGCCGAGCTACTTGGGTCAATTAGGATTCGTCTCACATCAAAGTCCCCTATCCTAGGGATAGGATGAGGGCGTCACGATGTGGTTGTAATATTCGTGTGGGATTTACTGGGGGGAAAACGATTGTCCCGTCTATCGGGCGGGTGCTCCCACCAGTTAAACCGGGCCGGATGGAATTGACGCGCTCACGCACCGACGCTGCTCCCAGCAATCTCTGCCTCTTTCGTTTGGAGTTGTACTCCTCATCCAGTGGTCCTCCGTGGATGTAATTGATGATGGCCTTAGGGGAGATTAGGGCCCTGAAGGTCCCAGAATTGCGGCTCCGGGAAGTATCTCTAACCCTGGCTTCTGAGTGGAGGTATTGCTTCAAATATCCTGCTTTTATGAGCCTTTATACCAAGTAATGGAGACTCTTGCATCACTCTGTAGTATGACCATGCTCTTTGTGGTAAGCACACTTCTTGCTATGATCTCTCTTGACTGGGTCCATTCTGATGGGTTTGGGCCACTTGAAGTCGGACAGGTCTTGTATCATAGGAAGGAGCTTCTCATATGACACAGTAAGGGAAGTGAGAGGCGGCAGCTCCAGGCTACTTTGCTCCTCCTGTCTTCGATCAGACTTTTTAGGCTGATTCGGAGGTTTGGAACTTCTTTCCGCGTCACTTCTAGATGTCTATGCGGCGACCAAAATTTGCTAGGTGGTTGCATGCACATCATCTTCCAGCATTGAGTATTTGCTTGCGCGTCGGAACAAGTCATCCATCATCGTGGGAGGCTTTTTAGTGAGTGATTCAAAGAATGGGGTACCTGGGCATATGCTTTGTTTGAATATTTGGAGGACAACATCCATGTTGTAGGCCTCTACTTGCAACATAGCCTGACCAAACCATTTCACAAATTCTCTCAATGACTCATTCTCCTGCATTTTTATGTTTTGCAGGGTGCTGATGTTCTGTTTATGTCAGGCGGAGCACATGTATCGTCCCACAAAAGCTTCCGATAGGTCCCGAAAGTTATCAACAAAGTTCAAGGGGAGTTGGTGAAACCACAAAAGAGCTTGGCCTTGTAAGATGGCGGGGAATACTTTGCACAATAACGCATCATTCCCTATGTTGAGAGTCATGAGTTGCCAGTAATGCATGATATGGTAGAATGGATCACTAGACCCGTCATACGCAAAAAATTTTGGCACAAGGAATCCCCTTGGGGGATCATAATGGATAATACATGAGCTAAAAGGCGTGGAGAGCATGTCATCCAGCCTCTTGCTAATGGAACCTAGGGGTGGTTCATTTGATGAGTTACTTTCGACTTGTTGTACCGCTTGGTGTGGGGGGTTGTTCTAAACAGTGGGTGCGACTGGGGGGGTCGGGATATGCTTCCCAGGTTGCCGCCACGGGTGGCCTTTCCTTACCAGGCTCCTGCGGTCCTAAACTCGCACGCATTGCGTCTGACAACTGGGGTCTTTTATCACGTTGTCTCTTTGATGAGAAACGGGTAGAGTTTGAGCTTTCATCTTGGGGAGCAGGATACGTGGGCATGGGTCGTTCCTGAGATCGCTCATTACGCATATTAGGGACGACCCCTGCAGTTCTGGGATATACCGATTCTAGATCAGGCCTAAAGTTCGCCCCTTGGCCTCTTGGACGTTGGTCACGAGGAGGCCCCGAGGACGAAACCTGGATGCGTAACATTGCATTTTCTTCTCTTAGTCTCGTCGTTTCCCGGAGGAGAGCTTGCATTTTTCGTTCACTCTCCAACTGTCGCCTTTCCATGGTCTCACGCCATTCGAAATAGCCTTCGTCTCCTCTGGCTGATGAACGACTCTTGGAAGGTGTGGACATCTTTGTCGTTGATTGAGCAACTTCCCACAGACGATGCCAATGTTGAAGCCTCGCGTCACCCGGGGTCCTCGCAGTAGTAAGATGAACGCTCCCTTTCAACTGAAGATGATTCTTGGCTCAATCAACCTGCAAAAGACGTTCGGACAGGTTGTCCAAACACACCCTCCGATGGTTTTGTTAGCCTTCTCTCTGATAATCAATCTTCCCTTTTTATTGAGTAAGAAAGCTTACCTTCTCTCCTCGCATGAAGGCTCTTTTATAGTGTCAGAAGCTTTGTCCCCTTTAATGGTGGGAAGATTTTTTAGCTTGTCATGATGGTGCTGAAGTAGTGGCAAAGTCATCCTTATCCTACAGGCGGCTGTCTAATATTGTGGAGGGGATGGCTTATCGTCATTCCTGTCCTTTCGCTCTGTAGGCGGTGGAATGCGGGCTATGACAGGTTATCTGAGGTGACTCAGTATGGTCCTGTTGAAAGTGCTTCTGGCAGTGTAGGCCAGGATGGCCTGCGTTTCACGGCCAAGGCTTTTGATTAAGTTGCTAACGCTAGGTCCGGACAACATATCCGGACAAGAGAGGGGGTCGTTCGGACCGTGGGTTTGAGAGTGTCGTAACCCCCCCCCCCCCCCCCCCCCCCCCCCCCCCCGAGGGAATCCGGATAGAGAGTTGATGTGCCACGTGTTCCCTAGAGGGGTGTTGTGCACGGTTGCCACGTGGGCATTTGGGGGTGGTCCCTACATTGTCCAATTCACGTTAATGTATTAAATTAATAATCTCACTAAATATATAAGATAATAGTTTTTTAGAAATTCTTCAGAGTCCAATAAAATATAAATTAATAACTAATGAAATATGTGGAAAAAAACAAAATAATTCATAATACAAACTTTCTCAAAATATACATTGAAATTTATTTCTTTTCTTTGCACCTAAACTAACTCAATTTTATCTTTATTTTTTTGTAATATATATACACTAAATTAATAAATTATTGATTTATTGATAAATTAATAATTCCTTTTGATTCAAGAATAATATTTTATTTTATAGGGTTTTTCCTATAGCTAGGAGTGGCGCAAAGAAAATAGCAAATAATTATCCATCAATGAGTTACTGGCTTACTGCTACTTCCGGGTTATGTATGCCGCTTTAGTCAAGATCTTCATTGCAACCTATAACAAGCTAAGCTCTGAGTCAAGTCAATTGGTCCCCCATTGTAATTACCCAAATGAGATTGTATGGAATCAAACTTTCATCTTTGAGTGAAAGAAAGAGCCTTCCTTGACCGATTCACTTCTTCAGCAAATGAATTGCATGGAAGCGAGATAAATGTCTTTGATGCAAAGTAAGGTTAAAAAAATAGAGGTAGAGTTAGGTGGAGTTTTTTTTTTTCTTTTTATTAAAAGTAATTTATTTTTAGAATTTAGGTAGTTTATTTTTTTTATTTTTTATCACTTATTATAAATTTTTTATTGAATAGAAAAAATTAAAATATTTATTTGTTTAAAATAGAAAAAATAATATACTAATTTTTTATTACTTTTTAATATTTAATAGAAATAAAATATTATTAAAAAAGCAACCTAATATTTAATACTATTAAGTATTAAGTTTCTATTTAAAATTAAGCAAAAAAACAAACACCGCCTTAGAATTTTAAATGTCTGCTAAAAAAACAATGAAATCCCAATTTTATTGAAGAAGAAGAAATGTGAATCCCAGGTTTTGAACTTCAAAACTGAAGAAAAGAATGTACAATTTATTCAAAACTTTTAGGCCCCACTTAAAAACATGGAAAATTTGACAAAAATAAATAGGATAGACGGTCAGTAAGCGGTTAACTTGAGGCCGCCCACCATAATTGACAAAATGAAACCGTATGGAAAACGGAGATAAGTCAGGTCAAGTGGGCCCACCTGACCTACCACATTAAATTGTTTGGAAAGTGGAAATTCAAACTGAAATTGCCTGGAAAGTGATTTCCCATTTTCCCAGAAATTGCCTTGAAATTGGGAAATTGGCTGGATTTAAAAGCAACAAACCTGGCTGTTGCTTTTTGATTTTACACCAAAAACTTTCTCAATAACCCCATTTTTAAAAAAAAAAATTGATGGAAACATTATATATATATATATATATATATATATATATATATATATATATATATATATATATAGATATTAATTAATAAAAATAAAATTATAATTCAAAATTTTTTATTTCCTTTATTTATTTACCCTTTTTACCCCATAAGGGTGAAAAAAAAAAGAAAAAAATAAACTAAATTGCAAATAAAATGAGAATAGAAATTTAACAAAAATTTCTTACTTTTTATTGCTGAATATAGAAATTTACAAGTTGAAGATACAACTGATTGTATTTCTCTTGATCTCTCTATTGATTGCTTTTTGATCGCTCGCTTGCTTGCTCTATCAGTTTACAACAAAAATATTTACAAAGTTTTCAAATGTTCAGTTAACAATAAATGTAAAGAAGGTAAGATTTGACTTTTCTTTCTTCTTTACCATCCGTCTAATGGCTTCTTCCTTATCTCTTTCTTCTTTTTTATCACATGCAGTATACGTGGCTTTATTGATTATGGACTTCTACTATTGTATTAAATTCTTGTAGTTGAAGATATATTTCGTGCTTCAATGTCGTCATTACTAACATCAATGTTCCATTGCATTTTGTAGATTAAAATAACTTTCGTCGTTAAGGTTTTCCCAAAATGATGCATCATCATTGAGGTAAGAAGATGGTTTTGGTAACTCTACATTGAGTTCGATTATAAAATCTTGTACTTCAGAAGTAATGAAAGGTTTCGGAACAATAATGTGTTCTAAAGGTTTGTTTCTCCATATAGACATGGTTTTGGTTTCTACAATGAGATGAAATAATTTATTTCAGGTTGGTTTAAGATCATAAATTTGAAAGGCTCTAAAGTGAGTAAAATATTCTGAAAATTCATTCGAATGGGTCATTTCCCATTCTGGTTCTTGTTGAGGGATGAGTGATTCTTTATTGTGTTTTATATAAACATGGTGATAGGTTAGCACTATTGATCAATTGGTTTGAAATAAAGGTGGAATGGTTTCAAAAGAAATGTCGATTTGTTTTTTGGTTTTTAAAATTAGTTGTTTAGCTAAACTCTTAACTTTAGTTGAAAGTATTTAATTTTAAGAATAAAATTTAGAAAAAGTACAAATCTAAAATAATCCTATAAAATTAGGATTGGATAGATAAATTCTAAGCATAAAACATCATTGCATGAAATATTATACATAAAATGTGAAATACATATCATGAATTTTATTTTATATTTATAATATTAAAAATAAAATAGAATTAACAAAAATAAGTTAAAATTATTTTATTAATATATATTAACAAATAAAAGATAAAAATTATAATATATATATATATATATATTTAGAAAAGTTAAAATGAAAAAAGAGAGACAATTGTCACACAATGGTCTCCCTTTGTCACACAATGGAGAGACCTTGTCAATCGGGAATGAAGTTACACTTTTAAAAATTATTAGTAGAAAGAACGCGCGAGGCACATGAAGATGTACGTAGGTATATGATTGTGAATGTGCAGATAAATGGAATGAAAGATATAATGTTTGAAAAGGTAATTAGTAAGTGAATTATCTTTTAATATAGATATAATAATTTAAATTTCTTTACTTTTAATAATCTATAAATAATTTTAAATTGATTAACATAATATATAAAATGACGTAATATACCTATAATTTAATTAATCCATAAATAATAATTATAAATAGAAATATCAAAATATTATCATATTTGATTATAGTAATAGATACTATATAGTAATATATTATTATAATATAATATGATATTTTACCTTTCTTTAAATTCTTTATATTTTTATAATTTAGTAATTAAGTTAGTTATTAAACTTATCTTAAAGATCATATATTTGTTTTTTAAATTTTAGTTTCTTGTTCATCAATATTTCAAATAAATTATTTAAATTAAAATTTATTATTGTAACTCAAGGATGTACTTAAAGAAAAATAGATAGAACATAAAAAAATATCTTATTATAGTCACGATTTAGGTAAAATCACAACCAAACAAATATGTGTCATAATTTACAAGTTTTGTAATCCACCATTGTTGTAATGTACTCTTTTAACAAATTTACTTAGTTGGCTTCTTCCATAAGTTTGAAGCAATACCTGTTTATCTTTGTAATTGTCTGAGTTAAATTCATTTCTTTTCTCTCTTGCAAAAAAGTTACATATATTTTAAAAGGTATTAGGTGAAATAGAAAAATGATGCTTTAACCATCTGTCAAACCAGTGAACCATGAATTAGTAATTTTTTTTTATTCAATGACTGATTTTATTCTAAAAACATTGATTTAAAAGATTTCAAATTAACACTACCTAAAGGCATTGATATATATGTAGAGGCTTTGGGTGTCAATTAAGCCTAAATATTTAATTACATCTCTTCTAGTATTTAGGCATGCACACATGATACAACTTTTTGTTTGAATTATATTACATGGACAATTACTTGTTGAATATTTAAATGTTAAAAATAATATTATTATTAAAGAAAACTTAGAAATAAACATTTAATAACTCAAATTTTCTTTATTTCTGAAATTAAATTATACTTCTACTTCTCTTCTTTAAACAATTTTTTCATAAATGAATGTGTTAAGACATTTTTCAAGATCTATTTATCTCGATAAACATAACTTTCAAAATTTTCTTTTAACTTCTCTTCATTTATATTTATATTTGTTTTGAATTAATTTTGATTTATCTATTAAAAATTAGTTGTGGTTTACATTCTTTGTATAATATTTATTATCATCATCATTATAATAACAAAGAAATGATTAAAAATATTTGTTCAAAAATGAGGTTAAAAAATTTTATATAAGAAAAATAAAATGTGGTAAACTTGTTTTTAGGCAAACCCTTAAATATTTTCATTAATTAATAATTATTTTATTTTATTTTTTACAAATTTTCCAAATTCATGTGATATAATTTGAGTGAAAATTTATTAAAAACTCAAAAGAAAAATAAATATTTGATATATTAATAATTTATACTTCTAGGTAATAAAATCTTCTTGTCCAACTCACTTATTCAATTAATAATCCTAAATATATAAGATAATAATTTTTTTAGAAATTCTTAAGAGTCCAATAAAATATAAATTAATAACTAATGAAATATGTAAAGAAAAAAAAATCATAATGCAAACTTTCTCAAAATATACATTGAAATTTATTTCTTTTAATCACTTTCATCTTGAGTGAAAGGAGCCATCCTTGACCGATTCACTCCTTCAGCAAATCAATTGCATGGAAACGAGATAAATGTCTTTCATGCAAAGTAAGGTGAAAAAAATAGAGCTAGACTTGGAATTTTAGGCGTCTGCTCAGAAAAAAACAATGAAATCCCAAATCCCAATTTTAGCGAAGAAGAAGAAATGTGAATCCCAGGCTTTCAACTTCAAAACTGGAGAAAAGAATGTACAATTTATTCAAAACTGGAGAAATTGCAACTTAAAAACATGGAAAATTTGACAAAAATGAAACCGTATGGAAAACGGAGGTAAGTCATGTCAAGTGAGCCCACCTGACCTACTACATTAAATTGTTTGGAATGGGGGAATTCAAACTGAAATTGCCCGGAAAGTGATTTCCCATTTGCCCGGAAATTGCCTTGAAACTGGGAACTTAGCTGGATTTAAAATCAACAAACCTGGTTGTCAATTGATCAACAACAACTGTGAACACAATTAATGGCTGAAAGTATTGTCACCGTTTTTCTAGAGAAGTTAACTGACCTGCTTTCCCAGGAAGCATTTCTACTCAGCAGAGTGGAAGAGCAGGTGAAGCTGTTGAGTAGCGAGCTCGAATGGATGCGCCTTTTTCTCAAAGACGCGGATGCGAAGCGCAGATATGATCCAAGAATCAAGCTCTGGGTGAGTCAGATCAGGGACGTAACCTATGACGCCGAAGATGTCATCGACAGGTTCATGTTCGAGATGAATCACCAACAGCAAGGAAGTCTCAAATGCCTCAAGTTCCTTAAGTTACGATTGGTTCACAAGCTCGAGTCTCGAATCAGAAAGATCAATACCAAGATTGAGAAGATCATGGCTAACAAATCAAGGTACGGTGTCGAAACCTTACCAGCTGCAAGCTCGCCCAACGAAGTTGTGCCACATAGAGAGAGGAGGGCTCCGATTGTTGAAGAAGTCAACGTGGTGGGAAGTCAAGAGGATGCAAAAAGCGTCAAGCAAAAGCTGCTTAATGGAGAGATGCGGAGAGCTGTGGTATCCATCGTGGGCATGGGTGGCTTGGGAAAGACTACCCTGGCTAAGAAAGTCTACAATGATAATGATGTCCAGCAATGCTTTGATTGTCATGCTTGGATTTATGTCTCTCAAGAGTATACAATCAGGGAGCTTTTGCTAGGCGTTGCTGTTCGTGTTGGGATTCTCTCCGAAGAGGAAAGGAGTAAAATGAACGAGAGCGATTTGGGGAACAGTCTTCGTGATTACCTGACTACCAAGAAGTACTTGATAGTTATGGATGATATGTGGAGAAATGAAGTTTGGGATAGGTTGAGCTTATATTTTCCTGACACGGTGAATGGCAGCAGAGTGTTGATCACCTCACGCAATAAAGAGATTGGTGTTCATGCTGATCCACTAACCATTCCCCATGAACCTTCTTTTCTGACTGAAGAAGAGAGTTGGGAGCTCTTTCTCAAGAAAATTTTTCTGGCTGGGAGTGCAAATGCTGTTTGCCCCAGAGAATTGGAAGAGTTGGGAAAGAAAATTGTAGCAAATTGTGGGGGTTTGCCCCTTGCAATTGTGGTCTTGGGAGGCCTTCTATCAAGAAAAGAAAAGACACCGCTCTCCTGGCAAAAAGTACTGGACAGCCTAACTTGGCACCTAAATCAAGGTCCAGACTCATGTTTGGGGGTCCTTGCTTTAAGCTACAATGATATGCCGTATTACTTGAAGTCCTGTTTCCTTTACTGTGGTCTTTTCCCAGAAGACTCAGAAATCCGGACAAAAAGGTTGATCCGCTTGTGGGTTGCAGAAGGGTTTATACAAAGAAGAGGAGAAGAAATAGCGGAAGACGTCGCGGAGGATCAGTTACAGGAATTGATAGATAGAAGCATGATTCAAGTGGCTGACAGGAGTTTCGATGGAAGAGTGATGTCCTGTCGCATGCACGATCTGCTTCGAGACCTTGCCATTTCTGAGGCCGAAGATACAAAATTTTTCGAGCGATATGAAAGCATTGAATCTACATCCCCTGTTAGTGTTCGTCGACTAACCATTCATAAAGGTAAGAAGACTAATTCTAAACACTTGCATACTTCACCTCATCTCCGATCTTTCACTTGTTTTTCTGTATGCTTCCAAGAAAACATTTTGAGATCTTTACACAGGCGTGTCAAATTGCTCACTGTACTGGACCTAGAAGACATGACTATCAATACCATCCCAGAAGGCATAGGAGAACTTATCCACCTTAAGTACCTGTGCTTAAGGAGAACCCGCATAAAAAGGCTTCCATCGTCCATAGGTCGTCTTACAAATCTACAAACCCTAGACTTTCGAAGCACTTTAATTGAAATAATTCCTTCTACCATTTGGAAATTGCACCATTTGAGACATCTGTACGGTCATGGTGTGGTTTCAAGCCAGTCAGTGATAGATAAGTGCAGGAATGGTCCTTTGAGTGTTGACCACCTAACAAACCTCCAATCGTTGAGTTTAAGAGCAGGCAGTTGGTGCTGTGGTGAAGGCTTGGGAAAATTAATTGAGCTTAGAGAACTGACAATTGCATGGACCGAAATCGCACAAACAAAGAACCATGGATTTTCCGAGTCAGTAAAAAAGCTAACTGCTCTTCGATCCTTATGTTTGTTTACTTTAGGAGGGGAAATGTTAACCTTGCCGCACCTCATGCCTTTCTCAGACCACACCTACCTTTACCATCTAAATTTAAGAGGAAGGCTCGAAAGGTTCCCTGATGAAATTGAATTCTACCCTCCAAACCTCATCTCCTTGGAATTGCAATGTTGGAATATAGGGCAAGACCCAATGGTGACCCTAGAGAAGCTGCCAAATTTGAGATTTCTCATATTATTCCATTGTTCCTCAATGTTAAAGAAGATGGTCTGTACTTCTGGAGGATTCCAGCAACTCGAAACCCTTCAGCTCTGCAATTTTAAAGAATTAAAAGAATTGATTGTGGAGGAAGGGGCAATGCCTGATCTGAAGGATTTAATAATTAGTACTTGCCCTAAAATGAAAAGGCTTTCCCATGGATTGCTGCAACGAAAAAATTTGCAGCACCAAAAGTTGTATGATTTGTCTCCTGAGTTAAGGATGAGCTTTCTCGGATAGAAGGAGGAGATCCGGAGAAGATCTGCCTCGCCACCTCAATACACGGGTGGAGGCGTACGGCATCATGAAGGCTCAGGAGAAGTTTCATAAAGCGCTACCAGGAAATGCTTGGACTGTATTGAAGAGCATTTCCAATGCAACAAATCTTTCTCTACTTGTCTAAGCTCGTCTTTTTCCTTGTTTTTTCTGCTTTTGTGAAACATACGTGTTTGTGTGAGATGCTTCCACGTTTTCAAATAAAGTGATCAGTCAGTTTATAATTAAACCTCACTGGAGTTTTAATAAGAGAAAACCAACAGAATACATGCAAGAGTAGAAGCCCGTACACTTCTAAAAGGGGTTTACAGTACTATAGTCAAATCAAACTCAAAAGACGTAGTAATTCTTAATTAATATAAAAATATGAAATTAGAGTTATTATAAATGACGTGATGATAAAATTAATTAATTTGTAGAAGTTGAGAAAATGAACCATTGTTTCTTTTGTTTTGCCAAAATTAGAGTTGGCGGATCAACTTTGACTGTAGCACCCCATTCTGGACTATAGAGTTATAGCTTCAACTAAGATTAGTTTGATTAGGTTAGTAATTATAATATGAATTAAAAACTTAACATTTGAATATTATGTGTAAGATGTAATACCTTGTTTTTAGTCATTGATGGTACTTGTCCTTTTATTGCATGAAAACAAATCTGAATTGGAAATGTTAAAGTGAAGTGTAAATAAATAGAAATATGATCATAATTTATGTTGTTGAACATAGATAACATGGCGACACCGTTAAGTAGATAAACTAAAAAGATAACAATATAATAAGAATTCTAACATTATTCGTTATCAAATATTTTTTATGATTTTCTATCCCTTGATTCTGAAAATAAAAACGTAGATAAGATAAAAAGCAACAAATAGTAAAAAAATATAAAAGCAAGAAAATGATAAACAATGAAATAAATAAGTTAAAAATGACAAACCGTGAAATAGATAAGTTAATTATTGTAAAATTCTTTGACAAATGATTTATAAAATATGTATTTTTTTTTTTTTTGGTTATCGCATGAAAAAATTATTTAAATTATATGTTATTTTACTAATAAAAGGTAATTTCATTAAATATTTATCGTTTCATCGAATCCTTTTATCAAATTATTTTGTATTGGGTTCTTTAAATGTTGTTTCATACATAGATATGTGGTTATTCATGCCCACGTTGTTTTCTAAAGTGTTTGATTTTTAATTATAAGTGTATAATAATTTTCGTGGAATAATCTTTAAAAATTAAATAAAAATAAAAATATATAATAAAAAAACATATTATTTTATATTTTTAAGAATTATAGAAACTATCCTTTATTTCCTATTGTTAAAATTGCTTTCAAACGTAGCCTCACTACCGCAAATTTCTTACACAACGTTGTAAATAACAGAGGGAACACAGTTTAGTTTAGTTGGTGTAGACACGTACTTTGTTGCTGCTTATGAACTTGAATATTCTCAAGTTCTAACAATTGTTAAATTTAAAATTATGCTTTAATATATATAGAAGTCAACATTGTGAAAATATTATGAAAGATAATACTATCGTTGTAAAATTTTTATTAAATTTTGAAAAAATGTAATGCAATTTGAATTTTTTTAAAAAATTATAGTTTAATTAAAAATATCTATGCACATGTATAAGTAATCTTGTTAAGGTAATTTATGAATTTTAAAAAATATCCTATTTAAAAACTAATCTAATTATACTAACAGACAATTGATGAATTATCCAAAATAATAAAAAAAATAAAAAATAAAAACTAACATTTTGTTTGTTAATGCATAATAATAATAATAATAATAAAAGATATTATCAACAAATAAATACCTTGATATGTTTAAAATGAGCGGGAAATTATTTCTTCAACCATAATTGGTCATCATTTTTTATCTCTGAAATATGAAAATAGAAACATAGATAAGTTAAAAACCAATATATGATAAAAAAAAAAAAAAAAACTTGATGATAAGAAAATGATAGAGGGTAAATCAGATAAGTTCATTGCCTAAGATGAAAGGCCAGTTTAGTATCAAATTTCATGGGAGGTTGTTATGACATATGTATATATATAATATCAAATGACTTAAAGTAGGAGATATTTATTGAGGTTTAATATTAATATCATGAAAATAAATGAAAGTCATTAATTTAAAATTGAATCATTTTTTAAGGGAAAGTTCTGTTTGCAGGCTGCTATTAGGAAGATATATGGTTTTGGCAACCCACGTAAATGAAAAATGAAATGTCCTTGTTAATGGAGAAAATATTATCTTTCTCATGCACTCTTTGCTGACTCCAATTTATGTTCCTAGATTGCCCCTCCATGCCTCCATATCAGCTGCAACCTTGTCTCCATATCAGTAAGAAGCCTTCCATGCCAATGAGAGAGTGAAAATTTTTAAAACAAAAATCTAAATTTGAAACCTATGAAAAATAACCCGACCTGACAACTATCTCTAATTTCCTTAATCTGAATTTTTCTTCTCTCTGATTTGAGAGCATTTCTCTTTCTCTCTCTCTCTCTTTCTCTCTCTCTCTCTTTTTTTCTCTCTCTCCCTCTCTCTCTCTCTCTCTCGGCTTCATCACCCACATAATCCTAAGACCCATGTAAAATTTCCCAAAAATTGTCTTATTTGAGAGAAAAAAAACCATTAATCCAAAATTCTAACTTGCATGTTTCTTTCTTGTCCACATAAAAGTGCAATGAAATGGAGCATTCCATCCTAAGAATGTCCAGTTAAAAGACAACTTCAAGAGGCGCATCTGTGATTGTGAATCTATTACAGCAGCGCGTAACAAAACGGAAAGGTGGAATCCAAAATATTGGCTTTGTAAACAAGATATCTCTTTCTATCATTGGGTGACATTTTGCCCTAACCCTAAACCGAAATCTAAAGGTAAATTATTTTCATTTATTGTTCTTTAGTTCATTTATTTGAAATAGAGCACATCAACGTTTTGGAGTCATTTGTGGACATGAACTTTTGTGTTGGGTTGTAGGAACCATATTATTCCTAAATAATCATATGACCCACAAGTCATATTGAATCAGGATGGAACTTACAACATATATGGTTGTAAGTCACATTGTTATTTTGCGGATTGTACCTTAGGTACTACCTTAATAGCCCTTAGGTACCACCTTAACCTACCTTAGGTACTACCTTAAGCCACCTTAGGCACTACTTTAGTTAAAGTTAGGTTGTACCTATCCAAAGCATCGAACCTTCCTTTGTCACCCTTAGAGCATGCCATTATGTGATTCTTTTATGTGGTCAAGTGGTTCGCCTTTGGTTTTTTGTGGACTGTACCTTAGGTGCTACCTTAATCGTCCTTAGGTACCACCTTATTCTACCTTAGGTACTACCTTAAGGGACCTTAGGTACTACCTTAGTTAAAGTTGGGTTCTACCTATCCGAAGCCTTGGACCTTCCTTTGTGACCCTTAGATCATGTCATTATGTTATCTTTTGTGTGGGCCAGTGGTTCACCTTTGATTTTTTAGGGACAGTACCTTAGGTACTACCTTAATAGCCCTTAGGTACCACCTTAATCTACCTTAGGTACTACCTTAACCGACCTTAGGAACTACCATAGTTAAAATTGGATTCTACCGATCCGAAGCCTCTGACCTTCATTTGTCACCCTTAAACCATGCCTTTATGTGATTCTTTTGTGTGGTCAAGTGGTTCACTTTTGGTTTTTTTGCGGACTGTACCTTAAGTACTACCTTAATAGCCCTTAGGTACCACTTTAATCTACCTTAGGTACTACCTTAAGGGACCTTAGGTACTACCTTAGTTAAAGTTGGGTTCTACCTATCCGAAGTCTTGGACCTTCCTTTGTGACCCTTAAACCATGCCATTATGTGATTCTTTTGTGTGGGCAAGTGGTTCACCTTTGGTTTTTTGGGTACCGTACCTAAGGTACTACCTTAATAGCCCTTAGGTACCATCTTAATCTACCTTAGGTACTAACTTAGTTAAAGTTGGGTTCTACCTATCCAAAGCCTTAGACCTTCTTTTGTGACCCTTAGACCATGCCATTATTTGATTCTTTTGTGTGGGCAAGTGGTTCACCTTTGGTTTTTTGGGGATTGTACCTTAGGTACTACCTTAATAGCCCTTAGGTACCACCTTAACCTACTTTAGGTACTACATTAACCGACCTTAGGTACTACTTTAGTTAAAGTTGGGTTCTACCTATTCAAAGCCTTTGACCTTCCTTTGTGACCCTTAGACCATGCCATTATTTGATTTTTTTGTGTGGGCAAGTGGTTCACTTTAATTTTTTGGGGACTATACCTTAGGCACTACCTTAATAACCCTTAGGTACCACTTTAATCTACCTTAGATACTACCTTAACCGACCATAGGTACTACTTTAGTTAAAGTTGGGTTCTACCTATCCGAAGCCTTTGACCTTCCTTTGTGACCCTTAGACCATGCCATTATATGATTTTTTTGTGTGGGCAAGTGGTTCACCTTTGGTTTTTTGGGGACTGTACCTTATGTACTATCTTCATAGCCCTTAGGTACCACCTTAATCTACCTTAGGAACTACCTTAACCGACCTTAGGTACTACCTCAGTTAAAGTTGGGTTCTACCTATCCGAAGCCTTTGACCTTCCTTTGTGACCCTTAAACCATGCCATTATGTGATTCTTTTATGTGGTCAAGTGGTTCACCTTTGGTTTTTTTAGGACCGTACCTTAGGTACTACCTTGATAGCCCTAAGGTACCACCTTAATCTACCTTAGTTACTACCTTAACCGACCTTAGGTACTACCTTAGTTAAAGTTTGGTTCTACCTATCCATAGCCTCTAACCTTCCTTTGTCACCCTTACACCATGCTGTTATGTGATTCTTTTGTGTGGTCAAGTGGTTTACCTTTGGTTTTTTGCGGAATGTACCTCAAGTACTACCTTAATAGCCCTTAGGTACCACCTTAATCTAACATAGGCACTCCCTTAAGGAACCTTAGGTACTACCTTAATTAAAGTTGGGTTCTACCTATCTGAAGCCTTTGACCTTCAATCCCGAACATTACTTGTTATATTTTAAATTTTGTAGTTTATCATGACTATTATTATCCTACAATGTGGTACACATGTGTGAATTATATACGTTTCGTACTATATTTTTCAATAGTTATGAGTTGATTGATTATCAAAAGTTAACTAACAACAATTATGTCATTAGACGACAAACAAGCAAACATACTATGTAGTGTTTGTGGGTCGTAGACATGGAGTGTACGATTCTTGGGCTGAATGTCAAAAGAATGTGCTCCTTTATAAGAGGAGTGTTTACAAATCATATACTTTTAGAGAGGAGGCTGTTTGAGCTTGGGTGTTCTATGGACTAAGATGGAAGAGAAGTGATGAATGTTCATCAGCTGGCAAACCAAAGTTTGAACTTGCAATTGATGATCAGCATTTGTTGCAAAATATTTCATATACATATGTAATCACTTTCTTTGCTAGCTTCTTTGTAGCATGTGTTTTGCTTATTGTAACATTTAGTTTAACATAGGTTGTGGAAATGTGTTATGAATATCAATTTCTAGTAATGTATTTTTCATAGTGTTCACAGGTACTATGTGATTATTATTATCAACTTTGTTAAACTGAAAATGCTCACTCAAACGTTTGGAGCATAAGACAATTTGTTCATTAAAGGTCACAACATTAAAGAAATTGAGAATTTTTGACACATCATAAGATTTTGAATAAATTCTAGTTGAGATGTAAAGCTAACAACTATATCTATGGAAATTACATTTTAGCATTTTCCAAATTTAAATTTAAGCTAATATGTACAAATTTTGTCAATATAAGCTAATACCTTGATTCTAGTACATTTAAGCTAATATGTACAAATTTTAGCATTTTCCAAATTTACATTTTGTCACTCAAACATTTTGCACAAACTTATTTAACCCATCTTCTTCATTCTAGTACCTTGATTTTCATTAATCCTTAGATCAACTCATTTTACCAAAAATAATTTTGTGAAAAGACATTTCAAACAAACTTTTAATTTAAGTATATTATATAAATCTTATTTAAAATTTTTGAATGATTTAATTTTTCATTTAAAAATATAGTTACAAATTTTATTAAAATTAATATTTTCATTTGTGGGTTTATGGACAAAAATTTAAGATAATTTTAATAGCAAGTTAGACAAATATATGTATTGACTAATAAGAATTTAAGTATTATTTGTTTTATTGTTTAGGGTTGAATGTAACATCATACAAAAGAAGAGAGGGGACAACATATCATATCCCATGTTTGGCTAGTGATAGAAGAAGATAAGTTAACCTCACAACTTATCGTATCTTATATTAAACCAAACATGGAATAGGGTAACTCGATATTATCAATTGTTTATATATATATATTACTTATCTTGCAAAATATTTTTTTCGTTAAAAAAGGAAAATTAAAAAAAATTATAAAATATATTATTAAATAATATTAATATATTTATTATTCAATATATACAAAATATTTTTATATATTGAATATCATAATATATATAATAAATTTTAATTTATAAAGTTTAAATATTTTAATTATGAATATTATTAAATGTAAAACATAAAAAATATTGAAATGTAATATAATTTTTAATTTAAACATTGAAAAATAATATATACTATATCTTATTTTTATTCATTTACAAATTAAATATAAACATAATATAATAGACCCATTGAATATAATATTCAATAACATCATATCTTATTAAAAATCATATATTTACATTTCCTAATATACATATATATTCTATCCTACTAACCAAACATAACCTTAAAATATTTTCAAACATTTTCATAACTTCTATCAATTTGCATTCCACCCAACTTTTGTTTTCTTTTGTTTCACATTTTTCATCCCATATTTTTCATATTTATATAAATTCAAGTACCAACTTTTAATACCTTCATCATTTTCAACATTGTTGTAGAGAGTCATAAAAAATTATTTATTTTTAATTAAATGAGATTCTGTCAACATATTTTTAAAATGAGAAATTAACACTCATATAATAATCTTATTTTTCATAGTGTGGCATCTCAAAATATTGAAAATTTTCTAGCATTCGTTGTAAAATGACTAAAATCATCAAAAATATTTTTCTTCACTTACATAATTATTAAATAAGTTTTTATCTTTTATTTTTAAAAGTCAAAAAAAAATTTGAATACCAAAAATATTTAAGAAATTAGAAACAACATTTATGTTTTCTATCTAAAAAGAGAAAAATTAAAAGTCTCATATTGACTTACCTACAACAAAAAGGATCCTAAAATCAACCTAACAAACTTCAAACAAGCAATAATCAGCATAAACCAAACCCCATCTCATGTTTCAACTTGCACTGCACTTACAATTAACAAAACAGACCCATAAGAAAACAAAAGAGCAGGATGAGTTTTTTCATATTCTTGTTTGCCAACTGCGCTTTCAGGTGTTTTCTAATAACATATTTGGTGGGGTGCTCATGCAATCTCCTTCTGTACATGATTTTGATCAAAGAGAAATGTTTTGCTTCTACCTTTTCCCTGGAAGTAACATCAATGGGAAGGTTCGCTAGCTTTGCTTTAGAACTAGCTTTATTTTAACTTTTCATTTATAGAATCATCCCCCATATTGGAAGTACTTCATTTCTCTGCCTTGAAATGGATCCACCAATATATGCCATTTCTTTCAAATTCATTCTTTGATCATGTTGCATTCAGGCTGTACATTAATATCCTGTACTGATGACCTTCTGTAGTGGTGTTGACATTGATCTTGACAATGTCAACAAATCACTGAAGAGAAGCGCATGTACAAGTGCAAAAGATAGGCACAAATACTTTGCAAGGGCACACAAACACAATAATTTACATGAGAGTTTGATTTCATTTGCCTGCAAAATCAACCCATTTTTATAGCTACAGGCTTGCCTTATACTTGTCCAAAAAGCATACAAGACCAATAATCCGTTGATTCGGACTTTGTCTAGGATGACTACATATGGAATAAATATGAGGAGTCACAATATTGTCTGTTCAAACTCATAATATTCAAATAATGTATGTATTAGACCCTATTGGCACTTTAAAGATTTCAATGACTACGTATCGGTCAAACTAGTGAACCATGAATTAGTAATTTTTTTTTTATTCAATGATTGATCTTATTCTAAAAATATTGATTTAAAAGATTTTAAATTAACACTACCTAAAGGCATTGATATATATGTAGAGGCTTTGGGTGTCAATTAAGCCTAAATATTTAATTACATCGCTTCTAGTATTTAAGCATGCACACATGATGCAACTTTTTGTTTGAATGATATTACATGGACAATTACTTGTTGAATATTTAAATGTTAAAAATAATAATATTATTAAAGAAAGCTTAGAAATAAACATTTAACGACTCAAATTTTCTTTATTTCTAAAATTAAATTGTACTTCTCTCTTCTTTGAATGTGTTCAAACATTTTTCAAGATCTATTTATCTCGATAAACATAACTTTCAGAATTTTATTTTATCTTCTCTTCATTTATATTCATAATTGTTTTGAATTAATTTTGATTTATCTATTAAAAATTAGTTGTGGTTTACATTCTTTGTATAATATTTATTATTATCATCATTATTATAATAACAAAGAAATGATTAAAAATATTTGCTCAAAAATAAGGTTAAAAAATTTTATATAAGAAAAATAAAATGTGGTAAACTTGTTTTTAGGCAAACCCTTAAATATTTTCATTAATTAATATATATTTTTTTTTTACAATTTTTCCAAATTCATGTGGTGTAATTTGAGTGAAAATTTATTAAAAACTCAAAAAATAAATATTTGATATATTAATAATCTTGTTTTCTAGGTAATAAAATCTTCTTGCCCAACTCACGTTAATGTATTAAATTAATAATCTCACTAAATATATAAGATAATAGTTTTTTAGAAATTCTTAAGAGTCCAATAAAATATAAATTAATAACTAATGAAATATATAAAAAAAAATTCATAATGCAAACTTCCTCAAAATATACATTGGAATTTATTTCTTTTCTTTGCACCTAAACTAACTCAATTTTATCTTTAATTTTTTGTAATATATATATATACACTAAATTAATAAATTATTGATTTATTGATAAATTAATAATTTCTTTTGATCCAAGAGTAATATTTTATTTTATAGGGTTTTTCCTATAACTAGGAGTGGCGCAGAGGGGATAGCAAATAATCATCCATCAATGAGTCACAGCTACCTCCGGGTTATGTACGCCACTTTAGTCAAGATCTTCATTGCAACCCATAACCTCTAGCTTCCCCATTGCTTCAACCACCGCCATTGCCTAGTCACATCCAAGGCTACGCGTCTAATGCATGAAGCTTCACGAAAGAAAGCCGATCCCTCTAATGTTATTAATAAAAGCAATAAAAAAAACTAATAGCACTTGATTTGCAAAAAGAGTATACATATATATATATATATATATATATATATATATATATATATATATATTACAATTTTTCCAAATTCATGTGGTATAATTTTAGTGAAAATTTATTAAAAACTCGAAAAATAAATATTTGATATATTTAATAATCTTGTTTTCTAGGTAATAAAATCTTCTTGTCCAACTCACGTTAATGTATTAAATTAATTATCTCACTAAATATATAAGATAATGGTTTTTTAGAAATTCCTAAGAGTCCAATAAAATATAAATTAATAACTAACAAAATGTGTGAAAAAAAAAAAACAAAAGAATTCATAATACAAACTTTCTCAAAATATACATTGAAATTTATTTCTTTTCTTTGCACCTAAGCTAACTCAATTTTATCTTTAATTTTTTTTGTAATATATATACCTTAAATTAATAAATTATTGATTTATTGATAAATTAATAATTTCTTTTTATCCAAGAATAATAATATTTTATTTTATAGGGTTTTTCCTATAGCTAGGAGTGGCGCAAAGGAGATAGCAAATAATTATCCATCAATGGGTCACTGCTACGTCCGGGTTATGTACGCCACTTTAGTCACCATTGCAACCTATAACAGGCTAAGCTAAGCTCTGAGTCAAGTCAATTGGGTCCCCCATCCTAATCACTTTCATCTTGAGTGAAAGGAGTCTTCCTTGACCGATTCACTCCTTCAGCAAATCAATTGCATGGAAACGAGATAAATGTCTTTCATGCAAAGTAAGGTAAAAAAAAATAGAGGTAGAGTGAGGTGACGTTTGTTTTCTTTTTTTTTATTTATTAAAAATAATTTATTTTTAGAATTTAGGTGATTTATTTTTTTATTTTTTATTTATTTTTTATCACTTATTATATATTTTTTATTAAATAAAAAAATTAAAATATTTAATTTTTTTAAATAAAAAAATAATATATTAATTTTTTATTACTTTTTAATACTTAATAAAAATAAAATATTATAAAATTAAATAATTTAATATTTAATATTATTAAATATTAAATTTCCATTTAGAATTAAGCATAAAAACAAACACCTTCTTAGAATCTTAAGTGTCTGGTAAAAAAAAACAATGAAATCCCGATTTTAGTGAAGAAGAAATGTGAATCCCAGGCTTTGAACTTCGAAACTGAAGAAAAGAAAGTACAATATATTCAAAACTTTTAGGCCCCACTTACAACATGACAAAAAGAAATAGGATAGACGGTCGGCAAGCAGCTAAGTTGAGGCCGCCCACCATAATTGACAAAACGAAACCGTATGGAAAACGGAGGTAAGTCAGCAGGTCAAGTGGGCCCACCACCTAACCTACCACATTAAATTGTTTGGAAGGTGGAAGAATGGAACTATTTAGTGCACCATTTTTCTTTTTTAAAAAGATAGAAAGCAATACGTTTGTTTTCAAACTGAAATTGCCAGGAAAGTGATTTCCCATTTGCCCGGAAATTGCCTTGAAACTGGGAACTCAGCTGGATTTAAAAGCAACAAACCTGGCTGTTGCTTTCAGCTTTTACACCAAAAACTTTCTCGATAACCCCATTTAAAAAAAAAAATTTGACGGAAACATTATATATATATATGATAGATATTAATTAATAAAAATAAAATTATAATTTAAATAATTTTCATTTCTTTATTTTATTTGTTTACCCTTTTTATCCCATAAGAACGAAAAAAAAAAAGAAAAAATAAACTAAATTGTAAATGAAATGAGAATAGAAATTTAACAAAAATTTCTTACTTTTTATTGTTGAATATAGAAATTTACAAGTTGAACATACAATTGATTGTATTTCTCTTGATCTCTCTATTAATTGCTTTTTTATCGCTCGCTTGCTTGCTCTGTCAGTTTACAACTCATTTATAAACAAAAAATTTACAATACAACAAACTAAATTTAATTAGGATTGTTGGCATTTGGTAGATGACAGACAAAAATATTTACAAAGTTTTCAAATGTTCAGTTAACAATAAATGTAAAGAAGATAAGATTTTACTTTTCTTTCTTCTTTACCATCCGTTTAATGGTTTCTTCCTTATCTCTTTCTTCTTTTTTATCACATGCAGTATACGTGGCTTTATTGATTATGGACTTTTACTGTTGTATTAAATTCTTATAGTTGAAGATGTATTTCGTGCTTCAATGTCATCATTGCTGGCATCAATGTTCCATTGCATTTTGTAGATTAAAATAACTTTCGTCGTTAAGGTTTTCCTAAAATGATGCATCATCGCTGAGGTAAGAAGATGGTTCTGATAACTCTACATCAAGTTCGATTATAAAATCTTGTTCTTTGAAGTAATGAAAGGTTTCGGAACAATAATGTGTTCTAAAGGTTTGTTTCTCTATATAAACATGGTTTTTATTTCTCCAATAAGATGAAATAATTTATTTCAGGTTGGTTTAAGATCATAAATTTGAAAAGGCTCTAAAGTGAGTAAAAAATTTTGAAAATTCATTCGAATGGGTCACTTCCCATTCTGGTTCTTGTTGAGGGATGAGTGATTCTTTATTATGTTTTATATAAACATGGTGATAGGTTAGCACTATTGATCAATTGGTTTGAAATAAAGGTGAAATGGTTTCAAAAGAAATGTTGATTTGTTTTTTGGTTTTTAAAATTAGTTGTTTAGCTAAACTGTTAACTTTAGTTGAAAGTATTTAATTTTAAGAATAAAATTTAGAAAAAGTATAAATCTAAAATAATCCTATAAAATTAGGATTGGATAGATAAATTCTAAACATGAAACATCATTGCATGAAATATTGTACATAAAATGTGAAATACATATCATGAATTTTATTTTATATTTATAATATTAAAAATAAAATAGAATTAATAAAAATAAGTTAAAATTATTTTATTAATATATATTAACAAATAAAAGATAAAAATCATAATATATATATATATATATATATATTAGAAAAGTTAAAATGAAAAAAGAGAGACAATTGTCACACAATGGAGAGACCTTGTCAATCCGGGATAAAGTTACACTTTTAAAAATTACTAGTAGAAGCACGCACGAGGCACATGAAGATGTACGTAGGTATATGATTGTGAATGTGTAGATAAATGGAATGAAAGATATAATGTTTGAAAAGGTAATTAGTAAGTGAATTATCTTTTAATATAGATATAATAATTTAAATTTCTTTACTTTTAATAATCTATAAATAATTTTAAATTGATTAACATAATATATAAAATGACGTAATATACCTATAATTTAATTAATCCATAAATAATAATTATAAATAGAAATATCAAAATATTATCATATTTGATTATAGTAATAGATACTATATAGTAATATATTATTATAATATAAGATGATATTTTACCTTTCTTTAAATTCTTTATATTTTTATAATTTAGTAATTAAGTTAGTTATTAAACTTATCTTAAAGATCATATATTTGTTTTTTAAATTTTAGTTTCTTGTTCATCAGTATTTCAAATAAATTATTTAAATTAAAATTTATTATTATAACTCAAGGATGTACTTAAAGAAAAATAGATAGAACATAAAAAAATATCTTATTATAGTCACGATTTAGGTAAAATCACAACCAAACAAATATGTGTCATAATTTACAAGTTTTGTAATCCACCATGGTTGTAATGTACTCTTTTAACAAATTTACATAGTTGGCTTTTTCCATAAGTTTGAAGCAATACCTGTTTATCTTTGTAATTGCCTGAGTTAAATTCATTTCTTTTCTCTCTTGCAAAAAACTTACATATATTTTAAAAGGTATTAGGTGAAATAGAAAAATGATGCTTTAACTATCTGTCAAACTAGTGAACCATGAATTAGTAATTTTTTTTTATTCAATGATTGATTTTATTTTAAAAACATTGATTTGAAAGATTTCAAATTAACACTACCTAAAGGCATTGATATATATATGTAGAGGCTTTGGGTATCAATTAAGCCTAAATATTTAATTACATCTCTTCTAGTATTTAGGCATGCACACATTTTGTTTGAATTATATTACATGGACAATTACTTGTTGAATATTTAAATGTTAAAAATAATAATATTATTAAAGAAAACTTAGAAATAAACATTTAATGACTCAAATTTTCTTTTAATCACTAATGAAATATGTAAAGAAAAAAAAAATCATAATGCAAACTTTCTCAAAATATACATTGAAATTTATTTCTTTTAATCACTTTCATCTTGAGTGAAAGGAGCCTTCCTTGACCGATTCACTCCTTCAGCAAATCAATTGCAT
This sequence comes from Vitis x doaniana, assembly GCA_030345155.1. NCBI lineage: Eukaryota > Viridiplantae > Streptophyta > Magnoliopsida > Vitales > Vitaceae > Vitis > Vitis x doaniana. The sequence continues at coordinate 10,361,409 of CP128323.1, forward strand.
GGAAACAAGATAAATGTCTTTCATGTAAAGTAGGGTAAAAAAAATAGAGCTAGACTTAGAATTTTAAGTGTGAAATCCCAATTTTAGCGAAGAAGAAGAAATGTGAATCCCAGGCTTTGAACTTCAAAACTGAAGAAAAGAATGTACAATTTATTCAAAACTTTTAGGCCCCACTTAAAAACATGGAAAATTTGACAGAAAGAAATACGATAGACGGTCAGCAAGCGGCTAAGTTGAGGCCGCCCAGCATAACTGACAAAATGAAACCGTACGGAAAACGGAGGTAAGTCAGGTCAAGTGGGCCCACCTAACCTGCCACATTAGTGCACCATTTTTCTTTTTATTTTCTTTCTGAAAAGATAGAAAGCAATACGTTTGTTTTCAAACTAAAATTGCCTGGAAAGTGATTTCCCATTTGCCCGGAAATTGCCTTGAAACTGGGAACCTAGCTGGATTTAAAAGCAACAAACCTGGTTGTCAGTTGATCAGCAACAACTGTGAAAACAATTAATGGCTGAAAGTATTGTCACCGTTTTTCTAGAGAAGTTAACTGACCTGCTTTCCCAGGAAGCATTTCTACTCAGCAGAGTGGAAGAGCAGGTGAAGCTGTTGAGTAGCGAGCTCGAATGGATGCGCCTTTTTCTCAAAGACGCGGATGCGAAGCGCAGATATGATCCAAGAATCAAGCTCTGGGTGAGTCAGATCAGGGACGTAACCTATGATGCCGAAGATGTCATCGACAGGTTCATGTTCGAGATGAATCACCAACAGCAAGGAAGTCTCAAATGCCTCAAGTTCCTTAAGTTACGATTTGTTCACAAGCTCGAGTCTCGAATCAGAGAGATCAATACCAAGATTGAGAAGATCATGGCTAACAAATCAAGGTACGGTGTCGAAACCTTACCAGCTGCAAGCTCGTCCAACGAAGTTGTGCCACATAAAGAGAAGAGGGCTCCGATTGTTGAAGTCAACGTGGTGGGAATTCAAGAGGATGCAAAAAGCGTTAAGCAAAAGCTGCTTAATGGAGAGATGCGGAGAGCTGTGGTGTCCATCGTGGGCATGGGTGGCTTGGGAAAGACTACCCTGGCTAAGAAAGTCTATAATGATAATGATGTCCGGCAATGCTTTGATTGTCATGCTTGGATTTATGTCTCTCAAGAGTATACAATCAGGGAGCTTTTGCTAGGCGTTGCTGTTTGTGTTAGGATTCTCTCCGAAGAGGAAAGGAGTAAAATGGACGAGAGCGAGTTGGGGAATAGGCTTCGTGATTACCTGACTACCAAGAAGTACTTGATAGTTATGGACGATATGTGGAGAAATGAAGCTTGGGATAGGCTGGGCTTGTATTTTCCTGACTCGGTGAATGGCAGCAGGGTGTTGATCACCTCACGCAATAAAGAGATTGGTTTTTATGCTGATCCACAAGCCATTCCCCATGAACTTTCTTTTCTGACTGAAGAAGAGAGCTGGGAGCTCTTTCTCAAGAAAATTTTTCTGGCTGGGAGTGCAAATGCTGTTTGCCCCAGAGAATTGGAAGAGTTGGGAAAGAAAATTGTAGCAAATTGTGGGGGTTTGCCCCTTGCAATTGTGGTCTTGGGAGGCCTTCTATCAAGAAAAGAAAAGACACCGCTCTCCTGGCAAAAAGTACTGGACAGCCTAACTTGGCACCTAAATCAAGGTCCAGACTCATGTTTGGGGGTCCTTGCTTTAAGCTACAATGATATGCCGTGTTACTTGAAGTCCTGTTTCCTTTACTGTGGTCTTTTCCCAGAAGACTCAGAAATCAGGACAGATAAGTTGATCCACTTGTGGGTTGCAGAAGGGTTTATACAAAGAAGGGGAGAAGAAATAGTTGAAGACGTCGCGGAAGATCACTTGCAGGAATTGGTACATAGAAGCATGATTCAAGTGGCTGACAGGAGTTTCGATGGAAGAGTGATGTCCTGTCGCATGCACGATCTGCTTCGAGACCTTGCCATTTCTGAGGCCAAAGATACAAAATTTTTCGAGGGATATGAAAGCATTGATTCTACATCCCCTGTTAGTGTTCGTCGACTAACCATTCATCAGGGTAAGAAGACTAATTCTAAACACTTGCATACTTTACGTAGTCTCCGATCTTTCATTTGTTTTTCTGTATGCTTCCAAGAAAACATTTTGAGATCTTTACACAGGCGTGTCAAATTGCTCACTGTACTGGACCTAGAACGCATGCCTATCAATACCATCCCAGAAGGCATAGGAGAACTTATCCACCTTAAGTACCTGTGCTTAAGGAGAACCCCCATAAAAAGGCTTCCATCGTCCATAGGTCGTCTTACTAATCTACAAACCCTTGACTTTCGAAGCACTTTAATTGAAATAATTCCTTCTACCATTTGGAAATTGCACCATTTGAGACATCTATACTGTCGTGGAGTGGTTTCAAGCCAGTCAGTGATAGATAAGTGCAGGAATGGCCCTTTGAGTGTTGGCCACCTAACAAACCTCCAATCGTTATGTTTAAGAGCAGGCAGTTGGTGCTGTGGTGAAGGCTTGGGAAAATTAATTGAGCTTAGAGAACTGACAATTGTATGGACCGAAATCGCACAAACAAAGAACCAGGGATTTTCCGAGTCAGTAAAAAAGCTAACTGCTCTTCAATCCTTGTGTTTGTTTACTTCAGGAGAGGAAATGTTAACCATGCCGCACCTCATGCCTTTATCAGACCACACCTACCTTTACCATCTAACTATAAGTGGAAGGCTTGAAAGGTTCCCCGATGAAATTGAATTCTACCCTCCAAACCTCATCTCCTTGGAATTGCGATATCGGAATGCAGAGCAAAACCCAATGGTGACCCTAGAGAAGCTGCCAAACTTGAGATTTCTCAGATTATCCCTTTGTTCCTCTATGGTAAAGAAGATGGTCTGTACTTCTGGAGGATTCCAGCAACTCGAAACCCTTATGCTCTGGGATTTGAAAGAATTAGAAGAATTGATTGTGGAGGAAGGAGCAATGCCTGATCTGAAGGATTTAGTAATTGATACTTGCCCTAAAATGAAAAGGCTTTCCCATGGATTGCTGCAACGAAAAAATTTGCAGCACCTAAAGTTGTATGATTTGTCTCCTAAGTTAAGGGATGAGCTTTCTCGGATAGAAGGAGGAGATCCGGAGAAGATCTGCCTCGCCACCTCAATAGACGGGTGGAGGCATACGGCATCATGAAGGCTCAGGAGAAGTTTCATAAAGCGCTACCAGGAAATGCGTGGACCGTATTGAAGAGCATTTCCAATGCAACAAATCTTTCTCTACTTGTCTAAGCTCGTCTTTTTCCTTGTTTTTTCTGCTTTTGTGAAACATACGTGTTTGTGTAAGATGCTTCCACGTTTTCAAATAAAGTGATCATGCAGTTTATAATTGAACCTCAATGGAGTTCTAATCAGAGAAAACCAACAGAATGCATGCAGGAGTAGAAGCCCGTACACTTCTAAATGCTGAGGCATGCTTAGGAAGTGTTTTTCAAAAACAGTTTTTCAGAAGAATTTTTTGATGTTCTCGTAAACAGAATTATGTTTGAAAATTGAATTCTAAAAAATAATTTTTATTCTCAAAAACAAAGAAAAACATGTTTGATGAAGTTAATAAAAATAACTTTTAACAACAAATAAAACAAAAAAACTTATTTGGAAGTTGTTATTGTTGTATTTTTTTTTAAGTTGGGTATTTTCTTTAATTAACTTGATGTTATAAATCTATAAATAATTTTTACATTCACATTTCATTAAAAATAAAAAACGTTCCATTTTGAAATTTTTTTGCATTAGTTTTAATTTTTTTAAACAAAATATTATTTTATAATATGTTTGATTTCAATAATTAGTAAATTATCCTATTAAAATATCATAAATTGGTAAATATCAATGATTGGATTTTATGAAGATAAAATTTATGATATCAAACAATAATGCATTATACTTGGAAACTTATGATCTATTTTTTCTATTTTGAATATAATTAATAATATAAAAATTAGCTAATAATGATATATTTATGATAATTTTTTTAATATTTATAATTTTATTTAAAATTAAATTTTATATTTTATATTTAATTATTATATAAAAGATAAAAAAATCTTAAAGTAAATCAAATTAATTTATTTATAAAAATTTATTAATTTTTACTATATATATATATAACATATTGGGATGAAAACCAAGATCAATACCTTTTCATTTCTTTCCCTCCTCTATATCTCCCTGTTCTCTTTTCAGCTCTGTCTCCTCTTGTTCCTCTTCCAAGATCCAAACTTTTATTCAGGTGAACTATTTTTCTCTTCTAAAATCAAAACATTATTCATTAAGGCCCAAATTCAGACATGTGGTTGTTGCAGAGATTCTTGGTAAGGTTTCAGGTTTTATTTTTTATTTTTTAATTATTCTTTTTTATTTTTTGCATTCTTAGTCTTTTTTGTCTTCTTGTTTATGTTTTGTTTGGTTTTTGGAAAATCCTAGAATTTATGGAGGTTTTCGCTTTGAAATATGATAAAATCCTAAAATATAATATATATATATATATATATATATATATATATATATTGAAATGGAAATGACCAAAAAAAAACACCGGATAATGTTGAATTTTTGTAAGACCGATTTTCCCATTTTCATCCCCAATTTTTTTTTTTTTAATTTTCCCTCATAGTGCAAAGAATTTTGCCTTAGTGCAAAGAAGAGTTGAGAACGCACAAAGAACACACTAGAACACTCATTGAAAACATGAAAAGCATTCTAATTTTTTTATTTTTTTTGTTCTTAGAACAGTGGCAAAAACAAAGTGATTACCAATTTTTTTTTTCTTTTGTTATCTAAAAACCAAGCTTTAGAAAACATGAAGAACACTTGAGAACAGAAAATATTCTCTTATCAAACTTTTTTCTGTTTTTGTTCTCAAAAACAAAAAACAAATTTTGAAAACACTAACCGCACATGCCCAAACATTAAGGTTATGTTTGGTTCCAGAAAAATACTAAGGAAAGAAAAAAACTGTAAAAGAAAATGATTTTTTTTATGTTTGATTGTCCTATAAAAATATTAAAGAAAATCAAATATAATTAAAATTAATTAAAATTTTATGTATTTTAAAATTATTTAATATTTATATTGATGAGTTAAAATAAATAAAATGAGTTTGAAGTAACAAAAATAATAATTTATCAATTTTTAATCTATTTTTTTTATTTTCCTTCTCTTTTTTTTTCTTTTTACTTTTCCTTGGTATTTTCTTTCCCCTAAATTTTCCTTCAAATTTTCTGGAACCAAACATAGTATAAAAGCATTGCAAGATAAATAGTTCAAACTCAAATCAACTCTAAAAATTTAAACAATGACAATTCGTAGCATGCAACTTAAAAATGAAGAACAAAAATTTATGTAAGTGAATGGATTCAATCTTGTAATTTAATTTAATTTTTTAATATTCAAACAATAGGAACAATTTAGAATAACTTAATGATAACTTATAGATAAAAGATTGGAAGGTGAATGGTTAGATAAGATAAACTTGGAAGCATAATGATTTTGATCTAATATTAATAATTATAATAAATAATAAGGGAAGTTATGGTGTGAAAGAGTTTACTTGTAGGATAATTGTTGGATTTGTTAAAAAATGGAAATTTAATATTATTTTCACAAGCAAACTGGTTAATGGATTTTTACTTATTTATAAATATAAAAATTGAAGACAAAATAATGACCATTATGGTGGAAAACAAACAAATTAAAGAAATAAAAAAGACATGTAACTTATTTCATATAAAAGGTAATTCATTTTTTTTATAAGGGTTTTCTACGTAGAAGAGTTTTATTTATAGGGATAATTTGGGTAGAAAAAGTTTTTTAGATAGAAGGTTTTACGTTAAATGAATCACTCTTCATTTTAATAAATTAATTCATATTTATTTACTTTTTATAATAAATTAATTAATAATAAATTCATATTCATATATTATAGTTAATAATGTATTAAGGTAAATGTTTAAAAATTAATTTTTAATTAATAAGTAGTAATAATTTGGATATGCTTTCGAATTAACTTAATTTTCATACTTATAGATATTTTTAATAAGTGGTAAGGATTTGGATTTGTTTTTAATTAATTAGTTCTCATCCTTATCATATATTTTAAATTTAATTTGAAAGTTTTCCATTGTTTTTTTTTTATTTTTTACGATAAATTATCATCTTTAAATAATTTTAAATATTTTAACTTTTATCACAATTATTTTTCCAACTTCTCTTTTTGAGCTTAAGATTAAAGATATTCCATTTTCCCCAAATTTAGGAGTAAAATAATTAAATAAAAATATAAATAATTATTGATAAATATTTTAGAATAAATTTAAAATGTATTTATTCATGAAATATTGTGAATCATAAACAAATCTAATACAATCCTTAAGAAAATACAATACAATTCTCCTTAGTAACTTAATTGGTAACTCAATGCTTTATGAGAGCGAGAAAAGAAAGACCAAACGATAAATACAATCTTCAAAAAAATACAATACAATCCCCAATTCATCCCCAAAATCAATCTATAAAAAATAATATTGATCACGAAAGAAATGATAAAAAATTTTGGAAAGTAGCAGATGCTACTCTAGCTGGATAAGATTTGGTGAGCTAGGTCTGTCCCCTCTTGGAAGAGGTGGAGCTGTGTTGTTGGGGTGTAGGAGGGAAGCCTTTCAGCATGGAAAGGTTGGAAGGTGATAGAATTTACATGTTGGAATGCCGTTGTAATGAGATAGGAAGGTTCATCCTTTGTTCAGCGTACTCTGGAGGTAAGGAGGTATGTTTTGTTTTCCCAAAAGGGTTACGGTCTTCCTGTGGGCGGGGGGGTGGGGTGGGGTGGGTGTTTATTTTAGCTGAAAAGGTTAGTAGTGTGGGAGTGACCCCCCAACTCATAGGTTGGAAGGTATGTTTTGTTGGTTTTAGGTCAATTAGAAGGTAGAAGCAAATTAAGGGTTTCATCTAATGAGTCTTTTGCAGACAAGGTGAAGAAAGGTAAAGAAGCATTGGGAGATGATGTTTGGTTTTAGATGGGGAAAAGGATGTCTGTCTCAAGGAGTCCCTAAAGTGTTGTCTAGTGGGTCAGTTGGGGGAGTTTTCAGATATGGTGACAGAGTTGCAAGCATTGAAGAAATGTGCATTTTTCTATTGGCATTTGTAAGGGGAAGTCAACTTATCTTTGCTAAGGGGAGCCCTCATCTTATTTGAATTGGATTCAATTGAAGATGCAAGTGAGGTGCTGCATAGAGGTCTGAGGAGGTTTGCCAACAAGTGCTTGTCCTTGGATAGATGGTTGTTGGAGGTTGGGTGCTTTCGAAGAGACATCCATGCAAAGGAGGTTTGGTTCAGGCTAACAGGGCTAGCACTGCACTTATGGGACAAGACATTATTTTTTATTTTTTGATAGGTAAATTTTTGTCCCCATGGGACTTGAACCTGGACGTCCCACAAAGCCTCCCTATCCCTTTACCACTTGAGCCAGGCTTCAAGGGTATGGGACAAGACATTATTTAAATATCTAAGGGATTGTCATGGGGGCTTCGTTTTGGTGGATATAAGCATTGTAAAGCAGCGTAACCTCCAGTGGGCAAGGATTCTTGTGGGTTCAAATGACAAGAACATTCCTAGATTACTTCAGGTGGTGGTGGGGCTTTTTTGTTACTTGATTCAATTGTGGTGGGAGGTCCCACTTGGTTGTCACAGTTTGTAGCTAGGAGAGATCGAAAGTAGCAGGAGGCAAGGGCAGAAGATGATGGTGGTGGCCCTTAAGATGCTAGAGAGGGTGTGAGCAAGAAAGCACTGTTGGTTTGCAAGAGCTCAGGGGACATTTTGAGCTTAGGGGCCATAAGGTGCCCATAAAGTTAGGAAAGTAGCTGGTGGCTTTGAAAAGCCACTACTTTTAGGTTATTATGATGGTGGTTGCGGACTTGCAGATTTAGGCCTTGTGTTATTGGAGGATGCCCATTGCAAGAAAGACAAGTCACATTGTTTTGGGACTTTAGTGGCCCAATGAAGATGGTTAAAGACTCCAACCCCTTGATCCATGACTTTTATGGATTGGGCCAGACTCATTTCACTAATCCAAGGGGTTTAAATTGCAGATTAAGGGATGTGGGTTGAGCCTTAACTGGTAGTGAGGGCTTTCATAGCCTTGTACCCTTGGAGAGAGATCAATCTGAAGGTTGTGAGAAGGGATTTTGGTTAAACATTCTGGCATCCCAAGAGAGGAGAGTCTGTCTCAACATTGCATAGGCAGGAACCTCTAGATGCTATGGATGAAGAGCTAGCTGTCTTTAGTTGATCTTGATGGCCTGAGGATGGTTTGTGACGAAGTAGGTCTCTCTTTGCTTGTTCGCTCCTCTTAGAACCTAGAGGAGGGAGCACCATTTGTAGATGCCACCCTCTTGTTTGGAGTAGAAGGTTTTGCAGGTAAGTTATCATCTCCAGTTTGTTGGATGGGGGATGGGTTTTCTTCTGCATCTTCTATTTCCAAAGATGAGGGTCCAGCCAAAAGCTTGGTTTTGTGGAGGGAGCAGGACAAGGGGCTTGTAGTAGAATGCAAGGGTGATGGTTATGGGATGTTATGTATGACTTCCACCAAGGGTTTGGTTGTGGACTTTCCAAAGAATCACCTTAGAGATGCCTAGAGTGTGAACCTAGATGTGGGGAGTGAGGAGGTGGTGGCTTTGGAGAATGGGAGCTCTAGGAGGGACTCGATGGGAGATGAGAGCCTCTACGATTTGTCTTTTGGGAAATTCGTCTCCTTTAGCAAGTTTTTGGATTTGCTAGTGGAAGGTTATGAGAAGGAAATTGTGTCCTTATCGAGAAAGTCGGAAGCTAAAAAGGGTTATAGAGTAGTGGCTTTGAGTATAAAAAGGAGGCCTTCCTCTATGTCCGACTTTGATGGGGAGCTTTGCAAATTGGAGTGCTTGGTCAATTACAACAAATCAAGTGGAAAAGGGGGGAGCCGGAAGTGGGGGTGGGATATGGTTTGTGAGTGATCATGAAGTTCGAGATTTTTCTTAATTCCTAATCAATATATTACATTGTTTCTCAAAAAAAGTAAAAAAAGAAAAAAAAGAAAAAAAAAATAAAGAAGTTTTGAGATTTTTTGATCGTCATTAGTAGGTTTAGAGGCTGGGTGTTTGGCTCTCCTTAGAAATTGGAAGGACATGAGAAAAGGAGAGGGGCCAGAATTGTATCACTCAATCTCAAGGTAAGGGATTTAGAAAAGTGGGCTGGAATTGTAATTTATAAGGGAGCAGAGGGTAGTCATTTCAGGCAGTGGCAAGGGAGAGTGGAACTTATTAACAATGGGTAGATGAAGTTTGAATTTATCCAAGGAGTCAGTAAGATTGCAGAAAGTGGATTTGGTTTGCAAGCATGAAAGGTCGTATAGGTCTTTATGTCTTTCTAGGCCTTTAGGGTGATGTTTTTGTATCAGGTTACGGTTTGTTGTTTCTATTTTCGTTTTGCTTGCCTTCTGGCACTGTTTGTATTCTCTGTGTAGTTTGTGCAACTTTACAAAGTGTTTTTAATATCTTATCAGTTTACCTAAAAAAGAAAAGAAAAAGAGAGAGAGAGAGAGAGAGATATGGATGGGAGGAAATAAAATATATCAATTAGGAAGGGCAAATTATACTACTATGCACCTCTTATGACTGATTGATGGGTTTGTGCAAATTATAGGAACAATACCAACAGTATTGTCCTTTTGACTTGAGCCTCCCAATTGCTTGGTTATCTGAAGATAGTTTTCATTGATGAATACCTTTTGACCTTATGATCCAGATTTTGGCATATGAAGTTAAGCAAGCTATAACTAAATAGACTTATACTGTGAATTTATTGGATTTTGATAAAAGAGTGAAACCTAAAACTGTTAATTCAGATCAGTTTTGAATGAACATAAAATGGTGCCTCTATTGTAATGCCTGAAATATTTGAAATCCATTCAATAGCTTCCCAATGCTCTTCTTTTCATAAAGCTATTGATGGCTCCCATTGCTTGAGCTTTTTACCCAATCTTGTATGCACCATGACATACATGAAATTCTAAGTTGAACATTTGTCTAATAAGGTGCCTGTGTCAAAACAATTTTGTAGGAGAAAATGGGTGATCGCTTACCACGAATGCTTGAGTGCATGTTTGAGGACAATTTTTGTTACTGAGTTGTGTGCAGGCTGCCATTATATTGTAGTCAGCAATTGTTATAAGATGAATGATCATGTTTTGTTTATGCATGTGATGGTCTTCAAAAATGCAGGATAAGCATTCCCGGAAGGGTCTTCAAGCGATGGTCCAGAGGAGAAAGAAGTTATTGAAGTATCTCCGTAGAACTGACTGGGATTCCTACTGCCTTGTTCTTTCAAAGCTTGGTCTCCGAGACAATCCGAATTACAAAAACTAGATGAAATGTATTCATCTCTGTTTTGACATGCTAATGATGCTTTATTTAGTGATATACCAGGTTTTTTGTTTTGTATCTGGTACTCACAATTTTTCAACTAGATGTCACTTCTGATTCTCCCTTAATTTAAAGTCATAACAATAACAGCTCCTTGGTACTATTTGCTACATCTAGGTGTGCTCTATATCTTCCTTTTTTTTTTCTTTTTTTAAATAAATAAAGGAGGAAAGACAATCTGTCTGTTTCTTAGTTGAATGGGGAACTGTGAACTGTGAACTGTGAACTATTTGTGTTCCTGCTACTTCCAGGTGTTGTCATGAAATGGAATCAGAAGTTGGAATTCAAGAGGACTTGGTTAAATGGTCAAAAAAACAGGCTGCTGTTGAGCATCGTGCTTGAAGCTTGGAGAATAGAGGAACCTTCTCTTGCTCTTCCATCTGCTACTTCACACATTTATTCCAAGAATATATCATCTGCTGCTTGCCAATCTTAACCAGGAAAAAACGAAAGATTTTTATCCTTATGTTTTGATATTGATGTCACTACATTATTCTTCTTCATATCTTTGTTGAACAACTTTTGAAACCAATTGAGCATACCCTTGATCCGTTGAAACTCTTTTGCTCAAAAGCCCCTTCTTTTTTAAATTCAAATCTTTTTAATACTTACGCAACAACGTTAAATTCTTTTATAAAACAAGTTTGAGAGGTTTTTGGCTAAGTTTTGGATTAGAATTTGAATTAAGAAAATATAATCTTTAGAGTTCAAAATAAGTATGATTAAATGATGCATGAATAGATTTAAAGATCTAAGTGCACCCAAGTATTTACCTTACATAATGTTCCTAAGCTTAAAAGGTCTTCATGCTCACTTGATCTTACACACCTTTGATCCTTTGATGAACAACTTGATTTTCCAATTGAATTTTGCAAATACTACTTGAAAATCATCTTAATTTTAAACTCAATAGTGAAAAACATGATTTATTATCATCAAAACTCATTTAGGAGACCCCTTGAGCTAATAGAAGTTAATAGTGAAATAAATTTATCTAGTAATAAAAATAAGGAATGAATATAATTAATTCATACTTGAATAGAAAACAGTGAGTGAACTCGTGTTAAGAATGAGTTAAAAGCGTAGAACAAAATTTCCAAGCGAGAAAAGTATTCCCACCACCTACAAACATATGCCACCCTCTAATTTTCAAAAGGTAAAACAAAAAATATCCCTTTGCGTTAAACTATTAATTTTCCTAAAAATATCATGCTCCTTGACACTTTGATAATTTATAGTTGAGTTATATATATTTTACCCATCATTCTTTATCATGTTTTAGATTTTATGCCCACACACTCCTAACACGGACATATGCCACCCTCAAATTTCAACAAAGGTAAAAAAATATCCTTAGGTAATTAATAATTTTAAAAATACAAATGAAATAGAAATGTTGCCTACCTAAAAAGTCTAAAAAAAAATTAAATTATTTATAATTAAATGTTAATTGAGGAAACAAATACCACTTATATTTTATCTTTTAAGTGCTAATGATATATTAGGATTTCAATAAAATTAAATAAAATAAATAGAATTTTTCATCAAATGCATTTAATATTCATAATTATTTTATTTTATTTTATTCTTATACAACTGATATCCTAATTTATGTTTCATTAGTTTTCTAAATTTTTATTTGAGATTTATTAAATCAATTTCTTGATGTATGGTTTGTCTTTGATTTTAATTTTGAAAAAAATTTAAACTTAATTAAAGAAAAACTAATTTAAAACTAAATTATGTAATTATATTAAATTATATGCTATTGAATTTTTTATGACATTATTTTTAGTTATTCACATTTAAAGAATTTGCGTTTAATTTAAACTATAGAAGATAACACGGTTTAATTGAATACTATAAATTATAGATAATTTAATTAAAAAATGTTATCACTTTCAATTAATTTATATTTAGTTATTTAAAAAATTAATTATTTTAAGATTATTTTTAACTAAAGTTTTATTAAAATAATTGAAAATTATCTAGTGAGATTTTTTTAATTACTTTTTAACTCTTTTGAAAAATTATTTTGAATGTTTCTAATAATTTTTTTATAAAATATTTTTTCTTTTTTGGTATTTGGATTTTTTAAATTTGATATATTATGTTTATTCATGATTAAAGTCTAAAATTACACAATTTATTGAAAAGTTATAAAATTATCACTAATTACTTTTAATATATATATATATATATATATATATATACCAAGAAATATATTTTTTCAAAATTTACATAAAAATAGTATAAATATTGAAGGACATTTATATAAAAAATTAATTATTTTTTAAATTCAAATATGAGAGGGATTATTTTTACAAATTTAAGGTTATTTCATCCCTTTTAATCAAATCATCCTTTAATAAATATGACTCCAAGACTAAAAAACAAAGGAACCTGGCAAACCCCAAATTATTGGAAAGACAATTGCACCCAATTGGGCATAAAAGGTAAATAATTTAACTCAAGAAAAAGTGAAAGTGAAAATGAGGGACATGAAGGCAAAAAGGAATCATTGATTAATAATATATTTTATTTAATTTTATAACCTTTTACAACTTGTTTTTATGATGTATAATTAATATTTTATAGCATGCTCTTGTTTGTATGTCTTAAACTCAACCTACTCAAATCTTAAGTCTTCACCTCAAACCAAAAACCACATTTCATCTTCCTTCTTGTTACATTTTTGTAAAAGTATATAGGCTGAAAATTTCATTTGAGGCATACCAAGCAGATATTTCAAGCACGATGCTTTGAACATCAATTCTATTTGTACCTCATTGAACTACTTTATACTTTCAACTGCTATGGGCTTAGATAAGTATGCAACCTTTCATTAATTTTATGACAGAACCAGGAACAATGGTTAGGAGGGGCTGTGGTTCAATATGCACTAAAAAATCAAATACTTTTTTTTTTTTTTTAAATTTTACTAACAAATTCCAAAGAATATTTCAAAAGAATTAAAAATTAGCACGAAATCTGAGTAATGAAAATTTCAATAATTTAGTAGTTTTTGCAGTTAAAAAATCACAAAAAGTAAAGACTTCAATAATTTCTCTAATAAAATTTGAATTTTTTAAAATAATTAATCATAAAATTAATTAAAAATGATGAGATTTTTTACTTAAAAAATATCCATTATATAGTAACATGAGGATCACATGATTACTAAAACTATAACTCTAAAGCTAGATATAAACTTCCTTAATTTGAATAATTAAATAGTATAATATAACATAATTATATAGTTTGGTTATAAATAAGTTGTTATTTAATTAAATCTCAAATTCAATGTGATTAAAACACATATTTAAAAAATGTTTAATAAAATTTTAAATAAAAAATTGAAAATTGAAAAAAATTTAATTTGATTAGAAAAATTATAATGAAATGAAAATTTTTACATACACAAAAAGAATGAAAAATAAATTAAGATAATATACGTATGAAGAAAAAAAAAATGAAGCTAAAAAAAAAAGGAAAAAAAAAAGTAGAAGTTTCAAGTAGGCTTTATAAAATATTATATATATTTTAAAATTTATTTAAAATTTTTAAAAATTAAATCCTTGAGAGTTAGTATTAATTTTTTTTTTCCAATAACATTCAAATGAAATTATTTTTTATTTTTGAAATTAAAAATTAAATTCATATTTTATTCACTGCTGCCTCCGGGTTATGTATGCCACTTTAGTCAAAATCTTCATTGCAACCTCTTCAAATTGATAAATAGTAGTTTTTTCATTCATACTTTCATTCGTTCATGTACAGAGTATATATAGAGGGTAATCACCATTCTAAGAATGAGAAAGAATGATATAAGGAAATAATGATATAAGGAAATAACAACTAATATCTTAACATCTCAACTTTCCTAATATCTCAACATTCCTAATATCTCAACTTTCCTAATATCTAAACATTCCTAATATCTAAACACTAAATGATATAAGGAAAGAATGATATAAAAAAAACATTCATAATATCTCAACACTCCCCCTCAAGTTGGTGCATAGATGTCACACATGCCCAACTTGTCTAAAAAATTTGAGAACACTTGACTTGAGACAGCTTTGGTAAGGATATCGACCAATTGATCTTTTGATCGAATCTTAGGCAATTCCACAATCTTATCATCCAACTTTTCCTTAATGAAGAATCTATCCACCTCGACATGCTTTGTACGATCATGTTGTACTGGATTATGAGCAATGTCACATGCGACTTTATTGTCACAAAACAATCAGATTGGTTGCCTAGATAGGTAACCTAAATCCTATAAAAGGAGTCTTAGCCACAATGCTTCACAAAGTCCTAGAGCCATACCTCTAAATTCCGCTTCTGCACTTGAATGAGCAACAACATTCTGCTTCTTACTTTTCCATGTCACAAGATTACCACCTACAAAGGTAAAGTAACCAGATGTAGATCGCCTATCATCCATTGCACCAGCCCAATCAGCATCAGTATATACTTTTATACTCTGATGATCAACATTTTTAGCGAACAAAATTCCCTTCCTAGGAGCATTCTTCAAATACCTCAAAATACGCATGACTACATTCATATGTTGCTCTCTAGGATTATGCACGTATTGACTCACTACACTCAATGCATAAGCAAGATCTGGTCTTGTATGAGCTAAGTACATTAATCTCCCCACAAGTCTTTGGTATCTTCCTATAGACCCCCTTTTTTCAAACCAAATGTAATGGTTTGTTATCATTATTTTATCATTACTGTTGCTATAATTTGAAATAAATGGCACTTCATAACCACCCGGGAGAGTGGAGTTTATCCCTTTTTTTTAAGTGGGGGGAGGGGGAGGGGGGGACCTCCCTATGCATGAAAGTAGCCGCATGGGACGTGTGGCAAAGAGGTATGGTTGGCCATGGTAGTAGTTGAGGAGGACATGCTGGCTGATCGGGGAATAGGTGATTACTACTCAAAAAGTGCTATTTGATAGCTTGTAATTAATCCTTTTAAACACTTTTGAGTAGTAGTTATTGCCTTTTAACCCAATTAACATGTTAAGGCTCCTTGCAATCAATTCTAATCAAATTGTGTTAAGTTTTGGTGTTTTGATAGCTTTTTGATCACCAAAGCAATACGAGATTGAGGAGAGTTATTTGGAATCCTTGGCAAAGCAATGGAAAGAGCAGAAGCATGAAGAACCAAAGCTTTGAAGTCCTTTTCCATAAGCAAATCCGGAATGCAAGGAGGGGAAGCAAAGAGAAATCTGCAATGAAGCATTCTTGATGACAGTAATGTCAGCCACTTTTGGAGCACTTCCCGAAGTCCAATTTATGTATGCTATATGTCATTTTAAAGCTTAGGAAGTCAAAAATCCAATGCTTCAAACAGTACGCAATTCAGAGTTGAAATGAAGGAGTTACAGCCATTGGAAGCCGATCACTCCAAGCTGAAGGAAGATTTTGCACAGCGCTGCGAAATCACCCTTTTGTTGCGAAATGATTTCGCAGCCTTTTTGCACAGTGCTGTGGAATTCCCCCTGAAGTTTCACGACAAGTTGGAAGGCGAACACCGCAAGCTGAAAGACCACTTCGCAGCGGTGCGAAATTAACCGGTTGCTGCGAAGTAATTTCGCAGCCCTTTTTGTACATCTGCGAAATCTCGCAAACCTCATTTTCACCTGCGAAATGGTCCTTAGCGCTTCCTGATATTTGTAACCGACACTTGGAGATATTTTTCTTTAGATTTTTGTTGTTTAAATCCCCAAACTCTCCTTGTAAGCCACCAATTATAGGATTCCTTAGCTTTTAAGTTAGGAAAAAGGCTAAATATCCATGTAATAGCTATTAATGTAAGATTCATATAAAGAGAGCCCGGAGAGCTTGTTCTGGGTGTGATGAACCTTTTGTAAAAGTTTGAAAGAAAGTAAAATACAGAGCTTGAGCTCTACCTTACCTTCTCACTTTGATTGTATTTTCCATTTACTAAGTTATGCACTCTCTGAGGAGGTTTCCCCAGAGAATGAGTAACTAAACTTTTAGTTCCTTGGAGCTAAGGTTGCCGGGAAAGGTTCCAAGTGCAAGAATTAGTAGCTTTATGGTTTTAGCTATCAATGAAGAGAAAGTGTGTCCCGTGAATGGTTTCTATATTTTTAGTTAACTTAAAAAGCCTCGGAGTCACCTGGGCCAACACTTGGTAAGGCAAGTGATCTCTATTCATGGAGATGCATTAGTTTACCCCTTGCGAGCCTTTGGGAGGTGACTTAAAGGTAGGATTTTCTAGAATTGCCAACACTTGGTAAGCTTTTGGACTCTAAGGAGACATCCATTAGTTATCTCTTGCGAGCTTGAGAAAGGAAGTCCAAGGTTAAAGATCACCTTGAATGGTAAAGGCTAAGTGAGAGGCTCAAATCATTACAAGTTGCATCAGTGAGAGAGAATTAGAGCTGAAATCCAATTAAGGGATGCATTTGTGCAGCACCGGTTAGAGAATTGACTTTATGTTAATTCTCTAATGCGAGGAAATGAACCAACTGATCGGAGCTATGTTTTTGCATGAGGAACCTCCCCTGTGAACCTAAATCTCCAAGGAATGTTTTTCTTCATAAGTAATTTCTATTACTTGTTGTGCCGTTAGTCTAAATCTAAACTTTTTTCAACCAAAGTTTGTGTTTTATTTCTTAAGCTAATCTTGAAATGAAACAGCACCAATTCACTTTGAATTGGTATCATTTTCAGTTTGAAAACCCTTCCCAGTGAACGATCCTAGAGCCACTATGCTATAGTAGCTTTTTCTTTGCTACCCTAGTTCATGGTGTAATAGGTTATAAATTGTGTTGATTACTCCCTCCATCAAGGAGCACCAGCTGGACATTAATCAGCTGATACACCAATTGGGCATGAATCAATAGGAGAACTGGTAATGGCTTGCCGCACAAGATAGAAACAGGGGGTTGGATATAGAGTGACAGAGCAAGGCTTGAACGAGGGGGGAGCTAGATATCTGGGGGGAGGCTTGCTGGTGAGGACATGAAGTAGAGGGTGGGAGGTCCAGGTATGGTCTTAGTCTGTTTTGTTTCCCCCGTTTTGAACTGTTCTCCCCTGTTTCTAGTCATGTGTGGATTGCTTTGACATTTGAAGACCACTTGTGCATTTTTGTTTTCTGTTTTGGAATGCTCTGAGTTTGGATTCATCATAGCACCTAATTTTTGGAGATCATGCCCGTGTTTTCTTTTGGTTCCACCTAAACTCCTCTCATTGACATCTGTGGAACGGGGTAAGACTTAGCAGTTTTCTTTATATATATATGTATATATACACATGCTTTGTTTTCTTCTCATATTTGTCTGTCAAGTTTTTTTGAAATGCTGGGTGCCGCACTTCATACTAGACATCTGGGTCAAGGCGCTTAATGAAATTGTCACATCCCTTTTCTTTGAGGAAGTCCCAATGAGGTCTTGAAGTCCTTTGATTCTTTATAGCCTTTGTTAATGGAAAATGTATTTTCAGAGAGTTTCAGCGCCTCTCTGTGCTCAAATAGTATCTCATTCTCTTGGCAAACAGTATAACATGAGCAAGAAGTGAATGGCAGTAAGATTCTGGGCGCCATGAGTAGTCATAAACTGATAGAAGTCTATTGCCACTTTGGGGTAAAAGAATTCCCTAGGAGTCATAAGGTGCTTGAGATGGTATCTTTGGAGCAGTCCAAATGAATCACGAAGCTCCGGCTACTGGCGCATGACCTCGAGGTCAAAATATATCTCGGAATAGAATGGTTTGGCTCTACAATCTGAATTTCCCTCAATGGGTGGCGCAGTGACCATAGGTCGTTTGATGATGGCTTCTGATGACATACCAGAAGGACACTGAGAATCGGCAGGGGCCCAATGATCAGGTTGTGAATGTCTAAATGACTTTCCGGGGCCTAAAGTCTTGGCCCTCTTAGCTAGGGGGCGACGTACTGAGCTCTTAGGGCACGAAGAAGTCATCCTGGGTGTAGTTGGTGGTCTCCGCGTCTCGTATCTACGGTGAAGAGGATTAGAGGGCACTCCACCCTTAGAAAATGGAATAGTCGGGGCCTCAGGAGCCTGAGATGTCGAATCCTGAGGAGAGAAGGCTCTTGGCCTCAGCTTGTGAGACAGTGAAGAGTCGGTATGGCCTCCTCTAATCCGCACCATGTCAAAAATGGAGTGAGAGGCTCGAGTCTATGTTCCACAGATTCGGTGTGGGTCGCTTCTTCAAATGGGTGGCCCCGAGGCGTCTAATGGAGAAAAATGATGGAAGCTTGGGCATCGCAGGGTGATGGAGGCTTTTGCAATGGGAAGATGGGGTGTGCGAAATGAAAACAGGGCAAGAGGGCTTTAAATAGACTTTTAAGTGACTGTTGGTTTTCGCACAGGTTGTTGGAATTCGCTCAAGGTTACGAAATGGGTTCTAGGGTTGCGAAATGGGTTCTCACACCCATTCTAATTTTGCACAGGTTTTCGCAAAGTATCTTCATAAAATATTTTCGAAAAGCTGGGTGTGCGAAATTTTCGTAGGGTGTGCGAATTGGCTTTTGTAGGCACAAGGTTGCGAAATGGGTTCGCACACCCATTCTAATTTCTCACAGGTTTTCGCAAAGTATTTTCGCAAAGCTGGGTGTGCAAAATTTTCGCATGCCCCGCGAAATTTTTGCACCCCTTGCGAAATGATATTTGAGATTTTCGCAGGGTGTGCGAAATGCTCTATTTTTCCTTGGTCAAATTTTTTTTTAAGGTTTTTCCCATCTGTTTTGGAATCCACCTGCAATTGATCATCAAAACAAGTACAATTAAAATAAGTACTAAATCAATAAAACTTTAAATCAACATTAAAACAAAAAATTATGGACTTAATGTCTTCTGAAAGACTAAGTCCATCTAACCACTTGTCTTGTTAAGCTTGATGTGGCTCAAGGAGGATGATTTCCTCCTTGTCTAGAGAAAAAGGCTCCACGAATGGCTTGAGACGATGGCCATTAACTTTGAAACTCGTGGTGCTGTTGGAATTGAGTAGTTCCACTACTCCGTTTGAATGCACTTGTTGAATAGTAAAAGGACCTATCCACCTTGACTTCAGCTTTCTCGGGAAGATGTGGAGCTTAGAGTCATACAACAAGACTCTTTGTCCCTTTTGGAATTCTTTGCGAGAGACTAACTGATTATGCCACCTCTTCAATCTTTGTTTTGCAATATTTGAATTATTGTAGGCGTCATTTCTCAGTTCCTCCGTCTCATTAAGTTCTAAGAACCTCTTCATGCCAGCTTTGCTCAAATACATGTTGAGCTTCTTGATTGCCCACCAAGCTTTGTATTCCATTTCCACGGGGAAATGACACGCTTTTCCGTAGACTAGGTGATAAGGAGACATTCCAAGAATGGTCTTGTAAGTTATTCTGTACGCCCATAGTGAATCATGAAGCTTAGCATACCAATCTTTTTTGCTCGTATTCACCACCTTCATCAGTATGTTTTTGATCTCCCGATTTGCTAACTCAACTTGCCCAGAAGTCTGAGGGTGGTAAGGTGTAGTTGTTACCTTATGCTTCACCCCGTACATGGCTAAGAGAGTTTCGAACGACTTGTTATAAAAATGAGTACCCCCATCACTGATTATGGCCCTGGGTACTCCAAATCTAGAGAAGATGTTCTCTTTGAGAAATTTGAGAACAACTCTGTGATCATTGCGTTTGCACGGGATCGCTTCAACCCATTTAGAAACATAATCTACTCCCACTAAGATGTAGGAGTAGCCAAAGGACATAGGAAAAGGTCCCATGAAGTCAATGCCCCGGACATCAAAAAGATCAACTACTAAAATGGGGTTCAAAGGAATCATGTTCCTGCGTGTTAACTTCCCAAGCCTCTAGCATCTATCACAGCTCCTGCACATGGTGAGGGCATCTTTGAAAAGTGATGGCTAGCATAAACCCGATTGCAATACCTTCCTAGCTGTCTTCTGGGAAGCAAAGTGGCCTCCACATGCGCTTTCGTGGCAATGACTGAGGATCCCATGTTGCTCTTGTTCAGGGACACACTTCCATATTATTTATCCGCACAATATTTGAATAGAAATGGCTCTTCCCAATAGTTGGCATGAATTTTCACAAAGAAGTGCTTCTTATCTTGTGCTTTCCACTCACTTGGAACTTCTCCAATAACTAGATAGTTAGCAATATGAGCATGCCAAGGAGCGACTTCTATGAACATGAGTGAATCCTCTGGAAAATCATCATTAATGGGTAAACTATGGGAATTATGTGCGATGGTTAGCCTTGAAAGATGGTCGGCGATCACATTCTCCACTCTTTTCTTGTCTTTGATATGAAGATTGAACTCTTAAAGAAAGAGAATCCATCTAATCAACCTCGCTATTGCATCCTACTTAGTCAGCAGATATTTCAAGGTCGAGTGATCAGTGAAAACCACAATGAAAACCCCCACCAAGTAAGCGCAAAATTTGTCTAAGGCAAAAACTACAGCCAACAACTCTTTCTCTGTGGTTGTGTAGTTTCTTTGCGCTTCATTCAACGTTTTGCTAGCATAGTAGATCACATAGGGCTTTCCATCTTCTCTTTGCCTAAGAATAGCTACTATAGCAAAGTCACTGGCATCGCACATCACTTCAAAGGGCAATTGCCAGTTGGGAGCTCTCACTATTGGAGCGGTCATCAGGAATAGCTTCAGTTCTTCAAAACTCCGTTGACATCGATCATCTCATACAAATTTAGTATCCTTTACCAATAGTTCACAAAGAGGTCTTGCAAGTTTAAAGAAATCTTTGATAAACCTCCTATAGAACCCAGCATGGCCAAGAAATTGCCTTACTTCTTTGACAGTTGTTCGCGATGGCAACTTGACAATAAGTTCAACCTTTGCTTTGTTCACTTCAATGCCTTGCTTTGAGATAATATGCCGAAAGACAATCCCTTGGTGCACCATGAAATGGCATTTCTCCCAGTTAAGCACCAAGTCTTTCTTAATGCATCGGTTCAGAACAACTTCCAAGTTGACTAAGCATTCGTCAAACGTACTTCCATATATGGTGATATCGTCCATAAAGACTTCCATAATACGCTTCACCATATCACTGAAAATGCTTAACATGCATCTTTGGAATGTTGCGGGTGCATTGCATAAGTGATTTCGTGCCCAACTGGTGTATGTCATGTTGATTGGTGCTCAATCAACTGGTGTACCTTGATTTTGGTCCTCAGACGAGAGTAATCAACAAAATTTATAACTTATTTCACTATGTACTAGGATAGCTTCAGCTAGCATAGCATAGTGGCTCTAGGATCGTTCATTGGGAAGGGTTTTCAACTTACAACTGATAATAATTCAAAGTTGAATTGGTGTTTTTTCATTTCAAGGTTAGCTTTAAAAGAAAACATAATCTTTGGTTGAAAAAGGATTGGTTTTAAGCTAACCAAAAATAGTAACTGAAATTACTAATAAAGAAAAGTGTTTCTTGGAGTTTTTGGATCACTGGGGTCAAGCTCCTACTACACAATTAGAGTTTTGGTCACTTGAATCTTTACCTTTCATTGGAGATTTAACATATAGTTATTTCTTGAACCGGTGCGGTACAGATGCTTCCCTTTTATGGATTCAAACACTAAATCTCCCTCACTGATTCATCTTGCAATGGCTTGTGCCTCTTACCTAGCACTTGCCATTCAAGGTGATCCTTAACCTTGGATTTCCCTTCAAAAACTCGCAAGAGATAACTAATGGATGTCTCCTTAGAGTCCAAAAGCTTACCAAGTGTTGGCTATTTTAGAAAATCCTACCTTTGAACCAACCCCCAAAGGCTCGCAAGGGATAAACTAGTGCATCTCAATGGACGGAGATCACTTGCCTTACCAAGTGTTGGCCCAGGTGATTTAAAGGCGTTTTAAGTTAACTAAAAATATAGAAACCATTAACGGGTCACACTTTCTCTTCATTAAAAGTTGAAACAACAAAACTTCCAATTGTTGCATTCGGCACCTTACCCAGCTTCCTTAACTCCAAGAGACAAAAGGTCTAGCCACTCATTCTCTGAGGAAACATCCTCAGAGCTTGTTTGGCTAGTAAGAAAAATACAATCAAAATGAGTAGGTAAGGCAGAGCAAAGCTCTGTGTATTACTTTTTTCAAAACTATACAAAAAGTTGGTCTCTGAGAACAAGTTCCTGAGATGTCTATGTAGTGAAAATTACAAACTATATATAAGAGGTTATTCACCCTTTGTTCTTACTTATAAACTAAGGAATCTTATGATTGGTGGATTACAAGGAGAGAATGGGGATTTAAACAACAAATATCTGAAGAAAAAATCTAAAAGAGTCGGTGGCAAATATCTGGAATCACTCAGGTGGATTTCACAGCATGCAACATGGGCTGCGAGATTTAGCAAGCTGAAAGTCACCATTTCTCATAAAAAGGCTGATTTCACAGCTAGCACATTGTGATTTCTCAACTGCGAAATTGGCTTTTAGCTTGGTGTGATTGGCTTCCAATGGCTATAACTTCTTCATTTCAGCTCTGATTCACGCACCGTTTAAAGCATTGGACTCCTGACTTCCCGAGGTTCGAAATGACATATAGTAAGCATGAAATGGACTCCAAAAAGTGCTCGAAATGTGTCCAAGAGTTGCTGTCCTCTTGAATTCTTCATGTTAGATTTCTCTCTTTGCTTCTCCTCCTTGCATTCATGATTTGCTTTTGGCAAAGGACTACAAAGCTCCAAAGCTTGGATTTTTCTTGTAAATGAGCTTCTAATTGATTTTCCATGGATTCTATAGAACTCTCCTCAATCTTGGATTGCTTTGGTGATCAAAAAGCTATCAAAAACACCAAAACTTAACACAATTTGATTAAAAACACTTGCAAGGGTCCTTAACATGCCAATTGAGTTAAAAGGTAATAACTACTACTCAAAAGTGTTTAAAAGAGTTATTTACATGCTACAAAATAACACTTTTTGAGTAGTAATCACTCCCCCCAACTGACATATTGCTGGTCCCTTAGCAATTAAGGAGAGAAAAAGAAAAAATAAACAGTAGTATAATTAACAAAATTGTGCTGATCACTTCAAAAAAAAAATTTTAAGTGGCATGAAGATCAAACTCTCACATGGAACATTAAAGATATAAAACCCAAACTTCAACAAGAGTTATCAAATACCTTGCCCAATCACAATTCATAAAGAGAAGACATTATGCAAATTGAAGCTTCAAAATGATTTCCACTTCCAAAGGGCCAAACCTTACTCTTCCACAAAAATCTAAGTGTTACTTGATAGTTTCCGAATATAGTATGTTGAACTAATCTCTCCCCCCAACCTAGTTCTTTTTCAACACTTAGCAAACTGACAAAATTCAATAGGCTAAGAACGCACCCTTTTGTTTCATAATTTTTTTCATTGTAGGAGTACAAGGCTTAACAGTATTCTTTTCTAAATTGTCCATGTAATGGGGATCCATCAATGACTCCCAACCAATTAAGGTTTAGGGCATCAAGCTTTAAGGATCTTTCAACCACTAACTCCTCGGATTTTACCTTGGACTTTTGAGAATGAATTTTAATACCCAAGCACTTACAGTATGTTAAACTCCACCTATTCACCCTTGTAACAAGCATTGAGGTCGGTGACTCCCAACCTATGAAGGCTTAGGGCACCAGGTTTTAAAGATTTTCACCATATACCCCTTAGACCTTGCTCAGGTTTTAAGGCAAGCAAACATTTTTCTTCTCTTTTTTTCAAATGCTCATTGGCCTTTTATAAGGTGTCCCAACACTATTAAATGAGGTCAAAGGTACCAAGTCTAAATTTTCCTAAGTCGAAAGGGAAATAGTTTTTCATCTTATAAATGAAACCTATTATGCACAGTGTGTGAATAGCTTAAAATGGAAGAACTAAGGTTGAATTCAATAGAAGTTTCAACAATTCATCAACTTTAGTAAGCATAGTACAAACTTTAAGTCAAGTAAAAACAAAAATTCAATTTCTCTCATTTTATTTTGAGAATTTTTCCTTAACAACCATGGAGAGTAGAATAAAAACTTAAAAATTTTAAAAAATTAAGCAAAAACAACTAAATTACCAAAATAACTTAGCATTAAAAATAAAAACTTCCTTCCTCAACTCTCTTCCCCCCAACCAAGCTGAACATTGTCCTCAATGTGGCAAGAGCAATTGAAATTGCATGGAGGAAGTGGTACCTCTTGAGTGATATGGAGTTTGAGTAGAATAGGAGAAACCACCTATTTCAAAAAACAAAAAAAGATATGAGTAGAGGAATTAAAATAAGATTATGCCAAATATACTAAAAAAATTGATAGATATATATTACTTTAAGAAAGTACACTATGGAGCAAAAACAAGTAATACATCCAATCCCAATATATAAAACATAAAAAAACATGGGATTATGAGTTCTACTAAAGTAAGGAAATATAGAAAAGAAAATAGGTAAATGATCAGATGGTGATGGGAGGTTCATGTGGAGATGATGGCTCGGCTGTAGAAGTCTGAGTGCTCGGGATTGTTGCCTCTATCTATCCTGTAGTCATCTCCTCAGGGGGCATAGTCTGCTCTGCTAGAGGAGGGTCCTGGGATGGATCTGTAGGCTCTGATGGGATAGGCATATCGTGCTCAGGTGGTGATAGAATACCCAAATGTTGTTGTATCTATATAAGAATGGCAGTATGCTGGGTCTAGGTGGCGATAAGCTGATCCTGATGTGCACGTATGGCCGCCATCTGTTGGACCAGGATGCTCTGAGTAGCTGTCAATGTTTGCAAAGTATGACATAGGCCTCTGAACTCTGAACTGGATATGGCGATACTAGACTCAAATGGATGAGGCTTGGATGCAGCTGGTACAACTGGCGAAGTCCCAGGAGTGGCATGAGGAGCAGAAGATGCAACTTGATTCATGCCCAGCTGGTGTACCTTGAGTTTGGTCCTCAAACGGGAGTAATCAACAAAATTTATAACCTATATCACCATGCACTAGGATAGCCTTAGCTAATATAGCATAGTGGCTCTAGGATCGTTCATTGGGCCTGTTTTCAACTTACAACTGATACCAATTCAAAGTTGAATTGGTGCTTTTTCATTTCAAGGTTAGCTTAAGAAGAAAACATAAACTTTGGTTGAAAAAGGATTTGTTTTAAGCTAACTAAAAAGAAAGTAATGGGAATAACTTATGAAGAAAAGCATTCCTTGGAGTTTTAGGTTCACTGGGGAAGCTCCTCATGCAAAAACAGAGCTCCGTTCACTTGAATCTTTTTCTCGTATTAGAGAATTAACATATAGTTAATTCTCTAACCAGTGTTGTACAGATGTTTCCCTTTAATGGATTTCAGCACTAATTTCCTCTCACTGATGCAACTTGCAATGGTTCGTGCCTCTCACCTAGCATTCGCCATTCAAGGTGATCATTAACCTTGGACTTCCCTTCTCAAGCTCGCAAGAGATAACTAATGGATGTCTCCTTAGAGTCCAAAATCTTACCAAGTGTTGGCAATTTTAGAAAATCCTACCTTCAAGTCACCTCCCAAAGGTTCGCAAGAGATAAACTAGTGCATCTCCATGGACGGAGATCACTTGCCTTACCAAGTGTTAGCCCAGGTGAATTGAAGGCGTTTTAAGTTAATTAAAAACATAGAAATCATTAACGGGTCTCACTTTCTCTTCATTAAAAGCTGAAACAACAAAACTTCCAATTCTTGCATTCGGAGCCTTACCTGGCTACCTTAGCTCCAAGGAACTAAAAGCTTAGCCACTCATTCTCTGAGGAAACATCCTCAAAGCTTGTTTGGCTAGTAAGAAAAAATAAATACAATACAATCAAATTAAGTAGGTAAGGCAGAGCAAAGCTCTGTATTTTACTTCCTTCCAAAAACTATACAAAAGATTGTCTCTGAGAACAAGCTCCCGAGATATCACTGTAATGGAAATTACAAACAATATATATGAGGCTATTTACCGTTTGTTCTTATTTAATAACTAAGGAATCGTATAATTGGTGGATTACAAGGAGAGAATGGGGATTTAGACATCAAATATCTGAAGTAAAAACTATAAAAATGTCGGTCGCAAATATCGGGAAGCACTCAAGAGAATTTCGCAGGCGTGCAAGATGGCTGCGAAATTTCGCAACCTAAAAGACACCATTTAGCAGCCAAAGGCTGATTTCGCAGCCCTCCTCTTGTGATTTCGCAGCCAAAGGCTGATTTCCCAGCTTGCGAAATTGGCCTTTAGCTTGGTGTGATTGGCTTCTAATGGCTCTAACTTCTTCATTTCAACTCCGAATCATGTACCATTTGAAGTATTGTATTGCTGACTTACTGAGCTTCGAAACGACATATAGTATGCCTAAATTGAGCTCTAGGAAGTGCTCCAAAAGTGTCCAACAGTGGCTATCCTCTTGAATTCTTCATGTTAGATTTCTCTCTTTGCTTTCCCTCCTTGCATTCATGATTTGCTTATGGAAAAGGACTATAAAGCTTCAAAGCTTTGGTTCTTCATGTTAATGATCTTCCCATTGCTTTGCCATGGATTCCAAAGAACTCTCCTCAATCTTGGATTGCTTTGGTGATCAAATTACTATCAAAAGCACCAAAACTTACACAATTTGATTAGAAATGATTGCAAAGGTTCTTAATATGTTAATTGAGTTAAAAGGTAATAACTACTACTCAAAAGTGTTTAAAAGAGTTAATTACAAGCTATAAAATAGCACTTTTTGAGTAGTAATCACTCCCCCCAACCGACATTTTACTAGTCCCTTAGCAATAAATGAGAGAAAAAGTAAACTAAAAAGTAATATACTTTACAAGATCATGCTGATCACTTCAAAAAAAATTTGAAGTGGCATGATGATCAAACTCTCACATGGAACATTAAAGAAATATAAACTCAAATTTCAACAAGAGTTATCAAATACTTTGCCTAATCATAATTCATAAAGAGAAGGCATTATGCAAATTGAAACTTTAAAATCATTTCCACTTCTAAAGGACCAAACCTTACTCTTCCAAAAAAATCTAAGTGTTAGTTGATAGTTTCCGAATATAGTATGCTGAACTAATCTCTCCCCCCAACCTAGTTTTTTTTCAACACTTAGCAAATTGACCAAATTCAATAGGCTAAGAACGCACCCTTTTGTTTCACAATTTTTTTTTTCATTGTAGGAGTACAAGGCTTAAAGGTATTCTTTTCTAAATTGTCCATGTAATGGGGGTCCATCGATGACTCCCAACCAATTAAGGTTTAGGGCATCAAGCTTTAAGGATCTTTCAACCACTAACTCCTCGGATTTTACCTCGGACTTTTGAGAATGAAT
Source organism: Vitis x doaniana (assembly GCA_030345155.1). Lineage (NCBI taxonomy): Eukaryota > Viridiplantae > Streptophyta > Magnoliopsida > Vitales > Vitaceae > Vitis > Vitis x doaniana. Next base: position 10,389,269 of record CP128323.1, read on the forward strand.
TTTAATACCCAAGAACCTACAATATGTTAAACTCCACCTATTCACCCTTGTAACGAGCATTGAGGTCGGTGACTCCCAACCAATGAAGGCTTAGGGCACCAGGCTTTAAAGATTTTCAGCATATACCCCTCAGACCTTGCTCGGGTTTCAAGGCAAGCAAACATTTTTTTTTTCTTTTCTTTTTTTCAAAGGCTCATTGGCCTTTTATAAGGTGTCCCAACACTATTAAAATAAGGTCAAAGGTAACAAGTCTAAATTTTCCTAAGTCAAGAGGGAAATAGTTTTTCATCTTATACTTGGAACCTATTGTGCACAGTGTGTGAATAGCTTAAATTGGAAGAACTAAGTTTGAATTCAATAGAAGTTTCAACAATTCACCAACTTTAGTAAGCATAATACAAACTCTAAGTCATGTGAAAAGACAAAAATTCAATTTCTCCCATTTCAATTTGAAAATTTTTCCTTAAAAACCATGGAGAGAAGAATAAAAACTTTAAAAATTTTTAAAATTAAGCAAAAATCAACTAAATTACCAAAATAACTTAGCATTACTAACAAAAATTCCTTCCTCAATTCTCCCCCCAACCAAGCTGAACATTGTCTTCAATGTGGCATAAGCGATTGATACTACAGGGAGGAAGTGGTGCTCCTGAGTGACATAAATTTCGAGTATTGATTGGAGAAGACACATGTTTCAAAAACAATAACAGATATGAGTAGAGGAATTAGGATAAAATAATGCTAAGAGTACTAAAAAATTGATAGATTTGTATTACTTCATTTCATGAAAGTACAATATAAAAGAAAACAAGTAATACAACTAATCCCAATATATGAAATATCAAAAGCATGGGATGATAAGTGCTACTAAAGTAGGGAAAACATAAGAGAAATACATAAACAAAATATATAAAAGAAACTATGCAAATGATCATATAGTGGCTGGAGGATGATGTGGAGATGATGGCTCAGCTGCCTCTGCCTCTCCTGTAGTCGGCTCCTCAGGAGGTATAGTCTGATGTACGAAAAGAGGGGCCTGTGATGGCTCTAGTGGGATAGGAATGGCGTGCTCAGGAGGTGATATAATACCCAGATGGTGCTGAATCTTCCTCAGGATGGCAGTATGCTGGGTCTAAGTGGCGACAATCTGCTCCTGATGAGCACTAAGAGTTGTGATCTACTGAGTGAGGATGCTCTGAGAAGTGGCCAATGCCTGGAAAGTGTGGCATAGGCCTCTATACTCGATAATGGATATAGCAATCCTTGGCTCAGATGAAGGAGATGGCTCTGATATGGGTGGAATAACAGGGGGAGTCTGTGATGTGGTCTGAGGAGCAGAGGGTGCAACCTCAGGTAAAGGCTCTATAGAAGCTACTGTAGGGGTAGGTGGTGTAATGTCAGCTGGTATCTCAACCGATTGTGGCTCCTCTGGCAGCTCTGGATGTTCTGGTCCAGCTGGGGCTCCCTGGTTTGCACCATAGGCTGTCATACTCGTCCATTTGTTGAGAGTGAATATCTCTCGACAAATGCGTCTACACTCTAGCCGAGGCTCTGCCGGGCATCCCAAATGCTCCAAAATCTGGCATAACAATTTGGGGAAGAGAAGTGGAATAACATCCGCTCTAAGCAGCTTCTTCCTATGGACCTTCTCTTCAAAGTACAGAAGAACGACCATAATGAGATGATGAGGGCCAAAGAAGTATCCCTTAGATATCCTGAACAATGCCTCCAACAAAACTCATCTCCTCTGCACCCAATGCTGAAGTGGAAAGATGTTATGGCGCAGGAGTGCATCAATGAAGAACATGCTGGGAGGGAGCTCTTTCCTCAACAGATACTGGCATGAGGATGCCCCTCTGGATAGAATATGAACTATATCGCTCTGTGCAGGATGAGTCCAGACTCGAAAATCCTCTGGATGTGCTAGCTCATAGGGAATACGGAGTGCCTCTGCTATGTGTCTGGCTCCCAGAATACCATGGAGTCCATCTATGGTAAAATGGATGACAATAGGATCCCGGACCTGGTGTGTGGTCATGGACTAATAGAATTCCAATGCTATATGGGGATAGAAAAAATCCCTGGGAGTCAGCAAGTGCTCCATATGGTACCTCTGTAGCAGATGGAAGGAATCCCTGAGCTCGGGCTAAAGTCTGAAAGTGGCTGTGTCAAAATAGAGCTCGGAGTGGAATGACCTTGCCCTGCAATCCAAATTACCCTCAATGGGTGGCTAAGTGGCCATGGGGCATCTGATAACCACCTTAGGAGTCATGCCTGAGGGAATCTGAGACTCTTTGGCTGGTGGCTGAGACGACTCAGGCTTTTTGACAGGTGGTTGAGATGGCCGAGGCTCTGATTCAAGCTCTGAAGACAGCTTTGTTAAATCAATTGGCTCTGATACCTTGGATTTCTTCTTTGGGGGACCGCTACCTGACTTTTGGGCTTGGGAAGAGCTTGTCCCGGCCATGGTGAGTGACCTCCTTGTCTGATAACGCCTTGAAGGAGGACTCATGGGTGCGTCCTCAACTGGAGGTGGGACGACCGGCGGCCGCGGAGGCTCGGGTATGGTAGCTTGGATAGGGCTCTCTCTTGGGATTCTTAGGCGAGTTGATGGGGACGAGGACTTAGCTTCTTGGGTTTTAGCCATGGCTATCTCAGAGAAGGTGGCTGGAGGTGTGCGTGGCTTGGCTCAGGCGGAGGGGTCAGACGGAGAGTTGCTCTGGTTTGGCTCCTCTTTGGTACCTATTTGAAGTTCAAATAACTGGTTAAAAAATGAAATATGGAATTTATAACGTTTAAAAAGGATGCCAAGGGATGATTTTTATTTTCACAGCAGATGGTCGATTTTGCAGCAAGGAGCGGATTTCGCAGCGAATGAGCATTTTCGCAGCTGCGAAATGAGGGTGGAGGGCTGTAAAATGGCACTCGTGTGCCAAGGGGTGGTTTCGCAGTTGCAAAACCACCTGCGAAATGGGGTGCGACTGCGAAATTTGGAATTTTTAGGCGTGGAGGATTTCGCAAGCATTTCGCAACTGTGAAATGAAAGGGGGGAGTCTACGAAATGGCACTCGTGTGCCAAAGGGGTGTTTCGCAGCTACGAAAAATTTTCGTAGAGGGGGGTATGAGGCTGCGAAATCATTTCGCAGCCAATGGGCGATTTTGCAGTGGATACTTGGGGGCTGCGAAATTATTTCGCAGCCAAGGGCCATTTTCGCAGGGGCCCTTTTTAGGCTGTGAAATTTTGCAGACCATGGATTTTCCTTGCTTTTGAGCTCCTCTTGATTCCCAACTACCTTATTTCAATTTCTTTGCAATTCCTCCTGATTTTGATAATTCAAAAAGATTAAGTTACATATAAATAACATAATTTAAGATCAAAATTAAAATAAAAAAATTTTATAAAGCTTATAAATTAACATAATTAAACAAAAATATGGACTTTGGTGAAACCAAGTCCATCTAACCCTTTTCTAATTAGGCTTTCTGTGGCTCAAGGAGGTTGATTTCCTCATTTTCTTGATTGAATGGCTCAATGAATGGCTTGAGACGATGACCATTGACTTTAAAAGTGTCAGTGCTATTAGAATTCAGTAATTCCACCACTCCATTGAGATGCACTTGGTGAATAATGAAAGGGCCTATCCACCTTGACTTGAGCTTCCCAAGAAAGATATGAAGCCTTGAATCATAGAGTAAGACTCTTTGTCATTTTCAGAATTCTTTGTTGGAGATTAATTGGTCATGCCAACTCTTCATCCTCTATTTTGAAACATTGGAATTGATGTAAGCATCATTTCTTAATTCTTCCATCTCATTAAGGTCTAAGCACCTCTTTGGCCCGGCTCTGATCAAGTCCATGTTTAACCTCTTGATTGCCCACCAAGCCTTATATTCAACTTCCACAGGGAGATGGCATGCTTTGCCATAGACTAGGCGATAGGGAGACATGCCAAGAATAGTCTTGTAAGCTATTCTATATGCCCATAGTGAATCATGAAGCTTAATAGACCAATCTCTTCTGCTCATAATCACCACCTTCATCAATATGTTCTTAATTTCCCTGTTTGCTAGCTCAACTTGCCCGGAAGTCTGAGGGTGATAAGGTGTAGCTACCTTATGCTTCACTCCATACTTGGCTAATAGGGTTTCAAAAGGTCTGTTGCAAAAATGAGTACCTCCATCACTGATTATGGCCTTGGGCACCCCAAATCTTGAGAAGATGTTCTCCTTAAGAAACTTGAGAACCACCCTGTGATCATTGTGTTTATAGGGGATTGCCTCAACCCATTTAGACACATAGTCCACCACTACCAAGATATAAGAGTTACCAAAAAACATTGGGAAAGGTCCCATGAAGTTAATGCCCCAAACACCAAAGAGATCAACTATTAGGATGGGGTTCATGGGCATTTGATTTCTTTTTGTTAGCTTCCCGAGCCTTTGGCATCTATCACAGCTCCTACACATGATGTGGGCATCTTTGAAAAGTGATGGCCAAGTAAACCCCGATTGCAACACTTTCATGGCTGTTTTCTAAGAGGCAAAGTGGCCTCCACATGCATTCTCATGGCAATGGCTGAGGATTTGTTGTTGCTCTTCTTCAGGGACACACTTCCTTATTATTTGATTTGCACAATACTTGAAAAGGAAAGGCTCTTCCCAATAATAAGCATGGATCTTTGCAAAGAAATGCTTCCTGTTTTGTGCTTTCCACTCACTTGGAACTTCACCAGCAACTAAATAGTTAGCAATATGAGCATACCAAGGAGTTTTCTCTAGCAACATAAGTGATTCCTCAGGAAAGTCATCATTAATAGGTAAGACATGGGAATTATGTGCTATAGCCAACCTTGAAAGGTGGTTAGCTACCACATTCTCCACTCATTTCTTGTCTCTGATTTAGAGATCGAACTCTTGTAGTAAAAGAATCCATCTAATCAACCTTGCTTTTGCATCTTGCTTTGTCAATAAATACTTCAAGGCTGAATGGTCAGTGAAAACAATGATGAAATACCCTACTAAATAAGCACGAAACTTGTCTAAGGCAAACACCACAACTAACAATTCTTTCTCTGTAGTTGTGTAGTTCCTTTGAGCTTCGTTCAATGTCTTGCTTGCATAGTAGATCACATAAGGCTTTCCATCTTCTCTTTGGCCAAGTACAGCTCCTGTAGCAAAGTCACTGGCATCACACATTACTTCAAAGGGTAGTTGCCAGTTGGGAGCCCTCACTATTGGAGCAGTTGTCAAAAATTGCTTCAATTGATCAAAACTCTTTTGACATCTTTCATCCTATATAAACTTAGCATCCTTAGCCAAAAGTTCACAAAGAGGCTTTGAAAGCTTAGAGAAGTTGTTTATGAATCTCCTATAGAACCCTGCATGGCCAAGGAATTGCCTTACTCCTTTTACAGTTGTTGGGGATGGCAATTTGACAATAAGTTCCACCTTTGCTTTATCAACTTCAATGCCTTTCTCGGAGATGATATGGCCAAGGACAATTCCTTGATGTACCATAAAATGACATTTCTCCCAGTTGAGCACCAAGTCCTTTTCAATGCATCTGTTAAGAACCGCTTCCAAGTTGACTAAGCATTATTCAAATGTACCTCCATATATGGTGCTATCATCCATGAAAACCTCCATAATTTGCTCCACCATATCACCGAAGATACTAAGCATACATCTTTGGAATGTTGTAGATGCATTACATAAACCAAAAGGCATTCTTCTGTAGGTGTATGTTCCAAGTGGACATGTGAAAGTGGTCTTCTCCTGATCTTCAACATCAATTTCAATTTGAAAATACCCTGAGTACCCGTCCAAGCAACAATAGAAAGGATGGCCAGAGACTCTCTCCAACACTTGATCAATAAATGGCAGTGGAAAATGATCTTTCCTTGTCACAACATTCAATTTCCTATAATCAATACACACCTTCCAACTTGAAGTGTGGCGTGTAGCAATTTCTTCCCCCTTTTCATTTTGAACCATAGTAATCCCTGACTTCTTTGGTACCACTTGAGTAGAACTCACCCAAGGGCTGTCAGATATGGGATAGATAATACCTGCTTGAAGTAGCTTCAGCACCTCAGCTCGCACCACCTTTTGCAAATGAGGATTCAATCTTCGTTGAGGTTGACGAATTGGTTTAGCTTCTTCCTCCACATATATATGATGTGTACAAACCAAAGGACTAATGCCTTTCAAATCAAATATTTGCCATCCTATTGCTTTCTTACACCTCTTGAGAACTTCAAGTAGAGAAATCTCTTGATGAGTAGTAAGAGATGAAGAAATAACAACAGGACATTGTTTATTTTCTTCCAGGTATGTGTATTTCAACTCCATGGGCAGAGGCTTCAAATTGGGCATTGGGGTCTCTTCTTTAGCAGGCTCTTGCTCTTCCTCTTTATTGAAAAAAAGTAGAATCTCTTATCTCCGTCTCCAACCTTGTAGAGTAGCAAGCACATCAAAGGGTTCAGACAACCCTTCTTCAAGATCCCCAAGACTTTCATTCAACTTGTCTTGCATATTCTGATTACAGTGCTCCTCCACTAGAGTGTCAATAATGCATACCTCTTCTGGACCTTTTTCTTCTTTCGGAGTGATTAGCTTTTTAGACATATAAAAGATATTAAGCTCAAGTGTCATGTTACCAAAAGTGAGTTGCATGAGTCCATTCCTACAATTGATGATTGCATTTGAGGTAGCAAGGAATGGCCTTCCAAGGATGATAGGAACATAATTAGTTTCCTTGACAAAGGGGTCCGTATCAAGAACAACAAAGTTTACTGGATAGTAGAAATTATCAACTTGAACTAAGACATCTTTAATTATCTCTCTTAGAATTTTCACTGATCTCTATCTGCTAGAGATAGAGTGATTGATATTGGCTTCAATTCACCTAGTCCCAATTGCTTGTAGACAGAGTATGGTAGCAAATTCACACTTGCTCCCAAGTCTAACAAAGCTTTTTCCACTACATTTCCCCCAATCATGACTGAAATGGTAGGACATCCTGGATCTTTGTACTTCAAAGGATACTTGCATTGTATGATGGCACTTACTTGCTCAGTCAAGAAGGCTTTCTTATTCACATTCAACCCTCTTTTGATAGTACACAAGTCATTTAGGAATTTTGCATATGTTGGAACTTGTTTAATCATATTCAGCAATGGAATATTGACTTTCACTTGTCTCAATACTTCAAGGATTTCTAATGCATTTCTAATCCCCCTTTTCCCATGCAAAGCTTGAGGAAAAGGTGGAGAGATGTGTTTCTTCAACATTTCTTCCTTAATAAGCTCTTTATCCGGATTTACATTCACTGTTGAATCATGGTCCTCTTTCCTTTCACTGATATCTTTCTTCTTTCCTTTGATTTCCTCCCTTTTCTTTGTCTCTTTTTCTTCTTCCTTTTCAACATGTGGCTTGGGTGTTGGCGACTCAACCTTTTTACCACTCCTTAGAGTGATCAAGGCTTTGACATCTCTTACCTCTGAAGATTCTCCCTCATGAGTTTCCACTTCATGGATACCCTTGGGATTTTGGTGAGGTTGAGAAGGAAATCTTCCCTTTTCTTGCACTGTGTTCAAATTAGTGAGCCTTGAGATTGAGTATTGAAGATTATCTATCTTTTGAGATAAGTCATTTTGCATCCCATCCATCCTTTTATTCAATGTATTCTCTACACTGTCAATTTTTTGACTGAGTTGAACATTGATGGATTTTTGGTCTCCAACAAAATCTCCCACAACCTTGCTGAGATTCACTATTGCTTGTTCAAGACTTGAAGCTTGTTGAGATGGTTGAGCCAGCTGTTGGTACTGAGGTGCTCTTGGCTTCCATGAAAAATTTGGATGGTTCCTCCAACTTGAGTTGTAAGTGTTTCCATATGAAGCATTACTATTGGGCTTGAATTGTCCAATGACATTTGCTTGATCTCCAAACATCTCTCTAGCAACTGGAATTGTAGGGCACTCCTCCACCAAGTGTTCATAAGATTGACAAATAGGACATGACTTTACTTGCACTAGTGTTTCAGCAACAGCTTGCACTTCATGCATCTTTTTCAATTCTAGCTCCTCAAATCTTCTTGCTATAGCTGCAAACTTTGCCTTCATATCAACATATTCATTCAAGGTGTACATCCCAACCTTAGCATTGAAAGCATTCGGTTGAGCCTTCATCTTCCCCACTTCTCCTTTGTTCGGTTCATCCCATCCCCTTGAAACTTTAGCTACATAACTCAAGAAATCCATAGCTTCCACCGGATTCTTACTCATGAAATCTCCTCCACACATTGTCTCGAGGAGTTGCTTCATTGAGGAAGACATCCCATCATAGAAATAACTCACCAACAACCATGTATCAAAACCATGGTGGGGACAAGCATTGATGGCTTCCATGTATCTTTCCCAACACTCGTAGAATTTCTCATTCTCTTTAGCTGAGAAGTTTGAAATTTGCCTTTTCAAGCCATTTGTTCTGTGAGTAAGAAAGAACTTCTTGAGGAATTCAGCTTGTAAATCAGTCCAAGTACGGATACTCCTTGGCCTTAAAGAATTAAGCCAAATCTTGGCCTTATCCTTTAAAGTAAAAGGAAATAGCTTAAGCCTCATCAAGTCGATTGAAGCTCCTCCTTCTTGGAATGTATTACAAACATCTTCAAATTCCTTGATATGTGCATAGGGATTCTCACTTTCCATTCCATGGAAAGTTGGTAAAAGTGGAACAATATGTGGTCTAATCACTAGCTGCTCTGTAGGGGGCACTATACATGATGGTGCACTCATACGAGGTGGATGCATGCGGTCTCTCATTGATCTGAATTCATTGGGATTGCCCTGGTGACCATGGTGACTATGCTGATCTTCAGGTGTAGTTTCCATGATATTCAAGCTCAATTCCAATTCCTTGTTAGGAGGTGTTTCACGTTTAACAAGCCTTCCTCCACTATCTCATATCCAATTTGGCATACACAACTAGTATCCACTGTAACTAAACCAAAAACAAAAGAAAACAAAACAACAAAAAGACTTAGATTAATTAAAACTAACTTAAAAGATATGTTAGAATATGAACAAGTAAAAGAAAAAATTAAAAGAGTTAGTAAAATGAAAGAAAAATCACCAAACTTGTGATGAAAATCACAAGTAATATGAAAAAATATCACTGTGAAGTTGGCACCTTCCCTGGCAACGACGCCATTTGATTCATGCCCAGCTGGTGTACCTTGAGTTTGGTCCTCAAACGGGTGTAATCAACAAAATTTATAACCTATATCACCATGCACTAGGATAGCCTTAGCTAATATAGCATAGTGGCTCTAGGATCGTTCACTGGGAAGGGTTTTCAACTTACAACTGATACCAATTCAAAGTTGAATTAGTGCTTTTTCATTTCAAGGTTAGCTTAAGAAGAAAACATAAACTTTGGTTGAAAAAGGATTTGTTTTAAGCTAACTAAAAAGAAAGTAATGGGAATTACTTATGAAGAAGAGCGTTCCTTGGAGTTTTAGGTTCACTGGGGAAGCTCCTCATGCAAAAACAGAGCTCTGGTCACTTGAATCTTTTCCTTGTATTAGAGAATTAACATATAGTTAATTCTCTAACCGGTGTTGTACAAATGTTTCCCTTTAATGGATTTCAGCACTAATTTCCTCTCACTAATGCAACTTGCAATGGCTCGTGCCTCTCACCTAGCATTTGCCATTCAAGGTGATCATTAACCTTGGACTTCCCTTCTCAAGCTCGTAAGAGATAACTAATGGATGTCTCCTTAGAGTCCAAAAGCTTACCAAGTGTTGGCAATTCTAGAAAATCCTACCTTTAAGTCACCTCCCAAAGGCTCGCAAGAGATAAACTAGTGCATCTCCATGGATAGAGATCACTTGCCTTACCAAGTGTTGGCCCAGGTGAATTGAAGGCGTTTTAAGTTAATTAAAAACATAAAAATCATTAACGGGTCACACTTTCTCTTCATTAAAAGCTGAAACAACAAAACTTCCAATTCTTGCATTCAAAGCCTTACCCGGCTACCTTAGCTCCAAGGAACTAAAAGCCTAGCCACTCATTCTCTGAGGAAACATCCTCAGATCTTGTTTGGCTAGTAAGAAAAAATAAATACAATACAATCAAATTGAGTAGGTAAGGTAGAGCAAAGCTCTGTATTTTACTTCCTTCCAAAAACTATACAAAAGATTGTCTTTGAGAACAAGCTCTCGAGATATCACTGTAATGGAAATTACAAACAATATGTATGAGGCTATTTACCCTTTGTTCTTACTTAATGACTAAGGAATCTTATAATTGGTGGATTACAAGGAGAGAATGGGGATTTAGACATCAAATATTTGAAGCAAAAAATCTAAAAATGTCGGTCGCAAATATCGGGAAGCACTCAGGAGAATTTCGCAGGTGTGCAAGATGGCTGCAAAATTTTGCAACCTGAAGGACACCATTTCGTAGCCAAAGGCTGATTTCACAACCCTCCTCTTGTGATTTCGCAGCCAAGGGCTAATTTCGTAGCCTGCAAAATTGGCCTTCAGCTTGGTGTGATCGGCTTCCAATGGCTCTAACTTCTTCATTTCAACTTCGAATCGTGTAACGTTTAAAGCATTGGATTGCTGACTTCCCGAGCTTCGAAACGAAATATAGTATGCATAAATTGAGCTCCAAGAAGTGCTCCAAAAGTGTCCAATAGTGGCTGTCCTTTTGAATTCTTCATGTTAGATTTCTCTCTTTGCTTTCCTTCCTTGCATTCATGATTTGCTTATGGCAAAGGACTAGTATAGCAACTAGGGCATCTAGTCTGAACTAATGACTCGAGAATAGCTCCATGGGATGTATAAGAGATCTGACATGTACTCCACTGAAATGATGATATGGGAGTCTATGCACCTAGGATAACTCCATCACAAAATCATGACAATATCAGAAAGTATGAGTTTGACTGAATGACTCAAGAAAGGCTCCACTAGGGAATCATTGTAAAATAAAAACAGATCATCAACTCGACATGTATCTCGTAAATATGGATGATAATGCAAATCAATTGAGATCTACAAATCTCAACCAAAACATAAATATGCCCTAGTATGGCATCGGATGTGTGGTAGGTCAAAAAATCAGATGGCCTCAAATCATCCATCGCTAAGTGCGTAATTCCAGCCATCCATATCTGTAGCTAAATCCAATCAACAAATCAAAGAAGTGTCTCTTAAAAGAAGAAACGTGATGATATTCCAATGCCGAAAAATGTGAGCCTGACAGGATGGCCTAAGAGAGGCTCCCCTAGGAGATCATGATAAGATAACAAACAGGTCATCGTCCATCAGATATGTGGTAGGTTAAAAAAAAATCAGATAGCACCAAATCATCCATCACCAAGTGTGTAATCCTAGCCATCCATGTCCATAATTGAATCGGAACAACAAATCAAAGAAGTGTCTCCCAGAATAAGAAATGTGATGATTATCTAAATGCCAAAAAGTGTGAGCCTAATTGGATGGCCCAAGAAAGGCTTCCCTGGGAGATCATGATAATATAACAAACAGATCATCGTCTCAGTGTGTATCTCATGAGTGATGGGGATCATGTGACTCCATGAAGATCTACAAATCTCAACTTAAAGGGAAATATGCCCCAGTATGGCATCATATGTATGGTAGATTGAAAAATCGAACAACCTCAAATCATCCATCATCAAATGCGTGATCCCAATCATCTAAATCCATAGCTAAATCGAACCCACATATCAAAAGGCGTCTCTCAAAAGAAGAAGCATGAGGACATCTAAATATCAAAAGTGTGGGCCTAACTGAATGGCCCAAGAGAGGCTCCACCAGGGGATCATGATAAGATAACAAACAGGTCATCGTCTCAGTGTGTATCTCGTAAGTGGAGATGATCATGCAACTCCATGAAGATATATAAATCTCAACCGAAAGGGAAATATGACCAAGTATGGCATCAAATGGTAGATTAAAAAATTAGACAATATCAGATCATCCATCGTCAAATGTGTAATCCCAGTCATCCATATCCACAACTGAATTTGGTCAAACGGATCAAGGAGGCATATCCTAGAAGGAAAAGCATGAAGAGATCCAAATGCTGAAAAGTGCAGGTCTGACTAAATGGCTCAAGAGAGGCTTTCCTAGGAGATCATGATAAGATAACAAACAGGTCATCGTCTCGGCGTGTATCTCGTAAGTGGGGATGATCATGCAAATCAATGAAGATCTACAAATCTCAACCAAAACGAAAATATGCCCCAGTATGGCATTAGATGTATGGTAGATCAAAAAATCGAACAATATCGGATCATCCATCATCGAATGTGCAATCCCAGTCATCCATATCCACAACTGAATTGGGTTTAAACATCAAAGAGGTGTCTCCTAGAAGAAAAAGCATGATGATATTTAAATATCAACCGAATCTCAAATACATGTCCAAGTAGGGGCTATCGAAGATGACATCTGATCCCATGGCCTTAGGGTGGTCTTAAGACATGGGACGTAACATAGGCTAGGGTGATAAGGTAATAGAAATGAAAGGAAACTAGGCCCAAATACCTAATGATAAAAAACCCATGCGCTCATGTAAAAAATGCAACATGTATAGAAAAACCAGTGATCCATGGACCTGAGGGAGCCCAATGTGAATATAATATCAATAAAGAGACAATAAGGCAAATCAACCTGATAATGAGATATGTAGGAATGATGAAAGGGAAATATCAAATCTGGAATAGGTCAACATAAGAAAAGAACAGGGGGGTGAAGTGAATGAGATGAATCATAAACAATGACGAGGATAATAGCGAAATAATGAATATATAAAGAAAAGTGATGATCAACTCAAATCAAATAGGGGGTGAAGTCATATTAATATTTAATGTAATGATGGAAAGGACAATGACCCAGAGTCCCTAGGAGAATGCCACTCATCTCACTCTCAAAGAGATATAACAAAGTGAATACAAAGAAAAAAGGATCCCAGAAAGCTCACATACGAACTCTCAATAACAAACATACTCGATAAAATGAAACTTCCACTTTTGTATCTGAAACCTTGCCTAGCTTCCTTCACTTCAAGAAACAAAAAGCCTAGCCACTCATCATCTGGGAAAACATCTTCAGAGTTTGATTTGCTATAAATAAAAATAAAAGAGAAAACAAAATCAGAAGGTAAGGTAGAGCAAAGCTCTATGTATTACTTTCTGAAAAATTATACAAAGTTTGTCTTTGAGAAAAACTCTCCGAGATCCTTTTAAAAGAAAATTACAATAGATATTATATAGAGATGCTATTCATCCCTCTTGCTAACTTCCCAACTAAGAAAACTTGTCTTTGGTGGGTTACAAGGAGAAAATAGGGATTTACACACAAATATTTGAAGATAAATATCAAACGAGTCGGTGCGCAAATATCTCAGATTACAAGTGGATTTTGCAAGTTGAAATTGTGGTTTCGCAAGTTGCGAAATTGTCCTGCAACTAATCAGCTCTCTATCCTGTAGCAATTCCTTTCCTCTTCCTATTTCGCAAGTTGTGAAAATTTCGCAAGTTGGATTCCACAACTTGCGAAATTGCTGGATAACTGATTTCTTCTGTGATTTTCTTCCTTGCATCCTCATTTGGCTTTGGAAAAGGGTTTATGAAACTCCAAAGCTTAGTTTCTTCATGAATTTGAGCTTCAACTTGCTTTTCCATGAACTATACAAAGATCTCCCTCTTTCTTGGATTGCTTTGGTGATAAAAAAGCTATGAAAAACACCAAAACTTAACACAATTTGATTAGAAACGATTGCAAGGGTCCTTAACATGCCAATTGGATTAAAAGGTAATAACTACTACTCCAAAGTGTTTAAAAGAGTTAATTACAAGCTATAAAATAACACTTTTTGAGTAGTAATCACTCCCCCCAACAGACAAATTACTAGTCCCTTAGCAATGAAGGAGAGAAAAATAAAAATAAACAGTATTATAATTTACAACATCATGCTGATCACTCCAAAAAATTTCAAGTGGCATGACTGATTAAACTCTCACATGGAACATTAAAGATATAAAACCCAAATTTCAACAAGTATCAAATGTCTTGCCTAATCACAATTCATAAAGAGAAGGCATTATGCAAATTTAAGTTTCAAAATAATTTCCACTCCCAAAGGGTCAAGCCTTACTCTTCCACAAAAATCTAAGTGTTACTTATTAGCTTCCGAATATAGTATGTTGAACTAATCTCTCCCCCTAACCTAGTTCTTTTTCAAAACTTAGCAAACTGACAACTTCCAATAGGCTAAGAACACACCTCATTTATTTCACACATTTTTTTTCTTCTTGTAGGAGTATAAAACTTAAAGGTATTCTTTTCTAAATTGTCCATGTAACGGGGGTCCATCGATGATTCCCAACCAATCAAGGTTTAGGGCATCAAGCTTTAAGGATCTTTCAACCACTAACTCCTCGGATTTTACTCCGGACTTTTGAGATTGGAATTCAATACCCAAGCACCTAGAGTATCTTAAACTCCACCTATTCACCCTTGTAATGAGCATTGAGGTCGGTGAATCCCAACCAATCAAGGCTTAGGGCAACAGGTTTTAAAGATTTTCACCATATACCCCTCAGACCTTGCTCGGGTTTCAAGACAAGTATAATATTTTTTTTTTCAAAGGCTCATTGGCCTTTATAAGGTGTCCCAACACTATTAAAATGAGGTCAAAGGTACCAAGTCTAAATTTTTCCTAAGTTCAGGGGGTGAAATAGTTTTTTATCTTATAATCGGAACCTAATGTGCACTGTGTGTGAATAGTTTAAAGTGGAAGAACTAAGGTTAAATTCAATAGAAGTTTCAACAATTCATCAACTTTAATAAGCATAATACAAATTCTAAGTCAAGTAAAAAGACAAAAATTCAATTTCTCCATTTTCATTTTGAAAATTTTTTCCTTAATAACCATGGAGAGTAGAATAAAAACTTTTAAAATTAAGAAAAATTTAAAAATTAAGCAAAAAGCACTAAATTAACAAAATAACTTAGCATTTATTAATAATACTTCCTTCCTCAACTCTCCTCCCAACCAAGCTGAACATTGCCCTCAATGTGGCAAGAGCGATTGAAAATACAGGGAGGAAGTGGTACCTCCTAAGTGACATGGAGTCTGAATTGTATAGGAGAACCCACATGATTCAAAAACGACAAAAAAAAAAAAAGTAGAGGAAATAAATTAATAATATGCCAAGCATACGAAAAAATGATGGATATGAATTACTTTAAGAAAGTACAATATGAACTATGCACAAGTAATACATCCAATCCCAGTATATAAAACATAAAAAAACATGGGATTAAGAGTTCTACTATAATAAGTAAATACAAAAAGTAGACAGATGATCAGGTAGTGGTGGGAGGATCGTGTGGAGACGATGGCTCTTCTGTGGTAATCTGAGTGCTCTGGATCGGAGTCTCGATCTCTATTGTAGTAGCCTCCTCGTGGGGCATAGTCTACTTTACTGGAGCAACCTCCCGAGATGGAGTTGTAGGCTCTGATGGACTAGGCATATCATGCTAAAGTAGTGACAAAATACCCAAATGCTGCTATATCTGCCTAAGGATGGTAGTATGTTAGGTCTGTGTGGCAATAAGCTGATCCTGATGTGCACGTATGACTGCTATCCGCTGGGCAAGAATACTCTGAGTGGTAGTCAATGTCTGCAATGTATGACATAGGCCTCTGAACTCCGAAGAGGATATGGTGATAGTAGACTCAGATGGAGGATGTGTTGATGTAGCTGGTACGAATGGTGGAGTCTTAGGAGTGGTAGGAGGAGCAGAAGATGTAGCCTCAGGCGTGGGCACTGCAGAAGGTGCCGCAGGGGTAGGTGGTATGATCTCTGAAGGTATCTCAACCTGTTGTGCCTGCTGCGGCTGCTCATCCTATGGTAACTCTGGATGTGCTCGCTTAGCTGGGCTCCTGGAGGTGCAACATAAGCCGTCAAATGATTCCATTTGTCGAGAGTGAATAGCTCTCGAAAAATGCATCGACGCTCAAGCTGAGGCTCAGAAGGATAGCCCAAATGCTCTAATATCTTATAGAGCAGCCTAAGAAAAAGTAATGGAATGACATTTGCTCTATGTAGCTTCTTCCTATGGACCTTCTCTTCAAAGTAAAGAAGAGAGGTCATAATCAAATGATGAGGGCCAAAGTAAAAACCCTCTGATATCTTGAATAAGGCCTCTAATATAGCTCCTCTCCTCTGCACCATATGCTGAAGTGGAAATATGTTGGAGCGCAGCACCACATCCAGAAGAAACATCCCAGGTGACAGTTCCTTCCTAAGAAGAAATGAGTGTGTAGAGGTTCCCCTGGACAATATACGAACCATGTTCCTCTGAGAAAAATGAGCCCACTCTCTATAATCTGTTGGACTCATAGGCTCATATGGAATGTGCAGATATGCAGGGCCTCTACAATGTGTCTGGCTCCTAAGATACCATGGCGTCCATTAATAGTGAAGTCGATGACGGTAAGATCCCGGACGTGATGTGTAGTCATAGACTGATAAAAGTCTAATGCTACTCAGGGATAGAAGAAATCCCTAGGAGTCATCAGGTGCTCCAAATGGTATCCCTGCAGTAAGTGGAATGAATCTCTGAGCTCCGACTGGTGTCTGAAAGTTTCCATATCAAAGCATAGCTCGGAGTGGAATGGCGTAGCTTGGCAATCCAAATTTTCCTCTATAGGTGGCTGTGTAACCATAAGTCGCCTGATAATTCCTTTCGGAGTCATCCCAGAAGGAATCTGAGACTTTGTAGTAGGCGGTTGAGGTTGTGGAGTTGCTGATGACTCTCCTAGGCCTGAAACTCTGGCTTTCTTTGCAGGAGGGCGACGAACTGATTTCTTAAAGCGTGAACTGCTTGGCCCAGGTGTAGTGGGTGGTCTCCTCGTCTCGTACCTACGCTGAGGAGGACTAGGTGGCACTCCACCCTCAGGAGGTGGAATGGCAAAGGCCTGTGGAGCCTCAGACATGGAATCCCGTGCAGGTGAAACTCTCGGTCTAGTGTTGCGAGCTGATGGAGACGCGGTTTGGGTTCCTCTCGTCTTGGCCATGGCTGAAATGGAGAGGCTCGTGTTCCACAGGGTATGCAGAGGTGCGCGGAGTGGTCCTCTTCAGATGCACAACTTCTAGGCTTCCAATGGAGGGGATTCTCTAAAATTTTTGGGCTTCACAGCTTGGAGTGGCTGTGCGAAATGAAAAATGAGAGAATTAGGGGTTTAAATAGAAATTTGAACGACGGTTGGTATTTTCGCAAGTTGGACTGAATTCGCAAGTTGATTCGCAAGTTGCCCCATTTCGCAAGTTGATTCGTAGCTGCGAAATTGGATTTTGGACTTGCGAAATGGCACACGTGTGCTTGGGAGGTGTTTCACAGGTTGCGAAAATTTTCGCAAATTGAATAGTGGACTTGCAAAATTTTGCTTTGAGGATTTCGCAAGTTGGTCCCCATTTTCGCAAGTTGAAATATTGCTCTGTTTTTCAGGCTTTTTCTCCTTCTTTGGTTCTTTATGGCTTCCCTCCAATTCCTTTGAAGTTCCTCCTAATTTTGATCATTCAAAAAGTCTAAATTAAATCAAAATAAATTAAATTAAAGCTAGAATTAAAATTAAAACAAATAATAAAACTTTTAAATCAACAAAATTGAAACAAAAACATGGACTTTGATTAGTCTTTAGAAAGACTAAGTCCATCTACCCTTTTTTGTTTAAGATTGGTGTGGCTCAAGGAGACTAACTTCCTCCTTGTCTTGATTGAAAGGCTCCATGAATGGCTTGAGACGGTGGCCATTGACTTTGAAAATGTCCGTGTTGTTGGAATTGAGTAGTTCCACTACTCCATTGAAATACACTTAGTGAATAATGAAAGGGCCTATCCACCTTGATTTAAGCTTTCCTAGAAAGATATGGAACCTAGAGTCATAGAGTAAGACTCTTTGTCCATTTCAAAATTCTTTGTTAGAGATTGACTAATCATGCCACCTCTTCATCCTCTGTTTTGCAATTTTGAAATTGATGTAGGCATCATTTCTCAATTCCTCCATCTCATTAAGGTCTAAGCACCTCTTCATCCTAGCTCTGTTCAAGTCCATGATTACCTTCTTAATTGCCTACCAATCCTTGTATTCAACTTCCATAGGGAGATGACATGCTTTGCCAAAGACTAGCTGATAAGAAGACATGCCAAGAATAGTCTTGTAAGTTGTTCTATATGCCCATAGTGAATCATGGAGCTTAACAAACCAATCTCTTCTGCTCGTGTTCACCACCTTCATCAATATATTCTTGATTTCCCTGTTTGCTAACTTAACTTGCCTAGAAGTTTGAGGGTGGTAAGGTGTAGCTACCTTGTGCTTGACCCCATACTTGGCTAAAAGAGTTTCAAAAGGCTTGTTGCAAAAATGAGTACCTCTATCACTGATTATAGCCTTGGGCACCCCAAATCTTGAGAAGATGTTCTCTTTGAGAAACTTGAGAACAACTCTATGGTCATTGTGTTTACACGGGATTGCCTCAACCCATTTAGAAACATAGTCTACCCCCACCAAAATGTAAGAGCTACCAAAAGACATAGGAAAAGGTCCCATGAAGTCAATACCCCAAACATCGAAGAGATCAACTATTACAATGGGGTTCATAGGCATTTGATTTCTATGTGTTAACTTCCCAAGCCTTTGGCATCTATCACAGCTCCTACACATGGTGTGAGCATCTTTGAAAAGTGATGGCCAATTGAAATCTGATTGCAACACCTTCATGGCTGTTTTTTGAGAGGCAAAGTGGCCTCCACATGCGCTTTCGTGGCAATGATTGAGGATTCCTTGTTGCTCTTGTTCAAGGACACACTTCCTTATTATTTGATTTGCACAATACTTGAAAAGAAAAGGTTCTTCCCAATAGTAGGCATGAATTTTTGCAAAGAAGTGCTTTCTATCTTGTGCTTTCCACTCACTTGGAACTTCACCAGTAACTAGATAGTTAGCAATATGAGCATACCAAGGAGCATCCACTATCAATAGGAGTGACTCCTCAGGAAAATCATCATTAATAGGTAAACCATGGGAATTATGTGGTATAGCTAACCTACTCAATCGCAGTTGATGGACAAGACGCTAAAACTCGGCCTCCTGAGAAGTGCTGAATGCCCTAATGATCCCATCCAAATGCGTTTGTAGCTTTGACGCCCTCACAAAGTAGTCCACCAAGCTCATGGTGTATAGGTGATCAGGATAGTCAAAGGGGGTGTGAGTCAATCGGGCCCTCGCCCTCTCCTTGTGCAATCGCGCCATATATCGATAATCGGCCTAAGTAGGGATGAAACTGAGCCCAAAAGGAGTATCATGATCAACTGTGACAATGAACTCTCCAGAGCCATGCTGACGATGTCCTAGACCCAAGCCAAGTAAGAAAGACATAGACCTCATCATGTCTAAAACCACCGTACTACCATGCTCATCAAAGGGAGGCACCATGTGATCTCTATAGAACTGCTCAACCTCCACAGTCTATATCTCATCAAAGGTGAAGCTAATCAGAATTAGGTCGCCGCCGCCATGACTAATCTCCAATACTGGCTCGGAAGTAGAATAAGAGTCTCTAGTAGACTGTATAGTAATGACTTTGTCCTCATGTATGAACTTCACTTTCTGATGAAGGGAAGATGGTATAACTCCAACTTTATGAATCCAAGGCCAACCCAATAACAGGTTAAAGGACATGGGAATCCTTAAAACTTGAAATAAAATAGAAAATGTGACCGAGCTTATCTGCAAGTCCAACGTCAATGTACCCAAAACCTCTCTGCGTGTATTGTCATAGGCTTGAACCGTTTAAGAAGATGGCTCAAAGTTTGAAGGTTCGAAGTCAAGAGCGACTGCTGTAGCTAGTGGGCAAACATTTAGGGCAGAGCCATTCTCTAAAAGGACAGATGGAACTTGATGCCCAGAACAACCAACAAAAATGTAGAGATGTAGAGTATGGTCAGAACCTTTATGAGGTAGATCATCAACAGAGAAGACAATGCATGTGGCCTTGTCAGATGTCAACATGTGGATCAATCCCTTAGGAGAAGTAAATGTCTCAACTCGTATCTAACTAAATGCTCTAACCAGTGCCTCCCGGTGGGAGGTAGATGATGCCAAAAGACTCCAAATGGAGATACGGGCCTGAGTGCTCTAGAGCTACCTCAAAATCTTGTCGTCCTCTCGTCTAGTCTCCTCTCGAGTGGCATTGCTCTCTACAGGTCTAGAAAATGTAGGAGGTTGTTGTCGTACCACTCTCCCCCTATGGATGACATACTGAACATCCTATGCAACCATCTCATCAGAATCTCGACTCAATATAAACGGAGACTGAATGCTATAACATGGGTGAATCAACGACCCAACCGTGGTCAACTACAATGGTGGCATGTTAGGGACCAGTCTAAATGGTGCAGATGCCTGTGAGTCTAAGATCACTCCATCAACCTCATAACTCTCATTCACTACTATAGGCTCCGGCTTCTAATCATCCTAACTCAACATGAGAATGTAATCACTAAACTCAGTGAAATCCATGGAGTGTATGTCAACGGTCGAAAGGGGAACCGTGTGTGTAGTATGAGTCGGTAATGGGTTAATGGTTACACTCAGCTGACCCAAGTGAAACACGCCTTGATCAATCAAATCTTGAATGGCGTGCCTCAAAGCAGTACAATGGTCAATCTCATGTCCTAGCCCTTGATGGTATGCACAATGTAAATCCATCCTAAATTGTGGTGGGATGAGCTGAGGTAATGGCCTAGGAGCAAGAGTTGTCAATAACCCAGCCTCTGTGAGTTTCCAAAGAGCCTGGCTCATCGACATACCCAACTGTGAAAATTGTCTCTATGTTCTCAAAGCAAAAGGAGTGGAAGTCTGTGGAGCTCTAGGTCTGGGATAGGAAGCTGGGTGTCTCACTACAAACTGTGTTGCGTAGCATGGATGTACTGGAGTAGGATAGGAAACTGAAGGTCTCTCTGTCTCCTGTGCAGCATAATAAGGTAGTGCTAGTGCGAAAGACAAGTAAGCCTGATCATGCGGCTGATGAGGTGCTCGTGGCCTATACTACACACGAGGTGGTGATGGGTAGTGGAATCCAGAAGTCTGCTCAATTGTTTGATAGCGTTTAGGAGGCCTCAACCCTGCTAAACTGATAGCACCCACATCTCCTGGCCTCTGTCTTCTTAAAGGCCTTTTCCTCTTAAAGTTAATATGGGAAGACTCGGAGCATAATCCTCTAGCTATGCCCTCCTCTATACTGTATAAGGCTTGTACCAAAGATCTAAAATCCATATGAGGGAATCCTATCAAGTGCCTAGCAAATCGAGGTTGCAAGCTTCTCATGATCATATTTATCTGATCCATCTCAGATGGCCTATCAATAACCTGTGAAATCTTCTCCCTCTAGCGAGAAATAAATAAGGTAACTGACTCCTCTGGCCTCTACCTCAAAGCCTCCAACTCTCTCCTTGAAACATCACTGACAGTGTTAAATGCAAATTGTCTAAAAAATTCCTGGGCCAAATCATCCCAAGTTTAGCGGTGTGATACATCCAATGAAGCAAACCAACATTATGCCGCACCACTCAGAGACATAGGGAAAAACATAACCATATGGGCCTCATCCAGTCCATGGGCCCTCATAATCGTACTATAAAGCCTTAAATGGATGCGAGGACAGCCAATGACCCTATATCTCTCAATCTCAGTCATCCTAAACTTGGCCGGTAAACTGGCCACTAGTGCTCTATCAAAATCCTCCCAAGTAATAGATCCGTCTGAAATCCTCAACTGCCTCAACCTCTACTCAAGTCTATCTATACGAACATGTGGGTCCTCTGAGATCGGGGTAAGCACTGTGACAGGAGGCGGGGCAACCTTAGTCTGACTATGCAGAGTGAAAGGTACAACTTATGGTGCTGACTGACTGGGTGGTGGTACTATAGAGTCATACTGTGTGCTATCTTGAGGCGGAACCTGCTGGGCTTGTTGCCCATCTATCTTTTGGCAGAGGTTAGCTATAGCTTCCTGAATCAAAGCCATGGCCGAAGCAAATTGATTGACGGTAACCACCTGTAAATCCATATCCCTCTGATATGATCTCTGGTCTGACTGGTCTGATGCTTTAATCAATCTACCCTTAACTTTGATCCAAGAAGATGAACCCAAATCGAGTGTGTCAATACTCCTACAATAGTGGAAATACTAGATAAGATACCGTGTAAGGGAAACTCCATAAGGAATGTCTATCAAATATGCCGAAAGGTAACCCGGAAGTAATCAAATTGATATCCAATTCTGAGCAAATATATGAGAGACTACTACAAAGGTAACTAAACCTATCACTACTGAACCGACTCTAAAGGCCCACAAATGCACCCACGTGTTAGGAAAGGAAATCCTGATTGAAAGATCTAAGGCTCAACCTACAAGGTCAAGGTGGCTCTAAAAAGAAGAGGAGTGGACTTTAAAGGATCCCTAGCAGAAGCGATCATACCCTTTGGCAGTACGCAACCCTCTGCACGCTTCCAAAGAGACAGGGCGCTTCCATACAAGGTGGTCATCACCTCCACACATGCACTACCTCGACATCCTAAGGGGGTTTCCTATAGTGAAATCTCTCATAACTCTCAACACTTAGTAGTCAACTAAAGTGCACAGTGAGTGGTGTGGGTGCATCCAAAAATCCTATGAAGTTAAAGAAGAAAGTGAAACACACTAGTCACACAAAATATCTATGAAACCTAGCTCTTGGCTATACAGGTCTTTAAAGATCAGACTCCAATCAGCGTCAGTATGTTCATCTCCTCCAGAATGCTCCCAAACATCGATATAGCCCGTTGCTAGACCTTACTCCTAACCAACTGGCTCGGTTAAAGAAACAAGCACACACAAGGCCTCACACTTGTTAATGTAAGAACCGAAATGAAGAAAATGACCGAAACCATATGATTGGAGGTAAGGGGATTGTTATGCGACCCACATGGACAAGCAACATGCAAACACATAGGAGAAGAACAGTCATGTAACAGGCAGTCATGCAACAAGCAGTCAAGTAGAACGCAGGTATATCATCCATGTCTACATACAAGCTAAATAAGAATATAAAAATCAAAATGAATAGCAATAAAGATAGCATGCTCAAAGATGATCAAGATAATATCCAAGCAAATGAGTCAATCACTAAGACAAACAAGATATACAACAGTATGAACATACATGTCAAAGTGGGTAGGATAATTATGGTAAGAGCAAAATCAATATGCTAAGACAATCAAGAGAATCAATCAATATCATTTGCATCATCTTAAGTTCAAGTTTGACTCTCTAAATTTCTCCAGCGAAGTCGCCATTTTGTGGATCCCGTATTTTGACTCGATGTGTTCTCACACGATGGCGAAACTCACTTTTTTACTTATTTGGTGAAAATTCGATTTTTTTTTAGGAAAGACTTGGAGTCGCCACTTATTTTTGTTTTATTTTTAAAGGAAAAAAAATAAGAAAGAAAACCCTAAGTGTGACTCCTTATTTGGAAAAGATGGTCTATGAAAAACCAAATCTGGGCTCGGGGGTCAGGTTACTTATTGGGAAGGTACGATAAAGGCTGTAACACCCTTCTAAGTCCCTAAATATGGGTCTCTACTAATGAGATGAAACAAATATGACAATTGGTAAGGAAATCAATAGATACCAAAATGAAATAATCAAATAATAAAGCGAATCATGCATAAGAATAAGCGAAGTGGGAATGAGATCGTACCTTAGCAGCAATTAATAGTGCGCTATCATGGAAACAGGGTTAGCTCAAGTATAAAATCATCACATGCATTTCAAAGAGCAAGGCAAAGATCAAACAATATTCATTAAGCATAACAGCTAACAATCAGAAGAGAAAACTCATATGTAGGGCCCCCACCAAAACCCAATTGAT
The DNA here is from genome assembly GCA_030345155.1 of Vitis x doaniana. NCBI lineage: Eukaryota > Viridiplantae > Streptophyta > Magnoliopsida > Vitales > Vitaceae > Vitis > Vitis x doaniana. The sequence continues at coordinate 10,413,292 of CP128323.1, forward strand.
TTTGCATGAATTAATCTCATGGATTCCATTGTTTCCGGAGTTATGAAAATTCATTCATGCTTATTAAAAATCAAGGAAAACGAAAAATTATTTTAAAATTAAAGAAAATTTGAGAAAAGTGTTTACCTTAAAGGAAATGTAGCAAGTTTATTTAAAAACGGGATTTTTAGTGACTTAAAACCCTAATGAATGATGAAAAGTGGTAGAATTAAAAAATATTTGAAAACCAGAGTGAAATTAAAATTATTTGAAAGAAAACTAGAGTTTTGAAATTTATTTGAAAATTGAGATCTCGAAAATTATTTGAAAATTGGAGTTTTGAAAATTAATTGAGAATTGGAGTTTTGAAAATTAAATTATGAAAATTGGAATCTTGGAAATTATTTGAAGATATAATTTTAAAAATAAACAATAATTTAAAAAAAAACAAACGTGAAAATTGAAATTTTGGAAATTGGAAATTAAATTCGGAAATTGGAAATTTGAAAACCATTTGAGAATTGGAGTTTTGAAGATGAAATTATGAATTGGAGTTTTGGAAATTAAATTTGAAAGAAATTGGAGTTTTGAAAATTAATTGAGAACTGGAGTTTTGAAAATTAAATTATGAAAATTGGAATCTTGGAAATTATTTGAAGATGGAACTTTAAAAATAAATAAATAAATAAAATAATAATAATAATAATAATAATAATAATAACAATAATAAACAAATGTGAAAATTGGAATTTTGGAAATTGGAAATTAAATTCGGATATTGGAATTTTGAAGAATTATTTAAAGATGGAATTTTTAAAAAATAAATAAATAAGTAAATAAATAGAATAATAATAACAATAACGAAAATATAATGATTAAATAAATAAATGTGAAAATTGGAATTTGGAAATTAAATTTGGAAATCGGAATTTTGAAAAATTATTTGAGAATGGAATTTTTTGCGATCATTTGAAAATTGGAATAGAAATGAGATTATTCGAGAAACCGGGATTTTAAGAATCATTTAAAAAGAATTTACAGAAATCAAACTTTGACACCAAACTTTGACACATGAAAAAGAAAATTAAAAATAAAAATAAAAATTTCCACCATGAGGCCATAACTGGACCCATGTCACTGCCACTTATTTATCCAGAAAACTTGAAATGCCCCTGCCACTTATGAGAATTCCCATGCCACCATTGACTTGTCATCCATCATTTATTTAAACGTTTTCATGTCATTAGTGAATTGCCACTTCTGGAAGAGGAATAATGAAGCCCCACTTCTCTACGAAAAGCATCAACTTGTAGCCCATGTACACTCGGCAGCACATAAGTCACCATGCAGGGCCTCAAATGTGGGAGTTCATCTCGACATTGAATTGGAAGTTGGGGATCACGTTCGGGAGACTGGTTATGTTGACATTAGCGCGACGTGTGGCAGCGACGACAATGCCTACAAGGCTAGTGTTGGACCCGAGTTCGAGGATGTGGAGAGGGTGATGATCTTAACCGTTGGATAAGGCGGAGAGGATGGGAGAGAGTGGGCTGTTGGTGGGGTGAGAACGGAGTTGATCGAGGAGTGTGACAAAGGTGGTGGTTGCAGGCCATAGCTGGAATGAGAGACCTTGAGAAAGGACCACTCCCAATAGGTATGTAAGATGAGGATTTGAAGGGTGGTTGGTGAGTGTGATGAGGTTTCTTAGAATTAAAACAATCATGACTCCTCCAGCTGCTTCTAATCCAAGAGAGAGAGGGGTGATATCCAACAACAAGTCTTGAACTTTCTCATTGTCCTCACTACTCAAAATGGCAGCTTGTACTTTGGTAAAAATTTCAGTAGGTGGGACCCAGTTCCAAATCGTTTTTCCAAAATATCCAGCCGCACCAATACCTTCCTAACCTTGAAAGTGAACAAACAATCCTTCCTTCGAACCATGAGTTGAATAGATACATGATAAAGACCTTAGGAGACGTTTGTTGATATTCAAACCAAGAACAAAGTCGTGCACAGTCTAATATTCTCAAGAGAAGCGGGTACCAAAAACAGAGAGTGAACAACAAAAATCTAGCAAGGATGGAGGAGATAAAGTAAAGCTACAAGTCATTGAATAAAACCCTGTTTCATGCCTTGATCAACAGGCCTGAATAGGTGGTTGAAACCAACTGGACTTTAAACGAAAATCAAAAGCATGGCTAGTAAAACTAGAACAAAGCTCAAATCAATCTAAAAAAAAAAAAAAATCAAATGAAAATGAAACATGAACATTGTATAGTTCAACCCAAACAATCCAAAAATCAATAAAATGACAAAATGCATGACGTGACACACTTACCCAAAATTAACAGCAAGTAAGTAAGCCTATGATGGCTATGTCAAAGCATCCAACAAGCTTCAACAGTAGCAAATGAAAGAAATGCAGAAGGGAGTGGATATTTTACAATGAAGAACTTACCTCCCAAAAGATGCAGGCAAATGAATCCCCCTTCATTACTCTCTGTTTCGATCTCTTTCTCTCTCTAGAACTTCCTCTTGCTCACCTTTTGAAGAACCCAGAGAAGAAGAAAAAAAATCCTCCCCTCCCGTTCCTCTATTTTTTCTTTTCATGCAAGCCTCTACCAACTCCCTTCTCCTACTCAGACCATCATTTTCTCTTTCTCGTTTCAACCATCCCCTCTCTAGCTACTCCTCTGCTCCACTGCTTCAACCACCGCCATTGCTTGGTCACATCCAAAGCTACACGTCTCATGCATGAAGCTTCATGAAAGTCGGTCCCCCACTCGTCCAAGGTGCTGCCAGCTTCTCCAGGTGGTAAGAAAATATCCTTCTAATGCTATTAATAAAAGCAATAAAAAAACTAATAACACTTGGCTTGCAAAAGGGGTCTATATATCTATATATATATATATATATATATATATATATATATATATATATATATATATATATATTACAATTTTTCCAAATTCATGTGGTATAATTTTAGTGAAAATTTATTAAAAACTCGAAAAATAAATATTTGATATAGTTAATAATCTTGTTTTCCAGGCAATAAAATCTTCTTGTCCAACTCACATTAATGTATTAAATTAATAATCTCACTAAATATATAAGATAATAGTTTTTTAGAAATTCTTAAGAGTCCAACAAAATATATATTAATAACTAATGAAATATGTGAAAAAAAGAAAAAAAAAAAACAAAAGAATTCATAATACAAACTTTCTCAAAATATACATTGAAATTTATTTCTTTTCTTTGCACCTAAGCTAACTCAATTTTATCTTTAATTTTTTTGTAATATATATACCCTAAATTAATAAATTATTGATTTATTGATAAATTAATAATTTCTTTTTATCCAAGAATAATAATATTTTATTTTATAGGGTTTTCCTTGGTCATCGACGCTGAGGGGGTTCAACCCGCTTACCATCCGGGCAAACTCACCCTTGTTATATAATATGCATTAAATATATATATATAGTTAAACTCATTATATAAAGAAAATATTAAAAGAATATTTTAAAGAGCAAATTAATTATAATTATTTTATAATTAAATGCAAAATTTTCTTTTAATTGATTACCAAAAATATAAAAATTATATAATTTTCTTCATAATGTTTTTAATATCATTAATAATTAATTAAATATTAAAAAATTATATGTATATCATAATTTATTTTATATTGTTTAATACGATTGAATTAAATGGATCATAATTTTAATATTAATATATATTTTAAAATTAGACATATTACAATTAAATATCATAATATTAGATGTAATTTAATAATAAATGTACACTTATAAAATTCATATTTTTATCGGTACATACGATATTATTATCAAATATGATAAATCATATTATATATATATATCAAATTATTTAATAAAATAACTTAAAAATATCAATATACTTCTAATTGCATTTTTATAAAGTTTTTCTTATATTTTTATAAATTTTGATCAATTTTAGGCTTATCATATTTTTTTCCAAAATATCCACCAATATATCTTTGATATATTCGTAAAATCGAAATATCAATATATCTGTGATTACCGATATTTTCATCTTTCTATGGAATCACACTTTCATCTTGAGTGAAAGAAGGAGCCTTCCTTGACCGATTCACTCCAGCAAATGAATTGCATGGAAACGAGATAAATGTCTTTGATGCAAAGTAAGGTAAAAAAAAAAATAGAGCTAGAGTTAGAATTTTAGGTGTCTGCTCAGAAGAAGAAATGTGAATCCCAGGTTTTGAACTTCAAAACTGAAGAAAAGAAAGGACAATTTATTCAAAACTTCTTGAGGCCGCCCACCATAATTGACAAAATGAAACCGTATGGAAAACGGAGGTAAGTCAGGTCAAGTGGGCCCACCTAACCTACCACATTAAATTGTTTGGAAGGTGGAAAAATGGAACTATTTAGTGCACCATTTTTCTTTTTGAAAAGATAGAAAGCAATACGTTTGTTTTCAAACTAAAATTGCCTGGAAAGTGATTTCCCATTTGCCCGGAAATTGCCTTCAAACTGGGAACTTAGCTGGATTTAAAAGCAACAAACCTGGTTGTCAGTTGATCAGCAACTACTGTGAAAACAATTAATGGCTGAAAGTATTGTCACCGTTTTTCTACAGAAGTTAACTGACCTGCTTTCCCAGGAAGCATTTCTACTCAGCAGAGTGGAAGAGCAGGTGAAGCTGTCGAGTAGCGAGCTCGAATGGATGCGCCTTTTTCTTAAAGACGCGGATGCGAAGCGCAGATATGATCCAAGAACCAAGCTCTGGGTGAGTCAGATCAGGGACGTAACCTATGACGCCGAAGATGTCATCGACAGGTTCATGTTCGAGATGAATCACCAACAGCAAGGAAGTCTCAAATGCCTCAAGTTCCTTAAGTTACGATTTGTTCACAAGCTCGAGTCTCGAATCAGAGAGATCAATATCAAGATTGAGAAGATCATGGCTAACAAATCAAGGTACGGTGTCGAAACCTTACCAGCTGCAAGCTCGTCCAACGAAGTTGTGCCACATAAAGAGAAGAGGGCTCCGATTGTTGAAGTCAACGTGGTGGGAATTCAAGAGGATGCAAAAAGCGTTAAGCAAAATCTGCTTAATGGAGAGATGCGGAGAGCTGTGGTGTCCATCGTGGGCATGGGTGGCTTGGGAAAGACTACCCTGGCTAAGAAAGTCTATAATGATAATGATGTCCGGCAATGCTTTGATTGTCATTCTTGGATTTATGTCTCTCAAGAGTATACAATCAGGGAGCTTTTGCTAGGCGTTGCTGTTTGTGTTAGGATTCTCTCCGAAGAGGAAAGGAGTAAAATGAACGAGAGCGATTTGGGGAATAGTCTTCGTGATTACCTGACTACCAAGAAGTACTTGATAGTTATGGATGATATGTGGAGAAATGAAGCTTGGGATAGGTTGGGCTTGTATTTTCCTGACTCGGTGAATGGCAGCAGAGTGTTGATCACCTCACGCAATAAAGAGATTGGTCTTTATGCTGATCCACAAACCATTCCCCATGAACTTTCTTTTCTGACTGAAGAAGAGAGTTGGGAGCTCTTTCTCAAGAAAATTTTTCTGGCTGGGAGTGCAAATGCTGTTTGCCCCAGAGAATTGGAAGAGTTGGGAAAGAAAATTGTAGCAAATTGTGGGGGTTTGCCCCTTGCAATTGTGGTCTTGGGAGGCCTTCTATCAAGAAAAGAAAAGACACGGCTCTCCTGGCAAAAAGTACTGGACAGCCTAACTTGGCACCTAAATCAAGGTCCAGACTCATGTTTGGGGGTCCTTGCTTTAAGCTACAATGATATGCCGTATTACTTGAAGTCCTGTTTCCTTTACTGTGGTCTTTTCCCAGAAGACTCAGAAATCAGGACAGATAAGTTGATCCGCTTGTGGGTTGCAGAAGGGTTTATACAAAGAAGAGGAGAAGAAATAGCGGAAGACGTCGCGGAAGATCACTTACAGGAATTGGTACATAGAAGCATGATTCAAGTGGCTGACAGGAGTTTCGATGGAAGAGTGATGTCCTGTCGCATGCACGATCTGCTTCGAGACCTTGCCATTTCTGAGGCCAAAGATACAAATTTTTTTGAGGGATATGAAAGCATTGATTCTACATCCCCTGTTAGTGTTCGTCGACTAACCATTCATCAAGGTAAGAAGACTAATTCTAAACACTTGCATACTTCACGTAGTCTCCGATCTTTCATTTGTTTTTCTGTATGCTTCCAAGAAAACATTTTGAGATCTTTACACAGGCGTGTCAAATTGCTCACTGTACTGGACCTAGAACGCATGCCCATCAATACCTTCCCAGAAGCCATAGGAGAACTTATCCACCTTAAGTACTTGTGCTTAAGGGGAACCCGCATAAAAAGTCTTCCATTGTCCATGGGTCATCTTACTAATCTACAAACCCTAGACTTTCGAGGCACTTTAATTGAAATAATTCCTTCTACCATTTGGAAATTGCACCATTTGAGACATCTATACGGTCATGGTGTGGTTTCAAGCCAGTCAGTGATAGATAAGTGCAGGAATGGTCCTTTGAGTGTTGGCCACCTAACAAACCTCCAATCGTTAGGTTTAAGAGCAGGCAGTTGGTGCTGTGGTGAAGGCTTGGGAAAATTAATTGAGCTTAGAGAACTGAAAATTGCATGGACCGAAATAGCACAAACAAAGAACCAGGGATTTTCCGAGTCAGTAAAAAAGCTAACTGCTCTTCAATCCTTGTGTTTGTGTCCTACTGTAGAAGGGGTTAACATGCCGCACCTCATGCCTTTCTCAGACCACACCTACCTTTACCATCTAAATTTAAGAGGAAGGCTCGAAAGGTTCCCTGATGAAATTGAATTCTACCCTCCAAACCTCATCTCCTTGGAATTGCAATGTTGGAATATAGAGCAAGACCCAATGGTGACCCTAGAGAAGCTGCCAAACTTGAGATTTCTCATATTATTCCATTGTTCCTCTATGGTAAAGAAGATGGTCTGTACTTCTGGAGGATTCCAGCAACTCGAAACCCTTCAGCTCTGGAATTTTAAAGAATTAAAAGAATTGATTGTGGAGGAAGGGGCAATGCCTGATCTGAAGGATTTAGTAATTGATACTTGCCCTAAAATGAAAAGGCTTTCCCATGGATTGCTGCAACGAAAAAATTTGCAGCACCTAAAGTTGTATGATTTGTCTCCTAAGTTAAGGGATGAGCTTTCTCGGATAGAAGGAGGAGATCCGGAGAAGATCTGCCTCGCCACCTCAATAGACGGGTGGAGGCATACGGCATCATGAAGGCTCAGGAGAAGTTTCATAAAGCGCTACCAGGAAATGCGTGGACCGTATTGAAGAGCATTTCCAATGCAACAAATCTTTCTCTACTTGTGTAAGCTCGTCTTTTTCCCTGTTTTTTCTGCTTTTGTGAAACATACGTGTTTGTGTAAGATGCTTCCACGTTTTCAAATAAAGTGATCATGCAGTTTATAAATGAACCTCAATGGAGTTCTAATAAGAGAAAACCAACAGAATGCATGCAGGAGTAGAAGCCCGTACACTTCTAAAAGCTGAGGCATGCTTAGGAAGTGTTTTTAAAAAACAGTTTTTAAGAATAATTTTTTGATGTTCTCATAAACAAAATTATGTTTGAAAATTGAATTCTAAAAAATAATTTTTATTCTCAAAAACAAAGAAAAACATGTTTGATGAAGTTAATAAAAATAACTTTTAACAACAAATAAAACAAAAAAACTTATTTGGAAGTTGTTATTGTTGTATTTTTTTTGGGAGAACTACCTAAAAGGGTGGATTAGAAAAAATTATGACTATGAAGGCTCACTCTTTTAAAGGACAATTTTACCCTTTAATATGTTTTTTATATTATTTATAAATAAATTGAGATCGTCAATGATGTGGGGCCATACATGATGATAAGTACAAGTTGATAAATGATGTGGGGTCCATACATGATGATAAGTACATGTTGATAGGTAATCAACGATACATTTTTCAACTTAAAAAAATTGTTATCACTTTTGTACAATTAACTATTTAAAAATTTGTTTTTTTTTTTTTAAATTGAGATTTTTTAAAGAACCTTGTAAAAAAAATAATTTTTAATATCTCATAAATAAAAACCATATCCTAAAGTTATTATATCATTTTATATATAAAACATACAATTAAAAACTTTGTTATCATAATATAATAAATAATTATTTTTTACAAGCACTCATCAATTGAATAATATATAAATATTCAATTGACTAACACACACCTATTAAATGGAATAACTCACAATTATTCATTGGGTAATATAGCACGTGAAAAAATTAAATAAAAATAAATTAAATTATGTTATAATATATTGTAATGATAGTGTATTTATATTGTAAGTATAATGCATTTATGTCATACCTATATTTCATTATAAAAGTAATAATTTTAAAAATGTTTATTCATACCCTATTGGTATTAACACATCGTATTAATATATTAACAACATTTATTTAGTGTTTTGAAATTATTTAATAATTTTTGTATATATATATATATATATATATATATATATATAAACTACGTGAATTCAAATTAGTATTTCATTTGATTTTAGAAATTATTTATGATATAGGTATATTGTGAAATATGGTATGATCATACAAAATTACCATTTTTATAAAAAAATTCATAAATTTCTTAATTAGGTTTTATTATAATGTAAGTGTATTTATATTGTAATTATAACATATTTTTGTTGTGCTTGTATTGTATAATAAAAGTAATAATATTAAGGATCACCTTTTATACCTTATTGATATTTAACATATCAAATATATTAACATCATCCACTCGATGCATTGAGAAAAAAATTTATATGAAAATTATAAATAAATAAAAAAAACTATGCAAAGGAAAAAAAAATCATATAAATTTTTTTAAATTATTTTATTATAAAAATAAAAAATGATTAAACATTTTCTATCATTTTCTTATTATTTTTAGAGAATCTAAATGAAAAATTAAACATTTTATCTTCCTTAAATTTAGTACAAAAACATAATTTATCAATTTAAAATTACAATATATATATATATATATATATATATATATATATATATATATATATATATATATATATATATATGAAAAAATCATCATTTTTATTATATAATTATAAAACTTATTTTTTTCTTCATAAAATTAAAAATTAGAATAAAAATAAAAAAGGTAAAAAAACAATAAATGATATTTTGAAAATATTTTTTAAAAGTATTTTTGTTTTAAATAGTAAATTTAAATAACAAATTATATATAATGGCAAGGGTTAAACCCAAAATTTTGATTTAAAATTTAAATATCAATAATTATAATAAATGTGGGACCCATGTACCATAAATGTATTGACAAATAAAGTGAAGTGGTTTAAATGCTTTGAATTTTAAAAGTTTTAGTTAAAGGGTAGTTTTGGTATATTAAGCTTACTAAAGTCCTCCCCAATAATTATTAAAAGATACCATCCTTTCTAGTAATTGTTTTACCCAGCCTACCCTTTTGGGTAATTCTCCCATTTTTTTTTTAAGTTGGGTATTTTCTTTAATTAACTTGATGTTATAAATCTATAAATAATTTTTACATTCACATTTCATTAAAAATAAAAAATGTTCCATTTTGAATTTTGTTTGCATTAGTTTTAATTTTTTTAAACAAAATATTATTTTATAATATGTTTGATTTCAATAATTAGTAAATTATCCTATTAAAATATCATAAATTGGTAAATATCAATGATTGGATTTTATGAAGATAAAATTTATGATATCAAACAATAATGCATTATACTTGGAAACTTATGATCTATTTTTTCTATTTTGAATATAATTAATAATATAAAAATTAGCTAATAATGATATATTTATGATAATTTTTTAAATATTTATAATTTTATTTAAAATTAAATTTTATATTTTATATTTTATTATTATATAAAAGATAAAAAAATCTTAAAGTAAATCAAATTAATTTATTTATAAAAATTTATTAATCTTTACTATATATATAACATATTGGGATGAAAACCAAGATCAATACCTTTTCATTTCTTTCCCTCCTCTATATCTCCCTGTTCTCTTTTCAGCTCTTTGTCTCCTTTTGTTCCTCTTCCAAGATCCAAACTTTTATTCAGGTGAACTAATTTTCTCTTCTAAAATCAAAACATTATTCATTAAGGCCAAAATTCAGACCTTTGGTTGTTGCAGAGATTCTTGGTAAGGTTCCAGGTTTTATTTTCTTATTTTTTAATTATTCTTTTTTATTTTTTGCATTCTTAGTCTTTTTTGTTTTCTTGTTTATGTTTTGTTTGGTTTTTGGAAAATCCTAGAATTTATGGAGGTTTTGGCTTTGAAATATGATAAAATCCTGAAATATAAAAATATATATATATATATTCAAAATGGAAATGACCAAAAAAAAAAAAAAACCGAATAATGTTGAATTTTTGTGAGACCGATTTTCCCATTTTCATCCCCAATTTTTTTTTTTTTTTAATTTTCCCTCATAGTGCAAAGAATTTTGCCTTAGTGCAAAGAAGAGGTGAGAACGCACAAAGAACACACTAGAACACTCATTGAAAACATAAAAAGCATTCTAATTTTTTTATTTTTTTTGTTCTTAGAACAGTGGCAAAAACACAGTGATTACCATATATATATATTGTTATCTAAAAACCAAGCTTTAGAAAACATGAAGAACACTTGAGAACAGAAAACATTCTCTTATCAAACTTTTTTTTGTTTTTGTTTTTTTTTTTTGTGTTTTTTTGTTCTCAAAAACAAAAAACAAATTTTGAAAACACTAACCGCACATGCCCAAACATTAAGGTTATGTTTGGTTCCATAAAAATATTAAGGAAAGAAAACAACTGTAAAGGAAAATGATTTTTTTAGATTTGATTGTCCTATAAAAATATCAAAGAAAATAAAATATAATTAAAATTAATTAAAATTTTATGTATTTTAAAATTATTTAATATTTATATTGATGAGTTAAAATAAGTAAAATGAGTTTGAAGTAACAAAAATAATAATTTATCAATTTTTAATTTATTTTTTTTATTTTTCTTCTCTTTTTCTTTCCTTTTACTTTTTCTTTTGTATTTTCTTTCCCCTCAATTTTCCTTCCAAATTTCTGAACCAAACATAGCTGTAGACCCTCGTTTTGGTCTCTAAGTTTTTAGGATATTTTGAGGGCATATTTTCATGACTTTGAGGAACTTTTGGTAGCTGGTATGAGAGGGTGGCATGAGAGAAGTGACCTTTTAGGTAAGAAATCAGGGATTGACACGTGGCAAGAGGATATTCTAATATCTTCAGGCCGTTATGGAGGAGCGTCTGGGAGCTGCAGGAGGGCAGGTGCTTTTTGGACGTGTTAGTTGAGGGATATTTTGGTGATGGCAGGCCTTTTTTGGGGAGGGTGAGTGAGGCAAGCTAGAGGAAACAGAGCATGTTTCTGAAGGAGGGAGGGTCAGGTGAGGGAGGAGGAGCAGGTTTGATTAGAGAGGGTTCTCTGGCAGCTGCAGAGTAGAGGTTTTTGCTACCGTTTTTCAGAGAGTTTTTGAAGATTGAAGAGCTTGAAGAGAGGAGAGTTTAGCTTGAGGAGGAGGAGGATTTTCTGAGGGGTAGCTTTGAGGAAAAAAAATGAGGAAATATTAGATGAGAAAATATGAAAATGAGGGAAGGAATAGGTTGAGAGAGAAAGGAACTCAGGCATTTGGAGGACGAGTCCAGGGTAACAAGGAAGAAAAGGAAATCTGAGAGGGCATTTCCAGGTACGTTTGATGTAGTTTTTTTTATCATTTCCACTCCTGACTCTGTTTTCTTTATCTCCTATTTTCTATGGTTATCTCTGATTTTCTGGGCATTGGACGATTGTTTGAGCTTGTGATGACGTATTACTTTTCTCTTACATTGTTTATCTGAATATGGCTCACTCCTATGATGGAATTTTGTTGATGTTTTCATCTTGATATTTGTTATGACCTGCCTTGCTGCACCACTGGTTGAGGAACCCTTGATTTCAACATGAAAGGGGATCCCAATATAGCTTTGCTCACCTTATCTATTGGGTTTCAAGTAAGTTGTGTCTTGTCTTGCTCTCTCACCTCTATTTCCGGTGCCTCAACCCATATCTCTGCTCTTTGGTTCATATTTCTGGATCTGCTCTGGATGATCGATTACCTGTTCTGACCTGTGCTTGAGAATGAGAGGGTTGCGCGTTAGCTTACTACCCCAAATCTGTGACCTTAGTGGACAAGACCGGTATGCACTCAGAACTTCTCCCTAGTGGCTGGGGGCTCAGATTGAGGTGATTCGCATGGCAACACATGCAATTGAGAGGGAAATCAATTCTGTCAACGACAGCCTTTTGATCGATGTCTCGGGACCTTGCTCTTCATGGAGGGAACTTCCAAGGGATCCCTATTGGTGTTTCCATGGGCAATCTTCGGATTGCCATTGCAGCAATTGGGAAGCTCATGCTTGCGCAATTCTCGGAACTGGTCCGTGACTATTATAATGGTGGTTTGCCTTCCAATTTGAGTGGCGGCCCCAACCCGAGCTTGGACTGTGGCTTCAAAGGTGCTGAGATAGCCATGCCTACCTATTGCTCCGAGCTTCAGTACCTGGCGAACCCGGTCACTACACACGTGCAGGGCGCCATCTCCGAAGTACGAAGAGCCAGGCTTGCACTTACAACCCGCAGGAGATGTGCAAGCCTGCACTGGCCACTGCTATCTTCAGCACTGTATCCTTCATGCTTGGTGCTGTCACTTCAGTCGTATCCGGTCCCTTGGGATTGAAGCTCATTCTTCACCATACCAAAGAATGGTACCGCTGGAAAGGCCTGATGCAAGGAGCGGAGCAAGGTTTGAGCAAGGCTATTACGGGCTGGCAGTGTTCATGGAAGATGAAGAAGCAGAGCTGTTTTGGCCAAGGAGTTTTAGGTAGATAGGTGAAAGAGTTGGAGGCAGTGCAATTCCTGAATTGGCTCAAGGTCCCAACATAAATTTTGTACAGCGAGATATGCTCGAGGCATGACAGCTACCCTCGGATTTTCCTCTCTCTTTTGTTTCTCTAACTTGTTTTCTTTTCCAATGATGTGCTGCGATTGAGCTAGTAAGTTGTACGAGAAGTTTCTGAAGATGAATTTTATTGCCAGAACTTACCATAGAGGAGCATCCATTGTGTCGACCCACGAGAATGGGGCACCAGTGACATGCCAGGAAGGTTTTTGATAAGTGGTAAAACAGGCAGGCACCGAATCCGAATGTGCTGGAGGGAGCCATTGTTAGTGGCCCAGATCAGGGGAACAACTATGGGGACTCTAGGTATAATTTCCAGCAAGCTGTTTTCAATAGTTCCGGAAAAGGGGAATGAAAGGATGTGATGATACTGTGAGTAAGGATCTCCGTATTCAGCATGCTGAGTCAATACCATGTAAGGATGGACACTTGGTCTCCTCAGATAAGACATCCCTAATATCAAGATCAAGATAGTTATTCAATGGGGATCCCAAAGATAAGCAGAGCTTCACCTCCTTCCACTTATGCATGGACTAGATGGCCACCTTCGCATGGCCACCTTCTGAGCCACGTGCCATCCTCCAAAATTCTTTCCCTTTGATTTCAAAAAAAAAATAAATTCCTAACCCCGTTTTCAAATAATTTTCTAACTTTTGGTTTTTAAATGACTCCAAGTCATCAAATTTTCCTTCCTTAGAATTTTTAGATACCAACATCCCATTTTCAATAAAATGTGGTTGCCATCTTCCTTTCGGCAAGCCACTTTTGAATTTTTTTTTTATTTTCTAAAATGTTTTAAAATAAGCAAGAATCAAAATTTGTAATTCCGAATAATAGAATTTACGAAATTAATTCATGCAAAATAAACGGGTTTTGGTGGGGGCCCAACATCATCAGATATTTCTCTAAAAATAAATTTGATTGAATTGTGACATCAGATGATTTATTATTTTGTTTAGTGATGCATGTGACATATTCTATACTCGTTATTGCACACTAACCCTATTTCTTGATGGTGCATTGTGGCTCGTGGTCCAGGTACGTATATACTCACGTCTTAGTCATTCTTCCTACATGTTCTAATTCTCATATGTGCATAATCATTCTGGGCATTCACTGATTTACATATCAATTGCCACGTCAGCTTCATTTTATTAGTAGAGACCCGACTTTAGGGACTTAGAGGGGTGTTACGGTCTTTATCGTACCTTCCCAATAAGTAACCTGACCCTCGAACCCGATCCGGTTTTTCATAGACCAACCTTTTCCAAAACAAGGAGTCACATTTAGGGTTTTTCTTTCTTATTTTGTTTACCCTTTAAAAAATAAAACAAAAATAAGTGGCGACTCCAAGTCATTTTCAAATAATCAATAAAAATCAATTTTTCGAATAAAATTGAGCTCGCCATCGAGTGGAAAACTCATGAGCCAAAATGCGGGGTCCACAATAGCATAAAAGCATTGCAAGATAAATAGTTCAAACTCAAATCAACTCTGAAAATTTAAACAATGACAATTCATAGCATGCAACTTAAAAATGAAGAACAAAAATTTATGTAAGTGAATGGATTCAATCTTGTAATTTAATTTAATTTTTTAATATTCAAACAATAGGAACAATTTAGAATAACTTAATGATAACTTATAGATAAAAGATTGGAAGGTGAATGGTTAGATAAAGATAAACTTGGAAGCATAATGATTTTGATCTAATATTAATAATTATAATAAATAATAAGGGAAGTTATGGTATGAAAGAGTTTACTTATAGGATAATTGTTGGATTTGTTAAAAAATGGAAATTTAATATTATTTTCGCAAGCAAACTGGTTAATGGATTTTTACTTATTTATAAATTTATAAATATAAAAATTGAAGACAGAATAATGACCATTATGGTGGAAAATAGACAAACTAAAGAAATAAAAAAGATATGTAACTTATTTTATATAAAAGGTAATTCATTTTTTTATAAGGGTTTTCTAGGTAGAAGAGTTTTATTTATAGGGATAATTTGGGTAGAAAAAGTTTTTTAGATAGAAGGTTTTACGTTAAATGAATAACTCTTCATTTTAATAAATTAATTCATATTTATATACTTTTTATAATAAATTAATTAATAATAAATTCATATTCATATATTGTAGTTAATAATGTATTAAGGTAAAGGTTTAAAAATTAATTTTTAATTAATAAGTAGTAATAATTTGGATATGCTTTCGAATTAACTTAATTTTCATACTTATAGATATTTTTAATAAGTGGTAAGGATTTGGATTTATTTTTAATTAATTAGTTCTCATCCTTATCATATATTTTAAATTTAATTTGAAAGTTTTCCATTGTTTTTTTATTTTTTACGATAAATTATCATCTTTAAATAATTTTAAATATTTTAACTTTTATCACAATTATTTTTCCAACTTCTTCTCTTTTTGAGCTTAAGATTAAAGATATTCCGTTTTCCCCAAATTTAGGAGTAAAATAATTAAATGAAAATATAAATAATTATATAAATAATTATTGATAAATATTTTAGAATAAATTTAAAATGAAACTCATAAATTTAAAATTTAACTTATATTTTGACCATATATGAATATGAATTTAGTATTAAAGACATAAGATAATAAATATTAATATCATGTAATCAAAAGATACAAAAATGTACTATTACTAATGATACATGCATATAATATTAATAACAATTAGATAATAAATATTAATAGCATGCAAATAAACGAAAGTCAAAAATTTAAAATGTAACTTATATTTTTTAATCCTTCAATATCAACATAAAAATTATTGAAAGATATAAAAATATAAATTTATTATTGATTTATTGATTATAAAACATAAATATGAATTTATTTATCATTAACAATGCATGCATATGAATTTATTGCTAATATATTACTATAGGAAAGTTACTCATTTAAGTAAAATATTTTATTTCAATTTTTTTATAAAATATTAAAAATTATATTTTAAATATAAATTTATTTATTATAAAAGATATATGAATATGGATATTGATTTATTATTAATTTATTAATTTTATTTATATCAAACGGATATTGATATTATAAATAAAAAGGTCACCAATTTAAAATAGAACCTGTATATTTTTTAATCTATTTAAAAATTAATTAAGTATTAATATTAAGAATGAGAGAATACATATAATTATTTATTATTATAGATATATAAATATAATAAGATTAAATATTAATTTATATAAGTGGATGAGAAAATATACAAAATTAATTATTTTCAAAATTAATATTAGGTAAAATGTCATAAATTTAAAATAGAACCTATATATATATATATATATATCATTAGATATCCATAGGAAAATCAAAGACAAATATAAATTTATTATTAACTTATTTATTATAATAATATGTTAATATAAATTTATTTACTATCATGAATATGAGTTTATTATTAAACTTTTATTATTCATTTATTAATGTAGAGAATTACTCTTTTAATGTAAACTCTTTTATTTAAATTTTTTTCTACTATTTTTTTTAAATATTTCAAAAAAAATTATGTTTAAAATTTTTTCTATTATATTTTTGTAAAATATTTGAGGTGGGTTGAAATAAATTACACTTCATGAGTGATTATGAAAATTTTAAATGCATTTATTTAAAAAATGGTTGTTTGATGATAAATTATTTCCTTTAAATAACCATTACATAATTTGAAATCAATTAAAATAATATATATAAAATGACATCATACATAATTTAATTAAAATATGATATTAATTAATAAATAATATTTATAAATAGATATATTAAATATGTTATATATCTTATAATATGATTATATTAATAGAAAATATGTTGTAATCTATTACAATAATATATTATCTGTTATAAAATATGAGATTTTGTACCATTATGGTAACTTGTGGATGATCATCCATATATATATAATATTGTAAAATGGAGGGACCCATAATGAAATTCTATTGAGTTTTCTCGTGCATTTTATCATTTCTTTATATATATATATTTTTTGTAACTCTATGTAAAATGGACGGACTCTTAATGAAATTCTATTGAGTTTTCTCGTGCATTTTATCATTTCTTTCTATCTTATTCTTTTTTCACTTTTATAACATGTTATTAGCATGATAGTCTCTACGAAAGAAATATAAAGATTTTTCTCTCTTCAGAGAAATAAAAAGACTGTCATCTCATCTATCCCATAAAAAGGTATGTCATAAACTTATATAATAATTTTCTATTTTATTTATATATGTGATAAAATTACCTTTTGATACATAAATATGTCGCTTATTTTATTTGAATACATAAATATGTGCAATCCGTATAACCAGAAGTTATGGGGTAAATTACAAAATTACAAAAACATGGTCAGAAATTATGTATATGATCCCTAATTATCTATTTTTAATTATACGATATAATTGTAAGTTATATCAAACAATATTATATAGCCAGAAGCTATAAAAGTAAATAGTTCATAACCTGAAGTTATATACAAATCTACATAATGAAAATTCATAGCCTGAAACTATGAACGATATTACCTTTTGATTTCTTTTAATTATATTGTATAACCAAACGTTATAAAAAAAAAATTTATAGCCAAAGGCTATACAATAAATATTTCATGACTTGAAGTTATGTATAAATTTATACATTTTTGTTACGATAAAATAGAATGTTTATTAGAAACTATATTAAAAATGTTTTCATGGTCAAAAGCTATATAAGCCATACTTTCTGTACTTAAGGCAGAAATTTGAAAATATTGATATTTTACTTTTGTATAGCCGAAAGCTATATAGAGAATTTCTAACTATGGTATAACTAGAAGTTATATGAACTAAATTGTCAATTAATAATTTTATAAAATTTTATGGCTAGAAGTTATATAGAGAATATTTTATAGTTTGATGCTATGCAAAAAATTTTATTTTATAGTAATAAAATTATGGCTAGAAGTTTTGACAAATTTATTCTTTAGATAATATTGCATTGTTAGCTAATTTCTTGAATTCATAGTAATTATTTTACTTTATGAAAATATGAAAAATGTTTATCATGATCAACCTATGTAGAGAAGGAAAGTATATATTCCTATACATTCTTATAATTAGAAGTTATATAATAATTTGTATTTGATGGCTTGAAGCTACATGAAAAATAATTTGTATATTGTTATAGCCTAAAACTATATGAATAATTAATTTGCATATTTTTATAGCCCGAAGTTATATGAAAAACTTTTATATATTCTTGCAGGCCAAAGCTTGAAGCTATATGGAAATTTTTTGTATATATTTTATATCTTGAAAAAAAAGGTAAAATATTTTCATAGCCTAAAGTTTTATGAAAGAAAATAGCTATTTCATATAAATGAAAACTATAGAGATTATTATTTTATATGTTATTACAGCTAAAAGCTATATAAAAAAAAGTTAATATTATATAATTTCTCATAACTAATATCCATGTTGAATAATTAATTTTATAATCCCATGGCTAGAAGCCATATAGAAAATTTATGATTTGAAGTCATATATGTAAAACAAAATATATGTTATACATAAATAGAGATTATTATAAGTATTATGATATAAACATTGTTGTTTCACTTATAGCCTAGATTTACAAGAATTTTATATATTTTTATAACTTGAAGTTATGGAATATGAATTCTTTTTTTTTTTTTAAGAATTCAATTATTGAAATCCTTAATTTTCTATGTTTTGGATTTGAATGTATCATTAGTATTCTTTCTATTAGATATGAAGGTTTAAATATTTCGATCTATAATTTTCATACTTCATTTTTTAAATAGTCATCATGTTTCATGAAAAGGCATAGTTAAAATTTTCACATTTATTAATTTATTTAAATATTTTTAGTTTTCTATTTAGTTTGTTATTGTAGTTAATTTATATGTCATTAAAGTATGATAGCCCTTTAGTTCTTTAGAATAATATCAAAGAAAGTATACCCACTAAAAGACTATGATCCTCTTTTAAGTTCTCTATAACTAGATGTAATTGAGAATAGTGATTTTTTCATTAATAACCGCCAATATTTTCTAATCGGATTGGAATTGTTCCCCAAAGTGAATGCAACCGATTAGGAATACGATCATAGAATAGGATATGATCTAAATCTAGTATACAATAACTTCTTAATCCATGAGGGTCATTGTTTTCCCAAGAAGAAATTTAGACCATACCACCAGAAGTGGTGAAATGAAATGAAAAAAAAGGGTTAGGTTTGTAGTATAAGCCTACCAAAGTTGAACAAAAAATCATTGTTGATGCATACTAGTCATACGATCAAGCATTTCATTGACTTTTGCCAAAATTAAAAGAAAAAAAATTAGTAAATAGGAGGTTAACATATCTAGATTATTATAACTTTCTTTAGAAATCCTAATGATAAAATTTACTAATTGATTGGTGATGGAAAAAATGTTTATTCTCATGTAGGATCTTTAGTTTCTTATGTTGTGTCTTTTTATCTAATATAGTACATATCATATTTGCTAATAAATGTTTATGTTTTATTTACATATAGTATTGATTGCTTAATAAGTATATTCTAAGATGTATATCTCATTAATTGTACAACATGTAATAATTGATGTCATTACCATATCAATTTATGGAAACTTGATTGAAAGCTCTTGAAGAGCTTATATTATGTTAGTAGTTGATTGATGTCATTACTACAAATATGAATTTATAAAAACCCGATTAAAGGCTCTAGACGAGCTCATACTATGTTACTAATGGCACACGAATCCATATGAATGATACTTGACATTCTATCAAATCTAGAAGAATTTGAGATGACCAACTTGGTCCCCCAGGGTGAACAATGATGCATCAACTCCTTGAAATATCAAATGGGGATTCATTAAAGAACTAGAAGTTTCTTCAACTAGTGACTAGTATATTTGAACCTTTGAAGGATATTATTACGTGTTATGTAAATTTCTAGTTTAAAGAGACAATTTCTCACCATTAGGGGAAGGCAAGTCAATTCTAGAAGAATGGCGAGACATTACATGGTTTGTACCCTCTTTGTCTCATCTGCATCCTCGTACAAGGTAGTGTGAACTAGAAGTTCAAAGGATAATTCATTTGTAAGGACTTGCAAATTAGTTACCTAATGTTTTCACAAATATAAAAAAAGTAACAAAGTCACACGTGCTGGCTGTGAATACCCTGACACATATTGATGTCACTGAAGGACAATTGAAAAATGCCATAGCAAGTGAATCTAATACACGCTTAAAGTGTGGTAGACCTGTTGGATCAAATGATTCAGTTCCTAAAAAAAAAAAAAAAAAAGAACAACATATGAAAAGTTTGGTACTCTTGAAGAGCTTACAAATATGAAATGGTCAAATGATGAAAACCAACTTGGTAAGCAGTTAGCCCCTAAAGAGACACAAATTGATCAAATACCGGTATCTAGAATGGAAGATATCTCAATGAGTCACATGAGAGAAACAAGGAACCACAATGACATCATCATAGACAATATATTTGCATTCCAAGTAGCTATGGATCTCATGAGAAATGATGAAGATCAAAAACCACAAATTGTGGGTGAATGTCGAAAAAGGAATGAACGATGAAAATGGAAAGAAACAATCAAAATAGAGCAAAACTCGTTAGCAAAACGAGAGGAATTTGGACCTGTAGTTCAAACACCTAGAAACATAAAGCCTATCGAAATATGAGAGGAGGTTTCAAAGGTGGTCAAATCGAGGAGATCGAGGCAATAGTTACAACTTCTCACAACTAATTTGTCAAGTTTGTGGCAAACTAAGTTGTATCGCCCTCACATGCTACTATTGATTTGATCACAATTATCAATCTCAAAACTCTCAGATTGTTATCTTAATTACTTCACTAGAAATACTGGTTGATCTTGCCTGGTACATTGATAATGAGGCAAAAAATCATGTAACAGATGAGCTAGGATGTGTGCAAGCTTCTACTAAATATCTTGGAAATAATAAGTTGACTATAGGCAATGGCCAAGGTTTGCCCATTCAACATATTGGTCATTTCTTTTTATCTACTTTAGATAAAACTGTTCTTTTTAAAAATATATTGCATGTTCCAAGCATTATTAAAAATCTTTTAAGTATCTCAAAAATTGTTTGTAATAATGATGTTGTTGGGATTGAGCCCCTAAAAACAAAAATGATGTTAGAAAGCTACACCTAACTATCCCCTTGCTATCATTTTGGTGTATTGACATTAATTTGAGCATTCAACCCATGTCTCTTACATTGTACATGACTTGGGTGCACTAGGAGTTGCATAGAAGATACAAGTCATGGGTTCCTTATAAATAGATAAGTTGTCCACAATTAGTTCATGGATTTGGGCAATCCAATAGAAACTATAGTGCACCACCTCCTGATTGGAGGGATGACTTTCCCATGGTGAGTGCACTAGTGTATGTGATGCACATTAGATAGGACCTAAGATGAATCATGATGCAAGGTTATCAATTGTCATGATTCACATAGCTATTATAATGAATGAACTTTCAACTTTGAGAGGATATTGAGTTTATGTCAAAATCAATAGGAGGCTTTAACCTATGGGTGAGACCCTAAAATGGTCATATATCTCTATGGATTGGGTCACTATTAATGGAGGCTGGTGGCAACAAGTATTCTTAATATAGGCACCATCATATCTCTTGGAATTGAGACCGTGTATCCCATTGGGTGATCCAAAAGATATGTGATCATGAAATTTGTGGTCATAGTAATTCCTTTAGTAGAATTTGACATATGGTCCTTAGAGTTAGAGTTTGTTAGTTGATTAATTAATAAGTGGGATTCGTAACTCAAGGATTTGAGAGGTAATCTTATTAGGTGATATCACTACCTTGTTAGATTATGAAAACCAGTTCATGGGGATTTTGGATGTATTAGATAGTAAGTGACAAACCTGAGCACTTAGTGTCTTATTGTTCTTTACCTAGGATAATATAGTTTAGTTAATTCTTTATAGTGGGATGTTGAATCAACTTCAGAATTGGATTCCGAGGGATCCAATACTCTTATGGGTCCCATTGGTCCTCGCTCTAAGCTCATATATCTTGTTGTTATAGATTATGGGGGTCGGATTGACTTTACGTTCACTTTTGTGCACAAGGGAATTTTGATAATTATATAAGGTTGCATAGAGGTAAGTGAACAAGATCTTGAGATTGGGCTAATTGATTAATTAGTAGGCCCTATTAGGTTAATTAATCAATTATGACCCATTTTGGGCTAGATTAAGTGACCTAAGCCCATATGAGCTCAAGTCACTTAAGCCCAGTTAGGATCCCTATAATTACCCCTTAGGGATTAGGGTCTTTATAACTTTGGTCTTCCACTATCTAAAGAGAAAGAGAGTCATAGCCTCCACCCTCCTTTCTTCTTCCACCGGAAGTTGCCAAGAACAAGGTTGAGTCATCAAACGGAAGATCGTGGGTTTACGAGACTTCCAACAACTTTAAGGTTGTCTTCAATACTTTAAATTTAAGGCTTGAGAACATCCAAACCTAAAGGTTAGTACTTTAAACCTAAAAGATCATTTTTTAAAAGATTGGTATTGCTTTGATTCCTTACATCTAAGATGCTAATGGATGTGTTTTTTGAATTTCATGCCATTCGGTGCTTAGTCAAGGACAAAATCATGAGGAAAATTCTACTTCAAGGGAGAATCAAGAATGGACTATATCAACTTCAAGGACCTAACTTTATTACTGCAAAAGAAGTTGAAAAAAAAATTCATATGGAATAAATAGTACTACTCAAATAAAGAGGAAAACGAACTCCTGTCTAGATCAATTGAATTCATCTTTCAACAATCTATTACAGAATGACCCAAATTGGTTTTCAAATGTCAATGTTCCTCATATAACTATATTGCATTGAATGTTCAATATGAAGACTTAAGTACTTGGCATAATAGATTTGGGCATCCTTCTCATTGTGTTCTTCATCAAATACTCAAGAGATGTAATAAATCACATATTAGTGAGAAAGCCGCTAGTAAATTTTGCTTTGCTTGCCATATGGAAAATGTCATGAATTGAATTTTCATTCATCACCTACAAAGACTAGTGAACCTTTAGAACTTATTCACTTAAATGATTAGGGACCATCACCTCTTCTCTTTACCGAAGGATATAAATATTATGTTAGTTTCATTGATGATTTCACCTAATTTACGTGGATTTTCCTCCTTAAAAACAAATCTACAATACCTACAACATTTCTATTGTCCAAGAAGTTTGTTGAGAATCTACTTGAAGAAAATATCAAAGCTTGTAAATAGATATGGTTGGCGAATACAAACCACTGACACGTGTCTCAATGACAATGGTATAATGTTGCAACAATTGTGTCCTTCTATGCATAAAAAAATGGTTGTGCGGAATGAACACACAAGAATATTGTTGAACTCAACTTAACATTGTTGTCCCAAGCCTTCATGCCACTTAGTTTTTGGTGGGATGCTTTCAGAATTGTAGTTTTACTTAATCAATAGGTTACCTGCATTGATATTGAATAATCAATCTCCCATGAGAAAATTATTCCATCAAGAACCTAATTACTTTTTTCTCTACTACTTTAGATGTGCTTGTTTACCACACATCAGACCATATAATAAAAACAAGTTTGATTTTCGTATACTTAAATGCTTGTTTGTAGGTTATAGTAATCTACACAAAGGATACAAGTGCTAAGTCCCTCCAAGAAAATTTATATAGCACATAGTGGTATTTGATGAACAAACATTTCATTTTTTCATGGGATTTTCAATTATCCCAACTTTTGGATCTTATAAAAAATCTATGAGTATAACCCAAACTCCAAATCTTCCTGTGATATTACCTCAGCTCAACAAACCAAGACCATCTATTGTTAAAAAAGGCAGCCTAAATATTGAAAAAAAATTCTACAACTACTGCTTGCAAAAATCAATTTACATCTTGCACTCCCAATGGAAACTCAAGTGAACCAACTCAATCTCTTACAATTGATGCTTCAAAAAATTAGTCTACATTTCATCCAATTCCTCATTGTGACTTGTATACTGATTTGTCTATTCCTACCTTGAATACACATCCAGTGACTACAAGGTCAAAGGTAAGAATATTCAAACCAAAGCTATTCACAGTTGAAAGCACAACAAAACAACTTGAAAGTGAACCCAATAGTGTTACAAAAGCATTGCAATCTAATAAGTGGAAAAAAGTTATGGAACCAAAGATTCAAGCATTAAATCAAAATCAAACATGCTACCTAATATCTTGTCTTCCACACTAATGTCTTTGGCTACAAATGGGTGTATAAATTAAAATATAACCCAAATAGATCAATTCAACATCTCAAGGCATGACTTGTGCCAAATGGATTTCATCAAACACTAGGAGTTGATTTTTCAAAAACATTCAGCCCTGTCATAAAAGGATTTTTAAGTTATTACCTCTATAGTCAAGATCATCAAAAGATATTTGTTGACACAAATGTTAGTTTATTTTTATTTTTATGAAGACTATATGATAAGGAATAAGGCAAAAAGTGATATAGATTAGAGGATATATTAGAAGATAGTCCCACATTACATAGGATACTATGGATCCAGAGGGTTAAAGGCATACCATTCCTATTATTTCTAGTACACTAGTGCCTCATTGTAGTGGGAATTTTATATCCCACAAATTATAATGAAGCAGTGAGCAATGTTTGTGCTCACCTAATGTTAGGAGCTATGAAGAGGTGGTTAGAATCTTTGTATTCTAACATAGTTTGGGTTCTCGAAGAAACACCTAAATGGATAAAACTCATAGGTGTAAGTTGGTCTAAAAGAGGAACATAAGAGTAGATGGAAAGCTTGAGTTTTATGTGGCTAAGACTGTAGCTAAAGGTTATAGTTTGAAACTTTGTTTCAACTATGGAAAACCTTTTCAACAGTGGTCATACTCAAATCCATCAAATTACTACTATCTATTGTAGTGTGACTCATTTGTAAGATACAACAACCAAACATTTTCATAGCAAAGAGCCTTACATGTACAAGAAGGCATAAGGAAGTGTGGTGATGCTCTAAGATCTTACAGGTAGATGACAATCTACTTATTGAATATGATTTACGGATATTGTCATCAGTTAAGATTTGGTAGTCTACTCAATTCTAGATGAAAATATAGAAGAAGACACAATATATTTTTGGGGTTAAGGTCCTTTAGGACTGCAAGAATAGTAAAATTGCAACATGTCACCTACATAGATGAGCAATTGGTCAAGTACATGATGCAAAACTCCAAGAAGGTTGACTTGGAGTTGTCTTTCTTAGGATCAATGTCCTTTGGACATCTATGGAGAGATATTGCATTAAGGCGGTATCTAATGTCGGCCTTTGCAATGGTAGCCTTAAGTATGCGATGCTATCGCTATAAGAAAAAAGACTGCTCTTAACATATATTTCCTTAACTTAAGAAAATATATGTTATTATTACCTATTTAAAAGGGCAACTATAACATATAAACCTTATGTGAAAGCGATGTTGAAATATATGAAATTGGTTAAATGTTATTTTCACTTATGAGGATGCAAACTTAATAGAAACACGTTAGTCAAAGTATACTTACTATCAATATGTGTCATTATTAAGTATATATAATTTATAAATGAAGCAAAAACCCATTTTAACATGTTTTCATTTTCTCTAGTCCTGATACCCATTTGAAAAGAAACCCTCATACCCAAAACCCTTATACCCATCTCTAAAGAAAATTCAACAACCATCAACATGTAGCAACCATTTGCAACTAAAGCACATTTTTTTGTACATCCCCATAGTCTAAGAAGTCCATTGATATAGTCGTAACCCATAGTGTATTATTGTTATTTACATAGGATACTGGAGTTTAATTGATTCTCTATAGTAAGATATTGAATCAACTTCAAAATTGGATTATGAGGGATCCAATACTTCTATGCGCCCCAATAGTCCCTGCTCTGAGCTCATATACCTTGTTGGCACAAATTATAAGGGTTGGATTGGCTTTAAGTTTACTTTTATGTATAAGGGTATTTTGGTAATTATGTAAAGTTGCATAGGGGTAAGTGATCAAGGTCTCTAGATTGGGTTAATTGATTAATTAGTAGACCCTATTGGGTTAATTAATTAATTAGGACTCATTTTAGGCTAGATTAAGTGACCCAAACCCATATGGGCTCAAGTCACTTAAGCCTAGTTAGGATCCCTATAAATACCCCCTAAGGTTAAGGTTTCCATAACTTTTGTCTTTCACTATCCAGAGAGAAAGAGAGTCATAACCTCCACCCTCCTTTCTTCCCCTCTGGAAGTGTGCCAAGAATAAGGTTGAGTCATTAAGCAGAAGATCGTGGGTTTACGAGACTTCAAACAACTTCAAGGTTGTCTTCAACACTTGAAATTTAAGGTTTGGGAACATCCAAACCTGAAGATTAGTGCTTTAACCTTAAAAGATCTATTTTTTAAAAATTGGTATTGCTTCCATTGCTTAGATCTAAGATGCCAACATGTATTCCATTATCACTTTACCAAGTGATAAGAATGGCCAGATCTTAGGATTGAACCTAGCACTAATTAAACATTTGGTATCTAGACCTAGGTCGTATTAATCTACATAGGATCGAACAACCGGTAAAGTCTAAACCTTTTTATTCTAGAAGATCTTCCAGTTTATGAATCCTATATAGATAAGAAAATGACCAAGGGGACTAAAGCCAAGGAATATTTTAAGTTAGTGTATATTGACATGTATGGAACTTTTAATGTCTCTGCATAGGGAGGGTATGGGTATTTCATCACGTTTAGTGATGATTTCTCTAGGTTTGGATATGTATATAAGAAATCCCATGTTTTGGATACATTCATTGAATTCATGACGGGATCAAACAACCTATTAGGTATACATAACAAGTCACTTCAATTAGATCAAGGTGATATGTCCAACAAGTTTGATTCTTTCTGTTAGAGCACGAGATTATTTCCCAATTATGTGCATTGAGGTGTCTATTAAAAAATGGAGAAGTGGAAAGAAAATATCAAACTTAAACAGACATAGTAAGATTATGGATAATTTTCTCATCTTTTCCCAGATGTTTTTGAGGATGTCTTATAAACTATGTAATACCTTTTCTTCTTAAGAGGTATATCAGTTTATAGGACATCTCAGAGTATTTTTGGGTTATCACCTTTATAGTCAAGATCATCAAAAGATATTTGTTGACACAAATGTCAATTTTTTTATGAAGATTATATGACAAGGAATAAGGTAACGATTGATACAGATTGGAGGATATATTAGAAGATAGTCCCATATTGCATAAGATACTATAGATCCAAAAGGTTAAAGACATATAATTCGTATGATTTCTAGTACACCAGTACCTCATCATAGTGGGAGGTTTATATCCCACAGATTATGATAAAGTGGTGAGCAGTGTCTGTGCTCACTTAAGGCAAGAAGCTATGAATATGTAGTTAGAATCTTTGTATTCTAATATAGTTTGGGTTCTAGTAGAAACATCTAAAGGGATAAAACTCATAAGTATAAGTTGGTCCATAAAAGGAATACAAGAGTAGATGGAAAACTTGAGTTTTATGTCGTTAAGACTATAACTAAAGGTTATAGTTTGAAACTTTTTTTTGAATATAGAAAACCTTTTCAATAGAGATTATACTCAAATCCATCAAATTACTCCTATCTATTGCAGTATGTCTCGTTCATGAGATATAACAACCAAAAATTTTCCTAGCAAAGGGCCTTTTGTGTACAAGAAGGCACAGGCAAGCATGGTGATGCTCTAAGATCTTTTTGGTAGATGATGATCTACTTATTAGAAATGATGTAGAGATATTGTCATCCATCAAGATCTAGTTGTTTACTCAGTTCTAGATAAAAATCTAGAAGAAGACGCAATATATTCTTGGGGTTAAGGTCCTTTAGGATTGCAAGAATAAGAAAATTGTGCCATGTCACCTACATTGATGAGCATTTGGTCAACTACATGATGCAAAACTCTAAGAAGGGTTTGTTACTCTTTGGATTTGGAGTTGTCTTTCTTAGGATCAATGTCCTTGGACATTTATGGAGAGGGATCACATTAAGGCGATATCCAATGCCTCTCTAATGGATAGCCTTAAGTATGTAATGTTATGTGCTAGACCAAATATTTGCTTTGTTGTAGGAATGAATGGATCTTAGTCCATTTCCTTATTAAAGCTTTGGGCGGATGTCAAACATATTGTAGACCCTCCATTTTGTTCCTTTAGCACATGTCTTTAAGTTCACTTCCAGTGTTCCACAGTGGTTCTTTGATGGCCCATTACTACTCGTGTAGCTTACATTTTCTAAGCTACTTTGGAGACTTTGGTTGAGGGGTTTATCCAGCTTCACATTATGACCTTGGATGCTCTTCAAGTTTAGATTAGGCTTCACTTAGGTGCACTTTAGGTTAGACTTAGTTAGGCCCACCTAGTCTCACCCTAGGCCTGTATAGGTATACCTGACCCATTATTCACCTTAGACCCTTCTAGATTCACCTAGGCCCATTTAGACACCTTAGGTTCATCTTGGTTCACTTAAGCCCTCTTAGGCACACTTGGCCTATTAGACTTTTTTTTTAGCGTTTCTTGCATGATTCACATAGTCGCATGACTTGCATGGCCCGCATAGGATTGACCATTTTATTTAATTTTATTCAATTATTTTGTTTTATTTTATTTATTTATTTTATTTTACTTTATTCTTTTATATGTTGCAAGATTGCTAACTCTTTTTTGTTTTATTCTTTTTATTTTCATTTTTATCGTTTGAAAAGAGAATTGGGGGCTACTGATCAACTCTCACTAAGGCACATGCACTCAAAGAAGGTAAGAAAAATATTTTTGGAGGGAAAAGGGGATTAATGTGGTTGCATACATATGGAAACAGGCGATCCTGCATAGAAGAGGAGAAACATCCTGATTTTCGAAAATGAAGGGAAATAAAATAAAGGAAAGTGGATTTCCTTCTGCAGATTGAGTTTTTGGGAGGTTGATAGAAATACAAAAAAAAAAAAAAAAAAGGGATTCTGAGGGGGAACGAACTAGTGACAAGCAAAAAGGGGGAAAAGAAAGAGGAATCAGGTTTTTTTGGACGGACTTTGGGGAAAGCACAAGAGCGGGAAATGAGCGATTGTAGCCAAGACTGTCCAGGTACGCTTCTGGTTACTCTCGGTGTTCTTACCTGTATTCGATTTCTCCATTTGATTGTTTCTGAATATTCAATATATTGTTGATTGGTGTGGACGAAAAGGGCCACAAATTATTTTGCTAGGATTGGCTACCTATTTGTTTGCCCTGTTTTGATTTTGATTCCTTTATACGTTGTTGGTGTCTGCTGAAATATGTGACCTCATGCCGGAATTTGATCAATACTCTATTTATGTTTAAATCCTATTCCTTATTGTCTCCCTGTACCACTTGTTCAGCTTGTAGGAATTGGAATATTGAACTTAGCAGACAGCGATCAAGGCATCGGAGAACATCTTTATAAGCTGGCCAAAGGAAGTTGCAGATATTCAACAATTGTCACATCCACAGCAGTTGATTACGGAGTCTAAAAATGATTTTAGCTACCTATCTATTGGAGAACAATCAGAACCAATGCAGCATGGTCAATGGCATCAGGCAGGCCTACATATAAGGCAACTTGTCACATGAATCAGCATGTCCAAGAGGAGTTTCGTCAGTGAATAACCAGACACTATGAAACTCGGCGCAATAATTTGTCTTCAGAAGGATCTATCATCCGTTCCATCTCGTGAGGTGAAATTGCCTATGCTGTGGGGAATCTTTGGTTGCTTCCAGTTAAGCCAAAACTATCCAGTGCAGCAGTTTACTTCATCGGAAAACAGGGGCGTAGAACTTTAAGCACAGAGGCTGCATACAGGGGCATATAGGATTAACGGTTCAACCAGAGCAAATGATGGTTCAATATTCATTGAGTGGAAGCTCAGGACGTGGTGATGATCAACTGTACATACAGAAGAGGCTTTTGAGGTCTTGAAGGCGATAGGGTCTGTCATTTACGTCTCCTTAATTTCAACATCTCTATCATAAAGAAATATGCAGTAACAATGAATGAAGCAATTGTTCCCTCAACTAATGTTGTGGATGAGCTTTTATATTTTGTATCTTCATTAAGGAGCACCATTCTTGACATGGCCACTGAAACTATTGATATAAATCGCTTCAACAAGGGATGATGATGTCGGGGGGATCAACAGGAAGATTTAATGGGACTGCCGTATTTGAAATGGATTTTGAAGACAAAGAGAAGATGACCATTGCTGTCTGGTCGGTTCAATAAATTCAGCTGCTGTAGAAATCAGTGACGAATGATTGATCCAATTTTGCATCTTCCATGTGTCAGTTCTGGTTCATAGAGTATAGAAAATCCCTGAATTTGTTGATTATTTATGGAGAAGTTTGAAACTGAAGCCCTACTGAAGCTTCTGCCTTGGCCTAATTTTGCACAGTTTTCTGAAATGATACTTATTGCTCCACACAATTAGCATCTGATCTACCTTCTACATTGTATTCTCCTCAGAAATCGCTTTCCAGTAATGGCATATTTTAATTTGGAGTTCGACTTGAAGGATTTCCGCATCCTTGATTATATTCTTGTTCCAGAATAAGAGGTTGAGGCTGTTTATTATGTACCCGAGTGTCTAGTGACAGTGTTCATCAACTCCAAGAGCAGAAGATCCAACTGGCAAGGGCAATCTATAGTGATTCAGATGTGTATTTCCTAGATGATCCCTTTAGTGCAGTAGATGCACATACAACTGCAATTCCTTTCAATGAATGCGTCATGGTTGCTCTTGCTCATAAAACTGTCATTCTAGTGACTCATCAAGTGGAGTTTCTCCCTGAAGTCGATAAAATTCTGGTTGTGGAAACTGGACAAATAACTCAATCAGGAAGCTATGAGGAGCTCTTGACATCCGGGACAGCATTTGAGCAGCTCGTAAATGCACATAAGAATGCAGTAACAGTATTGGAATTTTCAAATGATGAACAAGTAGAACCTCAAAAATTGGATCAGAATCTGCTAGAGAAGTCTCATGGATCTCTCTCCACCAATGAAAACAGTGAAGGAGAGATTTCTATAAAGGGTCTGCCTGGGGTTCAGCTCACTGAAGAAAAAGAGAGCAGAATGTATTTAGGGATTCAATACCAGCAAGACAGTCTCAATCTCGTCCCCAGATGGCACTCTTACATGGCCGCCTCGATGCACACCTCTTTCTCCTTTTGTTCCTTTGATTGAGAATTTACAGTTTTGAATTGATTTTTTTTTAAATCCATTTTTTTAATTGAATAATTCTGGCTTAAAAAATTCATCTTTAGACTTCTTCTAGGTAATAAAAATCCTCGTTTCCAATAAACTTTTATTGCCAAATTTCTTTATGGCATGCATTTTCTTGGGAATTTTCATGGTTTTTCAACAAGCATGTACAAATTTCATGATTCCAAACAATGGAATTCATAGAATCAATTCGTGCAAAAGCAATTTGGATCTTGGTGGGGGATCCAACATTCTAGACATCATCTCTAATATTAATTTAAATGGGGTATTTGTTTGGTGATTGATCGACATTAATACTCATTGTAATGCATAAGATTGTTTTGCACTTATTATTGAGCTAATCATGTTTCCCCATTTTAGAACTCAACTTGCTATCCAGGTACGCTCCTTCTCACCTATTTTTGAGAATTCTATAAGCAAGTGAGCTATTGGAGATTGTATTCGTGTTTGATGAAATCCTTTGATGCTTAGATGTATGTTAGATTTGTTTAGATAAAATGCATGTTTCGTACTATATTTGAACTAACCTTGATGTTTCTATGGTAGCACTTAAGAAGTAGTTTAGGTACGCACCCTAAATCTTCTTTATGATTTGTGATTATTTTTCTTGCTAGGTACACCATTTTTTGAAACCACCTAGCCTACTTAGGTATCCATGATCAACCAATTAATTGTCACATTTCCCTCAACTTAGTCAATAGAGACCTTTGTAGGGCTTAGAGGGGTGCTACCTCCTAGAGGTACCTTCCCAATAAGTAACCTGATCCCCAAACCAAGACTAGGGTTTTTCAAAGACACGTTTTTCCAAAAAACTATGGAGTCACTTTTTTAGGGTTTTATTTCTTGTTTTATTTTCCTTTTTAAAATAAAATAAAATAAATGGTGACTCCGACTTTTCCAAAATTATTTTTTCACAAATTAAAAACGAGTTTCGCTGATCGAGTGGGGGCGCACGTGAAAAATACGGGTCCACACATATACTCAAATTAAGAACAACGTCTTATATTTTTTTAAGTCTTTGTGATGAGTTAGTATTTCTTTCGTACCGAGAAATTGGACTTTCAATTTGATGAGGACTCTTGTAGGTCTATCTTTTGGTATGTGTACACTTTGAGTGGTTTTTGTTACTTTTATAGTAACAAAGGAAATCTTTTGGCTTATGGGTAGTTCCCTTGGATATATCGTCTAAGATCCTATTATGTGATAATAATGGGATAGTGACATGATCTAAACAATAGAAGTACATTATAAGAGTAAACACATAAAGAGGAAGTGTTACCTTATTTTGAGATAGTATAGGGAGGTGATATGACTATGGAACAAAATCTTTCAACAATGCCCAGTTTGCTTTTTGGGTTAGTGGAAGTTTGTTGGGATTGAGGCCCTAAAAGCAAGACATGAGGTAACAAAGATAGACTTAACTATCCTCTTGTTATCTTTTTGGTGTATTAACATTAATTTAAGCATTTAATATATGTCTCTTACATTGTACATGAGTTGAGTGCATTAGGAGTTGCACAAAAAAAATACAAATCACGAGTTCCTTGTAAGTAGATAAGTTGTCCACAATCAATTTATGGATTTTTGTAATCCAGTAGAAACTAAAGTGCACTACCTTCTAATTGGAGGGATGACTTGTCTTGGATGTCGGGATGGGTTTCCTATATTAAGTGCACTAATGTATATGATGCACACTGTATGGGACCTATAGTGAATCATGATGCAAGGCTATCAATTGTCATAACTCACCAAGCTACTATAATGCATGGACGCTCAACATTGAGAGGATATTGAGTCTATGCCAAAATCAACAAGAGGCTTTGACCTATGGGTGAAACCCTAAACTGGTCATATATCCCTATGGATTGGGTTACTATTAATGGATACTGGTGGTAATAGGTATACTCAATAAAGACACCATGATATCTCATGGGATTGAGACATGTATTCCCTTAGATGATCTAAAGGACATGAGATCATGAAATCTGTGGCCACAATAATTCTTTTAGTAGAATTTGACATATGCTTCTTGGAACTAGAGTATGTTAGTTGATCACATAATAAATATGATCTATAACTCAAGGATTTGAGAGGTAATCTTGATATGTTATAACACTACCTTGTTAGATTAAGGACATCAATTCATGGAGAGTTTGCATGCAGTGAATAGTTAGTCAAGGACTCGAGCTTTGTCTTGTTGTTATTTACATAGGGTATTGAAGTGCAATTGATTCTCTTTAGTGGAATGTTGAATCAACTTCAGAATTGGATTCTGAGGGAGCCAGTGCTCCTAGGGGTCTCAGTGGTTCTTACTATAAGTTCATATACCATGATGACATGGTTTATGAGGATTGAATTGGCTCCAGGTTCATTTTTGTGCATAGGGTCATTTAGGCAAATATGCAAGCTTACATAAGGAATAATGAACAACATCTCTAGATTAAGCTAATTGATTAATTAGATGATCATATGTGGTTAATTAATTTATTAAGATCTGTTTTGGTCTAGATTAAGTGACCCAAGCATTGATAGACTCAAGTCACTTAAGCTTAGTGGGCAATCTTATAAATACTTTTTTATGGTTTAGGGTTTCCTAACAACTTTTCAATTAGTCCTATTTCATCTCCAGAGGAAGAAAGAGCCAAAGTTTCCTTCCTTGCATTGCCCACACTTTATAGTGTCAAGATCGTAATTCGAGTCATTAGGCGAAAGATCTTAGGTGTACGAGACCTCCAAAATTTTCAAGCATGTTCTTTAACAGATGGATTCTGATTTGGGAACATCTAAATCACAGGTATGAGTTTGAAATCTCTAAATCTTTATTCTAAAATGGTTTTAAAGCCATAATTTTTCATTGTATTAGATCTAGAGATAGATGCATGCACCCCATAAGATCCAAGGCATGAGAATAGAGTAATCTAAGGTTCTTAAAAACCACTACCCTCCATTAACTTGGACTTTGGGAGTGTATATAATCTCGCATCATTTAGTGTTAAAGCGATTTTTGGATTAGCTTACCCTGTACTCATTAAAGTGGGCACCAACACCTAAGATGAACGAAAGTCTAATTTCCAAATCAGTTGATTACGAACGTTGGTTGGACCTTATATGTGGAGCTATCTTTACCCCCTTAGCTTAGGCTTTTGGGAGTGTCTTGGTCTCACATTACCAAACCTTTAGGAAAATATTTTGTGACCTACAAAATCCCTTATAGTAGTTGGGAATGAGGAAGATTTTAGTATAATTCCATTTAGATTTATACAAATTTTGAGCACTTTGAACTTTAATTTAATGTTTATTTCAATTGCAAGTTTTGACCTTATTCTTTATGTTCTTTAATGTGTGTTACTAGTGTTAGGAACTTTGGATTACTCTCTTCTTAGGCCCTGGATCTCATAAGGTTCATGTAGCTATCCCTAAGGTTCTCAAGATCTAACACAACAAAAATATACAATATCAAAACCATATTATAATTCAACTCTAGAGATTGAGAAACTCATGTTCAGATCTGGATGTTCCCAAATCAAATTTGTGTAGTGAAAAAGAAACCAGTAGTCTACAAAGGTCTTACATCCAAAGTCTTCCACCCAATGACTCTGACCACAACCTTAGCACTCCAAATGATAGGCTTTGGAAGGGAGGAAGCTTTGGCTCTCTCTCTCTAAAGGTGGAAGATGATTTTCACACCAAAAGTCCTTAGAAACCCAAACCCTTAGGGGGTATTTATAGGGTTCCCCTATTGGGCTTGAGTGACTTGAGCCCATATGGGATTGGGTCATTTAATTTAGCTTAAAACGACTCTTAATTGATTAAGTAATCACATAAGTTATCTAATTAATCAATTAGCTCAATCCATAAACCTTGTTTACTACCCCCTGTGCAACCTTACATAATTACCAAAACACCTTTATGCACAAGAATGAACCTAGAGTCAATCTAACCCTCATAAACCATATCATCATGGTTTATAAGCTCAGAGTAGGGACCATTAGGACCTATAAGAGTACTAGTTTTCCCATAATCTAATTATAAAGTTGATTCAACATCCCACTACAAATAATCAACTGCATTCTAATACTGCATGTAAATAACCATGAGACAAAACTCAGATCCATGACCTACCATCCACTTCATGCTAATTCCTCATGATTTGGTGTCCATAATTTAACAAGGTAGTGCTATCACCTATTAAGATTACCTCTCCAATCCTTGAGTTACAAATCTCACTTATTATGTGATCAATTAACATACTCTAGTTCTAAGAAGTATATGTCAAATTTCACTAACAGAATTACTAGGGCCACAAATTTCATGATCATATGTCCTTTGGATCACCTAAGGGGATATGTTGTCTCAAACCCATGAGATATCATGGTGCCTATATTGGAATACCTGTTGCCACCAGCCTTCATCAACAATGACCTAGTCCATATGGATATATGACCACTTTAAGGCCTCACCCATAGTCAAAACCTCCATATGAATTTTAGTACAGACTCAATATCCTCTCAAGGTCAAGAGTTTATGTAATATAATAGCTTGGTGAATCATAACAACTGACAATTTTATGTCATGACTCGCCTTAGGTCTTGCCTAGTGTGCATCACATACATCAGTGCACTAACCATGAGAAACTCATCTCAACAACCGAGATAAGTTATCCCTCTAATTAAGAAATAGTGCACTACAGTCTCTATTGGATTGCTCAGATCCATGAATCGATTGTGGACAACTTATCTACTTACAAGGAACTCATGACTTGTATCCTCTATGCAACCCTTAATGCACCTAAGTCATGTACAATGTAAGAAATATGAGTTGAATGCTTAAATCAATGTTAATGCATAAAAGGGATAATCTGGGATAGTGAAATCTAACTTTTTTTACATCTTATCTTGCTTTTAAGGACTCAATCCCAACAGCTAGTAGTCCATGAGATTCCTTCATGAACAATTAATGAACATCATGGGATGAATTGATATTGTATTCACCTTGTAATCAGAGGCCCCCATTAGAAGGAAAACCCATTTTGCTCTTTGGAATGGAAATTTATAAGTTACTGTTAAGGTATTTTAAGTATTGAAGGTCATAACCCTTTTTGAACTTTCATTGAACTTTAGGCTAGTTTATTTCTTAGAATTTAAGGAAAAATGTGAAAAAAAATATGAAGGAAAATTAGAAGGAAAGTAAGAAAGACTAGATTTAAAATCAATAAATTATGTTCATTTGCTACTTCAAACTCATTTAATTTATTTTAAATTTTTTATATAAATATTAAATAATTTATGAATGGATATATATTTGACTAATTTTAATTATATTTAACTATTTTTTTAGTATTTTTCATGACAAAATCAAACATTAGAAAATTATTTGCCTAAATATTTTTTCCTTTCCTTAATACTTTCTAGGAACCAAATATAACTTTAATTCTCACATTGGCATTGGGAGGAAAAAAAAAGGTTGTTAAAATGGAAAAAATGTAAAGGTTGCAAAAGGCGGAGCTACTAAGACAAGATTACTTAAAATACTCTAAAAAAGTTTTTCCCTATAAATTTGTGGACTTTGAGTTGTGCATTGGCGGTGAAAGAATGAACCTCATTAGACCTCATTTCCTTGGCATTTAAATTTATTTGGTTTTTACATAGCTAGAAATCATTGTTTTCACTTCTTTTTTTCTTTTTCTTTTTGTAACTGAAGATTTCCTAGGATTCTCTTAATATCTCATTATCAAACAACCCTTTTTCAACCATAATTTAAAGAGAAAATTAACACCACTTTTGGAACTAATTCATCTGATATCTCTCAATGCCCCCTGCCACTATGAAACATTATACATGAGAAAATGATACTCATCCCACCGGATTCTCTTTGCTTGCAAAGACTTGCTGTACTTGGGGAATCACATAGTCAACATTCAGGGCTCAAGCATTCTTTTCATTTTAAGCTTTTAGAGTAACAAACCCACAGTATGCCAGTAAATGGAAAAATAGTAGGTGATTGCAACATACAAAATTAAAACAACAAAAGAAAATGAACTAAAATAAAATAAATTTCAAATTCAAATGTAAAACACTCGGTATATTGGGCTCAATATTCAGGGCTCAAGCATTCTTTTCATTTTAGGCTTTTTAGAGTAACAAACCCACAGTATGCCAGTAAATGGAAAAATAGTAGGTGATTACAACATACAAAAACAACAAAAGAAAATGAACTAAAATAAAATAAAATAAATTAAATTTCAAATTCAAATGTAAAACACTCGGTATATTGGGCTCAATATTAGAATCTAGAAAAGATCATAAGGAAAATTAAACTCAATAAAAGATTACATACATACAAATAAAAAATGACCCAAAAAAAAAAAAACAGGCATTGAAATACTACTCCAAGATATATTAATCCATAATAAGTTTGGGAACAAAAATTGGTAAACTAAAATTGTAACCATAAAGACCAAAGTTTATCTATTACTATTTAGAAAACAAATGCACTCAAGGAAGATTTAGAAGCCACAAGTGCTATCGTCTCATGTTTGGGTTTGAACTAAAGCTTCAACAATCACCAATGATAGAGATGATGGAGAATTTTAAACCCACCATTCATTTCTCAATCAACCATTCTCTTAATCCATACATTCCTTTTTTACTTTCCATGATTTAGTAAGGCATTTTAAGGTTTTGAAATATGAGGTTGTCTATTGGTTCCCAAGTGTACGAGATTAACACTCTTCATTATGAGAAAATGCTCACATATTAGCAATACCCATTTCAGTAAGGGAAAACCAATAGTATCTCTTAGGCCTTTAAAAATAAAAAATGACAGAATAATCTCTAGGAAATATAAAATAAACTGATAGAACCATACTCTTCAGTGATCTTCAACATAAATATTAGCATATTGCCCTTCTCTCCTTAACTTTGGGATATAAATGAACTTCATTTATGTGAACAACATTTTGGATAAATCACTACTAGAAAATATCTCTATAGTCGAGGTCAACCATCCATGGCTAAAGGTTAAAAATGTGTGACTATAAGTTATAGTTGCTAATAAAAAAGGACTGCAACCAAGCGTGGCTATAGGTGGTGCAAATAAAACCTATAGTCATGACCAAAAGCAATCCCGCAACTATAGCTTCACCACATTACAGTTGGGATGAGCGAACTCTCATAACTTAAAGACTCTACTTATATCTGCGGCCTTCTCTTAGCTGCTACCTAAAGTGGTACCAGATTTTTTTAGCCCACGTATAGGCTGTATTTTGCAACACTTCATTTTCTCCCAAGACTAATTTATTTTGCTAAAAATAATTTTATATTGTAAATTTCAAAAAACTAATGGCTATAAAGTTAATATTAGACCAAATCATTAAAATATAAAGAACAATACAATGTGAAAACATCATTCATTCATAAATCAAAATTACTTTTGGTTTAGCAATACAATGAGAAAAAATCCAGTATGCATCTTAAATGATGCTTCAACTATATAGTAGTATGTAAAATTCATTTCCTTCCATAAGGTTCTTGTAGCTTAATTAGTGAAACGGTTTGATCACATGCACGACTATCTCATAGTAAAAACTAGCTAGTGAGATTTGTTAGGGTGAATTCACAATATCCAACAAACACTAGAATTTTTCTACTATTTCTTTGTGCAAAATTAAATAGGCAACAACAACTAGTAGCAATAAATAAATAAACTCATGCAACAGAAAAAGAAATCAGACACCATAATTTTTACTTGGAAAACCCCCAAATGCGAAAGAAAACACCACTAGACCTAGTCCAGTTCAAACTTTCAGTATCAACAATAATGCGTTACACCTGTCTTTTCTAAAATAATCTTTAGAGGCTGCCAAATACATCAAGAACACATATAGCCTTAGATTATACAATCTCTCTTAGAAAAAAAAAAAAAGAAAATTGGAGAAAGTATACCCAAAAACGTTGTTACTATTCACATACAATAACACCAGTTCCCAAGCTCAAAATCTGATCTTCACTGTTCAAATTGTAGCTACTCAAATTTCAAAATTCTCCTCCAAATTTCAACTCGATTGAACCATAGATGAAATGAGATCGTCTTGTTGATGAAATCTAGGCGGATGCATTTTTTCCTCTCTCAATTTTTTTTCTTTTCCCGATCTTTTTTTTTTTTTTTTTTTTTTAATGTAATTGACTTGGTCCCTAAGAATATGGAGCCACTCCCTCACATACTAGGGAGCCCAACAAATCTCCCCCTCTTAACTATGTGAGGGACTCTACCAAGCCCCGCTTGCTTTCTACATAATTGTAGCTTCTCTGTAAGTATTGGTTTTGTCATCATATCTGATCCATTCTCATCAGTATGGATTTTATCAAGGCAAAACAATGTCATATCTAGTGCATCACGAATCCAATAATATCTCACATCAATATGTTTGGATCTAAAGTGAAAAGTAGGATTCTTATTAAGATGAAAAGCACTCTGACTATCATAGTAGAGTAAATACCTTTCTTGCTGTAGACCCAGTTCTTGTAGAAACTTCTTCATCCATAGTAACTCCTTGCTAGCTTCAGTGATAGCAATATACTCAGCCTCTGTGGTCGACAAAGCAACACATTTTTGCAACTTTGATTGCTATGACACTGCTCTCCCTGAAAAAGTGATCAAATAACCAGAAGTAGACTTTCTGGAATCAACATCCCTAGCCATATCTGTATCTGTGCATCCTATAAGCACAAGTTTGTTATCCCAAAACATAAACATGCCTTAGAACTACCCCTCAGACACCTGAAAATCTGTTTCACTACAGCCCAATGTTCTTTGCTAGGATTAGAAAGGAACCTACTGACAACTCCAACAACATGAGCAATATCAGGCCTCATTCACACCATGGAATACATCAAGCTACCCTCACGGCTGATGCATAGGGCACCTTTCGCATTTCTTTTTTTTTATTTCTCACTTGAAGGACTTTGTTTGGAACTTAGCTTTAAATGACTTCCAAGTGGAGAACTCACTGGTTTCACTTTGCCCATGTTGAATTTGTCTAAAACTTCTCAATATAACTTTCTTAAGATAGCCACAATTTTCCATTCGTTTTATCTCGAGAAATCTTTATACCAAGAATCTGACTTGTAGACCCCAAGTCCTTCATTTCAAAGGACTTGCTCAACTCCTTTTTCAATTTATCTATTTTACCAGTATCACGACCAACAATTAGCATGTCATCCACATATAACAAGAGAATAATAAATTCTCCATCAAAGGAATTTCTTCATAAACACACAATGGTCAGAAGCAATTCTATCATGCCCATGCTTAACCATGAATGAATCAAACTTCTTGTACCACTGTCTCGGTGCCTGCATGAGACCATACAAGCTCTTCTTCAGTTAACACACTAAGTGTTCCTTGCCTTTGATTGTAAACCTTTCTAGTTGCTCTATATATATTTCCTCCTCTAAGTCACCATGGAGGAAAGTAGTCTTCACATCAAGCTATTCAATCTCTAGATTTATACTGGTAGCCAAGCCTAACACAACTCGAATCGAAAACATCTTAACCATAGGCGAGAAAATCTTTTCAAAGACAATGCCTTTCTTTT
Source organism: Vitis x doaniana (assembly GCA_030345155.1). Lineage (NCBI taxonomy): Eukaryota > Viridiplantae > Streptophyta > Magnoliopsida > Vitales > Vitaceae > Vitis > Vitis x doaniana. Next base: position 10,454,394 of record CP128323.1, read on the forward strand.
GACTTACAACCAATCTTGCCTTGTACCTTGGCTGTGATCTGTTTGGTTCAGGCTTTCTTTTTAGTACCCATTTATTCTTCAATGCTCTCTTACCCTTAGGCAAATCCATCAATTCATAACTGTTGTTCTTATGCAAGGATTTCATCTCTTCATGCATAACTCTCAACCATTTTTTTTTCTCATCATGCAGCAGAACCTCTTGATAATTTTATAGTTCTCTCCCATCAGAAAGCAACAAATACTCATCACTAGTATACCTTTTGGAAGGTTGATGCTCTCTAGTAGATCTTCTTAACTGTGTTTCAGTAGGCAACTCTGGAGTAGCTTGTTCTTGCTTTGTTATAAGCCATCATTCTCATCTGTAGGATTTTCTTCTATATCATCAACTGCAGACTCATCATTTCTGTCAACTGTATCAACCTGTTCTTCTTGCACAACTTCCCTGTGTTCATTTTGTTCCATAGAGTTAGGAGAGACTAGACCCAAATCAACCTGTTATTCACTAAAAGGCTTTGGCTTCTTAACCTAATCCAAGTCTTCAATGGTTTGATCTTTAAAAAAGACAACATCTCTGCTTTTTATAATTTTTTTGGTAGCTGAATCCCATAACCTGTACCCAAACTCTTCATTTGAATAGCCCAAGAAGATACACTGTTTAGTCTTGCTGTCAAGCTTGTACCACTCATTTCTAGGAACATGAACAAATGCCCTGCAATCAAACACTCTCAACTGCTCAAAAGAAACAAATTTTCTTTCAAAACCCTTTTTGGAAGGTCACCCTATAAAGGATATGATGGAGACAAATTAATCAAATCAATGGTTGTCCTCATGGCCTCACCCCTAAAAGACTTAGGCAATTTTGCATGAGAGAGCATACACCTGATTCTATCACAGATGGTTCTATTCATTTTCTCAGCTACATCATTTTGTTGCGGGGTCTTAGGAACTATCTTCTCAAGCTTGATGCCATGACTTCTACAGTACTGCTCAAATGGCCCCCTATATTCATGACCATTGTATACTCTAACATATTTTAACTACTTGCCAGTTTGCCTCTCAATCTTCACATGAAAATCTTTGAATACATCAAGTGCCTGGTATTTGGATTTCAAATCATATGCCCACACCTTTCTTGAATGATCATCAATAAAAGTCACATAATAAAGTGCACCTCCAAGAGTATTACTTTGCATAGTACAAACATCAATGTGAACTAAATCAAGAATATCTGGTTTTCTACGTGAAGGAAATTTATGAAATGCAACTCTACTTTGCTTTCCAGATAGACAATGTGTACACAGTAATAGTGACGTACCTTTAACTGGTAGAAACTTCTTTCTAGTAAGAACCTGAAGTCCTTTTTCACTTATGTGACTAAGCCGCTTATGCCATAGCTCAGTAGAGGCTTCATTCTCAACAATGTTCACCTTTCCCTTGACTAGTCTTGCTTTTGTCTTGTAGAGTATTTTTTTCTTCCTCCTAGCTAAAACAAGAGAACCCTTAGTAAGCTTCCACTTACCCTCTCTAAGGTGACTATGGTAGCCCTCATCATCAAGCTTCCCAATAGAGATCAAACTAAAGCACATTTCAGGAACATGTCTAACATCTTTAAAAACTAATTTGCACCCAATGCTAGTTTCTAGCTCTACATCTCTCATGCCAACAATTTCACATTTTGCTTCATTTCCCATCCTAACCCAACCAAAACTACCACTGGTGTAGGAAGAGAAGAAATCTCTATGTGTAGTGATATGAAATGACATTGTTGTATCAACCACCCAAGTGGAATCCTGGCATGCAAGGTTTACACACGCATCATCACAAACAATGGTTGTATCACCATTAGATGCAACTGCTACAATGTCTTTATCTTCTTTCTAGTCTTCACATTTTCCTTTAAACTGTTCTCTTCTAATTTTTTTTGCACTTTCTCTTAATGTGCCCTAGCTTGTCATAATAAAAACACTTTATCTCTTTTAAGGACTTTGACTTTCCTCTTGACTTGTCACGGTTATAATCATTAGAAGGTTTTCTGCTTTTACTTCTCCTTTGCCTCTCTATAACAAGTGTTTCTATATTAGAGGAGATACCTAACTTTTTTCTTCTTGCCTTTTCATTAAACATGCTGTCTTTTACCATGTTGACAATTATCACACCATTTGAGGTTGAATTACTCAAGGATACCACCAAAGTTTCCTAATTGTCCGGTAAGGAACTCAACAAAAATAAAGCCTGTACCTCATCATCTAGCTCAAGCTTCATGGTAGACAACTCATTCAACAGTCCCTGAAAATTACTGAGATGCAACACTATTACCATCCTTGTACTTTAAATTCACAAGCCTTCTTATCAGAAAGGCTTTGTTCTGTGCAATATTTCTCTCATAAAGACTCTCTAATTTCTGCCAAAGGCTATATGCATCAACTTCCTTGGCTACATGATGGAAGCCACTCTAATTAACCCACTGCCTAATCTATCCAATGGTTTTCTTATTTAATTTCTTCCACTCATCCTCAATTGTAGTAACTAGCTTATAACCCTGACATTCAATGGGCTCAAACAACTCTTTGCAATATAGAATATCCTCAATCCTAGTATTCCAAATTGAATAATTGAAGCTGTGAGTTTAATCATTCCACTACCAGCCTCTTCCATTTAATTCACACAAGAGATCCCACTATTAATCAACTTGGCTTTGATACCACTTGTTAGGGTGAATTCACAATATTCCAACAAACGCCATAATTTTTCTACCATTTCTTTGTGAAAAATTAAATAGGTAATAACAACTAGCAGCAATAAATAAATAATCTCATGCAACAAAAAAATAAATCAGACACCAGAATTTTTACATGGAAAACCCCCCAATGCGAAAGGAAAAACCACGGGACCTAGTCCAGTTCAAACTTCCACTATCAACAATAATGGATTACACTTGTCATTTCTATAATAATCTCTAAAGGTTGTCAAATACATCAAGAGCACATATAGCCTTGGATTATACAATCTTTCTTGGGAAAAAAACAAAGAAAATTGGAGAAAGTATACCCAAAAATGTTGTTACTGTTTAGGGGTAGTAACACTAGTTCCTGAGCTCAAAATCTGATCTCCATTGTTCAGATTGTAGCTACTCGAGTTTCAAACCTCTCCTCTAAATTTCAACTTGATCGAACCACAAATGAAGCGAGATCGGCTTGTTGATGAAATCTGGGCAAATGCGTTTTTTCCTCTCTCTCTTCTCTTCTCTCTGTTTTTTTTTTTTCCCAATCTTTTTTTTTTTTAAATGTAAATGACTTGGTCCCCAAGCATATTAGGCCCACTCCCTCGCATACTAGGGAGCCTAACAAGATCCACAACCATTCAAGAGAACACACAATTGTTTTTGTTTGCAGAAAAAAATAAAATGAGACCGGATCTACCAAGAGTCAAGATTATGTCTTCACAACCTCATAGCATGTGGCATACGAAACAAGAAGCTCTTCTTCAAGGGGGACCTGAAAAATATGAAAATTCTCAATATCTTGCAAGCAATGCAACCCAGAGCTAGGTTATCAGAGGGAACAATGAAATATAATATAAATAATTGCATCTTTCATGTGTACATACACACATAGATATATAAATAAATATACCACATTATGTTTTTTTTTTTTTTCATTTTTCCTAATAGATAATTAATATATATATATATATATATTCCACATTATCCAGAGTTACTAACACATGAATAAATTCAATGAATGTATTAGGTTTACAGAATAACTGATATCACTAAAGCTAAACTCAAAAGCCAATTATAGAACACATGTTCTGGTTTTTTGTTGTTTTTCAATTTCTTCTATTTCAAATTTTTCTGTTTTCCAAAAAAGCAAGATGATAGTAAAAAGGACAGCCCACTAGAAACCTCGCCCAGCCAAAACTGTTAGCCTATTCTTCATCCCTGTGGTGAATTGAGATGTAAATAGGGTGGGTATACTCAAGCCACGAAATTCTGGAGTAGGGTCAAAACCAGTTCTGACATTGGGTTCTTAACGTTCTGTTTTTGTATGTTTCATTCTGTTGGTATTGAAGGGAAGACACTACCACTTAGTCTGAGACTCCCTTCTCTGAGATTTGAATTTAGCAGAGATAGTGCACACAACTACTGCCTCTTAATAAAGTCTTGTGACTTGCCCTGCATATGAGAGATGTATTATTCAGTTTAGGGGATAAGAAAAAAAAAAAAAGAAACTAAAATAGAGAAATTATGCCCACATGTAAATGCAAGTGTGGGAAATGGATCGAAGTTCCATTCATAAGATGCATGTTTAGGTTCAACCAGTGAATTTAACCATATTATATCTCTGGTGAGACCTCTAATGGTGTGATTTGGAGCAACCTCAAAATGATATTTCCACTGGCATAGTTGAGAACTGAACTGAATGCTTCTGTCTGCCTCTAAATGTGACATTTCTTTTCTCCCTAAAAGCAGATGGAACCTACTTCCTTTGAGTTATTAGTACAACAGCAAAATTACTTGAAAATAATGAACCTCATAAACAATCTGAGGTTTTACATAAGGTATAACATAAAAGCTTAACTATAAGGTAATTCTTTCAAAGTTTCTCCCAAACACACCCCTAAGGTAAGAGTCATCGTCAAGAGGAGGAGCTGACTCCACTGCATCTTAACCATGTTCCAGTTCATTTGTAGTGTTTTACCTTATGGATATAGCATCCTTATGATTTACCAAAAAAAACACGCCTCAGTTTTTCAAAAAAATAATTGTGTCATTAGAATGATAGAAACAAGTAAATATACAGTTAACAATCAAGTGATTATATAGAGTTTTGAGATGGAAAAGAAGAAGAATTGGGCAAGAGGTAAATACCACAGGTTTGAGCAGCTCATTAATTTTCTGTGCCTGTCTCAGCCTCATATCAACAATGTTAGCAGGCAAATCAGCCTCGATCAAGATGTGGAGTGGATCATTCAGGTGCTCACAGGTCTTCCTCAACTTGTCTTCCTTAAGATTGAAAAGGATGGAAAACATTAATCACACAAATAAAACAAATCTCAAATTTGAAACTTTTATCTTTTAATACCTAATCTTGATCCTGAAAAAAACATGGTTCTAACCTCTGGCATTTTTTCCAGAAGTGGCCACTCTCAAGACATGAAAACCTGCATGTTTTTGCCTGGCAAACCAAGACATTTTCCATTACAACAGACCATAGTTACAATGTTGAATAAAACAAAATGAATATTAGAAATTATGCTTGGATGTCTAGTACCTTCTTCGGGTCCTTTATTGACCCTTTCCCTCTAATGTACACACAACATCCTGTAATAGCTTCAACCCGTTTCAATGAATTGCCTCTAAGGCCCAGAAGCCACCCAACAAAATTGAACTAACATCCATAGAGAAGTAGTCAGTTCAGGTAACGATATCCTTTATTCTTTTGCTTATAAAAATAACTGTATTAATTATCAAGATACAATCAATTGATCATATTTAACAAATTATGTTAGAAGTTAATGCAGTTCTTACATTTGGATAAGTATCTACTGGAATTTCCAAACGCAAAATTCTCTTCATAGTATATGAACTGGGGCTTGACGGTGCCCCTTGCCAGTCCATAGTCATTCCATGTGGTCCACTTTATCTCTGTTATGCAAAGAAAGGCTATGTTAACTTAGATGGTGCTCAAAAATTTAATAATATCACAAATTGAAAAGCTAAAGAAGAAATGAAAAAAAAAATGAGCATGAGGATTTCAGATAAATAGATGACGTGATAAACAATTTTGCAGTAGTAATTTGAATAAGAGCAAACATAGACCATCAGGATCAGTTGTACTATTCAGACAAGCAACAGACATGGGACATTTAAACATTTGGTCAGAAACACTAGAAAAATAACAAGAGCTTGACAACCTGCAATAACCCCTAGCCAAGCATATCAAACCACATGGCAAACCGCAATAATCCTTTTTCAGGTCCTTATCAATCAGATAGTTCATATCATCTGAATTTGTACTTCTTGGTTGTGAATTTGTTGCAACTAAAAAGATTCGGACCTCTGTGTGCTTACATGACATGGAAAAGCTCAGGTTGCTCACTGACCAAAGCACCATTTCATGTGTTTAACTCCTCCACATTCACATCATTCGCCATTCTTGAAAACTCATTCACACCTAAACATCCAGCATGCATATATCTTGTGAGTTTGCATTCATGACAAGGGGGTATGTGAGCATTACAATATCGTTTTATATTTTAAGCATCTGGAAATTTCAAAATAAAGCACTTTACTAGTCTTTATGGATACGGGGTTGGAGTAAGATGCCAAGATTTCCTATTTCCCTTTTAAACCAAGGCATATTCCTTCCATCAAGTTATCATATGAGTAATATATCTGGAATACTATCACTTTTCATGTACCCAATAAAAGACAAGAAAGAAACTCGTAGAGGAATGAATCCTGCTGAGTGGAATGAATCTGAACCAAGCAGGATAGCTGATATCATATATACCAAAACCGATTTTTGAGAAACTTTCTCTAGTGTTTTTTTCGTTGTTTCCTTTTGGGTTCTTTTCCATTTCTATGGACCACTTGAATCAAATTACTCCATTTCTTCTTAAATGGATTAAAAATGTTCATGACCTTATCCGATTTAATAAGAAACTTGGATTGAGTTTGAAAGAAACCTAATTAAAGATGGCATGCAAGGGGGGAAAAACAGCTCAGAGCAAAACACTTGTGGAATATACTAGTCCAGATTTAACAATTTGGTCAAACTACTTGAAGCCTCAGCATTTTATTTTATTTTATTTTATTTTATTTTTGCTTTTTTTAAGATAAATTAAAATTTTATAAATAAAAAGCTTGAAGCCTCAGCATGTGGAATCAACCTACTGAAGAATCAATAAAGGAATAAGGCAAATAGTAAAGTATAATTGTAGAATTTTTCTTACCTAGAAACATATGAAAAAATAAAGCAGCTACTAGATAGGTTAGGCTTTTTTCCATTTGAACACATCAAATCTTCTCTATTTTTCTAACATGCATGTATATTTATTACAATTGGCATCCTTTGAAAACTTTTTTACATCCTAAACACTTCAAACCCATGGAAATCCAGACGGTACAGTTGTACCACCAGCGTACTGCCAACTGTACCACCAATTGTACCGCATACAATTGTTTCCTATTTCCTGAGTTTATGAGAAACTTTCTCCTAAAAATCAAGGATTAGATTTTTTTTTTTTTTTTTTTTAAGGCATATGACCTTATTCATGTATAAATATCAATGCAAGAATTACTTTGTAAGTAGAGTGAAAAATAAGAGAAATGTTTTTTTTTCCTTAAACTTCTTCATGGTATCAGAACTAACTTTGAACCATTCAATCTATTTATGGCCAAATACAAAATGACAATCAAGAAGGACTCTTAAACCTTAGAAGTCATCTCCAATCCACTCAAGAAACCTTTACCCAACATCCATGAAGTTGCCTCAAAAGTGTTTCGAGAAGAAAGTCATGTTGGGGTCACAAACCAACCAACTTGTCAAGAGGGTTAAACCTTAGCGGCTTAGGGTCCTCCCAATCCTTCTAATGATAATCGACCAAGAAAAAGGAGACCTTGGTCTGATCACTGTCAAAAACCAGGTCACACCAAGGACACGTGCTAGAAAATCCATGGGAAACTAGTGGATTAATTGCCATCACATCCTCAAAATGATAGAGAAAGCCTAAGACACCACATCACCATTGAAGACAACCTAACACCACCCAATTCTAGTCTGTTCAGTAAACAACAAATGGAACTATTACAAAAAATGTTCGGCCAATGCCAACAAGGGATAAATACCTCCAGTTCTATCATCAGGTTTGAATCCTTAGCTTAAAAGGTAATTTTCTTCCCACCTTAAAAGAAAAAAAAGGAAAATTTGAGTCCTTAGATTGTAAACTCAAGAGCTTCTTATCACATGACTGGAGATGCTACAATTTTTCAAAATTATATTCCTTATTTTGGGATTATGTGATTCGTATAGCTAATGGTTCTCTCTCAAAGGTCGTTGGTACAGGTTTTATTGTCATCTCTAAAGACCTAACTCTTGACTTTGTTCTTTTGGTTTCGAACTTGGATTGCAATCTTTTGTCCATTAGTAAACTCACTTAAGAAAAGAATCGTCACTAAATTTTTCCCAAACCATTGTGTCTTTCAGGATTTGAATTTGGGGAAAACAATTGGCAATGCTAAGGTGTATTCAGGACTGATATTCAAAGTGATTGATTATATTGAAAGACAACTTCAACCGACAATGGGTGAAAAACTTTCACTTTCTGTTTTTAATTGTAATAAAAATAATGATGTTATGTTATGGCACTATCATCTAGGACATCCTAGTTTCTTATATCTCAAAAAACTCTTTCCATCATTATTCACTAAAAGTTTGAATAGTTTTCATTATGAAATTTGTCAATTATCCAAGCATGTTTGCAAGCCTTATTTCATTCAACCATACAAGCCTTCTCATTCTTTTTCCATGATACATAGTGATGTTTGGGGGGCATCTAAGATAAAGAACATAACAGGGACTAGATGATTTATGTCCTTTATAGATTATCATACTAGAATTTCTTGGATATTCTTGACGAAAGAAAAATTAGAAGTGGGTCAAATTTTCAAAAATTTTTATAACATGATCCAGACCCAGTTCCATGCCAAAATACAAGTGTTGAAAACTGACACTACAAGAGATTATTTCAATTATATCTTAAGGGAATTCTTATTAAAATAATGTATAGTTCACAAAGTTCTTGCATTGATACTACTCAACAAAATGGGATAGCCAAGAGAAAGAATTGACACTTGTTAGAAGTTGTAAGTGGCCTTTTGCTCTCCTCCCATGTCCCAAAGAATTTTTGGGGATAAGTTGTATTTATTGTAGCCTATCTCATAAATAGAATGTCTTCCTGTGTCTTGTGTTTCCAAACTCTGTACAAAGTCTTTCTCAAATCATACCCTCAGACTTAGCTCATTTCCTCCATTCTACCAAAGGTATTTGGTTGCTCAATCTTTGTTCACATTCCCCAACAACGTCGAAGTAAGCTTGATCACAACGTCACTAAGTGTATTTTCCTAGAATACTCTCCAAACCAAAAAGGCTACAAGTGTCACTCTCCTGTCACACAAAAGTTTTACACCTCCATGGATGTGACATTCTTTGAAAATCAATCCTATTACTCCAAAACCGATATTTAGAAAGGGAATAGAATTTAAGAATATCGGTTTTGGAAATAAAAACCATGATCGAACCTTAAACACTTGAGTCTATTATTGTTCACAACTCTAATCTTATCTCTCCTACTTTTAAGTCTTTTGCTCCAAACTACTAAAGTTGTAGACACCAAGCCAAGTACTCTTCGCCCAAAACAATCTTAGACTGTTAATAACAATGAGTTCATTGTCTACTCAAGGAAAAAGAAAAAGTCTCAAGAAGATATAGAGCAATGAACACATCTTGACTAGTACATGAAACTAAATCAAATTTAGTCCCAAAAGAGACACACTCAGGTGACATTGATTCTAATCTTAATGAGTCAAAAGATGATGAGCTCAATTTGCCAATTGCCAAAAGGAAAGGAGTAAAATCTTTCATAAATCATCCGATTTATAAATTTATCTCTTATAAGATTTAGTTACCAAGTTATTGGGCTTTTGTTACTAGTCTTACAGATATTGGATTCCCAACAATATTCAAGAAGCCCTACAAATACCTAAATGGAAGACAACCATTAAGGAAGAGATCCAAACTCTTGAAAAGAACGGGACATGGGAACTTACTGAAATTCCAAAAGGAAAGAATCTAATAAGGAGTAAGTAGATCTTCACAATCAAGTACAAAGAAAATGGGAGTGTTGACAGGTACAAAGCTCGGCTAGTTTCTAAGGGATTTATGCAGCCCTATGAAATTAACTGCCAAGAAACCTTTGCTCCAATTTCCAAATTGAACACAATTCCTATTCTGTTGTTGTTAGTTGTTGACTAGGATTGGCCTCTTCATCAATTGGACATCAAGAATGTTTTCCTCAATGGTGACTTAGAAGAAGAAGTATACATATATAGAAATTCCTTTAGGTCTTGAGACTGAGACAAACATTAGCAAAGTCTACAAACTAAAAATATCCTATATGGTCACAAGCAATCTCCTTGAGTTTGGTTTATTGTTTCACCAAGGTTGTAAAGAGGTTTGGTTACTCCTAGTGTTAGTTTAACCACACTCCATTTGTAAAAGACACTGCTATATTTGGCACTTATAGTAGTAGACAAAACCCCTGTTGTAATACCATTTTGGTCCCATTATAAAAAAATACCTACTACTATAGCATATGAAAAAGTTGTTTAAAGATGCGGTACCCATAGTAGTCACACATATAGATCTTACTGCAAAATTTTCCCTAGATGGTTTTCCCTCTTTATGTGTTATAGGTGCAGACAAATTTTTTATGTACCTATATATATAATTTTTAAAGGCGGATTTTTTTACCCCTACTAAAACTATGTAGCTATATGTTTTATTTGAATATATTTTATTAGATTATGAGCCATGTCTTTTTTAAAATTCTTATATTAAAAGAATGGCATAAAAAGAACCATAAGAGAAACATCTATAATGAAGCCAATAGTAGGCATCAATCAAAAGTATAGAAAGGTTATCATCCATATATTGTAAAAATGATCAACCCTACACACTTTCATAAAGTGGTTTATTTTTCCTATAAAAAAAGAAAAGAATTTATCATTTGAAATTCACCACAAAAAGAAAAAAAAAAAAAAAAGTGAAATGACTACTCTACAATAGTATTTCTCAATAGTTGAAACCTTCAAACTAATGATTTGCAAGTTCAACTAATATCATCATAGCATGCCAAGAAAAGGATAACTATGCCTATAAATATTTAGTTAAATCTAGAATCAAAATTCTAATTCAAACATTTATAGTAAAACTGTCAAATTAATTATATTGAAAGTCTTGAGTAGCATCATAAGAAATTTTATGCATAAGAAATACTAAAATACTTGACTCATGAACTCTAGTTAAGTAATTCCTAGTGCTCATGCAATTTGTTGATATTCTACTATAAATAAGAACCATTGTCTCAGAACTCTAAGAAATTCATACTTCTTAACAAATTGGTTGTGAATTAATAGATGATAATAAATACATATTATGTACAATGTACAAAAAAATCATAAAGATATCAAAAGATGGGGAGTATCATATACTTATGCCCATGAATCCACCATTTACAACTTGTCAATACGAGCCTTTGGGACAAAAGTGAGACTTTGTCAATCTTCATTGTTATAGCTTTTTTACATTGGCTAAGATGTGACTACATCTGCAAAGATATACTTATTAATCTAATCTATTACCCAGATATGTTGAAACAATTTTAAAGTAATGTGACATACATGTATCTATTGATGGTTATAAGCATAATTGTAGACCCCCATTTGGGGCCTCATTTTTCATGCAGCTTGTCTTGCCACGTGGAGGAACCTTGAGAGACAACTTGTCGGCTCGTGGATGGCTGCTATAGAATCATAGTAGTGGAACTGAAGAACAAATTAGGGTTGGACACCTAGGAGAATCAGAGAGGAGCGGATTTGGCTGGAGGAAGAAGGTGGTTGTCGGGAGGAGAGAGAGGGGAGGTTGGCAGAAAGGATGCTTTTGGTGGCTATTTCTAAGGAGATGGTTAAGGAGGCAGACCGGGTTTTTCGGAGGGGGAACTGAGAAGAAAAATGGGGGGAAGGGGAGAGACATGAGAGCTTTAGGGGAGGATAGTTTAGCTTGAGCAGGAGGTGAGGATTTCTGAGGAGTAGCTTTGAGAGAGAATGAGGAAATGTTAGATGAGAAAAGATGAAAATGAGGGAAGGAATAGCTTGAGAGAGGAAGGAACTCTGGCGTTTGGAGGACGGGGCTAGGGTAACAGAGAAGAAAAGAAAATCTGAGAGAGCATTTCGGGGTACGTTTGATGTAGTTTTTTATCATTCCCACTCATGACTCTGTTTTCTTTATCTTCTATTTTCTATGATTATCTCTGATTTTCTGGGCATTGGATGATTTTTTGAGTATGTGATGCCATATTACTTTACTCTTACATTGTTTATCTGAATATGGCTCATTCCCATGATGGAGTTTGGTTGATGCTTTCATCTTGATATTTGTTATGACTTGTCCTGCTGCACCACTGGTTGGGGAACCCTTGATTTCAACATGAAAGGGGATCCCACTATGGCTCTGCTCACCTTATCTATTGGGTTTCAAGTAAGTAGGGATGGCAACAGGGCGGGTTCGGGGCGGGGCGCCCCCCTCCCAACCCCGCCCCGTTTATTTAAAGCAATTCCCATCCCCGCCCCATTTAAAAAATTAAACGGGGCGGGGCGGGCGGGTATGCTACATTCCCATACCTGCCCCGTTTAACTTTTTATTTAATTTTAATTTTAATTTTTTTTAAATTACTTTTAAAATTTTTAATTATATTAAAATAAATATATTTTATAAATAATTGAATTATTATATTTTTTATAACTTATTTTATTAAAAATAATTTATTATTATCTATATATTAAAAATAATAAAATAAAAATTAAATTAAATTAATTTTAAATTTTAAATTAAATTAAATTTTAATTTTAATTTTATATATAATCGGGTCGGGGCGGGGCGGGGTAATACCCGAACCCGCCCCGGGTTTCAAAAAAAATCCCAAACCCGTCCCATACCTGTTTAGAAAAATAATATCCCGTCCCATTAGGGGCGGGGAGGGGCGGGTACCCAAAGTGACCCGCCCCATTGCCATCCCTACAAGTAAGTTGTGTCTTGTCTTGCTCTCTCACCTCTATTTCTGGTGCCTCAACGCATATCTCTGCTCTCTGGCTCATATTTCTGGATCTGCTCTGGGTGATCGATTGCATGTTCTGACCTGTGCTTGAGAATGAGAGGGCTGCGCGTTAGCTTACTACTCCAAATCTGTGACCTTAGCGGACAAGACGTATGCATGGGTTACATTAGCCGCTACTCTGGCTGTTGGGTTTGCCACTGATACATTAGGGATTCATGTCCCAGTTTAGATGTTTTTGAGATGAGGTTTTTACGTCCATAGAAAGTCTTACAGCAGACGCAACACAGATAGCTCAGTAGGCGACTACTGGTGGCTTAGCGCCGTACACTTTGGCTCGCCTACCGGTGGCACTTTCAAAAGTGGCTTTCAGCTTGCAGTGTTACAGAGCACAGCATTGACACTCTTTCTTGCCAAGGCAAAGAGCTCATGCCTAAGCTTTCAAAGAGGAAAGAATAAATGGCGCATGGGAGACAACAAGGAGAAATAGAGCCCATCTACCGAGACTTGATGATTGGGTTTGAAACTGGAAATAATGAGGAGCCTCATGAATAAGCTGTAAATTCCATGGCACGGGAGGTCAGAATTGAACTGGCCACTGTTGAAGCTAAACCTGAGTAGAAAACTGAAAATTGAAGGATTTACAAGTCTCAGGCAAGGTCGATGCAATGATTGGAGGTGACGCTCATGTTTCATCAGTTCTTGCGGCTGCCGATGTTGGTATGGTGATTGGTGAAGGCACATGCGTCATCCTTGGTGTGGCAAACATTGTTTCCATGAAAATGGTTCGGAAGATGTGATAACTGCTATTGAAATTTCCAGAAAAGAATTTCCCTATACCCTCCTGAACCACCTATGGGCATTAGGGTACTTTCTCCTAGGCATACTAGTGGCCGTTTTTCAGTTGGTGTTGTTTGCAGCTTAACATACCCAGGAAGTTAGATGGCTCAAGGATGCAAGGAGCGACGGTTGAGTGGTTACTCGATTCCAATGGTGCTCGTGATTGTTGGAACATTGATTCCAAGCTTGCCATACCCTTATCTTTCATGCCTGCTCTGCCCATCCTCGTACCCATCTTCCATCTTGCCACCTCATCACCCATCCTCCACCATTTATTTCCCATTCACCTATCCTACACCCTCTCACACGCATGCAATTCATGCACCCAACTCCTTTATCATCCTTCTCAAGTTTTCTCATAAACTCCATATCATCATGCATAGAAATGGTCAGCCCATTCATACCCATTTACTATACCTTGAAGTGCCCACCTTCCATCTTGCCACCTCATCTATCCGTGATACCACTCACCAATACCCATGTTTCTAGAGATTCAATGTTGCATTGGAACTCTATAGTTCATGCATTGTCATGCTGAACCTTAGACGTCTGGGTATCGTATTTAATCTAGACGAAACACTCATTGTAGCAAATACAATGCGACCATTTGAGGACAGAGTTGGGCCTTACAGCGGACAATAAGCACTGAGGTGGATCCATAACGCATTTCTGCTATGGCGTCATGACTGTCAGTTTTTAGAATGATTGATTTGAGATTGAAGGTGGGACTTCGGTGAGTACATTACGTCGGACTTGTGACGTCGCCTCTTTTGCCCATGATATATAAGAATATGCCAAGTCGCCGGAAGATGCAATTGCTAGTGCTCACATAGTTGACGCGGATGTAAATTGTGGTTGCTCACCTTCCAAAACCTAAAGGTTATGACGGAAGTGCAGAAGGTGTTTGGTGTCTAAACACCTCAGTCGTGTTTGTCTCACATAGAAGAAAGGGCCACAGCGTCGAACAATTTGATCACCATTGCCATTGGGTTGGGCAGTATATTGAACTGTCGTCAAGAGAGCGTATTCAGTGAGAGAGGAAGCTGAGGTTATAGAGAGATATGGAGAGCTTGAAAAGCAAGACTACTTGAGAGAAAGAAGAAAGGGAGGCCTTTCTCCAGCACGATTCCAAAGGTGAAGGCATAGTCCGGGAGTCAATTCTCAGTCCAACCGCAGCCAACACCTCTATAGAACCCCAAGAAGCAGCAGCAATAGAAGAAGAAGAAGATGCATTCGTTTGGGTACAGGGCCAACTCTCTTCTCACCTTCGCCGTCACCATTCTCGCCGTGATGTGCGCCATGGCCTCCTTCTCTGACAACCTCAACACCCCCTCGCCCTCCTCCCAAGTCGAAGTGTTGAGTATCAATTGGTTTCAGAGGTAGCTCAGTGGGAACGATGAGGTCAGCATGGCATTGAATATATCAGCAAATTTGCAGTCAATGTTTACATGGAACACAAAACAGGTTTTTTTTTTTTTGTATATCTAGCAGCTGAGTATGCAACACCAAAGAATTCCTTGAATCAGGTTTCTCTTTGGGATGATATTATACCTTCAAAAGAGCATGCGAAATTCTGGAT
Organism: Vitis x doaniana; assembly: GCA_030345155.1. Lineage (NCBI taxonomy): Eukaryota > Viridiplantae > Streptophyta > Magnoliopsida > Vitales > Vitaceae > Vitis > Vitis x doaniana. Next base: position 10,469,707 of record CP128323.1, read on the forward strand.
TCATACCACAAACAAGTGTCGATTCACTGATCAGGGAAGCAATCGCCGGGGAAAAGAAATCAACTTGACATTGCACTGGCATGTCATGCCTAAGACTGGAAATATGTTTGCGGACAAAATAGTCATGACCGGTTCCGCTTGCCAGAAGAATACAGATAAGGATGATTCTGGGGTGTTCTTTTGCTGCAACTTCAGTTTAAGTCCCAAGGGATTATTCGAAACTCTCAATTAATAACAATAAATTGACCCAGATCAAGGATGTTTTTGCTAAGGGGAAAGACTCGGTTGTAGGTGTGATATTTGCAATCGGATAGGCTTTACATGTGGGCAGCTTGTGGGCAGCTTGGGACCCTAGAATTTGGCAGAGGGGTTTATTGTTATATTAAAAACGATAGCATTCAGTTCAAGGCTCATGTCAGAAGGGTTTAGCTGATATGTACAACACGTGATAATCTGGACAATGCTTGCTTGGATCCTGTGCGAACTCCACAAGATATTCAAAATCCAAGTGCTGTACAGCTAGAGGTTCAAGCGAGAGGATATCAAAAGTTGTGGGATCAATGATGTGGTTTCCAGCCAGCATTACTCTCTACCCTGGGCTTACCCCCCACGTGCTTCTATCTGCATGGCCACCTTGAGTATGGTCACCTTTGGACCACATGACCCCTCTTGTTTCATCACCTTTGATTTTGAAAATGATTTCCCAAATCCCATTTTGTAAATACTTCTCAAATTCTGGTTTTCAAACAATCCCATTTTTCCATCATCCAATCTTAGAGTTTGTAGGTCTTAAAAACCCCACTTTTCAATAAAATTTTGCTGCCATTTTTCTTTTTGGCATGCAACCTTCACAACTTCCATGATTTTAAATTGTTTTGAAATAAGAAAAAATCAAATTCCATAATTCCGAATAATGGAATTTATGGAATTAATTCATGCAAAAATAAACAGGCTTCGGTGGGGGCCCTACATCAAAGAATTTTCTTAAAAATAAAAATCAATTTGAATGAATTGTGACATGTGATGACTTTTGTACTCGATTTAATGACATGTGAGCTATGTTTATGCTCTTTATTGTACATTGACCTAATTTTTGTGATAGCACATTGATCGTTTGATGCTAAGGTACGCCCCGCTCTCACTTTGATCATTCTTCCTTGAGTTTTCTTATTTTTCATACGTGCATAATCATTCTGGGTATTCACTGATTTACATATCAATTACCATGTCAGCTTCATTTTATTAATAGAGACCCGACTTTAAGGACTTAGAGGGGTGCTACGGTCTTTACCGTACCTTCCCGATAAGTAACCTAATCCCCGAACCCGATCCGATTTTGCACAGACCACCTTTTCCAAAATAAGGAGCTACACTTAGGGTTTTTCTTTCTTATTTTGTTTACCCTTTAAAAATAAAACAAAAATAAGTGGCGACTCCAAGTCATTTTCAAACAATGAATAAAATCAAATTTTCAAATAAAAATCAAGCTCGCCATCGAGTGGGAAATGCATGAGCCAAAATGTGAGATCCACAATAATTTTTCACAAAATTAGAAAATGATTTTTTTTTCCTTTTAATATAAAAATGGGAATTGTCAACAAAGACAAATAACTACTTTTTATTTGAGTCATAAAAGGTGTGTAATCTCAAATTTTTAGATTTTCAAGTGTGTGGTAATTGGAAATATATTGAATCTCATTCATGAAGGACTTTAGTCTTTTTCTTAAGATGAATATACATTTCATCTTTTGCAGAAAAACATAAATATCAAGACACTAGAAAGATGTTAAGCCTCTAAGCCATAATGTTGGAAATTTTAATAGAGCACAACATGCTTTTATACTGGTAGATCTTTTGGATCCTTGATGCTTTCAATATGAACAAAAATTAATGTCAAATGCACATAGAAAGATACCTTTTTGTGTAGATTGTTTAGATGTAGATGCAGTGGCATGGATATCAACTTGGGGAAATGATATTAGTAATAAGTGTTGTTATAATTGTCACTTGCTTTGAGAGTGGTACTCCCCCATGACTATCTTGAATCTTGTCAAACTGTTGAGTATAATCAAGAATGGGAAAAATCATACTACCTTCTATAGAAATAAAGAAGAAAAAGAATACTCGTTATTAATATTTTTAATGCATTCTAGACCACTTAGATTGCTAAGCTTGGGAAGCTTGAAAGAAGAGTATTGACTAAACTGTTATACCAATTCAATAGACCATGAGAATCAACGAATCAATGCTACAAATAAAGTATACTTTTTTTAACAAACTAGTTGAGAAGTGATACACAATAAAGAAGATCAAAAGCAGAAAAAGAGTATAAATTGTAAACTTAAACAAATAATGAAGTTTATAGCGAACAATAGAAAAAATAAGAGAGCATAAATCACTAATGCAATTGAGCTAACCTTTTCAATACATGTATATTCATCTTAAGAAAAAGGTGTCACCCATCCATAATTTGTCAACATTTGCCTTTGGAGTATTGAACAACGCTCAACTAAGACTAAGCATTATGCGTTTAATATTGGCATTGATACCAAATAAATTTGCAAAAAGATAATTGATTAATCCAAGTATTTTTATAATCAATATTTAAGTAATTCAAGTAAGATACTATGGAGCATTAACATTGATTTCTTTTACCAAAATGCCCGAAGAGACTATCTTCACTCCAAAGTGTATCCACTCATGTATGCATGCCTCTAACCTACATGGTATGACTAGTCCCTACTAGAGTATGACAACAATCTTAACATGATGACTATAAAAACAATAAAGCATAAAGCCAACAAAAATGGTAACTATGACTAGCATTACAAACCTAAAATATTTGACAAAAGGCAAACCTGAATTAAAGAAACCATGAGTCCTTTAAGCATCAGTCCTCCCTTACCTATCAATATAAAGATAGCATGAAGCAAACAAAAGCATTAACTTCAGAAAATTATGATAACTAATTTGGAATACATTAGTGAAATAAAATGTCAAACCATTTTAAAATGAACACTTTTTTCGACTTTCAGATTAAATGCACAACTCAACTAATTTCCCTGAAAATAGGAAGATAGTTAAGAAATTATTATTTAAAATGTACTCGAAAAAAGATGAATTTAAGCTTCAACAATAGTTCTTAAGAGTCAAAACCTATGAAAAAACACAATTCATTTGAATCTCACTTGAGTTTTTTTTTTTTTTTTTTTTGGAGAAAGGTACCTATTGTAAAAAGAGAAAGAAATCATTACATATATATATATGTGCCCTGATTTATAAACATATAAAATCCTCATATACAAGACACTTGAAGATAAACCCACTTGTGAGCATTGATTTGAAATATGTGTCATGCCCTTAAAGTTTTATTGTTCTACTACCTATAAAAATCAAAAGACGAAAAGTATACAAATTGTAACAACCATTTGTCAAGTAATAAATTAAAACACAGAGACAAAATGAGGAAGAGGTTGGAATTGTAAACCTGACTAATAAAGAGAGTTAGTAATGAAACCTGAATTGAAAGTAGAAAAATCCTTTATGTGCTAACCATTTAGTGAATAAGAATTTGAGACATGAGAAATTTTTAGCCCAATCCAAAACCTGTTTTATTTTGACATCGATTGTTACAATTATTTTACGCTAGGCTGATGGATGATTGCAGGCAATGGTTCCAAACATACAAGCAACATTCTCAAAAAAATTAAGACCTTATCATCACCATTATCCAACAAAAGTGTTTCTTCTTGCAGCAAAGAAATCTATCTTCTTAGGATAGTACATATCAATTCTCTAACACAAATGTAAATTTCCATATTCATAAGCATATACAACCCAGATATAGATTTTCACAAATAAATCATGGCATGTTTGTACTTCCCTAAAACTTAGAGAATATTCTCTTGTATTACACAAATGCAAATCCTTAAGATAAAAATAAGTCACATATGAGAGCTCAACTTGTTGTTCTACCGCATGTGAGAATTAATAAATCAAAACCAAAACCATAGTGCAATAGTTTTATCAAATTTGTTGGGAAAAGATAATGACAAGATTAAAAGCAAAATGAAAGGCCAAAAGCATTAAACTAAATAACAAATACATATTATGGATGAGACACAAAATGAAGAGTGGTTAGTTGGAGGAGCTTGATAGAAATCCACATGCAAAAATATCCATGCATAGTTTTTCAACATAAATCTTTGGGACATTGACTCAAATTTGGTTAATCTTCACCATTATTCCTTTTAAATTGGACTAAAATATTTAATAAGCTAAAGATAGGAAAAATTAAAGATAGGAAAAATTTTCTTTATAAATCTCTGATGCCATGTCCCATATATGTCTTATAATCTCCATGTTGATAAGAATCTTATTGTCAAACTTTTACAAATTCATTAGAGTACCAAATCTATTAATATGCTAAATCCTATATAGTAGCTAATGATTTTTTTATTTACAATTTCTAAAGTATCTACATTAAGTGTTAAAATTATATAATGTTATATTAGTTTGTATTTTTTATTAGGAGTATCTATGTGCATTCTTTCTACCCATAAATCACAAACTTGCAAATATCACTCTCTAAATTTTGTGACATTAATACTTCTATAACCACTTTCATTTATTTATTATTATTATTTTGTGTTATTAATAATTTCCATGATTTTTTAAATCAAGATCCAAATTTTGTAAATTTTTTTTATACTTTTGTTGATATCAATATTTCATTCTTTGCTTACATCTATGATATTTTAAACACTCAACATCTTTGAGGCAACTAATGGTCTCTCTCAGCTACATGAGTTTGCTATATTACTCAAACTAGTAAAAGAATGATGCCCAAACTCAAAAAGGACAACATGTAATGGGTTTCTCAAGTACCTTAAAGCCTATTTGGTAATAAAAATGAGAACATATTCTCCTAAGATATTTGCACCATTATCCCACTAACGGTAGCTTGACACTAATTAAATTTGTGATAAATTATGTAATCTAAGCTAGCATTTCCACAAATTCTTGGAATGCAAAACATAAAGTAACATGATCATTTTTGGGTCCATAACATTAGAAATTGGTTTGATGATGCAAACGTTTCAAACTTACAGTATAAGCTAATCAAATATGTAAGGTGTAGATATAAATAACAAATCTATCTTTTGCTTCATATCCTTTCACATGTCATAATTATGAAAATAGAATATAATGAGTGCATATTGATTGAAAAATAATTAAAACGAGGCTATAGAGAATGAAAGATTGGGATCTTAGACTTGAAATGAATATGTATTAGTAGAATTTTCAGACAAATATAAATTTCTGAGACATAAGCATACTTGGGTGAGTCTTCACCAGTTCTTTTTGGCCTCTTTCCAATAGACGTAAATAATTGTAGATTTTGAGTTTCTGGAGGGTGCAAAGAAATGCATCTCATCCTGCAGTGACATCAATTCAAAGTAAGAATGAACTTGAAGCTCTATGAGTGAAGTGATAGTAGTATTGCTAGAGCAAAACAATTTTCAATTGTGAGAATTTAGAGGGTTATAACATGTTGAAGCACCTCCTTTGGGAGAGATATTACCATTATTGTTTGTGTACTCCAAAGCATTCTAATCTCAGAATAAATATATATATATATATAGAAAAAGTATAACACACTCAGAACATTGTAAAATGATAATAACAAAAATTGAAGCCATCAAACAATAGGAAAAAGACTGCATTGCAAACCTGAAGCATATTGTTGAAGGCACGCTCAAATTAGAAACAACATGAGTAGTTTATGAATCATCCAATCTTTGCTAGTCTATGGTGTGGTTCTAGATTCTCTCAAATAAAAATCTAATCCAAAATGAGCCTTGTTGCTTCAACCGCTCCCCTAACGACATGATTTACACATAGATAGGCTAACCCTTCCATGTTTATGTGACATTTGTAACACAAATGCAGGAATTTTAGAAATCTTAGGCTAGTCTTAACCATTTCCTTTTGGCATGTTTCTAGTAAGTAATGACAACAATGGTAGATTATAAGTTTTTGTAAAGAGCTCATAGGAAGATCCCTTCTCACTGCCATTTCAGTTAGAGTAGTCAGGAATCTGAAACCTCAATTTTCAAGATAGCTTAAGGCTTAAAAGGTTGTGAGACAAAGAAATTAGGCTACCTCCCCTCTGAATTTTTAATAACTTGAGAGAAATGAGGTGTGGTAGACACTGGGAGAGATATTAGTCTATGAAAATCCTCATTTTCCAATTAATTTAGAGATAGTTGAGACTCCTACATTAGTATCCAGTTTTTCTGTGACTTGGCAACAATTACATCTATAATAATAGTTAACCCAATAAATTTTCCAAACATGTAGAATATCGACATGAAGAAACAAGCTGATCATATATTAATATATAGTCATCAAAGTACAAAGCACTAGCAATTTATAACTTTGAAGATAAGAATTTCCAAATTTACTATTCTAATGATTTTGTGAAACAGGAGAAGAGCAACAAAAATTACACAATTACTTTATCCAACATCTATCAGTTAACAGTATTAGACTCATAATAGATGTTGCTCATTTTCAATACTAGTTAATGATTTATAACCAAAATATTCAGCTACATTCAGCATAGAGGGATAGCCCTATAGCTAAAAAAAATGACAAATAGAATAGAATAATAAGGGCTGTCTTTTGCCTAGTTGTGTTTGGTTAGAATGATATTTTAAAAATAATTAAAAGCATAGTGATTGACTTCTGTTTTGTCTATGCAAATACACATACAGAAAAGATAAGAGAAGTAGTGGACAAAATTTACAATTAGTGTTTGTAACTTCTTCAATTTGGTTACTGTCCTAGTAAATATGAGAATTAACAAATGAATACAACAATCTTAATAGATTGATAATTAGATTAAAAAATAATACAACCATCCATAATAGGAAGATGACCTAAAATAAGAATTTCAAGGAAATGAGATATTATTTAAGCTAATTCAAAACTTGTTACCTTCTTGCAGTGCTTTTAAGCTCGAACAGGCTACTGTAGGGAGTTCACATTGGGCCAAGAACTAATCACAAGCTTCTTAAGCAGGCTGAAATTAAAGTGACATAATTACTTGGTACAGTATTAAGTATTTGATCAAAAACATAAATGCAAAATAAATAACAAAATTATTATTTCTTACAAGCTAATGCATACAAAGAATTATCAAGACAGAACTATAAATACGACATACTGATTGTAAAATAGTAAAATAGGAAGCTATAAAAAATGAGAAGACATCATCTTGAGAATTCAAACCTGAGGTGGCTTTTTGTATTAGTCCATTCTTCAATGAATATCAATTCCTAGGACATGAGCAATCATGAGCCAATCTTCAACTATGTCCTTCTGGCATGTATCCAATAGGTGCAGACAATTGTAGATTCTGAGTGTTTGGAGGTTCTAAGGGAACCCATCATTTCAAGCAGTGATGTCAATTCAAGACAGTTATAATTCCAGGCTCTTTAAATGATATGAACTCTAAATGTCTCTAGGGTACTGATGGAAAGCATTGTTCTAGCGGTGATCAATGTAAATAATGTGAGGTTGCCTATCCAGTCTGGTAAAATTGCCAAACAAGAACAGTCCCAAATGATGAGTCTCTGTAAGGTGCTAAGGGAATGCATCTCTTCTGGCAGTAATGTAATTGTGGGCAAGAATAAATTCAAAGCTCCATACTTGTTGTAAGCCTGCCAATCAAGTCTGGTAACATTATCAATTGCAAGCACCGAAGAGAAAGTCTGATGCAAGTAAGAGGAGTCTTTACCTTTGCACCAACTCTCAATAGCTTTTTTCCAAGGCATGGACAATATTCAGCCCATCCTCACCATCATCTTTATTTGCATCAAGGAATGAGAAACCTATGGGCCAATGAATAACCACAAGTTTCTTAAACAATATGAAATCTACAAGAAAATAGTAATCAAATCAACCTTAGCATTTTCCCAAACTGTTAGAATGCAAACCTTAAAAAGTAATATGATTAGCTTGGTCCTCAATGACCATTTAATGACTTTTCTAAATTGTACATTGACTTAAAAATGCAAACCTTTCAAACTTAGTGACTTTTTCAAACTTATCATTTTATCATAATTCAAAGTATTAAAGGTGATGAAATATTGAATCCCCTCATAGAGATGTCCAAGACCCACCATTACCCCTTTCACATTCAATTAACAACAATTACATCTACAATAAAATAGTACACCTAAGAAATTTTTGAACATGAGAAATGCAAACACAAAATTAGCAAGAAATTATGAGTTAATTATAACTATGAAAAGATACAACATTAAGATTGACATAAAGATAAGATTTTCAAACTTTACTAATTACAAGCATTCTTTAAAGCCAAAAAACTTGGACTAAATTATGATAAATGACAACAAAATCATAATATTAATGGACAACTGATTTTGTCTATGCTAACACTATCAATGGCTGACATAATAATCAAGTGTATTTGTCTATGTTGTGTTTGGTTAGAGTGCTATTTTAGAAAATAGTACAAAGCATAGCAATAGACTACTATTTTGTTTATGCTAATACATACACAGAGAGCAGAGACAAGACAAGTAGTGTAAAAATGTTTTACTCTACATAATCCATTAATAAACAAAATTATAGATGAGTATGACATTCTTATAGATCAATAGTACAAACAATAATGGTGCAACCTGTAGACCGCGGGTCCACACAATCATCAAAGATGGGAGGAGGATTTACTGAAATGTATGTCTAAAAGCACACCTGAATTGAAAAGAGAGGAAAGGTCCTTTCTGCCCTGGCCATCTAGTAGATATGAATTTCTGGCAGTGACTGATCTCAAAGTATTTAAATGATATGAGGTTGCCTAACCAGAATAGTCCCAAATGACAAGCCTCTATAAGGTATTGAGGAATGAATCTCTTTTAGTAGTAATGTCAATTAAGGGCAAGGATGAATTCAGAGCTCCACAAGTATTGTAAGGCTTCCTATCCATCCTGGTAAATGTTGTTAATTGAGATCAGAGGAGAGAAAATGATGCAAGTGAATGGAGTCTTTTCCTTTTCACCAGCCCTCAAAAGCTTGTTCCCAAGCCATGGGCAATATTCAGCCCATCACCATCATCTTTTTCTGCATTGGGATACGAGAAATCTTTGTGCCCATGAATAATCAGAAGCTTCTTAAACAAGGTAAAATCTGCAAGAAAATAGTAATTAAATCAACCCTATCATTTTCCCAAACTCTTAGAATGTGAAACTTAAAGTATTATGATTAGTTTGGTCCTCAATTGCCAGTTAATGGCTTGTCTAATTTTACATGGATTTGAAGATGCAAAATTTTCTAACTTATTGATCTAAGCATTTTATCAAACATATTGGCAGTAACTTTATTAAAAATTGAATCTGTTAAAAAGAGGACAACAGATTGGATTGCAAACCTAAATGTTGTAGATGGCATGCTTGAATCAATGAACAGAAATCCTCTATGAATTAGGCACCATTGTTGGTCAATATCAATTTTGGGAACATTGAAGTGCCGAGGGGTGCATCCTTTGTGGTGGTGATTTCAATTCAGGGTCAACAACATTTTGAAGCTCATTAAGAGATGTTAGGTTGTCTACCACATTCATAAAGTTGCAAAACATTTTCAAGCCACAATGGTGGAGGCACAAAATCACTATCTGACAAAAGAAGCTCTCTGAAACATTTATTCAAGCTCTCAAAGGTGATCAAATATTGCAACCACTAATAGAAATGTCAAGAACCCACCATTATCCCTTTTTACATTGAATTTGCAACAATTACACCTGAAATAAAATAGTTAACCTGAGAAATTTCCCAACACAAAATAGCAAGACCATTTTAGCTAAACAGAATTAGGTATTGATATCTTTAAAGATACAATTTTCAAACTTTGCTAATTACAAGCATGCTTTCAGGCCACAAGTTTAACTCTATCAATGATACATGACAACCAAATAATAATACCAATGGAACATTGTATTTTCTCTATGCTAAGTTGCTAACTCTATCAATGATAAAATTAATGATAATGTAGGCATCGATGGTGGGAGAAGGATTACCTAAATATATGTCTGAAAGCACATCTGAATTGAAAAGAGAGCAAAATTCCTTTCTCCGTGAGTCATGTAATGGATATGAATTTCTGGGATATGTGAAATTTTAGGCCAATTCAAGACTGGTCTCCTTTGCCAATCATAAGATTCTTTAGGAAGCTAATATCTGAGATAAATAATATTTAAATCAAACCTTAGTATTTCATAAAACTATTAGAATCTAGAACTCTTAAGTAAAATTATTATTTTAGTACACAACATGAGAAATTGGCATGTAACTGAGGTGAGGTTACCCATCTCGTGTGGTAACACTGCCAAACCAGAACATTCATGAATTGAGAGACATTTTAGAGTTGAAGCAGCTTATGTGGGAGAGATCCCATATCATCTATGATGTCAATATATAGACTCCAATGAAGAAGTAGTGACAAGCCTTAACTGTTGTATAACCTCTTCTCTCACTTTATGCAGTTGTAGTGTCTTAAGACAAGGTAACGAAGACACTTGCATGGATGTCAGCTTTGGGCATTCCCATATGTATAAACAAGAGAGAAGAGGAGATAAATACAGTTTCAAGGATGCCAAGTCACCACAATACTTGACCCTTAATTCTGAAAGAAAAGGAAATGAAGGCAGTAGTAAAGATTTCAGCTTGCGACATTCCCCAATGCACAAAAAAGAAAGAAGAGAAAATGAATGCAGTTCTAAGGACGCCAAGTTGCCACAACACTAGATATCTAAATGTGAAAGAATAGGAGATAGAGGTAGTGGTAAGGATGTCAGCTTTGGACATCCCCAAATCTTTAAACTAGAAAGAAGAAGAGATGAATGTAGTTCCAAAGATGTCAAGTCGCCACAATACCCGATATCAATATGTGAAAGAAGAGGACATGGAAGCAATAGTAAGGATGCGAGCTTAGGGCATTCTAGAAATAAAAAGTAGAAAGAAGAGGAGATGAATGCAGTTTCAAGGATTCCAAGTCACCACAAGATCAGATCTTTAAAATAGAAAGAAGAGGAGATGGAGGTAGGAGTAAGGGCGGGCATTCACAGATCTGCAAATTCGAAAGAAAAGGAGATGAATGCAGTTCCAAGGATGTCAACTCATACCAGAACTTGATATCTAATTGTGAAAGAAGAGGAGATAGAGGCAGTAGTAAGGTTGTCATCTTAGGGTAATGGGAGATCTCTAACTTAGAAAGAAGAAGAGATGAATGCAGTTCCAAGGATGCCAAGTCATCACAATACCTGATATCTAATTGTGAAAGACAAGGAAATGAAGGAGGTGGTTGTGTTGGTAAGTCCCTCCTCCACAATTCCTTCAACTTTGGCATGTCATTGAGAAAGAGTCTTTCAAGAGATGCTAAGAATATTGGTGTTGCTGATCAACAGTACTCCATGTACTTCACCTTTTCCAAATCATCATGTTGTAGAGACTTGAGGTGACTCAACCCACCGTTCTTCATCCAACCTGGAAACATCATACCTCCATAACCTTTTATAAAGAGCCTCTCCAGGCTTGGAGGTAAGTGTATGTGTTCTAGCACTGACTCAGCATCCTCACACAATTGAGCTCCTGAGCGCCACCATATAAATTTCAAGGATTGAATGCATTGTTTTTTCCCTAAATTTGCTTCCCTGGATTCTACTAGAACATCCCTCACATTTTCAAGCCCTTCAATCCTTAGCTCTCCCTTGTGGCTGTTAAGCCCTTTCAATTCACTCAATCTACCAATTTTATCAACATCCCTTAACTCCCCTCTCCCATTTCCACCATTTCCTGCAACAAATACTGGTAGGCTTTGAAGCAAAGTCAACTCTCCTATCCACATGGCATATGAGTCAAACTCCAACACCTTTCATTCTCCATGTGTCTAAGATCTAATCAATTTTCTTATATCTTTTGGAAATTTTTTTAAATATTCACAACCAACAAGCTTTAATGTTTCCAAATTTTTTAACCTTGTAATACTATCTGGGAGTACCTCAAAGTCATTCTAGGAGAGATCAACATATCTTGGATTACTCAATTTACCTAAACACTTTGGTACCAAAGTTAAATTGAAATGATTCAAGCTCACACACATAAGCACTTAAAACTTAAACTTGAAAAAGTTGTTCTTGAAATTGAATCATCTTTATCTTCAGTCATAAGATCTTTTATCACTTAAAGGGTCAGTATGTGTTTTACCTTCAAAGCCTTCAACTTGAGATTCATTGGTTTAGACAATGATACATGACGAACATCTTTCGAGATCTCCTTCACATCATCTTTTAAAACAAGAACCTCAAATCCTATAACTGATTGTGCAAGATCATGGATAAGATCATGCATTTTACTACTTAAATGTACTATTATAAGCATCTTTTTCAAACTCCTCCAATGATGATTTTGATAATAATTCCTCAAAATATTCATCCCCTACATCCTTATCTAAAATATAGCCTTATGCTATCCATAATTCCACCAGCGACTTTTTCTCAATTTCGTAGTCTTTTGGAATAATGCACAAAAAGTAAAACATTGTTTCAAATGTATTGACAAATTATCATAGCTTAGCTTCAGCACTGGTAAAACATTATTATTTCTAGCTCCAAGTGACAACAACTTTTCATTATTTTTTATGGACAACCATTGACTTTCTTTGGCTTTCAAGCACAATATTGTTTCTATTGTTTTGACAACAAGTTGTACTCCATTACACATATTTACAATTTCTTTTCCAATTTCTACAAGCCTTGGATGCCCTTTTTCTTATCCCTCCCTGAATGCTAGTTTTGAAAATAAATCCCATGATTGAGTTTCTTTCAAACCTTTCAAAACAAATGGAGAATCAATTCCCATAATATATGCAACCTTATAATTTCGAGTAGTCGCAACAATTTTACCCTCCCTTCCAATGACCATCAACAAAATTCTCAATTGATCCCATTTTTCAAAGCTTTCATTCCAAACATCATCTAGTACTAGAAAGCATCTCTTTTGACTTAATTTTTTTTTAAGGAGATTTTTTAAACCATTCAACTCCAATCTTTCTACATCTTCCTCCCATACTTCTTTTATGATTTTTTTAACCAATGAATTTACATCAAAATTATCAAAAACACAAACCCCATATTCTAGGCTCAAAATATTGTACCATTCTCTCATCATTATGAACCAATTGAGCAAGGGTGGTCTTACCCAACCCTCCAATGCCGACAATGGCAACCATGGAAAATTTTCTTGATAATCAGAGGACAACGACTTTATGATCTCCTCTTTGTCTTCATCTCTTCCTAGAATTTCAAATTTTAATATGTATGAGTGAGTGTCTCACCAACTATTTTCTATCCGTCTGTGATAATGTCCCTTTGAATAAGATTTAGCCTCAATGAAGGATAATCGAGGCTTAAGACTCACTTGATTGAGGCTTATAGCCTTGATGTTATAGCCTCGAGTCTATTAAGGCTTAAGCCTTAGATATTCAAAAGGTTTTAATGGGTTTAGGGCCTTTATCAATTTTTCATATACATTTTTTAAGAGATTTAAGCCTTGATATTTATTAGTTGTAGTGACTTGTGCTTTTACAGGGTTTTGGTATAGATTTATGAGAATTATCTTGCATCCAAGATGAGGGTTAAACCTTTTAAGGGCTTAGTTGACTACCAATTAAACCTTAAATGGAAATGAAATGAAGAGATTGGGAAGAAGAAATAACAAAATTGTTAGTCATTATAGTGACCAAACTTATATATAATCATTATCTCATTCTTGATGGATAAAAGAAAAAAAAATCATTATAATTAACGGATTGAAATTAACATTGATGGAGAGGTTAATGGAGCAATAAGATATAATTATGATTCATTAGAGGATCCTACTAGTCATAGTGATAGTAGTTTTGAAGATTATTTGATAAATGCATGTTGAATAACATTGAGAAATAGTGATGGCAGGATCCTCTCAATATTATTCAACTTAATTGGCGTTTGGTTTGTAATGAGAGGAGCTTTATTCTGTCTTAATTTATAGTCATAATTGGACTAATTTTTCTATAGGTTTCCATGTATAATGGTGGAGTTTAAGTTTTATTCTGATCAAATTTTGAATTTTGTGGGGAGGATCTCTCATCCTTCACTTGATATATTTATTAATATACAATTTATCTTTGTTTCTTATAACAAAAAAAAAAAGATGTATAAGAGAATTGGATTTTAGAAGAGACAAAGACTAAATTAGAAGCTATTAAAAACGACATACAATTAATTTGGTTATCATACATTGTATGTTTTCTTATTATTTAATTTTTCATATGGTTATATTAGTATTTTTCTAATTTTTAAGATTTATTCTTTTTATTATTATTAAAGTTGAGGTTTATGCCTTGTTTCGCCTCGAGGCTTATGCTTTTACCCTTAAATAAAAATTTTTCTAGTTTTTATTTGAGCAAAACGCCTCAATACTGCTTTTACCCTTTTAAAACATTGCCTAAGATATATGTTTGACAGCACACCTAGATTGAAAAGAGAGCAAAAGTCTTTTCTACGTGAACCATCTAATAGATATGAATTTTTTGGCCATGTGAAATTTTAAGCCAATTCAAGATTGGACTCCTTTGGGCACTAGGCCAATCATAAGCTTCTTAGGGAAGGTAAAATCTATGACAAATACTAATTAACTTAGACCTTGGAATTTTCTAAAACTCGTGGAATGCAAAACTCTAAGTAAAATGATTAGATCAACAATCAATTAAAAGGAAAAATGAACTTACTAATCTTTGCATTTTAACAAACATATGAAGTGAAAATATAAAGAAGTGCCAAAGCAAAATGAAAATAAAGCATTTTTCATGTAAGATAATAAAATTAAGAAGAAAGTTCAAGGATTTTCGACCTAAAATGACATCTTGTATCAATTCACTCTTTACAATCATTGATATTAATATCTGGGATATGAGCAATCTTGTGCCACTCTTCGCCTATTTCCCTTCAACATATTTCTGTTAGGTGCTCACAATCATATATAGAAAGGCTTGCAAGTGAGGTGAGGCTACCTATCCAATATGGTAATATGGTCAAACCAGAACAGTTGTCAATTGAGAGACATTGAAGAGTTGAAACATGTTGAAGCAACTTATCTGGGAGAGATCTCATATCATCTATGTTGTCAATATACAAAAACTCCAATGAAGAATCAATGACAAGCATCAACTGCCAAAATACACTACAACAAAGTACATGATCATGGATGGAATGTTTTGTCTCCAACAATATGCCTTTTGTAGCCAAAAGGCTTTCCTAACGAAAAGTTTCGTCTCGTTCATTGTCTCGATAGTTGTGTCACCCTATGTTTTTGGAGACGAATAATTAATGTTTGTTACGAAAACATATTTATGACAAAACAAAATTTTGTGGCCAACACTATTTGGCAACGAGTTTTTTTTGTGGCCTCAAATACAATGTTTCGTTTGGAATTAGATTTTCAAATATCGAGTAAACCATTTGGTAACAAAATATTTCATTTGGTAACAAAAAAATTTTGTCACTACATGTTACTTTGTACATTAGGAGACAAACTATTTTCATCTCCATTATGTTGACACATGGTTTCTACAACGAAATAATTTTATCTCCATATATTTCCACATACATTTGGGGAGGAAATATTTTCGTCTCAAAATGTTGACAACTAGTTTAGGTAACAAATAAATTTTGTCTCTAAGTGTGACTCCTGAAAGTAAAGACAGTCTGTAAAAATTGAGTTTAGGTCTAAAGATTAGGTTACCTATCGGGAAAGTACAATGATTAGATATAGCACACCTTTAAGCCTTAAAGATTAGGTCTTTACTAATCAAATTAAGATAGGTATGATAATTATATTGATTGAGAAATCTATGAATACCAAGTGATAATCATAAGGAATGGATAAATAACAAGATGGAATTGGGAGCGTACATGAGCAACAAACAAAAACACTTTCATAGGGAACAAAGGTTACTACACAAGTATAAAAATAGTTACATGTATGTCATAGTATAAACCAAAGATCAATCAGCTTTTAATCGACATAACAATTAGAATCAACAATTGGCGAATGTGTCATATGTTGGGTCCCACCAATGCTCGATTTATTTTTGCATGAATTGATTCTCTAATTTTCATTTTTTGGAATTATAGAACTTGTTCATGTTTATTGAAAATCACGAAAATCAAGAAATTTATTAAAAAAATCAAGAAAAATAAAAAAAAAATGCCAAAAAGAAATTTGACAACAAATTTATTAAAATTAGGATTTTATTGTCTAAAAATGAATTTTTAAGGCTCAAATTATTTAATTGAAAATGGATTTGAAAAATCAATTCAAAATTGTAAGTTCCCCAACAAAGAAGCATATGGATAGAAGAAGCATCAACCCAATGACCACACGATGGTTGTTGTGAATGCACAGGAATAAAATTATTTCATTCTAGCTTCCGAGGTGGACCACATCCCCAGGTTTGAAATTCATCATCATTATGTTTCTTGCTTGAAAGCTGTTGCATGGATCCAAAGTCTTTGATGTCAACCTTCCTCTCCTCAATCTTCAATGCAAGCAGATACAAAGTCAAGAATAGAATTCCCATTTGGAAGCAATTGGCTTGTTTGAATGATTGGGTAGCAGTATTTTTGCATGGAGGTGGTTGGAGTTGTGGTAGTTTGGTGATTATCGCAGACATGCCCCGTACTGCTCCATCTTGTGCACCAGCAGAGAGCGGATCATTACCAACAACCAATGCATAAATTTGCCCAATGTATTCATTGATACTCAATTCAGTGTTATTTTGAGTGTGCCACGCCTTAACAACATTTGGTACGCCCACAAATAACCATGAACCGTCATTGATCATACAACCAACTTCCCCGCCAAGACTAATCATTCCATTGGACTGACTAGATTGAGAGTTCCAAACCCTCACAGTGTCATCTTTATTCCCAGTTAAGAACCTTTTGGTGCCCTTCAAGCGGTGTCAAACTTGACAAACAATCACCAATATTCCAAGAATGCAAAAAATTGCACTTATCCTCACAAGCATCCCTGAAATCTTCTAGTATTATTTTACCTAGTCCCATAAACACCCATGTTCCACAAAAACTCACAGCCTCTCAATGCTCTTTATTTATTGGGCTCAGCTCCCCATAGACAGACATCAGAAACAGGGGAAAAAAACAAGAAAACAGAGCACAAGTGAAGGAAGCAAAATGAGCCAGCAAAAAGCCATCATGTTTCAATCAATAAGCTTAGATGTAGGTGAATAAAATAATGAACAAGAGATCTCAAACATCAAGCTCGGAAACAAATCCCTACATCAGCTATTTACAAGAGGAACCAAAGAAACTAAAGTAGAACCAAAACAGAGCAGGAAATAGCAGTCTCGACGATCTCAAACCAAGCTAAAAAAAATAGCATGAAAGACTTGCAGCAACAAGCATGAGCAATCCAGAAATCAGCAGAAATGTTAAACAGAATAGTGTGAAAACATGAAGATGTGAAGCTCATCATACCTGGTGAGTCTCCTCCTTAGCTCCCAAAAATGTCTCTTCTGAAGTCACTCCAAGAAAATCTCAATTCCTTGCTCCACGTATCTTGCTTCTCCTTCGCCTCTCTGCTTTCCTCTCTAAAATGCTCTCCATTTGCCCAGCTCTCAAACGGCCACCACAAAAGGATCTCCCATCCCACAGCTCACCCTCTCCAGCTCTAAAACTTTGGGAAACTTGCATTTTCAGCCTGTGATATAAAAATCATATTCTTTTGGAACCCCAAGTATATGAAATATGAGATTTCCCTGTTAATGGGGAAAATATTATCGTTCTCGTGCACTATGTCCTATTTACATTTTCTCTTCCCAAATTACCCCTCAATGTCTCCATGTCAGCAGCAAGTCAGCTTCCATGTCAACAAGACCTTCTGAAATTAAACAAGACACAAAAATTCGAATCTGAAAGTTCTCAAAAAACACCCAACCCGACAACACCTCTAATTTCCCAAATCAAAAACTTTTCCTCTTTCTCATTTGGGAACATTTCTCTCATCTCTCTACACTTCCTCACCCAGCCGAATCGAAGAGACTCTTATAAAATTTTCCAAAATTTCTCTCATTTCAAAAAAGAAACCCTTAAAACTCCAATCTGCATATTTATATCTTCTCCAAGAATCTGAAACTTCTCAAATCTGAAACACAAAAAACACTTGACCCGGGAACCATCTAAAGTTTCCCAAATATGAAACTTCTTCCTCTCAAAGGTTGGAAACATTTCTCTCTCTCTCTTGGCTTCATCATCCAAACGCTCTTGAAACCCATCTAAAATTTCCTAAAATTTCTTTGATTTGAGAAAAAAAAAGCCCTTAATCCAAAACTCCAACTTGCATTTTTCTTTCTTGTCTACTTTCTTAGCAACCAAATACAGCACTCCATCCTAAGAACATCCAGTTAAAAGACGACTTCAATAGGCGCAAGTGTGATTCTGATTTTGCTATAGCAGAGCGTACCCGAGCAGAAAGTTGAAATCCAAAATATTGGCTTCCTAAAAAAAAAATATCTCATCTTCCTGTCATTGTATCTCATTTTTCCCTAACCCCTACTCAAAATTTGAAGGTAATTAATTTTTATTTATTGTTCTTTAGTATTTACTATATCTTAGGTACTACCTTAGTAACCTTTAGGTAATACCTTAATCTACCTTAGATATTATCTTAACTGACCTTAGGTACTACCTTGGTTAAACTTGGGTACTACTTGTGTGAAGTCTCGAAACTTCATTTATGAATATTAATTACTTCATTTGTGAACATTAGAGCATGACATTATGTGCACCTTTAATATAGTGGTGACTGTACCTTAG
The DNA here is from genome assembly GCA_030345155.1 of Vitis x doaniana. Classification (NCBI taxonomy): domain Eukaryota; kingdom Viridiplantae; phylum Streptophyta; class Magnoliopsida; order Vitales; family Vitaceae; genus Vitis; species Vitis x doaniana. Next base: position 10,488,668 of record CP128323.1, read on the forward strand.
GTGCTACTTTAGTAACCCTTAGGTACTAGCTTAACCTACCTTAGGTCCTACCTTAACCGACCTTAGGTACTACCTTACTTAAACTTAGGTACTACCTGTGTGAAGCCTCAAAACTTCATTTGTGAACATTACTTACTTCATTTGTGAACATTAGAGCATGGAATTATGTGCATCTTTGATATAGTGTTGACTGTACCTTAGATACTACCTTAGTAACCCTTAGATACTAGCTTAATCTACCTTAGCTACAACCTTAATCAACCTTAGGTACTACCTTAGTTGATCTTGGGTACTACCTATGTGAAGCCTCAAAACTTTATTTGTGGACCTTATTTACTTCATTTGTGAACATTAGAGCACGATATTATATGCACCTTTGATATAGTGGTGATTGTACCTTAGGTACTACCTCAGTAAACCTTAGGTACTACCTTAATCGACCTTATGTACTACCATAGCTAAACTTGGATACTACCTGTGTGAAGCCTCGAAACTTCATTTGTGTACATTACTTACTTCATTTGTCAATATTAGAGCATGGCATTATGTGCACCTTTGATACAGTGTTGATTGTACCTTAGGTACTACCTTAGTAAACCTTAAGTACTAGCTTAATCTACCTTAAGTACTACCTTAACAGACCTTAGGTACCGCCTTAGTTAGACTTGGGTGCTACCTATGTGAAGCCTCGAAACTTCATTTGTGGACATTACTTACTTCATTTGTGAACATTAGAGCATGGAATTATGTGCACCTTTGATACACTGTTGATTATACCTTAGGTACTGCCTTAATAACCCTTAGATACTAGGTTAATCTACCTTAGGTACAACCTTAATCAACCACTTAGGTACTACCTTAGTTAATCTTAGGTACTACTTATGTGAAGCCTCGAAACTTCATTTGTGGACATTACTTACTTCATTTGTCAACATTAGAGCATGACATTATGTGCACCTTTGATACAGTGTTGATTGTACCTTAGGTACTATCTTAACTGACCCTAGGTACCACCTTAGTTAAACTTGGGTACTACCTATGTGAAGCCTTGAAACTTCATCTATAGACATTATTTACTTCATTTATGAACATTAGAGCATGACATTATGTGCACCTTTGATACAGTGTTGACTGTACCTTAGGTACTACCTTAGTAACCGTTAGGGATTACCTTAATCTATCTTAGGCACTATCTTAACTGACTTTACGTACTACCTTCGTTAGACTTGGGTACGACCCGTGTGAACACTCGAAACTTCATTTGCAACCATGACATGTTATATTTTGAATTTTTTTAGTTAAATCACTATTATTATCCCAAAATATGGTGTACATGTGTGAATTATATACATTTTATACTATCTTTTGCAATAGTCATTACTTGATTGATTATTAGAAATTAACCAACAACAATTATGTCATCAAATGACAAACATGAAAAGACTATGTAGCGTTTGTTGGGTGCAAACATGGAGTGTACAATTCCTGTGCTAAATGTCAAAAGAATGTGCTCCTTTATAAGGGTGGTGTTTACAAAGCATGTACTTCTAGAGAGGAAGTTGTCCGAGCTTGGGTATTCTATGAACCAAGATGGAAAAGAAGTGATGAATGTTCATCAACTGCCAAACCAAAGTCTGACCATGCAGTTGATGATCACCATCTCTTGCAAAATATTTCATGTACATATGTAATCAGTTTCTTTGTTGGCTTCTTTGTAACATTTATTTTGCTTATTGTAATATCTACTTTAACATAGGTTGTGCACATGTGTTATGAATATCAATGTCTAGTAATGTAGTTTTCGTAGTGTTCATAGGTACTATGTGATTATTACTATCAACTTTGTAGTTCACAAAATGACATTAGATGTTTGGAACATGAGACAATTTTTTTGTTAACACTCACATTTAAGGAATTCAATATCCTACATGAATTATGTCCTTCTTCATCCATCATTTAAGTGTTTTTAAGGAATTTTCAGCATACTGTATGTATGGACTAACATGTTCTTTATAGCTATTCACTGAACACACGCTCCCAATTGTTATTTTTTTTATTACTTCTCTCAGTAAGCTATAATGTTGTTGGATAGCTTCGAAATCAAACTAGATCTTTGATGTTTGACATTATGCCTAATCTTATAATGAAGGTAATATTGGCAATTATAAATTGTTTTGTCTTTTTCTTAATTATTAACCATATAGTTTGTCTTCTGCCACTTCCATTCGCTTAGCTGTATGCTACTCACTGCACATTATTACTATTGAAAAGATTATGCACTATTTTCTATCAGTAATATTGTAGGAAGTTATTGATTTTATTGAAACTATGTCATGTTGGTATACGTAAAGTGGTGGCTACTATTTTGAAACACATTATCCATGTGCTGTGAATTATTTTGACACTTATTACTGAGAAGACTACTCACTATTTGTGTGAGGTATCATTGCATGAATTTATTTTATGTCATTGATTTCCACAATTTGTCTACATAAAGTGGCCACCTGCAACCATAATAGCATAAGATAGTCATGTGCACCAATTTATTGAAAAGACTCATCACATTTTCGTTGCAATCTTTATAGCAAGAAGCTATTATGTTTACAAAGATTCAGCTATGTTGGTCTATATAAAGTAGGCACCCTCAACCATTGTAGCAGTTGAGTCACTCAATGTGGTATGACTAAGGTTGTCATGGTAAGTATCAAAGTGTTTGAATGGTGTCCAATTTGTAGCAGTGTGTGTGTGCAATCATATACTCCACAATAAACATTGTAATAGCATGGAATTTATATGTTAATTAACTAATCCAACAACCAAATTGTATTTGTTTGAATCATCAATAAGTACCTCACTCGTAAACGTACTCATGTTCATTTTACTTGAATGCATGAAATTAAAAGATGTTATTGCACATTACGATGTATTTTATATTATTGTGGCATGTCATACGAATGCAAAGTCTACTACATTTGAAACTTCTATTACAACATGGCCTTTTCGTTTGTAATGAAATGAAGCATTCCAAGTTTTTCAGTTTCACTTACCTTAATCATCGTCGGTATTTTCATTAAACATTTCAGTATCTGATTTGTACTCTAGTGCCGCAAGTAATTCAACAACTTCAATTGGGTCCATATTTTTCCCACATTCTGTTACAGTATGTAACAACTCTTTCAACATGAAATATCTATTTCTTCAAATAACCATTCTATCATTCTCTTCCCGAATGCAGTTCAATGTCTTACATAATTGAATCATTCCATTCCTATCCATCATTCGTGCACGACAACATGGTACAGGTGCACCAAGGACTCAAAGATCTTCAACAAGAGTTTCTGCTTCATTACCACAATACTCCCATTCTGCCATCATTGTTTGCAACGTGTGGTCGTTGTAATGATTACATGGAGTCATTGGGTAGTAGAATTTGTATTCCAAAGCCCAATAACACCTTGTACACTCAAACACATCTCTTGGACTATAATATTTGCCATATGACTGTTGCAGGTTTCGATGCATGGCTCTCGCTTATCCTGTGTTTACAATTGTTGATGAATGATATATATAACCATCTATATAAAATCACTTCACATAATTTACTTGTCCACACATTGCAATTTCAATTGAAGTGACAACACATTCAGCCTCATTTAATAGTGCTCCCCATGTATTGTACCCCTCCACTTGATTCTTTTAATTTGTATAGGATATCAACTTTTCTTACACTTTGGGATTCATCAACCATTATTGCACAACCACCTCCACTTAATTTAACAATTCCTTACAAAAGCTGATTTGATAACTTACAATGTACATTACCTATTGCATTTTCTTGTTGTCTTAATTGATAGGCCACATCACTCCAAAGTTGTACGCATTGTAAGTCATGAATGAAGGTTTCAATGTTAGGTGATGCGTAATGTACATGCATTGTACATTTCAAGATCTATTGCTTTAGAATTTATTCAAACACTTAAAGTTGCAATTGTTATGGCCTTTGAAAATAAATTTCAGCCCTTATGAGTTGAGACTATTTCAAGCTCATAAGCACTATCATCGACATTGGGTATTTAGTCCATATAGTTACAGTGATTTATGGATCTCAGATAGAAGAGAGTATTATGCAACGGTGCGTAATGAATGGGCTCAATGCATGAATAAGTCAAACATACTCATTAAAGAGTTGTGTGCACTACATGCTCCACTTCCATGTCGTCATTCCTTCAGGATGCCATGAAATAACCTCCACGAGTACATTGCAGTGGTTTTGCAAATACAAGATGAGAACAATAGAATGGTAATGCACAAAGCATGGTTTTTCTTATTGAGTATTATGCAAGAAAATGCAAACAATAATGGTAGAGAGTTATCCTCCATCGAGTACAATGCATTATTACAAAATCCTAATTATGTCTCCAATTATTCTATATCTGATGAGGCTTAAGAGTATTGCTTTTCGATCTTCATATTAACAACTTCATATGTTTTCTATGACATTTGAAACTCAACTAGGGTTCATATTTCATTAGAAAATTTTATTGTCCTCTGCCTTATGTGTACTATATCTATTTGTATTTTTTGTTCCCTTCTTATACTTTTATTCTCCAACTTCAAGCATTCTCAACAACTAATTAGGTCAGTGATTCCATTTCTATAAGAATACACTAGTATCAGGATTCTAAAGAACCTCAAGAGTCTATGGTATGAAATTTGTCTATGTCCATATTTCATGTAAGGTTGACTTAGCAAAACGTTCTTGAGTTGTGAAAGTCCATGAAATACTAAGTCCACAATGCTTTGGTCAATAGAGAATTAGCTAGAAGAATCCTATATCAGAATATCATAGAACCTTAATAGTCCTTTTCAATGAAATTTGTCTCCATAGTTGTTGGAAGAGGGGTAATTGGCAAAGATCCAATATATTTCAACATTTCATAAATGGATTGTATTCCTATGGTAGTTATTGGCGAAATTGTTCATGAGGTCTTTATTTCACTAAACCAAAGGCTCTTCATGTGCATATAACCCTTCACTGATGCACCAACTATAATGGTCTCTCATACTTTATCAATTCCATTAGCATATCTATTAATGAGACACATTTCTCAGAATTTGAGAAATATGGGAATATAAATTGGTATGGTGTTTGATTCCATATACGACTAAATTGCTAATCAATGTTATGTGCTAATTATATGCTGAGATCAATTGTTTAAGGAGTTCTAGATCATGCTATTTTGGAATCCCAACCTTGAGCTTTTTTATCAGAATCTTGGTACCATTTCTCATCCTCAAAACCTAGAACATAACTTTTTGCAGAAGTGAATCCATTTCAAATATTCTACTATGAAGGCTTGTTTTTCATGTATGCATTCACTTGAGGGTGAGAGCTTCTCTTTGCCTCCCTAAGAGAGATAGCACCGTTGATAAGATATGATTGGAAGAGAGTCCTGCTGCTTCAATCTTATGTTTAGGTGATCCATGGTCAATGTATCTATCAAGAAGTACCATTGTTCTTAACTGAGAAGAAGCATTCAACATTGATTAGGATTAAACCCAAAAAAAAAAAAAAAAAATTTAGGACATGAAATACTGGTATTCAAGGTTTAAAATTTGCACAATGAAGGAAAATTACCTTTAGGGGTCCATCCATAATACCATTTAAGCATAGGAAGTGAAACACAGTGGAACCAAAACCTCCAATTGAACCCTCCTCCATAGTGATCAAGATTTCATGTTCTTTGGCCAATCTCCTTATGAGATTTGCATCCAATGGTTTGCAACACCTCGCATCTGCTACTGTCACAAAAATATTTTGGGACCTAAGAATGTTTGCAACTTCAACACATTGCCGAACTATAGAACCACATCCTAGAAGAGCAACCCTATGGCCTTCTGTCAATATTCTTCCTTTTCCAATCAAAGCAACAATAAAAGACATTGCATGTCATTTTCAGCTAGGTATCCATTTGTTTTTACCTATTTGCAAGTTGGTCAGCTATTATGCTAAACTTAAGTGGGGTTCTTTTGTTATCAAGTGGATAAACAACTCCAATTCCATTACCCCTCAGGAACCTAAAGTAACTAGGCCTATCATCAATGGTCACTACTATGGAAACCATATGCATAAACTTTGCTTCATCAGATGGAGCCATGACCACCATGTTAGGCAAGCAAGCCACTTAACTACTCATCATAGAGTATATGCGGATCACCTAATGGCCCTCAAGTCACTTCACCAAGGATCAAACTGATAGATGGAAGGCATCTAGCCTACTAAGAGGGAGGTGTTCCCAAAGAAAAGGCCCAGTATAAGGTTATTTCCACTCATGGCACATCACCAAGGGCATCTACTTCCTAGTTTCTCAAATATGACCTCTATTGAACAATTCTCTAACTAATGTAATTGGTACTGTTGCACAGAAGCTGATTGATGAGGTGGCTCTTTAAATTCAAACTTGATATCTTTTTGGTTCTTCAATCATATCAGCCTGTTGCTAAGTCCAATAGCTAAAATTCTATATTCTAATTTGGGACATTTAGGCAAAAATGTAGGTTGGTTGGAATGGCTATGGTAGTTCCTGTCATCAATTACTCGTGGCCTTTTTTCTTTCTAAATTATTCAGTAAGGCCTACAAAAAGCAATTTACCAAGGACCAATGGCAACTTTGTATTACACACTATGCTCCTGATGTGGTACTTCTCTTGTGTTGTTCAAATAAGTGTTTATCCTATGAATTTGTACTTGTGCTATAACATGAAATGGAATAATTACTAATGTTCAAATCTGATGTTCAATATTGATAGTTGTGATAATCTTATGCTTCTAATCACAACTTAACGATAGTAGAGTGTCCATGAAACCCTCCATCAATACCTAACGGTGCACCCTAGCAAATGGAACTGAAAAATCCATTTGCTCACAAAGAGGGCTATGTTCATCTCTAGCAAGGTTACGAAGATAGGCTCGTGGCATTTGAACTGCAACGATACCTAGCTCGAAAGGTACCATGGGTTTAGTATCATGAAATTCCTGATAGTGGCCATATGATTACTCATGGCTAAAATTTTTTGGAAGCTATCTTAAGGTCACTGTTGCTGGAAGAAGAACCATCTATTAGCTAGATTTGGCTCTTCAAAAAAGGTCTTCCACATTGATATAACTTCTCCAAAGCCATCTTATACCCTATTGGAACTATGTAAAGGCTTGTAATCCTAATAATTAGTCTTGTGTTATGATTAATTTCCAATTTAATCAACATTTTTTTGTTCTGCTTTGTAATTGGTTTTCAAAGCTCATACAAACTAAAGTGGTAGAAGGGTTCTGCTGCTTCTACAAGTGAGCTCATAGGACAAAGTTGTTCCAAGGGTAGAATGGAGAAACAAATCCACAATATGATATGTCCCAATTATTTAACATTGAGCTAGTACTATCCAACAAGGAACATAAGAATATTTTCATGCAAGGCAATACCCAAATACAAAACAAAGACATCATGATAGAATATCTTGTATAAGGTAAATAGATGCAATCATTTGAAAATAAACTAGTGTAAAAATTAGAAACTCAGAAAATAAAATGGTAGAGAAACACTGTATGCAACCAATAATACACGAATAGCATATGAAAGTAATATTCCACAAACTAGTGTAATACTTAATTCAAAATCAAATAGTCATTCTCCTATGATGTTCTCTCAAGTGAGCTCGATTGTCTTGTTAATGGAAGACTAATGTGATATTGTATTCAAATATGTTTGCTACACATTCTTTTCTATTCCTTTAAGGATGTTTTTGAAAACTGCCCTTGTGTTGCTGATGGGGCTTCTGGGATTAGCTTACCAAGCCACACAACCTACCCATCCAGCGAGTACTAAGTTGTCAGATGTTCGTCCAACTTATTCACCAAGGATTATACTTAGTGATGGAAGATATCCGACTTATAAAGAGGAAGGAGTTCCTAAGAATGAATGAAACTACAAGATCATCATTGTTCATGGCTTTGATAGCTTCAAATAAATGATTTTTATGACACTATAGGTGCAAAAATAACCCATTTTCCTTATCTTCTTTCTCATATAGATCCCAAACAGTAGGCAAATTCTCACTTGGGTTTTCACCTACATAGATGATAGAACATAGTTATCAATTTGAGAAATAGAGACAGGGTTTATGGGAAACATAAATAAAAATATAGCCTAAAAAAGTACATGGGTGATGAAAAGATGAACTGAATATTTTTTCAAAATTGTCTTGATATCAAAATATGACATTTTCAAGCAGTAAAAACAAGAAATTCTAGGCACCTAGTATATATGAGATGTTTCCTAAAAAAAATTAAAAAAAAAATAGTTTAGGTGGATTAGACAACATATAGAGAGGTCTAGAATAGCAATTCCAAACACAACACATGTATAAAAAAGGGGTTATCTAGAGAAAACATCCACAGATGCTCTAATTTTGGTTTTGTTTAGGAATCAGTATGATTCACAATACTCACATACCACTTTGTTGGGAATTAGTAGTCTTGTTTCACATTTTCAGTAAAAGAAGCAATGAAAAATTACATATTTTCAAATAAAATGAACTTCACAATATTTAAACATCCAGGAGCTCATAGATGAGTTGGGGATATATTTTCTATTATTTGATCGAGTTGTTTATGCAAAAAGTGATCCGAACCCCAAGCGCTCAATGAAGGGCGAAACATTCAACATCCAAGAAGTTGTTAATAGGTTAGAACTAGGATCCAAGTTTTATGTGATTGGAGTTCCAATGGGATCCTACACCACCTGGAGGTGGCTCAAACATATACCACACAGGCAAAAAAACTTACTTTCAAAGTCTAGATTCATTGCTTTTTAAGCTTCAGTCCATTCAAACTCTTCTTACTTGAAACAATCTCACTATTGTAGGATAGCAAGTGTGGCTCTAGTGGTCCCAATCATCAATTACTCATGGCCTTATCTTTCTCACAACTTCACAAGAGGAATTTCAGGAAAAAACTTGTCCCATGGACACTCTGAATTGCAAACCATGCCCCTAGTTTGTTATGCTAGTGGATGAGCCAGATATGGTTCCCTTCATATTCTTCCGTGGAAAGAAGCCTAGTGTTCTTCAACAACCGAGATATAGATAAACTAAAGAAAAAAAATCATGATTCCCAATGCTCAGCCAGGTTATAACAACTCAAAAACTCATATTTCTTACTCACTGTCCCCATATAACACAATACTGATTATGACAACTGGTTATGCTTCCGCACACAGGATAAGATACCACAACGAGGTGTTTTTGAATATCTTTGTCATGAATTTATTGTCGGTTTTGGCGATTGGGAATTTGACCCAATGGATTTGAGCAACCCGTTTCCTCAAAATGAAAGCTTGGTTCACATTTGGCAAGGCTACGAGGATAAGCTTGTGTCATTTTAACTACAAAGATAGGTTTCAGAAAAGCTATCATCGACTTGATACCATGAAATTCCTGATGGTGGGCACTTGATTGTTCATTACCAAGGTATGTATGAAGCCATTTTAAGAGCTCTTTTGATTGGAGAAGAAACTCTATTCCGATGGTCTAGTTGAACCTCATTAATATGTAGTATAAGATTTGTTAAATCCTCATTTGCATCATCCAAAGTAGTGTCCTCTTAGTAAATTGATCTATAGGAACCCCCAAACTTTAGGGTCAAACTTTTGAGCAGTCAAATGAGTGATTTTCCAATATACTCAATGCCACAGCTACAAAATTTTGCATTCAGATGAGTTGGATTTTGAATTTTAGAAACTTTAGCAAGCAGAAAATTTTATAAATGTATCACCATTAGTTACCAACCATGTGCAAATGGATCATAACCATGAACTTTGTATAATTGAAGACATACCACTACTTGATCCACATAATCAAGATGACCAGGATGAACACGAAGAATAAATGTAAGAAGAGAGGTAAAGTTATTGCTCCAAGAACATGCATGTCGACTTGTGCTTCTATCACCTGCCATTAAATTAAAAACAATGAACTTCTATATTTAGTGAAAACAAATCCACATTCTAAATTAAGAAAGTCATTGTTAAGGACATACATATATAGAAAATTAAAGAGATGCAATGCTTGTGTAATCTAAGGTCATCTCATGTATTCATGGACCCATAAAAAGATTCCCTACAAAGCATCTCAAAAGCAGAAACATCTAATAGACTTTAGTCCAATATAGTGAGAAGGGACTAGACATACAACTGTTTTCAGTACAATAAGAGAGAAAACATTTGATGCACATAAATTTTTCAAGGAGTGTTGATTTTTGGAAAACGAATACACAAAAAATTGATTTATTGTTCTCTGCATGCTTAACATCAATTAATTACTCTTTCCTAAAATGTCCCTATGTTCTACATTTGCTTTCAAATAAGATATTTGCAAACAATAATTTGACAGGACAACAAAAATTTTCAAGCATAAAGATACAATGGTAGAGAACATCAGAGGTAGGCTATAAATGAAATGCAATGATAGGACAACTATTTAATCGTGATTATTCAAACAACCCACAAACAAGGGGAAAATATAACTTAGTACCATAAACCGCCTTTGTTTCACCAATGAAATGCGTTAAACCCATCTCTCACAATAGACACGCTTGCATGGCCTTGTCTCTAACATTGTTTTCCTTGTTCATGACCAAGTTAACTACTAGCCTTAATTTGTACAGATGCATCTTGTCATATACAACACACAAATAATCATAGGCTGGTATAGAATAAATTCCAGAAAACCAATAAATAACGTGTTACTCGTGCTTACCTCCGTGAGTGAAGGTGTTAGAGTGGCTCCATTCCAATATTGCATGTACTTTATAGCAAACATCCCACAGTCATATCTACAACACCAATTGCATTTCATTAGTCAAATACATACATCAAGCAGAAATAAAAAAAGTTAATGATAATAAAGTTATTATAAACAAAGGACTGTACCCATTTTATTGCTGCACAATTTGAGGTTGAACATACACAAATTTAGACACCTCTAACTCCCTGTGCAAGCCATGTGCATGGAAGGCTTTATCAATTGCTTGGGACAATCTCTTAGTTGTAGCACCTATGTCATTATCTCTTCATAAAGGCAAAGAAAATAAGATTTCCACTTGCACTGCTGGAATGTTTATAACGTGGATGTGCCAATGGTTATTGTCACAAACAGAAAAGAAAAGTTACATGAGGAATAATGAAATTTTTGTTAGTAGGTCAATAGAGAAAAGTCACAATTTTTTTAAATGAAAACAAATATTTGGGAATGATTCCATTTTAACATATCTGCAGTACTAACTCACAAGTCGAGAAATCATGTCTCACAAATTCAGCATCGAGTGACATACGACATTTATCCTGATTTCATGTTTTTTTGCCTTGTTTGGAAAGCTACCAAGCACTACCTTCACAAGTTTTTGAAAGCCTTAGCACATAGTAGCCAATTAAAAAAAAAATGAGAAGAGCATTAAAGAAGTATGGTTGAGGCCTCACTGAGAATGATAGATCAAAGTAGTGTGATCGGGTTAGTCGTGCTTGTTATGCATTGAGCATGCAGCTGACAACTTCTATAATTTGAATTTGTACAAATGTTAATAAGAATAAAACAAAATGCATTTAATTTTTATTTGAACTCTATCAGATCAAGTAGATGCATTTAACACATACCACACTATTAAGCCAACAACCCTTATTCAACAAAACAAGCTCATCTCGTGTGATGTATAGACCATGCATATCGCACAAGATCTTCCTACAATGCACGAATTGCCTTATGTGAATAAACGAAATCTAAAAACATTTTAATTGATGTTTAAGATGTAGGGAACTAATGTTAAGTAACTTAGGTCACTATCTTTCGCCAATGCAGAGTCAGCTACCAACCTATCTTAATGGGTGATTTAGGAAATTGTGTGAGACATTGAGCCACAAAGGGGGATTTGCAAATGGATGGAGGCTTTTCACTACCCATTTATATCTTTGCTTATAGGTAGGGACAAAAGGTTTGCTGCCATTGCTTTCTTCAGCATCAATTCTTGCCTTTTCAGGTGAATCAAAGTCAACAACATAATTGGAAGGTGCACCAGATTATGGTCCAAGCTATGGGGAAGCATCTACTGCTGTAGTGATTTCCTTTTCCATCGAAGAATGTGGCCTCGGGGAACTAGTAGAGTGTTCCATAAATTGATCAGTGGAAGGATCAATATAGGTGCCAGCCTCATCATTTTGTGCTTCGACATTCATTAATGGTTGTTGTGGAGGGATTGCACAACAGGTTTGTCCTCCATTGTACCGGGAATGTAGGGTGGCAAAGTCTCATGCCAATGACAAAGCGAGGGTCACAATCTTTTCCAATGTTCCCATTACACGTGCTTCAATGGCCTAACAAATAGGGTGAAAACATAAATATAGTTACAATATCAATTAATAAGTTCAACAAAAATAATCATGTTGCTCTTGTATGTGTGTGCACTGAAACCATTCTAAGGACATGGAGTACCCCCAATGGGTCATCAGAATGTGAGCATGTTGCTTCGTGTGGAGGTACAACCATAAGTGTAGCTACTTTTTTTTATTGTAGAACCTACCCATACATTGAACGAGGATTGATGATCAAGTTCAACACAAAAAGTAATGAAGAAACCAATCTAAAAAAAGTGTTGATGTTTGGTATGATAATAAAGAAGTTACAGAATGGAGCATACCTCCACATGACCATATTTCCCATAAGTCTATATCTCAGTTGCTAACTGACGTTCTATTTAGTCATCAGTCCACAGAGCACAAAGCGGGCTTCTGACTTTAACATTTATGGACGACATGTAGAAGCCTGTGATATAAAAAAGCTATGCAAGTTCAATTCAATTTTTAGTGCATAACAAGAGACACTAAAATGGATGTGCATGGTGCATAGTCAGTTGAAAACATAAGGGACGTGACTTATGTAAAATGAGAAAGTATTGGATTGTGTCAAATGACAAGGTATTGGATTAGGTAAACTATTTGCCTAATGTCACTACATACTAGGGCTAGCCTCAATTGGTAATATAAGCAATTGAGAACCTTAAGGTGGTATAGATGTCATGAATGTAATAATGTTAGATTTGAGATGTAATAAGCCATTCCATTTGGTCGACCCAAATTGTGTGAAATGGTAGGAGGTACTTGAAGGAACAACATGCAACCCTGAATGTATGTTATGTGACTCTTATGGTAGTCTCTAATTCCATCCTCAACAAATTGTAGGACAAACTTTGCCCAATTTTTTCCTACAACCACATCGATATCCCAAATTGTGTCCCACAAGTCATGCATCTGTTCAAGTTTTGAGTTGGGTGCAAGGATAGTGGCACAAGCAAAAATGAGGAAGGATTTCTTGAAGTCATCACCAATAGGAAGATTATGAAAGTTATCTTCCAAAATTTGCATGTTGTATGTGCAGTTTGTCATGGATCTTCTATTGTAAACAGCAATGTCTATACCATTGTCAGGGATGCCTATCACCTCACTAACATCTTTTGGAGTGATCGGAACAACAATTTTGGTCACCATATGTAAGTGATGGTAGCTAAATCATAATTGGCAATGATCTAGATGATCAGTTCATATCACAACTCTTTACATGCCAATTGAAGCAGACCCCCTAAGCCTAAATCAGCGATGACATTTTTCTTCTCCATTGGTAGTGCCTCAATCACTGTCATAAATTTTGTCATAGACCAACAAGATTTCAACAATTTAACCTACAACAAAAAAGAATAAAAAAAACGTTACAAACATGTGAACAACATGCAATTATGGCTAAATTTTATATTTAAAAATAGTTGTGAACCAAGTGCAGGATATTTTACCAACAACATGTTTTGCGAAACATGGTTTTTTCTTTTTGTCGTGTGTTGTCCATGGTTTCTTCTAATTGGGACTTTTTCTTTTCTTGTTATATTGTGGACGACTGAAGAGTGGAAATTTAAGCAAAAAACCTGCAGAATGGTAAAAAGCAAATAACAGTCAGCTTATGTCCTTTACAAAAGTAATAACAATTATAGCTATAGATTATAATCTATTTAAAACTAAGACCTTATATTATAGTGTCACAAGAAACATTTAAATAATTTGCCTTTTAAAGGGAGTATGAATGGTTTGATTTGATTTATTTTAATATTAAAATTATCTTAAACATAACACATAGCAGAGCAGAAGCATTTAGAAGCGAAAAAATAGGAAACCTAGATAAAAGAATTACTTAGGAAATTCCATTTACGAAACTAAATTGAAAAATCGAATAAACCGTTTGTCCGCTGCTTAAGATAATTTTTCACAGTCTATGTTTTAAGCCTTATTTGTTAAAGTAAATGTTGAATGTCTTTATTTTATATTCTATTTGTTTTGTGTCTTTGATAGAATGTGAGAGAGACTATTATGTTTGAGTTGTATAGCATGTCGGAGGTAAGATTAGACCCTCTAGGCCAACAAATTTAGAAAGGCAAAAAAAACCCATAAAAACAATTTCAATTGCTTCAATTAGATCATAGAATTTGAGTTAATCAATTTGACAAAGAATTTTGGCAAATTTTAGAAGACCATTTTCTCAACATAAAATAATTTATGACATTTAGCTCTACTAAAATTCATTGAACCACTATCTCAACCTTACACAAATTTACAATATGCAATGTAACTAGTTTTTCAACCTTACAAAAACTTATTTTAATTATTGTCCATTGCAAAAGGACCTCTTAGTCACCACATACAATGTACTATCATGACCAGGCCCCTGGGCCATCAATTTTAAGTGCATTACAACATCACAGAATAGCAAAATAGCAGTTGATGAAACACCAAACCACTTTACAACAATACAAGTTAATAAGCTTCAAGACTAAGACAAAATTAGGGTGCAGAATTACTGCACCATCATGAATAAACCCAAACAATGGACATTGTACATGATTATTATTTCATTAATCTATAGCCCATATCTGGACAACATGGACTTTTTTTTTATCTCTTTTTTTCTTCATTCTCTCTCTTTATTTTCTCCAATAGGTAAAACAAAATAAATTAAGAAATGCAATGCCAAAAAAAACATGATCTATGAAAGATAGTAGATAAATCAGTCACCATAATTAATTTTAGGTCATATAAAACTTTAAAACCACATGAAAATATTTTCCAAGTTCATAAATAACTAAAAATATCATAGTATAATCCAAGAAAATCACTGCCAATTTCACTAGCAACTGTTAGAAATTGAAGAAGCTTTTGAATCCTATGCCAATGAACTTCTTTGGATCAAATTTGAAATTGAATTTGAGTGATGCCCACCACGAATCAAGTCATATAGCTAGTTTAGGCCATTGCAATCAGAACTTGGAATTGTGATGGCAATATTATGCTGAATCAAACTTCTTTGTTTTTATTTTATACTACAAAAAAATAGGTTTTTAATTATGAACCTTTAGTCACGGTCACAAATATCGTGACCAAAGGTATTATTTTGTCACGACCATTGTAAAATTGTGACTATATATGTTAATAAATTCAGGATGGGAAAAAAAACATGTTTAGTCACAGTGATTTTACCAATCGTCACCAAAAGTATTGATGAGAGGGTATTTAAATGACGGATTTATTTGAAACCATGACTATTTGTAAATTAGGGAGGGAAATTTTGGCCCCAATAATTTTAGTCACAGTAATTTTATCATTCGTTACAAAAATGTAACAAATGATGTTTTAGTCACAGTTTTTTGTGAAACCGTCACTATGTATATATATTGTAACTTTTAGTCACGCCATTAATTAACCGTGACCGTATGGGAACCTATAGTCACAAATTTCACATTGACCGTGACCAAATGCATAGAGGTTTATTTTAAATATTTTGAACCTATGGTCACGGGATTCACACAATCGTGACCAAAGTCTATTATTTATTTTAATCCTTTTTAGGTTACTTGTTATAATTTTTTAGAAAATATTATATATCATAGAAATTATCATTAATAGTAATAATAATAGTTCTTATTAATTATAAAAAGTTTAAAGTTATATTATTATTATTATTATTTTAAGTTAAAAAAACAAATTAGTGTGTTACCTATTTTTCTTTAGTTAAAATTATTTAATTTCCTTGTTATGATTAATGTTTTAATAAGAAATAAAATAAAATTATATCCCAATACATCCATAAAATCAAGTTGCCGATATATTTGTCAAAACCGATATTTTCATTTTTATTTATTATTGCTTTTTGGGAGAATTGTCATAAATTTAATATGTGAATTTTTGTATGAAATAACATTTTTAATTAAGACTTTTTTGTTGCTTAATTACTACTTTAGACATATTTTGTGATTAGCATGTTTCTAATCAATCTAGCTTATTGAGTTACTCTCATGTCAAGCTTTTCGAGTTTCACATGTGAAATGATCGTGGTATACTGTTCTTTAAGTTCAATCCGTCATAAAGTGGTAATAAAGTTGATCCCCAACTTTGATATGAGTCTTTATTTGTTCAATCCCACAAGGAGTGTCTGTCTATTTGAACCCACAATCTCAAAAAACATAACGAGGATATTGTGTTTGTATAAAGGGGTGATTATAATATTTTACATTGAATAAGAGAATTTTTTTTTTTACGCTATATATGTATAAACTCATCTTAACTTTGTAAATGTGTTTTAAAGCCATAAGAGCTCATTTGATTCAAAGTAAAAAAACACTTACTCAATTGAGAGCATGTCAAAATAATATGATGATAATTTTTTAACAAAATAGAAAATGCAAAACTAGGTATTTTTTATATTAAAAATGATAATATTTTACAAAAAAAAATTATAAAAATAAATATTAATATTTTAATAAATTTATAAAGAATATGTATCTATTAAAAATAAATAATAATAGTTTGATAAATAATAAATATTAATAGTATTTCATTTAAATAATTTTTAAAACAAATAACCAAATTATCTTCATTACATATATAAATTAACTCCTTAATTACTATTAAAATATAATTCTCATAATAATTAGTATTATTTTCAAATTCTAAATTATTTTTAAAAACTATTAAAATCATTAATGAATCAAACACATTAAATCTTATATAATTTGAAGTTTATTTATCTAATAAAAAAATTAGAAGAAATATTGTTGTGTATAGAAGAAATTCATATAATCATTTTAGACTAGTTTTTATTCGAAATATTTTGATATTAATTGGTTCAATTTTTGAATTTTAAATTATTTTTAAAAATCATTAAACTAATTAACAAATCAATTTGTCATAAATCTCTTAATTAACAAACTCATAAAAGTTAACAACTCAACTAAATGAGTCACATGTTTAATTTCTTGCAATTATTTTTAATTTTAATAATATATAAATTATACATTTACCATATTATGCTTACATCACACTTAGATCGTATTTGAACAAAAACAATTTAGGGTTATTTGATTAAGAGGGTTATTGGAAACCCAATTTTGAAAATCTAACCCTTCTGTAGACCCCCATGTGGGGCTTGTTTTGCTGCAGCATATTTGGCCACGTGTCACTCTCGGGTTGGCTATTAGTGGAATCAAATAGTGGATTTGGAGGACGAATAGGAGAGTGACACCTGTAAAGATGAGGAAGATTCTAGAAGAAGGAGCATGCTTTCTGTTATGGAGGGATGGCCAACTACATGCAGGGGGAAGGAGTGATACCTGTTTTTTTCTGCCAGCTGCAGGGTAGTGGAGGAAAAGGCTTTTTGGGTGGTGCTTTTTGTGAGGCTACCTGGAGATATTTGAGGGGTTAGAGATTTTGAGAGGAGGATAGTAGAGCTTGAGAGTTTGGACAGAGAGAGAGCAAAGGAGAGGGGGCAGCGTTTTCTGGAGGAGGTTTGAGAGAGTGAGGGGTTCTGGAGAGGTTCAACTGAGGGAAGGTGAGAGAAGAGAGGTGAGGCTGCAGAGGAGATAGCTTTTTTTGGAGTGCTGCCTGGGGATTTTTGAGGGGGAAGTTTTGTTGAAGAGAAACTTGCTGGAGAGGGAAGCTGTGAGGAGGAAAAGGCAACTTAAAGCTGAAACAAAGGATAGAAAGAAAAATATCTCAGGTACGTTTTCGAGACCACATTTTGTTTGCCATTGATATCCTGTGGGTTGCTGTGACAATGTTACAACATGTTCGTTTCTTGTTTTCTATGATAAACTGGTTTGAGAGTGATCTAATTTCCTTTTTAGCTCTCCTTTGTGTGTTTGAGTCATATCTTGGGATTTTGTTTCTACCATGTGTGCTCTGTTTTAGTTATCTTCCCCTGTTTCTGATATTTGTCTTAGGTGAGCATCTGTTTTTCTCACCTCTGCCCGAAGGAGCAAGGAATTTCCAATAATATATTTCAGTAGTAATCCTGGAGACTCTCATGATACAGATATTGTGTGATTGAAAAGCTACATTGATGTCCAATACTTTGATGAAAAGGGGCTCGCATGACATTGTTCATCTGTTGGTAGAGCCCATCACTATTTGTACCTAGGTGTTGGAGAAGGCATTGCCTGGTTGATTGGTTGGGCATTAATATTGGAATACACAAATGATAGATCAGTTGTTGCTCGTGAGGTATTTCTGAATCTAGCTTTATTTTGGAGGCGAGGATACGTTGCCTGCTCTCTTAGTCTGCTATACCATCTCCTGGCTTGATATTATTGTCGACCCACGTACAGCAGTTTTGGTTTTCATTGTCACTAGGCTATTGTGTGTTGGTATTGTGGTTAATCCACCCACCTATGTGCTGAGTTCCACGCCGCTTAACGAGCTATCTCCAAGGAACCAATATATGTCAGCGACCACGTCGAGAAACACAACTTCTAGCGCCTGAAAACCCTCATCTTGCCTGATGGATCACTTCTGAGGAGTTTTAGGAGTATTCAATTGCCAAGGATGAGGGCGGTGTAGAGAAACACGAAGAAACAAGAGTGCCTCCAAGTACTCCCGCACCGTTTCATGCTTGGCAAACCCAAGCAAAGACATAGAGTGGAGCCGCGTCATCCTCCATTTCCCATCTAGCAAAGAAGTTAAATCAGATTCTGGTAGCTCCACACCTGCACCAACATGTCTCAAGTGTTCAAAACGCTGAAGTCTCCTGCTCTTAACCCTCCAGCAGCACGCCTTAGCTAGATATCCATGAAACTCTATGCATACATGGATATTTCCTTACAGTGACAACTTGAAAGATGCGCATGATCAAATCGGTACAGCCACTAGGGATCATTTGAAGTACTACTCCAAAAACTTGGATTCCATCTTGTCAAGCTATTGGATATAGAAGAAAGAAAATGTCGTTCAACAAGTCTCTTTTCTCTAGGCTTAAAAAGAGCCTCTCCCTTCAAATCATGCTTTCCTGAAGTGAGGTCTTCAAAGGCAACTGGTTACCAATCTCCTTATGACAATGCCTCTAGCATAAATGGTGGATGTTCATGTGATAACATACGTCATAATGTTGATACCTGCTGGGACATAGATGATCAGTGCATTTCCCCAGCTTCCATTTGTGGCAAAACCTCTACTACATCAAGGCGTATATTCCCTTTAGAAAGCAGGAGTTCGTATAGATCAGTTTTTGATATCCAGAACACTAAGTTTGCACTGCTTCAAGCTGTTCCAGATGTAATTGGAACTGAAGATTCTGAAGATTCTGTTCATGTCAGCTGATGTTGACGAAGATGCCATGTTGAGGAGTTTTAATAAGGGTGCCATGTCTATAAGAAGAAGCCGATTGAGATGGAAAGTGCAAAGAACCTTGGGCAGAATGTATTCTTGTAAATGAGGGGACAAACAACTATAGAAATTTGGATAGAAGGATGATGTCTAGGTTAAATCGTTGGGGGCAATGAATTGGATGTAGATGCAGGAAGTGCACTAGACAAGCCGCCTGTGAATCTCCATGCGCTACAGACTTGCAATGTTGGCAAGTTTATGAATCACTTACACAGCCATAAAATTCTGATATTCAGAAGAAAGCTAAAAGTTTAGTTGGCGCATGGAAGAGACGAGTTGACCTGAAATAACCTTGATGATGCAAAATCTGGGTCAAGTCGCAATGTTTCATGGCAAACAAAGGCAGTGTCTTCTGAAAGTTCTCATCAGGGACCCACTCGGCCCGGGTCCATCGAAAACATGATGAGTTGTAGATGCCATTAAATTTTGACCATGCAGTGGGGTCAATGCACGTCATAATTCTTCCTCCAATAGACGTAACAGCAGGTCAAAAATGATACTACCATAGGAAGACCCATGCATCACAAAGGAGAGTTCTCTAATACGGAGCAACTAATCCCTAATGCTGTGAGCAAGCACCCATTTTCTATGTCCAGATGCTGACCCAATGACACTGAACTCGAAGTTTTCTGCCAGTCCACTCACCGATAATAGAGGAGACCAAACCAACCATGCATGGCCACCTTTGATAAGCCACCTTTAGACCACATCTTTCTTCATTTTCCTCATTATTTCTTCATCTTCAAATTTTAAAATAATTTCCCGCACCTCATTTTGCAAATAATTCTCCAATTTCTATTTCTTTTTCTTTACTTTTATTTATTTATTTATTTATTTATTTATTTACTTTATTTTAAAAGAATTCTACTCTTTAGTTTTTCATCTTTAGAATTTTTAGGATCACTCAAAATCTCTTTTTAATAAAATTTGCTTCCACTTTCTATTCGACAAGCAATTTTCAAATCCTTCATGATCTTTTAAAATGTTTTAAAAATAAGCAAGAATCAAATTTTGTAATTCCTAGTGATGGAATCCACGGATTCGGTTCATGCAAAATGAACGGGCTTTGGTGGGGGCCCGACATCAAATAAATTTCCTTTAAAATAAAAATGGAATTGAAATAATACCATGCATGATATTGGTGCTCCTTTATCTGGTTGGGTGTTATGAGTGATATATTTTGTGTTCATTACTATGCACTAATCCCATTTTGTGATAGCGCGTTGCCGTTTGCTGATCAGGTACGCATCCACTTCTACTTTGGTTATTCTCTATGCATATTCTGATACTCATATACGCATCATACTGATTATTCATTGATCACCTCATCAGATACCACAGTTGCTTCATTTTATTAGTAGAGACCCGACTTTAGGGACTTAGAGGGGTGCTACGGTTTTTACCGTACCTTCCCGATAAGTAACCTGACCCCCGAGCCCGACCTGGTTTTTCGTAGACCAATCTTTTCCAAAATAAGGAGTCACACTTAGGGTTTTCTTTCTTATTTTGTTTACCCTTTTAAAAATGAAACAAAAATAAGTGACGACTCCAAATCATTTTTCTAACAATAAATAAAATCAAATTTTCAAATAAAAAGTGAGCTCGCCTTCGAGTGGGAAACGCATTAAGCCGAAATGTCCACACCTTCATAATTTTTTTTGGCCTCATTTTGATGAAAATGTTCTTAGTATTTTCATATAAAAATAATTTTTTTAATATATTGTAAATATTTGAAATAGTTAAAGACGTTTATATAAAAAATAAATTACTAAAAAAAAAATCGAAAGGGATAAATTCATAAATATAAAGAGTATTTCCCTTCTTTCAACCAATTATTTCAAAATTTTACCATTAAATGATAAACCTAACTATGAAAATATTAATTTTAACAATAAAAAAATTATATATTTATTATTCTAATGTAATTAAAAAAAATATAAAAATTCTTGAGGCGGGTCAGTCATCATCATCGAGAACCGGATAACCGGTATTTCCTGTCAAAAATTCCTGTCGAACCGACGAAACACTTTCACGATCTCAGCAGGTTACCCGGTCACCCATCGTCAACTCTCTCTCTCGCTGCAAATGTGATCAACGAGAGCTGCGAGCTAAGCTCGGCAGAAAGAAAAAGGAAATGGCGAGCAATAATAATAATAGTAGTAGTAGCGGTAATATTCCGGTGAGTGAAGTCTACTGGTCTCTGGTGGATAAAGCCGACAAAAAGTTCTCCAAAATCAGGGATTTACCCTATTATCAGCGCAATCGGTAATCTTCTCTACACTCTCCTTTTTCTGCTTTTCTCTTTCTTTCCCTAGAAAATTTCATGATGCGCAGAAAACAAAATTTCAATTATTCGTCTTCTTTTCGGCTGTCAAACAAGGTAAATGAATTGTTTTGAATTATGCCTAGAGAGCAACTCAATTGGGGTTTCTGTTCTCTATTTCCGGAAAAAGTGCCTTAATGGAAAGGAAAGGAAGGAAATTTTTAATTTGTTGTATTTTTTATTTATTTATTTTTGTTTTCCTAGCAGCACAGTGGGAAAAAATTGAATTGTTTTGATCAGTAGAGTGGTTATGTATTATAGTGCCGTAAGACAGTTCAATTGGGATTTTTTTTTTATTTCTTTTTTTTTTGTGGGCTTTCTATGCCAAGCAGAGCATTAGAGAACTCCGAAGAAGAGTAGAAAATGAGGGCTAAGAGATTCATAATTTTCTTGGGTCAACCCTGTAATAATCTCTTTGAAAACTGTTTTTAGAGATGAGAACAAAGCGGGCCTGTTGTTGGAGTTTCCAGATCATGAAGTGAAAGTAGTTGGAAGGGTTCAACTGAATGGTGGTTCTTATAATTTGTTTTGCAATCTGCTTTTTGTGGGGTTTTTTAAATTTTCTGTACCTGTGCATAGTTTATGAAATTGGATCATTCAGGTTCATGCATAATAAACCAACCTATATATGATATAAATGTGCTTTTGCTTCAGGTATGATACTTATTTTTACAAGGTATTCAAGGTTTACACACAGCTCTGGAAATTTCAACAAGAGAATCGGCAGAAGCTTGTGGAAGCAGGACTCAAGAGGTGGGAGATTGGAGAGATTGCATCTCGGATTGCACAGCTTTATTTTGGGCAGTATATGCGGACGAGTGAGGCAGGTTACTTATCAGAATCTTATGTATTCTATGAAGCAATACTGAGTCGGGAATATTTCAAGGAAGGATTGCTTCAGGATCTCAATCTTGCTAATAAACAACTGAGGTTTTTTGCTAGGTTTATGATGGTGTGTTTGGTTTTGAATCGAAGAGAAATGGTGCATCAGTTGGTTAGTCAGCTCAAAATGTTGGTTGATGAGTGTAAGCGAACATTTCAGGTCATTTTCTTGTTAATCTTTTCTTTTCATCTATTTTAGGAAAATAAGTTTCTTGCATTCAAAGCCCTACTTAACAGCCCATGAAAATTGAATTGCTTAATTTATTTTATGTCTCATGTTTTATGCAAATTCATTTTCAAGGATGGAGCTGTTGTTGAATATGGGAGTTGTCATCACTATTGATGAAACCATGGAAACAGTTTAATCATTTTTAGGTCCTGTTTTGACATCCCATGAGATGTAGGACAACCCTAATCAAATAAGGTGGGTTAGGACTTCAGTATTTTCCGATTTAAGGAGGGGAAAATGAATAAGTAAATAAAGGGTAGAAAAAGAAAGATGGGAAACCTTATAGTCTTATTAAGGCCTTTTATGAGTCTCATTCAGAAAAAAAAAAAAAAAAATGAAAAAAAAAAAATCAATAGTTTCACTATTGAAGATTGCCAAGTATGCAAAACTTAATATTATTTTGCCATAAATCATTAATCTTGTTTTACATCAATTAACCTTATTTATAGGGTTAACAAGACCATAAAAATAGAATAAAACTATAAAAAAATAACCTTAACATTTGTAGTAACTTATTAGAATTTTTTATTCATTTTCTAGAATTATTATACCTTCTAAAATTAAAGAAAATAAAAACTTTCTTTTTAGAATTAAAAACTCATTTTACAGGAACTTCTTTCCATAAGAGCTTCTAATAAAGAAGACTTCTAAATTCTATGGACTTAAATAGAAGCCTTAGGAAAAGAAAAGACTTTTTGAAAGAAGAAAATTTAGAAATATAGAAATTTAAGAACTCATAATAGACATCTAAGAACTCATCATGATGAAACCATTACTTCAAATAGGAGCCATCAACATGAATGATGGTAAAGTAGCGGATTTTTGTGTTAATGGTTCTACTTTTGTGTAACAACCCCTTTCGGAATCTTGATAGATAGATTTGTTTAGTTTTCTTTTAAACTCTATTATGATAGAAGATTTATACTTAAAATCGCTATATAAATACATAAGAGCATTCAATTCCATGGGCGCATGGGCTCCAAATGTGCTCTTCATCTTCTGAATTTTATGATTTTTGCTTTGCTTGAATGTTGATTGAATATTGATACTGAAAATATCTTGTTCCCAGGAAGCAGACTTTAAAGAATGGAAGCTGGTGGTTCAAGAAATAGTTAGATTCTTGAAAGCTGACACAACTTTCATGAACACCAGGCCTTTGAGATATAGTCTTGTACTAGATCCCAGTCCTGATTGTCTACCTCAAGTTTCCATATCTATCGGAAAGAGAAATTTAAGATTACGTGATGCAATACTGAGCAGCTACCACCATAATGAGGTTAGCTATAAAGGTTGTTTTTTCACTTTCTTATTTTTCTCGCCAAATAGTGAAATAGGGGAAAATCCATTGTGTTGTCTTGAAGTCGAATTTTTTGATAATTTGTTTCCTTGATGTTTTTGTATTAGATGCATTGAGTTTTTCCTATATGACAGGAAAACCCGTAGAAATCCCTTGAGGCTTGCTGAAGTGGTGAAGTCTTAGGGACAAGAAAAGAAAGAACTTACCTATAAAAAAAAAAGTCTAGATAGTTTAGTTGTGTATTGAAATGTTTGATGCCCTGTTTTCTTTCTTTTTGATATTGTTGTATTTAATGCATTGAATTTTACTATTTTCCTTACCATTGTCTTCTTATTTGTTAATTTTTTATCAGGTCAAGTTTTCAGAGCTCACTCTTGACACTTTTAGGATGCTTCAATGTTTGGAGTGGGAGCCTAGTGGCTCATTCTACCAGTCAGGTGGTGCTTCTTTAAGTGGGATGGGTACTAAAATTGGTCAAAATGGATCCCCTGGTCCTAGCCGCATAAACTACTCTCATGATATTACTGATCCTACTTTGCCACCTAATCCACGGAAAGCCATCTTATATCGACCATCCATTACACATTTTATAGCAGTGAGTATCCTGTGTTATATTTAATATTTAGATCTCATCTTGCTTCTTTATTCACTACATTTTTAACTGGCTTGTTAGGTTGTAGAAATCAATCCAAAATAGTAGTTATTTTTCTTCTATATGTGAAGATTGGACAGCAACAATGATAAGGTTGGTTTGAATGGACATTTTCTTGAATTGTAATCTTGGTCAAATTGCTAACATGGAAATCGTTCCCCTTGGAATGGCCTTTTGTTTAAATTAAGAATGAGGTGTATTGGAGTGTGTTTGGAAGGAAGTTTTATGTTTAGACATAATGAAAAAAGAAATTCTACATTGCCCAATACGTTGGGGCTTTGGCATAAGCTCTTAGTTTACCCAATTTGGTTTGGGAGCCGCCCAAGAGTGTTGGAGATAGGATGACTATCTCATTTAGAGGATTGGGAAACTCAATCAGAGGCAAGACTTTTTGGTGAATTGCTTACCTCGCTTTACTTTGAATTGTGTGGCAAGAGAGAAATGCTAAGATTTTTGAGGAAAAGTTGAAAAAGGAAGGGATGTTTTAGGATCTACTTCACTTCTATTCCTACCTTTGGGCCTCTTGTACTGTCACTTTTAGAGGAGTTCTACTTAATGTTATTCAACTTAGTTGGCCTTCGGTTTGTAATTCAAAAGGGGTGGATAACTTTGAGATAACTTTATTTCGATTTCTGAATTATTTTGTATGTGCCTATGTGTATAGTGCTCGTTGTATGGTGGAGGATTACTTTGATAAGTTTTTGTAGTTTGTGGAAAGGATCTCTCATCATCCTTTTCTTCAACTTTTATTAATGCATATAAATATATCTTTTGTTTCTGATAATAAAAAAAATAAAAATAAAGAGGTTGTAGATGTGGAGTCATGATTTCATTGAAAGATAAGGCCACAATGCAAAGAGACTTTGTTTCCCAAGAAGCACTATTAAGGCCCCACTTTTGATGGGTGCTCTCCTCCCACATATTTATATTTTTCCTTTCAAAGCCAGACCCCAAATTGTGCTACCATTTTCTCTACAAATTATGTAGTGTCATTGATTGGCATAGCAAGTAAAAATAATTTATACATGATGTTGAAGCCCATCAAGCAGTTAAAATAGTAAAACAAAATGAAAGCAATGAGTTTGAGTTTTAGGTGGATGAGAGATATTACTTCGGTCTTCTCTAAACAATTGATTATAAGGCTTCCTGGATAATGAATTTTATGACTTGTTTTTACCTTTCTTTCCATGATCTTTTTTAGCTTAAGCCATTGGGTTAGTCCTTGGTCACTACCATAAGCTTCTAGTGGTTGGGATTGGTTCCTGATGCTTTATTTTTCTCTAATTTAGATGATACCCAATGTGATTGTATACTCCAGTTAACAAAAAGAGGATTTGAAATGAAGTTGACATTAGAGGTGGAGTGGGTTATAATTTTTGTGAAAAGAGGAGATGCTTTTTCTACCTTTTCATAATGGAATTAGAGGTAAGACCTAGGGAAAGTTTAAGCCTTTGACACCAGGTTACTTCAAGTATATATGGGACACGTCCTAATGGATGAGACACCAACATTCTAGTTATATGGTCACATAGATGTCCCTAGAGGGCCATTGCACAAGTTTTCTTGGACTTTTCTTCATACACTCACTTTGTGGTGGGTGATGGGTGAGAATTCGTTTCTGGGAAGATTTGTGGTGGGGAGATCAACCATTGTGTTCACAATTTCTAGGTCTTTGTAAAGTTATCACAGTGAAAAATCTCTCCATATTAGTTGTATTTGGTAACTCCTTTTTACCTTCTTGGAACCTTGACTTTTATCGTAGTCCACTGATCTAGAAATTGAAAATCTTGAAGGATTTATGTTCTCACTCACTCCTGTGCCCCTATCTCCATTTGTCTTAGATTCAAGAGCTTTGTCTTTATTCTTTCACGTATATTCTCAATAAAAAAATGTTTTTTTAGCCTTGTCCCATTTATCAAATCCAATCCTGTTCTTTCTAGCCAAAATTTTATGAAAATCAAAAGCCCCATTAAATGTTAAGGCCTTTGCTTGGTTAGTGGCGCACAAGAAGGTAAACACCAATGTTATGTTACAGTTGAGAGGACCTTACAAATCTCTTAATCCTTGTTGGTGCATCATATGCATGGGAAGTGGAGAATCAATCGACCGTTTCTTTCTACATTGCCCGTTAATGTTAGGGCTTTAGCACAAGCTTTTCGGTCTAGTCAAGATGAATTGGGTTCCACCCATGAGTATATGTGACAGGTTGACCATCTCATTTAGAGGTTTGGGGAGTTCCATCAGAGGCAAGACCCTTTAGCAAATCATTTACCACACTATGTTTTGGATTGTTTGGCAAGAGAGAAATGCTATGATCTTTAACGAAAAGTGGAAAACGAAAGAAATGGTGCGGGATCTACTTCACTTCTATTCCTCCTTGTAAGCTTCTCGTACCATCAAGACATTCCACTCAATGTTATTCAACTCAATTGACTTTCGGTTTGTGATTCAAAGGGGGAGGATAACAATGCAAGGAATTGAGTCCGGTTTTGAGGAGATGTTACCTTTGTGTATCCTTAAGCAATCTATACCTTTGTGTACAATTCTACTTGTATAATGGAGGTGCTTAGTCCTACTATGATTAGTATTTTGAATTTTCTGGGAAGGACCTCTCGTCCTTGTCTTGTACCTTTTTTCATAATTAATATATCTTTTGTTTCTGATTAAAAAAAAAAAAATGTTTTCCCAATTGTTATATTTTTCCTCGTATAGAAAATGTAGTTCCTTTGTAACTTTGAAAGGCTATAGTTTGGATAAAAATAACTTCTTGACAATGGAATCTAATGACCACATGAAGGTGAAGAAAGGATCCCTTATCATCAGTTAAAGATAAAAAAGATATAAACTAAACTAGTATACACCTATTTTCCTTTTTAACCGAACTTTGTATAGAGGTGTTTCATGTTTGTACTTGTCAAAAAGATTTCTCATCTTTTTACTTGCTATTTCAATCCAATAAAATAGTTGTTTCTAATTTTTTAAAAGCATATAAAAAATAAAAATAAAAATAGAAAGAGGATGAACTAGCAACAATGTAAAATCAAAGCAAGCTATGCGGTTTATGAATAAGATGAAAATGTGCAGCTTACAAGAGAATTGATGTTTTCCCAATTGTTATATTTTCCCCCCTCTAGAAAATGTAGTTCCTTTTTTAACTTTGATGGCTACAGTTAGGCATAAAATAACTACTTGACAGTGGAATCAAATGACTAAATGAAAGTGAAGAAAGAATCCCTTATCATCAGTTAAAAATAAAAAAGGTATGAATTATTTTTTCTTCTTGAGGGTTTTTCTATTACTTGGATATAAATATTAATGGGACTTTTAGGATAATTTGATTTGGGAGAGGAAATAGCACAAATTGGGACAGTTGTAAGGCCAACCAAGCCCAATCAGAGGGACTGAACTGGTTCCCATGAACCTACCTCATCTGACCTTTACTTGAGGTGCTTTACTTGATCACGTCATGATATTTTCTTTTCTTTTTACAGAAGTATAATGCCTCATAAATTTGGAGAAGTTCCTTTATTTCTTCAGCATAATTATCAAGGATGTTTCTGCAAGAACTTCACAGGACTTGCTCTGCTCTGTTTATTCTCTCTTAACATTGTTGACATGCATGTGATTGTTCTTTCTGTTGGCAGGTTCTGGCCACTATTTGTGAGGAGCTTCCCCCTGATGGAGTTCTCTTGATTTATTTATCAGGTTCAGGTGGCATAAACTGTGTTTATTTTAAGATTGTGGTTTCATTTTTATTTTCATAGGAATTAGTTTAAAGTCAGCATGCCCTCACATCTTTCAAATTGCTTCAGGAAGAGGCCGACAGACTGTTGTACCTTCTTATGGTGCTGGAACAAGTCTTGACACTACTGAAAACATTGTCAGGAGCTTTCAATCTCATAACATCCACTCTGAAGCAAACTCCACTTCTCCATTTCGCTCCCCATCTGATAGCCCTAACCCTTCTTCTGGGCAAAGTAAAGAAGATTGCATAAGTTGCCATTCTGGTTGCTTACATATTGGCAGTCGTGGAAATGGAGGTACTCCACATTGATTGGATAATTCTAGTGTATCGGTTCCTTCTTTTTGTCAGTTCTTTCTTTTGATATGAAAAGAACAAATATTTTTGAAATAACTAGGATATATATCTCTGATAGTTATAATTTTGTTTTCTTTCTAAGCTCTTTGAATCTTTATTCCTTTGACAGTGTAGTCAAATGACTCAAATGCTCCATGAATTTAGTAAAGATTGCAGCAATCAGAATCCTATTAAGCCACTTGATTCTATTTCTTGATCTGATCCAACATTTTTTTGTTGATCAAGGATAGCCTATTGATTTGTGTCCCTTAGAGCTTTGCTGACACTACCTTTGATTGAAAGATTTTCATGCTCTCTAATCATCCAGACTAAGCAATCCATGAAAGTTTAGTTTTTAGATATGTAGCTGAATAATGTCTATTTAAGGACATAAGTAATCATTTAATGAATTTGTGTTTGTCTTTGCTTCCCAAGTAAAGGGTCCAAAACTACAAAAAAGAAAAAGAATTATGTTCAGGAAGGGAATTAGAGGGGCTATTAGAGATTATGAAGGAGAGGCAGTTCAAAACTTCTGCAAATTGGATGTGTAGAAAAGGAAAAAAAATGTCATATATTAATTGATTCAGGAAGGGAAACATGCTTCCTTTTATAGAAAAGCTACAACAAAGCAAAATAAATCTACAGTTGTACACCCAAATTTCTAGGAACAAAATAAATTTAAAATATACAACTTATCCCTAAAAAACAACAAAAAATTATCCCTAAAAAATAGGTAACAACCAGATTATTCCTAAAAAATAGGTAACAACCAGATCAGAAAAATTCTGATATGATTGAGATTCTCAACACTCCCCCTCAAGCTGGCTTGGAGATGTCATTCACGGCCAGCTTGCTTACAAAATCATCAAACTGCTTCTTTGGCCAACTTGTTCAACCGTAGGTATATAGAGCATAACAATCAGTCCATTTTCCAATTTCTCCTTGATAAAATGTTTATCAACCTCGACATGTTTAGTTCTATCATGGAGTACTGGATTATGTGCAATGGCAATGACAACTTTATTATCACAAAAGACCATCATAGGTAAAGAGCTAGTAGCGTTAACTTCTTTAAGTAATTGTTTAATCCACAAAACTTCACAAATGCCATGGGCTACAGCTCTAAACTCAGCTTCAGCACTACTTCTAATCACTACACTCTGCTTTTTACTCCACCAAGTCACAAGATTGCCTCCAACAAAAGTACAAGACCCCGAAGTTCATCTCCTATCAATTACACTTCCTGCCCAATCTGCATCAGTAAATAGATCCACTTAGAAATGTCCTTGGTTCTCATAGAAATCCTTTTCTTAGAGTCCCCTTTAAGTACCCCTTTAAGTACCTTAAAATTCTGTACACTGCATCAAAGTGTCCCTGATTTGTTGAGTGCATGAATTGACTCACCACGCTTACCACAAAAGCAATATCGAGACGAGTATGAGAGAGATAAATAAGTCTCTCAACTAGGCATTGATTTCTCTTTGTCAATCACCTCTACTGGACTTACTGGTTGGAGTTTCAAATTCGGTTCTATAGGAGTTTCTATAGCCTTACATCCAAGTACCCATTTCACTTAATAAGTCAAGTATATATTTTCTTTGAGAAATGAAAATACCTTTTTGGGATCTAGCAAACTCCATACCAAGAAAGTATCTTAGGGGGCCCAAATCTTTTATCTCAAATTCATGAGTTAAAGCTTTCTTCAATCTCTCAAGTTCTAGATTGTCATCACCAGTTAGAATAATGCTATCTACATAAACTATCAACACAACAATCTTTCCTTCTCTTGAGTGTTTATAAAACATTGTATGGTTAACTTGACTTTGAATATATCCTTGAAGCTTGATTACTTTTCCAAATCTCTCAAACCAAGCCTTAGGAGATTGCTTAAGACCATACAAGGACTTCTTTAATCT
Source organism: Vitis x doaniana (assembly GCA_030345155.1). Classification (NCBI taxonomy): domain Eukaryota; kingdom Viridiplantae; phylum Streptophyta; class Magnoliopsida; order Vitales; family Vitaceae; genus Vitis; species Vitis x doaniana. Next base: position 10,519,838 of record CP128323.1, read on the forward strand.
GCAAACCTTTTTTTCTTTTTTTCTTAGCTTTTCTTCGAGACTCGGTGGTAAATCCATAAACACTTCTTCCTCCAAATTGCCACTTAAGAAAGCGTTTTTCACATCAGATTGTTGTAAAGGCCAATTAAAATGTACTGCAAGAGAAAGTAAAATTTGAATGGAATTAATTTTTGCAATAGGTGCAAAGGTCTCTTGGTAGTCAATTCCATAGGTTTGTGTGAAACCTTTGGCTACTAACCTTGCTTTATATCTTTCAATGCTACCATTGGGCTTACACTTGATTGTGAAAACCCACTTGCATCCCACTGTCTTCTTCTCCTTAGGTAAATCAACAATTTCACATGTTCTATTTTTCAAAAGAGCATTCATTTCTTCTTGGACTATTGATCTCCACTCCAAGGGTCCTAGTGCTTCCTGTATAGTTCTAGGAATGAATAAGTGAGAGATATTTGAAGTGAAAGCTCTATATTTTCCTGAGAGTCTTTGACAAGACAGATATTTGGTAATGGGATATTTGATACAATTCCTAACTCTTTTTCAGATTGTAATAGGGATATCAAGATCAGAAATAGGTAAAGGAGTAGAGTCCATAGGAAGATTACCTGGATTTTGGGAATTAGGAGCTGATGATTAACCATGCTCAAGAGTGACTTAATTATTCTCAATATTAGAATTAAATCTGTGCCTAGTATAAACATGGAGCTCAATGGACATAGGTTATAGAGTTTCTCCCCTTGTTTGTGATGCAATTTTATTTGGCATAGATAAATCTGTATTTCCCCTTTTTTCACTAATTAAAACATCTATTTTTTTATTTATTTCAGGAAGAAAAATACTAGGTTTTGATTGTTCTTGTTGCCAAAATTGATTTTCATTAGAGCTCTCTCCTTGAACAGTAGTTTTGTTATAAAAGGGAATATTTTCAATAAAGTTGACATCCATACTAACTTGAATTTTCCTAGTGGTAGGATTAAAACACTTATACCCTTTTTTATTAGGACCATCGCCTAGGATCAAATTTGGGTCAAAGATGAGTTGGCATATGGACGAACACTGTACAACCAAAAATTTTTAAGGGTAAATTTGAGGTGAGGTGTGTGTTTGGCAAAGTATTCTTAAGAGTTTGCAAAGGTGTTGCATAGTTTAGAACCCTTGTAGGCATTCTATTAATCAAATAACAACTTGTTAAAATTGCATCCCCCTAAAGGTGTGTAGGAACATTCATATGAAACATGAGAGCTCTAGCTACTTCAAGTAAATGTTTGTTTTTACGTTCTGCAATCCCATTTTGTTGAGGAGTGTCCCTACAGGTTGCTTGATGTAAAATACCTTTCTCTAGCAAAAAATCACCTAAATAATCATTATAAAATTTTGTTCCATTTTCACTTCAAAGAATACTTATTTTGGTTTGAAATTGGTTTTCAACCATAGAATAAAAATCTTGAAAGAGTTTTGCAACCTCAAACTTAGAGTTCATTAGATAAAGCCAACATAGGCATGTGTGATCATCAATAAACGTCACAAGCCATTTTTTCCCAGTTAAAGTAGTAATCCTAAAAGAACCCCAAACATCACTATGTATCAAATAAAAAGGCTTTGAGACACAATATGGCTTTATTTTATAAGAATTGCGATGGCTTTTCGCCAAAAAACAAGTTTCACAATCAAAAAAAGTACAATCCTTTAAATAAACCTAGAAACAAATGTTTTAAATAGAAAAAACTAAAATGTCTTAATCTGTTATGCCATAGCATTATTTGATCATGCACAGGGATTGAACGAACACTACCAATAAAACCCTGAGCTTGTTTATTCTCAAATCGGTTGTCATTAAAATAGTAGAGATTGTCGATCAATCTAGCACTGCCAATCATCATCCCCAAGTTCAAATCCTGGAATTCACAAAGAGAGGCACAAAAAACAACACGACAATTAGAATCCTAAGATAAACGACTTACATATAAGAGATTACAAGAGACTTTTGGGACGTGTAAAACGGATTGTAAAACAATTTTATCAGACAAACGAATAGAGCCCTGCCTAACAATAGAGGATAAGCTTCCATCTGCAATACGTGCTTTTTTATTTTCATAACAAGGTGTATAAGAAATAAACAAATGAGATAAATTATTCATGTGGTCAAAGGCATCTGAATCTATGATCCAAGGTGAATATAATGAAAGAGAATATGCACACGAAAGACTACCTAATTGAGCTAGAGATGCTATAGGAGTACCAGGAGTAGGTGGAGCAGGTTTTAGCAGCTGTAGCAATTGGTCTAATTGTTCTTTGCTCAAGTAGGGTGTCTGGGCAGCATGTGTTTAGCAAGGAAATGATTAGAGTTGCCTTGCTTATTAGTCTTCCATTCAACGAGCTTCCAATCAGTTGGCTTCCAATTAGCTGGCTTTTCCCATGTAATTTCCAGCAGGTTTTGTGGCGTGGTTTATTACAATGATTACACCAAACTCTTGGCTTGTCATCCGGACGACGCTGGTTATTAGGATTGCGAGAAGTCGCTGCTGCAGTGCCCAATAAGGCTGAGTTTTCCACAGGTCAAGAGAGCTTCTTCCTAAGCATAACATTCTTCCGGATTTCCTCACATCGCACTTTAGAGTACAGTTCACCTAGAGAAGGGAGAGGTTGCCGACCAATGATTCTACCCCGAACTTCATCAAATTCAACATTAAGCCCAATTAAAAATTTGATTATCCGTGAACTTTCTACCATCTTCCTAAAATAGTTACAATCATCCGTATTTTTCCACTCATAGTCATTGAATAAGTCAAGATCCTGCCATAAACCCCTAAGCACATTAAAATATTTAGTAACCAAATTCTCACCTTGACAAATATCGCCCAATTTGAGTGGTAACTCATAGATTTGGGTCTAAGTTCCAAGGTTTGAATACATTTGAATAATGTTGTCCCAAAGAGCTTTGGCAGTAGGATAACACATATAATTCGAGCTAATCTCCTCCTCCAACTTTCTGCGTCCCTTCTTTCTCCTTTCAGACACCCATCTCTTTTGAGATGAGTATTGGGTTCAACCAAGGGTGCCCCGAAGATACATCGAACAAAGGCTTTTCTTTGATATGGTATCAGGTGTGCCTAATTCTAGCTTTTCATCAATCACTGTCTACCTTTGTTGACCCCTAATTGGTGATAAAATAGCTCAGTTTTGTTGATTTATTCATGCACTGGGAATAGCTTATAAAGTGCAGTGACTGTAGAAAACTTTTTCTGGTAGCGGTTACATGTTATATTGAAGAAGAGGATTAAAATGTGCCTCAGTTTTATGTTTGAAATGAATTTACAATATTGGACTGGTAGGAAGAGGAAATACAGTTTTTTTTATTTATTTTTTATTTTTATTTTTAATAATGCAATGTTGATCGATTACTTATCGAAATAAAATGCACTGCTGATTCATTGTTGTTTTCATCTATACTGACTATCCTTACTCTTGCTGGTTCATAATTACGTGAAATCTTTGGTCAATGAGATGGCTTGCTTTGAAAACATGATCTTGTCAGTTATGTCACCCTGGACACTATTTTAGAATGTTAAATCAATTTATCCTTTTTCAGGTTTAAATTTCATTTACCCTTGCGACTTGATTCCCTTTACAAGAAGGCCACTTTTTATAGTTATTGACAGTGACAGCAGTGAAGCATTCAAGGCAAGTGTGTCAACTCTTTATCATTATCCTTAGCCTTGTAGTTTTACTGTTAGAAGCATTCAAACATGTATATGTAATCTTGATAGGGAGTCAATAACTTTTCAGTGCAAAAATTTTAATTGAAGACGGTGGTATATGTGTCACATATATATTTGTTGAAGGTGAAAAAGGAGATTTTGAAATTTTGAGATATTGGAGATCTCTATTGGGGCTTGACAAAATTTAACTATGAATATATTTGCATGGAAAGAAGTTTAAATATAATTAGGAAATGTTTAGTATAAGAAGTTTCTATCATAAAGCACATGATTATTTCTAACGAAACTTACAAATTTTGGGGAAAAATACTGTAAGCAAATCGAATTTCAAGCTTTAACATGTGATACAAAGCCATGTATGGCCACATGGGGCATTTCATTTAAGTTTGCACAGATGCTCATAAGCACTCATAGGAGCGTGTGCGTGTGCATGGAAGACTAATAAAATATATACAAGTTGATGATATGGTCTAGAAAATGGCCTACTAATAAAATATATTAGGATTCGTAACTGCATGGAGATTTTTCTTTGCTTGAAATTATCTTTTGAATCTATACAAGTTGGATTTAGTTGACATGATATTGTTGGGTTAATATTTTCATTTTTATTTTTATTATGTGTATTAAAAATCTTTGTACTGTTACAATCAGTATGTCGGATAGGTGATTGCTTTTCCTAAGATAGAAAATAAACTGCCAGCATTATGCTGTAGCCTGCTATATTCAGTCATAAGCCCTTTAAAGAATGCCCAATAAAAAAAAAGGGAAAATTTACCCCTTGAAGTTTTTTGACAATCACACAAACACCTCTTGAATCTTTTGAAATTATTTTGTCACCCTTTGTCTGAGTTTATCCCTGAATGACAGTTACTGAAATTAAAGGAAAAAATTACCCTCTTATAAACGATGCAAAGTGAAGTTTTATTTATTTATTTTTGTTCTTTCTTCTTCCGTACTCCTCTTCTACTCTACTTGTTCTTCCTGAACTAAATCTAGACCACAACTCTTGGGGCCTTGCATGGGTGGCATAACTTGGCCCCAAAAAAAAAAAATGAAGTCTGGGTATTTAGTGGCTCAACTTGTGCAATGGATTGGGGTGCTATGAGAGCAATGGAATGTCATATGGTTTAGCATGACAAAGGGTTGCATCAATATAGGGACATGACCAAGGTACATATGGCTGATTGGCCATGACATGCATGAGGCAAGGCGTGGGCAAGCCTTGACATCATTGTCACCATGGGTGTAATGCCATGGACCATGAATCAGATAACCATGGGTTCAAAGCCACAGTGAAGGAAAGCGAGTCATACTATGTAGCATGGCTTGGATGGCACAAAGCATGGGTTGAGGGGTGCCTAGTGACATGGAGGATGAACCAAGCATGTGAGCCAAGCATTAAGTGGGTTAAGCAAGGTGTGGCCCTTGGCAAAGTAAAGCATGCTAGCACATGTGATGTAACATGTGGGTTATGCAAGACCAATGGGCTTCACAAGCACGAGGGCCTTAGCATATAAGGTAGTGGGATAAGATTGGTGCAGCCATGAGGCGTTGGCACAATATGCACATGGTACATGGAGGATAGTTGGTGTGGCACCTTTGCATTGGTGGAAGACAAAGCAAGGGGCCTGTTGGAACCGTCTAGGGCTTTACAACTTGCTGACATGGATTGGTTGTAAGATCAGTGACTAGGGGGCACAAGATTTGGGTTGTTGAGGCATGCTTGTGAATATGTAGCAAGAGGGTCAAACCGTAGGCTGACTTGTGGGCAAGTGCCTAACATTGTGGGAAGTTAGCTAAATTGCCATGGGGGTGTGACATTGGGTGGATGCTTGACTTCACACCTAGCATAAGGGAGTTGCAAGGTATTAGAAACATTGGGCATGAAATGGGCTATTGAGAGAAACTCTCTGGACATGTGGTACGAGTCACGCAAGTCTCTGATGTATCAAAATAGGTGGCATGCAAGGGTGCAACAAGGCAAGGGATGTCATGGAGGTGCTAGAAAAAGGCTAACAGTTGATTAACAGATGATTTTTTGTTATATAGAATTATTAACTATTTTTAATTCGGATTAACATAAAATAATTTTTGTATTACTTTATATTGTATGGTGATTTAGTTGGTAATAAATTATTATTAATTATTATTAATCTATTTAGTTCAAATTTATTTTTAAGTAAGGGTACCGTTTGCATGTTTATAAACTTTTTCACCGATATCAGGAGCTTGCACCAACAAATAAGCAATTGAGGACAAAAGGTGGTCATGTTTTTAGAAACCAGAGGGGGTGCCCGCATAATTGTCAAAAACCTCAGAGGATATAGGAGAAATTTTGCCTAAACAAAATCTCAATATTGATGATATCATGAAGGTTTTAGATGATATCGATCAAGATATGGATATCAAGGTTGATAAATGTTCTGTGTGGGTTTTTTTTTTTTTTTTTTCTAACTTTTAGAAAATTGAAGTAAAATGTCAAAATTTAGTACAAAATTTTAAACAATGCTAAAGGAGACTAAAATGAACAATTGGCATGCTAGCTTGGCGGGATTGGACTTTGATCAATTAGGGGATGAGGATGCAACTAGGTTGGAGGTAGCTTTTAGTGAAGAGGAGGTGTTCCTTGCACTGTGTGAGCTAAACAAGGACAAAACCCCTAGGCCAAATGGGTTCACTATCGCTTTTTGGCAGTTTAGTTGGGATTTTGTGAAGGAGGAAGTTAGGATCCTGAACAATACGTTCTTGGTTTTAATACCAAAAAAAGGAGGCGCTAATGACCTTAGAGATTACAGACCTATCAGCCTAGTAGGAGGCCTTTGCAAGTTGTTGGCTAAAGTCCTAGCTAACGGGCTGAAGAAGGTGGTAAGCAAGGTAGTGTCTTTGGCCCAAAAGGCTTTTGTGGAAGGAAGGCAAATCTTTGATGTTGTGTTGTTAGCTAATGAAGATATAGATTTGATGTTAAAAAGGAATGAGAATGGAGTGTTATGCAAGCTGGATATAGAGAAGGCTTATGACCACATAAGCTGGAATTTTTTGCTCATTGTGATGTGAAAAATGGGATTTGGGGAGAAGTGGGTAGGTTGGATACATTGGTGCATATCCACAGCGAGTTTTTTGGTTTTGGTTAATGGATCCCCATCGGGCTTCTTCAATAGCGGTAGGAGATTGAGGCAAGGAGATCCCCTTTCCCCCTACCTTTTTGTGATTAGGATGAAGGCCTTTACCAGCCTCATTAATAGAGCTGAGAGAGCGGGTTATTTATCAGCCTACAAGGTTAAGGGAAGGGTAAGAGATGGGGTTCAATTAACACATCTATTGTTCGCTGATGATACCCTCGTGTTTTGTGAAGCTTCCCAAGAGCATATGGTCTATTTGAGCTGGATTTTGATGTGGTTTGAAGCCATTTCAGGTCTGAAAATAAACTTGGACAAGAGCGAAATTCTTCCGGTGGGAAGGGTTGATAATGTGGAGGAATTGGCTTTTGAATTGGGTTGCAAGGTGGGGGCGCTGCCCTCCTATTTTCTGGGGCTTCCTTTGGGGGCAGCTCATAATTCAATTGCGAGTTGGGATGGGGTGGAGGAGAGGCTCCGGAAGAGGCTTGCCATGTAGAAGAGGCAATTTATTTCTAAAGGAGGGAGGATTACCCTTATTCAGAGCACATTGTCAACTATACCCATTTACTACATGTCTATGCTACGTATGCCACGAGTAGTAAGATTAAGGTTAGAAAAAATTCAAAGGGACTTTCTTTAGGGTGGGGGGAAGTTGGAGAAGAAGCTTCATCTTGTGAAGTGGTTGATTGTTTGTTCGGATAAAAGAAATGGTGGTTTGGGTGTTAGATGCCTTTCTAAACTTAATAGAGTCCTCTTAAGTAAATGGAGTTGGTGCTTTGTGGAAGAAAGGGGGTCTCTATAGCATTAAGTTATTAGTAGAAAGTATGGGGTAGAAGAAGGGGGGTGGCGTACCCAAGAAGTAAGGAAGGGGTATGGTGTGGGGCTTTGGAAGGAAATTAGAAAGGAATGGCCTTCTATGAAAGACAAATTTGCATTTTCTGTAGGGAATGGAAGAAGAGTGAGATTTTGGGAGGATAGGTGGTGTGGAGACAAGGCCCTAAGTATTTCTTTTCCTTCTTTGTATGCTTTAGCGACTTCCAAAGAGGCATGGGTGGCAGAGGTTTGGGATACTTTGGGGGAGGATGGGGGCTGGAATCCACACTTTTCGAGACCGTTTAATGATTGGGAGATGGGAATGGTAGAGGGATTCCTTCTCTTCTTGCAAGGGAAGAAAGTGGTTATTAATTTGGAGGATAAGTTACGGTGGAAGGAGGCAAAGGGCGGTAATTTTACCGTTAAATCCTTTTATAGTGCTTTGGAGGGTGGCAACACAGTCCCGCTCCCAAGAAGTATTATTTGGAGCCCATATGTTCCTACTAAGGTTGGTTTTTTTGCTTGGGAAGCCACTTGGGGTAAAGTTCTAACTTTGGACCAACTAAAGAAGAGGAGTTGGGCTCTCCCGAATAGATGTTACCTTTGTGGGGCTGCTGAAGAGTCTATAAATCATCTTTTAATTCATTGCTCCAAGGCTAGGATTTTGTGGGACTTGTTATTTAACCTTTTTGGGGTACTATGGGTTCTTCCTTCGTCAGTGAAGGAGATCTTTCTCGGGTGGCATGGGCAGTTTGTGGGCAAGAAACGGGTGAAGGATTGGAGAGCAGCCCCCTTATGCCTCTTTTGGACGGTTTGGAGGGAAAGAAACAGGGTTGCTTTTGATAATGAGGATCTTTCGATCCAAAGGATGAAATATTCTTTTGTTAGCAATTTTTGGTCTTGGTCCAGGTGTTGTATTGTTGATGGGCCTAATTCTTTATTTAACTTTTCTGAGTGGGTGGGCTATAGATGAGGGTGAGTAAGTTTTTTGTATCCCTCTTCCTTTTGTTTTTAGCCTATAGGCGCCTGTTGTATACTTCTTGTATGCTTTGGGTTTGTTGTTGGGCACCCTGTTTCTTTTAATATACTCTTTACTGTGTCTTTGCCTATCAAAAAAAAAACAAAAAACAAAAATAGAGTGAAAATTTTATATCTGGAATGCATTGACAATGACTTAGGTATTTCCACAAAAAGATAGTGCTTTGTATCTTCTGTTTCTGCTAACTTTGGCTGTTTTTTGGTGGTTGGATGATGGGGAAGATTGTTCTGATAGCATAAAAGCACTTTGAGATTCAAGATGAAGGCATATTAAAAAAATGATGCATTCTATTGTTCCTATACTGCAAAGTCAGTACAAAGCTGCTATTATCATATTGCATCTCATATATGCTATGTGGCAGGTCTTGTCTCAATTTTCCCCTTTTAAAGGGATTATAAAAAAACAATTCATTGAATTGAATTGCACACGAAAATACAAGAAGGTGAGTTATCCTTCCCAAAAGCGAAATCTGACCAAAAAGAAGAAAAAAGAAATAACAAAGAAAAGGCAAACATGGAAGGGTAGCAACAAAATTTTTAAAAGACCTTCTGATGCAAAACAGATCCAAAGCCAACATGAATAGAAGTTCCCCTATGGAATAGTTTTTGGTGCTATGATTTTGCATTTCCTTTTCATTCAGGAATCTCTATGTTCATTTTCTAGTATATATTTATTGTTGGTAGAAGTACAGTCTTTTTGTCATGCATTAGTTTTACTTTGATTTGGTCTATTTGACTGGGGAGGAACTCAAGAAATTGAAAGGATGGTTTCAACCAAGGAGTGCTGGCTTAATGTAGTCTCTTATTTCTTGCATATATATAGGCTTCAGTGACTTGAATAGTTTAAAGGTGTTTTGTTTATTGACATCAGAAAGGATTGACAGTGGTGTTCATGAGAGTTGGCATTTTCTAATGGATTCCAAGATCTGCCAACAAATAGACATTAAGTTTTTGACCAAATGAGGTGCTATTACTCTCAAGGGTTTTGGCAGTTTTTTTCTCCTTTAATTGGGATTATTTCCTGGACGACTAGTGATCTGTGTGTTTTATCTCATTATTTTTTTTTTTTTGATCAATAAGTATAAGATTGTATTGCAAAGAGGCGCTAAAGAAGCGACCCACCAAATTACAGTATAAAGGGACTTACCCCCTTACAAAAGGGCCCAAACATCAAAGGACAAGGCAAAACAAAAAAACCCCTCCCTTAACGCATACACACCCAGTCTATAAAATCTCTTAAGGTCAAAGGACCATCTTTTATCCACACTTTGGATTCCGACCACAAAAAATACATAAAAGATGCTTTCAACCTTTGAATGGATAGCTCACAATCCTCAAAAGCAATTGAATTTCTAGCCTTCCAAATAACCCAAAACAAGCATAACGGTCTCAATTGCCACGTCACCTTCCTTTTCTTTCCCACAAAAGACCCCCTCCACCCTAAAAGGGTTTCCTTGACCGACCGGGGGAAAACCCACGAAACACCAAAAAAGGAAAGGAACACCATCCATACTTCCCTCGTTTTTTCACAATGGATAAGAAGGTGATCAATTGTCTCCTCACTCTTATGGCAAAGAAAACATCTATTTGCCATAACCCAACCTGTCTTTTGCAAGCAATCCAAGGTTAGAACTCTCCCCCAAGAAGCCTCCCACGCAAAAAAGCTCAATTTGGGCTGCACACAAGAATTCCATATAATTTTTGAAGGGAAAAAAGCAAGAGACCCCAGCTGCATAGTCCTATACAAAGATTTCACCGAGAAGTCCCCATCCTTTGATGCCATCCACTTCACCTTCTCCTCCTCATCCCCCCTAACCTTCTTCCCCTCCAAGCAACAAAATAGCCTTTCCACTTCTTCCAACTCCCAATCGTTGAAAGGTCTATTGAAGCAAGGGTTCCAACTTCCTCCCCATTTCCCCTCGGCTGTCCACACTTCATTTACCCAAGCCTCTTTGTTTGAAGCTAAAGCAAATAACGAAGGAAAAGCCTCGCTCAAAGGGATGGTTTCACACCATTTATCTTTCCAAAACTTCACTTTCTCACCATCACCCACCACAAAGCCAACAAAAGGGGCCACTTGATGTCCCATTTTACTTATTGCCTTCCACAACCCAAACCCGTAGGCCTCCCTAGACTCACAAGATCTCCACCCTCCTCTTTCCTCCCCGTATTTCCCTCTGATCACTTGGTTCCACAGAGCCTTTCTTTCATTTGCAAAGCGCCACACCCATTTGCCAAGGAGAGCCCTATTGAAGGCCCCCAGATTCTTAACCCCCAACCCTCCGCTTCTTTTGTCTAAACAAACAATTGACCACTTAACTAAATGTGGTTTTTGCACTAGAGCCTCGCCACCCCACAAAAAGTCCCTTTGAATTTTCTCCAATCTGATTCTAACCACTCTAGGCATCTGGAAAATTGACATAAAATAAATCGGTAAATTTGCCAATGTACTCCGCACTGGAGTAATCCTCACCCCTTTTGAAATGTATTGACGCTTCCACATAGCCAATTTCTTTTTGAATCTTTCTTATATTCCATCCCACGCTGCAATGCTTTTAAACGGGGCACCTAACGACATTTCTAAATAAGTGGAAGGCAGTTTTCCCACCCTATAACCAAACTCATCAGCCAACTCATCCACATTCTCAACTCTACCAACCGGAATCAGCTCACTTTTCTCCAGATTTACTCTTAACCCTGAAATTGTCTCAAACCACATTAACAACCAGCCCATATACAATAACTGATCCTCCTTTGCTTCACAAAATATCAGCGTATCATCAGCAAACAACAAATGTGATATCTGGACCCCTTCGCCTCTTCTTCCCCGAATCAAACAAGGCGCCAAAAACCCCCCAACCACTGGCTTCTTTATCAAAACACTGAAAGCCTCCATCACCACTACAAAAAGGTACGGCGACAAGGGGTCTCCTTGCCTTAACCCCCTTGAACTTTGGAAAAAACCCGTAGGACTTCCATTCACCATAACAGAGTACCTAACAGTGGATAGACACCACTTTATCCACCTGTACCATCTTTCCCCAAACCCCATCTTCTCCATCACTGCTAAAAGAAAATCCCAGTCCACGTGGTCATAGGCTTTCTCAATGTCTAATTTACAGAGAATCGCCCCCCTCTATTGCTTTTCACAATGGAGTCAATTGCCTCATTAGCTACCAGCACTGTGTCCATAATCTGCCGTCCCTCCACGAAAGCGTTTTGGGCCATTGAGATGACCTTGGCTAAGACACCCTTCATTCTATTAGCCAACACCTTAGCTAGCCACTTATATAACCCTCCCACCAAGCTAATTGGCCTAAAATCCTTCAAGTCCTCTGCCCCCCCTTTCTCAGGTATCAACACTAGGAAAGTTGCATTCAAACTTCTTACAAAGCTCCCGGTCTCATGGAATTGCCTAAAGAAGTTCATGACCTCTTCTTTAACAAAATCCCACGAACATTATTAGTTGGTTTTTGCTAATTTGTTCCTTGTGAACAAATCCTTCTTTGTAATTTTCCTGCTCTTTTCTTAATGCAATCTTCATTTTTTTCTTTTTCATAAAAATGAAATCAAGGGAATTGTGCAACATGAGCTATTAACCCTGCAAAACAGCCATGATTTCCATTACTATGTTAACTTTCAGTTTCAGCAAGAATCTTCTTGACATTGTTTTTTGACATCACTCTAAAAGAGTTGTTCTGATATGAATAACAAGTTTGTTTTGTTTTCTTCAATTGCTCATGTAGTTTAAACTATTTTATATATTTTCTGTGAAAAAATTGTGGTTATTGTGGCTCAGTATTTATTGTTAAAATGCATCTTCAATTAATTCTTCAGAACATTGACTTAGAATACCAAATCTACTCTTTTTAGAACCATATCAAAAGTAATCATGGTTGTAAACATGTGCAGGGAATAAATGGAGCAGAAAAAGGAGAGCCGGCTGCAATGCTCCTATCTCCAAGCTCTTTATCTCCTCTTGTTGCTGCTGTTGATACCTCTCGTCATCCCACTGGAAGTCTTTTCACCATTTTCCTTACTGCTCCTTTGCAAGCTTTCTGTCTCCTGCTTGGTTTTTCCGGCTCTGATGTGGAAATGGTCTGTTGAGTCAATTCTATCATCTGCTGTTATTTGATAGTTTCATTTAGTTTGATAGATTATCTGAAGGAAAAATGCTTCAGGATCTCTATAGCAAGGCTGAGAAGCTGCTTTCCGTGTCATTAAATGACTGGGGATTGACTTTGGCAACTTCAGACACACTTGATCCTGCTTGGGCGCAGATTCTAAGTGATCCCTTCCTAAGGCGAATTCTATTAAGGTACCTTTCAAGTTCTCATACTTTTTTCTTTTTAATTTTCGAAGGACTTAAATTTCCTGATATGCACAAAAAAGTAAAAATAAAATCCATGAACCCTGAAAATCTTGACTGGAATTCTTCAACAGCATTCAAGATTCTTTCTTAGCACCAAAAATAAAAAGGTGTTTTGAGATTAATTACATTCTGGGGCTGTCGGCAGTCTTGCCTGCAACCGTGCCATATAAAGTGCTTATATTTGCAAAATCCTTCCTTTAATCTCACAACTGTGCAAGGTTAAACAAAATTTGGGGTAGATAATTTCCGGCATGCAGCTGCTCATGGTTAAATGATTTCTTTTCTCCTTTGAGTAGTGAAGCATTAGTAACTGGATTGTGGTTCTCATTTCAGCAAGCAGTGAAAATGTTCACTTCATGAGCTAATTCAGATCAACTTAGAATAAGTCTTCTTGTTCTGCTGCTGTGATTATTGGATGCAATCACTGACTTTGGTTCGATTTAAATATGTACATAGAATGGATGGATAAAGTGTTCAGAATTCAAAGATCACTTCCAACTACATCCAAAAAAAACTGACGTCTCTGTATGTCAATTTTGAATTCCTAGAAACAAGAAAGATTTAAAAAAAGAAAATGTTGAAATTGGAAATCCTTGGATGGTTGAAATACATTTCTATTTAAAGAGAAAAATTGAATAAAATAATGATGATTATGTGACATTACACACCAAATAGACTCACACCTACCTGTATAGGATGATAAATATGTGAAAGCACAAGTGCATGCAAATCTGCGTACATAAAACTTGTAAAAACTTCAACCGGATGATTTAAAATTCCAGTTACAAACTAAAGCAAGTAGTGATGAAGTATTTGTCAAGATTCCTTTGTAGAGGTTAGAACATTCGAGAATATTGATTACTGTAATAGCTGTCACGACAGTTAACTAAGATGATTTATTGATTCTACCAAGAAAATAAATTGTTAACTAAAATTCTAAAAATTATTATCAAACATATCAGGCAAAGATCATTGTATATCAAACTGATATTCAAAAAACATTTTAACATGAAAATATGGCATACCATTAACACAAGGTATGATCAATCTCCATGTATAATATGAAAAAGAAACTGACAGATAATAAAATTTCTTTTATATGTAGCAAACAACTTATTGTTTTGGCAGAATCCCAAGATCTAGTGGAAAATGGAAAATGAACTTAAAAAATGGAGGGAAATAGTTTATGATTTCTTATAGTTAAATGGAACATAATGTATGAAAAAGTTTTGGATTTCTTTGGTTGTTCATTTCAATACATTCACAAACGTATTTTAGTATCTTTCTTCAAATATGTTAACCATGACTGCTGTGGACCACCAAGGACAAAACTCCATCGCGGGCAATGTGTTGTATTACAAATAGTAAAACAAGACTTCTGTCAAACATTCTTTTATACTTGTAAGTATGGCTATGATCATTTCCACATCTCGGTTTAGCTATTTTTTGTCTAATGTCACCTATAGCCTTAAAAACAGAGATGGTTCTTTCAATTCTCATTCTATAGATTTTGTTGTTCCCTACTCCAATAGTAAGTTCTGTTATTAAGATGGATGGCTTGTTTCTCTTGTACCTGCAAATATCTTGTCCAAGTCTAGAAGAAACTGAATGTTGTGGGGAAAATATATAAAAATAAATAAACAAATTAATAAAACATAATGACATACATTCATTTGCAGTCTTTCTGATAAAAAGAAAAAAACAATCCATATCGACACTCTTGTTTATATCTTTTCTGCGATAAATATTCATGTTTACATGTTTCTTGGAGTCACTGCTCAAGCAAAAACAAATACTTGATACCTTTGCCTAGGCTGAATCATTTGTTTGGATTTGCAGATTCATATTTTGTCGGGCAGTCCTTACATTATATGCCCCAACATTCAACAAGAAAGAATTCCTTCCTGAATGCCTGCCCTGCCTTCCAATGGCGGTCCATCCAACAACTACTGCATCCCAGACTATGGTCCTGCAAATAGCCAGCATCTTCAGTGCAACCAACCGGTTCATCTTTTCAGAAGGAATCATACTTCCTGAGGACAGACACAGCGACAGGGAGTCGATTTCATCTTCATGAAGCAGATCTTGGTGCAGCAAAACGGCTCTGAAACTGTAAAATTTGTGAAGCAAATGGCTTCTTTTCCCATTAGATTGATTTGAAATTCAAGCAGTTGTGAATTCTGTTGAAGAACATGGTCCTACCGACCGGATACTGAGTTCATTCGCCTTGTGAGGATGCTGTAGAGCAAACATTTATGAAAAGATTCCCAACTGCCTTGTGTGAGGTAATTGCAATTCTTCATCTTGTGCCTTTATTTTTCATTTGACAATGAAAATTGGGATGGCTGGCTCTGGACGTGGTTATGATTTTCCTGAAGGACTCTGTTTGCCTGTTTGGATCTTGAAAAAGTGGCGGTAAGGAAAAATAAGTTGGTTGATTTAATATATAAATTATAAAAGGAAATTAAGATATAACAAAATTTATTTCAAAGGAGGCATATTTTTTAGATTTTTTTGTTCCGGGTTTGAAAGAAAAATAAATATAGTGGGCATTTGGTAAAATTTAATACTTAATATTTTAAGTTAACTTTAACTATAAATTATTTTTAAGTTAATAATTTAAAATTTATTACTTTATTCTTAGTTAAGTTATTTTTTAAAACCTATACAAATCAATATGTTAATATGTAAATTTATAATATTTATTTACTTAATCAGTCTACCAGCTACAATCTTATCTTACAACCAATAAAATGAATTAGGAGCTTTAAAATAAAAATAAAAATAAATAAAATAAAAGGATATCTCATAGGATTAAGTGACATATTCAAGCTATTTCCAAAGTTATAATTCCTACATATTTGGAGGTGAAATTTTAAGACATAATTAGTCATTCAAACAGTTATAATTGTGATTTTTAATATGTTTATTTAATATGTTTATGAAAGTAACTTTAAAAGTTTATATCCAATTTTCAATATAATAGCAAACGTATATGTAAAAGTAAAACTAAAAAAGATAAAGTAATTATTCATGATGTTGGTGTATTAAGCTATTTATATTAGGTTGACAATTTTATTTCATTCATACTGCTTTAGAACTCTACGTATTTTTTTTTTTTGTGATTTATATTCCTTTGAAAATATAATTGAATTAATTGAGAATAATGATAGAAAGGACATAAAGTGGACTTAATAAAAATTATGATTAAAATTAATTTAGAAATAATTTTAAATTAAGAATTAAAAAAAAAGGAATCTTTCCAAAAAACAAAATTAATTTTAAAAATAATTTTTAATTGAGAATTAAAAGAGAGAGAGAGAGAGAGTTTAAATTAAGAATTTAAAAAGGAAAATCTTTTCAAATCTTTTTGAAATTAAACCAAATCCACTAGGTTTTCTCTATTATATACATATTAGGAGAGTTCTCCCACTAACTCATGTGTCTAAACTTTAAGTTATTATTCTTTGCGATTAACCTGAAACTTTCAAAAAGTTCTGTGATTCTTTTTATTGAATTTGTGAAAGAGATTCGCAACCCCATGTTGAGGAGTCCATTAAGAAGTGTAGTTATGCTGCATTGTACATGTGAGATTAGGTGTAAGTTCTGGAGCATAAGTCTTATAGAGTAGTGTGGGAAAATAAGGTTTTCCTATTTTAGGATTTTTGACTTTGTATATTCTATAAAATAGAATATCAATGGTTAAATCCCTAATTTATAAGGATTTGATGAATTATAGTTTCCTCTTCTTATAATATGCCTAAAGTATAACTTATATTGCTTTTAATATAAAAAGTTGGTTCTTGTATTATATTGAAAAAAGTGAATAAGATTTTCTTCAGTTTTTCACATGATATCAGAGCCCTAGGCTCTTTATGATTTACAATTTTTGGCATTCTTTGCCTTTCAAGATTCAAGCTCCATTTTGCTTGGGTTTTCTTAGTTTTTTTGTCTACCCAATCTTTCCTTTAATCTTATTCGTATTTCTTTTTGGCATTTGTTTTCCTTTATACCCATTGCTAGTTATCTAATCCTTATTTAAGCTAACAGAATCAACCATGTCTAAGATATCTAAAGCCATTATACCATTCCTACAATGCAATTGATTGAAACTTATTGAATCAATCCACATGGAAACTCCAAAACATTCAAGTTGCATACCGATTGAATGGAAAAAATTATTTACAGTGGTCCCAAGTTGTGAAGATGTTCTTGAAGGGGAAAGGAAAGCTCAACCACTTGTTGGGCACTAGACCATAGTAGAGTGATCCAAAATTCCAAAATTAGGATGATGACAATTCCATGATTTTGTCATGGTCATGGAATTCAATGCTACCCGAGATTAGTAACACTTGTATGTTTTTGTCCATAGTTAAAGAAGTTTGGGAGGTGATGAGACAGACTTACTCAAAGGTACATGATGCTGAACAAGTATTTGAAATCAAGACCAAGATTTCAACCACCAAATAAGGTGAGCAATCTATGATTGAATATTCCAATATTTAGAAGAATTGGTGGCAAGAAATGGATCATTATCAATGCATTCATATGAAGTGTAGCAAGGATGCAGCTATGTTGAAGAGGTTTGTGGAAAAAGAGAATTTTTAAATTTCTTGCTAGTTTAAACCTGGAATTTGATTAGGTTAGAATTCAAATTTTGGGAAAAGAGTATCTACCCTCATTAAACAAGACTTTCTATGATTCATGAGGAAAAGGAAGAAGAAGGGTGATGATGATTGAAACCCCTACTATAGAAAGTTCAGTTTTACTCTCAACTACTGGAAATATGAAGAATTCAAGTGTGGAACATCAGCCCAATGCTAATAATCAGTGACTAGATTTTTCCCGAAATAAAAATCCTATGTTGTGCATTTACATTAAAAAAAAAAAAAAAAAAAACAGTGGCACACTAAGGATATGTGTTAGAAATTTCATGTCAAACCATCAAAATCCAATAACAACAATATGAGTTGGAAACCTAACAATAAACAAAAAGAAAAAGGTCAAGGACATGCATATTTGACCAGTAGTAATCAACCGAACAATGAGAATAAGATTCAAAAGCATGGAAAGTTTAAGAAAGAAGATATTGAGAGGCTGAAAAATTTGTAGGAGTCTTTAGAAAAACCTCCTAGTGCTTGCTCCTTAGCACTCTCAAGTAAATATTCTACTTCTCATGTGTTTAATGTCTTAGGCTCTTCCTTTCTAGGTTTCAGGGTTATTGACTCAAGTGCCACAGACCATATGACTAATTCTTCTCATAAATTTGTTTCATACACACCATGTCCAAGCAGCAAGAAAATTTTCACAATAGATGGTTCCTTGAAAACTGTAGTTGATCAAGGAGAAATCCATATAAACCCATCGTAAATGTCCTTCATGTATGAAAAATTTCAACTAATCTCGTTTCCCTACATCAACTCACCAAAGACATGAATTGCGGTGTGATTTTTCATCTTTCTCATTGTGTTTTTTAGGGCCAGGGTTTGGGGAAGATGATTAGACTTGCTAAGGAAAATGATGGGCTACTACCTTCGTGTGCTAGGTGATAAAAATAGGATTGAGAATAAATTTCCTTTGTCATATTTCATTGAAAGCTCCATCTCAAATAAAGACAAGATTTGGATTCATCATCTTCGATTGGGACACCATTCATTTAGCATTCTCAAAGTCTAGTTTCCTTTGTTATTCAAAGAAATTGATGTAGAAAATTTTCATTGTGAAATATGTGAATTTGCAAAGCATCATTGTGCCTCATTCCCAATTAGCAATAAAAACGCTTCTATTCATTTTTCTCTCATTCATAGTGATATTTGGGGTCCCTCTATAGTTTCTAATATTTTAGAGGCTAGATGGTTTGTTTTATTTATTGATGATTTTACTATTGTGTCTTGGATCATTCTTCGCAAGAAAAAAATCTAATGTGAGTAATGTCTTTTCAAACTTCCATAACATTATCAAAACCCAATTTTGTGTGAGAATAAAAAAGTTCAAATCTAAGATGCCAAAAGTTTACTTTGATGAAGCTTTGTCTCCTTATTTTAAAAAAGAATTAATTATCTATGAGTCGTCTTGTGTTAGTACTCCTCCACAAAATGGGGTGGCCAAAAGGAAAAATGGGCATCTTCTTGCAACTACCCGTGCCTTTTTGTTAAAAAAAAAAATGTTCCAAAAAACTATTAGGGAAGGCAATTCTAACGGTTACCTATCTTATCAATAGATTACTTTATCGAGTATTGGAATTTAGAAGTCCTATGCAAGAGTTCTCATTTTTTCCCCGACTCTCATACTTAGAATAATCTCAATCCTAGAATCTTTGTTTGTGTCTCCTTTGTTCACATTCATGCTCACAATAAGGGAAAATTAGATCCATGGGCACTTAAATACATTTTTGTTGGGTATTCTTTGACACAAAAAGGTTATAAATGTTATCACCTACCTTCTAAGAGATATTTTGTCTCTGACGATGTGATTTTTGTTGAAAAAGAAGACTGTTTTACTGGTCCTTATCTTCAAAGTGAGACATCATTCATGAAAGATAAGAATAAAGTTTTTTTTTTTCTTGATTTACCTTCCACTTCTCAATCTTCTTCATCCAACCCTACTTTTTGTACCATGCATAGCCCCGCTCTAGCTACTTTGCCTACTTTCAAACTATCCTCTCTTGATCCCATGTCTTTGGCTAAGGAAAAATCAACTTACAATCCTATTGGACCACTATAGGTATGCACAAGGAAGAAAGCACCCGTCGTTGAACCTGTGCAAATCCAAGAGTTGGAGCCAACCCCTAGAAATGAGGTAATTTCTCTACTTGAATCTTCTTATGATAATGTTTCTACTACCATTGACAATGGTGATCATGATCTTCCCATTGCTCTTAGGAAACACAAAAGAGAATTCACCAAACACCCATTATACCTACTTTCTCATTTCATGAACTTTGAGAAATTGTCATCTTCCCATTGAGCCTTCCTTATCCAATTAAACACTATTGTCATTCCTAACACCTTATTTGAGGCATTAAATAGTGAAGAGTGGAGACATGCCATGAGTATTGTAATGGAAACACTAGAAAAGAATAGAACATGGGGGATAGTGGAGTTGTCAAAAGGAAAGAATCTGGTGGGTTGTAAGTGGGTATTTACTATGAAATATAAGCTAGATGGGTCAATCAAAATGTACAAAGTGAGGCTTGTTGCCAAGGGATATAACCAAACTTATGGAGTGGATTATTTAGAGACCTTTGCACCTATAGCCAAGATGAAAACTATAAATGTACTATTATCCTTAGTTATTAACTTTGAGTGGAGTTTGCAACAATTTATGTTAAGAATTCCTTCTTACATGGTGATCTTGAAGAAAAGATTTATATGGAAATTTCTCTTGGATTTGTCAAAAATGTGGAAGGCTAAAAAGCTTATAAGCTCAAGAAGGCCTTGTATGGCTTAAAACAATATCCTCATGCATGGTTTTGGAAGATTTGTTAAAGTGATGATTACTAATGGATATAAGCAAAGTCAAGGTGATCACACTTTGTTTATTAAGCACTTGAATTCAGGGGGAGTCACCACCTTGTTAGTTTATGTGGATGATGTAATTGTGGTTGGGAATGACAAGAAGAAAAGAGATAGTTTGAGGAAGTGTTTGGCAAGAGAATTTGAGATTAAAGAACTTGACAGGTTGAAATACTTCTTAGGCATTGAAGTGGTACAATCATAACAAGGAATTTTCTATCTTAATAGAAGTATACGCTTGATTTGTTGAAGGAAACTAGGAAGTTAGCGTGTAAACCAATAGACACACCTATTAAGGCAAATCATAAACTTAGAGATAGTAATAAAGATGCTAGTGTGGATCCAAGAAACTAACAGAGATTAGTGGGTCGATTGTTCTACTTGTCTCACACAAGACTTGATATAGCATATGCTATCAATGTGGTTAGTCAATTTATGCACAATCCCAAGGAAACTCACCTTCAAGCAATGCACCGAATACTACATTATCTCAAATGAACACCAACGAAAAGGATTTT
Source organism: Vitis x doaniana (assembly GCA_030345155.1). Taxonomy (NCBI): domain Eukaryota; kingdom Viridiplantae; phylum Streptophyta; class Magnoliopsida; order Vitales; family Vitaceae; genus Vitis; species Vitis x doaniana. The sequence goes on from CP128323.1 coordinate 10,540,925, forward strand.
ATTTAAGAAGGGGACAAGTTTGACACTTAAAGCCTACACAGATGTTGATTATGCAAGTTTGGTTGTAGATAGACATTCAATATCAAGTTATTATACATTCCTTGGTGGAAACCTGGTAAAATGGAGGAGCAAAAAATAGAATGTTATTGAGAGATCAAGCATTGAGGCTGAGTTTAGATTGATGGTTCTTGGAATTTGTGAACTACTATGATTGAAAAAAATTCTAGAAGATCTAAAGATTAAATAGGAAGCACCTATGAGACTCTACTACGACAACAAGTCAGCCATCAACATTGCACATAATCTTGTGCGATATGATCAGACTAAACATGTGGAGGTTGATAGACACTTTATCAAAGAGAAGTTAGATAGTGGCCTCATTTCCACACCATATATCTTCTCTAATGGACAACTCATAGATGTGCTTACCAAAAGATTGAATAATATTAGGTTCTAAACAATAATTGACAAGTTGATAATGTGTGACATTCACTCATTAGCTTGAGAAAGAGTGTAGGAAAATAAGGTTTTCCTATTTTAGGATTTTTTTTTTTTTTTTACTTTGTATATTTTGTAAAATAGAATATTGGTAGTTAAATCCTTGATTTATAGGGATCTGATTTAAGATAGTTTCTTCTTCTTCTAATATGTCTAAAGTATAATTTTGTGGACCCATATTTTTCACGTGTCCCTACTCGAACGATGAGACTCATTTTTTATTTGTGAAAATTTGATTTTTGAAAAAAGTTGCAGTTGCCTCTTATTTTAGGTTATTTTTAAAAGAGAAAATAGAAAAGCAAAGAAAAAACTATGTGACTCCTTATTTAGAAAAGAAATGTCTACAACAATCGAGTCTAAATTTTGGGGTCAAGTTACCTATCAGGAAAGTACAGTGAAAAGCCTTAGCACCCCTCTAAGCATGTATACCTATGGTCTCCACAAAACGAATGGAGGGAATTGTGACAACTAATTAATTAATCATGGATATCAAGATTAAGGACACAAATCAATATATAGGAAAAATAATTATAAAAACAAATTACAAGAATGTACAAAGTAAATGATAAGAGAATTATGCACATTAAGTTATTAAACTGATTTAAAAAAAATATTAAAAACAATTTTGAATTAATGATTTCATTTTATTTACTTACAAACAAAGAAAATGAATTTATATTCAACACATGATTTGATTCAATTTTATTTTTAATCAATTTTTTTTATATAAAAAAAATTTATTTACACTTATTGCTGCAAAAAGCATTTATTGAAAACAAATAAAAAAAAGGTGAATTCAATTTTTATTTATTGGAAAATGAGTTTTATTTACGTTATTATGAAGAGAAATGTTATAATTTTATTTATAAAAGTATCTTAATTTATGTTTAAGAAAAGTAATTTTTACAAATTATTTAATATATATATAAATTTATCTACAAGTTGTATTTCAACTCAATTTTATTTACATGCAACTTGAAGATTTTTTATTTATTTTATTTTTTATAGGAAGCAAGACTTTACACACTATTTACTAAAAATAAATTGAACTCAATTTTATTAGTAAAAGTTATTTCTAATAGGAAAATAGTTTTTTATAAAATTGCTTATAAAAGGTTGTGGACCCCGCATTTCGGCTCATGCGTTTCTCACTCGATGGCGAGCTCGATTTTAATTAGAAAAATGATTTTTATTGATTAAGAAAATGACTTGGAGTCGCCACTTATTTTTGTTTTATTTTTAAAGGGTAAACAAAATAAGAAAGAAAAACCCTAAGTGTGACTCCTTATTTTGGAAAAGGTGGTCTGTGAAAAACCGGATCGGGTTCGGGGGTCAGGTTACTTATCGGGAAGGTACGGTAAAGATCGTAGCACCCCTCTAAGTCCCTAAAGTCGGGTCTCTACTAATAAAATGAAGCTGACATGGCAATCAATGAGAAAATCAATGAATACCCGAAGCGATCATGCACATATGGGAATCAAAACATGTATAAAGAATGAGCAAAATATGAGTGGATACATACCTGGTCCTCCAGTTGCGAATGCGCTATCATGGAACAGGATTAGTGAATCACGAATAGATAAAGTTATGCGCATGTCAAGGAACAAAATAAATCAAACAAGCATGGTTAATCAATCAATCAATCAGTCATAAAATCACATCTGCGGGGCCCCCACCAAAGCCCGATTGATCTTGTCTGAATTAATCTCGCGAAACCCATTATTTCGGAATTATGAAGATTCATCATTCTTGCTTGTGTGAAAAAAATCAAAAGAAATAGAACATTATTTAAAAATCAAAGTGGAATTAAAGCTATTCGAGATAAAACTGGATTTTTGAGATTTATTTGAAAATTAGAGTCCCGAAAATTATTTGAAGATTGGAGTCTTGAAAAATTAAATTTAAGAATTGGAATTTTGGGTATTGAATTTGAAAGAAATTAGAATTTTGGAAATCGGAAATTAAGTTCAGAAATTGGAATTTTGAATAATTGTTTAAAATGGAATTTCAAAATAAATGACTAAAATAATAATAATTAAATAGATTAACGTGAATTTTGGAACTTTGGAATTAGGAATTAAATCGGGAGTCGGAAATTTTAATGAATTGTTTAAAATGAAATTTTAGAATAAATAAATAAAATAATAATAATTAAATAAATTAATGTGACTATTGGAATTTTTGGAATTAGAAATTAAATTTGAAAGTCAGAAATTTTAATGAATTGTTTTAGATGAAATTTTAGGATAAAATAAATAATAATACTAATGAAAATAATAAGGATTAAATAAATAAATGTGGAAATTGGAATTCCGAAATTTAGAAATCGAATTTAGGAATCGGGATTTTGAAGAATTACTTGATGATAGAATTTTAAATAAATAAATAAATAATAATAATAATAATAACAAGAATAATGATCAAATAAATGAATATGGAAATTAGAATTCCGGAAATTAGGAAATTGAGTTTGGAAATCGGGGTTTTGAGGAATTGCCTGACGATAGAATTTTAAATAAATAAATAAAATAATGATGATTTGAATAAATTGATGTGAGGATTTAAAATTTCAGAAATCAGAATTTAAATTTAGAAATTAGAATTTTGAAAGATTATTTTAAAGATTGAATTTTTAAAAATGTGCGAATGAATAAATAACGATGATCAAATAAATTAATGTGAGAAAAATTTCGGAATTTGGAATTTTAAATTTAGAAATCGGAATTTCGAAATATTATTTTAAGATTGAATTTTTAAAAATGAACAAATGAATAAATAACGATGATTAAATAAATTGGTGTGAGAATTAAAGTTTCGGAAATTGGAGTTTTGAGATTATTTGAAGATGATATTTTTTAAAAAAAAGATGAAATTCGGAATTATGGAACTTTTGGGATATTAGAATTAAAAATTGAATTTTGGGAAAACTAAATTTATAGTTAGAGTTCTAGAAAATTATTTCGAGAATTAAATTTTGAAGAATTAAAATTAAAATATTGGAATTTTGGAAAATTGAATTTCAGATTTGAAGTTTCATAAGCTGAATCTAAAAATCGCATTTTACGATATTATTTCGGAAAGGGTACGTGTATATATATATTCTTAAATGAAATAATAAATAAATAAATAAATAAATAGACAAATAAAAAATAAATGAATAAAATAGATAAGATAAATGAATAAATGAATGAATTTGAAATGTTGGGATTTTTAAAAGAATTATTTGATAACAGGAATTTCAAAAAAATGAAAATTTTAACATGTAAAGTGGAATTAAGAAGATGGCACGTGGGAGAAAAGAGAAAATAATAATAATAATAATAATAATAAACCACTTTGAAGCCCGCTGGAACCATGCCACCAATGAAGAATAAAAAATAATATAAAAAGACTATGTCTTTGACTTTTATCCACTAATTTGATTAAACAATGAAAACATTCAGCAAATACTTACTCTTGTCAGATAATAAACTCCAAGCCTCTGAAGCAATTAAATGTACCATCTGCACCAATGAAATTGTTTTTATTAGGATAAAGCATAAGAGCCAGCTCCCTGCATTGTTTCTTCACAGTTCTCTCATCGGCCAAGGGGATTACGCCAAGTATCCCATACCAATCCACTCTTCCACTCACTTTTTCCTCAGCTGTAGGTGGCCTCTCTACCAGCAAGACCAGCCAGGCTTCCCGCTTTTTCCCTTGCTTCTCTTATATGCACGGAACCAACATCACCTTCTCCGTCTTTAGACTCTACTAGAAATGACAGCCATGGAGTCTCTCTTGCACCGTTTCCACTGTAGGAACACTTTCTGGGGTTCAATGGGTTTATCCTCTTCACCATCACGGATCACTTCGGGTTAGAGACGGAAACTAAGCATCAGAGATGGGCCAGCTATGAAGTATATTGGGGATGATAATAATGACCACCAGAACAACAATAACCTGGGCGGTGGAAGAAGAAAAACGCATGCGAATCACGCGAAAAGAAAGATGAGATGGAGGTCTTGTCTCAAATGCCAACATGTGGGTGTTGCTTCTAATTATATCCTGTCAGCTTTAGATGCTTTCACCAGAAGGTGGTCGTGCATGGGGGTGTGGGGGATGAGGAATGGTGAGCAAGGCGTGTTAAATGGGATTGGAAATATGAGGGAATACAAAGATATGGGTATGACTGTGGTGTAGAGAGAGAATGGTGATAAGAAGGAGAAAATGGGTGTGATGATACATGAAATATGAGCAGTGGGTTTGATGGATATGAAAACGTTAGAGAGAGAAAAGGTGGCAGCGCGTAGGGGCATTGTGAAAAGTGGATGTGTACGCGGGTGGATAGCAGTGAATATGGTTGCATGAAGCTTGAGCAATGGGTTTGAGAATGTAGAGAGAATGTGGGTATGAGGGTGGTTGGTGGAATGGGCACGACACTTTTCAGAAGCCTTCTCAAGACATCTTCTTGGTGTGAAAAAAAAGGGTGGCTACTGTGAATGATACTTGAAGATTCAATGCACAAGGTAGTGCTTTATAACCACCTGAATTGAAACTGATTAAATTCCCCGCACATGTCATATTATTTGCCAAGAGAATGAGATGCTCTTTAAGCATTCCTTTTGCAACCATTCGTTACCGATTTTGACAGGCGCTGAACAGCTTGGTCCAAAAACACAAGAAAACCTTAGCAGTTCCTGTACCTACTTTATTGCACGTGGCATGGAATGCCCAGTGTCAATCGAATGGAGTACAGGACGACAAGCATCAAGGGCATTCTTCCATGCATCGCCCCTTTGCTTAATAGCTACTTCCATGGAATGGACTTGAGCTTTCCCATGAGAGCCTCAGCCCAGATGGCCAGTACGGGGTGCGGCATTCAACGTTCCGAAAGGAAAAAAAAAAAAAGAAACTTGACAGGAAAATAAGAGCATGAAAAACAGAGCATGTACATCTATGTGAAAAAAGAAAGCTGCCAAGCCTCACCCCGTTCCACAGATGACTATAGGAGGGGTTTGGGTGGAATCAGAAGAAAACATGGGCATGACATCTAAGAATAAACACAAATGCAATGATGAATCCAAACTCAGGACATCCCAAAAACAGAAAACATAGTGTACAAGCAGTCTTCAAACGTCAAAGGAATCCACGGGTGATTAGAAACAGGGGAGGGCAGTTCAAAACAGGGGAAGCAAAACAAACTAAAAATAAACAAAACATACCTGGACCAAGAGCCTCCGGCTAAATGGACCTTCAGATCCTCTCCAGCTTACTCCCCTCCTCTGCTCTCGATCCCCCCCTGCTTGAAGCCAAAACCCTCCTTTTTTTTTTATCTCCTGTTTCTATCTTCCTTGGCAAGCTTCTACTTGCCCCACTGTTCCTCGCATCAGCAGCATGTCGTCTGCCAACCACCAGCATGGCCGCCCAATGTTTATGCAGCTGATTTTTCGGGTCCGAAGAAAAGAGGGACCCCCCCCCCCCCCCCCCCTCTTATCTCCAATGTGCTGTCAGCTCCTCTAATGTTATATTAAAAACTAAGATCCCCCAAATGGGGGTCTACAAAGGTACTCCAGTATTTTTATTTTCCAAAAAGATTACCTTTATTTGGTTGAGGGAAAAGTTTCAATTTTATTAAAAGAACTTTGTAAATTATTTTTTATTCCTACCGTTAAAAAAATATAAAAATAAAAAGGTTTTCCGACTTATATTAAAGAAATGTCATTACCAAATATTTTTATCTATGTTTCATAGAAAAGAGATTTTCATAGTTTTATTTACAAAAAATATACTAATTTGATTTTTCTTATTTTATTTCAAAAATGATATTTGTACAACTTTGACTTAAAAAAAAAAAAAAAAAAAAAAAAAAAAAAAAAAAAGATAAACTTTTGGCTTTGTTAAAAATAATGATAAATTAAAAAAATGAATATTAACTTAAAAGAGAACTTTGCTTAAATTTTATTAAAAGGAACTTTTTCTTCTTTTACTATTTTATTTGTATTAAAAAAATTACCCTTTTAAAATAATAATAATAATAATAATAATAATAATAATAATAAAATATTTTCAAGCTTATCCAAAAAGGAATTTAGTTTAACTTTAACTTAAAAAAGAATTTTGCCTTTAAAAAGTACAAGTTCATCCCAAGAGAAAAAATTTCCTAAATTTCTTTAAAATATTTTTGGACAAATTTATTTAAAAAAGAAAAAAAAAAATAGCATTCTTCTAATTCAATTTTCATTTGAAAAAGAGAGATTTTTTTCAAATTATTTAAAAAAGAAATTTACCTAAAAAAGAATCTTCTACAATTTTATCTAAAAAAAAATTCTTAACTTTTATTTAAAAAAATTAAATCAAATATTTTACTCCAAAAAAACAAATACCAACTTCAATTTTATTATAAAGGAAAGTTGTTTTTATTAGAAAAAAAAGACTTCAAATTTAACAAAAAGAGTTTTACTTTATTTAAAGACATGATTTTTGGAATTAATTTCAATAAAAGGATTTAATCTCAACCGTTTTATAGATAAATAAAAAAAATTTAAAAAAAGATTTACAATTTTTGTTATATATATATATATATATATATGTATATATATCTTCTCTGGAATGAAAAACACATGGATATTACTGAGCAGTGGAAATCTAGAAATCCTGCTGATAAACAGAATCATCATTTTGAGAAGCTCCTCAAATGTAGCTTTCAAATCTGGAAGCTTTGGAGAAAGGTCAATAACATCAAGAGGTCGATGCCCTTTGGCATTGGTGGAGTTAGGATCAGCATCGGCCAGTAAAAGTAATTTGGCAACATCAACTACATTGACAGATCCACTAAACACAGCATGATGAACACACAAGGTGGTTGCTACGGAAAGCGAGCTCTTTTTAGATGCCATTGAACTTGACGATGTCGATAGCAAGCTCCAATTTCATGATCGTGCTGGGCATGATTCTATGGAATAAGTAGCAAGGGAATATCAGCAAAGAATGATGTGTTCTTCTGCTGAAGCTATTCACAGTCCTCCAGTCTCGTTGCTTTTGGATCAAGGTGACTCGCGATTAGCAAGAATCAGACCTTGTTTCCAGTGACCCAATTAGTGTGCATGGAGGACTTGCTTTGAAGCGAATGGTAGTAAAGTAGACTAATATTCTCCAAGAACCGAACTGGAGTTTCCCACTCCCCATTTCTCAAGACATTTACCCAAAATTGCTGTGTCCAATACTGACATATTCGTACTTTCTAAGCCATGGAGTGTTATGGGGTGATCGCAAACCAGTGTTACTTTCTGCACTTGCTATCTGGAAGAGCCACAAAGTGGAAAAACACTTCTTGTATTCTGAGATTGCGCGCATCTATTAGGATCTATTCAGTCAATGAATCGACATCATGCCCAATCGTTCCCATATAATGAAGTTCTGATAAAGGATCTTCGTCATGCATATAATCAAACCCTTCATCCACGTTCTGGAAACCCACTACAGTGTGCTTTAGAAGGTTTCCTTTCCGAATCTCCATGCAATAACTGGGGTAGAGCTCATGATAACCTGTAGGGTAAGTTCGGTGGTCTCCAACTAAAGTTTCTCAATAGTTACCACGGTTGAGGAGCACTCCCAAAAGGATTTGTTTGAGTAGAAGTGGACCCTAAAACTTCCAAAATCAAGCCACTACCCACACACAGAAAGTGTGCCAAATGATGATGACAAGCCATCAAAATCAAGAGTAAAAGTAGCTCCAAAAGCCATCACTGAACTTTTCAAAAGCCGGTGGTGAAGGAGCATCAAATGCAGTTGTGGAATGCTATAGGAAAGATGATTGGGTTACACCAAACACACCAGTTGAAGTGCCACCATTCCTTTCCGTCTATGCTGGAAAATGATGTGCATGTCACACAGATAGGGGAGTGGGAAAAAATATAGAGAAATTGGGTTGTGGGTTGGGTACAATGGGATGATTGTGTAAGGACCATTAAAGGTGGTTACATGTATGGGATTAAGAAAAGGTCAAACAGTCATAGCGCGACTCTAGGAAACATAAAGGAGACCAGACAACCAAGGCACAACTCTAAAGAAACGTAGAAAGGCTAGATAGTCAATGAGTGACTCTAGGAGACATAAACAGGTCGAACAGTCAAAGTGTGGCTCTAGGAAGCATAAAGGAGGTTGGACAGTCAGAGCGTGGCTCTAAAAAAACATGGGGAGATTGGACAGTCAAGGCACGACTCTAGGAAACATAAATAGACCAAATAATCAAAGCATGGCTCTAAGAAGCATAAAAGAGGCCAAGCAGTCAAGGCATGACTCTAAAGAAACATGGGAAGGTCGAACAATCAAGGCGCGACCCTAGGAGACATAAAAGAGATCAGGCAGTTAAGGCATGGTACAAGACAAAAAAGATGTAAAATAGTAAAATGACAAAGCTAGATAACACGAACATAACAATGCTAAACCCCAAGCAATAACTGAATTGATCAATAGGAGAAAAACAAGAGCCAACAAAGAAAATCACAATAAGATTAGTTGTCAAGGTGTAAGAGATAACTGAGTAACCATAGATAGAATACAGCTAATTGGCACACAAATCTTCTAAGGCTTAGATGCATCGATATGACATGAACAAGGAATGAACAAGCAGTCCAAGGCATAAAGAACCCTTTATCTAAGGGATATGCCCCAGTATGTAGACACTAACACATTTCTACCGATATAGGTCAATAACACACATCAATAACCCATAAAAATGGCTCACATGACAATATTGAACCTATTAAGAACCTCCAATGAAATTGATCCATCAATGGGCTTTGGTACACAAACACCCTAAAAATGGTATGCCCCAATTTAATCAACATCAACACCAATATACCATACTAGGAGCTATTAATTGATCGAAATGATAAACAAAAGGTATGCCCTAGTATAACATATGAATTGTCGGAAGACATCTTGAAAGGAATATGCCCCAGTATGATGACCATCCAAGTTAATGAATCATATCAAAAGTCGTAAAACTGGTCAAAATGATGATAAAGGGTAAGCCCTAGAGTAACAAATAGATTAGGAAGTCACAAAAAGTGAAAGTATCATGAAGGAAATATGTCTCGGTATAATGATTATCTATATCAATGAGCCACACTAAAAAGTTACTAATCCAATCACAACAATAATAGAAGGTATGCCTTAATACAACATATGCACTAAGCCAAATAGCTCTAACTCCATGTCAACAAAACCTCTCCACATGATCTAAGAACAAACTGTGTCACGTATGCCATCAAGGGTATGGTGAAATGTTGAACATGATATACTAAAGAATACCCGAGCTACCCATGTACATCATTGATGATATCGATAATGCTCCAATTCTTCTCTGAGATTGTGGCTGATCAATGGCATAACCTGTTAAGAGTCTATAAATTGTCCTACTCCCGTAGGCAAAAAATGAATGACTCATGTGATAGCACTCCAACAAAGAGTGTAACTACAACTCGAAGGTAGATATGCCATAAAGTAAGGGCTAAATCAAATCTCGAACACGAAATGCACTAACAAGGAAGGTTAATGTCATACCAAATCCTCATAAAAGCATGTCATTAATAGGTCGCATTACTAGATCAAGTTAAGCCTAAAGTTGGAGAACACATGGAAAGTATCTCTCAAAGAAGAGTGCATGACAATGCTTGAACTTCCATCAACTCTTAAGCACCATCTAAGCATATTTTTTCGAATATAATGCAAAATCCCATGGCCTCAATGTGGTCTTAAGACACAGGACATAATGTAGGCTTAGATTAAAAATAAAAGGAACAAAGAGAAACTAGGCTCAAGCACCCAATGATAAATCCCCATACCCCTTATAGGTGAAATGCAATGCATTATAAATCTCATAGGCGAATGATATGGGTGATGCTTTGCAAAGTAGAGGCAAAGGTCAAGGAAAGGAATAAAACTCAAGCAAAGATAGAAATAGTCAAAATGATAAGGTGAACTGGGTATGGGAGATTGAGTAGACCAAAGGAACAACATGAAAACAAAGATCAAAAGGCCTCAAATATGGATGATGATATAGGGATAGAAACTACAAGACAAGAAAGATAAGTGAACAACTACCAATCCACCGTGAAAGGTGATGAAACAAAATATAGAAGAAAAATGAGGAGAAAAAGTTAAACAATGGAACAAAAGTTTATGACAACAAACCTGGAAGAAAAATAACACCTAATGACAACAACTTTACAAAAGTATGTGTTAAAAGATAATAAATAAAAATACAAATGAAAAGTGATACAACTTCACTCTAGATCCAATTGTCCATAAAATTTATGACCACGCATCTCACTCAATGTGGGGTCTCAACTAAGTGTGAAAAAGGTAGTCAAGGTGATAAGAAACAAAAAGTCACTACTCTCGCGAGGCTCGAATGGCTAGCACATGATCCTATGAAATATAAAAGTGATCAGGTATAGGGTTAATTGAAATAAAGGTCACCCATTCTCTAACCATGGTCTCAGGCATAATAATTCTTCAAGTGATCCACATTGGTCAGTTCTGAGAATTGATTTTTGTCCAAATCCATTAGCCATGCAACCCCCTCTAAGGCTAACTTCCTAATAAAGTAGGGTCCACTCCAATTGGGCCTGAACTTGCCACTAGGCACTACAAAAAATAGGATTTTTGGTGACGATCGCCAATCGTCACCAAATCTTATATATCCATGACCAAAACCTATTGTCACAGTCTTATGAAACTGTGACCGAGCATGACAGTATGAGGCGTAGCTAAAGGTATTGGTCACGGTTTCCTAAGTGATCATGACCATATGATTTCCTTTTTTGTGATGACCATACAAAAATAGTGACGAAAAAGTTCAAAATACTTTGCTATTTATTAAGTTAATTTAGTCACGGTCATGTAATAAATCATGACTATATGTTTACCTTTAGTCACGGTCAAATAATGAACATGATTAAATGTACTCTTATTGTCACGGGTAAAATTATCGACCGTGACTATATGTAAGCTTATGGTCATGCTCAAGTAAGTTACCATGACTAAATGTAAATTTAATGGATTAATGTAAACTTATGGTCACGGTTAATGCTCTAAACCGTGACTAAATGTATGTCTATAGTCATAGTTAATAAAAATAACTGTGACTAAATGTAAATTTATGGTCACGGTCAGTGCCCTAACCGTGACTAAATGTATGTTTATAGTCACGGTTAATAAAAATGATTGTGACTAAATGTAAACTTATGGTCACGCTCAATTCCCTAATCGTGACTATATTTAATCTTATGGTCACGGTCAATGCCCTAACCATGACTAAATATAGGTATATGGTCACGATAATTAAGTGACCGTGACTAATCATTAAGTCTATTATGATAAAATATCCACTTATGGTCATGACTATTAATGACCGTGACTGAAATTAATCATATGATGGCCGCTATCCCTAAATTTTGGTGACGATTCATTATTGAGCGTGACTAAAAGTACACTTATGGTCACAATTTTCTAGTGGTCGTGACTAGAATTTGTTATATTTTGGACATTGGTTTTTTATAAATTAAAATTTCCCAAACCTATTATAAACCCAAACAAACCCATTTTAGACCTGTATATGCAATTAAGCAATTAAACCAATTTCAATATATTACAATCAATTATTCCAAGCTAGTTAAAAACTTATATATCAATATAAGTCATTAAATAAAAAAAACATAATATAACAAAAAAAAAAAAAAAACAAACAAAAAACAAAGAGATTCAAATTTAGTTTCACATTCTAACATAATATAACAAATCAACCAACCAAACATCACATAATAGTCATAGAAAGCAAAAAAAGTTAGGAGAATCTATCATATAAATAAGTAGCATAATCTTCAAAAAATTAAGAGAATCTATCATATAAAGATGTAGCAAAATCTTCAAATTTCTATTGCTTTTGCTAAAATTGTTGCATCATTTGCATCATTTGTTCTAGAATTTGTGCTTGCATTTGTGCTTGCATTTTTCTTTGCATTTCCATCATTTTTTCTTCAAACTCTTCTTTCACTTCTTCACATGTCTTCTTTTGAACTTCTATCAACCTCTCTTCAATTGTTTCTTTCACATGTGAGAGTTCATCTTTCACATTTGAGAGTTCTTCAGTTGTAGTTGTAAACTTTTGTTCTACAGCTATTAGCATCTCTTGGGTGTTTTCAAGTTGTGTTGAAAGAATAACTCCTGATCGCCTTCTACTAGTAGAACCAAAGATTGAGGTAGGAGTATGACCAAATCCATACCCTCGAACACAACCATGCCTCTCTGGACCCATGACTTGAGTATATATCTCATCTACATATGTAGATGCTACAGATGTAGATGCTCCAGATGATGGAGAAGTAGAAGAAGATGTCCCCTCAGGTTGGGATAGTAATTGTTGAAATTGATCTTGGAATTATAAAAAAAAAAAAAATTGTTAGACTTTTAAAATAATTTAGTATGAGGTTATGATTGAAATACAAGTATATAAATTTTATTTACTTCATTACCATAATCTCCTTAGAATGATCATCAACAAGCATCCCATCTTTTCTTGTGTGTGTCAGGGCAAACATTTCAATTCTATTGGGCTCACTTCGATCCTCCTTCTTTTGTGCCTGTTCTTATAAGTAAAACAATTGAGTTATTTATGATGAATTATTTATGTACAAACAAATCATATTAATAATAAATTTCCAACCTGTTCATATCGAATTTGAGCATAACTTTTTTATCCTAGTGTATGCTTTATCACTTGTTTTGCCCTATTTGTCTTGTTTTTTCTAAGATATCCTACATCAATTAAAAAATAGCAAGTCACCTATATAGGTAATAGAAACATAATAAAAGTTATATACATGAAGTATTAGGTTAGATATAACTAATAAATATCATTTTATGTAAATATGAGTATCATAAGATACATTATCAAGAAAAGATCATTATCTTTACCTAGGCCTCAAGTGTACCCCAAAAGTGGATGAGCCACTTCCAATCATCATCCGATAAGTGTGGAGGTCAATGGTACAATCTCTCCTCATCTGAATTATAAGGGTTATAATACTTGGCCTTCATTTTATTTCTATAGCTTCTAAACAAATTTCCACAACATTGAAGAATGTAGTTCTTACATGTTTCTTCTAGTTCATATTTTTCGTGTATTGCATTAAAATGTCATGTATAAATAAGAGGTATCATTTTTAAATAATAACATTACAATTTAGATTGAATAGTAACTAGCATATACCAATACTAAGGCCCAAATCTTTTCCTTCACATCTTCACTAACATGATTCCAATCTTGAACTTGGATGGGTACATTGTGTTGAGATCGCACCAATGTTCCCATATAGCTTGACAATTCCCCTTTTCCATCATAAACAACTTGCCCTCTGGTATTGAATCGTGTAGTTTTTTTTTCCCCGAGTTTCATACTAAGTAAATCTAAGTTACGTGTTGGGCCACGTGTCCTCTTTTTGCTAGAAGATGAACCTATTAAGAGTAATAATGAAATTAAAAGAAACATAATTTATGATAACCCGACTCTTAGTAGCTTGGCATGTAAGGGTATCAACAAAATTTATACCTAAGGTCCTTACACTAAAGTAGCAAAGCTACTATAGCATAGCGGCTCTAGGATCGAACACTAGAAAGGGTTTTTACTTTAACTGGTGAAGTTCGGAGGATGGAGTGAACTTTTCTTAATAAAAATTAGGTTAAGATGAAAACATAAAAAGATGAAGGTGTTGTAAACTAAACTAACATGAAAATAGGTTAAAAGATGGAAAAAGAAGTTTCTCAAAGCTTTGGATAGTCATGCTTAACTCACTGTGTAAAAATGAAGATTTTGGGACTTTTCACCTCGAGTTGGGGAAGCAACTAAGGTGATGCTTACTTCCCGAACCAATATGAGTTTAACAACTGAGTTTTAGTCCTTGAAAACTTACAAAAAGGGTAGCTGAACCTTATAAATGTTCTTTTATTGGTATAGGTCATCTCCTCGACTTGCAATACAATGGCTCGTAGGAGATAACTAATGAACGTTAGTGGATCTAACAATAAGAATCCACTGAGACCAAAAGGTTATCAAGTATTAGCCATTCAAAGCAAGTCAGAAGGATTAAAAGCTTTACTTTGAATGAAAACATTTATGACGCTCAGCTACTTACATGTATGGCTTGGAAATCTCCATCCTGACACGGGAGCTTCACATGGCATTGATTACTTCAAGAAACTAAAAGGTTTTAACCTCTCATCCTTGGGGATTTCATCCTCCAAGGATGTTTGGCTACTAAGAAAATGAGAAAGAAAAGAGAAAAGAAGCGTATGAACAAAAGTGCTCTTATAACTTATAAAGTTACAGGTTACAAGATCATCGTGTCTGAGGCTCTTCACCTCTATTTAAAACAATAAAAAGCTAAATTACAAGAGCTATTACAAAAGCAACCTTTTCATTGGTTGATTACAAGGGTAAAATAAGTATTTACAAAGCTAAAAGTCAAGCAAAATATCTTGGAGAACCAGCAGTGGAATGTCATCAACAGCGTCTCAAAACAGGGGATTTCAAAGGCATTTCGCAGTGGGAAAGATGAAAGGTCCAAATTTCGCAAGGTGAAAAGCCATCTTGCGAAATTTCGCAAGGTGGTTTCTTTATGGTGCGAAATGGCCAAATTTCGCACCATGAGGAAAATCCCCTTGCGAAATTTTGGCAAGGTGAAATTCACCTTGCGAAATTGGTCATTTGGCAAGTGAATTGCCTCCCCTTGCGAAATGGTGTTCCCATTGCTTGTGCTCACATTTCCACTTGAAATTCAAGCCTGTAAACGTCCAAAATCCTTGCTTAACTCGCCCAAGTAGCTCCTCCATCAATTGGCATGCTTGAATTGGTTCATAAGTTGATGAAAAACATGTAAACTTGCCACTAAAAATGGTTAGAACTAATTACTAAGGAGCTTAATGAATTAATTAGGTTAAATGAATATGATTACTACTCAAAGGTGCTTAAAACCCTTATAATTAGGTCTACAAAATAGCACTTTTCGATAGTAATCAATTTACTTATCTTATATAAAATTAAACATTAAAAACCTATCATTCAAGAAATTAAATATATGTAAACACATTTATCATATGTAAAGTTCAACATAATCTTCTTAATCATACCAACAACAGAAGGATCCGAAGAATCAGAAGGATCAAAACTACTAAGAGTAGTAGTTGCAGCAGGTTGTATGTCTAAGAGTTGTTGTAGATTGTCCAACTCATCTTCTGGAGACACTATTTGTACTCTTCCTCTTCGATGTGACATTTCCTATATAATAAAGTAAATTAGAAAAAGTAATACAAAATAAGTTACATAAATGATATGAAATAAATTACAATTTGTATATCTGGTAAGTGTATATTTATGCACTTACCAATATTATTAGCTAAACATCATCTATATCATCATCATGAATGAATTCATTATCTCTTTCAACAATGTTTTCTTGTCGTGATAGTAGAACATCCGTTTGGATAATTTCTCCTACAATATCATTTCTATCCCAATTGATTAAATCATTCTTGATCAACCCATGCACATCACGTTGATTATGAAGTGTTATAAGTTGTTGATATGGCTCTAGATCATTAGTAGATACTTTCTGATTCATATCATAAACCCCTCGAGTTTGTATCTCTACAACGGTGTGCCAATTTTCCTCATTTGAATTTTGAACATAGAATACTTGTTTTGCTTGAGATGCAAGCACAAATGGTTCATCTGTGCATATGGTACATTCAAAATTCAAACACGTGAACCCATATTCATCCTTCTTTATTCCCCTTCCACTATTGATTACATCCCACCAATCACACTTGAATAAAATAACCCTATTTCCACCAAGGTAATGTAACTCAATTACATCAGTTAGCACACCATAGTAAGAAACATGACCAGGAATTGGGTTCTTATCTCTTGCACTTGCAAAGCTTGATACCTCTACAGTCACAACAACTCCACTATTTTGAGTTTTTTTTTCCCTTTTCTCGTTCTCTTATGTGAAATCTAAACCCATTAATGATGTATCCTCTATAACATGTAATGAATGTACTTGGTCCACGAGACAATGATAATATGTGTTTATAAATTGGACCTTCATGTCGCATCTGTATAATCTATAGATTCAAATATAAGATGTTAATACATACATGTGTATTAGATAATAGAACAATTTGTGTAGAGAATGAACTTACACATTCTTCAAACCAACTAATGAATTCTCTTCTGTGAATCAAATCTACATCTCGTGCACGAATACGAGGCTTAACCCTTCTAAATTGCTTATGCTCTTTGATAAAAATGAAAAAATTAATTATAATGCTCACAAAGACCAAAATTAAATTTTTGTATGAGAATTAATATAAAGTTTTATTCAAATAAGTGTCTTACTCAATAAATGACGTCACTTCCTCACAATTAGTCAACACATATAAATGTGCTTGGGACCATTCTTCTGTGCTAAGAACACGAGATGTTGACTTTCCTATTGTATGTCCCTTGCATTTGAAAATGGTTAACCCTCCACCATTTGTTATGTTATTTTCAATGACATAATTTCTTTCTTCACGGTCATGCTTCGTTTCAACATCATGCAAATATCTTGAACAAAAGGTTGTACATTCTTCTGGAATGTACCCCTCTGCAATAGAACCTTCTGGACGACTCTTATTACGGACATAAGACTTTAATGTACGTAAATACCTGTCATTCCATAACATGATAGATTTGTTTCATGAACTATACGAAACCTAATATACATAAGATTAATTGAATGAGAACATATCGCTCGATAGGATACATCCATCGATATTGCACTGGTCCAGCGATCTTTGCCTCACTTGCAAGATGAATAGGTAAATGCACCATAACATCAAAGAATGATGGAGGAAATATTCTTTCTAATTTGCAAAGTGTGACTACTATGTCATTCTCAAGGTGCTTTAATTGATCAGTCTTTAACACTTTAGAACACAACTGTTTGAAGAAACTACATAGTTCAACTATAATAGCACAAACATTCTTATGTAGAACTCCTCGAATTGCAAGTGGAAGAAGTTGTTGCATGAGAACATGACAATCATGAAGCTCCAACCCAAATATCTTTCTTTCATTCACTTGTACACACCGAGAGATGTTAGAAGCATAACCATCTGGAACCTTTACTTCTTTCAAAAATTTACAGAATTCCTTTTTTTCATTTGAAGTTAGTGAATAGCATGCAGCAGGCAATATAACCCTATTCCCTTTTTGTATGGGGTGAAGTTGATCTCCGATGCCCATAGCTTGCAAGTCAAGACGACTATTGAAGTTATCCTTCGATTTACCATCGATACTCAACAAGGTGCCAACTATACTGTCACATATATTCTTTTCAATATGCATTACATCCAAATTGTGACGCAAAATGAGGGTTTTCCAATATGGCAATTGGAAAAAAAATGCTTTTTTTTTTTCCAATTGTGCTCAAGTTCAACATGTTCTCTTTTTCTTTTTGCTGACATCTTATTTTTTTATGTCTTCCCTAAAGTAATATGTTTCATTCCATCTAATTGATGTAGAACATCTTCCCCATACAATTGTTTAGGTGTTGCTCTATGCTCTTCATTTCCATCAAAGGACTTTTTATCACGTCGAAATCTATGATCAATCGGCAAAAATCGACGATGACCCATGTAACACCATTTCCATCCGTTTTGTAATCGATATGAAGAACAATCCTTATTACAAATAGGACAAGCAAATTTCCCTTTAGTACTCCAACCCAAAAGATTTGCATATGCAGGAAAATCATTGATGGTCCATAATATAGTTGCACGCATATAAAAATTTTGTTTTGTTAAAGCATCATATGTTTCAACTCCAACCTCCCATAAGTCATTCAACTCATTTATCAATGGTTGTAAGTATATGTCAATGTCATTCCCAGGTGCAGTTGGACCAAGAATAAGTAGTGACAACATGAAGAATGTTTGTTTCATACACATCCAAGGTGGTAAGCTATATGGAATAAGAACCACCGACCACATACTGTATTAAATTGACATATTCCTAAAAGGATTGAGCCCATCACTTGCTAAACTAAGCCTAACATTTCGAGGTTCTAGCGCAAATGAAGGATGTACGTTATCAAAGTTTTTCCAAGCCAAAGAGTCCACTGGATGCCTCATCATCTCACCTTCCATGCTACCATCAACATGCCATTTCATGTGAGAAGTTGTCTCAGATGACATATATAACCTTTGAAGCCTTGGTTTTAAGGGAAAATAACGCAAGACCTTAGCAGGAATTTTCTTTTTCTTTACTGACTTAGTGAATTCATCTGTAGAATGATCATCACTTGATTTTCATCTGGAGACACCACAAACAACACACTCATTTGCATTTGCATGCTCTTTTGAATACAACATGCAATTTGAGGGCCATACATCAATTTTGATATAATGAAGGCCAAGGTCACGAAGTATTTTTTTTTTTGCTTCATAATAGTTGCTTGGCAATGTCTCACCCTCAGGAAGTGCCTCCTTCAACAATTCAAGCAACATTACAAAAGACTTATTGTTCCATCCATTAAGACACTTCATATGAAATAATCTTATGATAAAAGACAACTTTGTGAATTTTTTACACCCTAGATATAGTTCGTGATCTGCTTCTCTTAACAAATTATAAAATTTGTTTGCATCCTTATTTGGTTTTTCAAACTCCTCATGCACATGTGGACTTCGTTCAGATTCCTCATTTGGCATTGACATTCCAAATGCATCATTTAACATTTCTTCCATCTCATCATGCATATCAAACTCATTAGTGCTAGTATTTGTAGGTTCACAAAACTCATATTCCCCATGCATCAACCATCGCACATAATTTCTAGCTATCCCATTGTCCAACAAATGGTCATACATGATTTCTCGCTTCTGCATAACACAATTATTGCAACGAATGCAAGGACATGGGAGCATTTCTTTACCAGGTGCATTGGTAAAGGCAAAATCTAAGAACTCCAAAACTCCTTTATAATATTTACTACTTACTCTTGACTTCTGCATCCAACTCTTATCTATTGGCATTTTTCTTGTGCTTTCGCAAATTAAACCCTTCAATCACATAACAATGAATCTTCATATCAACTTATAATGAATGTGATATGTTTTTTATCATCTCAAACTCCTATATTTGGTAGTGGTTCCTTTCCCATTTAGAAATACTTAATCCCTATGAATCAATCACTAACATGCTTAGTTTCATTTTGATAAAATTTCGGCAGCATTTCCCCATAGTTCTCCAAGTACACGAATTGGCTAAGGTATAAACATACTATTAGTTAGCTTAACTACGCTACTAACAATATGTCACCTTGTCCAAATATGCACCCAGAGAACAAGGGGAATCACTATCAAATCTTATCAATATGCTAAAGCATAAGCGTGTGATTTCATAGATATTATGTATTTTCAAACTATCCAAACGGACAATTCAAGCATCATTTGCAGACAATTCTACCAATCATATACAAAACATATAGGTTGAAAACTTGAATATGACCACAATAAATAATCATATCCACACGTCTACAACTTATATGTTTTTAATATATGATAAAAGAGACATTTGTCAAGCAAGGATACTTGAACGGGAATTCTAGGGTTTTCTAAAATGAAAATGAGTAAATGATAAAATTAATGACAAATAATATTAGAAAAGAAATAGATAAAAACACACAATGAGATTAACACATTTGATAATATATATATAAATGAATTACTAATATTTCTATTGCATAAAATCAACGAGGGTTAGTTCACGATAACAATAATAAAATATAAAATCATAGATAAGGCCTCACAATAGATGCAACATATGCATATTTTAGATCATGAAGTAACGAAAGGGTAAGGTATAAATAAAATGAAACAAAACAAAAATTTTCTTAATTTTCTAATTTGGGTGCAAAACAAAAATTTTCTAAATATTCCTATTTTTTTTCTAGAATAGGTTTGATACTGGTTTTTTTTTTTTTTAATAAAAAATGGTTTTTGTTGAGAAGTTGTTTTGGAAGTAGGATATTATTTGAGAGTATATTTAATTAAAAATATTATATAAGTTTGCTATCTTTAAACTTTAAAAACTAATTACTTTATTTTAAATATAAAAAAAAAGACAACTTATAAATTAAATCATAAAAAGAAATATATAAATTTGAGAATAGATTTTACTTGTATCACTTTTAAAATTTTTATTTTTTATTTTTTACTTTTGACAATAATTAAAAATGTAAATATTTCACTAAAGTCAAGCATGGTTTAATTAATAGTTCTTAAATTATATTTGGGAATTCAAAGATAAAAAAAAAATTATTTTCTCCATCTATTTTTCATGAAGATACATACAATATAATTAATAGTTCTTAAATTATAGTTTTTTTATCTACTTTCTTTTTTTTTTTTTATCTACTTAAAATATCACGAATTTTAGATTATAATATATATGCAGATTCATATATAAACCCAACTTTTATAAATAATTTATTTAAAAATATTGTGAAATGCTTTTTTTCATAAGTCATATAATTATTTCCTTAAAATATCATGAATTTTAGATTATAATATATAACGTGTAGCTCATGTGGATTGGGGGTTTGGTTGATTGCCAACTCAAACTCTATCCAAAAAAAAAAAAAAAAATTATATATATGTATATATTAAAGAAATTTGGAATCAATGAAAATTAAATGTATTCGGTCAAAATTTTAATAAATCGCATATAGGAAATTTTATCTAATCTAATTTATTACCTAAATTCAATTCAAACTTTTTTTTTTTTCTTTTTTAAAGAAAAGTGGGTTTTGACTCATTTATTTTCAAAAATATATAAAAATAAAAATAAAAAATAATTATTTGTATATATAAAATAAAATATCTACTTGTATCTCTTATTTGTATCTCGACGCCTATAAAATAGTTGCCAATTAAGCTAATCAATAATCCATCCTTTATTATTTTATTCATTTCATAATTCTAAATTATAAAATTTCTTTAATCATGTAAGTTTGGATGCATTGAGGGATTTACTTTAACTTTAATTAATCCACCATTGCAATCCAGTTTGCACCACCATTGTAAATTTCTTTATTTATTTTAGGATGGAAATGATTTGACTATGACATTATGTCATGCCACGTGGAAAATCATTAAATTTTAGGGGACTTACGGTGGTAGCTATTACATACTTAAGTTTCATTCTATATTATTAATTGTATAATGAATTTATTTAGAAAGAATTATGATTCAAAATTTTTAATAGCATGTTTGATAATTAATTTTAAAAAGAGTTTTATAAAAGAGTTTTAATAATTATGTTTAATAAAACAAAAGAATATTTAAAATTTTAAAATATTTTAAAAATAAATTTTATGTATAATATTTTATTTTATATATTTATATAATTATTTTTTAAAACAGTTATTTGTATACAAACTTTTCCATAATTATTTGTATCTCTTATTATATAATTAATAGTTCTTAAATTATAATTTTTTTATCTACTTTCTATTTATTTTTGTTTATCTACTTAAAATATCATGGATTTTAGATAGTTGGTAATATAAGTTCCCAAAGCTAAAAAAATATTATTGAAAAGGCAATTTAAAATTGTCTTTTTAAAAAAAATTTAATATTTAATTGAAAAGGCAATTTCCTAATACACTTAATGGGTATCATAAAATTTAAAATAATTTTTAGGACTATCTTAAAAAATATTTGTTTAAATTACCATATCCTTAACTAAAGTGTGACATATGGTATAAAAATCTATCTTACGTGGAAAATAATATTCATAAAGGTGATGTGTCTTAATTGTATGACTATTATATTTGATATACAAATAAAATATTTAAAATTTTGTAAAATATTATTGTTTGTGAGACTCATAAATAGGAAAAAAAAATGATATATAGTCTTTGGTGGGTAAGGATCAAATTTTATTAGTTATATTATTTACAAACGTGGAGTGTGAAATATATAGTTTTAATCCATATCAACATGTTCACAAACTCAAAGCTATAGAAATAAAGAAAAAGCAACATTGTTGAAAACTAATCAAATTAGGAATGCAACACAATAATTAAACCCAATGGAAATAGACAATTGAAGAGAATGCAACACACACAAAAGAAAATTTTTTTCATTACACAGTAACAATGGAAGTAAACCCAATAACAATGAAATCAGAATTAAATCAAAGAAAAAATAGAGAGAAACTAGAGAGAAATTGTACCTTGGGAAGTAATTAAGTGTGGTTTATCAAGTTTTTCAAGTTTTAAAATTATCAAGTTTAAAATTTAAAAATTTTATATTAGAAATTTATCAAGTTTTATATTTTAAAATTGTTATTTTCAAAGTTTTATCAAGCTTATCAAGTTTTAAAATTTTAAAATTTTATATTAGAAATTTATCAAGTTCTATATTTTAAAATTTTAATAGTTAAACATGTTTAGTAAATTTAAGTTTACTAAAAAAGAAATAACTGGTCTTAATGATGTTAATATTAATGATGATAAAATTTAATAAAATCTTCTAATAATAACTTATCTTATTATAAAACCTATTATTTATCATATATAAAATGTTCTTTTTCTAAAATAATTCAAAGGTATAGGTAATATTTGCTAACGAGCTTTTAATTATAACAGTTTTTTATTCTTAATAATAAATAAATAAGTAAGTAAACCATAGAGGGGAAACAATTTTTTGTTCTTAAAAACAAAAAATAAGATATTTTTAAAAAATATTGATATTTTTAGTTATCTTAAATTGTTTTCACTTATTAGAGTAAAAGATATTTTCAAAAATAATTATATAAATACAAAGAATAATTAAAAATAAAATATAAAATATAAATTTTATTTTTTAAACATATTTAAAAACATAAAAAATATATTAAGAATATTATAGGTTTCTAAATCGACTTTTATTTTAAAATACATCCGCAAACAAATTTTTAAAAATGTTTTAAAAAACCGTTTTTGTATAACTGTTTCTGAAAATGTCAAAATACTTCACAAACAAAACTATAATTTATTAGTATTTTTGTGGGCCTTAAGTGCTAGGAAATGTTACATGTGCATCCTACTCATACTCTATCTTCATTATTTTCAGTCACGTGTCCAATTATATCTTATACCAATCTATTATTATTTTATCATATGGTATCATTTTTTCATATTTAATGATATTAAGTTCTACCTTATCCCATATGCTTGTAGCTTAATTTCATCATACATTTGGACAACAGAATTTCAGACTTCCATTTGGTACTAAATATAATAAACATAAACAGAGAATGGTGCATTTAAGAATATTTTTCCATGAATTTTAACTTTATAAATTTGTTAATTTTACAAATTTAAGAATTATAAAAGTTTGGAACTTTTATTTTTAATCATAAAAAAAGAATGTTATTTTTGTAGTTATAAACTGTTTCTGTATTGCAAAAATCATAAAGATTAAAAAATATTTTATGATTGAAAATTAAATAAAACTATAAACAATTTTACTAGTAATTGTTCATAGTAAAATTTAGTTATCACGACTATTGATACTTTAAATATAATAAGAATTATTTATCATATATAAAATCAAAATTGTTTTTTAATTTGCTAACTCACTTGCATTTAAACTTTTTATCAAATATATCAAATTGAACCATCATATTTTTAAACTAACATATTAAACTTTATTTTACTTCTTATTAAAACATTAATCATAACAAGGAAATTAAATAATTTTAACTAAAGAAAAATAGGTAACACACTAATTTATTTCTTAACTTAAAAAAAATATAGTAATATAACTTTAAACTTTTTATAATTAATAAGAACTATTATTATTACTATTAATGATAATTTCTATTTATGATATATATATATATAATTTTCTAAAAAATTATAATAGGTAACCCAAAAAATGGCTTAAAATAAATAATAGACTTTTGGTCACGATTATGTAAACTCGTGACCATAGGTTCAAAATATTTAAAATAAACCTCTATGCATTTGGTCACGATCATGAGAAATTCGTGACTATAGGTTCCCCTACAGTCACGGTCAATCAATGGCGTGACTAAAAGTCACAAATTATATATATGGTCACAGTTTCACAAAAAACCATGACTAAAACATCTTTTCATTACACTTTTTGTCATGGATGATAAAATTACCGTGACTAAAATTATTGACGCCAAAATTTCCCTCCATAAATTTACAAATAGTCACGGTTTCAAATAAATCCGTGAACTAAAATACCCTCTCATCAATCCTTTTGGTGACGATTGATAAAATCATCGTGACTAAACATGTTTTTTTTTTTTTTTCACATTAACACATATAGTCACAACTTTATCCTGGCCGTGACAAAATGATATCTTTGGTCACTATATTTGTGGCGTGACTAAAGATTCGTCATTAAAAACGTTTTTTTTTGTAGTGAGGGTCCCTAACCAATCTTCTGAGAATCCTCAATACCAAATCACTTTTCTAAAATTGTCTAGGCTTGACTTGTTTCCTAAATGCACAAGTCATCTTCATTTTATAAGCCTGAACATGATCTGTTGCCTTGAATCTCCTTTCATAAAAAGGTTAAGTTAATCAAATTGAGCCTAAGCCCACTCTATCTTAGAAATCTGTTGCTCCAAAACTATTCTCAATGAACCCATCTCTATTTCAATGGGCAAAACGACCTCCATATTGTATACCAAATAGTAAGGTGTACCTATAGAGGTGCAAAAAAAAGTATGATATGCCTACAAAGCAAAAATGAGTTTCTTTGACCAATCTCGAGAAGTCTCAATCATCTTCTTCAAAATCCTTTTAATGTTCTTATTCACAACCTCTATTCCCCATTAGTCTATGGCCTGTATACAAAAGATTTGTGATGCTATATGTCATGCTTCTGCAACAAAGTGTTAACCTCAGCCTGAAAACGTACTTATCTATCTAAAATCAGCTCATGAGGTACCCCATAACGACAAATGATATGTGATCTAATGAAACTAGCAAATCTAGCGAATATCAACTTTGCATATGATGCAGCCTCCACCCACTTAGTGGAGTAATTGACAGCAACAAGGATGAACTCATGGCCATTGGAAGCCTTCGGTGAAATCTTCCCAATAATATCAATGTCTTATATAGAAAACAACCATGGTGAGGTTAATGCATGCAAATATGACGGTGGCACATGAATATCGACACTGATTTCCTTAACATCAAGAGTGAGGGCCTTGGAACACGTGATGAACCAGTTCATATTCAAATAGAATGTGCCCAATCAAGGCCAAATCACCTACAATTGTTTTGATAGACTGCATGTACTCTAAAACATTTTCCTTTCTTTGTTGGTCTTAGAGATAATGTCCTTAAGAGTGAGGTAGTGTGTTCTTGACCTGTTAGCACAGGTTTCCTTGAGTTTAACCCATGCTTGTGTTGTTGTCTCTACTCCGCTTAGAGATGGCTAAACTACAAACATTGATGATGATAGGATTGCATGCCGAATAAGAGAATTTTAATGAAGCCACCTACAATTATTTGAATTGATAAAGGTTTTTGCTTCGTCTATGATGGTTCTTGGTGAACATGGGAATCATCCATCTAGATATCCATCTAGGTCATAACCCAACATCAAGGTTTCAAATTGGGTTTTCCATGCTTGAGAAGTTAGTCAGGGAATGTTTGAGGGGTAAATGGGTTGCAATGTTTTTGATGATTACATCACCTACAAGGGAAGTAGAATCAGTTGTGATGGGTAGATTTGTTGTCTTGGTGATGGAGGATTCAATGTTGTTGATATTTGGCATTGTGGTTTGAAAGATTAGAAGATAGGTTGATAGAAAAGAGAGGCAGAGAAGTGAACAAAGGGAAATGATCGGTCTTATTAGAAAAATAGCTCTGATACCGAATGAATGTCAGAGGATTGATAAAAACTTGTGTATTTCATTGTATTATGGGTATATTATAAAAACATATAAGAGAGGTAAAAAGGAAGTTTGTTATACAAGTCTCCGAATCATGGGTCATTTTCCCCATTATTGTGCTAAAGGTTAATGGTAAGATAGCAAATATCAAGAATTGTTTTCCTTATGAGTATTGATTTCCTTATCAGAAAGTCGCCGTTATTTATAAGTAAAATTAAGGAATTAAATTTAAAATTTCAAATATTTGATTTGCTTAATTGAAAGAATTTGACATTTGATTTTAGCAACTTGTCTCATTTATTACAAAATATTTATTTTAAATTTTCTTTTAATATCAAATGAAAGATTTGTTTCTTTTTGTTTATGAAATTTGTCAATAATAGAATTTTTATTTTAAATTTTCTTTTAACTTCAATTGAAAATGTTGTTTATATTTTATAAGACTTAATTTTGAAAATTTTCAAATTTTACCATGTGTTTCTAATGTGTATGAATCATCACTCGTCAAGCTCAAATTTCCTTGAACTAAGGAGCCATAATTTTGAAAAATAAATTAGTGATAATTTAATCTACAACAAATAAATTACCTATAAAAAAATGAAAAGTTTATACGAAGACCTTTTTTTTTTATTTAATCATGAAAGTCAAAATAAAAAGAACTAAGAGAGAATGAAGTGATTATTTTATGATGTAAACGTAATATTTTGTAATATTTAATGTATTTAAGATTATCGTCTCAACATAAAAATGTAATATTAAGTTGTTATCAAAATGGAAATTCTTTACATATTTTAATGTAGTAATTAAAATTAAAATTATTGAATTACTAAAAATTTAATTGGGAAAAGTGGGTTTTGAGTCTTTTGACTCACTAATTTGAAAAAACAAGAAAAAAAAGGAAAAAAGAACTCCAACTTTTATAAATGAGTTTTATTTTCATTTATTTAAAAATATAAAAAAATATATATATTTTTTCATAACTTAAATAATTATTTCTTGGAATAACCCTTTACTTGTGATGTTAATAACACCAATTAACATTTTTTTTTTCATTTTTTACCATGAGAATTGATTTGAGATTAATAAAATAAGAAATTTTAAAAATAAAAAATAAAACTAAAACTAAAAAAAACTTTAAAGCTAAAAATATAAAAATAAAATATTATTTATTTTTATTTTATTTTTTTGGTTTTTAATTGTATTTAATTTTTATGTATTTTAGTTTTAATTGTATTTTTAATTTTAAAAATTGCTTATTTTATTGTTGATGTCAAATAACAAATTTTTTATTCAATTTTATTTAAAAAAATGAGAATCAGAGAATTTATATAATACAAGACATAAAATCATTATTAACTAGATGATTAGAAATATTTTATTTATCACTTGAGGATGTTGGAGAATTTTTTCACAATGATTTGTATATCATATTGTATAATAAACAATTTATAATGTATTTATTTATAAAATATTTTTATCAAATTAAAATGATAAATGAATTTTAGATAATTTTATGGGAGAATTATCTTTTGGGGGTAGATGGGCCCCCAAATTAACAAATGGTCCATATAACTCTTCAAATTGAGTTGAAGGATATGAAATAGTAACGGACAAATATACCCTTTAAGAACATTTATAAAATATTTTATAAAATTAAGTTAAATAATTTTTTTTCAATAATTTTTTTTCAAAAATACTAAATTAAATAAAAGTAGTTTTCAAAAATATTAAATTAAATAATTTTTTTTTCAAAAATATTAAATTAAATTAAAGTATTTTAAAAAATATTAAATTAAATATTTTTTTTAAATATTAAATTAAATAAATTTATTTTTAAAAAATATTAAATTAAATAAAATTATTTTAAAAAATATTGAATTACACAAAAGCATTTTTTAAATATACTAAATTAAATAAAACTATTTTTTAAAAATATTAATTTTTTTTCTCAAAATCAACAAAGGGCATTTTTGGAAATACTGAAGGATGATATCCTTCAACTCAATTTCCATACTTTCATTAGGTCTTGGGCTCAATTTGAAGAGTTACATGGACCTTTGTTAATTTGGGGGCCCATCTACTCTCAAAACATAATTCTTCCTAATTTTATTTAATACTGTCAAGTAAAAGGGTATTTCAAGAAATAATTATTTCACTTGTGAAAAAGCCAGAGTAATGAAATAGATGTCTTTCTAATCAAGTTTTTGCGGTCTTAGGAGAAGGGTTGCCCGCCCTAAAGATGATGATATTTTTCTCAGTAGTGCATATATTTTAAAATATTTTTAAATGAATGAAGATAAAACTGATTTATAAAAGTTGATGTTATTTTATTTATATATATATATATATATATATTTTTCAAATTAGTGAGTAAAAACTCACTTTTCCGATTTTATTTTAACCATTAGAGTCCAAATAGAAGGACCAACTAAGAATGAGTTAAAAATCTTTTGCAAGAAAGGCTAAAATGAAAATATCTAAAAAAATGACATAAATTTTATATAACACCAACCTTATAATTTTGAAGATGTGGTAAATGCAATTAAATAATATCTTCACAATATAATTAATTCAATTAATATTTTGATAAGAAAGTATTAAATTAAAGAATTAATTAGTTAAAATAGATAAAATAATCTTTATATTTGTAAATTTAACATCTTCCATGTTTTTACTGGAAGAGTAACCCATTTTTTATATAAATGCCCTTAACTATTTTAAGTATTTACACGTAAGGATTAAAAGAAAGGGTTATTTTTACTAGAAAAGAACGAAGGTGTTTTTGTCAAGATGTGACCAAAAAAAGATGAAGGGTTAAATTTCCAAAATTGGGTTTCCAATAACCCTTTTAATAAAAAATATATTAATTAAAAATGATTAAATAATCCTTATATTTGTGAATTTAGACTATTTCCGGTTTTTGTTTGAAAAAGAATTTATTTTTGACATAAATGACCCTTTATTATTTCAAGTACTTACATTTAGGTTTTAAAAGATTTTGTCAAAACGTGACCAAAAAAATGATGGAGGGGTTAGATTTCCAAAATTGGGTTTCCAATGGGCCTTTCAATCAAATAACATAAATTAAATATGGATGGAATGATTGAAAGTATGCTACTATTAGCATTAAAGTGAATGAATATGAAAAATAAAATTAAAAAAAATGACATATTTATTATATAATTAAACTGACAATAATATTAACGGGTGAATTACATATGGATTAGAAATGAGCTTACTTACAGCCCAATAGTTTAAAACTGGGCCGGCCCAGGCCCAACCCATTATCACCCGACCCTTTCTAAACTCACATCGTACACTGTTTTAGGGTTTGCTTCCAGCACCACCAGAAGTCCCGTTCGCTGTTGGCACAAAAGCATTCAATCATTGCTTCTCGAAACGCGGCGTTTGGATCAATCTTTGGGTTCAAGGTACTGATCCAATCTCTTTTTCCAATTCAACCGATCGGATTCTAGCTTTGCTACAATGTTTGGATGCTGAGAAAATAATGAGAAAGTGCCAGAAAATTTTGCATCTTAATTTTTCCACCAGATAGGGCTCAAGAATACAGAAACTGCTACTTTACCTAAAACTCATATGACCGTTTGGGTTAGTTGATCTGAGTTTTTATTTATTTGTTTGTTTGTTTTGGATTTTTGCCAGCAAATAAAGTTAGAGAGTTGCATAGGAATCAAAATGTGGTTTCTTTTATTTTTCTTCATTTTTTTGGTAACCAAACAGAGGGTCGGATTTCACTCTGAGTTAGTTCTATAGCTTGAAATTTTGAATTCTAGGGTTTCTCCTTGAACAGCCGCGGAACCATATCGAGTTTGGATTACAACTCAGACGGACGTAATAGGATTAGCGGGGAAGAAAAAAGTCCACAAACTCTTCCTTCATTTATGTATGGAATAGATCTTCAGTATACTTATTTACTTACTTAGCCTATGCCTGATTTATTGCTTTTTGGTACAGTATATAGGGTTGAATTGCTGCTTTGAGATTTGGAGTTGAATTCTGTATAATGGGTAGAAAGAATAGTAGTGAATCTGAGGATGATTCAAAGGATCGAAGAGATAAACATAGACACAGTAGTAAAAGGGATGCTGAGGCTAATGGGGATAGGCGGCATAGTCGTCATGGGGATGAAAGTGAATTATCAGATTCTGACAAGAAGAATAGGAGTAGACGCCATGAGAGGAGAGATGAGAAGGATGTTAGGGGTAGGGATAGAAGGCAGGAAAAGGAACATCGTGAGCGGAAGGAACGTGTTAGAAGTTCAGATGAAGATGACAGGTGGGTTGAGAGGGAGAGGGGCAGGCGAGACAAAGTGAAAACCCATCAGCGGGAGCGCCTGGATTCACAGGATGAAGATGATAGGGAAGGACACAAGAGATCAGAGCAGCGGAGGGAAAGGACTGGTGATGATGAGCATAGAGGGTACAGGAACGACCATGATCGTAGATATCTGAAAGACAGAAGAGGTAAAGAGGAAGGTGAACATCGAGAGGATAGGGTTTTCCAAGAGAAGGAGAAGGAGGAGGGAGAAGTCAGGGAAGACAACTCAAAATCTCAAAAACAATCAACTTTGCAGGGAAGCAGTTTGAATGCTGATGTTTCAAACTGGGGGAGAAGTGGAGGTGTTTACATTCCCCCTTTTAAGCTTGCTCGAATGATGAAAGAAGTTCAGGATAAAAGCAGTATTGAGTACCAGAGGTTGACATGGGATGCTCTTAGGAAGAGCATAAATGGGCTTGTTAACAAGGTCAATGCTACTAATATCAAGAATATTATTCCTGAACTCTTTGGTGAAAATCTGATCCGAGGAAGGGGCCTGTTTTGCCGATCCTGTATGAAATCCCAAATGGCTTCCCCAGGGTTTACTGATGTTTTTGCTGCACTGGTTGCGGTTGTCAACACCAAGTTTCCTGAGGTGGGAGAGCTTCTGTTGAGAAGGATTGTTTTGCAGTTTAAAAGAGCATATAAGCGGAATGACAAGGTGCATATTCCCTCTACTTTTATGCTATACCTTTATTTTTGAGTACTAATATAAATCTTTGTCCAGTTAGGTTTGCATCTGATTATCCTTTCTTTTTTCATATTTTTGATTGACAGCATCAACTATTGGCTGCTGTTAAATTTATAGCTCATCTTGTGAACCAGCAAGTGGCTCATGAGATAATTGCTTTGGAGCTGCTTGCTCTTATGTTGGAAAATCCTACTGATGACAGCGTTGAGGTAGCTGTTGGCTTTGTCAAGGAGTGTGGATCAATTCTTCAGGACCTTTCACCAAAGGGCTTGCATGGTGAGTATGCTGTTAGTTGTAGATGCTTTTTACATAAAGTTGTTTTTCCTATTTTCTTAAATGGAACATTTGTGTGCCACTGTATGTTTGTTCTATTTATTACATTGTTTTGTTTGCATGTGCAAGATTTACTTGTTTTGGATATAATTTGATTTATTATCTCAAAAGCACAATCAAATTGGTATCTGATTGGAACTCTGTACACCAAGACAGAAACTTCTAGGTGTCTGTTCCACAGATAAAATTCTTACTCTTCATCAACATGACCAACTGTTTTTTCCTGGCATATCCAAGTTATTTGAAGTTTGCTTCCTGAATTTTTCTCTGCCTTTGCAGTTTATCTCTAACTTACCATCTATTGGTTGGGAGACTTGAATCTTTTTCTAACTATGTTGTCTGCCCACTTCTCTACCATCTCCTTCTTCTGTTTCAATTTTCAATCTGCATAAGGACTTTTCAAGTGGCCTGCTCACTAGGCTCTCTCTCTCTCTCTCTCTCTCTCCCCCCCCCCTTTTTTGTGCTTGGTCCAGGCCGTTCTAGTCATATTTAGTTAGAGGCTTAACGACTATGTAAATGGTAGTTTCTTGGAATAGTCACAGAACTACTGATGAAAGGATCTAACTGTTGGTGCATATTTTAACTTTTGATTTCATAGGTAAAACAGTAACTGCATGTAGACTAACTGTTGGAGAGTAAATGATAATCTGGTGGCTAAAGACTGATGTAATGGCATTAATAACTTACTAGCTTTTGTGGGCATGAATAAATCTTTAGACATAATCTTCCTTCTTGTAGGGTTGCACAAATAAAATTAATGTTTGATGTCCTTGTAAATTTTGGTCTCTCTTTTTTATTTTTTATTTTTTTCTTTTCTTTTTCTTTTTTTTTTCTTTTCTTTTATTTATTGGTGTCTGTTGTGTAATTCATCTGTACTATGATGACTGCATTTATCTATATATAATCGGTGATATTTCATGGATAGTACATCTTTTTGTTGTTGTCATCCTTGGTTTATGTCATCCCTAGCTACTTCCTCTCCCTCTTTAAAATCCCAGTATCTATAGCTTCAAAGATTGAGAAGATGCAAAGGGATTTTCTTTGGTCTGGGGCCGGGGAACGGAAGAAAGATCACCTAATCAAATGGGAGGTTGTTAGTAGACCAAAGGAGATGGGAGGTTTGGGCTTTGGGAAGACTTCTATGAGAAATATTGCCCTCTTAGGGAAATGGCTCTGGAGGTTCCCTAGAGAAAGGAGCGGTCTTTGGCATAAGGTTATTGCGAGTATATATGGGACACATCCTAATGGATGGGACGCCAACATGGTGGTTAGATAGTCTCACAGATGTCCTTGGAAGGCTATTGCTCAAGTTTTCTGGGAGTTCTCTCCTTTTGTCCGCCTAGTGGTGGGCAATGGGGAGAGAATTCGGTTTTGGGAAGATCTTTTGTGGGGAAACCAAACTTTGTGTTCTCAATTTGGTGATCTTTACAGAGTTATTTCGGTAAAAAATCTCACTGTCTCAAATGTCCTTGGCAATTCCTTATCATTGTCTTGGAATTTTAACTTTCGCCGCAATCTAACGGATTCAGAAATTGATCTCCTTCAGGGATTAATGTCCTCCCTTAATTCTGTGCTTTTTTCCCCTTCTTCATCAGACTCAAGAGCGTGGTCTTTGTCTTCGTCAGGCTCGTTTTTAGTGAAATCTTT
Organism: Vitis x doaniana; assembly: GCA_030345155.1. Lineage (NCBI taxonomy): Eukaryota > Viridiplantae > Streptophyta > Magnoliopsida > Vitales > Vitaceae > Vitis > Vitis x doaniana. The sequence continues at coordinate 10,574,452 of CP128323.1, forward strand.
TTTCTGTGCCTTGTCAAAAGGTTCAAATCCTTTAATGTTCCTTCCGGCCAAGTTTTATGGAGCTCAAAAGTCCCTTTAAAGGTTAAGACCCTCGCTTGGTTAGTAGCACATGGGAAGGTAAACACTAATGACAAGTTGCAATTGAGAAGACCCTACAAAGCCCTCTGTCCTCAATGGTGTATTCTTTGCAAAGGAAATGGAGAGTCGATTGACCACCTTTTTCTTCATTGTCCCGTTACCATTGGACTTTGGCATAAGTTGTTCAATCTAGTAGGTTTGATTTGGGTCCCTCCAAGGAGCCTTGAGGACATGTTGGTTATTTCTTTTAAAGGCTTGGGGAACTCATTAAGAGGCAAGACACTTTGGCAAATTGCTTGCCTTACTTTGATTTGGATGGTGTGGCAAGAAAGAAACAATAGAATCTTTGAGGATAAAGGAAGAACGGAAGAGATGGTTTGGGATTTGATCCGGTTTTATTCTTCTCTATGGGCTTCTTGTACTGAAGCTTTTAGAAGAGTTCCTTTAAGCATTCTACAACTCAATTGGATTGGGGTTTGCGTCTCAAGAGTTTGAAGATTGATGGGGTTTCTTTTGTTTTTAGAGTTCTATTGTTGGGAGTTTTTCCTTGTGTAGGAAGGACCTCTCATCCTTCCCTTGGTTTTTGTTCTCTTTCTTTTGTCTCTTTTTTCTCTCTTGTATTTGTTCTTTTATTAATATAATCTTCTTCGTTTCTGATCAAAAAAATAAAAAATAAAAAATCCTTGGTTTATGCCATTTCCTTATGTGGTGAGGTCTAAGGAAAGACTGGTTTTAATGTCTTTGAGATGACAGCTAATTGTTAGGTTCATAAGTAAGGTTCTGAAAGTAATTAATTGGTCGAATTCCATAGATAAAAATCCTAGCAATCCTTTCATAGAAGAAAAGAAAACATAACAAAATAAGAGAATAAATAGGATCTAGGCAATCAAGCCTTCAATGCTCAAAGATCAATAGAAATTCTCTAGTTTTCATTAATAAACTCTAATGTCATTTTGGCTCATTGGACTGTTTCAGGAGACTCTTGAAAACATTTTATGCAAGCTAACATCTCCAAGGAAAAAATAGCCAATGCAGAAGCCAAATGGTAGATTTCCTTAAAAGTAGAAGGTCTTGAAAACTTCTTATGGGTTGGCAACTCACTGAAACTATCATAATTGAACCCTTGCTGGAAACTGACACGAAATATGGGATGAAAAATAATAAGTTCTGTCTATTAGATTGACTATACACAGTTTATATAGGAGATTACAAGAGAAGAAATAGGAAACAAGAGAAGAAATAGGAAACAAGAGATATAATAGGAAATTAACTTATTCCTAAACTAACTTATTCGTAAATCATAAAACTATCTATTTACAGAAATAAGAAACTAACATAATAGGAAAATAATTCTCCTATTCTATTTACAGCTCAACACTCCCCCTCAAGTTGAGGAATAGATGTCTTTCATTCCCAGCTTGAATACAAGATCGTGAAACATTGAACTGTTCAACCCTTTTGTTAGGATATCAGCTAATTGATGTTCTGATGGAACATAGGACATTCACACTACTCCTTCCTCCATTTTTCTTTGATGAAATGCCTATCAATCTCAATATGTTTTGTCCTATCGTGTTGTATAGGGTTATGAGCAATATTGATAGTTGACTTGTTGTCACAATAGAGCTTTATAGGACCATTCCACTTGATTCTCAAATCATCTAAAATAATCTTCAGCCAAAGTTGTTTACACAACCCTTGAGCAATGACCCTAAACTTTGATTCTGCAAACGACCTTGCTACTACATTTTGCTTTTTACTTCTCCATGTTACCAGATTACCTCCAAGAAAAGTACAATACCTTGTGGTTGATCTTCGATCCACTAGGGAACCAACATATTTAGTGTCGGTGTATGCTTCTAGAGCAAGAGTATTGTTCTTCTTGAACAAAATTCCTTTCCCGGGGTTGCCTTTCAAGTAATGCAGCACCCTGTAAGTAGCTTGAAGATGAGGTTCTCTTGGATTATGCATGAATTGACTGGTCACGCTCATCGAGTGGGCGATGTCTAGGCGAGTGTGAGCAAGGTATATGAGCCTACCAACCAGCCTCTGGTACATTCTTTTATCCACCACTGGTTCTTCTTTATCTTATCTCAACTTGTGGTTTGGATCCATTAGGGTAGACACTGGTTTACACCCAATCTTCCATGTTTCTGCCAATAATCAGTCACATACTTTTGTTGAGAGATGAAGATCCCTTGTGTGGAATATGCCACCTCAATATCGAGGAAGTACTTCAGTTTCCTTAGTTCCTTTATCTCAAACTCTATTGCTAATCTCTGCTTCACTTCATGCTTTTCTTTCTCATCATTTCCAGTCACTATTATGTCGTCAACATAGACTAGAAGAGCGGTTACTACCCCTACAACCGAGTGCTTAATGAAGAGAGTGTGGTCACCTTGGCTTTGTTTGTACCCAGACTCTTTCATGACTTTTGCAAATCTCCCAAACTAAGCCCTAGGAGATTGTTTTAACCCATAAAGGGTCTTTTTCAGTTTGCACACCTTGTTACCTATGTTTCCCTCAAATCCCGATGGGATGTTCATGTAAATCTCTTCATCTAAATCACCATGAAGAAATGCATTTTGAACATCATACTATAAGAGTTGCCAATTGTAGTGGGTAGCCAGTGACAGCAGGATTCTTACAGTATTCATTTTTGCAACTGGAGCAAAAGTCTCCTGATAATCAACTCCATAAGTTTGAATGTACCCTTTGGCTACCAATGTTGCTTTATGTCTCTCAAGAGATCCATCAGCCTTATATTTCAGTGTGAAAATCCACTTGCAATCAACAATGTTTTTCCCTTTTGGTCTTTCAACAATCTCCCATGTTTTATTCTTTTCTAATGCACTCATCTCCTCTCTCATAGCATCCTTCCATTCCCTTTTTATCAATGCCTTAGAAATAGTGTTAGGGATGATAGTGGTGTTTAGACTCACAATAAGATTCTTGTGGGTTGGTGATAGGTGCTTAAGAGACACATAGTGTGATAGTGGATAGAGTGGTCGGTTAGTGCATTCTCTCGTGCCTTTTCTGGCAGCAATGGGAAGGTCTAGGTCTAGGTTGTCTATTGAGTCAGTGGAAGTTTCACCAGGTTGTGTATGTAAAAGTGGGTCTGATCTTACCGTGATTTCATTTCCAGGGTCTGAGTTGGATTCTTGGACTTGCTTTTGTTCTTCTCTTGAATGCACCTTAGGAAACTGTGGAAAATTGTGAGTGACACTAGCTGGAACAGGGGATGACACGGGTTCAGTGGTAAAATTGGGTGACTCAGGTGTGATTGACTAAGATGACTCAGGTTTTTCATCACCATGGGTTGAGACATGAGGAAGATCAAGAAGTTCAAAGGACTCACAAGGACTATCTTCCATCATTGAAATCTCCCCCTGAATAGAGGATTTGGGGAAAAAAGGTTTATTTTTTGTGAAGGTGACATCTGCAGAGATGTAAAATTTTCTGGTTGAGAGATTGTAACACTTATATCCTTTTTGAGTGGATGAGTAACCAAGGAAGACACATTTAATGGCTTGGGGGTCTAGCTTGTCTCTATGTTGGTTGTGGACATGAACAAATGCAGTGCACCCAAATACCCTAGGAGTGAGCCCATTTGAGGTTCTAAAGTGTGGATAGAAACTCCTAAGTATCTCTATGGGGCTTTTGTTGTCTAACATTCATGAGGGAATTCTATTTATCATGTATGTGGCAGCAAGAACAACTTCCCCCCAATAGGACTTAGGAACATTCCCGTGAAAGAGTAAAGCTCGAGTTGTGTTGAGTAAATGCCCATTTTTCCTCTTAGCTACCCCATTTTGTTAGGGTGTGTTAATACATGATGAGTCATGGAGAATGCCTTGTGATTGAAAATAGGCTGACAAAATTTGGTTGAAGTAATCTCGAGCATTGTCTATCCTAAAGCTTTTTATTTTAACCCCAAATTGGTTTTGAACCATTGAGTGGAAATTAGGTATAACAATGCTAACATCATATTTTTGTTTAAGAAGAAAGATCCATGTAACCCAAGTGGCGTCATCAATTAAGGATACAAACCAACGAGCCCCAAAAACATTAGGTATAGTCGAAGGACCCCATATGTCACTATGAATCAAATAAAAAGGATGAGAACTTCTTTTATTGCTAATAGGAAAAGATACACAAGTATGTTTTGCCAATTCACAAGTTTCCCAATGAAACTCAGAAATATCTAATCCTTAGAACAAATGAGGAAACATAACCTTTAAAACCCTAAAAGATGGATAACCTAGACGTAGGTGATACAACCAAATGGTATCTTTATTTGAGGAACTGAGAAAAGACAACGACAAATTATTACTAGTTTTTTGAGATGATTCAAGGTGGTAAAGACCGCTCCTTTTCTTAGCAAGTCCAATCCTCCTCCTCGAGCCTTGTTCCTGAAAAACACAATAAGAAGGGAAAAAAATAGCATAACATTTAAGATCATGGGTAAGCTTTTGAATGGAAACAAGGTTAACCGACAATTTTGGTACATGGAGGACATTTTTAAGAATAAGGGTAGGTGTGATGTATATGTCTTTGAACCCTGCAACGGTAGCTAAAGAGCCATTGACCACTGCAATTTTCTTGTTACTTGGGTTTGGGGTGTAGGTATGGAAAAGTTGAGATTTGGAGGTCATATGGTCTGTGGCACCGGGGTCTATTATCCAAGAGTCATCATAAACCCTGTGTGAGGCATTTATGCAAAAAGAGAGTAAAGGTGTACTTGGAAGAGCCAAAGAACAAGTTCCAGTAGGTTTGTCAAGGGATACCAACAAGCATCTCAGCTTCTCCATTTCTTCACTATTGAACAAGTTCCATGAGGTTTGTAAAGAACACGTGAATAAAAAAAATCTAGCTATGAAGGCTAGAAAAATGGCAATGAAGGCCAGAATGGTGCCCAGATCTTAAAAACCTACAACTCTGATACCATAATACGAAATATGAAATGAAAAATAATAAATTCTGTCTATTAGATTGACTATACACACAGTTTATATAGGAGATTACAAGAAAATAAATAGGAAACAAGAGACATAATAGGAAACTAACTTATTCCTAAACTAACTTATTCCTAAATCATAAAACTATCTATTTACAGAAATAGGAAACTAATAAAACTATCTATTTACAGAAATAGGAAACTAACATAATAGGAAAATAATTCTCCTATTCTATTTACAACTCAACAAAAACTTGTATAAAATAGGAACCCTTGGAGCAAATATGAAGTACAACAGTTTCTGTTCCAAAAAAAAGGAAGCACAGCAGAAATATAAATGTTGTTAAGCAAGAAATTTCTATCAAAGAGGTTGGAATTTAATCAACCTCAAATAAATCCTAACAAGAAACAAATCTAGAACCAAACTACCAAAACAATGCTTATATTGAGAATTTACAGATCACCCATATATGGATTATAATACTGACAATACAAAGAAAATGTTAAATATTTTCTGTTCAGTATTCTCTACATCAAAGTGTGGTTTTTGTTTGACATGCCATCTGTGGCTATGGTGTATGTACAATGCCAAGTAGCATTGATTATGAATCATGATGGTTCCAGTGCAACAGATAATGTTCTATATATTAGTGATTAACTTTGTAGTGCTTGAATGCATATATTTGTATGAAGATGCAGTTGATTATACATTACATTTCTGTGGTAGTTATTTAAATTTTTGTTTGGGTAATATATGCAGGTATTTTTGAGCGTTTCCGTGGAATTCTTCATGAAGGAGAAATAGACAAACGAGTTCAGTTTTTGATTGAAGGACTATTTGCTATCAGAAAAGCCAAGTTTCAGGTACTGTCCCTTTTGTGTCTGTGGAGTTTGTCAATAGTAACTCCTTTACATATTTAGTGTGCAAGGGGAGCTAGAAGGTTTGAAATGCCTTTTTTTTTAATTATTTTTTTATGAGATTTAAAACGCCCTTTGTGATACATGCACCTGCAGGGACACCCTGCTGTTCGCCCAGAACTTGACCTTGTAGAGCAGGAAGATCAATTAACCCATGAGATATCTCTTGAGGAGAAGATAGATCCAGAGATTACTCTAGGTAAAGTTCTTGCAATATTATCTCTTTTATGTTGTCTTTTGATTGATGAACCTTCCACTTTAGATTATTTAAATGTCTGTTGTGGTTCCAATTTTTAGATATTTTCAAGCCGGATCCTCAGTTCTTGGAGAGCGAGAAGCGTTATGAAGAACTGAAGAAGACCATACTAGGTGAAGAGTCTGAGGATGAAGCAGGTTCTGATGCAGGCTCAGATGATGAGGATGAGGATGAGGATGATGATGAAGATGATGATGAAGATGATGATGAAGAGGATGAGCAGCAGATGAAAATAAAAGATGAGACAGAGACAAATCTTGTTAATCTTCGAAGAACAATTTATCTTACAATTATGTCCAGCATTGATTTTGAAGAGGCTGGTCATAAACTGTTGAAAATCAAACTAGAGCCAGGTCAAGAGGTATGTAGTATTTATCTAAGTGACCAAAAGCATTTATTTATTTATTTTTTGTGTTAAGTGGAAATAGAATGCATGTTTGTAAATACTGTGATGTTGGAATTTTTTTGTTTTAACTGGTAGTAAGTTTCTCTCTCTCTCTCTCTCATGCCTGAGGGAGTATGTGCATTTGCATAATCAATTATGCATATGAGAAATGTTGTATTGCTACTGATAAAAAATGTTGTATTGCTTGCTTTAAATTTTCAGTTTGCTATGTGTGTGTCTTGGTGGTTTCATACTTGGGAATTTTATCATCCAACTCTCTGCTGTAATCGTCAGATTGTGTCTTTAAATTTTCTGTTTGTTATATGTGTGTGTTGTTGGTTTCATACTTGGGAATTTTAGCATTTGGCTCCCTCCTGTAATCATCATATTTGTCTTTCATAGCTGTCAATGTGTGCCATATCCTTGCAATTGTTATATTATGACCGATCTCAGATTACACTCCCATTTTACTGAATTTAGGGGGGGGGGGGGGGGGGGGGGGGGGGGGGAGGGGGGGGATGAGGAGGGGTAAAACGCCATTTAGGTTTGAAAATATGTGGCTGAAAGAAGAAGAGCTCAAGGACTTGATTAGAAGCTGGTGGATGAGCTATGCCATTGGGGGTTCATATAGCCACATCTTAGCAATCAAGCTCAAAGCCCTAAAGCATGATCTTAAAGTTTGGCATAGAGATGTTTTCAGGAACGTTGCCACCACAAAGCTGTAGCCTTGAATCAAATCAGTTTTTGAGTTGCAAAGGAAAACCATTTTTTCTTTTGAAGAAAATGAGGATGGAAGGAAGGTAATGAAGGAGTATTGCAAGTGGGCAGAAATTTTGTGGAGACAAATTTTAGAGAATGTCGGCTAAAAGGGGAGATAAGGACCTAATTTTTCCATAAGATGGTCAATGCTTGTAGAAGAAGGAATTATTTGGATAAAGTTAGGGTAAACGGTGTTACATTGTTGGAGAAAGTAGACATAAAGTAGGGGGGTGACTAATGCTTTTCGATTCCTTTTTTCTAAATTAGGGGATTGGAGATCAAGTATTAGTGGAATGGTTTTTTAAAATTTGGATAGAGAATACTTAGGGCATTTGGAGACCCCTTTTTTAGAGGTGTTTTTTGCCCTCTCAAATGGGGATAAAGCCCTTGGACCTAATGACTTCTCTATGGCCACTTGTCAATTTAGTTGGGACTTTGTGAAAAGTGAAGTGATGAGCTTTTTTATGGAGTTCTACAAGCAAAGCACTTTTCAAAGAAGTTAAATGCGGCCTTTCATAGTGTTAGCTCCAAAAGAAGGGGGTGTTGAAGACAAAAGATTTCAGATCAATTAGTTTGTTGGGTGGTTTATACAAGCTACTAACAAGCCCTTGTCAATAGGCTTAAAAAAAGTGGTCAGTAAAGTGGTCTTGACCTTCCAGCATGCCTTTGTGAAGGGAAGGCAAATTTTGAATGTGGTTCGTATTGCTAACAAAGCCATTGACTCTAGGAAGAAATGTGCCGATAAGGGGATCATTTGTAGATTGGATATTGAGATGGGTTTTGATCATGTCAACTGGGATTTCTTATTTGCAATTTTGGATAAAATGAGCTTTAGACCCAAGTGGATAAGTTGGATCAATTGGTACATCTCTATGATTTGTTTCTTTATTTTGGTAAATGGAACCCCTTCAAGTTACTTTAAGAGTTCCAAAGAATTGAGGTAGGATGATCCTTTATCACCATATCTCTTCATCCTAGTTATGAAGGCCCTCTTATTTATCCTAAATGGGGTAAAGAAAGGGGGTTTCATCTTGGGTTTCTCAGTTGGTGGAAGAGGAGAGTGAATTGAGGTGTCCCACTTGCTTTTTGATGATGATGCGCTTATCCTCTATGATGTCTCAAAGGAGAAAATGAAATACTTGAGGTGGATCTTCATGTGGTTTGAGGCAATCTTGGGTCTTATGATCAATTTGGAGAAGAGTTAATTCTTGTTGGGAAGGTTGCCAATGTGGAAGAGTTTGCTAGGGTCTTGGCTTGTAGTATGGGAATCCTTCCTTCTTGATATCTTAGCCTTTGTTGTGAGCTCCTTTCAAATCAAATCAGGTTTGGGATGTGGTTGAGGAGAGAGATTTCAAAAACGACTCACCATGTGGAAAAGACAATACTTATTAAAAGGAGGCTGATTGACTTTGATTAAGAGTACACTTTCTAGCCTATTTACTTCATTTCTCTTTTCATTATTTCAAGGAAGGTGAGTTTGAGGTTGGAAAAGATCCAAAGAAACTTCCTATGTGGGGGGAGGAGTCCTTGAGAGCAAGTTGCACTTGGTAAATTAGCTGCTAATTTGTCAGGAGAAGAAATGTTGGGGTTTGGGTATTAGAAGTCTGTTCATCCTCAATAAAGCTCTGCTTGGCAAGTGGGTGGGGAGATTTGTTGAGAACGACTTTGAAACAAGTAATTTCAGGGAAGTGTGGGGAGGAAGAGGGGGGATGGTGCTCTGCAGGAGTGAGGACAAGGTGGTATGGGGTGAGGGTGTGGAAGGCTATCAAGAGTGGGTGGGATGGCTTCAAAAGAAAAATGACCTTTAAAGTGGGAAATGGGAAGAGGGTGAAGTGTTGGACAGATAGGTGGTGTGGGAATAAGCCCTTAGGTGATGCTTTCCTTATGCTATTCTCAATAGCTTCCACCAAAGATGCATAGATAGTATAGTTGTGGGAGCAGATTGGGGAGGTTGGGTGTTGGAACCTTAGGTACACAAGACAAATCCACAATTAGGAACTAGACGAAGTGGAAGCCTTTTTCAAGAAACTTCAGGCACAATCGATCAGTAGTGATCTAGTTTCAAGAAACTTTAGAGACAGTTGATCAGTAGTGGTATAGAGGATAAGGTGGTTTGACAGCACACAAGAAATGGCAATTTCTCAGTTAAGTCTTTTTATTCTTCTTGTTCCACTGTAAATTCAGGGGCGTTCCCTATAAAGCTTGTTTTGAGATCCTTAAATCCTTATGAGGGTGAGTTTCTTCACATGGGAAGCTACTTGGGGGAGGATTTTGACATTGGACTAGCTTAAAAGGAGGGGATGAAGAATTTCGAAAAGATGCAATTTGTGCGAAGGTGACGAAAAAATATCTCTTCATTGTTGGAAAGCAGTCATGTTATGGCATCTTATTTATGCCCTATTTGGGACAAAATGGGTGATGCACTCTATTGAGAGAGGGCCTTTTAGGTTGGAATGGTTCTTGTGCCGGGAAGAAGAGGAAGAAAGCTTGGAGATTTGCCCCCTTGCATTTATTTTGGACAATTTGGGAAGAAAAAATATAAGAGAGCTTTTGAAAACATTGAAAAAGGGGACCAAGTAATGAAACAAACTTTCTTGTATATTTTTCGGAAGTGGGTTAGAATGTGCATATTTGTCTATGTTGAACTTCATTGATTGGTTGAGTCTAAGTGAGGTGGGGGTGGTGTTTTTGGTTTTCCCTTATCATTGTTTGGCCTTTTGGCTCATTTGTATATGTTGTGTATGCCTTTGTGTGCCCTTTTATTAGAGGCTATTGATATATTCTTATCTTTGCCTATCACAAAAAAAAAAAAAAAAAGATTGTATGGAATGCCCTTGTTGGTTGCCTAGGAATTTGACCCATGTGCATACTTGGTATTTTACCATTCCTGTAAGTTCATTACATCATGTCATGACATGGTGGTAAGGGAATTACTTTTCAAGGATCTAGGACTCAAAAGATTTGCACCCACTCGAAAATACTGATTAAATTTACATCTTCATTTGTCAATATCAAATAATTATGAGTGTTTGCAGCAAATCCAGATGGAACAAGAAGGGAAAAAGAAGGGCAATGGTTTTGAGATTAAGAAGTGTTGGAAGATCATCAACAATATCAATATCCACTGATATATGATTGCAAACAACAAAGATCTGATTCATGTCACGATTGGAACTTGAGTGCTACCTTCTGCCCACACTATGTGCACTTATTTAGATAACTAAATAGAATAACCAGGACATTTTATACACTCTTACAGGTTAAAGAATTACCAGTTGGAATGAAATTATATTGTATTAGGCTAAAGCTCCTTTTGTAATGTAGTGATCAAGTATGTGCTAACACCAGCTTAAGCAAAGTATAGAAGTTGTCTTGTAGGATTCACTTTGGTTAGTGTAATGAATCCAACAACTTTAGGGAGCTTATTTCAAGGTTTGTTGTTTTAGAGGTACCTTAGTCATGACAACAAGTCTCCTAAAACGAAAAAAAAAAAAATGCGAAGAGAGGTGGTAACGGAAGACATGATTGACACTACTTCTCTTTTCGGCAGATTTCTTCTTTCTCTCTCAAATCCTAAAGTATCTTTAGATCAACTGTGAACTTGAGTAATTAGTTAAAATGGCCTCACATATTCTGTTAAGCAGCTTGTTGAAAATTGGCTTGTAGAGCTTGGGACTTAAGGAGTTGGATGTTGTAGAATTTTATCCTTTTTGGAACAACATGGCAATTTGAGACGAAGACTTAAAGGATATAGATCTGCAGAAGTGGCCAGTAGGGTTTGAAGTCTTGTTATATCAATTTAATGAGTTTACCCCTCTTGTTTTCGTAGACCCTGGACATCTAGCTTTGCATACAGAATTTGATAATCTTGCTTTGTACTTCTATTTTCCTTTTCCCATTTATGGGGTCTTTGCTTCTTGTGCATGTTTCCCTTTCTTTAATAGTACTTTTCTTTAAAAGGAAAAAGTAGAAAAAAAGAAATGAGAAAAAAAGGATTACACTGTTTTTGTTGGGCATTGCTTGATATATCAACCAGACAAGTGCTTTATATCTCACTTTCCATAAGACAGATTTATCACACAATTTTACTGCACTGGGTGGAAGAAACAGAAATCCAGTATGCTCATTCAAAGCCAGACTACAGGGTTGGCTGTGCAGTGCTTATGAATTCCATTTCCCTAGATATATATACTAGTAGACATTTCTGTGTATGTGCGTATTGCTGTTAGTTTTATTAACTTGGAGCAAGTTTTATAGACTAACCCTTTATCTTGATATGACTTATCCAGATGGAATTATGCATTATGCTGTTGGAATGCTGCAGTCAAGAGAGAACTTACCTCCGCTATTATGGTCTTCTGGGGCAGCGGTTTTGCATGATCAACAAAGTCCACCAGGAAAATTTTGAGAAATGCTTTGTCCAACAATACTCTATGATTCATCGGCTTGAAACAAACAAATTACGTAATGTGGCCAAGTTCTTCGCCCATTTACTAGGCACAGATGCTCTGCCGTGGCATGTTTTAGCCTATATACGCTTAACAGAGGAAGATACGACTTCCTCTTCACGTATTTTTATTAAGATTCTCTTTCAGGTTGGTAAATTCATGCTCACTGTTTTACCTCTTTTCTTTTTTATGCTTCATATAGCAAGGACCTCCCCTTTGTTCTATTTAGGGCCATATGCTTTCTACCTCTTCCACCTTGATGTTGTTCGTGGGAGAGAGTAGTGATGTTTCAGAAACTTCAAGGGAGGTGACCAACATTTGCCCTGCCTTCTAGAAGCTGCTAACTTCACTCTCAAATCTTTGATGCAGGAACTGTCAGAGCACCTTGGCATCCGCTTGCTGAATGAGAGACTCACTGATCCTTCAATGCAAGACTCATTTGAATCTATCTTCCCAAAAGATAATCCCAAGAACACACGATTCTCAATCAATTTCTTCACATCCATTGGGCTTGGTGGCATCACAGAAAATCTGCGAGAGTATTTAAAAAATATGCCACGTCTCATTATGCAACAACAGAAACCTGTATCAGAATCAGATGATGAATCTGAGAGTGGCTCTGGTTCATCTGGTTCAGATTCATCTGGTTCTGAGTCAGAATCAGAGCAATCAAGCCCTAGTGAAAGTGAAAGGGATGAGAGACACAAGAAAAGGAGGAGGAGAGGTTAAGAAACTCAAAGGCTCCTGTGCCTCAACACTGTGAAGCAGGTCTTCCAATTCCTCTTACGAGAACTGTAAAATACTGCATTGCTATGATCTGAAGCAAAGTATTGTATGGGTAATTCGTTTCGAGTTCAAGCATGGGGCTACCCTCACAATCTGATGTGCAAATTTTTTCTCTCGACTTCCATCTTTTGTATTTCTCATTTCCTGTAATTAACAGCTAGAGTTTCAAAGTTTTTCTGTAAGAGTATCTTTTTTAAGCCTTATTTTAGGAAGCCTTATTTTAGGGGGCCTTTGGCTCGTTTAAGTTGGTGGGAACTAAATTTAGAGGAAGAAGAGGGTTTGTATGATGAATAATAGATGATGTTGTATTCGCTCTGGAAGTTTATGAAGCACTTGTCCCTTATTTGCAGCACTAAGTTTGTTTTTCTTTGATGGCATCTGAAATTGTTAAATCATTGAATGTGCTGATTCTTGGGTTTGATGCTCAAATTAAAATATATTTCTAATGTCTTCTTAACATACACTGCTCTATTGTTAGCTTACAATTTAAATCTTGAATTATATTTGTGAGTTAGGGCTTGTTGGTAACTGTTTTCAAAATAATTTTGAAAAATAGTTGAATTTTTTTTTTTTTTGAATTTGTAGAAGAAAGTCTATTCTAAAATATTTTTAATATAGTTTTGATATTTTTAAAAATAATTTTTATATTAAATGTTTTATATAATTATTTTTTAAAACAATTTTAAAAAAAGTAAAAAAAAAAAAAAAATAATTAAAAGGTGTTTTCTAAAAATAATATATTTTTTGTTCTTAAAGATTAAAGAATAAAAAATAAAAAATATTTGTTTTTATTGTCAAACATATTTTCTATATTTTTTGTTTTGAAAAACAAAAAATTATTGTTATAAATGGTTCCCAAACAAGCCTTTAGTCTCTGTTCAATTCTACCAAAGCAAATATGAAAAGAAGAAAAAACAACAGCTTAGTGTTATTCAAAAAATGAGTGAATGCTCACCAAGATATTTTTAGTCTCTGTACTTAACAAAATCCAATCCTCGTTTGCGCGCATTATTCTTCCCAACCTTGTTTCTTCTGTGTTAATGGAGAAAATTAAAATAAAAGAATTTCAGGATGAAAAAAAGAAAGAAAATTATAAAAAGGTCCGGACGGTTCGTGTCATGATCGGGCAGGGGCTGAGATAAAGAAGGATAACCTGAAGAGGAGAGAAGGAACGACCTACCCATCCATTGCCAGGTAACTCTAACCCTAACCCTAATCCTAGCCCTAACCCATTTTACTCTTCTTATCCTCATTGAATTGTAGAGTCCCTATATGTAATTTCAATATGAAATATATGCTCCTAAAGCAAAAGAAAATGAACAAAAATTTATGAAACAAACTTCAGAGAATTGTTTTGCTGAATTAACAAGGGCCAGAGTATCAGTGGATGGCATTGAATAGGGGAAAGGTTGGAGGAAGAAGACCACAGACCAAACGTTGCGTTTTGGGTCCTTTCACAATTGTCATGTGGCTCAGGCCCATGCTCTTACTTTCGCCCATCGAAAAAGCTCACATTTATTTGTACTTGTAATACCCTTAAGGGATTGTCCTAGTCGTATCACCTCTTTTACCAGCTTGTCCACTAAAAGGAGATAAAATAGAATGAATTTGAGCATTAGTGTTGTTCAATCACCAGTTGTCACATAAAGAAAGGCTCTCCAAAATTGATTTTGATCTCACATGAAATTGCCCTATGGATGCATTCATTTCTGTGCCTGCAAATGGGTTGATAATTCATGCAAAAAGGTATGAAAATACCATCTTTTGTATGAAATGGGTGGTCAAAATAAAAGAAATTCAAAAGTTTTGCTATAATCATCAACTACCTATCAGACTAGTAGTTGGTAAAGTAAATGATAGAGAAGGTTATGAAGATGCTAAAATTCTTCAAGGAAAATACCGGATATTTTAATCAGCCATTTTGGATACAAAGATGCATTTTCTGCATCTCCTTTAAGAGGCCGAGAGAGAGAGAGTCCTTGAAGAGGAAGAGACCTCCCTTATAAAGCCACATTTCTTTGTGAAGGAGAAGAAGGAGTGGTTTTAACAGGCTTTTTGTATCATGTCAGCAGACTTTATTGACTTTTGGGCACATGGGGACAAGGGTAGTTGGACTCGTCTTTTTAGGCACAGGTCGGTCAGTCAGGTCATCCAATAGGTCCAGGAGGTCGTCTTCTTTTGTGGTCTTGGTTTCGAGATGAGGTGATTTTGTACATTTTCAGGTACCTTGTTTGAGAGGTGGTGTATTAAAGATATGCTGATGTTTGGTACCTCTGGTCCCCCCCCCCCTTCCCCCCCCTTTTCCCGAGTCTTGATTTCTTCTGTGACCAAAAGGGGTTAGGACTTTGTAATGATCTTGAATGGTGTGCTAATGATGGCTAGTTTTTCTTGGAATGACCCAGGCTGATGGGGCTTCATGCATGAAACTGGTTGCACTTTCCTCCCGAGGTGAACTTTGCTAGCCTGATGGCCGTGAATTGGCTAGGTTGTTTTGTGGTTGATCCATGAGGTCGGCTTGGTGCGCAGAGACATTTTTCATTTGCTGTCGATGCTCATTTTGTTGCTACTCTAGTCGATGCGACAGTTGTGAGATCTGATTTTATATTGCAAAGTCTAGTTTGAGGTGTCATATTAGAGTAAGTGGCTTGATCGAAAATCCATGTGGAAACCTTTGCTTTGAGCTCGGGTAATGCCATAAGTTCAATTGGATGGTTCCAAGTGGATGTAGCTCAAGTTGAGGATGTCGACTTGTTTAGGCCTGACCTTTGGAGTGGCTTCTTTCCTTGTTGCTAGCTTTTGGTTTGTGCTTGGTTGTCTTCTGCTTCACTTAGGTGCTAAGTATTGATCTAAAAAAGATGCTAGAAAGGCTAAGTTGGCGTTGAGGTAGTTCCAAGCATTGTAGTGGAAATTTCTTGAGGAGTATATGATGTAGCTACCAGGGGTTAGGTTGTGATGATGTGATTCTTTTGAGATTTGCACATGATGAGGTTGGGCCTTCGAAGGATCATACAATTCCTTTTAGTATTTGATGTAAGAGTGTCCGTGAGCAGGTCTAGATCTCAATCCTTTTTGGGAATGGCGACAAGAAGAAGCTCTTTATGTTTGACTCCCACTTTTGTTAAGGATATGATGTTTGTTGATGAGGTTGACATGTCTTACTCATTTTTCTCTTACTTATAGGCATTGAGGATCCCATTGATCACCTTTCATGTTGAACAATCAGGTCAAGACGGACAATATGATCGAAGTAGTTTGAGAGTCTCCCAAGCTGCTAGTCAGAAGAATCAGGTGGTGATACAAATCTTCCTACCTCATTTGTTAGTGTGAGGTTGATACACCTTTGTGTCAAGGGTTTCAATATAAACGGAACTAGGCTTGGTGGTCAGGGCAAAGAGCATGGCCCTTTTGCACTTGCCATGATTCCTATGCTGAAGTCCCCTTGATGATGACGATATCTGCCATACTTTTAGTTCATTATGATGGGGATGGCCCCATTTTTATACTCCATTAGGAGAATACTTTTGATGAATGGTGCCCATGTGGGGCTTTTATTTTCTCACATTGTTTTGCTAATTTTGATGATTGCACCTTCGATGAATTGTACCAATATTGGGTTTTTTCCTTCCCTTTTTGTTGTTTGTGGGGTGTTGATGACCGCACTTCTTGCGAGTTGCGCCAATTATTGGGCTTATTCAGCTTTTGTTGTTGTGCGGGTTTTATGTGACCGAAAATGCGTATTGATTGTTGCTTAGTGAAATGTAGTTTGATACATGGTGGAGGAGATTGGGGAAAGAGGCGCAGTGCTGCAGGCTTATAGACCCACTTCCTTAGTTAGAGGAAATGGTTGAATTATGACCTTGACCTCTAGGAGAGGTGAATGGTCAAGGTCATAATTGATCCTGCAGGGGGATCATTTTAGGTCTTGGCTGGCAAGACTGATCATAATTCTAATTAATATAGACCAGATGAGCTCTAGCCAGTTGCTTGGCGTTGGCCATCATCTGATAAAGGGGCTTAGATTTTAGTTGTACGAACAGCTCTTCCCGGAGGATTAGTGCCTAGTCTTTCCCAATCTTGCAAATTTCACTTTGGCAAGCACATATGCGTGGGTCGAGATAAGGTGCAGAGTTTATTGAGATAATTAGAACATTCCAAAATAGTCAAAACTAGTTGTTTAGTTTAGACGTAGTACCTTTTTAGGTGTGCCTGGTTCCAATAGTAAACTTGATAGATCTTCCATACAATTTTCTAAAATATTTGCCATTAGGTATAAATAGTTGTCTGACCAAGTTTGACTTGGAGGTAAGTGTTACCTATTGTCCTCACCTTTTACTTTGCCTCTGGAAGTTCTGCTGTGATGGATAAAGTTCCCTTGGAAACCTCATGGGTGAAAAAGAGGAACCTCTTAGCAACTCACATCTTTGATGATTGTTTGCATGATTGACGAATATGATGCTGCTGAGCTAATAATTGATCTCCAAGGATTTTAACTACCTCTTTGCCAGCTCAGGCATTTGATTGTAAGAGGGAGATGCCATTTCCATAAAAGATTGCTTGAGAATAGTGTTGTAAGGAGAGTGAGACCTTTTCATCAAGGAAGAAGCTTTAGTTCTGCTTTTGCTTTGAGAGTGAGCTAATCGAGGCATTGGAAGATTCTCCATAAGAGCCTTTAGTTCGAGTCAAAGTCATGACTTCTTTGTTTGCTGAAAACAGTTGTCGAAGATCATGCTGGTTGAACTTCTCGCATCAATAAGTATCAACCAAACTAACTTTTCTTTTAGTTGTGTTGTGATCAACATTGATTTCATCTAGCTTGATCTAATACATGGGTAGGTTATCCTTCGCTAATGACTTGAGTAGTGGACTTCTTAGAGACAAGGCTTTTCTGAAGGCCTTTGCCATTGTTCTTTGATCATTGCTTTATTCCTGCATTAATTCTGATATGAACAAATAAACAAATTTTCTCAAGGATTCCTCATGTGCTTACCTTACATTTACGAGGTAGTTCGCACTTTTCCTTGGTCGGGAGTTGTTGCTATAGTATTTTAGAAATAGTTTGTAGAGTTGGCAAAGTTGCGTATTGACTATCCAAGCAATTGGAAGAACCATATAAGAGTAGGTCATCATAAGTTGATGGTAAAAACTCGGAAATGTAGTCTTTCGCGGTTGCTTGCTAGTACCATGAGTTGCTGACAATGGTAAAGATGGTTCGATGGGGTTTCCCATGCAGGTTGAACTTTAAGGCCACATAATGAGTAGGCAACTCTTTTTGAAGCAAATAGGGTGTGGTTGGTGGTGCACACGCTTGGCTCCATTGCTTTGATACCTCTTAGGCTAAGTTGACTTGTAATTTTAATCAATGGACCTTTGTAGACAATTCTTCGCATTTATGTCCCATTGTTGTTTGACTCCAAGCTTTGACATTTGGAAGATTTTTAGTTTGAGGCCAACTAATGATGAGGTTGTCTCTTATGATGGTGTTCTTTGAGAGTCGTTCATGTTGCATCTAGTCATGAATTGGAACTAACATAGACAGGTAGCACACAAATCCTGAGTTGTTTGTTGTAAAATTTCGACATCGTACTTCATGACAGACTTGGTCTTTTTCTATCCCCCTAGGTGAGGTGAGGATCCTGATTGCCTTTCTACTAGGTTCAGCCCTCTTGGCTAGGCTATGTGGACTTATTCTGCAACCTGTCTTGTCTTGAAATAGTTCCGATGTCACAAGTCAACAGACAAGTTCAATTGTTTAGTTTGCATGCAATCGATTGAATTTGTAATGCTTCCAGGGTAGATAGTATAAAAAGGTTCAGGTTGAGTTCTTTTTATACACCGGAATTGTTAGAGTTGACCATTTAGGTTAAAGGTTTAGCCACATAGATAACCCATGCTCATAGATGGAAGTTGGTTTGGTGCAAAGTTAACCCATACCCAAAGCTTGACTCGACATGTATAGGTGCGACCTTTACTCGGAGGTGTGGAGGTCAGCAAAGCACAAAGGTGATCCATCTCTAAAAGAGTGAGGGGTTAGTCTTGCACCAAAGTAACTTTCATGTACGACCACAAGGGCCGATTCAACAAAGGACTCCATGAATTAAGGGGATTAACGCTAGAAGTGGGTTTTAAGTCGAGGTTTTTTGTTTAGTAGCTCACCTTGACCGTTTGTTTTTAGCTAGACTATTAGTTAGAGTCTTTGTAAAATGAAATAAATGAGCCAAAGGTTGTAAGGAGATATGTTAAAGTAGACTTATCTAAACTTTAGGTGATCACTTGCTTAGGTGACAAGATTTTCTTCTATTTGGCAGATGTGTATGTGAGTTGACATTAAGATTGTGCTTGCGGTTTTTGATGACTTCTTGTTGAGGTTGGGTATGTTAGATGACCTCTTATGTTGTATCTAATTCCCGTATACTTGAGGTGCCTCAAAGTATGTCTCCTCCATACATTGTCAGTAACTGTTATGGCTCTCTAATTCTATACAAGTGGCTTCAACGAAGCATAAATCTGCAAGCCAATTTTGTCTGAAAGAAGGAGTTAGGCATTCCTAGCATACGCATGTTGAGTAGGTAAGAGGTCAGGAAAAATCCCAAGAAAGCCGAACAAGGTGTAACATATCTTGGGCGGTCGATTTGATTGAGGTTTAGCTGTCAATTGTGAGGATATGTGTGTTGGCTAGTAGGTGCAAGTCGGGTTGCTTTGCTGGTACTTGAGAATGAGGTACCTTTGGTTGCCTGAGATGAAGATTGTTTGGATAGTCGAGGTGGGGATCATCTGGTTTTTGGTACCATAGGCTTAGGTACCTCTGGTTGCCCGAGATGAAGATCATCTGGATAGCCGAGGTGGAGATCGTCTAGTTTTTGGTACCATAGGCTTAGCTATCTCTGGTTGCCCGAGATGAAGATCATTTGGATAGTCGTGGCAATATTGAGATTGAGGATTTGTGGGCCTGTGCCCTCTGAAATTGGTTAAATTTTGACCTTTTCAACAACTAACTGAGATTGCTAAACCATAGCATCTGAGGTTTGGGTCATACAACCTAAGATTGGAGATTGCAGGTGGACATGTTTCCTTAGAACTCCATGATATTCAAGAATTGCTTAGCATGGAATGAAGGCTTATGAGTTGTTGTTTCAACCCATATTTGCTTGTTTTTGATTCTAAGGAGCAACTAATCTCAAGCGGTACTAGAAAAACCCAAAACAAAGAGATAATCAAGAGGTTGGCTGCTCACTTTCCTAAAGTTACAAAGTTGATATTTTCTTGAACATTACACAAAACAAAAGTGATTAAAGGAAGATTTATAAAAGGAGAAGAAAAGACGAAAGGAAAACTCCCTTGGAAATTTTGTTGTTGATGCTTTAGCTGTTGTTGTTGCTTATAGTGGGAGA
Source organism: Vitis x doaniana (assembly GCA_030345155.1). Classification (NCBI taxonomy): domain Eukaryota; kingdom Viridiplantae; phylum Streptophyta; class Magnoliopsida; order Vitales; family Vitaceae; genus Vitis; species Vitis x doaniana. The sequence goes on from CP128323.1 coordinate 10,594,427, forward strand.
TGTTGGATGTTGAACAGTGATAGATTTGTCATTCAAATCCCTTCCTTTGGACTGATTAAGCTTCACTCTCAGTCCTCCACCATGGCTTTTTGTTCAGAGTTCCCACGGAGGGTGCTAATGAAGATGCTAAAATTCTTCAAGGAAAATACTGGATATTTTATTCAGCCATTTTGGATACACAGATGCATTTTCTGCATCTCCTTTAAGAGGCCGAGAGAGAGAGCCCTTGAAGAGGAAGAGACCTCCCTTATAAAGCCACATTTCTTTGTGAAGGAGGAGTGGTTTTAACAAGCTTTTTGTAGCATGTCAGCAGACTTTATTAACTTTTGGGCACATGAGGACAAGGGTAGTTGGACTTTCTTGTGATGAGGGCTAAATCTTCATCTTCTTCACTTTGTTTTTTTTCTTCAACTTCTTCTTCTTCCTTAGTTGTAGCTTTGAGAGCTATACTCTTCTTTTTTTTATCTTCACCTTCTTGTTGCTTCTTTTCCAAATTGATCTCATATGTCATCAATGACCCCATGAGCTCCTCCAAAGGTAGCTTGGTTAAGTCTTTGGCTTCTTGAATTGTGGTGACCTTTGTATGCCACTTTGATGGAAGTGACCTCAAGATCTTCATCACCTTTTTGGATTGTTTGTAGGTCTTTCCCAAGACTTCAAGACCATTGACAATGTCGGTGAACTTAGTGATCGTCTCAACAATAGTTTCATTATCTTTCATAAAAAACAATTCATAGCTATGAACAAGTAAATTGATTTTTGACTCTTTAACTTGATTTGTTCCTTCATGAGTTATTTCAAGTAATCTCCAAATTTCTTTAGCCGATTTGTTTTGACATATTCTATTATATTCATTCATATCCATAGAGCATTGCAAAGTATAAACGGCCTTAGTATTTAATTGAAAATTTCTTCTATCACGCTCATTCCATTCTTGCTTAGGTTTTGGAACCATGACTCCATCAACTAGTTTTGAAGGAAAAGTTGGGCCATCTTCAATAACGTCCCATATGTCTAAATCGATTGATTGCAAAAACCAAGTCAATTTAGTTTTCCAATAGGGATAAACAGTTCCTGCAAAAAAAGGAGGTCTACTGGTTGCAAAACTTTCAATGTGAGATAAGCTTGATGGATTAGTCATTTCCTCTTAGACGATTAAGTCTTAAACAAAAGGCCTAACTCTGATACCAATTGAGAAAATAAAGGTTAATCTTAAAAGAGAAAAACATCTAAGAAGGGGGGTGAATTGAGTTTTTAAAAATTCTTTTTAAACACAACAAATTTAAGCACAAAAAAAGCAAATATAAAGAGATAAGGTTAGAGAAATCAAACTCAGATTTTATAGTGGTTCAATACTTCCTTGCCTATGTCCACTCTTCTCAAGCTCCTAACCGAGTGAGGGTTCCACTAACTTGAAACTTCAACCAAGCTTCTAATCACCTTTACACTTGGCTTCTGGTTCCAATGGATTCTTACACAATCTCTTCAAGTTTCAACTCGCTTGAAGGCTTTAACACTCAATTAAGAAGTATGAATCTCTCAACTTAGCTCAACAATAGCTCAAATACAACTCAAGGCTAGGATGATTCACAAAGGTACACTAAAGAGTATGCAAATGGAGATTTAATGCACCAAGAAAAGAATGAGAGCTTTTAAGGCAAGAACAAGTGGGTAGATAAATAAATGCAGATCTTTTACTCATAAATGAAGTGGAGCTCTCTATTTATAGGTTTCTAACCTCAGAAACCAAAAAACCAAAAAGCAACCTCAACCGGTTGAGCTGGGGGTTGACCAGTTCACTAGCTGTTGGAGCATTTAATGCTTGGCAGGTGATCATTACCCTCGATAGAACCTTGACCGGGAAGGAAAGGCCATTGGGAGAGAGAGTGTTTTTTGTTCCTCTTGACTAGAGCTCGACCAGGAAGGGGTAGTCGGTTGACCAGTACCCTGGCCTGTTGAGTCGGTTTGGCCAATGCCTCGACCAGTTCACCATTTTTGGCCTGAAAATCTATCTTTTTCTAATCTTTTCTCTTCTAACACTTAAGTAAGGTCTTTAGGTAAATTAATATGTCAATTTTGAAACGATTTGCCTAAGGTTTATTTGATAAAACTCGGGTTTTGATGGAAGTGTAACTTTAAAGCATAAATCGAGTTTTTCAAAGATGTATAAAATGATATGTAAATCCTAAGTACATCCATGCATTCATCTTACATATGTTTCCTATGATTAAAGGTCTTCCAATTGATCTTGCATCCATTTGGTCATTTGATAAATTTCCAAATTAACACCTAAAATTCTTTATAATTCAAATCAATTAGTAACTTAACTATGGTTTGTTATGATGAAAACATAATTAGGAGAACCCTTGGGCTAACACTCATGATTGATTGTTGGTAGTGCCGAGCAACGAGTTGCTCTCTCTCAATTTTGATGACCTCGTCAGAGGTTAGGATCTTGATCTTTTGATGGAAGGTCGATGTGATGGCAGCCACTGAGTGTATCCAGTGGCGCCTAGGACGGCGTTGTATGGCGAGACTGATGCTTTTACTAAGAACAACGCCTCTGCCTGCATTGTCTTTGTCACTACCTCCAAAGTTAGCTGCCCTGCAGCGTGAATGGCCCTGCCATTGAAGCTGACCAAGACTGTCGAGGATGGTTCCGACTTATGGTTCTCTTGCTCCATTTGTCGGTAAAATTTATAAAATAGTATGTTAGCTGAGCGTTCGGTGTTGACCAATATTCTCTAAACTTGGTAAACACCAATCTGCAGGGTAACCACTAAAGGGTCATTATGGGGTAAGAAAACGTGTCGAAGATCTTGGGGTGTGAAATTTATGGTAGCTCGAAATGTTAGTGCACTGGAGCATTCCCCGTGGGGCTTGTTGCCAATAGGCAAGGGCTCTCTGATTTTGTCGTTGCTCTCTTCAAATGGTTGACGTACTAGCTGGGTGAGCGTCGATGACATGTATGATTGAAGGCGATTTCTCTTCTAGCTCTGGCAATTCTTCTGGGTCTTTGAGGGTGCGATCTTCTAGGGAGCTAGCGAGTGGCTTAGTTGATTTTACGTATTGCTGGAGATCCCCTTGCTGAACTAAGTTTTCAAGGTATCGCTTCAAGGCCTTGCATTGGTTAGTGTGATGCCTATGTGTTCGGTGGTATTGACAATATTTTGTTTTGTCTCGTCCCTCCACCGACTTCTCTGGAGTTGGAGGCCATTTGAAATTGAGGTCATCCTTTAGTTTGAGTAGCAATTCCTGAGGTGAGATGGTGAACTCGACATGCAGGGCTGCCGTGGCTGCATAATTGCTGGTCGTTCTTTTGTGGCCTTCGTTTTGTTTCTTGACTCCGACCTTCCATTCTTGGGCTTGATCCACTTGAGAAATTTTCCTTTTTAGGTCGGGCAGGTCGAGCTCTTCCTCCATGTTGGCGTAGTGGTTGGCTTTATCAAGGAGCTCCTCCATCATGGTTAGGCTACTTTTCGCTAGGGACCTTAGCAATGGGCAACTGGGCAAAAGAGACTTTCTAAATGCGACGATCGCGGTCTTCTGATCGCCTCCATCCACATGCACCATCTCATTGAAGAATCAGTGTACGAATTTCTGGAGAGGCTCTCCTGTCGCCTGCCTTAGGTTGAATAAATGGTCGACGCTTCTCCAAGGCCGCGTGTTGCATGCATATTGCTGCATGAATAGTTCGCACAGCTGAGTGAAATTGGAGATGGAATGTGGTGGCAGTTGGTGGTACCAGGTCAAAGAGGGCCCCTGAAGGCTGGCTAGGAACACTCCGCACAAAAGACCTTCTTTGTCATCCACTAGGGCCATTAGCTGCTGAAAATGATAGATGTGTTCGGTGGGGTCTCCCATCCCATTGTAGAGATTAAACTTTGGAGGAGTATAATGAGGCGGGACCTGTTCCTGCAGTAATTGAGACGAGAGGGGAGTGGTAAGCGTGGTTTTCCAATTGCGGGTTACACTTGGTGGAGAGTTGGCTTGTTGTTTAATTTGTTCTATCTCCGCAACCAGCTTCTCATATCTCTTTTCTAGGTCTCCGGGTCCACGTTCTGTGTGCTGGCCCGGCCTTTCGCTAGGTGTTCGACTAGTTGAATTCTCGTGCATGCGACTAGTTACACTCTCCTGCGGGAAGGATGCACGCCATTCCGAATGGTGCAAGCCAGCAGGTTATATTGGAGTTACTGCATGACATCCTCCTGGCGAGCGATGATATCCTCCATCTGGTATTGATGTTCACACTGCTGATGCTCCATCTGGTGTCGTAACTGTGGGAGTTGATTTTGCACGGCCGAATGCTCGTTGAGATCGTCCCCCAGCGGAGTAGTTTCTTGGGTGTTCTGAGCATCTGCTTCCATGGCTTTCTTGTTCATGCTAAGAAACTAATCTTGGCAACCGGATTCCCACAGATGGCGCCAATGAAGATGTCCAAAACCCTCTTTTCTCATTTACGCTGTTAGGTTTTTATATTGGAGCTGAACATTACACGTGGTTGGTGTTTCAGGCCATTTCAGCCTTTTGCAGCCAACTTTTGACTACCAAGTGCAAGCCAAAATGCAGCATTGATGGTATGTCTTGATTTCTGTGCAGCTGTCAGGTCGGGTCTGGGGTCAGGTCTCCTTTACAGGTTATGCTAGGCTGGAACATGTATGCTGTTTGAGGTTGGCTGAATTATGGTAGCTCCAAATCCTTTGAGAATTTCTCTCCTAGTCATTTGGATTTTCAAGGTTCAAAGAAGCTCATAGTGATGAAATGTTCCCTTTTACTTGTATCCCCTCCGAGGAGATCTTTTTAATATTAAGGCTCAAGGTCTTGTTTCTTTCTTCATTGCGATTTATATTTCAGCAGCCTCTTATTTTCATTTAAAAATTTTTTGTTTCATGGTGGAGATGATTTATTTGGCACTGCAGGGAACCAGGGCTTTGGAAGACGGTTTACAAGAATTTGTTGGGGTGGGGGGAGGAAAAGGCATGATCATGTGGGCTTTATTTATTTTTTTTAATATGTAAATTTTTGTCCCCATTTGGACTTGAACCTAGAACCTCCCACAATCTGTCTTACCCCTTAACCACTTGAGCTAGGCCTCAAGGGCACCATGATCATGTGGGCTTGTGACTTTGTTTTCTGCTATTTAGGGTGTTTGGATTGAAAGAAATTGTAGAATCTGAAGGGATATAGCTGGAGGGTGAGGAGATTTGAAACAGAATTTGTACCTTTATATTGCTAAGGATACAGTTACCACTGACTCTTGCATAGCGTTTCAATTATATTTTTCTTCTTCTTCTTCTTTTGTTTGTTCTGGCAGAACTATTGTTGTGATCGTGTTTATGAGGTGGATTCCTCACTTTGAATTAATTTTGATGGCTGCTGACTGTCTTGGTCAGGTTGGGCATAGGAGGCACTAGGTTTATAACAGAGGCTTCTATTGCCCGTCCTCATTCCTCTTGGGATGTGTTTTTCAATAGACACAGAATTAGAGTGCTTTTAGAAGGTTTGATAGAACCTATAGAAAAGGCTTCACTTATTGTTTAGTGGAAAAATATTCCTCGGTTCTTATTTCCTGGGCGAGACAGGGTTCTTTAAATTCTGGGTGCATGGGAATCTCATGGACAGATTTATTGATTTAAGAATGAGATTGATGGCAGAAGTTATTGGATTGCTAGCAAGGCTAATCAGGAAGTTGATTCCTTCAGCAATCAAGGTTTTGGTACTTCGAAAATCTTCCAAGGATCTTTGTCTCCTTTGTTATGATGTGGAACCCAGACTCAGGGAGTGGGAAGCCCTCATTTGTTCTGGAAGTTTCATTTTCTTGTTTTGTTTTGTGCCTTTTTATTTTTATTTTTTTTGCTCTCACCTGAAAGGACCCTTCATCCTTCTAGGATCGTTGTAATTCCCTTTTATAATGTTAATGGATTGTTTCTGGTTTCTAATTTAAAAGTGTGAGAGCTGGAGATGGGGTGAAACCACTAGAACATAATAGACTAGACCAGAGGAGGAAATCACTTGAATATGGATGCTTGAGGTAGGGGTGCTTGTTGAACAAGTGATTTGTGAATGTTCAAGCTTAAATTGAATGCAGACTGGAATTTTGCTTGGGCTTTGCTTGAGTTTAGCTATCCTTATTTTCCTTTTCCAATTTTTGTTCTGTAAATTTGGCTCAGAATGACCTTCAGTTCATGAGCCTAACTAAGCTTATTCATTCACATATCGCAGCATTCTTTTGTATTAAATTCTCACTCCTAATTCCTGCATTGCTAATGCAAGTTGGCACCTGCATTGATGCCTCATTTTTGTTCCTTGTGATCTGTACTTCTGAACTGCTTGTTGTAGAGTCAGTTTTGTATGGGTTATATTACAGTAGCCTTACAATGCCTACATCAAATGTTCAGGAGACTAATCAAATCAATGTGTTGTAATTTTTCAAGCTTTATTTGTCGAGCAATTGGGCTTGGAAAATCTTGAGTTGCTCATTTCATTGGTTAGTGAGCTTTACTGAGCTTCTTAACGTGTCAAGCTGGAGTTCTGCATTTTTGCATCCCTGTGGTGTTACTAGGTAAGGGAGGGTATGGGAATGTTGCTTTAGTTTAATAATATTTGAGGTTTATGATATGCGAGTTTTAAATCCAATGATAAACAATATCCTTCATATAAAAATAGGAGTGGAGCTGATTATGGATGAGAGATCATGATGAAACTGGTTTCTAAAATATTCAATATATATTGCTTCATTATGGGTAGCAGCTTCTAATACTTTCAGAGATAGAGAGTGCCACATTTTGGGAAGGATAATATGGGAGGATATATGGAAGCTACATTGGAACTTAAAAGAAAAAAGGCCTTAATTATGAAGACTTGACTATTGCTTTGTTCTAAAGAAGTAACTCACTGACAATATCATTGATGAAGGATTTTTATACTGATGGAGTGTTAGTTGTCATTTTAACTTCATATTTTTTTATTCCACAAATGACGTCTAGAATAGCTTAAAGACTTTCAAATTAGTAGTGGTTCTAAGTTCATAAAAAGAGTCTTACCTCATATTTCATAGAAGAATTTGTTTAGCATGGCATTCAGCTCTGTTAGTAGAGCAAGTACCCTAACTCTCCATTTGATAGTCAAGGCAGAAGAGAGAAAATTATTGAAACTTGGCACCTCATAGATTGTTGGGTTTGGCATGCAGTTGTTAGATTTCATGGTTTCTTTCCTTTCCTAAAGATTCTCTGCAGTTAAAGAGGACTAATGCCTCTGTACAGGCTTAGAAGCAAACTCACCACAGCTCATCTGGATTTTTGTGATAATCAAATAAATAGATTGGAACTTTACCCATCAAAAAAAAAAAAAGAAAAAAAAAAACAGATTGGAACTTCTGTATCCTTCAGTCAATAATTTACATCGACATATATTAAATTGATGATGCATCCTAATTCTGTTGCAGCATTTTAGTTTAGAAATTTCCCTGTTTAGTCTTTTTAATTTTTAATTTCTAATATTTTTTAATTTGTATGGTTGTTAGATAACAGAATAATGGATGAAGATCTCCATTGTATTTCAGAAACCCCTCAGTTTGAGAGACCAGATTCAGCTGAGAAAGCCATTGAGTTGCTTGTACAAGACCAGGACTACACTGGGAAGATAAAGGAGTTGCAGGCTTATCTTGACAAAGTAAATTTGGCTAAGTTCTCTAGTCTTTACCTCCCTTTCTTTACTGTTTTTCTCATATTTAAGTTGGTCAAATGAGGTGCCTGGTTGTGCCATTCATCTTGGGCAACTTACAAATAGAATTTAGTTCTTTTTTTTGGTCAACACAAACCCTCGTAGTGCTGTAAGTATAGGTGCCAGAACATAATTGGTGAGCAAGCCAGCAACTTCCATTGGATCTGCCTGGTGAATAAGACCAGGTTGCTAATCTGTACATCATCTAGCATACATGGTGAACAATGGGTTTCATTTTCCCCCTATTTTAACCCTCTATACTGAGGACCATTTACATCTGAAGGCTTGTTAGTTTCAGAAATTTTTGTACTGCACACATGGAAATAAAAGCATAATTGGATTTCCATTAAAGCACAATCCAGATGTGGATAAAATGGAGTCATCACCTGCATTGTCAACATAACTAATGGCCTTCAGAAGTATGTGGTTTCCCTGCAATACCCGTTCTGCAGATTGAATGGACTTCATTTTAATGTGATTTCTGGATGCTGAGATATCCACCATGGAGATTAAATTCACTTCTGTCATTAAAAATAAAATGGGCAGAGTGGTCTTGTGCTTTGTGTGACCTAGATCATTGCTATAGTTAGTTATTTTGCATGTATGGATACCATTAGAATAGCTTTTAGATTAATCATAACATACATCAAGCTAACGCCCCTCTTAAATGTAATCTGAACCTTGCTTTGGAAAGGCAAATAATAAATCACAAAGAAACAAATGGTAGAATGAAACAAGCATAAGGGCTTGAATCATGTCAGACTGCTAGTTAACCTAAAAGTTAAGCTGCTAGGGAAGGAGGCAAAACTGCATGCCACAGGCTATGAGATTAACTATTTGATATCCAAGTTTTTCATTTAGATGAGCCAGACCTTATTGTTTCATCACTTGTCACAGGTAAACGAAATTGTGAAACCAGGTTGTTCACCAGAAGTTCTGAAGGTGGCTTTGAACTCCATATCCTCCCTGGTAAACTTCCTTTCTCACATCTCCTCCTCTCCAAAACCCCATGCCTCACTCTGAAGTCTTAAGCAAATCTTCCTTCAGTTGGCAGAGTTAATACAATGAACATCTCTCTTATGTTCCCCTTCGACAATAAGGAAGCTCTATTGATGTATTTCTTCTTATTGACGATTCCCTCTACAACTTCGAATCCAATCTCTTTAGAATAATGTGTAGCCTTTAATTGTAATATCCTTCTCCTGCCCCTCATACTTCTTTAGCATCTCTAGTTCACCGACAATGGCTTGGGCATGATCCATGAAACATGTGTTTAAATCACTATTAGGAATCATATTTACTAAACTTTAACCTATATTATTTGTCTGTTTGGATCTTAATTTTAAGTAAAAGCAGAGAAAAGGGAATATCATTTCTTGAGGATGTCTTTGCTATGCAAGAATAGGAATAGAAACAGTGGTTAATTGAGAATAGTAGGTGAATTACAATCCCTAATAAAAGAAAGGAATAAAAAATGACAAAAAAAAAAAAAGCTTTTGGTTTATATAAGGATGAACTTTTGATTTCTATTCTTGTTGCTAATAACTAAAGGTGCAACTTGGTTGGGATGACTCGATTCGACTCGAATCCAATGGGACAATCATTTTTAATAAATGGAATCAAGCTTGAATTATATTTTTTCCATTTGAATTCAATTTGGAACAAATTCAAACAATCCAAGTGTAACTAAAAATTAATTTAATTTTTTTTATAATATTTATAATTTATCCTACCTAGTATGATATATATATTAAAAGTTGAATGTACTCTTTTATTTTGTTAGAAAAGTATATAAATAATTTTTATTTTTAATATTATATTGAATTGTAGTGTTCTTTATTTTAGACTTTAGTATAAATATAAGAGATAATTCATTCATCTTTCATGGGTTATTGGTTAAATATATCTAGTTCTTATTGGTTTGAAATTTTATCAAATTACTTCATTATCTTTTTCATTTATTATTTTCATTTACCTTCTTTTTTATCCAAAATAATAGAAATATTTGATGAAACTTCAAATTAATATAAATTAATTGTATTTAGTCAAAACTCATTAATCCCTAATATGAAAAAAAGTCTTTATTAAATCTAACTCAATCTTATCTAATCCAATTTTAATTCATACAATTTGACCAATCCGAGTTTAACCCGATGTTGGAAATGAGATTAAATTAGGTTGGATTCAGGCAGAATGCTTCTAAAGTTTATGTATAGTGTGGGTATCCTTGAAATTGCAGCTCTATAAACAAAGAATTTAAATGCAATGATGAAGGATAGAAGGAATTGCCTTCCATTGAGGGATTCAAAAACACAGAGATGAATAAGAAAAGAAGTATGGTAATCTTTTGTGGCATTGAGGATATTTTGAGAGGAGTGGGGGAAGAGACAATTCATGGACAAAGATTCATATTAATATTGAGAAGTAGTGGAAAATCATTTATTTAAAAGATTAAACATCGAAGAAGAAAGGGGAAAGGAAAAGGAGGTTGGAATCATGGCAAAAAGTTAGGTGGAGGCACATGGAAATTGGAATTACTTTTTCTTGTGTCCGTGGCCAATGGGTTCGATTGGTCGAAGGTTATAGGAGTGTGCGTGAGAATCTTGATATATCCAAGAAAAAATGCTTCTTTTATAATATCAAAGTTGACTACCCTCTTATTCATCCGTCTATCTTCATCTATATTTAAGTTTATACGTTTATGCCCAAGCTTTTTCTTATCCACTTTTGTACCCCATTTTTGATTTGATTGGCTTCTTGAGTCAACAAGGCTAAGGCTACTATTGTTAATTGTTAAAACTAAAAATTTAATATGAATTAAAATGATTTAATAATAATTTTATTAAATTTACTTTCTTATGACTTTATTCATATTCTTGAAATGATTAAATATGACATTTAATTTTATCAACGTAGAGCAATGTACGAGCGAAACAAGGGAGATAGACATCACGATGGAAAGAATTGACTAGAAATTGAGAAATTTGGCTAATAAAAGTGCAAATCTATTTTGAATTAAACTTTTTTACCTTTAAATAGACTTAATGTAATTAATTATTTAAGTTAGATCATTAAATCATATTAACATATCAAGTTATTCAAGGAATGTGCCAACTCTCATAGGTTAAACACAAGTTTCATGCATCCATGCTTGGAACCTATTAATATTTCATGTAGCAAGAGTTTTTGAATACCATGATATTGTCTTCTAGTTAAGAATAAGGTTGTTGATGTTGGCTCCATGGTGTATTTTGTGCCTAATATATATTATGTGAATTCCATCCTGATATTACAAAATGTCGCATGTTTTAGTTCTGGTTCATAGTAATACATGTTTAAGACTAATCTTTGTTAACATAGTCATGCATGGAGAGATCTACAGTCTCCTAAAATAGATCCTATGTTGTATTATTGCATGATTTGGACATAGACCCCCATCTTCAAAATATTCCCAAGCTATATGAATGCTCGCCTATGCTATATGCCGAGGGGGTCAATTGTAGGTGACATTATGTGTATCTAAAAGAGTTAATTGTTTCAATCTTGTTACAAGGAGGATATTTCCTTAAAAATACTTGTGGCTAGATGATCTCCAACATCCACCTTGAAGGTGTTAGCCTTGACATAAAACTTTAATATAAATACGTTTATCAAAGTTGGCAGCAAGTCTTAGAGGGTCTTAAATAAATTTAATGCATCTTGATGATAGAATTGGTCTTCCCATCATTAAGTACTTTTGATTAATTTTAGGGTCTTGGTTTGGTGGCTAACAATAAAGCTTCGTTGAGGTGGGATTAACATGCATCGAACCCATCTTGGCTAGAATGAGAAGGAGGAAGGGCCATGTTAGGATAAAGAGCCGTTAAAAGCATAACATGGTGTTACATTTTGGACTTATTATTTATTTAATAAGATTCTAATTTCTTTTTCTATTTATCTTGTTCCATGCATTATATCTTGTTGAAGTTTTAGGAAGTAGTTAGGATGTTTTATTTTTTTGTTAAATAAAATCTGGAGTTAGTAATTCAAAGTGTAGTTAGACAACTTCCTATTTTTATGCAATAGTTAGATTTCCTATTCTATAGTTGAATTGGTTACAAAACTTGTGACTAGTTTCTACTATATATCTATATACTCGTACTTTATGAAATTCAAGAAGAACAATTACTTTTCTTCTAAAAAATTACATGGTATTAGAGTCTTGTGCTCTTGATCCATTTTTTTTCTCATGTCAAAAATGACGATAATTGACATAATAAGAAACTCTACTACTTCTTTAGATTCATCTAAGAACGTCTAATCTACTACTTCAACATTGAATGACGACTCTTTCTCCTAGAATTCCAACCTACAACTCATGGTTCACAAGCTCAATGAGAAAAACTATCTTGAATGGGCACAATTCTTGAAATTGGTGATTGAACGAAGAGGAAAATTAGGGCATCTGATAGGTGAAGTGACAAAACCAACGACAAATGATCCATCCTTGAAAAAATGGCAATCTAAAAATTCCCTTGTCATTGTGTGGTTTATCAAATCTATGGAGTTGGTGATTGGAAAGTCTTATATTTTTTTACCAACAACCAAAGACGTTTGGGATGCTACACGAGTCCGATTTAGAGAATTTGTCTCAAATTTTTTATTTGAAAACATAACGTTGGCAATCCAAGTAGGGTGAATGTGACATTACCACCTATTACAATGAGATAGTGAGTTTATGGTAAGAACTGGACCAATACTATTATGATGACATTTAGGAAAATTCTAGTGATTGTGCTTTCCATAAGAAGAAGGAAAAGAATGATTGGGTCTACTTGTTCCTCATTAGTCTTGATCAAAATTTGAATGAAGTTAGGGGATGGATTTTGGGCCAAAAACCACTATCCTCCATTTGCAAAGTTAGGCGTGAAAGGTCCTAGGTGGAATTATGTTAGGAAATCTAGAGCTTAGTTTGAGCCATGAACTTAAGATCTTGACCTTTGTATTTAAAGGGTTTGACTTTGAGGGCGATAAGCGGAAGAAACAATGCTATGACCATTGTAAAAAACCATGGCATACAAAGGAGACTTGTTGGAAGCTTCACGATAATCGATTGAATTGGAAGAGGAAATCTAGTAGAGATGGACATGCTTTTCAAGCCATAATTGAGGAGTCTCAAGAACACCAAATCAATTTGGAAATATTCTCATTCATGAAGGAGCAATTAGAACACTTATACAAATGTTTTCAATCTCTAAAATTGTTTATAACTCATCTTGTTCTTTGGCTCAAAAGGTAATTATTGCACTACTATCTTTCTTAGTGTCATCCCGAATTTAGTAAATCCTTGGATCATTGATTTTAGAGTGATTGATCACATGACAGGTTGCTTGAAACTATTTTCCTCTTATTATTCTTGTGCAGCAGCAAGTACTGAAAGAGTCAAAATTACATATGGTTCTCTCTCTGCCATAGCTGAAATCAGATATATCCAACTCTCTCATTCCTTAATACTTTACAATGTGCTTCTTTGTTTCTAATCTATCTTGCAATTTACTGCCCATCAATAAAATAACTCTTGATTATAAGTGTCGTAATAATTTTTATCCTTCATATTGTGAGTTTTAGGAATTAAGTTTTAGGAAGGATGATTGACAATGCTAAAGAGTGTGCTAGACTCTACTTTTTTTTGAAGATGAAACCAACTTAAGTAGACAAGACCAACGTACTTGTTTCAATTTATTTCTATTTCTCATGATAAGGAAATAATGGTATGACATTATAAGATAGGCCATCCAATGTTTCAGTATTTAAAACACTTGTTTCCAATGTTTTTCCATAATAAAAGTTCATTTTTTTTCAATGCCGGAATTTTCAATTAGCTAAACATCATCATGCATGTTTTTCTCCACAACCTTACAAGGCCTCTAAATCATTCACTATGATTCATAGTGATGTTTGAGGACCTTGTCAGGTTTCTACAAATTCTAAAAAAATAAATAGTTTGTTACATTTATTGATGATCATACTTGGTTAACTTAGTTTTATTTTAAGAAAGAAAAATTTGAGGTGGAAACAATTTTCAAATTTTTTTACATCGTGGTGCAAACACAATTTCACGAAAAAATTTAGATTTTAGGAATGATAATTCCAAAGAGTATTTTAACAAAATTTTAGAAATTTTTTTCTTAGAAACAAGAATTGTTTATTAAAACTTTTGCAATGATACTCCTCAAAAAAATGGGTTAGTTGAAAGAAAAGACAAACACCTATTAGAAGTAGCTTAGGTGTTACTTTTTACAACTACGATATTTCAAGATCTTTGGTGTGAAGCCATCCTTACTACAACATACCTTACAAATTAGATGCAAATAAGATTTTAAACTTTGAAACTCCTTTAAATATTCTTCATAAGTTTTATCTTATGAATAGGCTTTCATCACTTTTGCCTTTAAAAATATTTAGGTGTATCGCTTTTGTTCACATTCATGATCATAATTGAGGAAAACTTAAACCACAAGCTAGAAAATGTGTGTTTGTTGGTTATGGTTCCAATTAAAAAGGATATAAATGTTTTGACTTAGTTTCTAAAAAAAGTGTTTGTCACCATGGATGTAATATTTTTTGAATTAACACCTATTTTTCCTACTAATCTTTAGGGAAGAGAAAAAAAAAATGAAGATTTAGATCAATTAGAATATTTTCAACGTAAGGAATCATCGATTGTTTATTCCTCCACACCCTTAATTTAATTTGAGAGTCCAAACATTTTTGTACCAGATTTGAATGAATCGAGTTCTTTAAATAATGAAGATGCAGATCCATCTTTAGTGTTGTCTCATAAAAATCACGACTCTAACATAATGAATGGAAATAAACAGGTACCAAGAACACAGGGTTAGTACCCCTTGACCTCGTCTACTCATAAAGGAATACAACTCAAAGGAAAGAGTGACTAATCTTTTACACTGCCATGAGTCCACGGATCCTCTAAGTAACACTTTCCTTAAGCTTGCACAACCAATTCAATCTACTTTAGGTCTTAATCCCATGTCCATGTGTCCTAGGTCCGAGTCTAGTGAGTCCACCAATTATAATATTCCCATTGTTATTTACAAAGGTGTAAGGTCATGTACCAAACACCCGTTGTCCAACTACATGTCATACAAAAATCTCTTACCCATTTTTTGTGTTTTTACCTCACAAGTGTCTTGTATGGAGATTCGAAAATATAAGATGTTTTAAAGATTCTTGAGAGGAAGGAAATTGTTTTTGAGGAGATGAAGGCTATTAAGAAAAACAAGATAAGGGAGATGATGGATTTGGTTAAGGGGAAGACAGTTGTAGGGTGCAAATGGATGTTTACAATTAAATATAGGTCAAATGGATCACTTGAAAGGTATAAAGTTGGGTTAGTCACAAAAGGATTTACTTAGACCTATGACATTGACTACCTAGAGATTTTTCCACCTATAGTAAAACTAAATATTGTGAGAGTTCACTTGTCACTTGTAGAAAATTTTGATTGACCTCCACAACAATTAGATGTGAAAAATGCTTTCTTTAATGGAGACTTGGAGGAAAAGGTATATATAGATTCACCCTAGGGCTTTGATGGAAGGTTTGGTTCGAAGGTGTGTAAATTGAAGAAATCTTTACATGAGTTGAAACAGTCACAAGGACTTGGTTCAAGAAGTTCACTTTTGTTCAAAGTCAAGGGTACGCTTAGGAACACACTGATAAGACACTCACAAGATGGGAAGATAGTTGTGTTAATTGTGTATATAGATGACATAATTGTCACTAGGGATGACTTGTCTGAGATGAATCAGTTGAAAAAGTCTTTCTCATTAGAGTTCAAGATCAAGGATATGAAGTTTTTAAGATACTTTCTCATAATGGAGGTTGCTCAGTCAAAGAAATAAATGGTTGCTCATTCAAAGAAATAAATGGTTATCTCACAACGAAAGTATGTTCTTAATTTCCTTAAAGAAACTGGAATGAGTGGTTATAGGCTAGTAGGCATCCCCATCTACCCTAACCAAAAACTTGGAGATGACAAAGAAGGCGATTGATGGATACATCTCAAGATCAAAGGCTAGTAGGGAAACTGATTTATTTATCATATACACGGCCAGATCTTGCATTTATCGTGAGCATGGTAAGTCAATTAATGTACTTGCCCTATGAGAAATACATTGAGGCAATATATCAAATCCCGAGGTATTGAAAAAGTACACTAGACAAAGGTCTACTTTTCCAGAAGACTACACAATAAAGCAGAATATTGAGTTATGGCTCATGGAGTTTGTGAGGTGTTATGGTTAAAAAGGGTATTAGAAGAGTTGAAGATGCCAATTAACTTGCTAATGAAGTTATACTATGACATCAAGGTTGCCATTAGCATTGCACATAACCCAATGCAACATGAACGCACAAAGCATGATGAGATTGGTAAACACTTCATAAAAGAAAAGATTGGCAATGAGCTATTTGTATGTCGTTTGTTCCAACAACGTAACAAATAGTTGATATTCTCACTAAAGGATTGTTCAGCCCTAACTTCAAACTTCTTATTAGTAAGTTGGGCATGATTGATATCTATACACCAATTTGAGGAAGAATGTCAAAGTTTTGGGAAGTAGTTAGGATGTTTTATTTTTCCATTAAATAAAATATGAAGTTAGTAATTTAGATTGTAATTAGGTAGTTTACTATTTTTATGTAGTATTAAATTTCCTATTTTGTAGCTAAATTAGTTACAAAGCTTGTGACTAGTTTTGGCTATATATTTATGTACTCGTACTTCATGAAATTCAAGAAGAACAATTACTTTTCTTCTAAAAAATTACATATCTCATAAGCATTCTAGTTTGACATCTTTTGCATTGTACATAACTTGGGTGCATTAGGAGTTGCATTAAAAATCCAAGTTATGGGTTCCCTACAAATAGATGATTTGTTCATAAATGGTTTTAAACTTAGGCAATCAATTTAAGGTTGTGATGTACTACTTTCTAATTTGAGGGATGATTGGTCTTGGTCATTAGAATGTGTTTCCTATGGTGAGTACACTAATGTATATAGTTACACATTGGAAAGGACTTACGGTGAGTTATAATGTAAGAAATCATATCATCATGACTTCAGCAAGTTATTATACTGTATTGTCTATCAACCTTAAGAGATATGTGTAAAGAACTTATGGTGAGTCATGATGTTAGGCTATCAGGTGGTCATGAATTCACCAATCTTGTCGTTAACCTTGAGAGAATACTGAGTTTATGCCAAAGTTTGCAATGACTTTGACCTATAAGTGAGATCATAAGGTGATCATATATTCTCCATGGATTGGTTCATTAATGGAAGCTGGTAGCAATAGGTATTCTCAACAAGACACCATTATATGTCATGAACTTTGAGACATTGTGTCCCCTTAGGTGATCTTAAGGAAGTGTGTTCAGGAAAATTATGATCATAGTAGTTTTTTAAGTGGAACGTGACATAAATTTTTTGTGAGATGTGTCAGTTGATTATACAATAAGAGAATTTGTAACTCAAGGGTGATAGAGATAATTTTGAGAGGTTGATGCCAATTCATAGGGAGACTGCATTCAGTGGTTAGTAGGTCACAGACTCAAGTACTTATGTCTCATTGTAATATACGTAAGGTATTGGAGTGTAGTTGACTTTCTATATTAATATGTTAAATCAACTTCTATTTTTCTATGGATCCTAATGGTCCTTACTCAAGCTCATATACCTTGATGATACAATTTATGAGCGTTGAATTGGTTCTTAGTTCACTTGTGTATATAAGGGGCATTTTAGTAAATATACAAGATTGCATAAGAGTTGGTGAATGACTCTCTAGACTGAGTTAATTAATTAGAGCCTAATTGAGCTAATTAATTAAGTGAGACATTTTTAGGGTTAGATTAAGTGACCTAAGACTAATGTGGGTTAAAACCCATAAATGTCCCATTTAGGGGTTAAGACTTTAGACTTTTACTTCTTATCCTCTTAAAGAGAGAACTCTAACCTCCATCCTCTTGAGATCTCTACCATCTTTGTGTCTTGGATTCAAGGTGGAGCTATCAAGTAGAAGACTTTGTATTTACGAGATCTTCTGAGGTTTTTGTTGGACTTTTCACTAATAGGATTGATTTAGGAACATCCAAATCAAAGGTAAGCACACCAAATCCATAAATCTAGATCTTAAATTTGTTTTAATTGTTGTATTTGATTTCATTACTAAGATCTAGAAAAGCCTAGGAAGATTGTGTTGGGAATCCCGAATTACTTTATTTCCTAAGCCTAGATCTCATTAGGTGCATGCAATCTTCTAAGGGCTGCTAGATCCTAGCAAGTGGAATCAAATAAAATAATTAAAACAACTTTAAGATCTAGATTTATTGGTTTGGTGTGCTTACTTTTGATTTGGATGATCCAATATCAATTCCTTTTGATGAAGACATGTGTCAAATTTGTAATGGCTATCATAGATTAGGCAAACCCATCGATCGTCAACCTGATGACTTGTCCTTGAATCTTTGTACTCAAATGGTGGAAGTCTGAAAGGATGGAGGCTATGACACTCTCTCTCTCTCTCTCTCTCTCTCTTTATAGTGTATGAAATAGAATAATGAATGCAAGATTCTAAAGCCTTAATCCCTAGAAAGATATTTATAAACTTCCCATAAACTTAAGTGCTTGAGTTCATCTTGGGCTTGGGTCACTTAATCTAGCCCAAAGGGATCCTAATTGATTAGTTAAAATAATAGGACTCAAATTAATCAATTAACCTAGTTTAGAGAGACTGTTCACTAACTCTTGTGCAAGCTTGCGTATTTAATTACCAAACACCTTTATACACATAACTGAACCAAAAATCAATCTAACCCTCATAAACTATGCCACCAAGGAATATGAGCTTGAATGGGGACCATTAGGACCTATAGGATAATATTGGCTCCCTCATAATTTAATTCTAAAGTTGGCTCAATATCCCATTACAAAGAGTCAACTGCACTCTAGTACCCTATGTAATAAATAACGAGATACAAAGTGCTCAAATTTGTGACCTATTATCTACTATATACAATCTCCCCATGAACCATCCATAATCTAATGAGGTCAATGTTATTAGTCTCTCAAAATTATCTTTACCATCTTGTCCTCCTATTATGTGATTAATTGATATGTCTTAGCTCACAAAGAACTTATGTCAAGTTCCACTTAAGAAACTACTATGGTCATAATTTTCCTTAACACACTTCCTTAGGATCACCTAAAAGGATATATTGTCTCAAAGTCCATAAGATATCATGGTGCCTCTAATGAGAATACTTATTACGATCGACTTCCATCAACTTCCATCGATAATGGCCCAATCCATAAGGAATATATGATCATCTTAAGATCTTATTTGTATGTTAAAGCCACTACAACCTTTGACATAAACTCAATATTCTCTCCAGGTTGAGAGACAATACAATATAGTAGCTTGATGAATTTATGACTACTCGATAGCCTTACATCATGGCTCACCATAAGTCATTTCCAATGTGTAACCGTACACATTGATGCAATCGCCATGGGAACCTCATCCCAATAGTTAAGATTGCCCATCCCTCAAATTAGAAGGTAGTGCACTATGGCCTTAAATGAATTGACTAAGTCTATAAAGTGTCTATGAACTAATCATTTACTTGTAAGGAACCCATTACTTGGATCTTTCGTGTAACTCTTAAGGCACCTAAGTCATATACAATGTAAGAGATGTCGAATGAGAATGCTTATAAGATATAATGAATGGAAAAATGATGGATAAAAGTGAAATTGGAATATTATTAAATAAATAATAAATTCCAAATTGTTATATTATGTCATGCTTTTAAGAGATATATTCTAATAGATTGCATGCACTTAATGAGATCCAAGTCAAGGGAATGGAGTAATAGCATGGCGTACTCCTCTTGTAACCGGGGTTTGAAACCAAACTACTCCTCAGGAGGATAGGTGGGGTGATTCAAGTGAGATCCAATGTAGATCTAACTTTCTATTCACTCGTGGGATCCAGGCGCTCCGAGGAGGACCACCACGAGTCCTTTCTTCTTGAGAATCCATACATCTCGTATCAGTGTATGGACAACTATCTCTCGAGCATAGGTTTGGGTTCGACCTCAATAGGAAAATAAAATGGAGCACCTAACAACGCAATTGGGTGCTATCATGTAACTTTGTATCAGCTAAGTTCATGAGTTGGAGATAAGCGGACTCGAACCGTTGACATCCACCATAGGGTAAACCACCGCCTCTTAGGCCCCCCGACTGATTCTACCATAGAGGCCAATGATAGATAATAACTCCCCCTTGAACACAACTTACAACTTTCATCGTAGTGATGTATCTTTGTGATACATGTTGTCTTAAAAACCTTTCATATCATTATTAATGCACTAGCATGGGAATTATTATATTAAGCATAAAAAAAATTTCATTTCTTGTCAAATGAAAGAAGAAAATTTGTCCACTATTCTCTCCTTAATTCATTGTCACTCTCTCCAATCCTATAACAACTCACTCTTTCCCATATAGATGTAGTTTGTTTTGGGCCCAATGGGCCTCACAACTTTAAAACACATTTACATAGTTTAGAGAATCCCATATATAGTGGCAGAAACTTCTTTCTTTGTTCGATGTGTGATATTACAATCATACCTTCTCATGTAAACACAACATCCTCATTGTGTCCTATAGGATTGCAAGGTTAAATAGATAAATACCTCTTATAGAGCCAAATACAGAAAGTCCTATATTAGGGTTTGAGATTGGCTTTGATAGTATTTGTAATGACATATTTTCTTATATGTAGATATTATCATCTCTAGGTCTAATGAGCCATCATGACTTTAAAACCCGTTTATACAATTAGGAGGAAGAGTCTATGTATATATAGTATTAGAAACTTTTTCCCCTATTTTATGTGGGATGACACGATCACCCCCATGTAAACATGATATTCTTATCATGTCCCACAAAATTGTGGAGCTAAATAGAAAAACACCGCTTATAAGGTCAAATAGACAAAGTCTCATACTAAGGTTGAAGATCGACTCTAATATCATTTATAACAACTCCTCATTTAGATATTGTCCACTTTGAACTCAATTGACCCTCATAGCTTTAAAACATATTTACATATTTAAGAGAAACTCATACATATATAATGTCAACAACTTTTTTTCTTATTTGATATGAAATCATAATTACCCGTTATACAAACAGGACACCCTTGACATGTCACACATGATTACAAAACTAAATAAACAAACATCTTTTATGGGGACTAGACAACAAAGCCCTACATTAAGGTCGAGGCTTAACTCTAATACCATTTGTAATAACCCATTCCCTCTCATGTAGATATTATTTGCACTAAATCTAATGGATCATTGGGGCTTTAAAACGCCTTTACACAATTAAAAGGAGCTTGCTACATACATAGTTTGAAGAATTTCTTCTCTTATTTGATGTAAAATATCACGAATCCCCTGTTATCTCTCACTCTACTCCACCACCCTCTACAAACTCTATTTACACCTCATCATTCCACATGGTTGGCCACTTACATATAATAACCTTTTTGTAAACACAAGTATTGAATTATGTATCATGCTTAATTAGTATGGAAGAAATGTAAAATTAAATTAAAGCTTTTTTGGTGAGCATTTAGATAATTTGAAGATGTGTATGGTATAAAAAATAAGAATGAAAATAAGATAGATAAATCAAACCTTGGTAAGTGTGGCTTTTGGCATAATTTTTTTTTCTATTCTTATTTATAAAGTAATCCAAACAAAAAAAGAAATCAACATAAAATAGATTTTCCATTCACATATTATATTTTAACATTAAAGAAATGCAAAACTAATTCCAATTTTGTAAGCAACATTTTTTTTTTCCCTACAAGAATTAATTCAAGCATAAAATATTATGAAAGTCAAGCCAAACTAATGCAAAATGCTTTATTAATATAACCTTGGACAAAAATATTGGAAAATGTCATCGAAATATTGACAAAAAATAGAGTTTCGATGGTCGGTGACATGGCATTATGGGTGAAAATCTTGAACAATGAAGATTTCAATAAAAATCATTAGAAATCACTGAAAATTTAATGAAATATCGGTTAAAATGATAAAATTGCGGATGCAAAGTGAGAATCATCTTTTTTGTAAAAGAAAAATAGGTGATTTTTCACCAAAAAATCGACAACTTTTTGTGAAAAAATTATGGAAATATACACTTTGTATCCTTCAATCAATGGCCAAGATGCAAGGAGCCTCATCAAACAGTCAAAATTTCACTTGCGTTTTAAATGGAGTATAATAGTCATATTTTTTATCTAAGGGTGAAATATTAATATTGATTTAATTTGACCGTTGGAAAGTGCTTTCAATTACTACATCAAGATTTAACGACAAATTTCAACCACACTTTTGATCCAATAATCAGATTGAGTTAGAATGGTTATATGGCTATCTATCGGCTAATTTGATCAAAATATTTTCTATAACTACCCAATTTTCATTCTATTTCATACATAATTCAATTGAAAGCCTCTAGATCTTATATTGCTCCAATTTTAATTTGTGATTTCTCTCCAAATTTTATAATTTTGGGAATTTGGTGTTGAAGTTGTGGATCAACTCCAAACCAAGACATGTCAATACTTTAAGGTATGTATAGTAAATTGAATTTTTATGTATGTATAGTTTAATTTTAATTTTAATTACTCATATTATATTATGAAGAATGTATGTAATTCAATTGAAATTACTTATTTAACACGTTTTAAATAATTTAAAAATTAAATCAGTAGTCTAATTTTAATAATTTTAATATTAATGTTATATAAAATTAAATTAATATTAGTTTCAAATTCTAGTTAAATTATACTGAATTGGAGTGCAATTTTACACACACACACATACATAGTTCAATTTTAATTTCAATTATTTATATTAAAAAATTTAAGAATAATAATAAATTAACTTAGATGTTTGATTTTAATAATTTTAAATAAAACTTGAAATTAAATTATAGCGAATTGTTTATTCAATTTCATATATATATATATATATATAGTATTTCAATTACTAATATATATAGATTAATTTTAACAATTTTAAATTATTTTATATTGAAATTAAATTATGGTAAATTGTCCATTCAATTCACACACACACACATGTGCATGGTTCAAATTGTTTATTTAAATTTAATATTAGTTTCATATTTAATTTAAATTACAACAAATAGAGAATGGCTAGTGGAAGTGCATGTGTAATGCCCCAAACCCAATTTAGGGGTAAAATCGAAATTTAGAAATTAATAATTAGTTAAAGTAATTTAATAAAAGTAAAAGGTCTTTTCGTATTTAAAATCCCTAGATATAAATTAGATTTTTCCTATCTTCTCTATTCAGAGAACCCTTTTACACAGAGATCAGAAAGATCAGAGAGCATAGGGCTAAAGATTAGGAGGTTTAAGGTTTGAAGATCAATTTTTCAAGTAAGATTTTAATCCTTAAATTAATATTTTATATTTGTTAATTAGTTTAAAAAATAGAAAACAAAATCAATGAAAAATCAATGGAAGAAAAGAAATTTTAGATTTAGAAAATAAATAAATAAATCGTTTGTGCAAGATTTAGATTTGAAAATAAAAATAAAAATTGGAGTACACGTGTGTTGCCAAAGTGTTGACTTGGGAATTTGAAAAGATTGTATATGTAAATATATTTAATAATAATAAATAATGAGAAGAAACATGAGGCTTACTATTTTATTCATAGGGTTTTGTGCGTATAATGAAGATAGGAGGTAAATGGGTTGGTTATATATTGAATTTGAAAATTAATAAAAATTATAATATTTAGTTTTAAGCTAACAAAGGAAATATTAATAATAATAATAGTTTCCTATATAGGTTTTAATTTAAGTTAAGC
Organism: Vitis x doaniana; assembly: GCA_030345155.1. Classification (NCBI taxonomy): domain Eukaryota; kingdom Viridiplantae; phylum Streptophyta; class Magnoliopsida; order Vitales; family Vitaceae; genus Vitis; species Vitis x doaniana. The sequence continues at coordinate 10,618,143 of CP128323.1, forward strand.
ATATAAAGAAATAAATAGTGAGGGTAAAATTAGGAAATAAAATGAATTTTATAATAATTTGGAAACTCACTAAATTAGTTTATTATTGTTTAGTAAGTTGAAAAATAATATTGGGTAGTAATAATATTAGCTTGAGAAATTAATTAGGATCCCTAATACTAAATAAAATATTTTTAGGATTTTCAAATTTATACGTTTGGATAAATAATCAATGATCAATATTGTGTATGATATTATGTTAGGTGATGAGGAAATTCTTCAAAGTTAAATACTTCAAGATTTTGAGTTTTTTTTCAAGGTAAGGGAAATTAATGCAGATTTTTCTAAAAGAAAATAATTTTCTTTTTATGTTGTATTTTGAAATGTGTAAAAATATTATTTTTATCTTTTTGCATAGATCAAATATGTGTTTTGTATGAAAAATATATTTGAGAATTTTCTTTGTTTATGAAAAGAGAAAAATTGAGGAGATATGATATTTGTTTTGTAAGTTTGAATTAATGAAATAAAGTGTTTGACTCTGGATTATATGACCCTAGTCAACGGGTTATAATTGTTGACATTTGGATTTGTTTACCTTAAATGGAACAAATTTGAAACTAGCCACTTATCTGTGAAGTCCCACCTAATTGAGTACCATTTGTTATTTGATAATCAGAGTAAAGATATTTTGAATGTATTTGATTAAAGATATTTTGAATGTATTTGATTTGGTTTTGATGAGAAATTGTTTTGAAATGGATATGAGAAAGTTTTGTTGAAAAGTTTGAATGTATTAGTATTTTGAACTCAAAAGTTTTTATGAAAATAAGTATATATTATATCTCCTATTTGTAAGCACGATTGAAAATGTTTGATCCATAAAACTACATTGATGTTCCTTTTTGAGCTTTAAGCCCATGCCCCTTTGTTGATAATTTTTCAAGTACTTTCAATTCGGGCAAGGAGTGATGGCTAGGTTTGAGAATTTTTCTTTGTTAGGATTTTGGTTCAAACTTTATTTTTGGACATTGTTTAGATGTTAAAATTTAATTCCTGTTTAAATTATTTGAATTTGGAGTTATTTGGACAATAACACTCTGGTTGATGTGTTAATTTTTTTAAAATTAATACTTGGAGATTTTAGAATTTTGTCCTACTACTCTGAATAGGAATTTGGTAATTGGTAAATTTCTAGTTACAATACGAATGTTTGTGTCGTTTCCACTTTGAGCTTTTGGGCTTGAGGTGTGAAATGACCATCATGCCCTTGGAGTAGATTTTGGGGCATGATAGCATGTGTAGGTAGAAGTGGTAGAGTGAGATACGATCTTTCTTGGAAGTATTGTACTCATATGGAAGGGAATAAAAAGGACACAAAATGTAACTACTATAGTCTAATCATTAAGAGTGGCAGTATCACTCAATTTAAATATCATTTATCACATACAGGCCAAAATTTGAATACAAAAAAGTGTCTTAGAATACCTCTTAAAGTTAAACAAGAGTTTTAGAGAGCTTTTGCATTAAAAGAATAAGTCAAAAGCAAAGAAAGTTGCAATTATAGAAAGGATTTAAGCTCAATTGTGGGGCACAATGGGAGGAAGTAAAAAAACATGTAATCGATGAGGATGATGATGGTGATGTATGCATGTACCTAATTAATATACTCTTTAATGAGAAGGATGCTTATCAAGCTATAATTCAAGCATCAAAAGATACAAAATAAGAGCAACAACAACAAAATGCTTTTGTGGTGTAGTAAGATAGATGTAAAAATCACAAAATGTTATATGTTCAAATCCATCCCCACTTATTACACTCATTGTACAAATCTTTAGTAGTAAGACAAAAGAGTATGAAAGATTTATTGAAAAGTGGTTTCCTTAAAGAAACCATGGGACACTTAATCAATAAGTTCTTTATTTATGAGAGTAATATGTCACATAAAACAAACTCTCATCACTTCAAGAACATGATAGTTGGTGCATAACAAATAGGTAATTGTAGTATATTTTTATAATAGTATAATAGGTTTTAACAATATGATTATTAGTTATTGAGTATGTTTATAATGGCCTTACATGCTTTCATTATATATGAATTATAGGTTCGGGTATAGAACCTCAATCTCCATATGAAATCAAACATAAATACTTGGAAATGAATCACAACAACATGGAAGCTTATATCAACATTCAAACAAAAAAATGGAAGACTTATGGATGCACAATAACGTTTGATAGAAGGATAGGGCTGAAAAATTAAGTATAATTTTCATGGCATATTCAAAAGATATAATAGCGGTCCTAAAATTTGTGGATGCATCCAATAGTATCAAAGACAACAAATACATGTATGGTTTGTTGAAATCTATTATCAATGATGTCGGCTAAACAAATGTATTCTAACTAATCATAGATAATGGGTCAGCATTCACTAAGGCTAAGAGGTTATTGATGAAGAAGTATAATTTATATTGGACTTCATGTGCGACATACTACATTGAATTAATGTTTGAAGAGATCAGTGAAAGACCTAGTATTATAGATGTGATTGCTAAGGCTCGAGAGATAACCAACTTCTTATACAACCATGGTTGATTACTTGTGTAGATGTCAAAGATTTGTGATAGAGACATAGTTTGACTTGGAACAACTCAATTTGCAACAAATAACATTACTCTTGATAGTCATCTAAAAAAGAGGGTTGACTTGAAGAAAGTGTTTATGAGTGATGAATGGGCAAAACACAAGTTAAGTGGCATAACAATCATATAAGAGGTTGAAAAACTCATGTTTAACTATCCTTATTGAGATGAAGTAGAAACGCTAATGCTAATATATGAGCCACTATACTCGGTTCTTTGAATAGTATATTCAGAAGTTGTTTTCATGATGCCATTTGTTTATGAGTTAATTCGATTGATGATAGAGAACCTTGTTTTTCTTATTGCTAGAGATTGAGTGTTACAAATCATCAAAGACTATTATCATAAATCACTCAAACACCCACTTCATGTAGTAGGTAACTAAGTATTATCCATCTTTAAAAATTACTACTAGGATAAAACACTCAAATATCCACTATATGCAGCAGGTAACTAAATACTATCCATTTTTAAAAAGTTTTTTTTAATAATATTAATTTTCTTTTACAAAATATTAACCTACTTAACTATTTTATCTTACATTCTCAATCTAAGTTTTCAATATGGAGTTGGAGTTGTAGCGTTCTGATCTATTTCTTTTTCTAATTTATCGCATCAAAACACAATTTATAACCTAATTCACTATTCTAGAGTAGCTTGTACCCGATCAAAAATGGTTTTAGTACAAACTACCGTAGTATAGTGGTTTTTAGGTGTCGTCCACTAGGATGGATTATTCTCGGTAATTAAGGCTTGAATGAGAGGATGAGAAATGATTGTAATCAAGTGAAATTGATTTGAAAATTCATAGTGAAAAATCAATTTAACAATGGTCTCAAATTGAGAAGAAAAATGAAATGTAAAATAGAATAAAATTAATAGGAAATGAAATTCTCGGAGTTAGGATTTTCTAAAAAACAATTTCCATAGTGAATAGATGTTAAGATCTAATTTTCATCAAGTTAAATTGAAAACCTAAATTCTCATCTAAATCGATTTCAGATGTAGCTTTAAGTTTAGATCTAATTTCTTTTCAAATTAGGTTACTTAATCCAAGAGATCAATTAAAATTATAAATCCAATTCATCTTAAATCATCTTCCAATGATTTATACAATGCAACTATTCGATTTCATTAAATCTAGCTTGAAGAATTTAATGAATCCATCTAGTTTGCAATATAATAGTCATTCAAGATAATTTGAAGAGAAAAATCTCCAAAATTCAATTAATCAATCAATTGGATCAAATTACCTTTGCAATTAAATCTCATTTCTCTAATTCACCATAGATTTTGCCTCTAAATCCTCATTCTTTCGAGAAAAATGAGATTTAGCCACTCATGCTTGGAGATTTTTTTTCTTACAAGGCATGTTTGGCTAGTGAGAAAATGAGAGAAAATGAAGGAAAATAGAGAATTCTATTGAGAGAGAAAATCTGGAAAATTCTACAATTAGAAATGTTCAAAAGCTTTCTTTTCTTTTCTTCCTCTTTTTCATGAAAGATTCAAGTTTGTATTTATAGGCCAAGGTCGACACTTGGCATCATCTAAGAGTCTTCCAAAAGCCTCTTCATCGAGCAATCTGGTGTTTAACAACAAAATGATCATTTCGCACAAGCTCAACCAATTTCACATGGTTGTGCGAAATTAGTAATTTAACAGCAACAGGTATAGCCTTCTAGAGCATTTCTCATGATTGTGCAAAAGTTTTGCATGATCATGCAAAATCAGCTTGCACATCTTCCTTAGCCTACAACATAATTCCACCTTCTGGTCCATTTCACATAATCATGCGAAATGGAAATATTTGATTTTTAAGTTTTTTTTTTGTCATTTCTTCCTTTTGAATCCACCCCAACTACCTCTAAATCAACTCCAAATGTTGGTCCAATTGCATTGATTCTTCCTCATCATCCACATTATTTGTCCTCCTTAATTCCATTTCTCTTTTGTCACTCAATGCTTCAAAAATCACCTTGAAATATCTTCAAAACTTCACAAAAATCATTAGTATCTCTTGCAAGGGCAACAATGTATTACTTGGGCATAATTACTACTCAAAAGTTATGGAATTCATGAGAATTATTATTTAAAATGTGTTGTTTTTGAGTAGTAATCACGTTCCCTACCCACTTCAAGTTCTCCATGAGGTTTTTGTCAAATTAGGCCTTACGACAAGAGCCCTTGGTCAATTTGGAAATGAGGTAAATTAATAAGGTTATAATATAAAGTCATTCAAATTAAAATTTCATGTCATTTAATTTAGACATTTAATAAATATTTGATATTGAATTGGTCAATATGTCACTTATACTCTTCTAAGATGAAAAAAAGAGGATTTAGTGATTAAGTAGTGATTGCATTGAGGTAAAAAAAAAAAAAATGATTCCCAATAGGTATTATTTGTGAATAAAAAACTAATTTCATTATCATATTATTGTAGATTTAGAACATAAGTATTCATATAATTTATTTGGTTGCAACTAAATGTACTTCATGCATGAAACCACACTATTACATTGAGAAAGTTGACCATCAAGTTTTTATTATAAACTATATCATCTTTAACTTGTGAGAGAAATTAGAACACATTAACTCTAATCCATAAATAAAAAAAATAAAATGAAATCACCTTGCTTACCTCAAGCTGTAACAAATATTTTTTTTGTCATCATAACGTGAAACTAATGATGCATAATATGGAGGTAGAGAATGATGAAGTTATTGAAAAAGATTACCTTAATTTACTTGAATTTCAACCAAGGTAAGCGAAGAAGAGAAAAATCAATTGTTCCAATGGGTCATGCCTTTACACTTAGATGATGTCAAAAATCTTGATCCATGAATTACCATACATGCTTGAAAATCAAGTATTGGTTTTGAAAGTATGTTGTTCGAAGAAGTTCATAGCGAGTGTTTTAATAAAGACACAAGAGATTCATTTCAATAGGTAGTAAATTCCAACTTTCCCTTGACTCCACAATTATTAAACAAAATTATAGACCTAGTGCGGCTAATACTTTTATAGCCAATAATGATGCTTCAAAACGAGAGGGAACTGATGATAGAGATGATCACAAAAATGATGATAATCTTTGTAATAATGGAGGGGATATTGGACAACACCACCAAAGTGAACATCCATTGAGCCTATTTACTCATAAACATGATTTCGCACATTGTTCACAAGATGAAGACCATTTCCCTAGAAGAGTTGATCTAGGCATTGGACATAATGGAAATCCATATAGAGGAAGACAATGAAAGATGATACCATATAACTATAACTTATTTTCAACTAGTTTTGATTCAATGAGTATAGGGACTCAATTCAGTGACTTGTTAAATGAGGTGAATATTTATCCCCCTTTTACGATGGTTTATGATCAATATCCTCAAAATTATTCTATGGGTTCAAGTTCAATTGATGACGGTTATGATATGTGAAAAATGGGTATTGCTGTGATATCAATTGAAAAATGGGTATTGCTTTAAATACCTAGGGAACATCCAAGGGGCAAGGAGGACGGTAGGGGTGAATGGGTGATTTAAAAACTTAAACAAATATTTATAAATTATAATCAACTTCTTCTAATCCCAAGATATCACAAGGATATTTAGGATGTCCAAAAGTGAGTTCACCCCAAACCTTAACCAATAAAAACTTGAATTTATAGTTAATTGATATCCAAAGATTATTTGGGGATAAAATAAATTAATTATTAATATCCAAAGGATATCTTAAGAGATGTTAGGGATAACAATAATTAGTTATAGGAATAACAACCATAACCACCAAGATAACTACCGTAACAACCTCAATAGCAATCCCAACAAATCAATCAAATAAAATCTAAGCAAGAATATATAGATATGCACCTTTTATGAAAACCCTGCAAGATTTTAGGGATAATAAATTTAACATATTCTAGGAAATTCAAATAGAATATCAAATATAAAAGATATAGACAATGAGACATAAGATTTTTAGGTGGAAAACCCCTATAAACTTGTGGAAATAAAAAACCACGAGGTTTAAGACCTACTAATCTAAATCCACTATTCGAAATCAAGTTACATAAATTTACCTAGCTACTTTACCTTAAAGACCTACTCTTTAGTAACTACAACTTTGTTAGCCCAAGGGTTCTCCTAATCGGGTTTTGATAATAACAAACCATGGTTAAGTGACTAATTTGTTTAATGGTTAAGAATCTCAGACATAAATTCGAAAATTCATCAAAGGACCAAATGGATACAAGATCGAGATGTTTGGAAGACTTGTGATCATAGGAAACTAATGTAAGATGAATGCATGAGCGCACTTAGGATTTTCACATATTTCATGCAACTTAGAAAACTTGGTTTATTCTTTAAAACTTCGATTTCATTAAAACCCGAGTTTTTAACTAATGTACCTTAGGCAAAATGTTTTATAATTGGCTTAATAATTCACCTAAAGACTTTGCCTAAATGTTAGAAAAGAAAGGAATTAAAAAAATAGGTTTTCGGGGCCAAAAAGGCTCAATCGGTCGAGGTTATGGCCAACCGGCTCAACCGGTTGAGGAATCAGTCGACCGGTTGTGCTCGTCCAGTCGAGGACCGGTAGAGGGAGGCAAGAAAGTTTCTCTCTCTCCTAGTAACCTTCTCTTCCCAGTCGAGGGGATTCTCTTCCTAGTCGAGGTCCGGTCGAGGCAATGATAACCTGTCATGCATTAAATGTTCCAACGGCTAATGAACTGGTCGACCCCTAGCTCGACCGAACGAGGTTACCTTTTGCTGTTTTTGACTCCCGAGCTTAGAAACCTATAAATTGAGAACTCCACTTCATTTATTGACAAAAGAACACTTGCATTGAATAGCCTACCTACTTGTTCTTGATAAAAAAAACTTTCATTTTTTTCATAGTGCATTAAATCACCACTTGCATATCCTAAGTGCACTCTTGTGTCATCCTAGCTTTGTCTTGTATTTGAATAATCTTTAAGCTAGGTTGAGGGATTATTTCTTGTAAAAATCTAAGTGTTAAAGCCTTCAAGAGGTTTGAATCTTGAAGAGATTGTGTAAGAGCCCATTGGAGCCAGAATCCAAGTGTAAGAGCTTGGTTGAAGTTTCAAGTCAGTGAATTCCTCACTCGGTTAGGAGATTGAGGAGAGTGGACGTAGGTAACGAAGTGCCGAACCACTATAAACCCCGAGTTTGAATTCTCTAAACTCTATCTTTTTATCTTGCTTATATTGTGTTTGAATTTGTTGTGATTGAAAAGATTTTAAAAACCCAATTCAACACCCCCTCCCCCCCTTTTGGGTGTTTTTCTTAACTAAGCATTACCTTTGTTTTCTCAAACTTAATCCACACTCGTGATACAACAGCTCCATATTACTTCCTAATAGATCCTTCAACCACTCCGAATGTATTAAGGTCTTCAACCCATAATTCAAATATTCAAATCCTTGAATGAGAGATTAGGAAAGATGTGACACTTTAGGCTTTTTCTCAATGAGATCTAAATCAATTTTGTTAATAAAACCCTCTCAACTAAAGTGAGATCTTCAACCCTCATAGGGTTATAAGGGAGGTATGTATAGACAAAAACTATAAGGATTTTGGTATCTTAAGTTTCCAAATTAGCGTTTGAGTGAAATTCATCCAAAATACATTTCTAAACTCGATAGGATTGACATGATCGCTTGAGCAGACTTAGACCGCTTGAGCGGTTCATATCGCTTGAGCAGGATTAACCGCTTGAGCGATCCTTGCTTTTTGGAAAATAATTTTAAAAACATTTTAAGTCCAAAAATGATACCAAACCTTTTTATACCTTAAATAATCCTTATATGCTATAAGCCAAGCCTTTTTAGATGTATCTATGACTTTCCGGGTGGACGAACAATAACCCTTGATTTTCAATGGAGAGCAAGTCACTATCTAAAAAGACTTCTATGGCCAAACATTAATTGGAACAAAATTGTCAACAAATAAACAAGACTCAATATCCTAATAGTATGTTTAACTTTCCTCTTTCTACACAAATGTCATACCACATTCCATATAAGATGCAAAGAGGATTTGAAATAAGCACATGAGAGAACCTCAAGTTTCCTACCCATGGTGATGTTGTGGGTAGGACTCAAGATATTTATGCATGACATGTTTGTACTTGCAATCAATACTACCAAAACTCCATTTTTTGGTACCAATATTGTCTCTAACAAGATGGGATCCTTTCATCCATCTAAGAATGCAATGGAATCACATTGATATTTGTTTTTGTTCTAAAGAACCACTGCAATGCAATACATATAAATTGTTGAAATCAAATATTTAATATACATTAATGTTAAGTGGATGCTTATATAATTCACATTTCTTATTTGTGTATATGATATTATTGTCAAATATCATAAATTATATTATACATATGTCAATTGTACTCACAAAATAACTTCAACATGTGTATTTTTTCTTATTCTACTTTTTTTTTTTCATGTTTTCCCTAATATTTTCAATAGTTTTGATTAGTTTCCATCCTATTGATTTTTTTTTTTGGTCAAAATTTCCATCGATATTTCTTGATATATCTGTAAAATTCAAGGACTGATATATTTGTAAAAACCGGTATTTTTACCCTTAAATATAACAACTAAAATCAACAGTAACAAAAATGTAATTAGGACAATGCAATGGCTACCAACTTCATCATTCCATCATTAAATAAATAATTAATTTCATTCACCTCTCTTGAGGTTTTTGCTGGATTGATGTACTCTTTTAGTAAGGGCATCTAGGCCTCATTGATTTGAAATTTCATTAAATATCTCTTATATTATTTTCATTTGATATTTTCACCCGATTGTCTTCTCACTCAAAATAAAGGATGATTTTTTAATATATAATAATATATTAATATAAAAATATAAAAAATAAAACAATCTAAATATAAAGATACATGATGTTTTTAAAATGGTTAGGATGAGAAAAAAATTCTACTATATTTATAAAGAATATTACAAAGCACCAAAAAATAAATACTATTATTGCACCTTAAAACATCTCATATTCTTATATTCTTTATACCTATTACCATGAATTGTGAGCCTTAGCTCTTTCAGATATTTCCCATTTTCTTTATGTTTCGACCTACTCAATAGAGACTTTATATTTCACAATAATGAAATCTCATTATTAATTTTTATCTTCTTAGTACCTTAAGTAAATTTTGGATCTCCTGTCGTGTAATTAAATTAAAATTAATTTATTTTAATACATACCATGCAAAAAAGATACCATTAATCTATCACATGATACAAAATCAAGGTTTTAAATTTTCTTATCCAATAAGTCAAATGCCTTGCACACCATATCCTATATAGTATTTCGGATTCAAACAATAAAACAAGAGCATCAAAAGGGTTGACAGCTATGAAGAAATACAAAACTTATGATAACTGTTACTAGTCAACTAAATATAAATACCATAAAAGTTCTCATGAGATTAATTGGAATAACGATTCTTTTGGTTGAAAGTGATGAGTCAAGTCTTTGATGCAAAGAAGTATGGTATTATTATTATTATTATTATCACTTCCTCCTCTATTTTCACTACATAAAATACAAAATGATTTTTTCTGAAAGAATTTATTCTATTTTCCCTTTTCTGAAAATTAAAATTTATTTCAAGTCATTTTTGGGGAAACTAAAATTATTTCTTTTAAAAATTTATATAAGATAGAAATTGTCAAAATCTGTAGAATTATCAATATTTATTTTTTGCACTATTCAAAATACTCCATTAAAAGGTTCATGTAATTTCATATATTTTACATAACAAACGAAAAAAAAAAAAAAAAAAAAAATCTTCTACTACCATTAAATAAATTAGATATCAAGTTTACTAACGGGTTTTTCTTTGATAGGGATTTTGAAAAAATACAATAATTTTAAAAATATTTTTTAAAATATAATAATTAGAAAAAAATTCCAAAATATAATAATTTATATATTTTGTATTTAAAATAAAAAATAACAACAACTTTTATCTAAGATATATAGAAATCCTTATTTAAATAGAAATTTATCTTATATTCTTAAAAATTATAATTAAATTTTTTTAACTTTGAGATATTAAATTTTTAAATGTTTGTGTTTTCTTAGATCATTTGTAAAATCAATACTTTATTTTAGTTAAACTATTATTATTTATACAGAAAATCTTTTTTAATAGAAAATATGAAATCTGTCACCCATCACTTATTAAATTGTTAATAAATAAATAAGGATGAAGTCTTTTCAGACCCCAATGGCCTTTTGGACGTGATATTTGATCATTGCGTACTTTTTTTTTTTTTTTTTGAATCTCACAAGAATGTCGTCAAAAGACAAATAATATGATATGTACAAATTATTAGAATTTCCACTAACCTAAATAATGATAAAAGGGGGTAACAAAGGAATTTCCACTAACCTAAATAATGATAACAGGGTAACAAATATAATTTGTTAACACGACATTAACTTAACATGTTTTTCATGAGTTTGGATTGAATATAAATGAGTTTGAGTCAAATTCATGTCGATCTACATAATTTGTTTAAGAAGTAGATAATTTTTGGATCAATCTATATAATATAAATTTGATCCAAATTGACCCATTTAATAATCTTGCTATTAACCTAATTATATTTTTAAATTATTTAACCTATATATTAACTTATTTTAAATTTGTTTTTAAATAAATAAGTTAACCAATTCATAAACATGTTTGATAAAAACATTAATTATATAGATATATACAAAAACTAACTCAACATAATTATTAAATAGGATGATTTAAATATTAAATGGATTAAATAGATTATACGATTTGTTACTTGTTTAATAGTTAAGTAATATTTAAGTTTATGCTTTTGATACAAATATTATTTTTGTCGAGTTTGGATTGAGCTATATAGTAAAATAACTGAACTTTGCCATAACACGAGCATAACCTACCAGCATGAATTACCACTTCTAATCTTACATTTATACACATAACTCGTGTAAAAATATATATATATGGCAATACAACAACAATATAGAAACAATCCGTATCATAACAAGTTAGTAACAAAGTGATGCAAATTATATATATAATTACACACAAGCATCAAGCATTATATATCTGTGAACATAACTTGCATAAGAAAAATATGGGTTTGGAATTTTAATTAATTCATTACTTTGTATTAAATTTGTTTGCATTGTTTTATATTTGGGTCTCATTCTTTTTATACATTTTCATAATTTATATTTGGTCTCATTTATTTATTTTTTATTACTTCAATCTAATTACATTTTTTTCATCGTGCTAAATTTTCTTCGTTATGATTATAGAAAACGTTTTTAACATTTTTAATACTAGAAAACTTTTATAATTGTCAATCAGAAGTCCTCTCACCAAATTGGTCCCTAAAGTTCTCAATAAAATATATATTTTAAGGTGGTGGCACACACCATGATAAACATTCACCAATGGTGTGTTTTTATTACTAATTTTTTGCCAACTTGTCTCGAAAGGAGAGGATACTAAAACAATTCAAGTTGGAGCCCTTCCACCATTTTATATGCGTTTTTATGACTTTGAGTTCATCAAATATTTCCCCACTTTCTCTTTCTCTCTCTCTCTCTCTCCCCCACTCTTCCCTTTCTCTGCACTCGATTTCTCTCTGTTTTCTATTCGTACTAAGGCTATGAATCATGGGTCTCTCATTTATTTAATAATCATATTATATTTAGTTTTTTAATTCTCCTTTTTTCTTAGTTTATTCTTCTTCTCTTTTTCAAGTGTTTATGGCTGGTTTCCCCAATGGCTCACCTTCATCATCTCCCTTTCATCTTCACCTTCACCAACCTCAGCTCAACAACCTTCCGGAACCGCCTGAGCCTGAAAAAAATGAGTGGAACACAGCTCAGTTTCCCTGTGACGGAGATGTGCTCGCTCGCCGTCCTCGAGGTCGACCACCTGGGTCCAAGAACAAGCCTAAGCCACCGGTGGTGATTTCAAGAGAGAGTACAAACACGCTTAGGGCACATATATTGGAAGTTGGTCATGGCTGCGATGTGTTCCACTCAGTGGCGGAGTACACGGAGAAGCGCCGCTGTGGGATCTGTATATTAAGCGGAAGCGGCATGGTCACCGACGTAAGTTTGAGACAGCCGGCGGCGGCTGGGGGTGCAGTAGCTTTTCTGCAGGGGCGGTTCGAGATACTGTCCCTGTCTGGATCGTTTTTGCCGCGGCCAGCGCCCCCCGGTGCAACTAGCCTGACTGTATTTCTGGCCGGCAGCCAGGGACAGGTTGTCGGAGGGAGCGTGGTGGGGGGTTTGACTGCATGTGGGCCGGTGGTTGTCATTGCGGCTTCCTTTACGGACGTGGCTTATGATAGGGTGGGCGTGGATGGAGAGGAGGGGCTCCTGATGCAGCCACCGGAAGATGAGAGTGGCGGTGGTTGTGGTCTTCCCTTGTACAATTTTCCTGGAATCAATAATTTGATGGGAGGCTTAGTTGGGATGCCTGATCCTAATCCTAATTGATCTTAACCCAGAAAATCTCCTTCACCATGTAAAGTCTCACTTCTTACTTTCTTGTGTTGTTTTTGCTTAATTTTTTGTCATTTCATATGCCCAAATTGATTTAAGTGTTTGAAATAATGGCTTGGAAGCCAATAATCTCTCTCTCTCTCTCTCTCTCTCTCTCTCTCTCTCTATATATATATATATATATGTATACATCATTTTCTTTTTCACCAATTGCCATAGTACTAGGGTTTGTGGGTTTCAACTTTGAATCATAGATCTAGGGTTTCCTCCCCTTATATTTTAGTGTTGTGCCTTTGTTGGAGCTAGATGTTGAGAAGAAAATCTGACATTAGTCACTCTGAACATATAAAATTAGGGCAACTACTTCTCTTCTAATAAGGCTTTTTAATCAACATATAACTTGCACATAATTAGTTCATAGTTGTATCAATATTCTTTGATGGCTGTCTTAGAGGAAAGAGGTGAAACACTTGAATCATCAGAAGAAAACTTAATGACCATGAGAGCAATAAATATAACTACATAAACATGCCATCATCAACAGACTCACTCGCCACCATGAAATAATCAATTGAAGTTCAAATTCTATTCTTGAAAGAATGCATACATGTCTAGGATTTTCCATGAACCGACTTGGAGAGTTGCCAAATCCTAACCTTTTTAGCTAGGCCAAAGATAATGTTATAGATCGCCAGTAGCTGAAATGTAGTTAAATTGTATAGTAATGTTTTGGGCATCTTACATATCATAGAAAGTATATAGAGTAGGCCAGCACCAAACCTTGCAGTCACAAAAAAGGATTAACAAATAGCTTTTCAATTTAATTACATGAACAAATTGATGAATATTTTGTAAGATTCAGACCCCCTCTTAGTAGATATGCTAATTTTAATTGATAATTCATTTGAGTGTGAGATTACACCGACCTCTTGCTTATGTTTTTGTTCTTTGGATATGACTGTTTTTGGATTACACCCTTAAAGTAATGGATCTTGCCTAATATAATGTACAAGTACAGAATACAAAGTGTGACTTGGTCAGAAAACTTATTTCACAAGAAATTTTCTTTGGGGTTCCTTCTCTACCCAGACATGACTTGGTGATGGTCTTGGTTTTTTTTTCTTCTCCTTATTTTATTTTATTATTCTCTTACTTTTCTTGATTTTATGAGCAATCTCTGGCCTTTCACGCTAGGCCAAGTAATGATGGAGAACTATACTGTAATGGCCTGACCATATGTGTATGAAACGAACAAGTAACTGGCAATCAATAAAATTAGAGAAATCGCTCTCTTTTTCCATCAACTAATTTTTGGCTTCCATCTGGTCAATCTATTGCTTATACTTCTTTTATCTATATGAACAAGTTAGCTCCAACTGGAAGGTTTTCCTTGTTTCCTTGTTATTGTGTTACATGATCAACATCTCTCCATGTTTAATTAGGCATACATCACTTTATGTATAATGCAGTGATCAATTAATCTGAAGACAGCATGTCTCCCTCAACTGTGCGATCCCAATCAATGTTAAAGCAGGCAATATTTAGCACGTAACTGAAACATTCTTATATATACATATAAATTATTTTTGTAAGCCTTGGGTCTTTTTTATATGAATAGGAAATGTTAAAGAAATAATGTCAAGCAAATTAACAGTATACAATGATTTTAGAACTAGTTAAGACTGTAAGAGTTCTCATCAATAGGAAGATTTACAGAAAGAAATTAAAAGTTCATGAGACTGCTTAATTGGCATGTAGCCAAGTAGATCATTTTTTGTTAAGAAGAACCAAATTTATTTCTTTATTTTCGCTTCTCAAATCAATTGAAACTTGAGTCTATTACTTAATACATTTTCATAATGATCCTTTGCTTCTGCAAATTAACAAGAACTTGTGAGCTGACTGACAGGAAAAAAAATTTGCAATATGGAATAGTTCTGGGTTCATTTCCTTCTGTGGTTCAATTGCCAAAAGTCCTCTTTGGATGATGAATGAAAACTTGGAAACAAGAAGTTGCATGCCTCTAGATAGTGGAACTGCTACCAGCCTCACATATTTTATATTTTGGCTTTGTTAATTGGCATAACCTCATTTCCTCTTCCTTATTAAATCTGTACTCATGCTTGATCGGATCGACCCAATATTCAGTTTTGCATGCTCTAGCTCTATACATCCATAGAAAACTTGGCATTCAATGTCTTTCCATCTCTACATGGATCCCAATTGTCTATTCTATTTAAGGCTGATATCTGAGCATCAGCTGAGAAAGTGGTCACATCAGAAACTAAAGTAGTGTTGCATAAAGTAACAACTTATTGGAAAATTACTTCATGGTATGGTAGAATATTATTTATTACATAATTTTGCTAATTAAAAATTAAGAAATTGAGTGGAAGAAGCTAGCATGTAGCCTCAAATAATGTCCCCTATAACATTTTACAATATGCAACAAGCATTTGGATTTTCATCACTAAACAACTCAGGATCATAGGCACAATGAATAAAGTATGGAACATTATCCACCTTGGTGCTCTTGTCTTCCATGAATTCTACCGTCTGTGTTGTTGTGATGGATATTTGTTCTACTTTGACATCTTCCTTCTTTTCTTCCTTTTTCTCAGGTTTTGGGGCTATAATCTCTGCATGTTTGTGCACCTTCTTTCTGATGTATCCTATTAATTTATCAGACTCGACAGTCCCTTCAACTGTAAGTTTCTGCGCTTTCATGTCGGTTTTAACACTGTAAATATCTGCATTTGTGATCAAGAGAGCAAACATGAGAAGTTGAATTCGATTAATTGTATGTTTAATCGAATTCTCTTTGTAACAACTAAGTACCTGTACGCCTTAGTAGCTTCCTTCGAAGGTCATGCTCACATTTCTCACAGTGCATATGAACCTTTATCGTAGTTGTATGCACAATCTGGTTGAAGAATCAAGTAAATAAAATCACTAAGGTGGTGTTTGTTTTTTTACTTAATTCTAAATAGAACCTTAATGTTTAATAGTGTTAAATATTAGGTTGTTTATTTTTGTAGTATTTTTTTGTATTAAATATTAAAAAGTAAAGAAAAATCAATATATTATTTTTTCTATTTAAAAAAAGTTACATATTTTGGTTTTTTTCTATTTAGTAAAAAGTTTATAATAAGTCATAAAAAAATAGAAAAATAAATGACCTAAAGTCTGAAAGCAAATTACTTTCAACAAAAAGTAAAAAAACAAACACCCTCTAAGTCTGATTACTAATAACATACATATAGAAATATAAGATGGTGCCTTATAATTGTTGAAAAATATTTTCTAAGTAGGCGCTTTCATAAGTTGAAGTTTTGTATCATATTGTGGAGAATAGATTTGTTTTGTGTTCAGAATACTACAGAAAACCGCCACTGAGGTCTCAAACAACAGTGGAGGGAAAATGGGAGTTTCAATATCCATAGGACTTCCAAATTAGTACGGCCTAACTTACTCTAATCACTAGATCCAGGGAAAGATACCAAGGGAGCAAAAGAATATTAATGAAAAAATCTATTACATTATGATATATAGAACCATATCTGTGTACTATTTGTCTGTTAGCTTTTCATCTTCGGTATTAGGACAAATGTGCAAATATTTATTAAGTTCAGAAAAATAAAGTAAGAGTTTCATCAAACAATACTCACTTCTTTGGTGTTAACCTTCACTGTCTTTTCTGTTGCAACACTGTCCTTGATCTTGGCCTGTGGTGACACTATCTCAACCTTTTTCTTACTCAGTTTCTCGATTCTTTCTTGAATTTTCTTTGTATGGATCAAACCTTTAACCCTAATTTCACCAGCCTCAATGTCGGCATCCACTTTGTGAATCCCTGCTTATAGCATGCATGATCGACGATGTAGTGATAACCAAAAATGTTAAGTAGATATTGCCCAGTTTGGTTGCCAGGGACATGAAAGAATACGTCGTGGGGAAAATGTTTGAATCCTTATATGCATTTATATTCTTGGGAACCAAACAAAAGTTAAAAGAACTTTTTGTTGATAAAATTAGAACTAATTAAGAAAGAATGCTAGCTAGGATCGAAGGAATAAGATGATGTTACCCTGGGCTCTCAAGAGAGGCTTCTGGATCTCCCGAGCGCATTGCCGGCAATGCAGGTTAACTTTGTAAACTGCAGTAGTCACTGCGTCAACTTTCTCCTCTTTGATCTTCTCCTCTTTAGCCATTCCAGCTTCAAAACTCCAAGATGGGCAGCAAATAGAAACGAACAACGGTACAGTACTCTTGAGAAAAATTAGTAATGAGATCAAAAGACCACGTGGGATGTGATCAGTGCGTTAGGTTTTGAAATGGTCAAACTATTGAAAAGAGTAAGATTGTAGTTTTGGGTTTGTATGGTTTTAGGCAAGAAGTTGGTTAGAATTTGCTGAGGGTAGTTCACTAGCCAAATTATGGAAGGTTTCTTCTCAAAATAGAGAATCGATCTAACAGGGCTTTGCTTAATTAGAAAACCCATACAGGTGAGTCTTCTTCCTCTTCTTCTTCTTCTTCTTCTTCTTCTTCTACGTCTTCCTTTTTTATTTTCATTTTTCCTTCTTTTAATTTAATATAGAGTCATATACAGTGTGCTCAACTATCAAGGCACATTTTCCATGTCTTGGTTTACCTTCCAACAAGGGACCCTCCATGATAATCTCGTTAGTGATCACACCATTTCTGCGTGCTTAACACACAACAAAAATTGGCTGATGTTTCTATAACTTTGCATGGTTAGAGTGGTTTCATGCACTTTGATTTTCGAGTTGATTAATTAGTTATTTTCAACATTCAAATGCCAATTTGAGAAGGGAGTTTCAATGATGTCATTATCCCTTCATGTCTATGGTGTTATTTTGCATGCCCAATCATCAAACAGATCATCAATACAATGGGGATCTATAGCATAAATTTGTTCTTTGGGTATCTTAGCATCTATCTTCCACCAGGTTGAGCCACTTCAATTAAGAATTGAAATGAACCTGTTGAAACCCAGGTTTATGACTATATTATTACAAATATGAAGTACAGAAAAGAACATAAAGTATACATGGAACACTGCAAGAACAACAAAGACCCAAATAAAATAGCAAGAACACAAACTGTTCAGGAAAGAAAATCAGATTAACACTCAATCAACATTAATCTACAAGCTAATGGAATGGGCAGCAGTTCCTTGGGTGGCAGGATAGTCAGGATGTTGGTGATGGGTAGTGGAAGCAGTAAGTGGGTCATCAGTCATGACTGTTCCTGGGCATGCTTAACCAACTCCTGATGAGCCCTTTCTTCAGCTTTGGCCACATGCAGGTCCATGGCTGCTTCAGCCTCTTTTGCCTTTCTAACCTCTTTAGCTACCTCTACTCTAGCTTTGGCCAACTCCTTCTCTGTCTGCACAATTTTGAAGATGAAAAAAGAACAAATGAATTTCCTGCACTTAATTCTAATTCAGTGGTTGATAAAGAAATTAATTCTACCTTCTCCTCAGCCCTAGCATCTGCCTTGGCCTTGCGCATTGTGCTCATCTCATTCAATTTTTCCTTCACAGCCTGCATTTTCCCTCTCTTAATTTCTTTGTTTCACGGAAAACAATATTTTCAACTTTTTTCTTTCTTTTGTGAACAGACCCATAACTGAGTGTGCACTATATATACAAGATCAATAGCCTCTCCAGGATGAAGTCCTCTTTCTATCTGCAAGACACTTGTCAGATATGCACATATGTTATGTAGCGATCGATAGAGAGGCTTTGAAGGAGCACCATCTTCTACTTGTGGCCTTCGTCATTTACTCTCATCCAATCATTCACCCGATTCTCAAGTTCAATTTCTGAGGTTTATATTTGCAGAAAATGTATCGGCTATGTTTGGTAAAAGTATTGAGGAAAGAAAGAAAAAATATTTTTCTCATATTAAATTTCATTATAAAAGATATGAAAAAAAAAAAACATAATTAAAATTAATTAAAAATATGTGTATTTTTATATTATTTAATTTTAATATAAAAAAAATAAGTGGAATTAAATTTAGATCAACTTTTTATTTTTCTTTATTTTTTCTTTTTATTTTCTTTGTGTATCATTTTTTCCAACCAAGCATAGTTTTCGCCCTTATTTAACCATTAATGTACAAATGTGGGTTCGTCAAAGTACTCAGTCTTTTATATCATATGTGTAACCGTTTAAAAAAAGTGATTGTTTTTCACCCCTTTATCTAAATTCATATGTTTGGTTTTCGAGAATTATGTTAGAGTTTCCCATCGATGATATCAAGAGAATAAGATAATGGTTAAACTTGGGTAAATTTACTTCTCTCGTATGCATAATAACTTTCAATAGAAAAAATTAAACTTTTTAAAAATCTATAAAATAAGATGATCATAAACATTATGGTAATATAAGGGAATAGAAGTAATAATTTTACAATAATAAAAATAAAATATTTAGTTTTTGAATTGTGGATACATTTAAATACCTTGTACTTGCTATGTGTGATTACAAATAAATTAAATTTGACATCCAAGCTTACATATAAACATTTCGTCTTGGCATCTTTGATGTACAATCAAGGTGTGAATGGGACAAATTAGTTTTCACCCAAAAAATTGAGTCTACTATATGCCTTGTATTTATATTGTATTAGTTTTGTAGATATACAACAATTATCTTGTAAATGACTTGTACATACATAAAATATATTTTGATACATAATGTGATGAATTAAGGATTCATTATATGTACCAGCGGGATATGTATTCACTAATTCCCTATAAATTATTTGCAATATTATTAAAATTAGTTTCAAAATAATGCCCCATAAATTATTTGCAATATCATTATTGTGTGTTTGGTTACAATTTCATGTGTGACAATTCATAAAGGAGGAAAATAGGTGGACACCGGAAGGGTTGCAATTTCATGTGTGATGGATAAGCTTATCTACTCATAAAGAAGGCATTTGGTTACAATTTTATGTGTGATGGATAAGTTTATCTACTCATAAAAGAGAAAAAGGGGTGAAAAAGTGCACCTTCTTGTTGTTTTCGTGGTAATTAATATTTAAGAAAAATTACCAAATAAGATGGACTAGTGGTGATAATGACCTAAAAGAGTCACTCATTTCGATAAATCGTGTGAAGGGTCATGAGAAACTGCAAAAAAAATTCTTCCAAAGGCCATTGTGTGAATAATTATAAAAAAAATGCCAAAAGTATCGTTCAACAACAAGCAAAAAAAAAAAAAAAAAAATAGAAGAAAAGGAAAATATATAACCTGCTTAGGAAGTGACTTTAAAAACAATTTTAAAACATAGTTTTTGAAAACAATTCCCAAGAATAGTTTTTGGTGTTTTTAAAAATAAAATTACGTTTGATAACTAAATTTTAAAAATGGTTTTTTGTTCTTAAAAATAATAATAAAACATGTTTGATTGGGTTAATCAAAACAATTTTATATAACAACTAAAATAAAAAACCTTATAAAGAAATTGTTTTTTAAAATGGAATGTTTTCTTCTATTAACTTGATGTTATAAATAAATAAATAAAAATTAGATTTATATTTCATTAAATTAAAAAAAAATTGTATTCATTTTTAAAATTACTTGCATAATTTTTCATTTTTTTTCTATACTTTTTAACTATATATTTACACTTCAATCATTAGTTAGCCTGAAATGCAAATCATGGTAGCAGAAATAACTACTCCACAGAGCCTCATTCAATGAAAAATCATTCTTGTATTTAAAATAAAAAATAAAAAATGATGGAGTGCTTGCAAAGGTCTCATCAATAGTGATGACTTCAAACACTAAGCAGAAGGTAAATGGAAGAAAGTTTCTTCCAACAAATCTCTGCATTTCATCAACCCTATGATCCAAAATACCCAATACAAGGTTCAAGATAACCATTTCTTCATTCATTTTAGTTATTCCAATTGGGTACCTTTCCTCTTTCTATCTCTAGATTGGCACCACAATTACTTTCTTTTTTCCTTCTTGTGCTTCCAAATCAAGCTAAGATGGGTTTTTAGGTATAGCTTCCCCAAAATGCCTAGCCCATAGAGCAGTAGATTGAGGAAATAACCGTTCACCATTGAATTTTTTTCATCTTTTTTTTTGTTTTTTTTTAGATTGTCTATCATTAACTAAGGAGTAACAAATTCCATGGAAAAACCTCTAAATTTGCTCTTTCTCTACTCTCAAATCTAGCAAATTGGGTTTGATTTTAAAGGGTTTTTAGCCAACATGATTTCAAACTTAGCAACATCAAGCTAACAAGGAGAGACTAAAGAACAAGGAGAACACCCTTTTAAAAACATGGAGAACAACCCCATTTTTTTTTACCTTTTAAATAGTGAAAAAACAGGGAAAATACCTTCAAGTTGTTTTAAAAAAAGGGATTTTGAGAACATGGAAAACAAAGAAAACAAAAACATCATTTTTTCCCAAACATGTATTTAGTGTTTTTCTATTCTAGAAAACAAAATATAGATCTCAAGAACACTTAACAGGCCCATAGAGTTTTGCACACCTCAGTTCCTCAGTTAAACGCGAGGTGAAGAAGCTTTCTAGAAAAATTCTTTTTCTCCATCTCATGTGTATTCTTCTTCTCCTGTAAAGGCCACTGTGTGAATAATTGTAAAAGATGTCAAAAATATCCTTCAACAACAAGGAAAACAAAAAGGAAAATATAGAGTTTTGCACACCTCTGTTCCTCAGTGAAACGCGAGGTGAAGAAGTTTCCAAAAAGCTTCTTCCTATTGAAGAAGTCCAGTTAGAAATCCAATCATAAAATGTGTTCATGCTCTTCCATTGTTTTGCCCTTATTTTCTAAATTATTAGATCATTCCTATCATCTCATTTGGAACCAAAGGAAAAATAAAACCCACATTGATGCCTTCTAGTTGAGAATTTTTTTATTTAATTTTTTTGGTTGCATAGATGGAAGATATTTGTAGTGATCTTAGGTTCAATGTTTTTAATTTAGAGATTGGAAATCCTCTTTCATTAGGTTTTTTTTTTTTTTTTTTTATTTTATAACAATCTTGATTTTTGAAAGAAAAAAAACAATTTGAGGAAAATGTATTTTCAAATAATTTTTAGTTTTTATAATGAAATAATTTTAAAAATTGTATAATTTTTCCTTTTCATATTTGATATTTTTTTAATATTTATTTCCATATTTTCCATCTCTCAATACATTGAGTGGACGATGCTAATTCACTGGAATTATATGTTGAATACCAATAAGGTACAAAAGGCATCCCTAAGACTATTAGTTATGTTTTAAATTATAAGAAAGACATAAATATATTATATTTACAACATAAATATCTTAATATTACAATACATTATGACAATACTTAATATAAAAATTTGAATGGTTTACATGCCTAACAATTTTATGTGATTGGACTATACATCATAGTATGCCTTTTGTCTAAACCAATCTTAATAACCAAATAAAATATTAATTTCAATTTATAACATACATACATACATGCATACATATATGCATATATATCTATACATTAAAATTATTACTTTTGTCATAAAATATAAGTATGATATAAATGCATTATACTTACAATATAAATACACTCATATTAAAATACATTATGATATAACTTGATTTAGAAAATTTTTAACTTTTTTATGAATTGATAATTGTGGGTTATTGTGTTATATTCTCTAGCATGTCTCATGCACATTAAATATGCTTCTTTGTGACAAAGGATATTTTTAATTTTTATGATTATCGTGCATTTCTTATAATAATAGAGGTCAAGGTAGATAATGAAATACTTTATCTTGATGAGTTATTTCTAAGTGTTATTTTCATGCAAGCTTCTTAAATTTGATGAATTAATATTGGGTATTTAATAATGCAGATATTATAGCATCTCCAAACATGTCATTTAGGAATACTAGAACTAATGGAAGAAGAAGAAGGAGCATATCTAACATATGATAATTGTGTATACAATTTACACTATTGTAAAGGGTAATTGTTAGGATTTTAGAGTCAAAGGACAATCCAAATGGATTATATTTTTATTGTCAATAAGTTAATGCTAAAGACGATTGTCATTTATTTAAAAGGGCCTCCCCTAAAGGATTTGAGGATAGTAGTTGCTATGAAGAAGCGTAAGAACTTATTCAGAAAAGAGTGTATCAAGTTGATGAAGAGGTCACTCTTATTTTAACAAATTTGAATTGAAGTAATATGCTATAAGTAGTGTTTAGATATCTATGGATTGAAGTTTTATATTTACCTCATGTATGTGTGTTGTAGGTCATTAATAATAATATGTTATAGAGGTTTTTAGCCTACTAGATTACAATTACAATATAAATCTACTAACATTAAAAGTAAAATTACTACAAGTATGATACATTACGATGTGACCAAATTTCAATCTATTTAATTTCTTTTTTCAAACAAACCTTTGGTTATGGTTATATTTCCTTACAAAAAGTCATTAAACAAACAATACAAAGAATAGTGGTCAATGGGATGACATCAATGTGGAACAACTTGAATTATCATAAGTAACCAAAATTTATAACAATATTCAAGTAATGAGATATACATAAGTAATCCTAATTCATATTCAATTCAGAAAATATGTATTAGGAATTTGTACCATGACAACTAACAAAGACTTTTAGCTTGCGTTGAATAGTACTTGTATGATTTTTTATTTTTTATTTTTGAAAATATTTAGATTTCTCAAATCTTGGCCTTATAGGATCATTAGGGTGCATACAAAATTATCCTAATGGCTCTCTAGATCTAATAAGAAGGAAGTAACAAACAGATAATAACATAGATCTAAAGATAAGAATGTTATACCATCATTTTGGATGTTCCCAAATCAAATCTAGTCAATGAAGCATCAATTTAAATCTCAAAAACTAATAGATCTTCGATGGCTCTCTTTCCTAGATCCTAGCAACAATAAGGTAGAATCCTCTCTAGAGGGGTAGAGGTTAGGGTTCCTCTCTCTAGAAGTCTAACTAACCCCTAAGTAGATAGGTTTTCCTATGGGTTGAAGTGACTTGAGCCCATCTTGGGCTTGAGTCACATAATCCAACCCACATAGATTCTAATTAATTGATTAGTCCTATTAACTCATGATTAAAGCCAAAATATATGTTTCAATGACACATATATTATAAGACCCTAGTTATGGATCTAACACATATTCTAAGCATAATTTCAAGTTTAAGGGAAAGTCAATTAAAACCAAGGAAGAAGAACAAGTCAAATATGCTCAAAGAGAGACTCAAAACTTGAGAAACATGATAAGACCCAAGCAAAGCCAAAAGGAAAATTCATAAGCACATGAGTGATGAAGTCTATGAACATGTTGGAAGAAGATGAAATCACATGGAAACAAGTTTAAGTAAAAATCAAAAGGAGTTGCAAGATAGTTAAAGATTGGATGACGCGAACTTTGAATTTAGAAAATAGGATATTTTGGGATAAGACACATATCATTTTGAAGCTAGAGAAGTTAGAAATCCAACACTTTAAATGCTTTGTAAATTAGAGTTAAAATAAAGAAGTTATGGTACATTGAAGCAAGCTGCACAATGGTAGAATGTCAAGTTGAAATGCATTTTGAAACTTTTAATTCAACCACTTACCAAGTTGAAATTCATTTCAGCCACATGTCAAAATTTGAAAATTTTTTTACTTGACACACTAGTTATGAGTTTTGCAACTTACCATGTCGAAATGTAATTCCTACAAAATGTTGATGCCAACATGCAACTTTTCATGTTGAAATCAATTTGGACATGGTCTATTCTAATTTGACAGCAATTGCAAATCCTTGAGAATTGGGCATTTTGCACTTTTCCAACCCAAAGTGGGTTTAAAACATTTAAAATTTATATTTTTATTAATTTTTAATTATTTTAAGTATTTTTGGGAAATAAGTGGCTAATAAGAACATGCCACGAGTCAGGTTTTTGCCCAAACTATAAAAACTCAACTTTTAATTTTAATTTTTTTTAGGGTTCTTGGATTTTTGTTTGAGAAAAGAAGATAGAAAGAGGATTTCGGTTTTTTTGTTTTCCATTATTATTAATCAATATTTTTTTTTAATTTCTTTAATTTTCAAGAATGCTTCTTTGTCTTTCTTTTAATGAATTAATTGTGCATGTAACAACACACACATAGGAGGCTAAAAGGCTTTCTTAAGGAGTGAAACATGAAAACCTAGGGTTTATTGCCAAAAGGAAACAATGGGTCAAAAGAAAGCTAGCAATGGAATGAATGAATGGTTAAGTTATGATGAATGAAAATATAGATACTTTCCAATATTAGTTTGAACTAGGATGGTACCATTGCCCATTCCTTGATACTAGAGATTTTTAGTGATTCTTGATCCCTACTTATCTAAGGTTTTGTCAATATTTTCTACCCTTAGACAAATTCATGCAAAGTGGTAAAGGCCTAAAAATCCTAGACCTGATCCAAGAGTTCATTTCCATTCATCTAATATATAATTTAAAATAAAATATAATGCTAAAAATTGGAGATGAATACAATCTTGAGTAATAGAAATTAGGTTAATTTCGTTAAGCCCCACATTTTGATTACTAAAAAATTAATAAAAATAAATAATCTTGTTTCACCTAAAGCTTTAAACCTAAAGTTAAATTGTGAAACCCTTAATCTTGAAAATTTTGAATAAAAAATTAATAGCATTTTAAGTTAGACATATTTAATAAACCCAATTTCATTCAAATATCATTTTCATACATTCTAAATTTAAAGAATGTGATAAAAGCAAATTTTTTAAACCTAGTTTGATGAAGTCCATAGGCTAGTCCCTAAGGAGAATACTTAAATGTACCTCTTGTTGTTATTAGATGTAGTGATCAGACCACAAATATCTGTATGAATAAGTTCCAACTTCTGAGTTGCTCTCCAAGTACTCTTCTTTGGAATAGGGTCATGGTGTTGCTTCCCGTTGATGCAATCATTGCATGTCACACTTGAGACAAAGAATTGAGGAAGTCCACGTACCATGTTCTTATACAACAAGGTTCTCAAACCCTTGTAACTCAGATGCCCATACCTCTGATGCCAAAGATAAAACAAGTTTTGAGTTCTTGTGTGAAAGCACTGATCAGATTGTACTTGAGAGGGAGCTTGAAACTAAGGCAGCAAGATAAACATCCGATTGGCACTCATGTTGGTTCAAATTATCAAATCCTTCTCTGGATAAAATATCTTGCACATCCCTCCCTTAATCAAAATAGCCAAGCCTCTTTCTTGCAACTACCCTATGCTCAAGAGATTATTTCTTAACTCTGGAATATAGTATACCTCAGCAACAACATGATTGACTCCATCCAGTAGCAGCTTCACACTTCTCTTTCCTATCACATCCATCTTAGTGTTGTTCCCCAATTTTATCGAATGTCAAAATTTTTCATTGAGTTCATTGAACATAGTTTAATCGCCACACATGTGATTAGAACACCCTGAATCAAGGAACCATGCATCTTCTCTTCTGGTCGTATACAACTCCACATAAGACATCAAAAGCATTTCTTCCTCCTCATCAAGCTCTACATAATTTTCTTTTTTGTTCCTAGAAGGACATTCATATCGAAAATGTCCAAGTTGATGGCATCGATAACACTCCACAATTGCCTTGTTGAAGTCTGCTCGACTTCTCCCTCTCCCTCTTCCTCTTTCTCTGTAGGTACCACGATCACAACCTTTTCCTCCTTCAGATGTCACTTTCAAGGCCTGTTCCTCACCATTACGTCTTTGAAACTTCTGTTCATGCACTATTAATGAGCTTTGTAACTCATCAATAGTAAGAGCATCAATGTCCTTTGACTCCTCAATAGAACATACAACATAGTTGAACTTCTCAGTTAAAGAGCATAGAATTTTCTCCACCACTTTAACATCCTGCATATCTTCTCCATAAATTCGCATCTTATCGGCCACTGTCATGACCCTAGAGAAGTACTTTGTCACTCTTTCACCAGATCTCATCTCAAGAGTTTCAAATTCTTTATGGAGAGCTTGAATATGAGACCTCTTGACCCTTGTATTTCCTTCAAATTTTTTCTTCATGACGTTCCATATGTATTTGGTAGTATCCTTCTTGAGAATGGTGTCAAGAACGGTCTAGTCGATCGCCTGGAAGAGATAGCTCTTCACTTTCATGTCACTATAAGAAAAATGGGTAATAATGATGCTTTTTAGGCGTCAATAAATGTATATGATGACGCTTCTCGAAAGCGTCCTTTTCACCTTTGTCAAGGAATGGGTGCAGGCAACCATGTTGCTTCTAGACAGCGTCATTGTTGATTGGTTTATATTAACACGTTAAAAAACGTCATTATTGATCTACCTATGTTAACACTTACACTAGCGCCAAGTAATGGCCAAAATATCATTTGTCTATTTCAACACTAAAAAATGTGTCATCTTATGTGGATAATAATATTGAAAATCCCCCTATTGAAATGATATATTTTGTATGTCATGTTATATATAATTTTGGCTGGATGATTATTTATAAAGTACAAAACAATAACTTCAATATTAATAACTACATCTTCCAAAAGAAATTGAATAAATTTGGGAATAATATAATAATAAAGAACTAATGTCTACATAGTTAATTAATACGCAAATTTGTAAATGTATCAAAACATTTTACAAGCATATTTTCCAACTTCAACATATATAAAACAAGTACACATGTACCAAAAAATAAGGTCTCTAAATTCCTTATCAAAAATAATATTACAAGAAGAAGAAGAAGAAGCCAAAAGTATTTATAGCCAAAAGTATTTTTGTTAGTTGCATATCCACTCCTGAACTTGAAATCTTTTACCTGTATACATTTTAAAAAAAAATTAATAAAAGAAATAAATTATGTTAGTTTAATATACATGCAATGAAAGTTAAATTTAAATCTATAAATGGTCCATGAAAGAAGTGCAAATGAGAATAACTTGGTATTTAATGAGATGTTATGCTTCAATGAAGATGAAAAATTGTTTAATTTGATACTTGTTTATAAAATATTAAAATACTTTTTTAGTTCATTATTAATTTAGAGGAAACAAGTTAGGCTTTCAATGGTATAAATTCTACAATATGGAATGTAATATAATATTTTCTTATCTATGTCTAACACATCAAACTCATTTCTCATAAATAAATATATGAATATACCAATAGGTATGGTTTATAATTAGTTTCAATCATAAATCATCATATCTAGTAATATAAGACATTTAATATTAACCACTTGCAAATGCCTTAATTTCTTCTTACAACTTTCCTATATTACCAAATTTAGTTAACTAATAACATTCCATAAGGAAAAAAAGAGTATTAAACTAAAAATTAATAGAGCATAACCAAGGCAATAGAAACCTACAAATCATTGGTTAAATGTCATAATAACAACCATTCTAAAACTTGCCTTTATTTTCAATTCCAATATTATAACCCAAATATAATAATTAACCCTACACAAAAGAAGCTCTCCACCATCCCTCCATCCAACAACCTGTTGATGCAACAACAACCCTTCCAACAACATGAACTCCATA
Organism: Vitis x doaniana; assembly: GCA_030345155.1. NCBI lineage: Eukaryota > Viridiplantae > Streptophyta > Magnoliopsida > Vitales > Vitaceae > Vitis > Vitis x doaniana. The sequence goes on from CP128323.1 coordinate 10,646,969, forward strand.
CAACAATAACAATTTCTCCATGTAACAACAACAATAACAATAACATTGATGATCGATGGTGATAATTATATTAGTAATAATTTGATTTGTTTAGTCTAAACATATAACAATAACAACTTCTCTATGCAACAACAACAATAATAATGACACCATTGATGATCATGATATAATAATTTGATTTATTGAGTTCACAAATTATATGCTTCTTTTCCATACAACAATAACAAAAATAACTTCTCCATGTAACAACATTGGTGATGATGTAATAATTTGATTTGTTATATTGAAATAGTTTATGTATAAAACTATTATATTCTATCACTATGGAGGAAAAAATTACTTATCATGAGATGAGAATAGTCAAAATGTGATCTACAACTCTTACTGGACTAAAATGAGGGCATCTGTATATATAAGATGGTAAATTAAAAAAATTAGTCCATTCAAGACTTCATTAATAATGAAAATCAAGCATTATAGATGTTAATTTATACCTTCAAGCATGGGTAAGAATCAATTGAGTTGCCAACATAACCCACTCAGATCGTACTTCATTAAGCTCAACTTCACTATACGATTTTTTTCCTTTAAACTAATAATTAATTGTACATACATGATGATTAGTTAAGTTAACAAAAAATTACTAAAGTATAGAAACTAATAAAATTTATTAATGAGTACATACCTTTGTGGATAGGAGGCTTGGATCAACAATTATATCTTTCATGTATCTTATCACATAATAACCACACTCCACACTACCTAGTTGTCTTGGGCACTATAGGCACACATATGAATTATGGTACCATAAAAACATTAATATCATGATGTTTTATGTCATTATTATCTAAGTGACAAAACATAAAACCATATTCAAATTTTAGGGTTGATATAAGTGGTCATATGATATATCTTACTCTAACTAAGTAACTTACCACTACTTTTACCCATGTCGGCTCCCTCTTTGATGATCTTTGTTTCTCTGGTGGATGAATTCGTAGTGCCCTACATGGAAAAGAAAATTAACATTTTAGATACTATGCACTATGTTCAAGTATGGAAATGAAGACACTTACATGTTAACAATTTCCTTAAGATCATCACATGGTTGCTTTTGCATCGGATCAAGGTAGTACACAGTCATTGTCCTCATATCCAATGCCACCAAGACCCAGTAGAAACTACAATAGTACATTAGATATTATTTACTAATTAGCATCGATTAAGCTATTTAACATAAAAAAAAAAACTTAATATTTTTCATAACTTACTCAGGGTTATATGGAATAAAAATGTAGTTAGCACGTGCATTAAACGATTTGCAATCAACCTTGATCTATTTTCCTTTGTTGTCTCACCCATTCCAGCTTTAGAGACTAAAGCTAGATTGATAAAAGCAAATCATTCGGTGAGCCTAGCATCACTTAGCTTTTTCTGTAGGTGCCTGTTTAAATTCCACATACCTTGATAAGAAATGACTATTTTACTTATATATATATATATATAAATTAACACACATTAGCAAGTTATAAAATTATTTACCATATATAATATATGACACAATTAGCCGACACTTCCTTAAATGAAATTATCATATCCATGTCTTCTTTCATAAGGAAGGTCTTAAAACTCTCGCCAAATACATCATTGGGACCTCCACACCTTGTGCTTTCCCCTCATTTAGCATGAGACCTACTAATGCATCAAAATTGTTGATATCTTGAGGGTTTTTACCAATTTTCAATTCATTTTCTGTTGTTTTTTGTCTTTTCCCTTTTTGAGATCCCTATAAAAGAAAGTACCATGTTTTCAAATGATATACGTATCTTTATAAACTATTACAAATGAAAATAACACACCTTAATGAATTTAGTACTCAAATTGACTAAATAGGTTGGCCATAAAACTTGGTAGCCCACTACCGCTCCAACTGTTGTAGTTTGTCTAGGAATGGGAATAGGAAGTGGTGTATTTGACTCATAGGGAGCATCCAAAACAACTAGGTAATTAGGACCACAATCCATTACAATTGTTCCACTAGCCACTGTATTTTCTCTGGTCCCTATTTCCAACTCACATTTTCTTGCCTTCAAAAGTAAATTAAATTGTTAATTTCAATATAAAAAAATAATCAATAAATGAAGTTTAAAGTGCATTGACTATGTTAGGGTTATATTTAAGACATAAAGTTACATATTTTATAAGTAATAGTTGTAGTGGAATAGAATATTACTAGTAGTAATTATACTGTAATAGAATCTACCTAAAATGTAAGTATCAATCTAACAAAAATAGAAGCAATTGGAAGGAATTATTTATGAAAATTATCTAGGAATTTGTGACAATTACGTCATTGAACTAGGAAATGTAAACTAAAAATAACACACCTTCATGTGTGGTTCTATTTTCACAGGTAAGGTCTCCTCCTCAACTTTACGAATTGGTTTCTCCACTACTTCTGGTAGAAGCAACAATTTTGATTTCATGTTGGAACTACTCACATCGGATTGTGGTGTAGCAACTCCTATCTGAGATAGTCTCGCTAACACGTCAGCCTCAAACTTAACTTGACATTCTTGAGTTGCTTTTAAAATATCCCTCACAACACGTTCTGACATACTATTGAAATATTGTCCAGGCGTGTAGTGCTTCCCTTTAGCTCCAACCCGACCAATATACTCAGGAGTACCTAGTGCTTGAGAAAGTATGTCATTGCTCCCACTATAGCTTATGCCATTCTTTTGAGACTCTTTCATTAATTCATCCTAAAATAAGAGGAAGTTATGAAGTTAACTTTCAAATAGGTAAAACCAAATAAGGTGTTTAAAGATGTGATTTTTGGGTACAAAATGTCTACTTAATATTTTTTCCACTACCGGTAGGACCACATCATCATAGCTGCCATCTTTTTTTTGCATTGCCCTCTTCCAAAGTATACTCCTATCAATGCTTTCCGTGGAGCCAGCTTCAATCATCTAATAGAAATGGAAAATTAAAGACAGTTATTAGATAACATATGTGGTTTTATTTCTTTTCTTTTTTTTTGTCAGAAAAGAAACAATTAAGAAATCCATATAAACTATTCCTTCATTACTTATACAATCATATAAAATTAAACCACAATAAGAACTAACAAAAACTTACCATCTCTTCTTCAAGTCCAACATACCCTTTTCTACTTAGATGATGATTATATATATGCTTCTTTCTTCTCTGTTTTTGTACTTTCCTATATTCTTACAATTAAAATGGATGCTTAGTATATATATGTGGATGCATGTAGTATGTTTAATGTTAATTGTATTTGTACCTGGAATTTTTTAGACAACCTATTTTTCACAAAAATATTCCAATCTTCATCATCGATAAAATGATATTCAACTGGTGGTTTCTTAAGAAGCTCTGGCTCATCTTTGAAAGGAAGAATATGTTTCACAGTCAACGTGTTCTTAAAAGATCGAAAACATTTTCCCAATGTAAGCATACAATTCCTTCTGCTTTCTTGTCTAATGTAAAAGCAATCTACAAAGTATAAAGTCATTAGTTTCTCAAAATTTGAAAGAAATATAGAGATTGTAGAAAACTTATTTATGTTAAAAAAAATAAAAATAAATAAGTAACCTCAATAGAGTCCCACAACTTATCCTTCAATTGTTTAGGGACATCTCGCCATGTGTTATATCTAATTGGTACCATCGTACGTGCCAATACACCTAAGTAGCTTGTTAGGTGCACATAAGATTCTCCTACATAGATACCATCAGCATTGTACTTTATGACCAACTTTATCCCTCTATTCCTATTCCTTATAATCATGGATTTCCTTGTTGTCCCTCTATATTTTTTGTGTGTAGGGGTTTTCTCTTCCTTTGAATCCATGCCTATAATACATCAATGAGAAATGATAAGTATACCCATTAATTGCAAGTAAAATTGAATTTTTTATAACATGAACTCATATTAGTAACATGAACATACTAGGAATATTTTACATGCTAGATAACAATATTCACATGTTGTCATGAAATATTTAAAAATAATAATAATAAAAACTTACTAGAAGATCCTCACCAAACTTTTTTCTTATGGAACTAGAAATCATAAGCTTTGAGCTGAGACAAATTGATATCCTTGTATTACCCTTTAGATCACTCTAAGATATGCGTATAATAATAATCATGAAATAAGGAATCAATAAATTTATAGACATGATGAATTTAATCCACTTAGAAAATAAATAAACTATTTACTGAAATGCAGAATTTCAATATTAACAAGTTAATGGGATAGTTACAACCTTCACAACAAAACAACAAGGTCATAAATTTAGTTACATAGAAGATTTGTTATCAATCCAGAATCCCTCACAGTCTCCTCGAATGCAAATGACATCAGAGTCATCCATTGTATCAAATGATTCAACTTGTGCCAAAGTGGTAATGAGAGGATGGTGTTTAATAGAATTATCCATGCAGTCATCAAAATCCTTTGCTGAAAAGGAGAAGTCCCTTTTAAGAGTTAACAAAACAACTGACCATCTTTGATCAAGTTAGTCTTGTACATAGAATACTTGCTTGGCTTGGGAGGCTAAAATGAATGGATCTGATTTATGAGCCATCTTAGTGAAGTCAATTAATGTCAGTCCAAACTCATCAACTTTGATGTTGCTCTTATTATCAACCCAATTGCATTTGAAAACTAGAATCCTAAACATGGTTTAATCAAGATCCCATATCTCAGTAATAATACCATAGAAACATAGCTCACCAGATACTGGATGCTTATCCTTGGCACTAGAAATTTGCATTGTTGTTGCTACAATGCTGACTCCACTATTCTGGGTAACTCGTAACTTATCACGGTCTTTTGTATTGTAGTGACACCCATCTATAACATAGCCATGATACTTGGCCACGTAGTGGGTAGGACCATGTGCTATCCATCTTAAGGTTTCAGATATAGGTTCTTTGTCAGCAATGACAACTTCTACGTGTTTGAATGGACCATAGTTATTAATATTTTTTATAATCAGTGCTAAGAATGGTGCAATTTTTAGAATAAATTCAATATCTTTTTTCACAACCAATGAGTGAATGTTCGCATGTGTTCTTCTTGTAGCCACTATTGTCTCCTGAATTGACGAGAATTGTTCAATTTCAACCATTTCATGTGTTCTCTATAAGATATGTATAAGAAAGTAACAATAAGTTTCCAAAATTAGTTTAAGTAATCTACACATAAAATCAAAATAGTTGACCATTACTTGATATAAGGTTGGATGATAGTTGTATTTTCCAACACATAATGATGTGCTTGCAACAACAAATTACAATCAACTTCGGTGATATGACCTCCAGGAATAGGCACCCCAACTTTATGGTCAACATTAGTGCTACTAGGAACTCTAATTGCATCCACATTTGATAAGTACTCTGTACAAAATTCAATAGCTTCCTTTGCAATGTAGCATTCAACAATGCAACCTTCAGGGTGGTTACGGTTTCGCACATAACCCTTTAATACTTTCATGAACCTTTCAAACGGGTACATCCATCTAAAATAAACCGGTCCACAAAGTCTCACCTCTCTAACAAGATGAACCATTAAATGAATCATGATATCAAAGAAGGATGGCGAAAAGTACTTTTCAAGCAAGCACAATGTCACAACAAGTTCATTTTGTAACTTATCCAATGTAGACACATCAACCACCTTCTTACATAATGCCACTAGTAACAATTGTTTGCATAAGTGATCGCAATGCCATTGGTAACAATTGTTGCATCAGTGTATGATAATCATGGGACTTCAGGCCATAAAGCTTCAAATCTTCCATTGACACAAGATTTCTAAAGTTTGAGCAATACCCTTTAGGAACCTTTAACTCAGCTAAAGTTTGACAAAATACTTTCTTCTCCTTTCTAGAAAATGTATAACATGCAGGCGGAAGGTAAGTTCGATTCGATTCAAACCTTGGTGCCAGTTCACACCTTAAGCCCATGTCCATAAGGTCTAGACGAGAATTGAGTCCATCTTTTGTCTTCCCTGGGATGTTAAGTAATGTACCAATGATGCTTTCACAAACATTTTTCTCAATGTGCATTACATCCAAATTATGACGAACATGCAAATATCTCCAATACTCAAGTTCGAAGAATATAGACTTTTTCTTCCAACAATTGGTATAAGTCACATTGGATTTTTCATGTCTTCCCCCTTTTTTCCCCCATGAATTACAGATGGCATTCATTTTCAATAGTATTTCCTCTCCACTTAATGGTTGTGGAGGTGATCGAAACTCCTGCTCACCATTGAATGCCTTTCTATGTTTTCTAAAAGAATGATTGCATGGAAGAAAACATCTGTGGCCTGTAAATGAGTTATTTCTCCCATGCTTCAACCTATGTGAATAGGTTTCTGGTCCACATATTGGACAAGCAAAATATCCTTTGACTGTGCAACCAGATAAGTTTTCATATGCAGGAAAGTCATTTATTGTCCATAATAGAACAACCCTTAATGTAAAAACCTCTCTTTGATATGCATCATAAGCTTCTACCCCTATCTCCCACAAGGTTTTAAAGTCCTCAATCAATGGTGCTAAATAGATATTTATGTCATTTTGAGGTTGTTGTGGATCCGATATTAACAAAGATAACATCATAAATTTTCTCTTCATGCACAACCACGTGGAAAATTATAAGTGATCATGACAACTGGCCAACAACTATACCTGTTGCTTAAAGAACTATGGGGATTTATGTCATCTGCTGAAATGGTAAGTCTAAGGTTTCTAGGTTCGGCAGCAAAATCAGGCCATCTATGGTCAATTACCTTCCATGATGGTGAGTCAGATGGATGACGCATTTTCCATCAAATTCTCCACCTTCTGCATGCCATATGAGGTCTTTTGCAATTTTTGAGGATTGAAACATTCTTTTAAATCATGGGATGGGTGGAAAATACCACATCACTTTAGCAGGAACTCCTTTACTCTTTTTGCTTCCTTTTCTATTCACCTTCCACCTTGAAGCTCCACATGTAGGACATGAAGATGCATCTTTTAACTCATTCCTAAAAAGTATGCAATCATTGGGACATGCATGTATTTTTTCATATTCCATTCCCAATGCATTCAATGTTTTTTTTGCTTCATACATAGACAATGGCAACTCAATGTTCACAGGCAACATATCACCAAGTAAGCTTAATAGCTCGGAGAAGCTTTTATCAGACCACCATATCTTCCTTTCAGATTGTATAATTTAACTAAAGCAGATAATTTGAAGTTTTTGCAATCGGGATACAAAAGTTTTTCAGCATCTTCAAGCAACCTTTCAAATAATTTTGGATTAGCCTTACAATCATCTTGTGCAGCTTCAACCATTTCTATTGTATGATCCACATTACCAATATGAATTCTATCAAAACATTCAACCCTCGTAGTTGGGGGTCCACTACTTAGAGCTGTGTTCCGAAGCCAAAACCAAGTATGCTAACTTTGGTCAATTCCATAAAAGAATAGGTGTTCTCTAATCTTTTGAGGAGTATTGAAGATCAAATTTCCACACTACAGACATGGGCATTTTATGGAGTTTTGATTTGCAGAATTTTGACCTGCAAATAAAATAAAATTTTCAACCCCATCCTCATAGTCTTTTGATCTTCTATCATTTGACATCCAGGAACAATTCATTTGCCTATAATAGGTGAACTCAATTCCTATATAGAAAACATAAGCAAACAATGGAAATGGAAAAGACTTAGAAACGTTACCTTTAGAAAACACTTAAAACTTTCAGTTTCTCATTTGTGACATCCAAAATTTCTTTTAAACTTCTATGGACAAACAATTAGGATTCAGGTGCAATAAAAAAATTGAACCTCATCCTCAATAAAAAAAAAGGATTAACAATATGACAATAGAACCTTTTGATGAATGTTTTTATGCCTTTTAACATGTCTAATATCCAAAATCAGGTTGTAATTCCTATCCCATGTAGGAATACATAATTCCTATGTGTTAACTGCCAATATACTCAATTTCATTTTAAAGAAATTTTGGCAGCATTTCCCCATAGTTCTCCAAGTACACAAAATGAACAAGGTATAATATGTAACCTTGTTCAAATATGCACCAGAGAACAAGAGGAAAGACTACCAAAATTTCTAAAAAGGGAATTAAACACAAGCAATTAACTTCATAGATATTATGTTTTCCTACACTTTCCAATCGGACAATTCAAACATCATTGCAAAAAAAATACCTTTATCACATTCTAGACAATTTAAAAGTTGTTAACTTGAAAGTGGCTTAGATAAAACCTTTTTCACCTTTGACAACTTAAATGTCTTTAGTATGTAATAAGAGAAACTTTTATCTTACAATGATAGTTGAATGGGAACTCTAAGGTTTCATGCATGCATGTTTGATTAAAATTAAAACACAATTACTTATTGAATAATCTAATAATTATAAAAAACCTAAAGTTGTTCCATAATTATTGGTATATTTCATGTTATCCATTACCCATTAAACAAGATTATTATAAGAAAGCATACGTATGGCCATGATTTGCAAATCAAGTCACGCCAGTCTATGTCATAGCCTTGGGTCAAAATTTGGGCCTTGGTATTAAACTAAGCTGGGGAATAACTCGTACAATCCAGGTACTCAATAAATTTAAACAAAATTTAAAATAACGCTTCCATTATATTCTTCTAACCACGCAAAGAAAAAATGGCACTATAATTAAAATATGTTGGTTTGTATAAGGAAAAATAGTATACCTTCCTCACTTTGTCTTTGTCTTGAGTCTTGCATCACACACCTCTCGTAATCCAATGTAGGTCACTATCTCTTAGAATATGTATATTTAAAACAAATAATAAATAAAGAAATAAAATAAATCCATTAGTAGATATTAACAAATAAATAAAAAATAAATTAAAATAAGAAATAAACTAAGAAGAAAAAACATATAAGTAATAAAAAAAAAAAGATTTTCACATGTGCAACAATGGTTAGATATTTTTAAAAATTTATAAAATTATTAAAATCAAACTATTTTAGTTATTATTTTTTTTAAATGGTAATTAATACTCATATAAAATAAAATATATGCATGATGAGAAAGCTAAGAAGATTATTCCTTGTGCCCCTTTTCATTTGAGATTATGACTTTTGGTGATGACCTAATGGTGGGTGAACCGTGAACCACACTGTCTGACCCGGGTCAAGTCCTTAGGGCAAGAAAGATGACTGCAAGATGGGTAGAACTTAAACGAACGAGATAGAAAAGCCTGGTCTAAATTAAGGTGGCTTAACAATCCGTAATCATCTTGGTTAGCTTGTATCATATTGTGAAAGAGAAGTTACAGGCTAGGTCTTCAGCATCCAGCAATTCCACCCTTTGATTTTTCCAACAAGTTGCACCATCTAATAATAATACCTATGATCCTATACGTTAGTTTTGATTCTTTATGTATACAAAGTATATATGGTTACACTACATTAAAGTTATTTTTTTTCTCTAAAAAGTAATTAGTGTAAATTTTAAAAGTAGGCTAATATTCATTTTTTTTTCACTTCTTATTTTTTGTTTTGAAAATAGAAAATAGTAACAACTCTTATACAAAATATTTTAATATTTTTTGTTTTTAAAATAGAAAGTTAGAAATTGCATTTTAAAAGCAATATTCTATTTCAATCCACACAAATGATACAAGTTTGGAAATATTCCATTACCATACTTTGAGTAATATTTTTAAAGGGTTAATTTAATTCATTTCCCCTCAAGATTTGACTAAATATAATGGCACCCGATAATATGAAATTTGAAGAAGTCCATAGACTCTTCAAGTCTATAATTAGAAGTTTCTAGTAAGTTGTCACCCGTACTAATGAAATTTCTTGAGTCAACATTAATCTGTAACCTTTTTGCTACCTTCATTACCTATTTTGCCCCTTAACCACCTACTTAGTACTTTGACCATGTGTGTTTCTCTGACTTGCCCCTTTACTTTTATGAAAGAAGCAACTAGAAGAAGCCCATTCAAGTTTTTAATTTTTCTTTGCTTGGATCATTCCTTGAAACCTTCTAACATTTCCCTTGTACTTAGCCTCAACATTACATGGTCCAAGAGAAGTTTGTGGGAAAGGGCATTTTAAGAAGGATAATTTTATTTAATTTATAAAAATATTTTAATTTTATTTAATTATTTATATTAATTTACAAACTCATTAAACAAAGTTACCCAAATATATGTATCAGTAGTCATCAAACTCAAAGGAATTCTTGCCTTAAATAAAGTCATTAGCTTTAGTATAACTTTGTTTCTAACTAATTAAAGAACATTTTGGCTTTAATCCAATATTGATTCTTCAAAATTTTGAAAGAAAATACAAGAGAAAGAAAATAATTAGAAAAAATATAATTAAGGACGATAATAGATAGATGGATAAAGGATAAAAAACTAGAAGGAACTTAGATGATAAAGTACTATAGTGGAAGTGATGAGATCAGCCAACATGTTCATTCAGACAAAGTATACATGAGATCAAAGAAAAACCAAGCCACTCTATTCATGCATGTTAAAAGAGATAAAACAACCAAACCCTATGCATTTCGTGTTGTATACACATTGGAAACAAAAGAAAGATCCAAAGGGTGCAACCCTAGCTAGCTCATAACTATCTAGCTAGCACTTCTCCTCAGGGCATGACCCATTAGCCACAATCTCCATCTGCATGCCATCATTAGGTTTTTGAGGCTTGTACCACACTACACAAACCAAAAATACTATGAAATTAATGAAGCTTAGTATGGCTAGAAGCCCATAGAAACAATCAAGTCTTCCGTAGTTGATGTTGTCTGCTAGCCATCCTTGGCCATCTCTGCTCCCTGTCACCCTTTTCACTACCGATACCAAGCAGCTACTAACAAAGAAACTTAGCGAGAGAGTTGAGAGGAAGAGGCCAGTGCTCATAGTTTTCATCTCCTTGGGTGATTGGGTAATAAAGAAATTGAGCTGACCAATGTATATGAAGGCTTCTCCATAACCCACCAAGAAGAATTGTGGAATCAGCAAGAAGACGCTAATGGGAAGAGTAGCAGTGTTGTCACCCACGGCTTTTGCCACAGTTTTTGACTCGTGTTGCTAACAAAGTTTTCCACACCCACCAATTGCCACAATGAAAATGGGATTTCTCTATACCTCCCTCCTCTCTCAACCTAAGGCAATGTCTCTCCTCTTTATAGCACTAGTGTTGTCATTTCTTCCCCACACACAATCTAAGCTCAGTGCCGCTTACTACGACAAAACATGCCCTCTGTTCAAACCCATCATGCGAGAGATCATAAGCACCAAGGAAATCAACGACCCCGCCATAGCTGCTGCCATTCTCCGCCTCTTATTCCACGATTGCATGGTCGAAGGCTATGATGCCTCCGTCCTCATTTCCTCCAATTCCTTCAACACCGCCCAGCACGATGCCGACATCTCCTAGGCAATACTATATCAATACATCCATATTGTCCAAGTCTTGCCTCTCCAGTCATCAGTCATCAGTCATCATTCATGACTTTGTAGGAGGGACAAGGTAGACCAAACAAAGCCAGCTCGGAAGCTTGCATTAATCCATAGTTACCTTCAGATGGGCCCAAATCCAGCCACATCCAAAAGAACAAACCTGACCCAGTCCAAATTCCTATCCCTTAAAGTAAAATTTAAATTATTATTATTGTTTACACATTCTGTAGAAGTTTCTTCTTTAAATGGATTTTATTTTTGAGAAAACTTGCTATGGAAAGTCTGCAGCTTGATTTCAACCGAGCCAAGCCCATATCTTTGGACTTGGTGCCTCCCACAATCCTTGATTGGCCAACAACTAAGATTCAAACCCAAGTCCACTCAAGAAAATTTTAAAACACGTCATTCCTTTGCCAGTTGTTCCCCTCTCAATACCATTTAAAAATCCCCCATTCTGTAGCAGCTTTCTCAACTGCTGTAGCCGAACCTACTAGCGGCAGAGGCTACACTTCCTTTCCCACACCCTTGTGCTGGTGCATGAGCCACCCACCACATTACCCCGAACCTCCATCCTGATCACCATGCTGGCTACTACATCTCCATGGCATTACACTAGGCAAAAATAGGGCGGCACTTCCCACCACAACTAAAAGGAGAAGCTGTAACTATACCTATTACAACTTGCAGCGCACCATACAACAACAAGAACAAAAAATGCACTGTATTTATTTGGGATACCATTACCCTGATTTTCTCCTCCCAAAATAATTTCCCCATCTATGAAACAATAATATCGGATATTTGGAACAATGAAAACCCTTCCATTTGTCTTCATTTGTACTAATCTATTCAAGTTTGAGGAAAACAACATTAGTTGAGAAAGAGATTTACCTGTAACTATGATGCTCTGTAGTAGATTTTGACAATGGTAACCTCCCATGCATGGAAGTTAGACATGGCCATTCCAACGAATTAGGGCATTTTAGTGGTGGACTTTGCAAGAGGAATGGATTTTGGCAATTGATGTGGAGTCAAATGACTTTGCAAGGGGAATGGATTAGGGCATTTTAGTGGTGGACTTAGTGAGAGCTATAAGGTTTCGGGGTTTCTTCAATTCTGAAATGGTGGAGGGAATGTTTGGCGGGTACTCGTAGAAAGGGAAAAGCATTTAATTAATATATATTTAGAACATATATATATATATATATATACTATTATTTAATGTCACCTAATATAAGCGCCATGAAATATCACAACTATGACACTGCTATAAAGTGTCATGGAATAACCAGTTATTTTTATAAGTGTCACAACAAGCAATGATACTTTAAATAAGCGCCACGAAATAAAAAAAAAACTAATATAAAAAATGACCCTTTTGGAAAAACGCCATTGTATATCCAAATATAATGATACTTTATGGAAGCGCCAAGGATTAAAGCGTCATAATTTTCTATTTTTGTAGTAGTGTGTCCTTCAACTTCATCTCATCATTCTTCTTTTGTTGTGCATATGTCTACACCAATTCACTTGTTGGCTCAATATAGCCAGGCTCCAATGACCCCTAAAATTGCTTAGATCATAGAAAATTTTCCATCAGCATGCTCCAATGGTCATAGTGACCATTAAAGCAAGGAATGGTTGGCTGTATAAAACTTCCTTCTGTAGTCATCTTCTGTGCTACTACAAGAACTTCAAAGATTGTTGCTTTGATTTGTCAGGCCCAGTGGGGTCTCTAATACCATATTGTTGGGAATTTTGATCTAAAATGAAACTAAGAACAAGAACACAAGCTGGATTTAATGACTTAGTTTTATTAACAATAACTTTGGCTTAAATAGCCATTCGATACACGATCTTAACATAAATGAGAAAGCAACACACGATCTTAACATAAACGAGAAAGCAACCCACTTAGCGGAAATAAAGCCAAGTGGTAACAGAAACTTGGAACAATTCAAATACGAGTAGATGTCCCTAAAGACTAGGATTTTTCCTATAAACCAAAACATTATTCTAACAAAAAAAAATTGTAGTAAACTCCTTCAAATCCATGTGCAAATCCATGTGAAACTTCAATAAGTAAAAATTTTTATTTTTAATAAAATTAAGAGAAAATTAATATAAATTATTAAATATAATTTTTTTATAAAAAAATATATTTTTTATATAAATAAAATATAAAAATTTTAAGAAACCAAAATGTTAGAACCACAACAAAATTTTTATTTTATATAATTAAAAATATTAAACATTTTAATGAAGAAGAAAGTTAAAACCAATAAATATGAAAGATGAAATAGTGAAAAAAAAACTTGTAATTAAAAAAATTTATATTAAACAATTAATATAAATTATTAAATATAATTTTTTATAAAAAAAATATATTTTTTATATAAATAAAATATAAAAATTTTAAGAATCCAAAATGTTAGAACCACAACAAAGTTTTTATTTTATATAATTAAAAATATTAAATATTTTAATGAAGAAGAAAGTTAAAACCAATAAATATGAAAAGATGAAATAGAAAAAAAAACTTATAATTAAAAAGATATCATGAAACTTACATTTAAAAAAAAAAAAAAAAAAAAAACAAAGGCAAAAATGTGGAGGTATTATGGATGAGGGGAAAAAAAATGAAATAGTGAAAAAAATTCATAAAGCTAACACATTAAAAAAAATTATAATTATATATAATAAAAATTATAATATTCATTAATTTAGAAGGATTAAAAAACTAAAAATTTAAAAATTATTAAGTATTAAATTAAATTATTAATTATTAAATTAAAAATATAAAATATTAATAAAATCATATATATTTATAATATGCATATTATATTAATATTTTAATTATATAATAATATTTACATATATATACAGGGGTCTCCAACGGGCGGGCCGGGCCTGGCCTATGGGCCCGTTGACTGGTCAAAGGGCCAGGCCGGGCCGGCGGGCTTTTTTATTTAAGCCAAAATGAAACCAAGGGAAGGGAGAGGGGGGGATTCGAACCCCTCCCCTTATGCTTAAACCTGAAGGCTCTAACCAACTAAACTACATTCTTTTTATGTTTATTAATTGAGTTAGTTATATGTATATAAAAATAAAGTATATTATTTTTTAAAAAAAAATTAAAGGCTCTAACGATCACATGACCGTTGGAGCCTAGCTCCAACCCATGTGACCGTTGGAGCTAAGCCTCCAACGGTCACATGGCCAATTATTTTGATTTTTTTTTTTTTTTTTAACCTTCCTATAAATACATCTTCTTCCTTTTCATTTTTTCATCAAATTCTCTCTATTTCTCTCTCTATTTCTCTCACATTCTACAATATTTCAAATTCTTTTATTTTTCCATCAAATTATACAATATTGTTGGTGGTGCAAAACAAGCATTGGTAGCTCCAAGAGTTCAAATTTGCTAGGAATTTCTGCATCGGTTCTCTAATTGAGTAACATACTTCACCCCTACTACTTTATTTTTTTGTTACATTTTTTTTTTATATTTATTACTTTATTATTTTTGACATAATATTTTATCAATAATTATAATATCACAAGTGCTTCTTCATCTAGTCCATGTGATGAAATATCATCAAACAAAAAATTTACTTCAAATATATGGAATTTTTTTTATAGAATAGAAATAATTTTAGAAAATAATAAAAAAGAAATAAAAGCAAAATGTAAAATTTGTAATAAATTTCTTACTGGTGGCTCAAATGCAGGCACAAGTCATTTAAAAAGACATCATGAAAATTGTAAAACTAAAAATAATGTAGATATTAGAAATTATATGCAATTAGGTAAAAATGAAAGTGGAAATTTAAAAACATTTTCTTATGATGAATCTAACTGTCATGAAGAAATGATTGATTATATAATAAGAGTAGAACAACCTTTCAACATGATGGAAACTCATGATTTTGTAGGAACAATTCAATGAGGTATTAATCCTCAATTTAAAGGTTGGTCTGGAAATATAGTTAAAAGAGATATTATGAAAAAAATTTATACACAAAAAGAAATTTTAAAAAATTTTTTTGCAAAATTTTGAAGGAAATATTTGTTTAACATCTGATATTTGGACATCTTTAACTCACACTGGTTTTTTATGTATAACTGCTCACTACATTGATAATGAATGGAAATTAAATAAAAGAATAATTTCATTTAAATTAATAAATGCTCCACATAGTGGTAAAAATATAACATCTTTAATAAATGATGAAATTATAGATTTAGGCATTCGTGATAAAATATTGACAATAACATTAGATAATGCTGCTAATAATGATGCAGCAATACATAGACTAAAACTATATTGGCAAGTAAAAGAAGATCATGCTAAAATATTTCATGTGCGTTGTTGCACACATATTTTAAATTTAATTGTAAAGGATGGATTAAAAAATGTTGATAGTACATTGGAAAAAATTAGAGGCATTGCATATAGTATTAATAGTTCTCAAGCAAAACATGAATTATTTTTTTATTGTTGCAAAATGTTAAATATGAAAAGAAAAAATATAAATTTGGATATGGCCATTAGATGGAATTCCACATATAAACTTTTACAAAATATTACAAAATATAGAAAAGTAGTCGAATTATATGAAATACAATTAATTAACAATGATTGTGAAGCAGATATTTATGCATTAAATGATTATGATTGGCATATTGCGGATCGTTTAAGAGATCTTTTTGAAATTTTTGATACTTCAACAAACATTTTTTGTGGTGTATATTATCCAACTTCAAATCGAGTTATTACGTAAATAACTAATATTTTTCTTGTACTTCAAAAATATTTAAGTTTTGAAATATTTAATGATACAATATTTGCAATGATAGAAAAATTTAGAAAATATTGGGGAGAAATACCTTTAATTTTTTATATTGCTTTAATTGTGGACCCTAGATTGAAATTTGAAGCTTTGGATGAATGGTTAACAATTATTTATTTTAATGACCAAATAAAAATTGAAGAAATTAAAAATGAAATAAATTCATTATTATATAATTTATATAACTATTATAAAGAAAATATGGTAATGATATTAATACTATTAAATTACCACCTACATCTACAAACTCCTCATCTTTTTATAAAGGAGCTCTAGAAATGTTGAAAAGTCAAAAAAAGACAACAAATAGTTCTCCAAATAATACATCTGATTTAGATAAATATCTTAATACTGATATAATTTCATTTGAAGATCAAGAAGATTTTGATATTTTAATATGGTGGAAATCACATCAACACAAATATCTTGTACTTTCTATAATTGCTCGTGACGTACTAACAGTTCCTGTGAGTACAATTGCATCAGAAGCTGCTTTTAGTGCAGGTAGAAGAGTAGTTAGTAAAAAACGATGCAACTTAGCGCCAGATGTTATTGAAGCAGGGATATTTGTGAAAGATTGGGAAATAGCAGATAAAAGGATGTATGATTCCATTCGAGAAACAGAGATGCTTGCCGATATGGAATCTTTAAAATTATCAAGATCTTCCTGGATGCATGATAGTTCGTCATCACCGCAATAAAATAATGACTAAATGTATATTATATTTTTATTTTTATTTTTTATGGTTGAAAAATACAGATGATTGACAAATAAATAGGTGCCAACCTAGTTGGGATGTATTTATTTTGTAGTGATGTAAACTTTTCCCATATTTTCAAATGTAATTATACATTCAATGAATAAAATTTTGAAATGAATATTTTTTTTAATAATTTTTATTTTTGTAGTTTTTTTTTAAAGGGGCGGGCCTACGGGCTAGTCGGGCCGGCCCTAAAATTAGGCCCGCGGCTCGGCCCGCCCAAAAAGGGGCCCGGGCCAGGCTTTAGCCCATCGGGCCGGGCCAGGCCGGGCCTAAAGCGGGCTGCGGGCTTTGAGGAGACCCTTGTGTATATATATATATTGAAATATTGAATTTGTTGATATTAACGGGAAGGAAAGAGGGAAAAGGAAAAAAGTAAACTCATGATGGTTGCCATGTGTCAAGTTTAAAGACAACAATTCGGTCTTTGACTTGTCATGTCAAATAAAAAAAAAAAAATGGTTTAGGGTAGGAGGGAAGATGGTAGAAATGGTAATACGGCAACTTTGATATTTTTCACTATTTGAGTAAGAATTACTTTTTTCTAAAATCCAAAACCTTTAAAAGTGAAAAGTAAAAATTTTATAAATTAAATATTTTTTAAAGAGTGTATATTTACATAATTTTTGTAGCATTTTTTAAAATTTAAATCAAGTTGGTTGAACCAATAAAGTGTTAACTTTTTTTGTCATCATTAAAACTTAAAATTATTCAAACCTTGGACTAATAGACAGAAAGTGTAGACAAATGACAATCAAATGGGAGTGAAGTTTTGATTTGACTCATGATTCATCTCACTATCTGTTCCAACATAGGAATGGTCACTAATGGAAAGAGATTTTCCTTCACCACTCCCATTCCCATTCCCATTCCCATTGCTTCTAACAAATGCAGCCGAAGTATGAACCTTTGGGCTCTTCTGCCATTTACAAAAACCAAATTAAATAGCATAGATAATTTTTGTGTACTTGGGACTGTCTGATTGGGTGGATCGGTGACCTCATTTTAGTTTACCTTTTATTTCCTTATATTTGTTACCATATTCCTCACAACCATATACAGGTGATGGTTGACCAACTGCCTAGGCAACACCTAATTTTGACTATGTAATATAAAATTTAATTAATTAATTAATTAATTGTTTATCACATGATTCCCTTCACAACTCACAGCCCTTCTACCACCATGTGGATCTTATCTCTTAATCAAATCAAATATAGAAAAGATTTTTTTCTAAGTAAAAATATATTTTCCATATAGAAAAATATTTACACATGGCTATGTAAATATTTAATTTTGACTATATATGTATTAAAAATAAAAGGCCATTGTTTATTATATTTGTCCCTTTCTAAGCTACGTTTCACATTTGTTGTATATATTAGTTTTAGTATTAGACTTCACAGCCCATTTTAAATAAATTATATAATATAAATATATTATAAAAAATACTTCTCCATAAATTGAAAAAAAAGAAAAATTATTGTCCGTAAAGCAAGTGGGTATTCAATTAAAATTGATGAATTTTGTTGAGTGTTTGATAGTTGATGATGATTCAAATATAGAAGTAAAGAATCAAAATCAAGAGAAAGTTGTGGGTTGTGGGTTGTGAGCTGTGAGTGAGATAGGCAGCTGAACCGCCAGCAAAGGAAATTTAAAATTGTTGATATATAAAGAAAAATGGGCGCAGTGATGGGCGGTGTTTATGTATTGGGTTTGAATGTGTCGAATACGTACAGAACCAAACCCCATTCTTAGTAGGAAATTTTGAATACGACATCACCAATCACCATGCATATGCTCCTATCTTCTAAGTCAACTCCCTAACTTTTTTCTATTCTATTTTTCTTTAAATGGCTATGGCATTTTTAATTATTATTTGGAAATTTTAAAAAAATAAATAAAAATGGTAGAAAGATGTGGAAGCGTGATGATAGAGATAATTAGGGAGGAATGGACCATTTCTTGAATAAATAAATAAAAACCAGAGGTTTCTTGTGAGTTCCCTGACCAGTCACCCATACTCACAGCTTGCAAAAGCATCTATTGACTTTTGACTTTTGATTTGTTTCTATCCGCCAACTCAAAGAAAGCCATAAATAAACCTTGTCATTAATTGTATCCTATCCTGTCCTCCATGTGTCTCCAACCCAACCCCTCTTCAATGGCAATGGATTTTCCTGTGGATTTCAGATGCCCCATCTCCATGGAGCTCATGCAAGACCCTGTCACCATATCCACTGGGGTCACCTATGAGCGAAAGAATATCGAAAAATGGCTCTTCTCTTACAACAAGAAGACATGCCCAACAACCATGCAGCGCATCAACTGTTTCGATATCACCCCTAATCACACCCTCAAGAGGCTCATCCTCGCATGGCAGAATGAGGAAGCCGCTCGGTCAAGTGAGTCGCGGCCGGTGCGGTCCCTCAAGCACGATGAATTGGTGGCGCTGCTCGCCACCATGGAATCCACTCCATTCAAGGTTAATTCTCTCAAGAAACTTCGTGCCATTGTTGGATTAGGCCATGAGGTGAAGGATGATTTCATGAGGTGCGGTGGGGTTGAAGTTCTTGTTCAAATCATTGCCCAAATCCTCATTGAGTCCTTTGATTTTGTGGCTTTTACAGCTTGTGAGGAGGCTCTGGGGGTTCTGCACCAGTACCTCTCTGTATCTGAAGAAGATGATGAGAAAACAATCCAGCTTTTGTCCAAGCCTGAATCCATCAAGTCCTTGGCCATCATGCTTCAAAGAGGAAGCAGTGAAGCCCGGTTCTACGCGGTCACAATCTTCCAAAAGTTGGCACAAGCTGATTATAATTGGAAGAAGTTTGTCATACAAGATCAGGGCTTTGAGTTCTTCAGATCTTTGTTAGAGCTTGTGTCTGATGACCAAATCTGCACCAAGGCAAGTGCAAGTGCCTTGGAGCTTCTCATAGAAATACTGGGATCATCCAAGACAAGTCGGTTAAAAGCCATTGAAGCTGGCGCAGTCTGCATCCTCATTGAGCTTCTCCCGGACTCCAACCGGTCCAAATGTGAAAAAATGCTTCTGCTTCTGAAATTACTATGTGAATGTGCAGAAGGGAGACTAGGCTTGGTTGAACATGGATTAGGGATAGCTGCCATATCCAAGAAACTACTACATGTCTCAAGCGCCGCCACCAAGATCACCGTGAAGATCTTATGGCTCATCTGTAGTTATCATCCCAGCGAAAGGGTCCTGGAAGAACTGCTGATTTTTGGATCAGTGAAGAAGCTTTTGGCATTGTTGCATATCGACAATCGATCATCTACAAAGGAGAAGGTGGTGAAGATCTTCAAGTTGCATGGAAATTCATGGAGGCAGAACCCTTGTTTCCCTTGTGAGTTGAAGGATCATTTGGGATTAATGAATGGATCTTGCTGAAGGAAAGTACGAGAAAAAGAAAAATGTATGTCAAACACATAGTGGTATACAACATAATAATTTTCCCAAGAAATTAAAATTTGAATTAGTGTAGCCCATACTACTTTGTTATCTGAGATCCACTGCTATCATCTTCATTTTCATTAGATTATGAACTTCCATTTAACTTCAAATATGTTTGATTTATTTACTTTTCCCTTGGGGCCTAATTAATATTTGTGTCACCCATCATCTTTCTTGATAATATATGAAAGTGATTTATTAAATTAAGTATAAAACTCCTTATGAGTAGCTAATAGATAATATATGTTATGTATTGTCTTCTTCACAAATCTCTATCAAAGTTTGATTTAGTAATAAATCTATTGATTTTGAGATAATAATAATAATAAAAGCTGAATTTATTTTTAAACTTTTCTTTGTAAGTTATGAAACTTTTTTTTATCTCTCCTCTTCCTTGAATTCAAGAGCTTCAAACTTATAGTTGTAGGGAAATCTTCTGCGCCTGCTAGGATCAATTATAAGCCTACTAAAGACCCACTAAGATGTAAGATGTATGATCAACCTGCTTAAGATCATAAAGGAACCCCCATTTTGTGTCCTAACCATATGGGCAACCTACTTGATTGGAGAGAATGAAAATAAGTTTTCATAGTTTTGAGGAAAACTTGATAGAAAATTAGGACACTTGCTTTTAGAAATTTTTTTAATAATTCAATTATGCAACTCAATAACTTAATTTAAGTCATTAAATAGATTAAATATGTTGGGTAAAATAACTTAATTTTAAATTAATTTTACGAAACAACCTTAATAAAAAATAAATAATGGGTTTTAAATCAAGATCAGAAGAATATATTTGAACTTAAAAATTTTAAATTAATTAAGTCATTAAATAATAAGTATTAAGTTTTACTAAATACTCATTTAGTACATGAAGTTTAACATTTAAGATATTTGGTGAACAAGAAAAATTAATTAGTACCCCTTGGCATTTAATAGAAAATCTTGCATTCCCATGTCGAGCAAATATATTGTTTATTTTAGGGTTATTTGATTAAAAAGGTCATTAAAAACCCAGTTTTAAAAATCTAATCTTTCATCATTTTTTACCTCATTTTGACAAAAATACCCTTATTATTATTTTTGCAAAAAGAACCTTTTCTTTTAAAACATATTATGAATACTTGAAATAATTAAGGGCATTTATGTAAAAAATGAGTTGCTTTTCAAATAAAAACATAGGAAAAGATAAATTCACAAATATGAAGAGTATTTTGTCCCTTTTAACCTATTATTTCTTTATTTTATTCGTATCAAAATACAGTTTGTACTTAATAACACTATAGTATGATGATTGTTTAATTGTAATGAGTAGTTAGCATCAAAAAAGGTATATATTTGGTAAAAAAATATCAAATATTACAATACTTCTCATTTGATAATGGAAACCTTAATTATTTCCTTTTCTACATATATAAAAATTTTTGTAGCAATTTGAAAGGGGAGATCCCAATGTTATCCTTTTTCATCCATGAATGCAAAAGAAGAGTGCAAGTCGCTTGAATTCAAGAAGCTGGTTGAACAGTTGCACCAAGAAAAAGAAACTCTGAAAACAACATCACTTGACCTTTTCAAAATAAAACAAAATTTTGAAATTTGCCCAAATTTTGGGTTGATTAAAAGCTGCCCAGTCCCCACTTATCCCATGAATCTCGGTTTCCTCTCTCCACTCTACTTGATGTTAAGAGTGTAAACATGTAACCAGAGAGAAAAGAAAAGAAAATTGTGGAAAGAGAGAGAACAGTATTCCTACCTTTTGACTATGATATTTATTTGCATCATGCCCCACCTTTCTCAAACTTATATTTTACCAACTAATCACAATTATGACCAACGATTTGGCAAGTAACTCCGGGCCTTGTTTCAAAATCAACTTCAATTATTTATTTATTTTGAGATCACTATCTCACCATTGAAAATATAGTGGTGATTTCATCTATCTTGGTGGATACATTATGGGCCTACTACTTGTAATTAATTATAAGGTTTTCAATAAGAAAGAAGGTTGCATGATAGGGATGTATCTACCTTACTTTTAGTTGAAGGTTAGTTATATAAGCCAATGGGAGGTTTTGCCCCACCAAAGAGGAAAATGCTTAGCACTAATTCCACGTGACATCTACATCTAGGTCATATTGATCTAAATAAGATATCAAGGCTGGTCAAGTGTAGAACATTGCACTGATTAGTTTCAAAAGACTTTTCAATCTAAGGATGACAATGAGACGAGTTTGGGATGAAACACCCTTATCTCATTCTCATCCTAAAATATATAATTATTTTTCATCCCCATCCCAAACCCTGGGTGGGGTTAGGTATGTGCTCACATTCCTGTTTTCAAACAAATACTAAATTCCTTTCCTTGCCTTATCCCAACCTGGGTATGTATTTTCAAGTTGAGGCAGGTTGGGGTGGGGTGGGGTGGGGCTGCTTTGTTCTTCTCTATAGGAAAAGGACATCCAAAAACAAGCACCACTCAAATTCTAACAATTCTATTAAATTTATCTTTCACTTATTGATTATAATTCATATTCTAGATAGCTCCAAATTCATAATACGCCAGAAAAACACCAAATAGTATATATGGACACTTGCAAATTTGATAATGACAATTTTCAAAAATAAGGAATCAAAAATCTGCAAGCAGCTCAATTGCAAAGCAAGACACAATTTGTAGGATCATGCTGCAGACCCTGGCTATACATTGATTCCGCATCCAAGTACTTCCCAGCTTTTCCAGCATCAGCAACACCCCTAGCTTTTCTTTGCCACATTAATGACTTGGAACTGGAGGGCAAGTTAACAGTTTGTTCTGCAGCTAAAACCCCTTCCTCAAGCCTGTGATTCAGTTGAACTTGGCCATTATATATGTTAAAACTAAATCCTTATTCATAAAATAATGTGTCTAGAAAGTTACAAGATTAAAAAAAAAAAAAAAAAATTAGTGAGAACAGCCAAAAGAATAGAACCACCATGTTTTCTACAAAAAAAAATGTAGAAGTCCAACAAAGGTCATAACATAAAGATCCTAATAGCCACACGTCAAAAAAATGAAGATCCAGACAATAGAAGAAACAGGATACATACCCAACACGCAGGCCGCCTTCTGTATCCGTTGGGGAGACTTTGCGACCTAGTCCACGACGTACTATGTACAATTTCATAGCTTTTGGTCACTTGCTTATGTCCCCCGACGTACTATGTACAATTTCATAGCTTTTGGTCACTTGTTTATGTCCCCCGACGTACTATGTACAATTACATAGCTTTTGGTCCCACGACGCCTTCCAAAGGTCTAAGGCAAAATTCGCTTGCTTTTGGTCAGATGAACCAGAAGTCCTTCCATAGCTTTTCCTTGAATCAAAACATGTATCTCCATAAATTTGATTCATAGCAGCAGCTTGCATGTGTGGAGTCAAAGTTTGAGAGAGAGAGAGAGAGAGAGAGAGAACCAGATCAGGTTAATAATTAGAAATTATGATATGCTTTGATAAGAAAGTTTTTGTTATCTTGCATTTACAGAAAAATTCAACAGAAGAGGGGGATATGGAGGCATGACCTGCCACCAGACAGACTACTGGGGTGGGGGGAGGAGATTCCTTCCATTTGAGTAGAGATAATCTCTGGTTATTTCCTTTTCCACTGTCATTCCTTTCGATGGAAGATCCAGTAGAAAGTTTTTGCCTTGGGATCCCAATGGCTTGGCTTATGATTGCTCTCAACACAATGGCATTGGACAACCAAAAGGTTAACTTGCATTCAGAGACAAAAAAATAAACAAAGAAGCTCTGAAGATTCTACCAGTTGTAGTCAGGACTGAGGTTTCATTGAGTTATGAAAATTCAGGAAATATGCTTTAACATCCTGCTTATAAAGCAGCAGTTTGAGTAGAATCCACAGAAAGGTAAACCAAGCCATACAGTTGTGAAGTTGTCAAAACATCTTTCAGTGGACTATTTTAGGTGTATTATGGAAGATGCCCTCTAATATCCTCAATTAAGTAAGAAGATTCAAGTTCTGGTCCACCATGAGAAGTGGAAACCTTTAGAGCAAAGTCAACTTAACCTGCTATAAGCTTAAGGTGATTATCACTTCAAAATAGTAACAAGAATAAATGATAAAGACTATACAAAGAAGGATGCTTGAGGGAAATGCAGAAAATAAACATCATTTCCACATGCTTTTGCAACCAAAGCTAATCCTGAAACAACAGTTCTAGCTGCACTGGCTCTCCTTGATTGTGAACTCTCTCTCTGTAAACATGAAGAAGATACATCCTAGGTAGGCGTTGACTTAGGCATGTACCTTATTCATGGAACTTCCATGCTCAGCAACAACTGAGTAAAGAGCAGCCTCTATGGCAGCAGCTTCTCTCAATTCTCCCTCAAGCATCTTTATTTTCTCTTCCAATTGCTGTATTTTTCTTTCAGAAAAGGTGTTTCTTGTATCGTATCCACTTCCTATGAAGCCTCTTGCTCCATTCTGTCTATCTCCCACAACTCCAACTTCCTTTGCTCCTTCAATAAACTGATTACCACCCACCAAATTTTTGCTCCTAGCTAAGTCTAATGATTATCGAACGTATTTCACATGTTTTAATCTATCACTACTCAGAATATTGCTCTACTGTTCAAGATTTCCCCGTCTGAAAGAAAGTTTTCCCACTCAACTCACGATACTCATTTTTATTTAAGGTGAAATTTTCTATTTTATAAAAAATTGAGACATTACTTATTTTATTTTTATTTTTATATAAAAAATAAATAAAATAAGAAATGAAACCCTAAAAAAACTTACTCCCATTTTTTGAAAAAACTATCTACGAAAACCCAATTTTGGGTCCGGAGATTAGGATACCTATTAAGAAGGTACCTCCAAAAAGGTAGTACCTCTTTAAACCCTAAAAAGGTCTCTACTATTGAATTAAGAAGATTGTAGCAAATGACTGATCAATCAAATGGATACCAAAATAAAACAAACATAAATGATATCATGGCAATAGGCAAACATGCTTAATCAATGAAAACAATTAGGACCAAAAGCGTACTTAGCCTACAACTAGAGTGCTATCACAAAATATTAAAGTTAGATAACAAAAAAATAAAACACACAACATACATTTTATCAGAGAAAGTCAAACAATCATTAAGGCAATCATAGGTTGTATCAACACAAGGATATAGTTTACGTGAAACATTTCTCATGTAATTAAAAGAAAGTGAAGGGTGGAGAGCGCACATGACTAGCATATAAAATAGAATTAATCAAATAAATTTTTTCATGGCACATAAACTATACAATGTTGATCAAGAAATAACTAACTATTTTCTAAAACCTAAATATCATAAAATGGAGTTAATCAAATTATACAAATAAACTTTACAAGGCACACAAATTAAATAATATTGATCATGAAATAAGAACTAGTTATCTTCGGAAACATAAATATCATAAAAAGAAGTTAACCAAATTAATCAAATAAGATTTTACAAGCCACACAAATCAAATAATACTGATTATAAAATAAGAACTAGCTATCGTTGAAAACATAAATATCATAAAAATGAAGTTAATCAAATTAATCAAATAAGATTTTACAAGCCACACAAATCAAATAATACTGATCATAAAATAAGAACTAGCTATCTTTGAAAACATAAATATCATAAAAAGAAGTTAACTAAATTAATCAAATAAGATTTTACAAGGCACACAAATTAAATAAGATTGATCATGAAATAATTTCCATTTTTCATGCATTACAAACATATCATGGATGTCAACTCATTTTCCATTAAATCTCTATAAAATTCAGCCTTGAATTTCCGTCTGCAAACACCTCATAGTTGCATCTATACTTCCATTAGATTTCCACAAAAAAAGAAGAAAAAAAAAAAATCATCCATCCACATGGCCACGTTAGAATTCCACATACAACCATTAACCTATTGAAGTCATTGAAACACGCATTAAAATTCAACCACATTTTCCATTGAAACGCGTACTAAAATTCAACCACGTTCTTCATTGTTCATCATTGAAAAAAAATCAGCTATATATCTGCCGTCATGCAATCACTTTATTCACCTTAATTCCATTTGAAAATTCAGCCACCAATATGCCTTACGCAGCCCACAAAATTCACATTGTTACCCTTGAAAATTCAGCCACATTCTCCATTGAAACTTCAACCACACTCTCCACTGAAACACACACTAAAATTCAACCATGTTCTTTATTGTTTATCATAAAAAATTAAAAAAAAAATTAAAAAAAATAAAAGAAAAATCAGCTATATATCCACCATCATGCAGCCACCTTATTCACCTTTAACTCCACTTGAAAATTCAGCCACCAACACGCCTTACGCAGCCCACGAAATTCATAACTACAATTCTCAAATTCTCTCATCGAGATTCATGGTTGCACTCTTCTAATTCTCCCCACCGAGATTCATGGTTGCACTTTTCTCCATGAAATTACCTCCTCTTGCAACCCACACAAATTACCATGAATACATCTAAGTTTCAAACATCGGATTCTTCATATGCGGCCACCAAAACACCATCGATTTTCATTAAATTTTAGCCATTAAAATTATGTATGCAGCCTTGAATTTCAGCCATTAACATCTCCGTTAACATTTCCATGATATGACCAAACTGCCCATTTATAATTGAAACAAAAACTATCCACTGATCTTATGAATCTCCAATAGCATTTCTATTTTGATTTAAACAAAAATTGAAGAACAACTCAAATCTTTTATGACAATCTTCATTTTTAATTCAAAGAAGGAAACAAAAGTAACTAATCTTGAACAGAAATTTTATGGCATTTGTACTTTAAAAAAAAAAAAAAAACAGAAATCAACTAAATCACTTGTTAAAGCATCTTCATTTTTAAATCAATTAGAAAAACAACAACAATAACTAAATTAACCTTTATGATATCTTCTTTTTTTAATTTAAAACAGAGATCACTAACCTCTACTTTCAGTTGTAATCCCTCCTAGAGGTGCGGAAAATGGTGATGCTCCGAAGACGAAAGAATAATGAAGCTAATGCGGTTCTATTGGTCTAAAACATAGATGATGAGTTGCTAAAGATGGTGCGTGTTAGCCTTCAATGGCGGTGGACTATTCCTTCTCAATTGAAGCTGTTCTCTCAATCAAATTTTATTTTTCCTTTCTCTCTTTGATCTTTCTATGTTTTTTTTTTTTTTCTCCTTTTTGGCTATTTGGTTTTTCCCCTAAATCCTCCCTGTCTTTGCTCTTCTCCTCCCCAAAAACCTTCAAAATCTTCTCTCGTAATCCCCCTATCCCTAGCTTCTCCTTTCCAATGGTCATTTTCTACGTCCCCACCAAAACTCTTTAAATCTCCCCAAAAATCCAGTCTATGTTGCCTTCCCATGCTCTCATTTCCATTTGCCCACCAAAAATTCTTTTTTTTCCTTTTTTCTTTTTTCCATAATCAATTAAACCTAAGCGGACTATATGCACCAAGAAGGGCTAAGTGTGCTTAATGGGCCTAAATATGTCTAAGCAAGTTGTCATAAAAGTGTACCTAGTATCCATAATGGTTCAAAGAGGTAAGCTATGAGTAATAATGGACTACCAAGAACTACTATGGAGTACGGAAAGAGTACTAAATCAGGACATGTGCTAAATTGACAAAATTGAGGGTCTACAAATATGCCCATCTTCGGTAGAGATCACGAGTGTAAGGAATATGAGCATAAATACGAGTAATGAGTGGATGAAATGAACTATACTAAAGAACTAAAAAAAGACTAGAAATTTCGTCGTAACACATGACCTGATAAGTCGTAAGATGGATCAGTCACAAGGGATGAAATACCCTAAATAAGAGGATACAAAAACCTTAGCAATGAATAGACAGATATGACAAATATGATGGAATGATGAGGACAAAGAATGGAAACTATCATCTCTGAACACTAAGAAACTATGACTCTGAATAGTAAGAATGAGAAAAAGAACGACTTTGAAAGCCTAACAAAAAAAGGTGACTCTAAATGCTTAAATCAAGAAAGTGGCTCTAAACGCCTAACTAAGAAAGTGGTTCTGAAAGCTTAATGGCTCCGAACGCCTATGGCTCTGAACACCTATGAAGGGAAAGGTGGCTCTACACACCTATCCAAAAGTGGTTGCTCTAAATGCCTATGAAGAGAATGGTGACTCTAAACGCCTCACCAATGGGGCGACCTTGAACGCTTTTGGATTTGAACACCCATGAGTGAAAGGTTGACTCTACACACTTAACCAGATTGTCTTATGTACTTGAGTCTCAAAAGAATTTGATTTCAGTTTCTAGTTTAAATAAATCATATTATTTTGTTTATTTCAATAAAAATGTTTTATTAGAAATAATAATTTATTTATTTACTCAGGTATATTGGTTGACAAATCTCTTTCATATCACTATTGTTTCTTTGTTGCCTATTATTGAAAATAAGAATGTTTCACCTAAGAGGAAAGTACCTAACACTAATCAAACTTTTATATAGCCTCTACATCTAGGTCATATTAATCTTATTCATAGCCAATTCATGGAATTAGGTAATCTATTTGAGGTTGTAGTGCACCACCTCTTAATTGGAAGGATGGGTGGTCTTGGCCATCAGGATGGGCTTCTCATAGTGAGTACATTAATGTGTATAATTACACATTAAACATGACTTATGGTGAGTCACAACATAATGCTATTGAGTAGTCATGAATTCACCAAGCTATTATATTGTATTGTCTCTCAACCTTAAGAGAATATTAAGTTTGTGCATAAGTTAGTAGTGGCTTTGACCTATAGGTAAGATCCTAAAGTGATCATATATTCTTTATGGATTAGGTCACTATTGATAGAAGTCGATAGTAACAAGTATTCTCAATAGAGACACCATAATATCTCATGAACCTTATGATAGTGTGCCCCCTTAGGTGATCTTAAGGATGTGTGATCATAAAATTTGTGGACCCTCAATAATTCCTTTAGTGGAATTTGACTTATGCTCTTAGTAAATTATATGTTATTTGATCACATAATAGGAAGATTTGTAACTCAAGGATGATAAAGTTAGTCTTGAAAGATTGACAACTTTCACTTTGTTAGACTATGGATGACCAGTTCATAGAGAGATTATATACCATGGATGGTAAGTCACAGATTCGAGCATTTGGTGTTTTGTTGTGATATATGTAGGGTACTAGAGTGCAATTGACTCTCTATAGTACAATGTTGAGTCAACTTCAAAATTGGATTTTGAGACTATCCCACGGGTCCTAATGGTCCTCACTCGAGTTCATATTCCTTAATGACACAATTTATAAAGATTGGATGAGTTTTTAGTTCACTTGTGTGCATAAACGCATTTTGGTAATTATCTAAGGTTGCACAGGGGTAAGTTAGCAGTATCTCTGTTTGAGCTAATTGATTAATTGGGGTTCTATTGGATTAATTAATCAATTAGAACATTTTTGGGTTAGATTAAGTAACTTAAACTAATGGTGAGCTCAAGTCACTTAAGCCTAGTAAGAAGCCTATGAATACCCCTTTAGGGGTTATGAATACCCCTTTAGGGTTTTAAGTCTTGTCACTCTCTCCCTATAGTCTAAAGAGATAACCCTAGCCTCTAACCCTGAGATCTCCAACATTTCAATGCTTAGATCATCCACAGGAGATTTAGGGTATACTACAACGATAGGAATCGATCCAAGAACATCTAGATTACAAGTATTATTTAGATCTTTGGTGTTTTTGGTCTTTGAATAGCATAATTTTATGTTGTATTTAATTAGATCTAGAAAGCCTAGAATAGGAATACATACATCATAATGATCTAGGGCATGGGTCTGAAGTAATCTAGGGTTTCCCAACACATCCTTTTGATTGCTTGAAAACTGAAAGGAAAACAAATCTTAATCCACGAAAACATGAATAAAAAATCAAAAATTGTAAGGAATAAACCATGTTCAAAAGAGAAAAACCCAAAGTTGAGGTTTCTATGTCTATCACCCTAACCAAACAAATAACTTAATAATAATAAATATATAAAACTACCATAGAATTGAAATGATAAGAATACTGGGGAGTAACTAAGTAATATGACCTTTGATGACATTGGAATTTGATGTCATTTATGAAAAAATCTTTATTTAACGAGGTTTCCATGGTTGAAAGTTTTTCAAGAAAGAAAAAAGACGAAGAGAAAAAAATGAGGACTATGGGGATTTGAAGGGACATCAAAGAAGATGGAAGATATATTACAAAAATGACTTCTAACGGTAACTTCTTTCAATTTTGTAACTATTAGGAAATATTCTTTCCAAAAGTGTTAGAAAATTTTAATAGAATTTCAAGATGTTAAGAATTGTTAGAAAAAAAAAGAGCAAACCCAACTAGTCTTTTGCCCATTATATGAGTTGAATTTTTTTTTTTACCTTTTATTAAAATTTTAATATTTTATATAAAAAAAATTAAATATGCAAAGTAAGTAAGGCCCAAAAAACAATTCAATTAAATTGATTATATATTTTATAAATTTTATGTTGGAAAATGAGTGAATATGTTGAATGGGTGACTGAATTTTAGCTTCTTAAAGTTTAACAATCTCTTTTCCCCCTCCCCTTTTTGAGATCTATATAAAGAGGGACTCTGACTCTCTTTCAGAGAGATTGAGTTCCTGAATTCTAGCATTAAAATCATCAAAACCTTTTTTCCCTCTTTTCTTGTGATAGAGTTAGACACAATTCAGTTCGTAGGGAGTGGTTGCAAGGTGTTGTTACTACCACTCAAATATCGTTTTATAGTGGAAGACGGACACCTTACAATTCTCAAAGTACCAATGGAGAAGGCGAATCTATTTTAAAGAAATTGTGGCTTCACAAGACTCAGTTTTGTTCTTTTTTCCCTTCTTTGTTTATTTATTTATTTATTTTTCTTCTTTTCTTTCTTATTCCTTTTCTTTTGTTTTCTTTTTCTTTTTTGATGGATTAACCAAGGTAAAAAAAAATATTAAAGCAAATTAATTTGCAAACAATAAAGTGGAAAAAAAAATGGTTGAAGGAGATAAAAAATTTAAAAAAAAAACTAATTGAAGAAAAAAAAATTGTTCAAAAAGGAAACCTGCAAGTTTTTTTTTTGTTTAATGATAATTTCGTGACTATACTTTTTCAAGAGAGAAAAAAAATTGTTGTTTTATGAGAAAATGAAAAAAAAAAAAATTGTTGTTCAGGGTTTTTTAGGAAAACAAGTAAACAAAATGATTTGTTGTTTCAAAGAAAAAAAAAGTTTGTTGTTCAAGGTTTTTCGGGAAAACAAACAAACAAAATGATTTGTTGTTTTAATAATAATAATAATAATAATTTTTTCAGAAAAAAAAAAAATATTTCAAGAACAAGTCTTGAAACCATGACCAAGGGTATCCTCCCTCCTAAACATTGCATTGCTTGTACCATTAGTCAATGACTCATGAGTATGCTAAGTCATGTAAGAGAACCTACTAGAAAAATAAGCTTACTTACTCTATTTTTCCTATGAGGTTTGTGCCAATTTTTTTTGAAAATTAGAAATTACGATACAAAGAAGTTCTGTATAAGGAATTTGGATTTTAAGCAAGACCATTTGTGACCCCTCCATATTTCTTGGCAACTGAAAATTTTGTCTAAGGAGGTTGGTCTTGGTATGGGCTATTACATCCTACCAGTCTTTCTTGGAAATACTCTATAGAGTGGTTTTTAGTTATTCTAGGAAAATTGAATTTATCAATTTTTTTAAATAAAAAAAAACCAAATTTGACACATTTTCTTGGGTGTTTCAAGAAAATGGCAACTGAATCTAACGACGTTGTTGTGATAGATTGGCCCAAGTGGCAACCCCTATTGTGGCACAAGTGCTAACGCTGCCTACCATTGTACCTATCTCTATCTCACCAAGAAAAAAACCAGAGAAGTTATGTGGATTTAATTTTAAAAAGCGGCAGCAAAAGATGTTATTTTATCTGACCACTCTAAATCTCATAAGATTATTGACTGACGATGCTCCTAAGCTTAGAGAAGATGAGCTTGATATCCAAGTCATTAGTGTTGTGGATGTTTGGAACATTATTACTTCCTATGTAGAAATTATGTCATGAATGGATTAGTTGATTCTTTGTACAATGTTTACTCTAACAAAAAAATAGCTAAGGAGCTATTGGAATCTATAAACCAGAAATATAAAACTAAGAATGTCGGGGCTTAGAAATTCATCATGGGCTACTTCCTCGACTATGAGATGGTAGATTCCAAGAATGTGGTAAGTCAAGTCCAAGAATTTCAAGTAATCTTGCATGAAATACATGCTAAGAGAATGATTTTGAGCGAAACTTTCCAAGTGGCAACTATAATTGAGAAACTACCTCCTACTTGGAAAGATTTTAAGAATTACCTCAAGCACAAAATAAAGGAAATGAACATCGAGGATATATCTGATTATTAAAAATCACATTGAAGAAGATAATAGAGGATCTGAAAAGAAAAGTGCAAACACTCTGAATAAGGTCAAGGCTAATTTTGTGGAACATGGTCAAAGTTCCAAGGCAAAGAACAACAACAACAACAAAGGGAAATGATCTAGGTTGGGACCTAAAAGAAAGATCTCCAAAAGGCCGAAGTTTCAAGGAAAGTGCTTTAGTTGTGGAAAGCAAGGTCACAAATTTGCTAATTGTAGAAAACAAACCCAAGGAAGCTAGTGTGATCAACAACATCACTAAAGTCTGACATTGACCTCACAAACGTAGTCTTTGAGGTGAACTTGGTAGGATAGAACCCAAAGGAATGGAGGATTGATATTGGTGCTACTCGTCATGTATGCTCTGATAAGAAACTGTTCTCCATTTTTGAACCAATTGAGAATGGGAAAAGGTGTTTATGGGGAGCTTAACCTCCTTTGAGATCAAAGGTCAAGGCAAAGTAATCTTGAAGATGACTTCTAGGAATGAGTTGACTTTGACTAATGTTTTATATGTACCCAAAATCCACAAGAACTTGGTGTCTGATTCATTATAGAATAGTCATGGATTTCGATTGGTGTTTGATTCAAACAAATTTGTTTTGTCCAAGAATGGAATGTATGTTGGAAAGAGGTATATGAGTGATGGAGTGTGGAAACTCAATGTAATGACTATTATTAATTCAAATATGAATAAAGCTAGTACTTCTACTTACATGCTTGAATATTCCAATATTTGGCATGGTAGATTAAGATGTGTTAATTATGATACATTAAATAGATTAATTAACTTAAATCATATACCAACATTCCAAATTAATTCCAAACATAAGTGTGAAACTTGTGTTGAGATAAAACTAACAAGGTCATCTTTTCAAAGTGTTGAAAGAAACACTGAACCCCTTGATTTAATTCACAATGATATATGTGATTTGAAATTTGAAATTTGTACAAACAAGAGGTAGTAATAAATATTTTATTACTTTTGTTGATGATAGCACCAAATACTGTTATGTGTATTTGCTAAGAAGCAAGGACGAAGCTATAGAGAAATTTGTTCTCTATAAAAACGAAGTTGAGAATCAACTCAACAAGAAAATTAAGGTGCAAAGAAGTGACCAAGGTGGTGAGTATGAATCGCCATTTGTTAACATATGTGCTCAACATGGGATTATATATGAAACCATAGCACCATATTCGCCTTAGTCCAATGGATTGGTTAAGTGAAAGAATCGTACCTTGAAGGAAATGACGAACACGATGTTAATAAGTTCTGGATTGCCACATAAGATGTGGAGAGAAGCCATTTTGAGTACTAATTACCTTTTCAATAAGGTACCCAAAAAGAAATTAGAAAAGACTCCATATGCATTATGGAAAGGAAGAAAGTCATCATATAAATACTTATGAATGTGGGGATGTCTTGCTAAAGTGGCAACTCCTCCACCTAAAAATGTGAAAATAGGACCTAAGACTATTGATCACATTTTTATTGGTTATGCACATAACAATAATGTTTATCAGTTTCTTGTTTATGAATCAAATATTCTAGATATTCACAAGAACATGATAATGTAATCAAGGAATGCATAGTTCTTTGAAGATGTATTTCCATGTAAATCTAAAGAAGAGTCAAGTTTATCAAAACTAATGCTTGAAACTATTGATGAAAATTGTCAAGATCAAAATAAAGAAGTTGAGGTAGAACCTAAACATAGCAAAAATGCAAGGACAAAAAAATCTTTTGGTCCATATTTTCTTACTTATATGCTTGAAGGCGAACCTCAAACTTTTAAAGGGAGAGTGAACTCTATAGAAGGCCTTTTGAGGAAAGAGGCCATTAAGAGTGAAATTGATTCCATATTGCAAAACCATATATACTTGGGAACTAGTGGATCTTCCACCAAGTTGTAAACCTTTAAATTTTAAGTGGATTTTCAAAAGAAATATGAAAGTCGATGGGTCAATTGACAAGTACAAAGCAAGACTTGTAATCAAAGGCTACAGACAAATTGAAGGCCTAGATTATTTTGACACATTTTCTCATGTGATGAGAATAAATTCCATTTGGATGGTACTTGCAATTACTACCTTAAGAAATCTTAAAGTACACCAAATGGATGTAAAAACAACCTTTCTAAATGCAGATTTACATGAAGAGATCTATATGGAGCAACCAAAGGGTTTTTCAGCTCTATGATAAGAAATGAATGTTTGTAAATTGGTGAAATATTTGTATGGCTTAAAACAAGCAACGAAACAATGGCATGAGAAATTTGGCAATGTTATGATGTTACATGGCTTCAAAATCAATGAATGTGACAATTGTGTTTATGTCAAAGTTACTGAACATGGTTATGTCATTTTATGTTTGTATGTAGATGACATGCTTACTGTTGGTAATAATGATAAGAGGATCACATCTACTAAGAACATGTTGAATTCAAGGTTTGACATGAAAGTCATAAGACTTTGCTGATGTTCTATTAGGAATAAAAATCATAAGAACATTAGATGGACTTATCTTAAGTCAATCACATTATGTAGAGAATATTCTTGGAAAGTTTGATAAAGATAATTCTGGAGTAACTAGAACACCAGTAGATGTAACTCTACATTTGTCCAAGAATAAATGTGAGAGTGTTTCTCAAATAGAATACTCTAGATTAATAGGTAGTCTAATGTAATGAGTTGTACAAGACCAGACATAGACTATGCAATTAATAAACTAAGTAGATACACGAGTAATCCTAAAGCCAAGAATTTACAAGGAATTATAAGAATATTAAAGTACTTACGATTTACTCGTGATTATGGGTTGCATTATACGAGATATCCAGTTATACTTAAAGAATACAGTGATACGAATTGAATATCTAATGTTAAAGACTCAAAATCCACAAGCGGTTATGTGTTTACACTAAGAGGTGTAGTAGTCTCGTGGAAATCCTCAAAATAAATGGTTATTTCTAGATCCACAATGGAATCTGAATTTATAGCACTAGATAAATGTGGAGAAGAGGGCGAATGGTTATGCCACTTCCTAGAGGATATTCTAAGGTGGTTAAAGCATGTGCTTCCAATTTGCATACATTGTGATAGTCAATCTACAACTGGTAGAGCATAGAGCAATATGTATAATGGTAAGTCTAGACATATTTGTCATAGACACAATACCATTAGACAACTACTCTCAACTAGGGTTATCCCTATGGACTATGTAAAATCTAAGGATAATGTTGCAGATCTGCAACCAAAGGGTTAAATAGAGAGTTAGTTGAAAATTCATTGAGTGGAATGGGACCAAAGTGCATAAAAAAGAATAAAGTCGATACAATGGATACCCAACCTAGTTGATTGGAGATCTTAAGATTTAGGTTCAAAAGGGACAACTAAACTATAAAAGACTATGTTAGATCACTGTGGGGATCTTTCCTTATTCATTCCTATGATGAAACAGTAATAATACCCATAAGAAGAAATGATAAGTTATGCTTTTTATGATCCTTATGCGTCGAAAATCCGAGCAGGGTAATGCAAGTTACTCTTAAGTAAGAGAGCACCTATGTAAGAGTGAAGTAAGGTCACTTCCAAGGGAATTGAATAAGGCACAATTCTTATTAAACTCTTACAAAACCAAGCATACTCATGTCCAAAATGAACATAACAGTAAGAACTGAATGTGTTAGGAAGATTCTTATGCAAAATATGTCATTGTCTACACAAATGACAAAATAGTTCAAGGACATCATGTCTACTGTCTAGTTAGTAGAGTAAACTTATTTCTATAAGGGAAGGTTCAAAGGGTAACACCTACCTCTCCTATGCAAGTTTCAACCATTGAACTCTATCACAAAGTATGTTGTGTCTTTAGTCCTTAATTTCATTCATGTGGGGAATTGTTGGAAAGTGAATGAATACATTGAATGGGTGAATGAATTTAACCTTTTCCAGAAACCTAAAAGCCTCAAGAAGCCAAAACATTTTGGCTTCTTGAAGTTTAATAGCCTCTTTCCCCCTTTTTTGAAGTCTATATAAAGAGAGACTATAACTCTCTTTCGGAGAGGTTAAGTTCCTGAATGATGGTGTTAAAGTCATCAAAATCTTCCTTCCTTCTTTATATTGAGATAAAGTCAGACATAGATCAATTCGTAGGGAGTGGCTGCAAGGTGTTGTTGCTACTACTTGAAGACCATTTTATCGTGGGAGATAGACACCTTGCAATTCTCAAAGCTCCAGTGGAGAAGGTGAATTTGTTTTAAGGAAATTGTGACTTCAAAAGACTCAATTTGGTTCCTTCTTCCCTTCTCTATTTATTTATTTTTCTTCTTCCCTTTCTTTTTCTGACAAATTAACCAAGGTATGGTTTACATTTTCTACCAAAAAACATGTACTATTAATAATTTTTTGATATAATTATTTAATTTAAATTTAATTGATTACAAATAATGTAGATTTTACATTAATATAAATAACTCTTAAGTTTGTAATATTACTTTATGCTAAAAACAATCAAATTAAATTCATATCACTAACTCATTTTATGTAGAATGTAATGTGAAATTCCCATTTACCAATACCTATTACTCGGTAGATAACCCAATTATCAATTTAATTAATTGTATTGATGCTCATGTAAATAATTGTTAATATATTAAAATAAGTTACAATTTTTTATTCAATGATGATATAAATAATTGTTATTTTTCTTACCTTAATTAAATTCTTTATATTAAAATAAAACCCAACTCATTTATAGAAAATACACCCATAATTTTAATTTCATAACAACCAAGTTATTATTATCCAATTACAACATTATCATCCTTCAAATTTATGT
This sequence comes from Vitis x doaniana, assembly GCA_030345155.1. Taxonomy (NCBI): domain Eukaryota; kingdom Viridiplantae; phylum Streptophyta; class Magnoliopsida; order Vitales; family Vitaceae; genus Vitis; species Vitis x doaniana. The sequence goes on from CP128323.1 coordinate 10,684,933, forward strand.
GTCTTGTGTAACAATATTGATAAAATTAAACTAAGAGACATTTTTATGTAAAATACATATGGAGTTGTCCAACCCTTAGTACAATGATAACGACTGTTTTACTAACTTGTCTCTATTAGTGGTAATAAGGCCCCATACTTCATCAACACCTACAAAGCATCAAGACTTCAACTTATAGAATGGATGCATCATCTTATGAAAAATTATATCACATTATGTTATGTTTTTTTTTCTCTAATGCTAAACTACCAAACCCTACTTCCACTACGTACCTTAACCAAGTTAATTAAGTCTTAAATATCCCATATTGAAATCCAATTTTAAATTTAGTGAAGACAAAAGAAAATAAATATGAAGAGAATCTTATAAGGTTTTGGCACTCAAGAGTTTGAAAGTAATCATTCTTTTTTCTTTTTGAAAAGAAGTTTTAAGTACTGCATGTATATTATGATTTTCAAATGGTGAACCTAGTAAAAGTACCAATTAAACAGAAAAGAGAAAATATAAAAGGATGAGAAGAAATCTAGTGAGTGGGTTTTCCACAAACAAAACAAACAATTTATAAACAAAGAAATGTATGATGGTAGGTTAGGTTATGTTTGGTTTTGAACACCGCCAGAAAAAGAAAATAGAAATGAAAAATGAAAGAAAAGAAAAAACAATAAAGAGAAAAAATGAAAGGAAAAAAGAAACGAAGAAAAATAAAAAATTTATTAAAAGTCAATAAACTATTTTACATGTTTCTTCAAATTCATCTTACTTATTTTCTTTCATCATGTAAAAATTAAGACTATGTTTGGTTCCTGAAAAGTAGTAAGGAAAAAAAAAATACTAAGGAAAATTATTTTCTCATATTTGGTTTCAATATGAAAGATACAAAAAAAAATATATCAAATATCAAAATCAAACTAGCCTTACATTCTTTACCTATTGAAATGTGATACTATTTTTTTGCAAAATGAAGGGTGCTTATATTATGGATGTATTTGTAGAGCAATAAGGTAAAGGAGGGTTCTACTTGAAACTAACATTGTCTCTTTCATACTTATTTATTAGTCATCATCCTCTTCTTCTTCTTTCTTTAGCTATGGTTGCTTTCCTTTTTCTTTCAAACATTTTAATGGTGTTGTTGTTTTTCTTTTTTCTTTTTAGTTGAAAAGAGATGGAATATTGAATGAGATAAAAAAAAAAAAATAGAGGAGGAAAGTGATAGAAAATAGGAAAGAGAGAAAGGAAAAGAAGGGGGGATTAGAGTTAGGGATTTTTGGTGAGGCGTGTGTAGAGAAATATGATGAGGATACTTGTATTATTTACTATCCTAATTTTAAATTTAAAAATAAATAATAATAAAAAAGAGGTGGTTCCAAATGATAAATGTTAATCATCTTTATAAATGACTGTTATTGTATAATTTTGCAAAAATAAAAATAAGAATAACAAATATAATAATAAGAGAGTGTTTGGCAATGTGATTTTAAAATAATTATTTATTTAAAAAATAGTTAATAAAAATTTATAGGCTCATTTAACATTAATTCGAATAATTTTCAAAAGTAAAGTGAAATAGAGAACAAATAAAAGTTGTTTTTACTTATTTATAGAAACAAAAGAAAAAACATGAAGAAATAAATCTTTAAAAAGTAAAAGTCTGTTTGACGGAGTTTTTAAAAACTATTTTCTATTTTTAAAAATGGAAAACAACTCTTAAAAATTCATAACACTGTTTGGTTATTGTTCTTTGTTTCTAATTTTTAAAAACAAAGTGAAATAGAGAACACCTTTTAAAGAACAAGTAAAAGTTGTTGTTAGCCCAAGGGTTCTCCTAATCGGGTTTTGATGATAACAAACCATGGTTAAGTGACTAATTTGTTTTATGGTTAAGAATCTCAGGCATAAACTCGAAAATTCATCAAATGACCAAATGGATACAAGATCGAGATGCTTGGAAGACTTGTAATCATAGGAAACTAATGTAAGATGAATGCATGAGTGCACTTAGTATTTTCACACGTTTCATGCAACTTAGAAAACTCGGTTTATTCTTTAAAACTTCGATTTAATTAAAACCCAAGTTTTTAACTAATGTACCTTAGGCAAAATCTTTTATAATTGGCTTAATAATTCACCTAAAGACCTTGCCTAAGTGTTAGAAAAGAAAGGAATTAAAAAAATAGGTTTTTGGGGCTAAAAAGGCTCAACCGGTTGAGGCTATGGCCAACCAGCTCAACCGGTTGAGGAACCAATCAACCAGTTGTGCTCGTCCGATCGAGGACCGGTCGAGGGATGCCAAAAAGTTTCTCTCTCCCCCAGTAGCCTTCTCTTCTCAGTCGAGGTGATTCTCTTCTCGGTTGAGGTCCGATCGAGGACCGGTCGATGTCCGGTCAAGGCAACAGTAACCTGTCATACATTAAATGTTCCCACAGCTAGTGAACCGGTCGACCCCTAGCTCAACCAAACAAGGTTACCTTTTGCTGTTTTTGACTCTCGAGCTTAGAAACCTATAAATTGAGAGCTCCACTTCATTTATTGAGTAGAGAACACTTGCATTCAATAGTCTACCTACATGTTCTTGATCAAAAAGCTCTCATTTTTTTCGTAGTGCATTAAATCACCACTTGCATATCCTTTAGTGCACTCTTGTGTGTCATCTTAGCTTTGTCTTGTATTTGAGCTATCCTTAAGGTAGGTTGAGGGAGTGTTTCTTGTAAAAATCTGAGTGTTAAAGCCTTTAAGATGTTTGAATCTTGAAGAGATTGTGTAAGAGCCCATTGGAGTCGGAATCCAAGTGTAAGAAGGTTGGAAGTTGGGTTGAAGCTTCAAGTTAGTGGAACCCTCACTCGGTTAGGAGATTGAGGAGAGTGGACGTAGGCAAGGAAGTGTCGAACCACTATAAACCCGAGTTTAAATTCTCTAACTCTATGTCTTTATTTTGCTTATATTGTGTTTGAATTTGTTGTGATTGGAAAGATTTTAAAAAACCCAATTCACTCCCCCCCCCCCCCCCCCCCCTTCCCCTTTTTAGGTATTTTTCTTAAGTAAGCATAGCCTTTGTTTTCTCAATTGGTATCAAAGTTAGACCTCTTGTTTTTTTTTTTAAAGACTTAATCGTCTAAGAGGAAATGGCTATTCCATCAAGCTCATCCCAAGTTAAAATTTTTTCAAAACATAGAGCTCCATTCTTTACGGGAACCGACTATCCCTATTGGAAAACTAAAATAACTTGGTATTTGCAATATACTGATTTAGATGTATGAGATGTCATTGAAGATGGCCCAACTTTTCCCACTAAACTAGTTAATGGAGTTTTGGTTCTAAAACCCAAGAAAGAATGGAATGATCTTGATAAAAGAAACTTTCAATTAAATGCTAAAGTCGTTTTTACTTGTAATGTGTTACGGATAGAAATGAATACAATAGAATATGTCAATGCAAATCGGCTAAAGAAATTTGGAGGTTGCTTGAAATAACTCATGAAGGAACTAATCAAGTGAAAGAGCCAAAAATTAATTTACTTGTTCATAACTATAAATTGTTTTCAATGAAAGAAAATGAGACTATTGTTGAGATGATTACTAGGTTCACCAACATTGTCAATGGTCTTGAAGCTTTGGGAAAAACCTACAAGGAATCCTAGAAGGTGATGAAGATATTGAGGTCTCTCCCATCAAAGTGGCATACCAAGGTCACCGCAATTCAAGAAGCAAAATATTTGACTAAGCTACCTATGGAAGAGCTCATAGGGTCATTAATGACATATGAGATCAAGTTGACAAAGAAGCTACAAGAGGGTGAAGACAAAAAGAAGAAGAGTATAGCCCTCAAAGCTACAACCAAGGAAGAAGAAGATGTTGAAAAAGAGAAACCAAGTGATGAAGATGATATTTAGCCCTCATCACAAGAAAGCTCAACAAATACATGAGAGGTGAAAGGTTTAGAGGAAGGAAGTTCACCTCTAGAAGGGATTCTTCTAAAAATGAATCTTCATCCCATGGTGATAAGGAGAAATGAGAAGAGAAAATAGATTTGATATGCTTCAAGTGCAAAGAGCCGGGACACATTAAATATGATTGTTCTCTCTATAAGAGTGAAGCCAAGAGAAGAATGAAGAAGGCAATGATTGCCACTTGGAGTGAAAGTGAAGAATCCTCCGAAGAAGAAAAGGAGAAAGAAGTGGCAAACATGTGTTTCATGGCAATAAATGATCTTGATCAGGTAAACTCTAACTTTAGTGATGAAGATATGCATGATGTTTTTGAAGAATTATATGAGGACTTTGAAAAACTTAGTTTGAAAAATAATTCTCTTAAAAAGAAAATTCAAGAACTTGAAAAGGAACTTGAAGAAGTAAAAGAAAAATTTTCAATTGTTGAAATATCTAAAACTCGTCTTGAAAAAGAAAATGAGATTTTGAGAAGTAAAAATGAGATTTTGAAAAAGAAAAATGAATGGTTGACCTCCTTTCTTTCAATTTTCTCTTGTGGACAAAAATCTTTTGAAATGATCTTAGCTAGCCAAAAATGTGTCTTTGACAAACAAGGGCTAGGATTCAAATCTTTAAAAAATCAAAAGTATTTTAAAAACTACTTTGTAAAAGAATCTGCAAGTGCAAGTCCTTCTACCACTTGCAACTTTTGTGGAAGAGAAGGGCACATTAGTAGTACATGTCCCTTAAGAAATGGTTCTCAAAAGAATTCAAATGCTAAAGCTAAAAAGGTTTAGGTTGAGAAATCCAAGGTCACTAACCCTCAAGGACCCAAAAAGATTTGGGTAACTAAATCAGCTTAAATTTTATTTTGTGGGGATCAAAGAAGGATAAGTGGTTCTTGGATAGTGGATGCTCAAGACACATGACCGGGGATGAATTCAAGTTTGCTTTCCTTATAAAGAGAAAGGGAGGATACGTTACCTTTGGAGACAATTCAAAAGGAAGGATCATTGGTCAAGGCAACATTGGTAATGGCACATCCTCTCTTATTGAAAGTGTTTTATTAGTGGATAGTTTAAAACATAATCTTTTGAGCATAAGTCAACTTTGTGACAAAGGTTTTAAAGTGATTTTTGAAGCATCTCATTGCATCATCAAAGATATTCAAAATGATAAAACCATCTTCATGGGCCATAGATGTGAAAATGTTTATGCAATAAATATTTCAAAATATGATGGCCATGATAGATGCTTTTCAAGTATGCATGATCAAAGTTGGTTGTGGCATAGGAGGTTGGGACATGCTAACATGGACCTCATTTCCCAACTCAACAAAGATGAAGTTGTTAGAGGCCTTCCCAAAATAAATTTTCAAAAAGACAAAGTTTGTGAAGCTTGTCAAATGGGAAAGCAAATCAAATACTCTTTTAAAAAACAAAAATTTCATTTCAACAACTAGGCTTCTTGAATTGTTGCATATGGATTTATTTGCTCCCTCTAGGACACCAAGCCTTGGAGGAAAATCTTATGCTTTTGTTATTGTGGATGACTTCTCTAGATACACTTGAGTCTTATTTTTAAGCCAAAAGAATGAATCCTTTTATGAGTTTTCAAAGTTTTGCAACAAGGTTCAAAATGAAAAAGGTTTTACAATTACTTGTATAAAAAGTGATCATGGGAGAGAATTTGAAAATATTGATTTTGAAGACTATTGCAATGAGCATGGTATTAACCACAATTTTTCGGCTCCTAGAACTCCTCAACAAAATAGGGTAGTTGAAAGGAAAAATAGAACTCTTCAAGAAATTGCTAGAACCATGCTAAATGAAAAGAATTCACCAAAATACTTTTTGGCTGAAACGGTTAACACTTCTTGTTATGTTTTAAATAGAATTTTAATAAGGCCTATTCTTAATAAAACTCCCTATGAACTTTGGAAAAACAAGAAACTCAACATTAGCTATTTCAAAGTCTTTGGGTGCAAATGCTTCATATTAAACACCAAAGACAATCTTGGAAAATTTGATGCAAAATCGGATGTTGAAATTTTTCTTGGTTACTCAACTTCAAGTAAAGCCTTTAGAGTTTTTAACAAAAGAACCATGGTTGTTGAGGAGTCCATCCATGTTATTTTTTATGAATCTAACAATTCTCTCCAAGAAAGAAAGAACTTTGATGATCATATAGGCTTGGAGACCTCCATGGGAAAATTAAAAATTGAAGATAGAAGGCAACAAGAAGAAGTTGTAAAGGATCCCAAGAAAGAAGAATCACCTTTTGCACTACCTCCTCCTCAACAAGTGCAAGGTGAATCAAGCTAAGACTTCCCTAAAGATTGGAAGTTTGTCATCAACCACCCACAAGATCAAATTATAGGTAATCTATCTAGTGGGGTAAGAACTAGATCATCTCTTAAAAATAATTGCAATAATCTTGCTTTTATCTCTCAAATTGAACCTAAAAATATAAAAGATGCTCTAGTTGATGAAAATTGGATGATTGCTATGCAAGAAGAGTTAAACCAATTTGAAAGAAGTGAAGTATGGGAATTAGTGTCAATACCTCAAAATCAAAGTGTTATTGGAACTAGATGGGTCTTTAGAAATAAAATGGATGAAAATGGCATAATTATAAGGAATAAAGCAAGATTGGTAGCCCAAGGTTTTAATCAAGAAAAAGGGATAGATTATGAAGAAACCTTTGCTCTCGTAACTAGATTGGAAGCCATTAGGATGCTACTTGCCTTTGCATGTTTTAAAGACTTTGTTTTATATCAAATGGATGTGAAAAGTGCTTTCTTAAATGGCTTTATAAATGAAAATGTATATGTTGAACAACCACCCAGTTTTCAAAGTTTTAACTTTCCTAATCATGTTTTTAAACTTAAAAAGGCACTTTATGGTTTGAAACAAGCACCTAGAGCATGGTATGAAATATTGAGTAAATTTCTTTTGAAAAAGGGTTTTAAAATGGGAAAAATTAATACAACTCTTTTCATAAAAACCAAAGAAAATGACATGCTCTTAGTGCAAATATACGTTGATGATATCATTTTTAGAGCTACTAATGTCTCTCTTTGTGAAGAATTTTCTAAATGCATGCATAGTGAGTTCGAAATGAGGATGATGGGAGAACTGAACTTCTTCCTTAGACTTCAAATCAAGCAACTAAAGGAATGAACCTTCATCAATCAAGCAAAGTACATAAGAGATCTCCTCAAAAGGTTCAATATGGAGGAAGCCAAAACAATAAAGACTCCAATGAGTTCATCCATCAAACTTGACATGGATGAGAAAGGTAAGTTCGTCAACTCAACTATGTATAGAGGCATGATAGGTTCTTTGCTATATTTGACCACTAGTAGACTTGACATCATGTATAGTGTATGCTTGTGCGCTAGATTTCAATCTTGTCCTCAAGAATCTCATTTAAGTGCTATAAAACGAATTCTTAGATATTTAAAAGAGACAATGGACATAAGCCTATGGTATCCTAAGGGTGATAACTTTGAATTAATTGGATACTCGGATGCCGACTTTGCCGGTTGTAAAGTTGAGAGGAAAAACACTAGTGGCACTTGTCATTTCCTAGGACACTCACTTGTTTCATGGCATAGTAAGAAGCAAAATTCGGTAGCTTTGTCTACGGCAGAAGCCGAATACATAGCAGCCAATTTATGGTGTGCACAAATCCTTTGGATGAAACAAAACACTTAGTGATTTCAATTTGATTTTTGAGCATGTTCCTATTAAATGTGATAACACTATTGCCATAAACATTTCAAAAAATCTGGTGCAACACTCTAGGACTAAGCATATAGAGATAAGACACCATTTTCTTAAAGACCATGCACAAAAGGATGACATTACATTTGAATTTGTAAGCACAAAAGATCAACTTGCCGATATTTTTACAAAACCCCTAAGTGAAGAGCAATTTGTTGATATTAGAAGACAACTATGGGTGATTTCTTTATGATCAAATGATTGCTTGATGAATTCTTGATTGAATATACCTTATGATTGCGTGAAATTCATATCATATGCATCATATAGAAATAATCTTAGGAAAAAGGTCAAATTTTGACCAAAAATAAAAATTCCATTGGCATTGGACATAAAAAATAGGGGATTTCAATTGAAAAAGGCAGAGGGAGGATCACGAGACAAGAAAATGCAAAAATTTAGACAGTTGACCGTTGACAATTCACCAAGCGGTCGACCGGTTCGTCGAGGCTAGGAATTTAAAGAGGCCCCGCGTGTTATTTCTCTCACTGTTCTCCTTCACCCCTTGAAAACCCTTCACATACCTGCTTCCAGAGACCATTTTGGGTTGGAATTTGGACTGATTGAAAGCTTTGGAGTGGATTTTGGGACGCATTTGAGCTAGAGTTTCAATATGAAACCTAGGGTTTTCAGATTTGGAAGCGTCTTCTCTCTGTACTGCGCACCTCAAGCTTCATTTAGCTTCATTTCCGTGCGCCTAGGGCTTTGAGTTGGTGTTTGCTCTCTCTTGTTTGATTTCATTCTCCCTTTGGACTTCTCTTTCTGTCTATCCCGTTCATTGGATGGCTCTAAGGCGGGAGACAAGGACCTCCAGGGCTCAGGGCAAGCGCCCTACTGAGCCATCTCAACTTGAGCAGACGGAGGCTCGCCAAAAAGCGTGGCATGACACGACCCTCTTCAATTTCGTCGAAGATTATTGGCGATACAAACAAAAATTCACCCAGAGGAAAGTCGTCCCAGGGAGAAGTATCAATTTCTCCCAACTTCAGCACTTCGAGTTTGACAGACTCTTCAATCAGATGGTGTGGCTTCCAGTCGTGACGATTTCTGAGCCGATCTTCCCGACTCTGGTGCGGGCTTTTTATTCACGGGTGACCTATGGGCTTAGAGGACAGGTATTGTCCACAGTTAGAGGAGTTGAGATCATATTGAGCCTAGAGAGTATCTACCGCATTCTCGACATCCCTTCAATTGGACTCCGAGTGCATGAGGCCAAGGCATGGCCCACTGTTCCGGGATTCGAGCCTAAAAAGGTTGTTCAGAGGTTGTGCGGACTTGCAGATGCCCTAGGGATGGGCAAACCATCGGCACACAGCCTGACCGTGCCCAACCGAGTCTTTCATCACATGATATGCTCCATCTTATTGCCACAAGGAGGACATCGAGACGAGGTCTCCTACCTTGAGGCCTTCATTGTGGACTCGATTCTGACTGGGAGACTAATTCACGTGGGATATCTGATGATTATGCATTTGATATCCTGCATTAAGAGCACGACACGAGTACTCCCCTACGACTGCTTCCTTACCCGAGTATTCAAGGATGTCGGGGTCGACTTGAGTAAAAAGACAGACTTCAAGGCTCCCACTAGCTATGACACGTATGATGAGCAATCCTTGGGGCGAATGAAGTCGAGAAGGCACCCGATGACTCTTGGATTAGGAGAGCTGAGCAACAGGCTCGAGGTCAGGGAAATATGCATCCTGGAGCAGAAAATGAGGCTGAGATCAGAGAGATAGAGGATGGGTTAGACCCTCAAAGGGATTTTGAGCTGAGAAGGCCCGAACTTGACATTCCGCCTCCACCTCAGTCAAAGGGGATTCATGTTGAGGCCACTTTATCAGAGCCTATGATGACTGAGTCATCTTACACAGTAGGACCATCATCTCAGCCATCATTTACCGAGCTTCCTTACACACAGCTACCATATCAGGCACCTCACACTCCTGATTATGCGCCTTGGATGGATGTCTCAGCTCAAATCAGCTTCCTTGGGACTCGTATGGAAGAGCTTGCTTTAGTCCATGACACTTGTTTCTACTCTATAGAGGAGCACATGGATCAGTATCAGACTGACATCACTTCTTGATTTGAGCACTTCTAGTAGAGATTTGAGCACATAGAGAAGCATATGGATCAGCAACAGGATACATTCGAGCATCCCCAGTAGAACATTGATCGCATTGAGAGTCGCCAGGCGAGTCAGCATGAGGAGATGATGGATTGCCTCCAGTCTGTGTTTCCTCCTCCACCCCCTCAGCCTTGAGATTAGCTAGAGTTTCCCCTCAATTTCTTTTTGATGTTGCCAAAGGGGGAGAAATATATAGGATCTAGGAGATCCTCATGCATATCATTATCATCATTATCATCATTATCATATCTATCTCGTTTATCATATGTCTTCGTGTAGATGTGAGGTTACCATATATATATAATATTTTTCATGATCCATTGTTTCCTATTAAAAATTGTTTGATTAATCCATGATTGGTTTGAGGGGGAGATTTTTTTTCTCTCCTAGATAACCAAGGTTTGTCATCATCAAAAAGAGGAAGATTGTTAGCCCAAGGGTTCTCCTAATCGGGTTTTGATGATAACAAACCATGGTTAAGTGACTAATTTGTTTTTTGGTTAATAATCTCAGGCATAAACTCGAAAATTCATCAAGTGACCAAATGGATACAAGATCGAGATGCTTGGAAGACTTGTGATCATAGGAAACTAATGTAAGATGAATGCATGAGTGCACTTAGGATTTTCACACGTTTCATGCAACTTAGAAAACTCGGTTTATTCTTTAAAATTTCAATTTCATTAAAACCCGAGTTTTTAATTAATGTACCTTAGGTAAAATCTTTTATAATTGGCTTAATAATTCACCTAAAGACCTTGCCTAAGTGTTAGAAAAGAAAGGAATTAAAAAAAATAGGTTTTTGGGGCCAAAAAGGCTCAACCAATCGAGGCTATGGCCAACCGACTCAACCGGTTAAGGAACCGATCAACCGGTGGTGCTCGTCCGGTTTAGGAATGCCAAAAAGTTTCTCTCTCTCCCAATAGCCTTCTCTTCTCGGTCGAGATCCGATCGATGACTAGTCGATGTCCGATCGAGGCAACGGTAACCTGTCATGCATTAAATGCTCCAACGGTTAGTGGACCGGTCGACCCCTAGCTCGATCGGACGAGGTTACCTTTTGCTGTTTTTGACTCCCGAGTTTAGAAACCTATAAATTGAGAGCTCCACTTCATTTATTGAGTAGAGAACACTTGCATTTAATAGTCTACCTACCTGTTCTTGATCAAAAAGCTCTCATTTCTTTCATAGTGCATTAAATCACCACTTGCATATCCTTTAGTGCACTATTGTGTGTCATCTTAGCTTTGTCTTGTATTTGAGCTATCCTTAAGCTAGGTTGAGGAATTGTTTCTTGTAAAAATCTAAGTGTTAAAGCCTTCAAGAAGTTTGAATCTTGAAAAAAATGTGTAAGAGCCCATTGGAGCCGGAATCCAAGTGTAAGAAGATTGGAAGTTGAGTTGAAACTTCAAGTTAGTGGAACCCTCACTCGGTTAGGAGATTGAGGAGAGTGAACGTAGGCAAAGAAGCGTCGAACCACTATAAACCCGAGTTTGAATTCTCTAACTCTATGTCTTTATTTTGCTCATATTGTGTTTGAATTTGTTGTGATTGAAAAGATTTTAAAAAACCCAATTCACCCTCCCCCCTCCCCCCTTTTGGGTGTTTTTCTTAATTAAGCATAACCTTTGTTTTCTCAATTGTTTTTACCAGTTTTTAAAAACAATAGAAAGACACATATACTCTATTATTTATCTTCTACATAGAATTATTATTATTATTTTGGCTAAGCCAAATTAACTCTAAATTAAATAAGACTTAGAGTGTGTTTGACAATGATGCTAAAAAACGTTTCTAGTCTTTCTAACACTTAAATGATAAAATTTTTCAAATGTTGAAAATATTAGAAGCTCTTTCTAAAATCACAACCAAACGAGCTCTTAATGCATTGGATTTGTTAATAAGTCTATTAAAATTTAAAAATAATTAAAAACTTAAATAATAAACACATTAATACCATAAATTTATGAATATAATAAAATATCCTTTTTTTTAACATATAATAAAATAGTATGTTTTCTACTAAAAATATAATTTATGATTTTATTATAATATATTACTATTTATGTTTTACTAAAAACTATATATTTTTTAATTTATTTGTAATTATAGAATTATTTTCATTTTCAATAAGACTTCAATTAAATTTAATTAGTTAATATTATATAAATTGAATTTAAATTGTTTTTACAAAATCAAAACATTTAAAAAAAAAAAACAAATTATTCGAACAAGTCTTTTATAAAAATAACTTACTAAATGTCCTTACTTTTATTCAAAAATAAAAAAATGAAAAACTTTTTTTTATTCTTCAACTTAAAAATAGTTTCATGGGCAATCATAATCAAACAAAAAATTTCAAAAATAATAATTAAAGTATTTATTTAACTTGTATTAAAAATGATTATTAAAATTATTTTTATGTTATAGAAATTTTTGTTTAACTACAATAAAAAAAATTGTTTCAAAATTAAAAGAAAATTATTTATCTTTAACTCATGTTTAATTGTAAATTTAATTTTTATTTTTTAATAAAACTTAATTTGAATTTGATTTCATATTATTATAAATTAATTTTATAGAATTTTTATAAAATAAAAGTAATACATTGTCTTTAAAAACAATGTAAATTCTTTCATTTAAACAAGCTTCTTACTTTTTGTTTTAAAAAACTATTTTTTAAAACATCTTACCAAACACTAGTTTTTAAAAAATTCTAAAAAATTGTTTTTTGTTCTCTATTTTAAAAACAATTTTTAAAAACTAATTTTAGAAAACACCACCAAATGGGCCTAAGAGTCTCTTGGGTTGTTTGATTTAAAAATAGTTTTCTATTTTAAAAAACAAAAAATTGTTTTTAAAAATCCATAATATTATTTAACTGTTATTATTTGAAAATAATTTTAAAAAACAAAGTGAAGTAGAGAACAATTTTTAGAAAATAAGTATAAGTTGTTTTTTTTTTTTTTATCAATTTTTAAAAAGAAAAAGAAAACATATGCTCGTTTTGCCATATTTTATGAAACTTGGTTTTAAAAACTATTTTTTGTTCTTTAACTTAAAAACGGTTTAAAAACAAACTTAAGAAAACATGGTTAAACGGTCCTAAAACTACAAAAAACAAATAAAGCTTAAAGCAATGTCTTTCTTCATTCATTCTCTTCTTGCCAACTAATAGAAAAAGTTTTCAAATATGATTTCTTTTTTAATTACATGTATTTTTTCAAATCTCCTTTAGTTTCTTTAATTCTTCTTTAGATAAATAAATTCTAAATTAAATGATACTTATACATACCATTTACTATTTTTTAAAAATAATTTGAAGCTCAAAATCGATTAAAGTAATACTAGACAGTCACAAAACTAAAAACTAGTCAAATTAACGTTAAAAATTCATATACCAAAATTCATTATAACTAATTTTGATTGTTTCTTCTTTTCATATATAACCATATTTTTGTGAATTTTTTCACTAGGAAAGTAAATGTCAAATCAAACAAAACTTAATGAATTTGATTCATTCACGAGTCTAATAACTTAAACCTCTAACATGATCCAATTAATACCAATAATTTATCGATAAAAATAGTATAAAATGACTATATTATTTATTTTCTACACATAACCATATTTTTTCAATTTCTTTTACTAGACAAATAGATTTTAAATCAAACAAAGCTTGATATGTTGAATTTGCTCAAAAGTCTATTAATTTTAAAAAAAAAATAGAATCTAAAATGTCACAAAATTACTATTGGAAATTCATGAATTAAAATTAGTCTATAATGATTATATTATTTTTGTTACATATAACTATATTTATTTTAATGAATTTCTTATGAGAAAAATAAACTCCAAATCAAGCAAAACTTAATGTATTGAATATCTTAAAGAATTTAATAATTTTTAAAAATAATTCGGAACTCAAAAATAGATCCAATCACTTCCAAAAATAATTTACCAAAATAAATATAGAATGAATTTTGACTTTACTATTTTTCAAATGCACGTAACTATATTTTTTTAATTTTCTCACTAGATAAATAGATTCTAAATCGTATAAAACTTAATGCTTTGAATTATTTAATAAATATTCTAGTTTTTAGGAAAAACTTGAAATTATTAGAGTTTTAGTTATACCAATCAAAGGTAAACACCTAAAAAGGAGGAAAGGAAGGGGAGAATTGAATGTTGATATCTTTTTAAAAATTATGATGAATGTAAGAGAAAAATAAACGACAATATAATATAAAAAAATTAATAATAATTATATATAAATAGAAAAAGTAAGGAAGAAAGGAATGTAAACTCAAGATTTTATAGTGGTTAAGTGTAGTTTGACCTACATTTACTTTCCTCGTGTTTCAAACCAATTCGAGGGTTTTACTATGAATAATGCTTCCAATACAAGCCTCCAAGCATATGATTAGATCATGGTTCAAATCAACTCTTTTTGATATATGACTTTAAGTATCCTTTAGATTATGGTTTAAATGAATCCTTTACACCTTATGAGAACAACACGAATCCCTCAAGTGCTACACTATCCTTAAAATCCCTTAAGTGTTACCCTATACTTAAGACTACCCACAAGGTATATAAATATAGATTTAACAAGAATATAACTTTTAGTTTATAATTGACACAATAGAAAGCAAAGAAAACTAGAGTTGAATAGTTCAATCAGATAAAATAAAAGTTTAATAGCAAAATGGACACAAACACTCTTCCTTAAATCTCAAGTAATATTTATGAAGGATTTTGAACCATTACCTTTCCAATACAAAAATTTTGAAGTTTTTAAACAAGAGTTGGAAGCCCAAACTAGTAATTAGGCAATCATTGACTTGACTGTTGTCCAATCGATCTTCAACTAGTTCTTAACTAATCATTGCTTGATAGAAACATGTTTTGCTAGACTTAAACAATTTTACTTCCCTCAATTGATTGAGCCTAAATGACTTAATCGATTCTCCTTTATCTCGATTGGTTGCACTATTTTTACAAATTTGAGATTGGATCAAGGCCAAGAAACCTTAACTAATAGCTTCTTAATCTTTGAAAACTCTTTAAAATGATTTTAACCACATTAAAAAATTGGATTTTCCTTAAATAAAATTTTCACCAATTTATAAAAGAATTAAAAATACTTTAGCATTTAGATGAACTTACAAGATATAAACGCATAAATAAAATATGTATTGCATTATGATCTTAGTGCACCAACAAACTTATAAAAAGATCAAGGTCGTCCCCTTTTCCTTGATTTCCCTCTTGATATATTTTACATTATTTCTTTGAAAATTTTCTTGCCCTAACACATTTAGAATGAATTCCTGATTTTCATATAAAATACTTTATTCATAATTGAATACTAAATGTTTACATGCAATGAAAAATTTGACTTATACATCTTTTCTTAAAAAAAAAAAAAAAATTAAATTTGCTTATTTTTAAATTAAATATTAAATAAAATATTATTAAGTATTATTATTTTCAAAGTATTAGTTTCATTCATCTCCACTAAAGTTTTAGCTAAATACATTTAAACCCCATTGATTTGATATTTCATTAAATACCTCCTTTATTTTGAATGAGAGAAAAGATGAGTGAAAACAAACAAATGAAAATGATAAAAAAGGTATTTGATAAAATTTTAAACAAATGAAAGCTGGATTTATTTAACCAAAATCCTTAGTTAAATGAAATTAACCTTATTTTTAAATTATCATTTATTTTTAACAAAAAAATAAAATCAATTATATGTTTATGAGAATATTAATACCCATATTTTTATAATATATACTTAACATAGTGTCATTCTTTTTATAAAAAATAATAATTTATGATTTTATTATAATATTAGTATTTATATTTTACTAAAAATTAATTATTTTTTAATCTATTTGTAATTAAAAACTATTTTTCTTTCTAATCACACTTGTATTAAATTTAAATAATATTACATAAATTAAATTTATAATTTTTTTTACAAAATCAAAATAGGAAAATTATTTTTAAAAATAACTTTTCAAATACTCTTATTTTTTAAAAAAAATTACAAAAACATTTTTTTTTGTTGGTTAACTTAAAAACAATTTTTAAAAATAAATATAGACCTTAAGTTTTCAAAAATCAATTTTGAAAATATTTCTAAAGAAATTATTTTTAAAAATATTAAAATATTTTTTTTCAATGTTTTAAAAAATGCAAACATTTTAACCATTGAAACTAGTGTTGCCCGATGTTGGCTGTTGCGGGTTTGGGTCCCATGAAAAGTCCTAATGACTTGACCATGGAAGGTTCCTCCATTATCAACTAAAAAAGGAAAAAGAAAAAAAGATGTTAATTATTTTCATTTTAAAAAAAAATTAAGAACTTACATACAAAGCAAGAGCTTTGACCCAAAATAATGCTTTTTAAAAAAAAATTCCAAAAAATAAAGTGGTTTTGAAAATAATGCCCGTTCTAATGTGTCTGTGCCACATAAGCAGCCAAGTCATAAAACCGTAGTTGGTGACTACGGTTTTATTTTTAAAGTGGTTAGAAACCGTAGTTACCAACTACGGCTTTAACTTTCCTTTTATCCCCCTCTCCCTATTAGGTTTATTCATTTTCCCAAGTTCGTTTTCCCAATTAGCTTTCTTCCTTCCCAGTTAGCTTTCTTCCTTTTAGGGTTTCATCTCTTTAGGGTTTCATCCTTCCTTTGCATCCTTGGCTCGAATTCAAAGTTTGGAAGTCACTGATCAGGTAAGATTTTTGAGTTTTTCTGATTATCGTAAATTTTAATTTTTTTTGTAAATCTGTTTGGTTTTCAAGTTGTTGTTGTTGTTGTTGTTGTTATAGCTGTGTTTGGATTCTATTTGGTGAAGATATGTTTGATATTTTTTGTTTTTATTTTGACTGTGAGCTTATATGAAAGAAA
The DNA here is from genome assembly GCA_030345155.1 of Vitis x doaniana. Classification (NCBI taxonomy): domain Eukaryota; kingdom Viridiplantae; phylum Streptophyta; class Magnoliopsida; order Vitales; family Vitaceae; genus Vitis; species Vitis x doaniana. Next base: position 10,701,699 of record CP128323.1, read on the forward strand.
AAAAGGGTTTTTTGGTAAGAAAACGGATACGGAATGGGGGCCGCATGGATTTTTTTTTGTTAAAGATCCAAAAATGGAGGGGACCACTGTAAAAAATTCAAAAAATGAACAAGAGGATCGGTGGTTTTTGTTATAGGAATAGAAAAAATAGGAATACTCCACTTTTCAAGGATTTCAGAGATTTATCCTAAGAGATTTCTTATTCCTATAGGGCATCTTCGTGAACAAAGGATTTCAGGCTTGAATTTTGGAAGAGTCCTCAGAACTTGACACCCCATAGGAGATTTAATCTTACCGTAAATTTAGCCTTTTCAAACCCTTCACGCCTAAACCCCGTTGAATGAGTTATGATTCCATCAACAACAAAAAATGCTACTTGCAAATTAATTCAAGATGCTTGTCCTTCAACTTTTCTGGGTTTTAGAAGGTGGGTCCCATGTAACGTCTTTAAGATTGGAATTGACTCAGAAACGACTTTACATTTTTAGCTTGGCCATTGTAATTCAGGGGTTTTAAAAAGGGTCTCAAAATTTTGATTTTATTTATTTATTGGGGATTTGATTTAGTTTATCTAATGTAAGATTATCCACTTAAACTACTCCTACTGGGTTATTGGAATTAGTTCTTCTTGCACAAAGGTTCGAGAATTAGTTCAATGTTCTTTTAAATAAATTTCCGAAAAATAAAATTTCCATAGAAAATTTCATTCCTTTGTCTTTGACGACCTTTCTTTTCTCTGCAACCAAGCAGAGCAGAAAAGGTCTCATGAAAGGTCTTTTGGAAATATTAGAAAACTGAATGAAGTATTCAGGTCTTTTGGAAATATTAGAAAACTGAATGAAGTATTCTAATTGCGATTGCTCTTTTCCTTTTCTTCTTTCTTTCATTTATTTTTTAATTTTTTATATATATATTCTGTAAGATGATGTTGAACGGTTGGTTTTCTTTGTATTCAATTTTGACCCACAACAACTGTAATAGAGAGCTAGACCTTTCCATAATATTAAATACTCAAATTATATACAATATATTTTCCAATTAAAACACTTCCTAAACAAAGCTTCTATTTTTTTTCTTTTTTAATGAAAACCAATTCCTATTTCCACAATTTTATTCACTAATTTATAATAATTTTGTTCTTAAACTTGTCCTAACAATGCTTATGTCAATTAACAATAGCAGTGGATATTCCCAAAATTAAGACTTATTTATTTTATTTATTATACATTTGATTTTGTGCATAGATATATTGTAATGTTACTTAAACATAGTACATGCAAGTATAAATAATAGGGGTAAATAACCTTTTTCCCATTTACTTATGAGCTCTTATTAGACTGGGAGAATTTTTTAGGTTTACATTCAACAGGATTTTATGGAACTTTAACATTTAAAATATGGTACTTAAATAACCCTTCTTACCATTAAATAGTTTAGACAATGAGCGGCCTACAAATCTACAACTAGCCTATGCTTTTCTCTCAAGTCCTTTCTTAAGAATTTTATGAACTGTCAATTGCTTCTGTCTTACTCTTGTTCCTTTGATTAAGCTTAGGGGTCACAATCTCTCCAACCTCTCCTTCCATTAAGTTAATTAATTGTTACTTCTTTTTTTATTCATTAAAGAAAGAGTTTTACCTGTTTTCCAACTATGAAATGATTAAATAAGAACCCAGCAATGTCTTTTTGTTTGTGCTCTTAAGTCCAAAAATTCATAATATATTGCCTGTTTGTGTTGGATTGGGTTTGGGTGCCAAGTGACTTGACCGACCAATAAATGTGAGAAATAAGAAAATATATATATATATATATATATATATATATATATATATATATACTGATACCATAGACGCCCAGGACAAGGTCATATGCAGATGAACAAATGAATTATGCAGATGATTCAAAACAAAGTAGAGGGTTAGAAAATACAGAAGATATCCAACAAAGAAATTTAAAGAGAAGGAACCAAAAAACTTGTTAGTTCATAATAAGCTTAAAACCGACCATGTAGGCGGTATAAAATAGAAAGCATAAAACCGACCATGTAGGCGGTACAAAATAAAAAAGAAAATAAAAAACATAAAATTAAATCAAAGCATAATTAAAAACCATCCATATAGGAGGTAATCAAAACATACTTATATATTACATAAGGAGAATATCTTACAATGGATCAAGGTAGGAAAGCTTGAAGAAAGCTTGAAAGCTTTGAAGGCTTAAAGGGATTACATGATGAGAGAGAAAGAAGAGAGAAGGCAGAGCATAAGCTAGAGAGAGAAACTAGGCGGAAATTAACTTGTCCTTACAAATGAGGCCCGGGCCTCCTTAAATAGGCAAAAAGGGAATCTTGAACAGTAATCATGAACAGTAGACCGTCCTTGAATAGTGCTTGAATAGTGACCCGAGAACAGTAAGAATGAACAGTAGCACTTTTGACTTTTTGACCCGGAAACTTGTTTTCGGCTGAAAAGACGGCTGTCAGGCATCTCTAAACTGTGAGAACACATGCTTGCTGCTTTTGGTGCAGAAACTGCAAAGCTTGAAATATACTTGATGGAAGACATAAGGCTGATGGTTACTTAAATCCTCTTATTGGAGGAAGGATTCCTTCACAGTCATCACCATTATCTGGAAGGTAGCTTGTCGAATCATCAGATTCTGCATTAGAATTTTCTTGGGAGAAGCTTGAGCTTCCTTCTTCAAGGATTTTTTGGAAATCTTGAGGGGTCTTAGCTGCTGCGAGCATGGCTTGTAACTGTTGCTTTTTGAGGAGAAACTGAGACATATCATCACTGGCTGAGACTTGTGTGGGATTTTTGAGGAAATACTGCTTAACTGCATCAATAGATGCATCATTTTTCAAAGCATCCCACCATTTAGTTTTAAAAGTCCTTCCCAGAGACGGAAAGGCTGCTGATTCGTCTGTAATGATAATATAGTCCCACTGGACTATCCAAGCAAGACCAAAAATGCTGAAAAAGAAAAGTGAAGGGGGAAAAGCTGAAAGTTCTCTAGGGACATCAAAAGAACTTCTGAATAGCTCAAAGCCATCCAGGATGGGCTTAGGAAGAATCTTAATAGTTGGACCATAATAAGTCCACCAACTGTAGAACCAAAATGGGAAAGAGGAAAGCTGATTCTTAGATGGAAAATAGAACATCCATGAATGATGGAAGTCCCTATTCTGGATCAGAAAAGCATTAAACCATGCTTTCTGATAATCCCAATAATTAAAAAACCTTGGCTTAGATGGTTCAGAAAATTCCCTTGAAAGATTAGGATTTCCACCCCATTGCTTGACAGTAAGAATCTTATAGATATGGCAGGTGGAGAACGCCAAACCTATATTGCTGAATTTGTCAGCATGATGCTTAATCTTAACAGAACCAGTTTCTGTAAGGACTGCCTCATAAAACTCTCTTGTTTTTAAAATATCACCAGAGGGATAATGAAAATTTTCTTTAAAAGCTTTTGTAGCAATCTCTCTGGGGTTTTCAGAGAAAAATTCTCTTTCAATAACCAAAAGAGCTTGATTTAAATCATTTTGCCAATATCTTGATTTTGTTGAAAGAGGTGTGGGGTTGGCAGCCACCACAATTTGCTTATTTGAAAAAGAGGAGCTTGGTGCTAATTCCTTTTGAGAGGGATTAGCCTTAATGACTTGCTTGAAGGTCTGAGACCCTGAAATAGCTGGGTACTGAGTGGCCTTGACTGGTTTAACTGGATCAGAATGATCATAGTACAAGGTCATCATCTTGTTTGGCACAGGGTTAGAAGAATGAAGCCTTGCTTCTTCTTCTTCAACTTGTTGGCTCCATAGCATTTTATGGGGAGAAGGAGCTTGACTGGATTGGGTTTTCTGGTTAGGAACTTGGGTATTCTTTTTAGGGGCCATGGTCTCATGAACCCTGCAAATTCCACGAGTTGAGTGATTAGGAATGAAACTTTCTCCTTTAATACATTTAATTTGAAAATTAGGGTTTAAAATAATCCAATCAGTTGAATTATACTTAAAAGCTATATACTTAATCGTTTTCTCAGATGTGAAAACAACTTTTAAAATTCCTTGATTCAAAATATCAGTTTGAAATCTTGAAATGCATAAAGGAATGCTTAAAATATCATTTATAATGAGATTATGAATGAATTGGGTACCTAGAATCTTAGGTGGATCTGTTTTAACCAGATTAATATCTTGACCACAAAGAGTGATAGCAAATTCAAAAAGAATTTCCTTATCAAAAAGCTTTGTTCTTATACCTTGATTATCTACCCACAAGGGATAAATAGAGCTTAAGAAGGGTATTCCTAGGAGGGCTTTTTCCTTAAGATCCTTAACTAGGACAAAGGTTTGCTTAATACAGATGCCATGATTACGGATATCAACATCTGTTAATTTATACTTAGTGGCCAGTCTTTGGCCATTGGCACCAAATAGAGACTGACTAGTCTCTTCGCATAAAGGAATAGGTACAAGACCTTCTTGAAGGCAATTATCAGACGCTCCTGAATCAATCAAAGCAATAATATTAAGGACAAATATATCTTTGACTACTATAGTAAGGGAGATTTCCCACCTTTGGAAGATAACCCTACTCACAGTATTCAAAAAGGCATCTGTCTCATTATCATTAACTTGAGAAGATTCTGGAATATCCAAGAGGTTTCCTTGGTTGACAATTCTATTGATTTGATCTTGAAGATCAGAGAGACCTATACTTATGAATTGTCTTAACTCCTTAATCTCCTTTTTATGCTGCTTAACTTCTTCATGAAGTTCCTTAATGCTGACTTCCTTGGGAGACTGTTGGTCAAACCTGTTTAAGATATCATTTAGGTTATAAGGATTAACAGTCTTCTTGGCTTCTACCTTAACAATAGATTTCTTAAAAACTTCATAGAGATTTTGCTTAGTTTTTTCATCTTCAACCTTTCTTAAAGAATCTAGGATGAATTCCTAATCTTGGCTTATGACATTTATAGTTTTAGGACGACAATTACAGTTACCTTTAATACAAACGGCTTGATCACTAGAAGGTTGGTTAGAAGCTTCACCACTACTGTCTAGTTGATTAATGTCATCTTCATTATCTGAATCAGTCCTTGATTCAGAATCTGTGGAGCTTAACATAACCTTACAAAGCATATTTTTTAGGTCATCTGAGACACTTAAGTTATTAATCTTTTGCTTAACTCTACAATCTTTTTTATAATGGCCGACTTTGCCACATTTAAAACAGATAATTGGCTTGACGTCTAAAGGAGTTTCTACTTTTTTCTGGGTATCCTTGTTGACTCTTCTTTGGACGTGTCTTGACTGCTTAGTATCATTCATCCTATAGTTGTAATAGGTACCTCTCTTATTGTGGTAAAAATTATCTTTGCTAGGCTTCCTGCTTGGTTTTTGCTTAGAGGGAGGCTTAGTTTCCTTTTGGCTGAAACCAAACTGGCTACAGAATGAACCAAATTCATTCTTGTAGATTTTCTGTTCATTCTTCATTTGTTGCTTAAGCTTGAAGTCATTGCACAACTTAATCCCTTCAGCTGTGACAATGCTTATGATCTCACCATAGGTTAGCTTATCATAAGGGATTTGACCATTATACTGTTCCCTTATCTTGATCCTAATTCTCTCAGAGAAAAGCTTGGGTAATCCTGAGACGAATTTTTCTTTCCAAAAAGACTGGTTACAATCTGACCTTAGCATGACTTTGGTTAGGAAGACTTCCTTATACCACCTAAAATCATGAAGCTTAGGACACTTAAGGTTGGTTAAGAGATCTGCAGTTTTATCCTTAATTTTTGCAGGATCTCCAATGAAATGCTTAGATATTGAGTAGATTAGCGTAGCCACTGCATCCTCTATATCTTGGCCATCTTCATCCTTAACAACTTCACTATTCTCATTAATCCTATAGGCTTTAAGGATACTATTTTTATCATCAAGAGTGAGATAATTATCCCACCAACCCTTAAGCTGACCTGTAAACCCAGCAACAATGGTCTGAGCTACAGCATGATCTGGCAGTCTATTGTTTAACTTATAGGCTGTACTAACCATGGTCATTTCTTGAAGCTTAGTGAGTATGTTATACTCGGTCATACCGTCTATGTTCCATTCATAGATAGTACCACTGGTGTATGAGGCTTGAGTATACTGATTTCTTTCCTCAAACTGCATGTCAGGGAAAGTAGGTCTAGGATAGTAATTCCTAGTCTTAAAGGTTTCCAAATTGTTAATAATTTGATTATGGGGTTCCTCAAACATCTTAATTAGTTCATCAGCTTCTTCTTCTGAACTAATATCACCTTTAACCATATTGATTCTCTCATGAGGCTGGACAGTCAAAGGGGCAATAAGATTATCCTTAATCTTCTGATTAATCCTATCAACAAAGGCTTGGTTGATTTGGGGATTTTCTTGGAATTCCTTAGAAAATTCAAAGGACTTAGTGCTCTTAATGTTATTAACACGCTTACAAGGATAATCTGGATATTCCTCTTGTTTGAAGAGTTCAAACCAAATCCAAAACTTAATATTTTTCTTTTCTTGTCTTAAGTAGGCATAAAATTCTTCTTGGTAAATGGTCCTAATGACCTTAGGGACGGTGCTAAAGAACCAATCATTTCTAGGCTTATTGACTTCAGAATAGAAGTCTTTTCTTAAGAGATCCTTGTTGATCTCAAAGTCTTCATCACTTAGGCTTATAATATCATTAATGATTTAAGATAAAAAAAATTGATTTATAAAACAATTAATTGAGATTTCTTTGATATTTAAGAAAGTAATCCAAAAATCTTATATATATATATATATATATATATATATATATATATATATATATATATATATATATATATATTTTGTAGAGAGATATAGATTTATCTTATATTTTTTAAAAATTATTTTAATTTTTTTTTTTAATTTAAGAGAGTATTTTTTTTATATCTTAATTTTTTTCTTAAAATAATATTTATTATGATTTTCTATTTTAAAAACAAAAAGAAGGAAAATGTCCAAATGTGTACCTAAGTAATGCCTTTTCAACGACTAAGCTTTGATAAGTTTGACTACACGTGTTGAATTATTTCCATGATGGGGACTTTTGAGAAATTTCCAAAAACCCATCTGTAACAGGTCCCATGCAGTTTTAACCTCGTGAAAACTCCAAAAAGGATGCCCATATAAACAAAGGTATTTATATGGCAATGTTGCCAAGTGCTATGCATTTAGTAATTTGGACATTTCCCTGTTAAGCTATGACATTATGCCTTTTGACGAATTGGGCCTACTTTGAGCATATTATTCTTTATTCATATAATTATTTTTATTCTGCTAATGGATATGTTTTGTATATCAGACCATTGAAAGCAGTCCTCATGGGTAACTCGAATATTGACTTTTATGTTGGCATCAATTTTATTAAAATTAAAATCAATTTTATTAAAATTAAAATCAATTTTATTAAAATTAAAATTAATATTCAATAGATATAAATTAAAATTAAATTTAATATTAATTTATAAATGATTTTTTTCCTTATATTTAAAATTAATATTAAATGGATTTATAAAATGTTTATTTGTTTGCATTTTTAATATTCAAATAATGTTTATATATATATATATATAAATGATTTTTTTTTATAATTGTATATTTGATATTTTATTAATATATTTTTCTGTGGTGGGTTACTTTTATTTGATTTTGAGTTTTTATTTTTTTTTTAATTTTTTTTAATCAAATATCAAGTGATTCATGGATAATAACATAATTATTTAAATTATATATTATTTAATACTTGATAATATTCACTTTTATTTTAATATATGATATTTTATTAAAAAAAAATTGGTGGATTATTTTTTATTTAATTTTAAGATTATTGTAATTGTTTAACTCAAAATTTATTGATTTATAACCCACTATCTAAGTTTTAAATTAAACTTCTATAAAACATTTATCTATGATTATATTTGTATCATAGATAGCTATTTAAATGAAAAATTTATTATTATTAAGTGATTTATATTTTTCCCCCCTAATGCGTAAGAAGGTGTTTTATTATATACTTTTTGTATTCACATGTTAAAAGATTATATGCAATTTCTCTTGCTATTATTTTCATTAATTATTAAACCATTTGATATTGTATTTTTTGTAGGTAAATCATGTCTGAATGTATTGTTCCTGTGATTTGCTTTTATAAAGGAAAAATGTTGAGGACAGAAACAGATGTAAAGTATATTGGGGATGAAGCTGTAATTGTGCCTTTGGATGTGCCTGTTAGTGCAACCTACGAACACTTGTTATCTATGATATACTTGAGAACTGGCATTGACAAAAAACAATTTCAAGTAGTCCTCAACTGTCGGTATCCTTTAAAAAGGGAAAATAGGTTCCAACCTTGTCCAATATGGGATGATAATAGTTTATCTCAAATGTTGAAATTGGTTAACACATTTGGAATGGACGAAATTGAATTGTATATTGAACAAGTGCCAGTACAACCACGGGTGAGAGGGCAATTATTGGGTAACTTCACACAATTATTACTCGGACAAAATGATAATATTGAGGAATTTGAGTATGGTTGTGGACCTAGTAGTGCCCCTGTTGCAATGACTTATGAGTGTAGAGCAGATGAAGATGAAGATGAAGAAGAATGTGAATCCCAAGAAGGTGATGATCAAAGTGAGAGAGCAGAAGATATTCAACATGATGACGATAGGGTGTTTGATGTTATTGATGAGGAAAACAATAATGTTAATGTTGTTTCATCTTTCTTAGCTCTTCACGAAGCAATGGAAGGTGAACAAGGGAGATATGTCTCTGTGGATGGGGAAGGTTGTGATATGTCAAATAACCCAGATCCTGAGGACCCAATAGAGTTTTCCCCTGTTCAGTATCACTCGGCACCATCAGTGCAGTTTGAAAATGTAGAAAACATTGGTAATGCCGTTTCAAGTGACTGGACGCCATGGGGGAACACTAATATTGGAAACTCGGGTGGAGAGTTCATGGTTGGCCAAGTTTTTAATTCAAAAGCAGATTTACAACATGCTGCGAAGTTGTACTCTATTAGTGCACATCAAGAGTACGTTGTTGTTGAGTCAACTACAAAGTTGTTAGTCTTAAGATGCAAGAAGGCTAAGCAATCTCAATGTCCATGGAAACTCCGTGCTATGGTTGTAAAAGGTACAACTTCATTTGCAATCAATAAATACAATGGTCCGCACAAATGTGTAAATCCTTGCTTGAATCGGGACCATCAACAATTAGATTCCAACTTGATTGCTGCTCATATCCAAGGAATGATTAAGGCACAATTCACATTGTCAGTGGCTGCTATTCAAGCAAGTATTGTGGAGAAATTTGGATACCAAATATCATACAAAAAGGCATCTAAAGCGAAGCTTAAAGCTCTTACAAACTTATTTGGTGATTTTTATAAGTCATATGCAGAGCTGCCACATTTTTTCATTGCCTTAGAGCAGGCAAATCCAGGATGTGTTGTTATTTCAAAAACATTTCCTGGTATTATGGAGAATACAGAGATATTTCAGCGAGTTTTTTGGACATTTCATCCATCTATTGAAGGTTTCAAGCATTGTCGGCCTGTACTCAGTATTGATGGTACACATTTGTATGGCAAGTATAAAGGCACTTTAATGATTGCTATGGGCTGTGATGGAAATAATCAGTTATTCCCATTGGCTTTTGCCCTAACAGAGGGTGAGAATTTTGATAGTTGGGGCTGGTTTTTGACATGTATTAGAACCAGAGTAACTCATAGGAGGGGACTTTGTGTTATATCAGATCGACATCCAGGCATTATGGCTGCAATGAGCGATGTTCATCTTGGTTGGTCTGAGCCATACGCATATCATAGGGTTTGTATGCGTCATCTTGCCAGTAATTTTATGACTCGATTCAAGGATAAAATATTGAAAAATCTGATGTGCAGAGCAGCCTTAGCAACCAAGATTGAAAAATTCAATAAACATATGAACACAATTGGGAGGATTAATGCAGCCGCACAACAATGGTTGGAAGCAATCCCTTTTGAGAAATGGGCGCTCTCTCATGACGGAGGTCGAAGGTATGGCATCATGACTACAAACATGTCGGAGGTGTTCAATAGTGTGCTTAAAGGGGCTCGTAGCTTACCCATAACTGCTTTGGTTCAATTGACATTTTTTCGGCTAAATAGTTACTTTGTTGTGAGAAGGGAACAAGGTGCTAATCGACTTGCTTCAAATGAGGAATACACTCCATATGTTGATGCTAAGCTTAAGGCAAATGTGGTTAAGGCGGGATCTCATGAGATTGTTTTATATGATCACATCCGAGGACAATTTCATGTGAAGACTAATAAGGGTACTAAGAGTAGTTCAACTCGTGGTCGAACATATCGCATCAACTTACAGGAGTATGCATGCACATGTGGTAAAACACTCATATATGGATTCCCATGTAGCCATATTCTAGCAGCATGTCATTTTCGTTCAGTTGATTTTAGACCACTTGTTCAACACTACTACAGTACACAATCGTACTATAATTCTTGGGCACCCTTGTTCCATCCTATTTTCAATGTATATGAGTGGCCTCCTTATGATGGTCCAATTATCGTGCCTTCTGAGTCGATGAAACGTGCATCAAGTGGACGACCTAAATCGAGCCGTTTGCATAATGAAATGGATGTTAGAGAGGGCAAGACTTCTATTACATGTGGGTTATGCAAACAAAGTGGCCATAATCGTCGTTCTTGTCAAAACAGTAATAGAATTGATTAGACTATGTGATTTATGTATGTAAGTTTCTTGGATATTGTGATGTAAGCTACTTTGATACTACCTTTATGCAATTATTGGCTTTGGTTTGATTATAAATATTGATGTTATTTGCATAATCAGGTTATTTGTATTTGGAATAATGTCCATATTATAGGGGATACTTTGTCAAAATTTTGAAATTTTCTATTAAAAATGTTAACAAAATGCTCAATTGTATTTGTATCTCTATTTTTAATTTAGGCTAGTATGACTTGTTTATTGGTCATAAATAAATTGATGTACTTAAATTTATAAAATTGATATATACTTAATATAGGGAAAACTCCATAAATTTTAAAAAATTTTCCATTAGAAATATATATATATATATATATATATATATATTAAAGAATAAGTATTGTTTATTTATCTTCACAATTTTGTTACAGATATGGAGTATAGAGGACATAGTTCTGATCCAGATCCATTGGATACGTCTGTTTTGGTTCTACAGGATAGACACAGGTCTCATTTAGTTGATTCTGGCCAGGTATGTATATGCAAACACATAATATCTCATTAAATAATGGAAAAATTTGCAGTTTATTATCTAACTGATATATTTGTATTTTTACAGCTTGCTTCAGTCTTGACTTGTCGGCAGCATATATCTAGGTTTATGCGGGAGTGGGAGATGGATTCTCGTCTTCGACCTTATATTATTCGATCTGGATTTTATGGTGTATACCGTATTGGACACATTACACTAGATTGGGGATTGATCACTAGTCTAGTTGAGAGATGGCGTCCTGAGACACACACATTTCACTTACCTGTTGGGGAGATGACCATTACTTTACAGGATGTTGCTGTCATATTAGGACTTCGTATTCATGGGCTTCCCATCACTGGCACATGTGACATAGATTGGTCACTGCTATGTTATGAACTTTTAGGAGTGACTCCCCCTATATCTGAGATTAGAGGATCAGCTATATCGACACGATGGCTATGTCAGCAGTTCTCTCAGCCACCAGTTGATTTAGATGATGCCACATTAGAGCGGTATGCACGAGCTTTCATATTAGGACTCATAGGTTCAGCGCTATTTACAGACAAGAAGGGTACCCACATCCAGTTGTGTTACCTCCCACTACTTAGAGACTTGACTCAGACATCTATGTATAGTTGGGGTAGTGCAGTATTAGCACACCTATATAGGGAGTTGTGTCGAGCGAGTTTGGACGGTGCCACCGATATTGCTGGATGTGTCACATTATTACAGGTATAATTAATTATTCACATTAGATTAATATTTCTAGTTACTTCAAGTTTATAATTTAAGTAAAATTTTAATGTTACATTTTTTTTCCAGTTGTGGTCTTGGGAGAGACTCCACGTGGGTCGCCCTGATTTTGGTCGACCACCAGCCCCTCCAGCAGCCCAGCATTTAGAGCATGATGCAGCCGATGATTTACCAGCTGAGCAGTTGGACCACGGATTACAGGATGAGGCATTGTTACACGAGGGTTTACCAGCTGATCCGTTAGGATGTAGGTGGAGAGTACCTTTATCATGGGCTCAAAACCCATCACGTGTGTTGACATTTTATCGAGACCAGTTAGATGCACAGACCCATGACCAGGTACATATAAGATGTAATGTGCTATTGTTAACCATTTAAACCTGTACTCAGTATTAATGTCAAATGTTGATTTTAACAGGTTTTATGGGAGCCTTACATGGGAGACTTAGTTGCCCATCTTCCGGCGATATCTCTAGCAGACCAGGAGATTTGGCGGACGATGTCACCTCTTATTTGCTTTGACATTGTCGAGTGGCATCGACCAGAGCGAGTGCTGCGACAGTTTGGCCTTCAACAAGGGATACCTCCATCTTGTTCCATAGAGCTAGACCTCCATTCTGTGGATAGGCGAGGATGACATAAGTATGATTGGGGAGCATTCCATGCACAGTATATTACCTTATGGGGTAGTCGTGAGGAGCGTATTGCGACGGCACCACCTATGGTGGGTGTTATGCAGTTTCATGATCCATATATGGAGTGGTACCGACGTATTACACGACGTTTGATCACACCCCCTCTCCATAGAGATCAGATGAGGTATCATAGTACAGCAGCAGCTACTCAGTTATTGGTAAGATTTTTTAATTTATAAATGGTTTATTAAATTATAATTAATTAAAAATCATTTTTGTTTGTTTAACGTTTTTATTTTTTTATTTTAGATCACTGGTATGGTTGAGATTGCTAGTCGATCTGCTGGGCCTACTTCAGGTGCATTAGGCGACATTCATCGGATTGCTATTGATATTTTGCATGTTATTGGAGAGGAGCATCGCATACATTCACTCCGTCAGTCGCCTACATCATCATACCCATCCATGAGCCCACCTGTGTCAGCCACTACAGTTAGGATGCAGCCTATTCGAGGCCGAGGGAGAGGTAGTAGACGAGATGATGGGCGAGCTGGTCGACAGCCTCGACGATCTATGCATCCACCTGAGACCATGTTAGCACCATCCACATCATCTACACCATTTGCACCTGAGACTTCCACACTTCCCTCTTCACCCCTACCATCACCTTCACCTAGACCCTCTCCCTTAGGGCATGTCGTATCAGATACCACTCTACCATCACCTATATTTCCTACCACAGAGGCCACTATACCTGATGTCACTATACCAGAGACTACCCCAGTATCTACTAGTCTACCATCACCTCTACCTTCCCTCGAGGAGACCACTACACCACATGTCACCTCACCATCATCACTTATATCTCCTCTGCTCGAGTCCACTATACCAGATGTTATTGCACCAGCTACTATTACAGCAGATGTCATTATTCCATCTCCTATATCACCTCTTCTAGATGCTACCATATCAGATATCACTATACCTGAGATCACCCCACCATCTACCACTTTACCATCACCTACATGTCTTCCCATAGAGACTACCATGCATCATACTCTTACACATGTTACACAGCTAGATGTATGTCCACCTAGGAGACGTCGTGGTCCACGTAGACGTCGAGTCTTGCCTCCATCAGCTCCATCTCAACCTATACATACTGAGACATGGCAGATTGCACAGATAGATTCCACAGAGATGTCTCTTTATCATAGGCGTCCGCAGAGAAAGAGGAAGACCCCATCATGTGGCACTCATTGAGGATTGTTTTTTAGTTTTTGTGTTTATTTTCATTTGCATTATATTGTTAACTTTTTTATTATTATTATTATTATGAACAAATTATTATATATTTGAATGAAAATATGATAAATTTTACACTTAAATTGAACTTATATATATATATATATATATATATATATATATATACCACTTACATATAGCAATCTGACAATCTAAAATATTGGTTTTAGGTTTAAATTTAAACTAATTATATTTATAACTAATTAGTTACAACAACACTATATTGATATAGAAAAAATAATGTATTTAAAAAAATTTACAATCTAAACCTCCAATCAAAATAATTTTTAAAAATTGAACATTCACATGATTTAAAATTTGAACTTAAAAAATTGGTTTTAGGTTTAAATTTAAAGTTATGATCACCAACTATTATTTTGACTATTTTAAAAAAAAAAAATCAAAAATCATGATTACCAATTACAGTTTTGTGATGTGAATACCTACATGAATACGACACACATCACATTGAAAATTATTTTGAGAATAAAATTATTTTATGAATTTTCTGTTTTAAAGAAATCATTTTTGCCCAAAACTCCCATTAGTACCCAATAAGAAACATTTTTCCTATTATCAATGAATTTACAAAAATATTCCAAAAGCATTTTAATCTATTTACCAAAACAATTAAACTAAATAGTGAATTGATTGGAAAAACAAAAGTATTTTCTTTCTACAATTCTATATTTTAAGAAGTGGAAAAACAAATTCTTTTAGGTTAGCATTTTAAGTTTAACATTTTAAGCCTTTCCATTCCATTTTGATCCCATTTTGAAAGGAGAAAAAATGGAAAAAAAAATTATTTTTGTTGTATTTAAGTAATTTTCCAATTATTTACCCACTTGAAGTCATATTATATTTTGTTCAAGTGCATAATTGCCTTTAATTTTTACACAAAGTTACAAAATAATATAATGTTCTTCATTATAAGGGTATAAAATAGTATATTTATAACTAATTATATTTATATTGCGTGTAGTGCCAAATATTTTAATAAATTATCAAAATATATTTTTATATCAAATTAAAGACCTCAATTATTTAATTTCATATATTGCTATTCTTTAAATAATGAGATCAATTAAAGTTAAATATTTTTATTACACCACTTACATATTTTTAATCAATATAATATAATATTTTATTTAAAAAAATTAAAGTTAAATATATATATATAAATATATATTTATATATAAAAAAAGTTAAAGCCGTAGTTGGTGACTACAGCTTTGACTATTTACAAAAAGTCAAAGTCGTAGTCACCAACTGCGGTTTTAACTTTATATATATTTATATATAACTTTAATTTTTTTAATAAAAATATTATATTATTTTAATTTTAAATATAGTTATTTCATTATTTTAAAAATAATAATATACGAAATTAAATAATTGATATTTTTAATTTGATATAAAAATATATTTTTAAATTTTATTAAAACAATAGGCACTATATTTAATATAAATATAATTAATTAATTAAAATAAAATATAATAAATTATATTTATTTAAAATAAATAAATTATAAATGCCTATTTAGAAAAATAAAAAAGTAATATAAATTATTATATTAATTAATAATTTTTTATATATTATATATAAGTAGTATATAATACCTCTCTCTCTCTCTCTCTCTCTCTCTCTCTCACACACACACACACACATATATATATATATATAGTTTAATTTAAGTTTAAAATTTATCACATTTTTATTTAAATATATAAATAAATTTTATTAAAACAATTGACACTATATTTAATATAAATATAATTATTTAATTAAAATTAAATATAAATATAATATAATAAATTATGTTTATTTAAAATAAATAAATTATAAATGCCTATTTGGAGAAAAAAATAATATAAATTATTATATTAATTAATAATTTTTTTATATATTATATGTAAGTAGTAGATAATATCACACACACACACACACACACACACACACATATATATATATATATATATATATATATATATATATATATATATATATATATATATATATATATATATATAAAAGTTTAATTTAAGTTTAAAATTTAGCATATTTATTTAAATATATAAATAAATTATTATCATATCGATATAATATTATGAACTTAAATTAAAATATGATAAATTTTAAACTTAATTGAACTTATATACACGTGACATTATATACCACTTACATATAGTATATAAAAAATTATTAATTAATATAATAATTTATATTATTTGTTTTTTAATAGGCTTTCATAATTTATTATATTTTATTTATATTTAAATATAATTAACTAAATATATTTATATTAAATATAGAGTATATTATTTTAATAAAATTTAAAAATATATTTATATCAAATTAAAAATATCAATTATTTAATTTCATATATTATTATTTTTAAAATAATGAAATAAGTATATTTAAAATCAAAATAATATAATATTTTTATTAAAAAAATTAAAATTATATATAAATATATATATAAAGTTAAAACCGCAGTTGGTGACTACGGCTTTGACCATTTTAAAAAAAAGTCAAAGCCGTAGTCACCAACTACGGTTTTAAACTTAAAGTTAAAACCGTAGTTGGTGACTACGGCTTTGACCATTTTAAAAAAAAGTCAAAGCCGTAGTCACCAACTACGGCTTTAAACTTAAAGTTAAAACCGTGGTTGGTAACTACGGTTTCTAACCACTTTAGAAAAATAAAACCGTAGTCACCAACTACGGTTTTATGACATGGCATCTTATGTGGCACAAACGCATTAGATCGGGCATTATTTTCAAAACCACTTTATTTTTTGGATATTTTTTTTAAAAAGCATTATTTTGGGTCAAAGCTCTACAAAGCAAAGTAGAAGACCGGTTGGGCCTAGACCCACAACCGCTGTAGACCCTTCTAATTCGGAAACGGGCTGAAAAACCTACCCACAAACCCGACCCCACCTTTCGGGTGTTTTGAAACTTCGATTCAATTCTTCGTTTCGCAGTTTGAGAGCAGTGACAGTCATGGCTCCACCCGGTTCTACCAATGGCAACGGAGAACAGGTTTGTGTTCTCTGATTCTCTGTTCAATTCATGTTGGGATTTTGTCAATTTCCTTTTCTTTCTGTTTGTTTGCTCAGAAAACGGAGGAAAATAGAAAAGTTGGTAAATTTTGGATTCTACATTTTCTAATATTGTTTTTGCTTTTCCTAGAAATTGAAAGGCATGGATTAACTAGGCCTAACAGCACTTCAGGGTTTGGGTGGTTTCTCTTTTTTTGTTGTTTCGTTGCTGAGAAAACTGGCAAAACTGAGAAGAAAACACTAATTTGAATTTTACGCTTTGGGTGTGTGTTTGTTTTCATTTCAAGATCGAATTGTCGGGATATGCCCTCAGCTTTTCAGATTCCTTTATTATTTTTTGTCTTCTGTCTTTCTTATCAATCACATGGAGCATAATTGTTTGCACTAGAATCATTTAGTTCTGCTTCACGTTTTAATTTAACTCAGGCTTTGCTATTTTTTCTTTGAAGGATGGAGTTTTTAGAATTAAATTCATTTTCTGTTTTATTGTCTAGATTACCCAGATTCTGAATTCAATTCACTTTGGTTTTGGCTAATTTTATTTTATTTTATTTTTTGGTTTTGCTGTTTGGTTGCTGAGAAGAAAAAATCGAAATGCAAAATAGTTGGGTCATACTTTTGTTTCTGCTCCTTTTTAGTTTCTTACATTCCTCATTCACCAAATGGCTCATAATGTAGATACTAGAATCATTTCTTTTTTTATTTTTATTTATTTATTTATTTATTTTTTTACCATTTTGATTCAATTGTGAATTAGAATTTATTTTAGTTGGATTTTTTTTTTTTTTTTGCTTTTTTTTGGTATTTAAATTCCATTATTCCTAGAAAAGTAATAGTTTTGGAATTGAATTTTCAAGCTTTAAACCACTTATTTTTGTAAATTTCTTGTTTCAATCTGTTTTAGAGCATTTCTTTTATGGTTATTGTGCCATTTTTTGGTGTTTTTTCATGGAAAACAGAAGCTTTTTCAAGTCATTGATAATCAAAAGGAAGGAAAACATGACTAGGATTTGGAGGAGTCTTTTGTGGGAGTTGCAGATATGGATTTTTGAGCAGTGACCATTTGTTTATGACAAAACAATGGTTAGTTTCTGCATAAAAGCAATGTTGCTAAATTATTATAAATCTTTATCATGTATAGACTGAGTTTCCATGCTGAAAAGGTTTCTATATTAAGGATATAATTGGGGGAGAATTGTGCTTTAGGTGTTATGGATGTGATAATCAGAGTGAAGGATAAGTCAGATGCTGATTTGTTGTAATCACCAATGGTTGGAAGAAAAAAATGGGAGTTCTAGATGTACTTTTCTTTGAACTAAACATCCACCTTTCTTTGTCTTTTTTAAATAGAAAAGGGCATTTAAAATGACCACATTGCACTTTTCTTCAACCTCCAGGCACTCCAACCAACCTTAACCCTAGTTCCCTCCCCCTTCTTCTCAAGGTTCAAAGTATCAGCTGAGTCGGGTACGACTTGACTGAGTTGTATCTGCCTTGGCAAGGTCTACAATGAGTCCGGTATCTGATACAAATTTTTGCATTGGCTCAGCAGTAAATCAGTAACACTGGTTTAACTTGGTCAAGTTCCTGAGACGCCTCGATCATAAATGCAATGTAATTACCATATATATGGCTTGTATATGCATAAAAGCTGTATTGGGCTTGCAATAAGGGTACTAATAAGCTGGATCAGGGTCCATTGCACATGTCATGGAGTTCCATAGATGTGTTGGTCTACGCATCCCAAAAAGTTTTGTTCATGCCTTGTAAATTTAGTGCATACATCGAGGTATCTTTGACATTGAATAAAAATGAAAATGAGATGAATTAGGGGTCTATTACCCTTTTCATACAATTTCATGGATATATATAGGCTTGCAAACAAAAAAATAGTCTCATACATGTAGTGCATTTGCTTTGTGCTTGCAGCGCAACCATCTAGTACATGCCTAAAAGGCGCCGCAGGCGATTTAACATTCAATAAGGGCACAAATAAGATGGATGAGGAGTTCATTGTACCTGCCATTTAGTTTCTTGTACCACTATTGATAAGTAATCAATTTTCTATGAAAGATATACAAGACTTGAGATGTGTATAGGCATATAAAACTAACTACACTACTTGTACGTTGTAATTGCATTTATAAGACATTGTAAATTTGTAATAGTGTCATTGCATTATATGCAATGAATATTATTATAAATATTATTCATATTTATTTTTAAGGGTTAAATATACTTTGCTCCCTCAACTTTTAGGGTTTTTTGCACTTGGCTCCTTCACATTCAAAAACCAATAGTTTACTCTCCAAATTTGCTAAATAGTGTTAGTTCATATTTTTTTAGATGACTCGTATTTTCACTAACTGAAAAACTAATGGGCCTTGAGTGATTATCATGCTCTCATATTTTGAGTTTTAATCCCTTTCAAGGACTGTTATCATGCTCTCGTATTTTGAGTCTTCATCCCTTTCAAAAACTATTATACCCTTACATTTAGGGTCAACTGCAACATGGATTTTTTTGTTAATGAAAATAAATGCTGTCCACAATAAAAAAAAAAAAAATGTGGTGACACTACTTTGAAATTTGGGGGCAAGTTTTGGATTTTGAATGTGAGGTGCAATGACAAAAGTCTTTGAAAGTCATGGGCCAAACTGTTTTTAAGTGTAATCTTAATAATAAGTAATTATTTTCAATAATGCGCCAAATTCATAATATTAATATTTGAAATAAATTCTACTCTCCTTGAATTGTATTAGAATACAATATGTACATCTTATTTATACACAATTGGGCATTAGATTCCCTTAAAATCTCTCCCATAAATAAGGAATCTTATTTCCCTACCACCTATTATCCTATAATCTCTCCCATAAATCATATTTTACCAAAGAAAGAAAAGGAAAGAAATAAATATAAAATTATTTAGAATCTACCAACACCCCTCTCAAGCTAGAGAATCGATGTTGTCCATTCCTAGCTTGCATGTAATTATTTGAAACCGATGACTAGCCACTCCTTTTGTCAAAACATCTGTAAGCTGCTCTTTTGTTGAAATATAAGGTGTGCAGCTCAAACTACTATCGAATTTTTCCTTGGTGAAGTGTCGATTTACTTCTACATGCTTTGTTTGGTCATGTTGTACTGGATTGTGAGCAATATTGATTGTTGAATTTTTGTTGCAGTATAACTTCACTGTCCCTTCCTACTTGATTCCTAGATCATCAAAAACAATCTTTATCCATAATAGCTCACAAATCCCATGTGCCATAACTTTGAACTCTACTTCTATGCTTGATCGTGTTACCACGAATTGCTTCTTACTTTTCCATGTCACTAAGTTTCCACCTAAGAATGTATGATAACTAACGTCGATTTGCCACTGATCCTACCTAATCAGCAGTAATGTATGCCTCTAGGCTTAACTCTTTATTTTTCTTAGAGAAAATTCCCTTTCTAGTAAACGTAGAATCCTGTATACCACCTCTAGATGGACTTCCTTGGGAGAATGCATAAATTGGCTTACGATGCTAACATCATAGGCTATATCCCTTGCGTGTGATAAGTAGATTAACTTCCTAGCTAGACATTGATACATTCCACATTCTACTATTGCATCTTATCGAGCTTCCCCTAGCTTGTGATTTTGTTCAATGGGGGTATTAGTAGGCTTACAAAATTTACAACCAAGCATGCTAATCTCCTTAAGATCCAAAATGTACTTTTTTGAGAGATAAAAATACCCTTCCTTGAATGAGCCACTTCAATCCCTAAAAAATACATGAGTCTTCCCAAGTCTTTTATCTCAAGAGCTAGTTTCTTCTTAAGTCTTTCTATTTACTCAGTCATCTCTTGTTACAATTATGTCATCAACATAAACTATGAAAACAGTAAGTTTACCCATATGTGAGCATTTGATGAAGAGTGTATGATCTCCCTGGCTTTGTCGAAACTCCATGTCATTCATAGCTTTTATAAATCTTTCAAACCATGCTTAGGGAGATTGTTTAATGTCATAAAGTGCCTTTCTTAGTCTACATACATTATTTCTTTCGAAGTCTCCATTGAAACTCGGTGGTGTTTCCATATACACTTCTTCTAAATCACCATGCAAGAATGCATTCTTAACATCAAGTTGTTGTAAAGACCAACCAAAGTTATCTGCCAAGGATAGCAATATACAAATGGTATTCATTTTTGCTACTGGAGCAAATGTTTCTTGGTAGTCTACCCCATAAGTTTGCATATACCCCTTGGCCACTAGCTTATCCATATCTCTCCAATGTCCCGTCAACTTTATATCTAACAGTGAACACCCATTTACATCCAACCAGTTTTTTTCGCTTTCATAATTTGACTATTTCCCAAGTTTGGTTTTCTCAAGAGCTAACATATCCTCTTCCATGGCTTTCCTCCAATTCTCACTTCTAAGTGCTTCTTGAACTTTTTGAGGGATTTCAATAGGAGTTGATTGGGTAAGGAAGGCTCTATGTGGCAGGGATAGGTTTTCAAATGAAATAAAATTGGAGACCGAGTGTTGAGTACATTTTCTGGTAGCTTTCCGTAGGAGAATTGGTAAATGGAGATTGAGAAAAAATTTTGAATCTTCGTTTTGAACAAATTGATCACGAGTTTTTGGTGAAAGCAACAAATTTGAAGCAAGAGAAAAGACACTAAATATAGAATTAGTGGAGTTTGTGTGTTCATTACCCAACTTAGATTCAAACTCTTAAGCTTGTATTCAATTAGGTTGGGACTATTTCCTCCTAGAGTAAACCTATAGTGGCATGGTGGTTGCATTAATTCCCCCTTGATCCATTTTTGATGGGGGTTCTTGACCAGATGACCAAGAGGTAGAACCTAGGAGAAAGAAGCATGATTAAAAAATTCCATGTAAATCAAGCGAACCATGAGAGAGAAACTTATCTTCACCTAAGTTCTCCCCCTGAAGATAAATATTAGGAAAAAATGATTGATTTTCAACAAAAGTGACATCCATGATTGTAAATTTTTTTCGAGAAGTTGGATGACAACATCTATAATCCTTTTTGGTTGGAAAGTATCCCATAAACAAACATTTTAAAGCTTGGGGATCAAGTTTGCCATGATTCGTAGGATAGACATGGACAAATGACATGCAACTAAAAACTATGGGAGGAAGTTTACTAAAGCTATTGAAATGTGGAAGAAATTTTGAGAGTGTGTCCAATGGAGTTTTATTTTCAAGCACCTTTGAAGGTAGCCAGTTAATCAAATGAGCTATAGTTAAGACAACCTCTCCCTAATATGATTTAGGCATATTTTTTTGAAAAAGTAAGGCTCGGATTATTTTTAATAGATGTTTATTTTTCCATTCAACCACACCATTTGGCTATGAGGAATTAGTACATGAAGATTGGTGTATAATCCCTTATTTTTCAAGAAAAGGAGATGACACCTGATTAAAGTATTCTTTTCTATTATTGGACCTAATGGCTTTCATTTTAACTCCAAACTGTGTGTTAACCATTTTGTGAAAGATAGGAAATACAAAACCAACATTTGATTTGTTTTTCATGAGGTATAATCAATTCACCTTAGTACAATCATCGATAAAGGATGCAAACCACATTGCGGCATTGCTCCAAAAAAACTTCGGATTCGAGAAGGACTCCAAACATTAGTATGAATTAACAAAAAGGGGAATACTGATTTTATATTACTTAAAGGAAACAAAACACGATGATGTTTAGCTAATTGACAAACCTCGCAATGAAAACTGTTAACATTTGATTTATTGAATAATAAAGGAAACATTTTTTTGAGCAAAGAAAAGATGGATGCCCTAAATGAAGGTGATGTAACCATATTTGGGCTTTATTCAATGATAATTTTTCTGAAAATTGAGAGTGCCATACGATCACCATTGCTAAAACTGGATTTAAGCAGGTACAAACCCTCTTGTTCCTTAGCATGCCCAATTGTCCTCCTTGTGTCTTGGTCTTGGATTACACAATGAGATGGGAAAAAGGTGACTGTACAGTTCAAATCTTTAGTAATTTGATGAATTGATGGGGGTTAACTGAAAGTTTTGGAACATGTGACATGAATTTTAATGTGAGAGCCGATGTTAAAGGAATTTTTCCTTGGCTTGCCACAATTGCTAATGTGCCCATTGACAGCTTTAATTTTTTTTTTTTTTATCCTTAGAACATGGATTATAAGAAGAAAAATGGTCTGAAGAAAAAGGTCATATGATCAGTAGCACTTGAGTCAAGAACCCAAGTACTTGGAAAACAGTCCTTTGAAACACCAAGAACATGAGAAATAGGACACTTACCTGATTGGGCGAGAGTATGAAGTAGTAGGCTTGTCCATTGAAGTTAGAAGGCTATAGAGCCTCTCAATCTCTTCTCTGTGCAATCTACCAACATTTGAATCATTAGAAGCTAAGATTTCTGGTTGGGAAATCTCATTAGATTGAGCAATATGAGTTTGATGATTCCGCTGTTCAAATTGTGCATATTGATTTCCATACCCTCTACCAAATGATTGCGGCTTTCCATGGAGTTTCCAACAAGTCTCCTTGGTATGCCTAGGTGTTTTGCAAAACACACATCACAAGTCATCTTTGTTGATTGGTGATCTGGACACTTCACTTCCTCTATAATTGTTGTTTGGCAGTATAGAGTTTGGCTTCATAGTGACGAGCTAAACCTTCTATTGTTGGGGTGTCAAACATAACACTCCTTCTTCCTTTTTCTGCTCTTATAATGGAGAAAACTTCGTTTAGGGTAGGTAGATCTTCCTTTCCAAGGACTTAAACCTTGACTTGATCATATTCCACATTAAGACCTGCCAAGAAATAAAATATCCTTTCCCTTTCAACATATTTGAGTATCATGACAACATCTTCACTGCACTTCATCTTAATATTTTGATAGTAATCTAATTCCAGCCATAAGCTTTTCATGATATTATAACTTGATTGGTTAGCAGTGTGTAATCCCAATGGGTTGGTCTAACCTAGAGAGTTTGCTTGTTTTTACTTTGTATTTTCTTGTATTTGATTCCTTGTAGTTTTGTTTTTCTTTGGTGGGAGGATTCCTCATCCTTCTCTTGTACATCCTTTTTATCAATATATTCCTTTGTTGTTTCCTATCAAAAAAAAAAAAAAAAAATGATATTATAATATTTAGTAACATAAAAAGTATCTTGCTTGGTTGCACAAATCTTGATCTTTATTTCGTAGATGTGGGCAACATCCCTCACTTTGGAGTATGTTTGCCTAACAGTCTCCTAAATATCTTTAACCATCATCAAGAACATGCACATTTTGTTGATCTTTGGTTGCATTGGATTTCACAATCATGACGTAATCATTGAGTCCTCTTCATCCCATGCAATGAACTTTGGATTGTCTTCGCTTGGGACAGGTCTAATTAAGTGACTAAGTTTTCCTTTTCCCTTTAAAAACGTTTGCACCAGTTGAGACCACACCAAATAATTGCAGCTATTGAGTTTGAATGGATTTTGTAGATTTTGACATTCTGCAAAAGGGTTATTGCTAGTCAGGTTGGGAGCAAAGTTTTAAGATTGGGTGATTTTTGATCTGTTGGATATATTGTAGCAAATCAGAAATAAATTTTGTAAATCTGACAAAAGGGAAAATTTTATGAGCCTATATAGGCCAAAAAATTCAAAGGAGATGGCCATCAACAGGTTCTACTGCTAGCAATGAAGGCCATACAAGTGCAATGAAATTCTTAGCAATTAAAGCTTAGAAAGAAAAAACTTAGGATGCAAAAGAGAGCCATAGCTTTGATACCATGAAATAAAATTTGCTCGCCTTGATTTGTATTAGAATACGATATGTACATCCTGTTTATACCCTGTTAATCTCTCCCATAAATCAGGGATCTTATTCACCTACTACCTATTATCCTATAATCTTTCCCATAAATCATATTTTACTAAAGAAAGAAAAGAAAAGAAAAGAAATAAATACAAAATTATCTGGAATCTGTCAGCGATATTAATATTAAATGATAATACTAATAATAACAATAATGATGATGATGAGTAAGTCGAGGAAAAGACAAAAAAATGGAAAAAGATAAGAAGGGTAATTTTTTTTTTTTCCTTCTATTCTATAATAGCCTTCCCACTAATTTTACAATTTTATGTTCTTCCTTCAATTTTTATCCATTGGACCCTAAAACATAATTGTCCCTTGTTTCAATTATGAGTTTGACAGTATAGAGTTCTCAGTCATGGTTCCATTCAGTTCTGCCAATGGCAATGGTGACCAGGTTTGAGTGTGATGCTCAATTCAATTCACCTTAGGGTATGCTCATTCCTTTTCCTTTTTGGTCGTTAAGAAAATCGAGGGGAAATAACAAATTTTGGATTCTACAATATTTAATTTATTTTTGTACATTCTCTAGAAATGGAAAAGCATGGATTGACTAGAGCGAATACTACTTGAGCGCTTGGGAATTTTATTTTATTTTATTTTTGGTTTGGTTTCTCATAAAATGGAGGAAAAGTGAGACGAAAACAGAAATTTTGAATTTTAAATTTATGCTATTTTTCATTTCTAAGAAATGGGAAACTTGACTTTAGTAGACTGTATAGTTGGGTTAGGCCTACAGTTTCACCTCAATTCACTTCAGGATTTTTGTGATTTTTCTTTGTTTCTATTGTTTGTTTACTAATAACATGTGGTGAAATTTAGAAGAAAAAAAAATTGGAATTTTATAACATGTGGCAAAATTTAGAAGAAAAAAAAATTGGAATTTTATGTCTTATGCTGTATCTGATGTCCAAAAAACATGAGTTCACCAGGCCCAATAGTTATGGCTACAGTTTCAACTTCTTTGTTTATTTATTTTATGAGCATCTTCTCATCAACCAAAGGAAGCATGAATGTTTTTGATTGAATTATTTGGTTCTATTTCATGTTTTAATTTAATTCAGAATTAAATTCATTTTATTTTGTATTCTCCAGATTATGTGGATTCTCAATTCAAATCACTTAGGTTTGTTTGTTTTTTTGTTTTTGTTTTTGTTTTTTGTTTTTTTTTTTCCTCTTTGTGTTTTGCTGTTTGGTTGCTTAGAAGAAATAAAAAATATGAATTCTTCATTTTATGCTGTTTTCCTGCACAAATTCAACTTAACTAGGCCAAATAGTTGGGTCATGATTAATGTCTTAGTTTCAGCTTCCTGTTTTTGTTTCCTAAATTTCTCATTCACCAAAATGACACGTAAATGTTTATGCTAGAGAGATTTCTTTTAGTTCCATGTTTTGATTAAGTTCAGAATGATATATATATTTTTTTTAAATTTAAAATTTTAATTTTTTGGTTGAGGGATAGGGTATTAAGAATTGGATTCATTTTCTTTTGTATTCAAGTTATATCATTCACTGGAAAGTAAGAAGTTTGGAATAGTCTTTTTAGTCTTTAAACTACAAATGTTCATAATTTTCTTTTTGTAATTTGATAAGTTTTGAGGCATTTTTTTTATGGCTATTGTACCATTTGGGTAGGGTATTGTGGAAAATGGAAGCTTTTTAAAGTCATTGCAAATCAGAAGGAAGAAAAACAAGAGTAGGATATGAAAAGGAGGGTTTTTCATGAGGGGTTGTAAACATGGATTTTTGAGCTCTGATTATATGTTTATTCTTAAAAAGACTGGTTTTCTGATCAGAAAAAAAAAAGAACTGGTTTGGATTTCTGTGGTGTTATCAAAGGCAATTGCCTAGGTCGCCTAGGCCATTAGGCCAGACAAGGCAAATAAAGGTCACCTCTTGAAGACTCAGGCGAGGCAGCTTCAAAGAGGCAATGCCTAGGTGATCATCTAGGTAATCGCCTTGGGACAAGGTGAAAGACATAGATGTGTTCTTGCCTTTGACCATGAGTTAATATTAAACATACTTAGATTGTAATTTCATTCAATATATCATTGGATTAAACAAAGTATAAAATAAAATATTATATTATCAATCTTAGAGATAATAAGATAGAGGACTATCCATCTAGTCTTGATAGAAGTGATGACAATTTTGATTTCAATAATGACTTTGATGAGGATGCCTAAAGCTTCTCTAGAATGTTCAATTTCTTATTTTGTTTTTTATTTTGCATTTTAGATGTTTGAAAAATTAGAATATGCATTTAGATAGGATGAATATCTCTAAATAATATGATGTTTCTTATGATAGGGGGTATAATATTTAACACTTTGAATAATTATTACTATTTTGTTAATTTTATAAGATATCATGAGCGATAAAAAATTAAGGGTGTTGATTGTTGAAGACAACACTTATACTGGTTGAGTATCGAATAGGTAAATATATGTATATTTTTTATCGACTTACTATAGTCAGACTATCGCCTTGTTTTCGCCTTTCACCTTAGGCTAAAAGGAGTCTTATCGCCTTGACATCACCTTTTGCTTTTGACAACATTGGATTTCTGCTAATTTTAGTAATTTTCACAATGTTTGGTGTCGGATTGCAAAGTAGCTCATTTGATGCTTCTAAATCTTATTTATATATATATATATATATATAAACTTTTTGTTGTTCTATAAATTTTTTGTTGTTGTATAATTAGAGTAATGCCTTTTTATTATTGCATAAATAGTGTAATGCTGTTATGTTGCTAAATTCCTTATCATGAAAAAGCTGAGTTTCCATGCTGAAAAGTTTGTATTTTGAGGATATAATTAACATAACTGTCTCTTTTATGCATGGAATTATTCTTTGTATATGTACAGTGTTGAAATGCTTTATTAGCTAAAAATTTAGTAGGTGTGTATTTTGGCTTATCATTCTTTCTTTGTCTGACAGGTTCTTGTAGAAGAAAACTTATTTTTGAGAACATTAATATTAAACAGGCCTCGACAATTGAATGCCCTTTCCTTTCAAATGGTATGAGAAATGGTTAGGAGATGCTTTATTATCTTCTAATCTCGTTAGTCCCATATTTTATTGCTACATGATCAACTATTGATTACATTGCCTACATTTATTATTTGTTCTGTTATGTTTTCTTTTTCGGAACATCATTCATTTTCTAAGCCACATTTTGTACACTGACATCTCAACTCCGTAGAACACCTCATAAGGCTAAGATGTTACCACATGTTGTTAATACGATAAGAACACATGGTTTTAATTTCAGTGACTTAAAATCAGGTCCCTACATGAAGCGCAATGAGATACCCTGCATATAATCTACGAGAGTGTTATAAACATGTAACCAAGCAACTTATTTATTCATTTATAATAAAAAAACAATTGACATTTTCATTAAATGAGTAAAAAGAGAAAAATGAGAAATCCTTCCCAAAGTATAAAACCTGATCAAAACAGAGGAAAGAAAAATGATCTAAAAGACATCAAAATGTCTTGACATTACTATTGATGAAAAAAATCTGCCATATATCTTTACATTCTAATTTACAATACATATATACAAAGAATGAGATCTCCTAAATTAGGTTACTAATTAAAAAAATCTCTAAAATCAAGCAATCTGATTGCAAGAATCCTATATGGAAATTTATCTAAGGTTCCTATATGGAATTTACCCAAATTCTTGGTACAAGAATCATGGGTCAACTTTTACAAGAAAGGAAAAATATGGTAGGGGAAATTAGATATATATGGAGAAAAATAATTGCTGATTTCTTGGCTTATTCTTCTAACACTCCCCCTCAAGCTGGTGCGAAAATATTTTGCAATCCCAGCTTGTCTAAGATTGTATAAAAAGTTGAACTTGGTTGGCCCTTTGTTAGAATATCTGCCAATTGTTTAGAAGAGGGGACATGCGGAGTGCAAATCAGCCTAATACCAAGTTTTTCTTTGATGAAATGCCGATCTATCTCCATATGATTGGTTCGATCATGATGAACGAGGTTATGAACTATATTTATAGTAGCTTGGTTATCACAATATAACCTCGTGGGTTCTTTTAAAGTGATGCCAAGGACAGTAAGAATGATCTTTATCCAGAGTAGTTCACAAATCCCTTGGGCTATGGCCTTAAACTCAGCTTCTATGCTAGATCTAGCCACCACTGGTTGCTTTTTACTTCTCCAAGTAACTAGATTTCCTCCTAAAAAGGTACAATATCTAGAAGTTGACCTTCTATCGACAATTGATTCAACCCAATCAGCATCACTATAAGCTTCCAATTCCATATTTCATGTCTTCTGAAATAAGATTCCCTTGCCTGGTGTAGACTTTAAGTGACGAAGGATTTTATATATTGCCTCCATGTGAGATTCATGTGGTGAATGCATGAATTGGCTTACCACACCTACAACATATGCAATGTTTGCTCGAGTGTGAGATAAATAAATTAATTTTCCCACCAATCTTTGATAGAGGCTGCGGTCTACCATATCATCCTCTATTTTTCCTCTTAATTTATGATTTTGCTCAATCGGACTCTCTGCTGGTTTGCATCCTAGCATCCTTGTTTCCCTTAGCAAATCGAGGATATATTTCTATTGGGAAATAAATATTCCCCCTGTTGAAAGAGAGAGAGAAAACCTTAATTCTCATTCATATTGTTAACTTCTTACAATAGAGAAATATATATACAAGACTAGGTTGAACTAACTACCATATATGTGACCTATATTAAGAAAGGAAAGAAATATTATACACTATAAATACATTATATTCAACACTCCCCCTCAAGATGGAGCATATATGTCATATGCACTAAGCTTGTTACAAATGTATTTAATCCTAGGACCTCTGAGAGATTTAGTGAAGATGTCTGCTAGTTGATCATTTGAATTAACAAAACTTGTAGCAACACACCCTGATGCGATCTTCTCTCTAATGAAGTGACAGTCAACTTCAATATGCTTGGTCCTTTCATGAAAGACTGGATTGGATGCAATATGTAATGCGGCCTGATTGTCACAGACTAGCTTTATCTGTTCATCTTTTCCAAATCTCAATTTCTGAAGGAGTTGCCTCAACCATATGAGTTCACATGTTGCCAAAGCCATAACTCTATATTCAACTTCAACGCTTGATCTGGCCACTACATCTTGTTTCTTACTCTTCCAGGATATTAAGTTACCTCCAATAAAAACACAATACCCTGAGGTGGAACGCCTATCTGAGGGTGAACCAGCCCAGTCTGCATCTGTGTAACCAACAATTTGGGTATGACCCTTGTCTTCATACAACATACCTTAGCCTGGTGTTCCTTTAATATATTGAAGAATGCGGATCACAACATCCCAATGGTTGTCACATGGTGACTGTAGAAATTGACTAACCACACTCACAGGAAAAAAAATGTTTGGCCAAATGATGGTGAGGTAGTTCAGTTTGCCTATAAGTCGTCGATATCTCCTAGGATCTCTTAGAGGCTCCCCCTGTCCTGGTACAAGTTTGACATTTGGATCCATAAGAGTGTCAACAGGTTTACATTTTAACATACTTGTTTCTTCCAAGATGTCTAAGGCATACTTCCTTTGTGACATAACCACACCTGAACTGGATTGAGCTATTTCAAGTCCCAGAAAGTACTTGAGTTTGCCAAAGTCTTTGGTTTGAAAGTGGTTGAAAAGGTGTTGCTTTAGTCTTTGGATACCCTCCTAATCACTGCCTGTAATGACAATGTCATCCACATAAACTACCAAATAGATGCACTGGCTCGAAGAGTTATGATGATAGAAAACTGAATGATCTGCTTCACTCTGAAGCATTCCAAACTCTTGAACAACTGAACTAAAATGCCCAAACCATGCCCGAGGAGACTGTTTCAAGCCATATAGAGAGCGGCATAACTTGCACACTAAACCAAACTCCCCCTGAGCAACAAAACCAGGTGGTTGCTCCATATACACTTCCTCGAGAAGTTCACCATGAAGGAAAGCATTCTTAATATCCAACTGATAAAGAGGCCAGTAACACATAGCTGCCATGGAGAGAAATAAGCGAACAGAAGCAATTTTGGTAATAGGAGAGAAGGTGTCACCATAGTCATAACCATAAATCTGAGTATAACCTTTAGCAACCAAGCAGGTCTTAAGGCGATCAACCTGACCATCAGGACCAACTTTAACAGTGTAGACCCAACGACATCCAACTGCAGATTTACCAGGAGGTAAAGAAACAAGATCCCATGTGCCATTGGAGTGCAGAGCAACCATTTCATCAACCATTGCCTGTCGCCACCCAGGATGAGAAAGTGCCTCACTAGTGCTCTTAGGAAGAGAAACAAAGGATAAAGTAGAGACAAAGGCAGAATAGGATGAAGATAATCGATGGTAGCTCAAAAAATTATAAATAGGATGAGGATTATGAGTAGATCGTTCACCTTTCCGAAGAGCAATAGGCAAATGGTCAGTAGATGACAGGGCCGGGGTAGGAGAAATCGGTGGGACAGGAGGTGAGTCATCAGGTACCTCAGCTGAAGAGAGAGGAGGAGCAACAACATGATGTCGACGATGATAAACCTGAAGAGGACGAGAGAGCGCATCTAAAGGGGGGGATATATAGGGAAGTGGCAATATTTTAGAAATGGGAAGAGATTCAGAGGATGAGAAGAATGGAAAGTCCTCAAAGAAGGTGACATTGGTCGAGAGAAAATAACGATGAGTGTCAGGGGAATAACAACGATAGCCCTTCTGAAGTCGAGAGTATCCCAAGAAGATGCATTTTGTAGCCTTGGCGGAGGGCTTGTCCTATCCAGGTGTGAGAGTATGAACAAAACAAGTACAACCAAAGACACGAGGAGGAAGGAAATAAAGAGTTTGGGTAGGAAAAAGGAGGGAATGAGGGATTTGGTCATGTAATATAGATGAGGGCATACGATTAATCAAGTAATAGGTTGTAAGAACAACATCCCCCCAAAAACGAAAAAGAACATGACTATGGAGAAGGAGGGAATGAGCTGTCTCAACAAGATGTCGATTTTTACTTTTAGCAACCCCATTTTGTTGAGGAGTATGAGCACAAGATGACTGATGGAGGATCTCATGTTGGGACATAAAAGAAGTAGAGGGTGTAGAAAAATATTCCTGAGCATTGTCATTGCGTAACACTCGAATAGAAACATTGAATTGTGTTTGGATTTCAGCATAAAATTTCTGGAAAATAGAGAATAACTCAGCTCGATTTTTCATTAAAAATAACCAAGTACATCTTGAATAGTCATCAATAAAAGTGACAAAATACTGAAATCCTAAAGTAGACGTGGTCTGACACGGACCCCAAACATTAGTGTGGACAAGTTCAAAAGGAGACTTTGCCCGATTATTCAAACGCTTTGGGAACGAGACACAAGTATGTTTCCCAAGCTGACATGACTCACACGCAAGTGATGACAAAGTGGAAAAATGAGGGACCATCTTCTGGAACTTGGAGAGGCTAGGATGACCCAGATGACTGTGAATGAGAAGAGAAGCATTAGTGGAAATGCAAGTTGCAGGAGATGAAGGTGATGTGAGGTGATAGAGGCCTTGAGACTCACGCCTATGCCAATCGTCTTCCCCGTACTCCGGTCCTGCAAGATCACAGA
The DNA here is from genome assembly GCA_030345155.1 of Vitis x doaniana. Lineage (NCBI taxonomy): Eukaryota > Viridiplantae > Streptophyta > Magnoliopsida > Vitales > Vitaceae > Vitis > Vitis x doaniana. Next base: position 10,734,334 of record CP128323.1, read on the forward strand.
TTTATCAGAAAAAGTGATAGAACAGTTAAGAGTGCGAGTTATTTTGCTGATGGAAATAAGATTAAAAGGACACTCAGGGGCATAAAGGATAGAATGGAGAGGTAGGGAAGGGAGAGGATGAGCCAAACCAATACCTTTAGCCATAGTTTGGGAACCATTAGCTAAAGTAACAGTAGGTAAGGCAGAGGTAGTAGTAATAGAGGAAAAAAGGTGTTTATTACCAGAGATATGATCAGATGCTCCAGAATCTAGAATCCACGGGCCAAGAGAAGGAGACTGAGTAAAGCAGACAGAGATATTACCGATCTGGGCAACTGAAGCAACAAAAGCTGATGTGGCTGCCTGATATCAGAGATAGGCATCATAATCACTACCAGTTAGGGTGATACTCTGAGATGTGGAGCTCGCAGCGAAGTCAGGTCGAGATATCAGAGGATCAGATGACTGAGCAATGTGGGCAGTGCGAGGTGGCCGTCCATGTAACTGATAGCAACAATCTCGAGTGTGACCAAGCTTATTACAATAGGTGCACTGAGGACGTTGTCCTCGACCTTGATTGCCACTAAGTCCTCCTCGAGAGTTAGTCTGAGAGGCTAACACAGATGAATTTGAAGGACCATCAGTCGACAAGGTCTGAATAGAGAAGAGGCGTAAGAGATGAGCGAACACATCATCCAATGATGGTACTGATGGACCAGCAAGAATCTGATCTCGGACAGACTCAAGATTTGGACGAAGGCCAATGAGGGTTAACACTATAAAGAACTTGTCAGTCTGTATTTGTTGAGCTTCAACACCATCAGTGAAGGGCATCAAAGTTAAGAACTCTTCCTTAAGAGACGCAATCCGGCCAATATAAGTAGACATATCCATGCCCTGCTGTCTCACATGAACAATATCAGAAACCACCTTATAAAATCGTTGAATATCATTCCTGTATAAACCTTTAGGCTGAGTTCAAAATTTAAAGCAGGTTTTGTAGGCATGAAGATGATGTAAAATTTTGGGATCAACAGATTGCCATAATACGCTGTATAATTGTGCATCGATTTTCTTCCATTGCACTTTGTCAACATCAGGTATAGCATCCTCAGGTGTAACAAGATGATCCTCATAACCTTGTCCCATAAACGAGAGTTCCACGGATGCTGACTAGGAAAGATAATTCTCACTACCAATCAATTTTTTCGATGTGATAGTAGGAGATCCAAAGATGATGGATGTAAAAATAGGATTTTTAGTCGCCATATCCACTTCACCTGAGATTGAATCACGTTTGGATTGAAGAGAGCCATAAAGGGAGGTCGGATCACAGCTGTGGAAGAAGAACCTGGTATGTCGGGACCCAAACAAAGGAGAAAAGTGACTGGAGATGAAGAAGAGGCCTTCCCAAGGCACACACAGGTCTCGGCCAAGGAAGGGAGCTACCGTCGGAGGTCGGAGGAGGCTGAAAGAAGACCTGCGGAGGCTGAAATGCCAAAAAAAATGGAGAAGCAGGGTTTGAAAAGGACTAACGAAGGCTTAGAAGTGCAAGACGGTGCCAGACAAGCTTGCTGGAAGAAGCTCGGCACCAGAAAGTGGGCCACGCGCCCTCATGCGCCGGCGCGTGGGATTCAGGCCGTCGGAGAAAAATGGCGTGTGGGTGGGTTTTTGGCTCGGTGCTTTGAGAAAAGTTGCAGATCTCCTCTTTGCGCTCTTGATGATGTGGTCGGTGTCGGAAAATATCGCCGAGAAAAAAGTTGTCGGAAAATTGTTGACGGTGATGAGGGTTTTCTAACCACGATATGGCTGACCGGAAAGCTTTAGGAGATAGAAAAGGTGACCAGAATGAAACACGGTCACTGGATGGATTCCCGGAATTAATTACACGGGTAAACCAAAAAGAATAAAGTTTTCTCCCTTAGCTCTGATACCATGTTGAAAGAGAGAGAGAAAACCTTAATTCTCATTCATATTGTTAACTTCTTACAATAGAGAAATATATATACAAGACTAGGTTGAACTAACCACCATATATGTGACCTATATTAAGAAAGGAAAGAAAGATTGTACACTATAAATACATTATATTCAACACCCCCTTTTGAATATGTCACTTCAATTCCGAGGAAATATTTTAGACTTCCTAGATCCTTGATCTCAGATTCATTAGACAAACAAGTTTTTAGTCTTTGAATTTCCCACTCGCCATTTCCTGTAACAATAATGTCATCCACAAACTACTAAGACAGTCAACTTACTAAAGGAGTTATGTTTGATAAACAATGTGTGGTCTTCTTGACTTTGATGGTAGTTCATTCTTATTGTTGATTTTGTGAATTTCCCAAACCATGCTCTTGGAGATTGTTTAAGTCCGTAAAGAGACTTCTTAAGCTTGCAAACTTTGTTCTTCCAAGCCTTGTCACCAAACCTCGGTGGAGTGTCCATGTATACCTCTTCTTCTAAGTTGCCATTGTAAAAAAGCATTCTTCAAATCAAATTGCTGCAAAGGCCAATCAAAATTAACAGTTTAAGACAATAGAATACGAATAGTGTTCATTTTTGTCATCGGTGCAAAGGTCTCTTCGTAGTCAATGCCATAAGTTTTGGCAAGTCCCATAACTACCAATCTAGCCTTATACCTCTCTATTGTCCCAGAAGCCTTGTATTTAATTGTAAAAATCCACTTACATCCTACTGTTTTCTTCCCTTTGGGAAGCTCAACTATATCCCAAGTCTCATTTTTTTTCCAAGGCTTGCATCTCCTCATTAATTGCTTTCCTGCAATTCTCATCTCTAAGTGCCTCTTGGATTGTGTTTGGTATCTCAACAAAAGACATTTGGGTAATAAAGGCTCGGTATGTAGATGATAAACAATGTAATGAGGTAAAATTTGAAATAGGATGTTGAGTGCATTTTCTAATGCCTTTCCTCAATGCAATTGGCCAATACAAATCATTATAGACACTAGAATGAGTATTTTGATTACCTGATTCAGGTTTGGATGATGGGATATGAGAGGATGTTGTAGATTTTCCTTTCCTTGAATGCACTTTTAGTTTGGAGGTGTTTGCTGGCAGCATGTATTCCCTATCTTTGAGCTGAATCTTCATTGGCTGGAATTTCAGTGGGCAAATTTTCTACAATTAGCTCTTTGTTGGGAGTTTGCTAGAATTTCTTATGTTCACTAGCTGATTCATTAGATGAATCCAAGGCTGGAACATTTGGAACAACAGGGAGTGTTGGTGCAGAATCTGAAAATTCTGGGGCTGAAATATCTTGGACAGTAGGGGAACTTGATGTGTTTGAGGTAGAGACATTTGGCACTTTAACTGGTTGTGGAAGGACACCCCCACCAATCTCACCATTCCTAGGAAAAATTCCTGACCAACTTATTTTCCATTCCTCCTATCTCCCCCTGAAGATAAGTGTGTATGAAATGTGGTTGACTCTCAAAGAAGGTAACATCCATGGTGTTATATGACCTTTTTGTGGGTGGATGGTAGCACTTATATCCCTTTTGATTGGAAGAATATCCAAGGAAGACACACCTAAGAGCTCTTGGGTCAAGTTTGTCTCTAGATTGTTTGGGAATGTGAATGAAAGATACACACTCAAATATTTTTGGAGGAAGTGTCCCAATACCATTAAAGCTGGGAAAAAACTTTGAAAGTACATCAACATGGGATTTAAAGTCTAAGACTTGAGAAGATATTCGATTTATCAAAAATGTAGCAGTCAAAACGGCTTCCCCCCAATACGTTTTTGGAACACTCATTTGAAAAAGTAAAGACCTAGCAATTTCCAAGAGACGTCTGTTTTTTCTCTCTGCTACCCCATTTTGTTGTGGGGTATCTATGCATAACACCTTCACTTTGGAGATAGGTGACAAGATTATGGTTGAAGTATTCCTTCCCATTATCTGACCTTAAGGTATGGATTTTGGTGCTAAATTGGGTACAAATAAATTTGTGGAATATCGGGAAAATGAAATTAACTTCCGATTTGGATTTTAGGAGATAAACCCAAGTGGTACGAGTGCAGTCATCAATGAAGGTAACAAACCATCTAGAACCCGAAATGTTTGGAATTCTAGAGGGTCCCCTAACATTAGTATGTATTAAACTAAAAAGAGATGTTTCTTCTTTATTTCTTATTGGAAAGGGTACACGATGGTGTTTTGCAAGCTCACAAACCTCACAATGAAAATCACGGGATTTAGTTTTGCCCAACAATGTGGGAACCATTTTTTCCAAGACAAAGAAAGGTGGGTGTCCCAACTGTTTGTGCCATAGCCATATTTGATCAACTTTTGAGGTATTGTTGGTGGTAATAAGAGCTTGTGGGGTAGAATCACAAATCTTCCAATGTGTATTGAGGTAGTAGAGTCCACCTTTCCTCTCACCATGCCCAATCATCCTCCCCGTTATTTGTCCTGAAAAACACAATAGGAAGGGGTAAATGTTACAAAGCAATTCAAATCTTTAGTGATTTTACAAATAGACGAGATTACAAGACAAGTTTGGAACATGTAACACATTTTGCAAGGTCAAAGATGGAGTGATGGAGGCTATGCCTTGACCAATTATGGAAGAAAAAGTGCTATTAGCAACCTTCACTTTTGGCCTACTTGAAAGTGTTGTATAATTGGAAAAAAAATTGGAGTGACTGGTTATGTGGTTAGTATCCCTAGAATCAATGATCCAAATGCTTGATAAACAATCCTTGGAGGCACTTAAAGCTTTGATATTACCTGTTTGGACGAAAGAGCTTGAGGCGATTTTTGCAGTGGGAATTTCAGCATGTGTATCAAGTTGGTTGAGAAGCATTTTCAGCTTTTCATAATGCTCCTTGCTGAGTAAAATCGGTTCTTGTTCAGTGGTAGGGATATTTTCATGAGAGATATCAATGGTGGCAGCTTGATGCGCCTGTCCAGATCTTGTGACAGGTTTTCCTCCTCTATTGCTTCCCCCTTTACTTCCTAATTGAGGCTTGCCATGGGGTTTCCAGCAAGATTCACGTGTATGTCTTGGTTTGTGACAATAATTACACCAAAGTGAATCTTTATCATCTGGTGTTCTTCCTTCTACTTTGGATCCCATCGACTTGAAATTTCCAGCAGTAGCTAGTGCTGAATTTTCTGGAGTATATCCTCCTAGCATCACAACTCAACGACTTTCTTCTCCAATCACATAGGCATAAACCTCCCGGATGGATGGAAAAGGTTCTTTCCCCAATATTTGTACTCTTACTTGGTCTAATTCGGGATTAAGACCAACCAAGAATTCAAATACTCTCTCTTGCTCCATTATCTTCTTCAATCTAGTAGTGTCTTTAGCAACTACCATTACTATGTGCTGGTAATGATCTAATTCCAGCCATAGGCTTTGCAATATATTGTAATATTCAGTGACAGACCAACTTCCTTGCTTTGTAGCATGAATTCGGGACTTCAACTCATATACTTGTGTTGTTATTCCAATCTTGGAATATGTCTGACTGATAGCATCCCAAATCTCTTTGGCGGTGGAGAGAAACAAGTATGTTTGGCTAATCTCCAACTGCATGGAGTGTAGTAGCCAAGACATGACCATGGAATTTTCCTCATCCCATAATTCATATCGTGGATCATTGGAGTTGGGTTCTAATTTGGCACCCATGATATAGCCCATCTTCCCTTCACTTTTAATGAAAAGTTTGGCTGATTGAGACCATTGTAGGAAATTCTGGCCATTGAGTTTTTGATTGGTGATTTGGGGTGTAAGGCTATCATTATGATGGGTAGATAAAAGTGATAAGGTTTGGAGTGTAGAGGAGGGATTGAAGGGTAGGGTTGTTTGAGAGGATGGTGTATTTTCACACTGTTTCATACATTTTAGGGAAAAGAGCAACAAGGTTTCTAGTTTTTTTTTTTTTTTTTTTTTTGGAGTAAACAAGAGATGACCTTGAGGGAATTATAATGGGAACTAAGGAACCAACAACCAAGGCTGATTAAAAAAGGGAACAAGCTACAACAATGAAGGTTGTATGTGATCGAGCAATGAAGGCTCTATGGATCTTGGTAGAGTCAAACTTCTAGCTTTGATACCATGATGAAAAAAATCTCTCATGTATTTTTACATTTTGATTTACAATACATATATACAAAGAATGAGATCTCCTAAATTAGGCTACTTATAAAAAAAATCCCTAAAATCAAGCAATCTTATTACAAGAATCCTATATGGAAATTTACCTAAGGTTCCTATATGGAATTTACCCAAATTCTTGGTACAAGAATCATGGGTCAGCTTTGACAAGAAAGGAAAAATATGGTAGGAGAAATCAGATATATATGGAGAAAAATAATTGTTGATTTCTTGGCTTATTCTTCTAATAACTATGTTAATCCTTTTTATCTACATATCGAAATTCAATCAGGTCTAATAAAATCGAAAGGAATGCATTTGAAAGTTGTAGTAGTAGAGGCTTAAAAAGATGAATAGAAATGTGAAACCACCTTCAGCTCCTCGTCAATTTGATAAGGCTCCATCACAAAGACTTCTCTAGGTCATTGATGATTTGAAATCAGTCGGTTGTAGTGGAGAGAAAGGTTTTCCAGGTGAAGTCTGAAGATTGCAATGGAGGAACGTGGATTTCAATAACAGAGAGAAGTCGAGGTTTTGTGGTTTCTTTAGGTTTTGGAGAGGAGGAGACGGGTTGGTTAGTGGAGCAGTTAGAGAAAGCTGTGGATTTGGAGGCTTCCAGGGGTTTCATTCGAAAAATGAGGGGCAAGACAAGGACTCATCTGATGGAGATATGTTTTAATAGCAGAGAGAGATATATGAAAATCACAGAATACGTTGCAAAGAGAAAACCTTTGGTTTTAGTTGTTCCAAGAGGTGTTAATGGCTGTGGGTGGGAAAATCTTAGGAAGGTGATTGTGTCAGTCCAAGAGTTCTCTGTTCAAGCTGAAAGAGATTCGAAGGAGAAGCAAAAAAAGCATCAAGAGAACAAAGGAATGTACAGAGGTGAGAGGTCCTATGCTGATGTGGTTGCAGAGAAAGGAACTAGGAATGGTGCAGAGATGCCAATTGGAAAATGGGCAAGAGCTGTAGTTTGTGAAAGCAAAGGAAAAATACGAGACTGGTGTGAGGTTGGAAAAGCTATAGCGAGAAGGGTGGGGATGAAAGGAATGGTGTCTGTAACACCCATTTCTGCTTACAAAGGGTGTTTTTTTGTGGAATCTGCAAGGAAAGCTCAGTGGATTCAAGATCAAGGGAGCTTCACAGCGAAAGGAGAGGTTATTGCTCTGAGGAGATGGTCGCCAAAAGAGAACTCAGTCGTTAATGGAAAATTTAGACGGGGGTGGTTGGAACTAAGAGGTCTCCCTTTCTACCTGTGGGATGAGGTGTAGTTGAGACACATTTTGCAGCAGTGGGGGAGGGTAACGAAGGTGGCGAGGAAATCTTTGAAGCTTGTTGATTTGACGAAGGTAACATTGTGGGTGGAGATGTTTCCAAATGTCGTGCTTCCAGTGCTATTAGAGGTAGAAGATGGAGATTGGACATACATGGTTGCAGTTACAGTCACCGGAGAAGACGACGGAGAAGATGACGAAGAAGACTCTATCAGGTCTAAGTCGAATCGCAGCAAGGACGAGCTGAGGTCAGCTGGGGGTTGCGTCTTTCAGAAGCCATAGAACGTTGAGGGGCTACAAGCTATTGACAGGACCAATGAGGGCCATAACTGGATGTCTCGTCATCGTTCCCATTTTAGGTCTTCAGATTCAAAATCGGCTAAGGGGGAGAAAGGAAAGGGAAGGTGGACGTTGGGCCCAATGGTGGGAAGTAACATCGGGCCAACAACAGATGCCTTTGAAGCCCGTTCTGATCGGGCCCAATTTGGGGCGAAAGATTTTGGGCCCCTAGCGGGTCCAGCCCAGAAAGGATCCCCTAATGGCGGCCCAAATGTATCTTTGTCTTCAAAGCTCCGAAGACCAGGGTTCATTGCAAGGAATAAAATGCCGAAAGGTCTTCTTCAAGTGTCGTCAAAGCCGAAAGGATCCTCAGTCGCCGGAAGGCGTAGAGCAAGAAGTGGGCCGCCGAGATTTGAGGAGGCGTCTTCTACCCCGAAGTGAAACTTAGAAGGAGGTGGCTCACTGGAGACAAATCGAGACGCTTCTCGGGGCAAATCTCACTCCAGAAAGAGCAATCTCTCCACTGGTTTTGAAACATCCAAAGTTTCTATCGGCGAGACAGAGGGAGAAGAGGGGATTCTGCAATGCGATTTGTTCAATGAGGTGCGTACTCCTTTCTTAGCTGTATCTGAGAAAGATCTTCCTCTGTCTGGGGCTTTTGAGCCAAATTTTATTCCCGAAACCTCTGTCTCTTTGGTTCACCCTTCTCGTTGTCAGTCTTTTTCTTCGATTCCATTGGAGTCAAGCTATGCCGTTCAGCGTGGTTCCGTTTTTATCTCTCCTATGGTGAATTACAACCATCGTGGTGGTGCGTCCTGTTCGGAAGGTGTGGTGGTTCCCCTAGAAACCTCTAACCGAAAATTTAAAGACCGGCCTCTCCTTAGGGAAACTCTCAGTAACCCTAAGGTGCGTGGTGTCTCAGGTGAGGCTTCGTTCCCAGTGCTAGAACCTTCCACCCTCCCATTGGAAGGTTTTCAGGTTGAGGGGCTTACGCCTCGGAAGATGGTCAAGGTTCAATCGGTTCTGGAGAGTTTGAGGGTTAGAATTGTCAGGGATAATGGAAAAGGTGTGGAAGGAGAGAACAAGAGTGCTCTCTCTGTGGACAAGGTTTATTCCAGAAGAAAGAAGAAAACTGACTTTGGAACTCAAGGAGAGGATTAGTTCTGGGTGTGGGTTGTGTCGGGTTGTTTTTGTTTTCATGAAGATCTTAAGTTGGAATACAAGGGGTTTAGGATCTAGGAAGAAAAGGAGGACTGTGAGAAGGTTTTTAAGTACTCAAAACCCAGATGTGGTGATGCTTCAGGAAACAAAGCGTGAAATTTGGGATAGGAGGTTTGTGAGTAGTGTTTGGAAAGGTAAAAGTCTGGATTGGGTTGCTCTTCCTGCTTGTGGGGCGTCGGGGGGGATTGTGATCTTATGGGATTCAATCAAGTTCAAGTGTTCAGAGAGGGTGTTAGGATCTTTCTCTGTTACTGTAAAATTGAACTCTGATGAGGAAGGGTTTTTTTGGTTAACCTCAGTGTATGGCCCGAATAAGGCAGTGTGGAGGAAGGACTTTTGGCTGGAGCTTCAAGATCTGCATGGTCTGACTTTCCCAAGGTGGTGCGTAGGAGGGGATTTTAATGTGATCAGGAGGATATCTGAGAAGATGGGTGACTCTAGGTTAACAGTCAACATGAGGTGTTTTGATGAGTTTATAAGGGAAAGTGGTTTGTTGGATCCCCCTCTTAGGAATGCGGCTTTTACATGGTCAAACATGCAAGTCGATCTTATTTGCAAGAGGTTAGATAGGTTTTTGTTCTCTTCTGAGTGAGATTCTTTTTTCTCTCAAAGTATTCAATAGGCCCTTCCTAGATGGACCTCTGACCATACCCCAATTTGTTTGGAAACCAATCCTTTAAAATGGGGGCCGACTCCTTTTAGGTTTGAGAATATGTGGTTGCTCCATCCCGAGTTTAAAGAGAAGTTTAGAGATTGGTGGCAAGAGTGTACGGTTGAAGGTTGGGAAGGTCACAAGTTTATGAGGAAACTAAAGTTTATTAAATCAAAGTTGAAAGAGTGGAATATAGTGGTCTTTGGAGATTTAAGAGAGAGGAAAAACCACATTCTTACGGAATTAGGCAGAATTGATCGAATTGAACAAGAAGGGAATTTAAATCTTGATCTGGTTTCGGAAAGGACCTTAAGAAGGAAGGAGCTAGAGGATTTGTTATTGAAGGAAGAGGTACAATGGAGACAAAAATCTAGGGTTAAGTGGATTAAAGAAGGGGATTGCAACTCAAAGTTTTTTCACAGAGTGGCCACTGGAAGAAGAAACAGGAAGTTCATAAAGTCTCTGATTTCTGAGAGGGGGGAGACTTTAAATAACATTGAGATTATTTCTGAGGAGATTGTAAATTTCTTTGGGAATCTCTATTCCAAACCCGAAGGTGACTCTTGGAAGATTGAAGGGATTGATTGGGCCCCTATTGCTGAAGAGAGTGCAATTTGGTTGGATAGACCGTTTTCTGAAGAGGAGGTTCGAATGGCAGTTTTCCAATTGAATAAGGAAAAGGCCCCTGGCCCTGATGGCTTTACTATAGCAGTTTATCAAGAGTGTTGGGATGTGATAAAAGAGGATCTTATGAGGGTGTTTTTTGAGTTCCACACTAAGGGGGTAATAAATCAAAGTACAAATGCGACATTCATTGCTATGGTGCCTAAGAAAAGCCAAACTTTTAAAATCTCAGATTATAGACCTATTAGTTTGGTTACAAGTTTATATAAGATAATTGCTAAGGTCTTATCAGGGCGTTTACGCAAAGTTCTACATGAAACAATCTTTGGCTCTCAAGGAGCCTTTGTGGAAGGGAGACAAATTTTGGATGCTGTATTGATAGCCAATGAAGTGGTGGATGAGAAAAGAAGGTCAGGGGAGGAAGGGGTAGTCTTCAAAATTGATTTTGAGAAGGCTTATGATCATGTGGATTGGGGCTTTTTAGATCATGTGCTTCAAAGGAAGGGGTTCAGCCAGAAATGGAGATCTTGGATGAGGGGCTGTTTATCTTCTTCTAGTTTTGCTATCCTAGTTAATGGGAATGCAAAGGGTTGGGTTAAGGCCTCTAGAGGTTTGAGACAGGGAGATCCTCTTTCTCCTTTCCTTTTTACTCTAGTAGCAGATGTTCTAAGTAGGTTGATGATTAGAGCTGAGGAAACTGGGATAACTGAGGGTTTCCTTGTGGGGAGGGATAGGACTAGAGTGTCCTTGTTACAGTTTGCTGATGATACCATATTTTTCTCTAAAGCCTCTTTGGACCTTCTTCAAAACCTTAAGATTATCCTTTTGGTTTTTGGGCAAGTATCTGGTTTAAAAATCAACTTAGAAAAAAACACCATTTCAGGTATTAACACTAGGCAGGAGGTGTTGTCTAGTTTGGCTTTGGTTTTGGAGTGCAAAGTGTCAGAGTGGCCTTTGTCTTATTTAGGCCTTCCTTTGGGAGGGAACCCAAAGACAATAGGCTTTTGGGATCCAGTGGTTGAGAGAATTTCGAGGAGGCTGGATGGGTGGAAAAAGGCCTATTTGTCTTTGGGAGGGAGGATTACTTTAATTCAGTCTTGTCTGTCTCACATCCCTAGCTACTTCCTCTCCTTCTTTAAAATCCCTGTATCTATAGCTTCAAAGATTGAGAAGATGCAAAGGGATTTTCTTTGGTCTGGGGCCGGGGAAGGGAAGAAAGATCACCTAATCAGATGGGAGGTTGTTAGTAGACCAAAGGAGATGGGAGGTTTGGGCTTTGGGAAGACTTCTATGAGAAATTTTGCCCTCTTAGGGAAATGGCTTTGGAGGTTCCCTAGAGAAAGGAGCGGCCTTTGGCATAAGGTTATTGCGAGTATATATGGGACACATCCTAATGGATGGGACGCCAACATGGTGGTTAGATGGTCTCACAGATGTCCTTGGAAGGCTATTGCTCAAGTTTTCCAAGAGTTCTCCCCTTTTGTCCGCCTAGTGGTGGGCAATGGGGAGAGAATCCGGTTTTGGGAAGATCTTTGGTGGGGAAACCAAACTTTGTGTTCTCAATTTGCTCATCTCTACAAAGTTATTTCTGTGAAAAATCTCACTGTCTCAAATGTCCTTGGCAATTCCTTACCATTGTCTTGGAATTTTAACTTTTGCCGCAATCTAACAGATTCAGAAATTGATCTCCTTCAGAGATTAATGTCCTCCCTTAATTCTGTGCTTCTTTCCCCTTCTTCATCAGACTCAAGAGCGTGGTCTTTGTCTTCGTCAGGCTCGTTTTCAGTGAAATTTTTTTTCTATGCCTTGTCAAAAGTTTCAAATCCTTTAATGTTCCTTCCGGCCAAGTTTTTATGGAGCTCAAAAGTCCCTTCAAAGGTTAAGGCCCTCGCTTGGTTAGTAGCACATGGGAAGGTAAACACTAATGACAAGTTGCAATTGAGAAGACCCTACAAAGCCCTCTGTCCTCAATGGTGCATTCTTTGCAAAGGAAATGGAGAGTCGATTGACCACCTTTTTCTTCATTGTCCCGTTACCATTGGACTTTGGCACAAGTTGTTCAATCTAGTAGGTTTGATTTGGGTCCCTCCAAGGAGCCTTGAGGACATGTTGGTTATTTCTTTTAAAGGCTTGGGGAACTCATTAAGAGGCAAGACACTTTGGCAAATTGCTTGCCTTACTTTGATTTGGATGGTGTGGCAAGAAAGAAACAATAGGATCTTTGAGGATAAAGGGAGAACGGAAGAGATGGTTTGGGATTTGATTCGGTTTTATTCTTCTCTATGGGCTTCTTGTACTGAAGCTTTTAGAGGAGTTCCTCTAAGCATTCTACAACTCAATTGGATTGGGGCTTGCGTTTCAAGAGTTTGAAGATTGATGGGGTTTCTTTTGTTTTTAGTGTTTTTGTTGGGTGTTTTTCCTTGGTATTTGTGTAGGAAGGACCTCTCATCCTTCCCTTGGTTTTTTTCTCTTTCTATTGTCTCTTTTTTCTCCCCTGTATTTTTCTTTTATATATATAATCTTCTTCGTTTCTGATTAAAAAAAAAAAAAAAAAAAAAAAGGATGAATAGAAATAAACCTAGGTTCCATAATGTTTTGGAAGTCCTTCACTTGTCCTCCTCAAAGATCCTTACATTTTTTTTCCTACCCTACTATCTAAATCCATGTAAAATAAGCAATTTTCCCTAATCCCCTAAAAGAAATGGTCAACATGTCACTGACACTTCTAAGTGGAACTAAATCTATAGCTTATGCCATAACTCCAAAGTTGTTGGACCTTATAAATAAAGGTGATCTATTGATTCTTCATTGCTCATACATACAATGCATCAATCCTAACTAAGAGCTTCGAAAACGCTTCTCATCTAAAGCAAGTCATTGACATTAACCTTCTTGTTGGCTACTAACTAAGCAAATGCCTTAATCTTTGATGGGGTTTTTGATTTCCATATGAAATTAATAGGAGAGAAGAAAACTAAAGTTGATTGATTAGATAAGGTTAGGAAGAAAGATTTGACCAAAAATGAGTTTGAAGGTGACAATGACCGAGCTCTCACATATGACGATGACAATGATAGGTTAACACTATTTAGAATGGACATGAGTTTTTCAAGATCCTCTATCTCTGAATCAGTGAGGTTTTGCCAAAAGTTAAAGTTCCAAGTAAGAGGGGAAAAAGGCCCTAGGATGGATGAAATAGGGGAATTTTGAATTGATGAAACTTTATAAAGACATAGAAATAGTGAAGCCAAAGGTTGATTCGCTCACCACAAGTCTTCCTAAAAATGGATTTTTGTCCCATTTCCCACCAAAAACCGGGTATGACGAGAAATCATGGAAAACATGAGAAATGGCCTCTTGGACAAGATTCAAGCTTATATATTCACTCATCTTGTTCCAATTCCTGTACATTTGTCCTATATAATGCTCTTGGGCTAAGAATGGTGCAAATGTTAATATCATTATAGACTTAAAGAGATAATATCTTCCTACCTCTTTATAGCATAAATGTGGATTAACTAACTCAAGTAATGCCCTTGTGAGAGAGAAAGTTTCATGGAAAGGGATGTGAATGGACTTTTAAAGAAAGATAGTGGAGGATGCATTTGTCCCAGACAATGCATAAGGAATATGCATTTGAAGAAAGTAATCAGGTAAAAGATTTGAACAATTTAATTATTATTATTATTATTATTATAATTTAAGAGACTTGAGTAGTTTCCTTTTTTTTCCCTCTTTTTTCTTTTTGGATAGGCAAAAGAAAAATGTAAAAAAAGTACCTAAAAATAGGCAGGCACCACCCAAGTATGCAGAAATTATTGAGAGAGAACCTAATGGCAAAGAAAAAAAATGGAAGGAAGGAAATAAATAAAGAGCTGTGCACTATAGCTCTGATCCAAGCCCTCAATGAAGTACAAGACAGAAAGATCAAAACATTAAGTAATCCTGATCCAGTCAAAAAAAGTTTTTAGGAAGAGCTCTTTCAACTACTGGTCGTGCACCTCTTCCTCTCTAAAAGTTCTGTCATTGTTCTCCCTCTAAAATGCATCAAAATAGGCAAGGGAGCTTCTCCTCCACATATTAGTATACTGCTTTGCCACACCTTTACCTTGCCATTCTAAAAGAAACTTTCTCACTGTCCTTGGGAATAACCAGAAATTTCAGTAAAGAAAGTTGAAGTTCTCAAAGCATTATTGATGAAAATGTGGTTCACCTTCTCCTCTCAAACCATGCACAAAAAACATCTGTTTAGCAGAGGTCAAACCCCTTCTTATGAACCGATCGATTATAACTGTTTTTTCCAAACTTCTTCCTAGGCAAGGAAAAACACGCTCGGAGAGGAAATCCAGCTTCCTACACCTCCGTAGTGGGGAATTTTATTGAGATCTTTGAGAATAAGGAGGTTTTTTTTTTTTTTTTTTTTTCCTAGAAAAGCACCAGTTCTTTGCACACCTCCACTCTAATCTATCCTCATCAGTTCCTTGTAAGAGGAACTGTTGCTCTCCCACTCCTTAGTGGGGAACTGCATTGAGATCTCTAAGAAAAAGGAAGAATAAAAAGGCTTCATGGAAAAGCATCAATTCTTCACACTCATCACACTAATCTATCATTGCCCCTCCCTGTAAAGTCACTGGATGAATACACTCAAGAAAGCTACCACCCCCCCTCCCCCCCTCCCAATCATTAAAGAACCTTACAAAATAGGGTTGCCGATTACTTGCCCCTCTTCCACCTCATGTTGAGGGCAGAGCAACGACATTGAGGGCTCTAGTTTTATCCAAGGGGATAACTTGGCCAATGACCTTTGATTTGCTTTGAGTACTACCAACAAGATATAGAGTAAGTAGGCTTTATTGTGGTGGGGGAGTACCCAAAAATTAGTTGTGCAGGAGTGGGGGAAGGGGGAGGAGATATGGTGGGTGAGTATTGCAATAGGTTGGTGTTTGAGAACCTGTAGTTGCTAGTAGAATGGGATGGTGCCAGAAAATTGGCGGGGTAAAGATGGGTTGGGGTGGGGGAAGCCATGAAAATGTACATAATTAGCAGTGTTATATCTTTGTATCAGAAATGGAAGAGAGAGAGAGAGAGAGAGAGAGACATTTGTGAGCCAGCTAATTGAAAAATAGGTGTCTGTGAACCAGCTGACTGAATTGAAAAGGAGTAAAACTAATTTTTTATAAAGTTAAATGAGAAATGAAAGAGAATTTAAAAGAAACTAATGCTACGCAGAATAATGTGGATGATTTTAATTAACAGGTGTACAAGAAGTTCTCAGAAATATTCTGGGCCCATTACCATCATTTGTAGAAATCTTTCTAGGAAAAATTTGTAGGTCATGCTATAAAACTTGAAATATATCAGGATGAAGGAAGTTTTGACTTTGAGGACTATTTCTTGCATTCCTTGTTATAGTGAATTATGATGCTTTCATTCCTGTTATGTTGTCGTGGCATTCATTATCCTTATAATATATGGTTTTTGCATGTCAGGGAGCCTGCAGAAAGTAACCAAGTTGCTACTATATTTTTTCATTAAAACGAGATTTTGATAATTCTATTTATTGCTGTTTTTTTTTTAAGGTATCAAAGCTTTTGGAACTTTTTGTTGCCTATGAGGATGATTGTAATGTCAAGTTGGTAATTTTGAAGGTACTTACCCAACAAAACACAATATTCATGATTTGTCCTATTGATGGCTTTATATGCTTTCTTTTTTTTCTCCTTGTGTGTACTTGAGCATGATATAGATGCATCTAGTTCAATGTCCCTGCAACTCTAATCAATATGTACAATAACCAAAAAAAAGGGATTTGACATTACAAGAAGGGTGAGCTTTTATTTACCGAAGGAGAATAGTTAGTGAGGTCACAAAGTAATCAACAAAACATGTAGCCAAGCACAGGGTTTCCTTTGTAGGGGATTTTTTTATGCCCTTGAGTTGTACATTGTTTCTATGTTTTGTGCATGTTCTTGTTTTGTCCTCTCTGTCTCTCTCTCTCACACACACATCTTGAAGGATACCTCATCTTTCCTGTAATTATTCTCTTTATCAGTAATTTTCTGTTGAGTGTAAAAAATGGATAATGGATTGAACTCAGAAGAACCTATAAAAAAAAATTGGATTGAACTCAAAAGAGTTTGAATTGCAATTAGTGTTAGGCCAAGCATCAAGCTGAAGTATTGTTCTGAAGGTCAGTCTGAACTTAATTTTACATCATGTCAGCCAATGTGTACCTCTATTTGATTTGCAAAATCTTGCATCAGGCCATTGAAAATCAATTCCTAAAGTTGTCCTAGGTTGGGCTAATCACAGTAGTTTTTTTAGTGGTTCTCTCAAGTTTAAATAATATTGAAAAGTCTTAATGTTCTGCTTACAAGCTTGGGATGACAACAGGTGTTAGGAGTGGAGCATATGGTTACAAAACAAACACTAGGGGGGTGTTTGATAAAAGAGTTTATAATTGCAAAGTAAAAAAATAAATTGGTGGGTCCCATTTTCTATTTGTGTTTGATAATACAAATTTTAAATGATTTAAAACTGAAAACTAGTAAAAAACCACTTAATATGTTAAGTATGAGAGTTGTCTAATTACCTATAGCAAAACATTTCTTTTCATAGCCTAACCAATCCAAAAATTGGCAATAACAATACAAAAAGGAAAACTTACTGAACATAGTAGCTTCAAAACCTGTCATCATACAATTACATTAAACTAAGTTTATACTTCAAACTAAATAACAAGAAAGCACAAAATATTCTCTTTTTTTTTCTTTTAATATAGTGGATTCAGTAACACTATCACCATGCAATTACATTGAATAAAGTTCAGACCTTTGAAACAAATTACCACTATATACATATGGATAGAAAAAAAATAAAAATAAATAACATATAAGATTCTTAAATGGTAACTAGCCATTATTATTCGTAAGTTCGTAACTCTAAGAATGTGAATTTTTTTTTGATAGCTAAAGGCAATTGTATTAAAAGAAAAAGTATACATGACGTATACAAAGCAACCAAAGAGGTGTAAATACACAAAAATTAGCAACCGTACCCTAAGAAGAACCTAACCAATCCACAAAATCTAGCAAGGACATAGAACCATCTCCAATGTACAATCTAGCCCAATCCCAAAATAGATACAAAAAGGAGCTTTTAAAAGTTTGGTCTAAACTTTTACAATTCTCAAAGGCTCTCTTATTTCTCTCCCTCCAAATGGTCCAAAAAAGGCATAAAGGAGCAACTTTCCAAGCCTTTTTACTTTTTCTACCAACAAAGGAGCCTCCCCAACTCAAAAGCAATCCTCTTACCGATGAGTTCATCACTCACTATACATCAAATAAAGCTAAAGTCGGCTGCAACAAAATGCAAGCTTTCGAACAATGTAGAAGAATATGATTACTCGTTTCTTCCTCTTCTTTGCATATGTAGTATTTATTAGGCATCTTCCAACCCCTCTTTCTGAGTTGATCTTGTATCAAAATCTTAGCCCAGGTTGCCTCCCAAGCAAAGAAGCTTACTCTAATGGGAGCTTGGAAATTCCAAACTATACCATGAGGGAAAGGATCAACTCCCCTATTGGCCAAGGAAGAATATAAGGACTTAACAGAAAAGACACCATTCTTTGTATCCACCCACACCAAAATATCATCAGAATCTAAAGAGAGGGCATGATCATGCAACCTCTCAAAGAAGTTATTAGTCAAAGGATAAGGTTTCAAAATGTCTATACACTAAGCCCAAAAAGAAACAAAGAAATGAAACGCATCCTACATCATCTCCAATGTCTGCCAAGTGTCCTAAAAAAATCCTAGTGTTCCTCTCCCTCCATACAATCCACAACAAAGAAAGATATGCGATCCTCCAAAGAGTTTTGTCTCTAATAGAGTTCCCAAAACACTTGAAAGAAATTACCATTATATCACGAATATTGCCTAGTTGAACCCATGTCATCCCCTCTTGTGAGAAAATCCTATGCCATAATCCCAAAGTAATTAGGCAATGTAAGAAGAGATGATCAACTGTCTCACTACTCCTACAAAGGATGCATCAATTAGGGCTAAGGACTTTGAAAGGTCTTCTCAATTGTAGCATTTCATTGGTATTTACCTTCTTATGTGCCTCTAATCTGGCGAAGGCCATGACCTAAGCTTGATGACTCCTGATTTCCACAAAAAGTTAGCTGGGTAAAAGGGAGTAGAATCTGAGAAATTGGATAAAGCTAAAAGAAAAGATTTTACTAAGAAAACTCCTGAAGAGGACGAAATCCGAGCTTTTGCATTTGGAATAGGAGTCAAATGAACATGGGAAAGTAAAGACATTAGTTTTTGAAGATTCTCAATCTCCACATCCATTGGATTGCGATGAAAGATAAGATCCCAAGACATAGAAGTATCATTACCTAATATGGTTGAAAGGGAAAGGTTTTTAGTTGTGGTGACTCTAAAAAGTCTTGGAAATTGTAAACATAACGGTTGGTCCTCTTACCATAAATCTTCCCAGAAACGAATTATGGCCCCATCACCTATCGCAAAGCGAGTGTAGAAAAAACTTGGATAATATGTGTAATAGGCTTTTAGGGGCAACAATGTGACCATTTGACTATATTGTTGGCATCCCATCCATTAGGATGTGTCCCATGGATACTCAAGATAACTTGATGCCAAAGGGCAAAACTTTCTGAAGGGTACCTGCCAAGCCATTTCTCTAATAACCTAGTTCCTCAAAGAAATTTTCCTAAACCCTGACCCACCAAACTCATTAGATCTACATACTATGTCCCAACTGACCAAGTGATCCCTTTTACCCTCCCTAAACCTTGACCATAGAAAATCTCTTTGTAATTTCTCTATCCTCAATGCTATTGAAGTTGGAATCTTGAAAAGAGATAGAAAGTAGCTTGGGATGCGTGACAAACAAGACTGAATTATGGTAATTCTACTTCCTAAGGACAAAAAAGCTCTTTTTCATCCATCTAACCTCCTAGAGAGACTATTCAACACTAGATGCCAAAAGGAAATCGATTTTAGGTTCCCTCTTAAAGGAAGACCCAAATACATTAAAGGTCACTTAGACCTCGGTATGCCTTAACCCAACCCTTGGCATATCCACTCACTAAGATTCCAAAAGTCGTTGAAGATAGACAACCCCTCATCTAAGATCTCCATCTTGAATTAATCCATTTTCTTTCAAGTGCATAGTCCAAAAAATCCCAATCTACATGATCATAAGTCTTTTCAAAATCGATTTTGAATACTACCCCTTCCTATATTGATCTCCTTTTCTCATCCACCACCTCATTAGCAATCAAGACAACATCTAGAATCTACCTTCCCTCAACAAAAACCCCTTGAGTTTAAAAAATGGTGTTTTGAAAGACTTTACGTAATCACCTTGATAATACTTTTTGCCTATAATTTTGTACAAACTGGTAACCGAACTGATGGGTCTGTAATTAGATATCCTGCTTGTTTGACTTTTTTTTGGCACTAGAGTAATGAAGGTAGTGTTCATGCTTTGATTAATTATGCCATTATTGTGAAACTCTAAGAATACTCTTAAAATATTTTCCTTGATCATCTCCCAACATTATTGATAAAACCCAACGGTGAATCTATTTGGCCCGGGGGTCTTTTCCTTATTTAAATGCAACACAACATTGTGAATCTCCTCTTTCGAAAAGGGGTGATCTAATCACTCGACACTTTCTGTTGAGGTAGGAGACCAATCCAAACCTCCAATCATCTAAGTACCTCTTAAAGGCTTGGAGGATAACTTCCCAAAATGGAGCTTAATCTCCTCTAAAATGCTTTCAATGTTATTTAAGACTACCCTATCTTCTAATACCAAGGACTTAATGAACTTCCTATTCCACCTGCCATTGGTCACCTTATGAAAAAAATTTAGAATTGCAATCCCTTTCTCTTAATCCATTTGACCCTAGATTTTTGCTTCCAAGACACCTTGTCCAATTCCCTCCACCCCTGCCGCCCTCCTTAAGGTCCTCCTTGCTGCTAGTTTGGGAGTAAAAGTCCCTTCTTATTCCTTCTCAGCCAAACCCACAATGTCCAAAAGAATATTTTTCTTCTTTTCTTTTAAGTCTCTAAAAGACACTTTATTCCACTCTTTCAATTTTGACTTCACAAACTGTAACTTGTTCATGAATTTGTGACTTTCCCATCCTTCAAACTGACACTCATTCCACCAACAACCTAAGTTATCCTTGAAATCAAAATGTATCAGCCACATGTTTTCAAATCTAAAAGGTGTTGACCCCTGATTAAAAGGGTTGGTGTCTAACACAATTGAGCAATGATCCAAAGTCAATCTGGGAAGAGCTTCTTGGATGCTTTGCAGGAAACCTTGCTCCCACTCATTAGAAAATAAGAATTTATCCAACCTTTTGAAAATAGGGATTTCTTGCAAGTTTGACCAAGTGGAGGACACATTCCTAAGAGGAGGATCGATTAACTCACAATCTCTTATAAAATCACCAAAATCCTTCATGCTTGTGGTTAACTTGGAACCCCATAACTTTTTTGAAATTCTTCTTATAACATTAAAATCCCCACCAACACGCCATTTCGGAAAAGTTAAACTTGAAAGATCTTGAAATTCCATCCAAAAATCCTTTCTAAAGTGTGACGAACTAGGGCCATAGGCCAAAGTTAGCCAAAAAGCCCCTTTGACCTCTGACTTCAACTTGATTGTTACTGAGAAAGACCCTAGAACAACCTCTAAGCTCTTAAAGCTTAAAGCATCCCGAAAGATTGCCAGTCCTCTTGAAGCCCTGCTAATTGGGAGAACTGCCTAGTCTTTGTTTTTGACCTTCCACACACTACCCACAAACCTCATATCACAAGACTCCCTCTTTGTTTCCTGCAACAGAACCACATCCGGATTTTCATGGCAAAGAAAATCCTTCACTACCCTTCTTTTCTTTCTAGAACCAAGACCTCTAGTATTCTAACTGATGATTTTCATAATTATTGAAAAAACCTAGAAAATACTAAAGAACCCATAAAAATAAAGAAGTTTAGAGACAACAAAAGAGATTTTGTTCTTCCTTCTGGAATAAACATTTTGCACAAAGTGCCATTTATTTTGGCCATCTAAGCTCCACTCTCATTGTATTTGACAATCTTGACATTTAAAGTTTCCAAGACCGACTTAATGGAAACCATTTCTGAAGGAGAGATGCCTTCAATAGGGAAATCTTCGAACTGAGCGGGACCTAACTCCATACGCAAACACTCACCAGGGAAGAAACTCCACTAGGGTTGTTTTGTGGTAACTTGAGAAAAGAATCGCCCTCTAACTCTTGGTTGGGCTTTGCCTACTGGGGATGCCACACCTTTGGGATAGGAACAACCCCCAATTAAACTAGAAGGTAACTTGTTAAACCCTGAAGGACTGGCCGACGAAGAAAAAATACAGCACATTAATCTCAAAGGGAGGATCAAAGAAGGCATAGAAAGACCCTGGGACCGAAGAGAAGCAACAGGGGATAAGGGAGAAGAAGGTAACTCAATAACTCCCTCTAAAACTTGGCCTTTAACCATAGAAAGTGGAGTAGAAGTCTGTACCTGGACTTGACACCCATAGTGTAGAGCACCCCATCTAACCTTAACCCCGCCTGGACCATCCCCCAAACACAATGAAAAAGGGCACGAAGCTCCCTCTGCCTTCTCTGTTGACCCTTGAACTTTTTGACTACCTTGTTGTCTTTAAAAGGGAGGTGCTTTGGTTCTCTCTCCCTAAGAATTTCTTCACCTTCAAGGAAAGTTCTCTCTCTTGAAGACACTTTTCTGTACTTGCTATGACACTCCTAGCCAAAGGACTTGGCATCTTCTCAAAATAGGACGTTGAGGGTAAACTTCTCGCATGACTACTACCCAACTTCCTATCTAGACTAAGGTGGGGCATTGACGCACATAGAGAGGAGCTAAGATTCCTTAGGAAAGCATCCTTAGACCCTTCGTCCTCTAGCACCTTTAGCAAGTTGATTGTGTTGTAGCTCAAGCTTTTGTCTCTAAGGCTAGCCAAATGGGCTTGCTTTTAAGAAGCAGATGACTAAAATCCTATACCACGATGTCAACCTTCTTCAGAACGTGCTCTACTTGCACTGGGCCTACCCTCATTTAACACAAGTTTAGTATGAAATAAGCTTTAGATAGGCTTGGGCTTTCCTTCTGAAATGGGCTTGAGTTTCCTTCTACATAAGCTTCCTTCTCCCTTAAGTCATCAGCCCGCTTTACATTCCCATTTGAATTTGAAATAATGTGAGACAAGAGAAAGTGGATGGTAGTTGTTCCCTATTTTCTCTTTTGCCTCACCACATGTCCTCAGTTCTTGTGAGGGCCTTTCAGCACGTCATCTCCCACTGAAAACAACTTGCTCTGCAGCCAGTTAATTCATTCCTCCTCTACAACCCTTCTCCTTCCCCTCCGATGACTAAAACTGCCATAGCAAAAACCCAGGTACTATTTATCACCTCCAACAACGCTGGCAACACCACATTTTGGTTCATCTCCACCTTCAATTTGATCTTTGACATATCTACAAGTTTAAGGTATCTTGATCCACCTTTGCCACCTTCCCCTAGTTCTTCATAATGAACCATAGCTGGTTTTCATCCCACAGATGGAATGAAAGACCCCGTAATTTTATCCAACTCCTCTTGAATTTTCCAAGAACCAATGTATTTTCTTTTGGTGACCATTTCCACAAACACAAAACCATTCTTCCTCTTAGTATCGGTCTTCCCCGCGCTTGAAGCCACTTTGCTCTTTCAACATAATCCAGAAAGAAGACACCTTTTTATGTTTTTTGAAAGGATTTATGGAAATCATTCCCCTCACCACATCATTCTCGTTAGAGCCTTACCGAGAACACCCTAATCTTGAACTTTTCCTTGGCAGTTATAGATCATAGCCCTAACCCTCTTTCCAACTGGTAAGAGAGCTCCTTTCCTTATACCCTCCTCTTCTACAATTCTTACATAAGAGTGATTCTCGCTCCTTTGTTCCATTGACAGAATAAAAATAGCACTCCGACACCGAGGACATCGATTTCCTTAGGGCTTCCCATCCTTGGCCCTTCATACGTTCAGGAACAATTAGAGAAGTAGTTTTTCTGTTTGTAACAAACACCATAATTCTAATGAATCTTCCTCTGCTATTGAAATAAACCTCCAACAAATGTGTTCTCGATTTTCCCTTAAACTTTCGAATGAAACCTAGAGATCCTGCCAACTTCATAGCTTTCTTCAACTGTTCCATTATCCAAGTGACTTTCTCCTCTTCAAAAGCCATCAGAAGAGCTTTTCCTAGAACCCTCTTCGTAATTGAAATCCAATGACCCTCATGGATGCCTTCAAACTTGACCTAAAAAAACCTTTTTCTCCACTTTGAATTGTTTCACACCCATTTTCTCGACTCTCTTTTTGAGTTTCCCATTTTCCAACCTGTATCAATGAAATCTATAATTAAGTCTTCAAGTTATTCAATCCTTGTTGGCTCTCATTTGTGTGAATTCAACACTTAAGTTTTCATAACTTATTTTTTAGTTTTATCAAATAGTACCTAGCCCTTGACCTCTACCCGATTATAACACTTCTATTGGTACTAGGCTTATCTACATTCACAAATGCTTTATCACTTTACTACAAATTCACTCACTTGGGAACAAATTACCAAATTACTGGATATGAGTGAACCATCGACATTGATATTTGGCAAAAACACCAATGAAAGAACGTTTTGTTACATGTATGGGTCCTATGGGAGGCTAGACCCAACAACCTATCATTTGTGTTCTTCTTATAAGAACACTCACTTAAGTTTTTTTTACCTATTGGTTAGGCATAGATCATATTGAAAAACTTTTGTTCCAATAGGGTAATACCTATAAGGAGGCTGGGTGGAATGGGTGTTTCTTAAAGATTATAATAGAGGGATTGAAATTCTTAACCCAATTCTAAAAAAGAATGGGAATTAAGCCTTATTGAAACAATTAAGTCCTGTAGGATATCATGAATAGGCAATAGAACACATCCCACACAAGAGACAAATAATTTTATGTGGAAAAACTCCACACCAATTGTGAAGATAAAAAACCATGAAGCCTAAGACCTCTAATTTAACAATCTACTGTTTGAGATCAAGATATATAGATTTACCTGGTTGCTTATCCTAAAGACTTACTCTCTAATACTTATATCATGATCTACGTCCACAATGGAGCACCTCCAATGCTTTAGTGGATTCGCCTCAACCTCTAAGGGGATGCAAGTTCTTCCAATAACTTGAAAATTGAATCCATGAGACTTGAGAGTTTAGTGAATGATAGGGCAAGCTAGGGTCTTATCTCGTTGAAGCATCAAACTTTAAAATAGGTTTAGAAATGGTATATCTAGGCCCAAGAGCCTAGAAGGTCAAAAATGAAATTTTCTTTAAAAAATAAAATCTCAACTTTCCAAAAATTAATTAAGACATTTTAGCTCAATTTTTTTAAAAGAAATTCAATCCATACTCTCTCATATACTAACTTGCCTCTAACAAACCTTTTTAAACTTGTGATAATTTGGTTGAATGAATAACAACCTCAAATCTTCAATGAAGAGCAAGTCACTATCTAAAAAGGTTCCTATGCTATAATGAAAATGAACAAAATAGTCAACAAATAAAATGGAAATGTAATGCCCTTACACATATCCCAAATAGAACTCTACGGTAATTATTTTGTATAGCAAGCAGAGGCAGAACTATATTGTCTGTAAATTCCATATGCATAATTTTGATTAAAGGAAGGGCTGATAATCACAACCAACTAAAGTTGATTGGTGTCCTCTAAACTAGTTGGCTTTGATTTCATTATTGAAGCAAAAATCATTTATTTGCTGGAAGGAATAGTAGTGACACACATTTGGAGTGCTAGTAACATGAAAATGGAGGGAACTCAGTAATGGTGCATTCATGTGTGTCCCTAGAAAAAAGGGTGGTTGGAAACTGGATTCTTAATTTGAAAAATTGTTCGACTCTGTAGAGGGTGTGTAGCTTTATTTAGATGCCTAATTTGGAAAATTGGATAATAGATTGTTTGGCAGGTGAGAAGTCTCTTTATTAGAGGTTGTTTTTGGGCATTTCCTACCCCCCCCAAAATAATGCATGGTGGGGATCATGTTGGATGTTTTTTTCTTTTGCTTTTCAGGTGGGGCTATGTACTGGGTGTTTATATATAGTTTTGTTTTAATCTCTTTCTTCTTGTATGTGGTTTGAGAGAGAGCTCATCCTTGTACATCCTGCCTTTTTTATTAATACAAATGTTCTGGTTAGAGAAGGTAGATCAATTAGGGAGAGTTCACTAATATATCTCTTGTAAAATCCCTCCTACTGTTTAATTAATTAAATATCAATTATATAAAGTTATTTGATTAGAAAAACCTTGCACATGATATTTATTTATTTATACTTATGACTCAAAAAATATGGTGCAGTGATTAGTCAAAGAAAATTTTTACTTTGATAGTAATTTAGAGTTTCTTGTAGACTGTACAACACATTCCCTCCTTTAGTATATAGAAAAGAAAAAAAGCAAAATATTTAATAGTCAGTATCATTGATATGCAATTAATAAGTGTTAAGGAGCATGATATGCATATTGAGCCCAAATATTGCAAGCTTAAGCCTTTAGGAAAGTTGGTAGTTTAACATGGTATCATAGTTTGGTTTGACGAGAGGTCATGGGTTCAAGCAGCCTCTCCGGAATTTGTATGTTTGTTTCCCCCATTTGTTTCTCCTCTCCCCCTTTGCAATTCTTTGGTATCCTCCCTCCCTCTATAATTTGTAATTCTATGGTATCTCTCCACATGCGGGAATGGGGCTGCACGTGAGGGAGGGTGTTGAGGACCATGATATGCATATTGAGCCCAAATCTTGCAAGTTTAAGCTTTTAGGAAAGTTGGTAGTTCAACAATAAGCTGTAGATTTACACTGATTTGGAGAATCAATCTAGTATAATTGTGCCAAATATCTTCCTGTTTTTGGCTTTATAGAGAGCAAAATTTTTATGGCTTGCACGTTACTTGTTATGTCTATAGGGAAATGGAAGAGCATTTTGTGCTGGTGGTGATGTTGCAGCTGTGGTTCATGATATTAATGGAGGTAAAGCTTATCCTTGCTCAATATGCCACTGCCTTCACTGGTGTGTAATGTTCAAAGTAGTTAGCTACCATCTTAGTTGAGGTGGATGCATCTTCTTATTATTAGTTTATTGTTTACCTGCTCCTTCTTCATTCTCTTTTTTTTTTTTTTTCTTTTTTGATTTTTCTTTTCTTGTCTCTTTTTTGATTTTTCTTTTCTTGTCTCTTTTTTGATTTTTCTTTTCTTGTCTCTTTTTTGATTTTTCTTTTCTTGTCTCTTTTTTGATCCTTTGAAAGTTTTCAGTTATCTCCCATTGGGAAGATGCTAGCTTTTATGTAAGCATGTAGTAGCTTCATTTGCAAGAAATCTAAAGTGAACTTTTGCAAAGTTGATAGTAGTTTGTTGCCCATGTGTATGCATCAGGTGATTGGAGATTAGGTGCAAAATTTTTCTGGAAAGAATTCATTCTGAATTATGTAATGGCAACATACAGTAAGCCTCAGGTGATCCATTTTGGGATTTAATTTTGGTTTCTCTTTTCCTTGTTAATGAATACTCATTTTAACCGCGTTGCTTAGTTAAGTCAGCTTTGTCCATCATCCTATGGAATTATTTGGTTTTATTGTTTACAAGTGATTATGATTGAAGGTTTCAATTCTTAATGGAATTGTTATGGGAGGTGGTGCTGGTGCTTCCATGCATGGTAGATTTCGTATTGCAACAGAGAATTCGGTACTCCTCTCTCTTTATATAAGGTTTTAAGTATCATGGGATTTTGCTTATTTTAAGAGAAGATGGTTACATAAATTGCATCTTTGAGAATTTTATCTGTCTTACTTCATTTGGTTGATGAGATTTTCTTAGACTATTAGTTCTGGATGCCTGTCTTTCGACTTAAAAAGTATATGAATTTCTTGGTTTAGGACTTTCTATTATTTTTTAAATCTTGTTGTATTTGACATTCTAGGAAATACTATATGTTTTGCTTATCATTTTCATGTGAGAATTATTAAGGAATATCTTTATGTATAATTGTGTGTTAACTAGCAGTGAATGCATTAGGAAGATGCTCCATGAGATCCTTTCTTCTTTCTAGGGGACCCTAGTCTCAGCTAATCATGTTGTTTCATTTGTTAATTTATGGATAACAAATCATTGGATGGGTTTTAGATCTAGGCAATGTAGGTGGATAGATTTTTGCCTTGTATGGTGGTTGGGGGTTTGTATGTCCTCATTGGTTTGTTCGACTGAGGCCTCTTTAGGCAATTGAGCCCTTTTTCATTTACTATGGTGTTGGATGTCCATGGGAGGATGATTAGGACTAAAAGGTGTTATGGTAGAGGGTTTTGTAGTTATGAGGGATTGTTTGACTATCTCTCATTTACAATTTGTAGCTATAAATGAAAAGAGAACTTGTAATTTTAGCCCTATGCTTTAAAATCATTGGGATGGTTAGTGGCACACAAGAAGGTAAACACTAATGACTTACTATAATTGAGAAGACCCTACAAAGCTCTTAGTCTTGACATTTGTAAGTTGTGCATGAAGCAAGGAGAATCAGCAAATCATCTTTTCCTACATTGTTCCTTGTCCATGGGGTTGTGGCACAGATTATTTCAGCTAGCCAAGATGAATTGGGTTCCTCCGAGAAGCATTTCAGACATGATGTCTATCAATTATAAAGGTTTTGACAATTCCAAATGAGGGATAGTTTTGTGGCAAAATGCATGCATTGCTTTAATTTGGGTTGTGTGGCAGGAAAGAAATGTTAGGATATTTGAGGACAAAGTTAGGAATTCAGAGAATCTATGGGATTCCATTCACTTCCTAGCTTCTCTTTGGGCTTATTGTTCCGCGGTTTTTAAGGGCATTCCCCTTAACGTGTTACAAATAGATTGGCTAGTAGTGTGTAGTTCCAACAGGATGGTCTAGCCAAAAGAGCTTGTTCGTAGTTTTCATAGTGTAGTTTTTTATTCTTTTATTGTGTTGTTTAGTTTTATCTTTGGTGGAAGGATTCCTCATCCTTCTTTTGTACTTCTTATTCTTTCAATATAAATATTTGTTGTTTCCTATAATAATAATAATAATAATAATAATAATAATAAATTCAATACAAAGTGTCAATTCGAAATTCATTTTTCTAAGAAGAAATTTTTTAAAAATATAACTATGTACAGAAAGAAATAATAGAATCATTGTAAACTAATTTTTATCTATAAATTCCCGGTATTAATGGGTTTATTATTTGAGTTTCAAATTATTTTTAAAAACTAGTGGATTTGATAATGAATTTATGTAGAAGAGAAACAATAGAATCGTTCTAAACCAATTTTTGCCTATTAATTTTTGGTATTAATTGGATCGCTTTTTGAGTTTTAAGTTATTTTTAAAAATTACTAGATTCGATAATGAATCTAACACATTAAGTTTTGTTTAATTTGAAGTTCATTTGCCTAGTGAAAAAAATTGGAAAATAATGATTTTTTGTAGAAGAGAAACGATAGTCATTTTAGACTAAATTTGTCCATAAATTTTTTGTATTAATTGGATCACTTTTTGAGTTTAAAATTACTAGATTCATTAATGAATCTAACACATTAAATCTTACTTAGTTTGGTGTTTATTTGCTTTGTGAAAAAATTTGTAAAATTATTATATATGTATAGAAAAAACTAACCAAGTCATTTAAAATAAATTTTGGTCTATGATTTTTTAATACTAATTAAATTGGTTTTCGAGTTTTAAATTATTTTTGAAAATTAATAAATTTTATTTATCAAGAATAGTATGATTTGGAATTTTGCTTAATTAAAATTTTTAGAGAAATTTAAAAAATTTAGAAAAACACGTGTAATTTAAAGGAAGATCATATTTGAATATTTCTGATATTGGTATCAGATTGTAGAAAGAGAAAAAAAATTGATATCATGTTCAATTTTTATTTGTTTATTTTGTTTTGTTTTGATGTTGTTGTTGTTGTTGTTTTTTTTTCCTTTAATTTCTCTATGTTTTCCTTTTGTTTTTGTAATTAGTAAAAACAACTTTTACTTTTTATTTTTCTAAAAATTGTTCTCCATTTCACTTTGTTTTTAAAAATTGGAAACAAAGAACAACGGCCAAACGGTGTCATGAATTTTTAAAGACAATTTTCTGTTTATAAAAACAGAAAAATGTTTTTTGATTACATGGCCAAATAGGCTCGAAGATTTTAGGAACATGTCTTTCAACTTGGAACTTTGATAGCTCTGCCTCTTCAAATATTCTCAATTTTTCTCCTTTCAAATGCAACAATTTAAGCTTAATGGCATGGATTTTCGCATTATACTTCTTTTTGATACAAAACCATTATACTAGCTAATTAATGTTTCCTTTACTGATAAGGTAGCACTATAACAAACATTATGGTTACCTTTAGAACAAAAAAACATTTATAAAGATTTAATGTGGCCAGGGTTCATGGAAGGGAGCATGAACCATTTTACATGCTGGAGTTTAGTATTTGTGCCTAAGCCTGAGGGAGATTGGGTTTGGAGGTGGATCTTTGTGAGGAATGGAGCTTTCTTTGGTAATTGATGATGTTGGTTCCTTAGAGAGCTTTACTTGTTATGGAATGCAGTTATTAGAAGCATTTATGGTTGCATAGCTACATGCAGGATGTTAACTTTGTGGTGAAGAATATGTATTGCAACCTTGGAATTTATTTCCTTGAGGCTATTAGGATTTCATCCATTGTTTGTGATCAAATTGCAATTGGTGGATCAAAGATCTATTTCTAGAGTGTGGTCTGGAGACTGATTAAGTTATTTAACATGCCCTCCCTCGTTCTATTGCATTTGAATGGTAAGGGCCTCCTCCAATTCCATCTTTTGGTCTTTCCCTTAATAATGCCCTTTTTTAGTACTTAAACTTTCCGAAAGGCTAAATTGATTGCAAAATTGATCTCCTCTTCTCCCTTTTTTTATTTCTTGAAGAGTGCTTATTTACCTCTCTTTTTCTTAATGGGAGAAGATTTGGTCCTTGAACTCTTTAAGGCCTTTTGCTTTAAGGTCCTTTTTCCCACCAAGGAGTAATAATGCAAGTTTTCTTCTCCCTCTCCAACTGTGTTGATTGGGAACCCTAAGGCTCCTCCAAATGCAAAATCTTTGCATGGTTGGATGCTTAAAAGAAGGTTGTTGGACAAAAAAATTTCCTAAAAAGCTGATACTATTAGGATTAGGGTCCACAATGTATATCATGCCCTATGACACCCAACATCATGTGTGACTACTTACCTACACATGGAGAGACAAATATGCCTATAGGCCAACCAACCATAAACAACCTCCTTTAAGCTTAACTATGAGCTTAATAGGTGGTGTGGCGGGAAAGAAATGCAAGGATTTTTGAGGATAAAACAAGGAATTCAGAGAACCTTTGGGACATGATTCATTTCCTTGCTTCTTTTTGGGCTTGTTGTTTTAAGGTTTTTAAGGGGATTCCCCTTAATGTGATACAACTTGATTGGTTAGCGGCGTGCAACTCCATTGGGTTGGCCTAACTTATAGCAGTTGTCTGTATCTACTTTGTATTTTCTCTCATTTGTTTCATTGTAGTTTTGTTTTTCTTTGGTGGGAGGATTCCTCATCCTTCTCTTGTACTTTCTTTTTTATCAATATATGCCTTTGTCGTTTCCAATCAAAAAAAAAAAAAAATAGGAAAGTGACATGTGATGAGGTTCAAACATAGAGCTTCCCACCAAATGAGGCTTTGATACGATGTTGCACAACCAATTTTTCTAGAAAGCTTAAGCTATTAGGATTTTGGCATATAATGTATATTATGCTCTCCAACAAAATTCATTACTATTACTTAAGATAAGATCTTACAATGTTAAAAACCTTGGGAGATGTGTGTTGTATACATAGAGCATAAGATAGTAGATATTAGGGAATGATTTATATTATGGGCCTACATGCTAATAGCTTAATGTCATTCTCATTATTGTATCCGTGCACTGGTTAACGGGAGGACTCTGGGTTCAAGTCCTTCCCTTATCTATTTATATATAGTCTTGTTTGTGTTTCCCATGGTAGATATGAGGTTGCATGTTGGCCTAGAGCATGATATATATTGTGGGCCTAAATCCAATAGCATAAGCTTTTAGCAAAGTATTTGTCCATTGTTCTTTAACACTTGCAATATGACAAATATTGTTTTCTTCTTTAGGATATTTTTAGTGGCCCTAGGATATTTTAACTATTTCAGTGATATCTTTTTAGGGTTTAGGAGGGAATCTAAGGGAAATCATGTTAAGACATTGTGCTTTATTATTCACTCTTAATGTAATTTATTTCGAGAAGAACGTTTGGAAATTTTAAAGATAGGATTTTCACTAATGACTTGTGGGAAAATATTTGTTAGATGTTTGCTTTTGATTCTTGTCATCAAAGAGTTCACTAATACTTGCATTGTATAATAAAGAATAAAGAGGACAAAAATCCTTCCAAGATGTACAATTGTTGATCAAATGATAGAAACATATATTGCTCCACCAAAATGTAAAACTATTTGCATAGACCATTGGTAGAAAAGTAATGAAGACAATAAAAATGCTTTATACACCTAGTAATGAAAAATGCCTCTAACAAAAGAAACTAAGCGCTTTGCTCCTTTTTTGGCTAATTGTCGATTGCCTTCTTGCTCTAACTCCTCAAGTCTAGATAACTCAATTCAATAAGCTAAGCAAGGAACCTAAAAGAAGGGGTATTCCACCTTCCTGCCAATATTTATAATTTTGTGAAACCAACTATTAAATTTCCATGAGCCTCTCTCCTCTTTTGACATTCAAGAAGTAACAACAATAGAATCTCTCTACATTTAGGTTGGATGGACATAAAGCTTTAGCCTATAACAAGCCCTTCAATAATGTTATTCTCACCCTTGATAGCTAAACCCACTCTAGCTTGTTTAAAGTAAGCCCTTGATATTGATTATTTAGAGAACATTTTTCAAAATTTAGCTTTATTGAACCTATTAGAGAAAGTAACTAATCAAGCAGTATCTCATGTGATCTTTTAGAGTGGCAAGCATTTTTCCAATCTTGCTATAATAGGTTAAAGAAGTACCTTAAAAAAGATAGTGACTAAGGCCCAAAGGTATGAGAAGAAGTAAACCAAATCCTAAAGAGCCTTCATTGATTTCCAACTGTCCTCAAAGATTCTAACATTTCCCTCCTATCATAAATTAAGTCTATTGCTAATGCTCTTGAAGAGAATTACTAGCAGGTCTTCAAATCCTCTAGGGAGCACTTGATCAATATTGGTAAGATCGAACAATCCATGCCAAGCTCCTTAAGCTATAGGGTGATGAGGAAAGAGGTGATCAACGAATTCACTACTCTCCAAGCATGTAACACATTAGTCTAGGTTGATAACTTTATAAGGTCTTCTAACCCATATCATATTGTTAGTATTAACCTTCTTATTAGTCAAAGGCCATGCAAAAGGTTCATTTTTAGATGGAACTTTTGAATTCCAAAAGAATTTAGCAAGAGCAAAAGGGGTCGAGATAGGAGAAATTGTAAGAGCTCTAAGAAGGAACTCATTGAGAAAAGTCTTTAGCATCCTAGTTAGGGCTGCAATTCAGGTGGGTTAGGTTGGGTTTATACCTAACTTGAGCCTAATCCGAATAAATAAACATTCAACCTGAACCCTACCTAACCTAACACAACCTTTGACCTTATGCCTAACCAATTCCCATTTTTTCAAGCCTGGGTGGAGTTCAAGTTAGGCTTGGGTTGATTGGGTTAAACTTGGGTTGGATAGACTATTCAGGTTGGTTTCGGTTGAACCCACCTATAATGACATTTTTAACTTTATTTTTTATATATTTATACTAAAATTTAAGTAGTAAACAACACATTGGTTTGAAATAATAACAGTAGATATATATACAAGAAAAATGAAATAATACATAATATAATTAAATTTAATATATATTTTTAAATTATTTGAAAGGATATAAATGAAGTATTGGTATATATAATATTACAAATTAAAATTATTATAAAACATTAAATTGGGCTCAAATTAGGCTTGGGATGCCCAAACCACTAGCCTTAGCATAACTCAATTTGAATTTGAGTTGAGAAAACTCAACCCAAGCCCAACTCGAGTATTTAAAATACTTGGTTGGATTCAGCTAACCGGCCTAAGTTGCACTTGTAATCCCAATGAGTCGAATCCTCATATCTAGATGGGAGGTGAAAGGTGCATAGGTGATTAGAAAGGAAAGGAGGGTTTTTAGCTCCTTAATTTTTAAATCAAAACGGTTTTTACAAACATAAAACTTCAACAAGGAGAGGTAGAGGAACTAAAACTAAATAAACCGAACATCTCTAGTCCTTGAAACACTGAAAAGTTCTAAAAATTGAAGTTTGAGAGGTCGATCTGTCAAAATATTATGTGAATGGCCGAATACCTTGGCCTTGAATTTTGTATATTATATAGACTTTACAAGGATGTCATACATGGAAAGCAAATAAAAGCAAATAAATTCCCGCATGATTCTAGCCCTATACATGTAAACTATAATCTGTCAAATAATGTATGCTAACTGTACAGAATAATAAATGGAGAAATAAGAAAACAATTGTGGGCTAAAATAAGGAAAGAAGCTTTGTCCTTTGACAGCCCCCCTCAAATTGATGCAGGTTGATCAACAAGCATCAATTTGCTACTTAGCAAGCAATGTCGATGACGAGGGAGAGCCTTGGTGACGATATCAACAATTTGTAAGTCAGTGGAAATATGTGGAAGAGTGATAACACGAGCTTCAAAGGCTTCACGGATAGAGTGATAGTCCACTTCAATTTGTGCGCTCATGATAGACAGGATTGGCCGTGATCTGAATAGCACTTGTATTATCGGCGTGTAGAGGTGTAGGATCGGCCTTAGAAAAATCTAACTCCACAAGCAAACCTCGAAGCCAATTGATTTTAGAACAAGCAAGAGACATCGCCCGGTACTCAGATTCCGTAGATGACTTAGAGACTCTATCTTGCTTCTTACTTTTCCAAGAGATCAATGCATCACCTAAGAACACACACCAACTAGTGATGGAGCGACGGGTATCCGCACAACCAGCCCAATCAGCATCACTATAAGCAGCAAGGCGAGTAGAATTGCCTGTAGGGAAGAACAAGCCACGAGTAGAAGTGCCTTGAACATAGTGTGTGATCCTACGGACAGCAGCCAAATGAAGATGACGAGGAGTCTGAAGGAACTGGCTGACTTGCTGTACAGCAAAAGAAATGTTCGGTCTAGTAATGGTGAGATAAACAAGGCTACCCACCAACTTTCTGTATAAACTGGGATCAACAAGTAAGTCGCCCTCCTCTTTGCGAAGCTTGACATTTAATTCCATGGGAGTATCAACAAAAGTAGCCCCTTGTAGACCAGCTGTAGCCACCAAGTCACTCGCATACTTATGTTGATTGAGGGAAATACCAGAGGGACTATGATGCACCTCAAGACCAAGAAAATATGTGAGAGACCTAAGATCTTTCATATGAAAGGACTCGGAGAGATGAGTTTTGAGCTGACCAAGTAAAGCAGAATTGGAACCAGTGATCACAATATCATCAACATAAACCAAAAGAACAACAATACCCATGTCTGATTTCTGAAGAAACAAGCAAGTGTCATACTTGCTCTGCCTGAATGAAAATTGTAATAAAGTGGTGCGGAATTTATCAAACTAGGCACTTGGAGCCTGTTTGAGACCATAAAGATAGAGACGAAGCTTACACACATGTGAAGTTGGAGAGGGAAACAATCCTGAGGTTGGCTTCATATAAATACACTCTTTAAGATCCTCATGAAGAAAAGCATTTTTGACATCCATCTGATGTAGTGGCCAATCACTGGAAGCATCAAGAGCTAGAATTGTACGAACAGTAGTCATTTTAGCCACAGGAGCAAAGGTCTCTTCATAATTGACACCATATTCCTGATTATTCCCAAGTGCAACAAGCCGAGCTTTGTAATGATCCAAACTTCCATCAGATCGGACCTTGACTGAGTAAACCCATTTGCAACCTAGAGGAACAATGGTGGGAGGACAGAGCTCAATGTCCCAAGCGTGATTGGCCTCCAGAGCGGCAATTTCTTCTTACATAGCTTGTCGCCAACAATCATGCTTGGCAGCATGTGAGTAGCATGTGGGAATATCAAAATTGGACAATGTAGCAGTAAGGGCTGAAATAGAATTGCCTAAATTGGAAGAGGGAAATCCATACCTATTCGGATGTACAGACACTCGAGGAGAGCGACATACTAAAGGTGCTGGAGGTGCTGCAACTGACTGAATCTGGAGCGTGGTAGGATCAGATATCGGGTGAGCCACCGAAAGAGACTGTGGGCGGGAGTGTCTCGTATACATAATACCTGGTTGAAAGCGAGAACTGATTGGATAAAGATCTGAAAACTGCTGCTCAAAGGAGGGGAGGACCACAGTAGAAGAGGATGGCACAGTAGAAGAGGATACAGGAAAGAAATGTTGATTTTGAAAGAAAATAACATTCCTAGAAATACGTGTACGATGTCATGTAGGATCATAGCAAACAAATCCCTTTTGACACATATTATATCCCAAGAAAGCACATTGAACAGATTGAGCAGATAATTTATGTTTATCATGAGGAGGTAAATGAATAGAGCATACACAACCAAAAATTTGAAGGTGATCATAACTGGGTTGCTTAGCAAATAAGCGGAAATAGGGAGACTCCATATGTAGGACTTGAGAAGGCAAACGATTAATCAAGTGAGTAGCAGTTTTCAGAGCCTTTACCCAAAACATGGATAGAACAGAAGATTCTAACAAGAGAGTACGTACCACATCTAGGAGATGACGATTTTTGCGTTTGGCAACTTCATTTTGTTGAGGAGTAGAGGGACATGAACGTTGATGAATAATAATACCCTTAGAAGCCAAGAATGCTTGAAACTCAATAGACAAATACTCACCACCGGAATCTGTGTGTAATGTCTTAATAGAAGTAGAACATTGATTGTCAACATACGCTAAAAACTCAGTGAAAGTACAAAAGACCTCAGATTTAGAGCGAAGAAATTAGACCCAAGTAAATCTGCTATGATCATCAATGAAAGTCACATAATATTTAAATTTCTCATGTGAACTAACCGGGGAAGGTCCCCAAACATCACTATAGATAAGATCAAAGCAGTGAGATGCTCTACTTGCATGCAAGGGGAAGGGAAGAGTTTTACTTTTACCAAGTTTGCAAGAATCACACTCAAGAGATAAAGAAGAACGATCCTTATTACCAGGTAAATCAGAGTTCAATACGTGAGATAAGATTTGAGTATTGGGATGGCCTAAACGACGATGCCACACCATACTAAGATCTGAAACATTATTACAAACAAAAGACTTAATAGAAGAAAGTGGAGAAAAATCTGGAATAGGTAAAAATAGTGGAAACAAGCGCCCCACTTTAGGTCCCTTCGCACCATTTCTGGGGTGCAGTAATCTAGTGCAGGAGGTGCAGGAACAAAGCACGTAGCTGAAGGAGAGTCGTGTGCTGCAGAAGTTGCTACAAGAAGGACAATAATTGAAGTCTGAAATGCTTGGGCTTGACGATTTTGGGGGCGAATATGACATTCTTTGATAATGTGACCCTTCTTCTTGTAATAAGAACAAAACTTCTTAGGACAAGTGGCAGCAATATGCCCATATTCCTTGCAGCAAAAACACTGCAGGTTTTTAGAATGCATAGGTGGTCCACGTCCTTGGGTAGCATAAGCTACAGTTGCCATCCTGGAACTGCCATGAGATTGCTCCAGAATAGCTTGAGTACTAAGGCGTTGCTCTTCGCGAAGTAACTCACTAAAACAAATATCAAGAGAGGGAACAGGAGATTTGTTCAGTAAAAAGGAGTGGACAGATTCATATTTAGGATGTAGTTTCATAAGAAACTGATCACGTCGGGTAGTCGCGTGAATAGTCTGAATGGTTGAGAGAGCGGCAATAGGAACATCCGCTGTAACCAAATCAGCATATTCATGCCAAAGAGTCAGAAATGCCGAGTAGTAGTCCTGGATGGAAAGACTACCATGTTGAAACAGGGCAATAGCATGTTCTAACTGAAAGCGACGAGCATCGTTATCCTGATGATAAACTTTCTTCAAGTAAGCCCACATAGATTGAGCAGAGCGATGGGGCTGCAAGTGGGTGACAATATGAAGCTCCACTGAACCAAGAAGCCAAGACATGATGCGTGCATCAAGCACAACCCATGAAGGAGAAGACCCAACATCCTGAGATTTGTCAAAAGTGGATGGTTTTTCAACATCCATGCCATCAATATGACCCCAAAGGTCTTTTCCCTTGAGAAAAAGTTCAAATTGAAATGCCCAGGTAGAATAATTTGTGCCTGTAAACTTAACACACACAGGTGCGGAATCCATAGAAAATAAATAGAACCCGAGACAAAAGGATGGACCAAAAAAATTCTAGAAGAAAACTGACCCACGACAGCCATAGAAATACCGAGAAAAATGGTTGTGGTTGTATGTAGCACGGATCAACACAGACTTGACCGAAAGACACGAGAGGCACCTCCGAAATCAAGAAGGCAGAAAAGAATTTAAGGGAAGAAAAATTAGCAACCTTGCTCTGATACCATGTCAAAATATTGTGTGAATGGCCGAATACCTTGGCCTTGAGTTTTGTATATTATATAGACTTTACAAGGATGCTATACATGGAAAGCAAATAAAAGCAAATAAATTCCCGCATGATTCTAGCCCTATACATGTAAACTATAATCTGTCAAATAATGTATGCTAACTGTACAGAATAATAAATGGAGAAATAAGGAAACAATTCTGGGCTAAAATAAGGAAAAAAGTGTGGGCTAAAATAAGGAAAGAAGTGTGGACAGTAAAGCTGTCCTTTGACATGATCGCCCTGCCATTTATCCTCTTAAATGAATTTTTATACCATCTCCCATAGACCAACAAGTAAAATCAGAGAAATCAGTCAAAATTTAAGCAAAAATCTTCCAAGGATAATAGTATAACCACCCAACCACAATCTTGGCATCCCAACCATTGAAATGTAATCTATAGATGCTTAAGATGGCTCTAAGACCCAGGTTTGCTCACATGCTTCTACCTAATGAGGTAGTCTCTCTTAGTTTTCCTAATCTGACCAAAGAAAATCCTGGGTCAATCTCTAAGCTTAGCAACCATTTTTATTGGGACCTTGAATATAGAAAGCAAATAAATGAAGATTATCACAACACTAGGGTTATTCTACCTTCTATGGACCAAAAAGCTTTTTCCCAACCATTTGAAGGACTAGAAATTCTCTTTAACACTAGGTACCAAAATGATGAAAACTGAAAAACTATTAGAGCTATTATCCAAGTAAACTACAACCAAGTTACTCCAAACACTGTCAGGGCCAAGATTTCTTAAGGAAAAATCCTTTGCAAAAGCTAAACCAAGAACTTTTGGTTAATCACTTCTTATATTTTTTTTTTGGATAATTATCAAAAGTTCTTACAATAAGCAAGTTCTTCCATTTCATAATGACAACCCTCAACTACTTTCTGAAGGTTTCCAAGAAACAATTAGTAGCCTTTAATTAAAAAAACTGACCTTTGGACTTCTAATTTAATAACAACCTTTTCCATGCAA
Source organism: Vitis x doaniana (assembly GCA_030345155.1). Classification (NCBI taxonomy): domain Eukaryota; kingdom Viridiplantae; phylum Streptophyta; class Magnoliopsida; order Vitales; family Vitaceae; genus Vitis; species Vitis x doaniana. Next base: position 10,773,340 of record CP128323.1, read on the forward strand.
ACCTTTGATGTTTTGAAACTACCATAAATTGTCTAATACTGACCACATCATTCTCCCCTCCTTAGAAGAAGTTTGTCCTCGGGTTTGGTGCTGCTGGAAACATCTTTTATGTTTTCACCAGTGTAAAAATATAAATCTGAAATGTTTAATATTGAATCTATTCCCATATGTTTTGGCAGATCTACCACATAAGCATTCTCCCCAATCTTGATGATTTTGTAGGGTCCGATCTTTCTTTTACTTAGCTTGGAATAAAAACCAGCTGGAAATCTTTCCTTGCTTAGGTGTACCATCACCATGTCGCCCTCTTGAAAGCTTTGGCCACGCCTCTTCTGATCTGCATGTTTCTTATACTTTGCATTCGACTCCTCAATCTTCAATCTGATTTCTTCATGCAGGTTTTTCATTAAGTCAGCCATGTTTTCACTCTTTAAACCATTTCTTCCCATTTCTGGTAAAGGAGCTAAATCATAAAGATGCACTGGTTGCTTCCCATGAACAACTTCAAAAGGACTTTTGCCTATAGTTCGATTCTTGGAATGGTTATAGGCAAATTCTGCTTGCACAACCACAACTTCCCGTTGCTTAGATTTTCTCCGACTAGGCACCTCAATAAATTACCCAAACTTCTATTGACAACCTCAGTTTGTCCATCTGTTTGATAGGAAGTACAATACTGCAGCCTGGTTCCAAACTTCTTCCATAAAGTTCTCCAAAAATGAGAGAGAAATTTGGAGTCTCAATCTGAAGTGATGGATTTTGGAACTCCATGTAATCGCACAACCTCTCTAAAGTAAAGATTTGCTGCATCCATCATTTTTGCAAATCTGTCAACCACCACAAAGATGGAATCCATTCCCTATTGACTTCTAGGTAATCCCACCCCAAAGTACATACTTACATCTTCCCAAGGAGCTGTAGGAACTGGCAGCGGAGTATACAAACCTATATTTTGAACTTTTCCTTTCAATTCTTGAAACGTTTGACACTTTTTAACAAATTTGTAAACAACATTCCTCCTCATTTTTGGCCAAAAGGACTTCTGTTCAATCATAGCATATGTTTTATTTGTCCCAAAATGTCCTCCTAAGCCTCCACCATGCATGTCTTGAATGATCTTTTCCCTCAAAGAGCAATCTGGAATACAAAGTTGATTCCCTTTGAATAGGAAGCCATCATGCAACAAATACTTTCCCCGTTGCCTATTAGTACAATCCTTTCAAATTGAACCAAAGAAAAGGTCACCAGGATAAAGATCCTTAAAGGAGTCAAAACCTTTAACAGTAACAATCATATTAGTCAACAACAAACTTCTTCGACTAAGTGCATTTGCCACTTTGTTACTTGCTGCGGACTTGTTCTTTATCACAAATGTGAACTGTTGCAAGTAAGAAACCCAATGGGCATGCCTCTTGCTTAACTTTTGTTACCTGTTGAGATGCTTTAAAGCTTCATGATCTGTATGCAAAATAAATTCTTGATGTATCAAGTAATGCTCCCAATGTTTAAGAGCCTTAATGATGACATAAAATTCTTTATCATAACTGTTGAATCTACTTCTTGTGTCATTTAATTTTTTGCTGTAAAATTTCAAGCCTGCCTTTTTGACTTGGAACAGCTCCAATCCCAATTTCGGAAGCATCACACTCTACTTCAAAGACCCCTTTAAAATCTGGCAACACTAGCACCGTGGCGAAGCTGAGCATCTCTTTCATCTTTTGAAAACTTTCTTCAGCTTTGTTCTGACCATTGAAACCTCCCTTTCTTCATGCAATCAGTGACAGGAGCAATTATAGTGCTGAAATTCTTGATGAAGCGTCTATAAAATGAGGCTAGACCATGAAAACTGCACACTTCTCCCATTATTTTTGGCATTGGTCAGCTTCTAATTGCTTCAACCTTACTGTCATTAACTTTTATCTCTTCAGCACCAACTATATATCCCAGAAATAGCAAAGAATCAATGAAAAATATGCACTTCTTCATATTGGCATGAAGCTTTTCTCTTTTGAGAACTTCTAATACTCCCTTCAGGTGTTGCAAATAGGACTCCTTGGATGGGCTATAAATAAGTATATTATCAAAATCTACCACCACAAACTTTCCAATGAATGACTCCAGAATTTGATTCATCAAACGCATAAATGTGCTAGTTGCATTTGACAAACCAAACGGCATCACAATCCATTCATAAAGCCTATGTTTAGTTTTGAAGGCTGTTTTCCATTCATCACCTTCCTGATTCCTAATCTGGTGATAGCCACTTTTAAGATCAAATTTAGAATATACCTTTGTTCCATGCAACATATCCAACATATCATCTAGTCTTGGGATTGGGTATCAATGCTTTATCGTTATCCGATTTATTGCCCAACTATCGATGCACATTCTCTAGGTACCATCTTTCTTTTGGAGTTAATAGTACTGGAACTGCACACGGACTCATTGATTCCCTTATGTATCACTTCTGGAGCAACTCTTCCACTTGTCTTTGAAGTTCTTCATGTTCTTTTGGAGGCATTCTGTAATGTGGCAGGTTTGGTAGGCTGGCCCCTGGTATTAGATCAATATGGTGCTGGATGCTTCTTTTTGGAGGCAATCAACTTGGCAGTTCTATAGGATGTACCTCTGAAAATTTTCCAGCAATGCCTTTGGTTCACTAGAAACATCTTGCTGGTCTTCTAAGACTTCTCTTGCCAACAGCAAAAAGGCAACTCCATTAGCTTCAAACTCATTTAGAAGCATTGAACAGTTACATAAGATGGTTCTTGTTCGGCGTTAGACTTAACAAACTCTTCTTCTTTCATTGGGGCAAGTACTACCTTTAAGCCAATTTTTGTAGAAAGCATAAACATTCTTCTCTCCATGGTGGACAATTTTATTTTCAAATTGCCATGGCCTTCCAAGTAACAAATGGCAGGCTCCATTTCCACCACATCACATAGAACCTTATTTGAATAATTTTTCCCAATTGAGAAGGGAACAAAATACTGCTGCACTACTTCTACTTCACCTCCTTTCGTGAACCAAGCAATTCAATATGGCCTTGGGTGTGGTAGCACTTCCAAGTTGAGCTTCGTCACCATTTCTTTAGAAACAAGATTTTCACAACTTCCTTCATCAATAATAACATTGCAAAGCCTCCCATGTCAAGAACATCTAGTTTTAAAAATATTGTTTCTCTGCAATCGCTTTTTGATGTTTTTGGAGTTAACGTGGAACGTCTTACCACTAAATTTGGACGATCATGGTCTTCATATGTGACTTCCTCTTTTGTGAATTCCAGCAACCTTCCATCACCTTGAGGTTCCATCTCTACCTCATTATCATTGTTCTCCCCTTCATCTTCATTGATTAGTAAATTGTTGGCCTGTTTTTGGCAATCAGAAGATTTGTGACCCTCTTTTCCTCATTTATAACATATTAGTTCTGCATCCTGCTGGCTGCAATGAGTTGCTACTATTTCCAAGAACATGATTTCTCATTGTTGCATGCCCTTGGCCTTGGTTGCGAGCTTGGAAGTGAGTATTTGATCTAGAATTCTACAAATCATCGGTCGCTGCCACTGATTTCTGCCATCTCCCTCCCGCCTATTATCCTCCAATTGATTAGGCCCTCTTGCACTTCTAATCAGGTGGTTGTTGGACCATCTTTGTTGATTTTCAACCTTCATTGCCAACTGAACAACACCAGATAGCATCCAACATGGTTGTAGCTCCACCAAATTTCTAACATTTGGCCTCAATCCCATCAAATAACAATGAGTGACTTGCACTTCCATTTCGGTTAGTTGTACTCTAGTCCAAATTTTGTAAAACTCACTAGTGTATTCTCACACAGAATGTTGGCCTTGCTGAAGTGCTTGGTATTGCTGAAAAAGAATCCCTTCATAGTTCAATGGAAGGAATTGACTTTGGATTTGCTGCTACATCTTAGTCCAGCTCTGGATTTTCTCCTTTCTAGATTGGACTTTGTCATCTGCACTTGCTGCCACCAAGAGGAAGCATACCCCTTCAATTTTATAACCACCATCTTCACCTTTTTATTTTCTGGAAGATTTAGAAACTCAAAAACCCTTTCAACTCCATTCAACCAATCTAAGACCTCCTCTAGTTGCTCCTCTCCAGTGAGGTGTGGAATATCTACCTTAATGTTTAGATATTGATCACGATCTGTAGTACAAGGAAACATCGATTGCTTCTCCAAAGGTAAAACTCCACCATCTTCATCTGAAAAGTCCCCTACAGTTTGCTGGAAGTCCTCCATAGCAGGCTGATTTCTCACATTCCTCTGTTGGTAAGTTCGAAAATTCTGCCTTGTTTGGCCTCCAAGGGTGGAATTTGGAGCACCAAAAATACCAGCTTGCTCCAATCTGGCACATAATTGATTAAGCTGCTGCTGCAAGTTTGCAAACTCTTCTCTAGTTGGGCCGCTTCCTGCTAGTTGTGATGCTGCAGCATTCAAATGATCCCCAAACCCAGCCATTGATTCAAACAATAACAAATCTGGACCAAAGGCTCTGATACCAATTGATGAAAATGGAAAAGTTATTAGAGCTATTATCTAAGTAAACTACAACCAAGTTACTCCAAACACCGTCGGAGCCAAGATTTCTTATGGAAAATCTAGTTTGCAAAAGCTTAAACCAGGAACTTCCAGTTAATCACTTCTTATATTTTTTTTCGGATAATCATCAAAAGTTCTTCTAATAAGCAAGTTCTTCCCTTTGATAATGATGACCCCCAACTACTTTTTGAAGGTTTCCAAGACACAATTAGTAGTTTTTAATAACAAAAACTGACCTTTGGACTTCTAATTTAATAACAAACCTTTCCCATGCAAACCTTTGATGTTTTTAAACTGCCATAAATTGTCTAGTACTGATTTCATCACAAAATGAAGCAGCTCTGGAGTTTCTCCCCAAAGGGAGACCTAAATAAGTTAGGGACAACAAGAGAATCTGTATTCTTTGTTTTACTAGAACTCTCAACAAATTTTTGATATATTAGAAACTGATTTACTTGTTTAGTAGAAAGAGAGATGGTTTTAGTGCATGGTTGGATGTCCCCACATATGGGATGCGGCATGTCCTATTATGATGGGTGCCTATTGGATAACTCAAGGAAAAGAGCATTGAAGATCTTTTTGGAAACCCTAGAGGGTTGGCTTGTAAAAGATTAAGAACTTGACGTATGAAAGACATTAAAAACATTACTTTGACTTCAACGATGGTTTGGCAGGTTTTGATTTTTATAAGTTTTCAGTCATTATTTGTTTAATGAGGTTAATGCCAGAGAAGTTGATTTGGCCATAGTGCAAGTTATTCATTTTGTTTGACTCATTTATAGTTTTGCTCTTGGCATTAAAGAATACTATTTTCAGCTAGTGTTGGTGAAATCTTTGGCAATATTTGGTGCTATTAATTGTGATCAATGTTCATTTTATATGTTTATTTTAAATAAGGAAAGCACTTAAATGCTATCAGTTATTTTATTTTTTCGAATTCCATTTTGTGCCCTTGTCATCCTGTTCCTTGAACTGGATTTGCAGGTTTTTGCAATGCCAGAAACAGCTTTAGGACTCTTCCCAGATGTAGGGGCCTCCTATTTCTTGTCAAGACTTCCTGGTTTCTTTGGTAATTCCAGTTATCCTTTATTCATTTGCATGAGGCTGTGTTCAATGCTTCCAATTATATTCCAAACCCAATTCCTTGGTGTTCCTTTTCCTTCAGCAGGTTGTAGGTGTCGGTTGTTCCATTCCATTTTTATGTTTACCCAATAATATGGATCATATTATAAGCAGGAGAGTTGTGACACCAAAATTTAGTTCAATTTACTTTTTAATTATTCTTATTGTAGTTAGAAAGACTCGGGGCTCAAAATTTAAATCTTATTGTTTCTTACTCTTTTTTTTAAAAAAAAAAAAAAAATTATTATTATTAATTATTGTAGTTTCAGCCTTTCAGATGGGTTTGTATTTAAATTGAAGTCTTCTAAATTTAAATTTCCTGGTAAATTGAAAATGAAAATGAAAATTTCTTGTTTTTGGAAGCAATATGAAACAAAGTTCAACATTTATGTATGATCAATGTTTAAAAACTGGACACAGCTCAATGCATAAAACTTCAAAACTCATGGATAAAACGGTTCAGCATTTTGGCCTGATCATGCTGTCCTTGTGCAAAAATGATGAAATTTCTAAAGAAAAATTGAAAATTATAGTGTCGCCTAATATCACAATACTTTGAGAAAGGCTTGTGCCAATATACACATACAGTTGATTATCACTTTTTACTTCTAAAAGCACAATAATTCTTAAGCTCTTAGCTTAGATCATTCTGTTATGTGCCTAAGGAGTGGGGAATCAATAGATCATCTGTTTTTACACTGCCTAGTGACTTTGAACCTATGGAATAGACTATTTAGCATTGCTAGGATAGATAGGGTTTGGCCTAAGGGTGTGACAATATGTTATGTATCTCTTTTAGAAGGTTTGTGCATACTCTTAGAGGAAGGGTACTTTATGGATATAGTTTGGAGGGAGAGGAATGCAAGAATTTTTAATGATGAATGGAGGATATGATCTATTTGGATTTGATACATTTCCATTCATCTTTATGGGTTTCTTCCTCTTTAACTTTTGAGGGTACTCCATCAAACATTCTATACCTTGATTGGAATATGGTGTGCAAGTCAAAGAGTACTGGTTGTAGGATGCTCTCAGTATAGACTCTTTACCTCCTTTAGATTCGATTAGGTTAAACTTTGGCAGATGTGCTCTAGGTTATCCAGATCAACAAGGAACTAAAGGTGTGATTGGGGATCAATAAGATATAGTGTTGAGAGCCTTCTCTATATTGGAATGAGAGGGTTTGGATATTCTGGTAGAGATCTTAATTCTTTTGGAGGGCTTATTGCAAGCCAAGATTTCGGATCTTTCTAATTGTGGAGAAAAAATAATTCTTTTTCTTAATCATAAAAAAACTGTACATGCTCAGTTTAGACAAGAGGAATTTTGACCCTATGGAGGTTCCATGTAAATCTCCACTTCTAAGTCTCCATGCAAGAAAACATTTTTAACATCAAATTGTTGCAAATACCAATTAAAATTAGTAACCAAAGATAATACAACACGTATGGTATTCATTTTTGCTATTGGAGCAAAACTCTCCTAATAATCTATTTCATATGTCTGAGTGTACCCTTTTGCAGCAAGCCTGACCTTATATCTTTCTAAGGAACCATCCACTTTGTATTCCAAGGTAAACACCTATTTTCACCCCACTTATTTCTTTCCACTAGGCAAATCAACAATTTCCCAAGTTTTATTCTTCTATGATGCACTCACTTCCTCTCTCATAGCTTGTATCTAGTTCTTATCCCTAAGTGCCGCATGTGTTGTTTCTGGAAATGTTGATGGAGTTTAGGGAGGTGAGAAAAGCTTTGTGTTGGGAAAGAAAATCTGTAGAAAGACACTGTGAAATTGGGTGTTCAGAGCATTTAAGGGCACCTTTCCCTATGCAGTGGGCAAATCTAGATCAGGAAAATATGAATCAACAACTTGTGAACAGGCATGTTCATATGAAAGAGTAGTGTAGGAAAAACACACAGTCTACTTGAGAGTTTTATCCTAAGAATTGGATAATTTTTCTTATTTAAGTATGTGACTTATTTGTATTAAGCTAGAATGACAACTTAAACTTGTTTTAGTTTTTTGGGAATTTCATATAAATTTTCTAAAATTTAAAAAATGTCTTTTTTTATTTATTTATTTATTTATTTTATCCTTATCCATTTATCTAGGCCTTTGACTTGATATTTATATCACAATGACTAGTGATTTAATGAATTTAGTTCTCATTTTTTATTTTAAAATTTTTGTTTTTTAATTTGTAGTATATATTACCTGCAAGGACATGATTGTCCATTCTGTTTTTATTTTTGTTGCTACCCTGGCAACTTTACTAATTATGAATCATTTGTGTTAGTCAGTAATTTTCCTTTTTTTATTTTTAAATTTTTGTTTTTAAATTTGTAGTATGTATTACCTGCAAGGACACGATTGTCCATTCTGTTTTATTTTTGTTGCTACCTTGGTAACTTTACTAATTATGAATTATTTGTGCTAATCAGTAATTTTCCCTTCACATTTTTGGCAGGAGAATACGTTGGTCTTACAGGGGCAAGATTGGATGGTGCTGAAATGCTTGCATGTGGTCTTGCAACTCATTTTGTCCCTTCAGCAGTATACTTCTTGTCTCACCGTGCCTGTCGTATAATATGCCTTAGTTTTAGTGCTCAAAAATCAAATAAAACCCAATACCACTCTCTAGTGAGGAATAATACTGGTTGGAAATTGTGACCAGTGTGAGTGTGCTTTTGTTGGAATGAAGACACTAGAGATGGATATCATTGTTGTTTGAAGTTTTTCCCATGCCTGTCTAATTAGTGCAAAATGGGGATGTAGCTAGTCAACTTGGGTTTTCTTAGAGGGGAGAGTTTTAGGGTCTATTTAGCAATGATTTTTAAAACAGTTCTCAAAAAATGGTTTTTGAGAACAATTCATAAAAACATGTCTCAATTGTTTTTAGGAACAAAATTTTGTTTGGAAACTCAAATATGAAAAATTGTTTTCTTGAGTTATTCTACATGGTACCATACACTACAATGCAAAAGTTTGTAAAATATTCTCTACTTTTTTAATTGTTGCTTATAACACTTTATAAGAAGCAATTGAAAACACCTCTAATTTGTTCTAAAAAACAATATGTTGATCAAAAAAAAAAAGAAAACGTGTTCTTTGAGTTAGAAAGCTATTTATGTTCTGAAGATCCAAAATATTTTTCAAGAGAAGTTTCCAAACAAACTTAAGTTTTTTATGCAACTTAAACTACACTTTACCGTGTTCTATTTCTTTTCTAATGCTCTGCATTGAAGGAGAACAATCGAAGTCTACAATCTCTCATAGTGATGCAATCTTCAGTTTTGAGTTACACCATTTAAAGAAACAATACATCCATGAAGGTTTATGAATCTTTTTGTATATATGTGTCTCTCTGTGTCCGTACACTTGTGTGGTAGGTAATAAGCAATATATAAAGGACTTTTAAAGGGGTGTAACTTACATTGATCAGAGGCTACAAGTAACACCAAAGAAAAGAAAAGAAGAAATGGCAGCCATAGGTCTTAAGCCTCTTCCAAAGCGTCAATGAGATCCATAAAAGACGATATCCTCCCCATGGTAGAATTCACTAACTAATAAAATAGAGATTTAATTTAAGAAACTATCCTTCACTTTCAGGTCTAGTAGCATTGACATTCAAAGGGTGTGTGATTTCTCTCTCTTCAAAGTTACCAAGTTAACTCAAGGAGAGCATTCTACAAAACAAAAATCTCTTCTTCACAAATCAACCATTCTCTGCAATCCACACACCCTTCCTCTTCTTCCCTAACGTTGATCCCAACTGGCAAGATTTTCTTTAAGAAAATGAGGCACAACTTACAACTTACAACCCCAAATAGGACAAGCAATAAAGAAAGGGAATTGTGCCAAGAACATGAATAAAAAAATAGCTAATAGACTCCTTGCTTTTCTTGCACCTAGAAAACCATATTCTTGATAATCCTCTCCCTTTCAATTAGCTACTTATTAGTTAAGCAAGTTGCCTAAGAAGGGTGGAGTAGTACAATCCCCAATTTATGTTGATGATAAAATGTTATTATGATCTTTAGAAAGTGCACTACATTGGGGGTCTATTGAAAAACAAACCTTAGTTAATTTCCTAATCATTCTTCCCTACCCATGCCACACAATATGAAGGAATCCACCATTTCCAACTCTCAATCGTGAAATCTAACGAATCACAACCTCTAATGCCCTTTATGCTCCTTGGTCTAATAATTTGTGATTGTGGCTTTTGTGTTAACCTCTAAATAAGTTTTGATATCTTTCATTAAGCTAGTTTTAACATTTATGTAGCCCATTTCATATCAAAATCCTTGTTGATTCCCAAAATTATTCCACTATATCACTTTGAATTTCTATAGAACTTTCCAATATTCCCATTCCTCTCCCTTGAGCACATTGCTCCTCTTTAGCAAATTTTCCCTATCACTATTTCTTTCTCTTTTCTCTCTCTCTCTCTCTCTCTCTAAGTATGTGTGTGTGTGTGTGTGTGTGTGTGTGTGTAGATATGTAATTTGTAATTTTTATGAGAAACCATACTTGAATTCATAGTAAGAAAAAGATATACAGGAAAGATGAAAGATTCTTTATATTCATGCATAGGGAAACTAGAAAAACTAGAAAGAGAAAAGAGCTCCTTATAAAAGAAATTTATGCTTCCTACACCTAAAAGGCAAAGGTGAGGATGGAATACCAAACTCAAGGAGACATGAAGTCTTCAAGAAATTCTACAAAAGGGATCTCCCTTATTAACCAGTTTTTTGGCCTCTAGATTTATTGACCTAGGTTTCTAAGCGACTGAACAATTAAACCTCTAGGGAAGTCCAATATCCTCAGCCCAGTTCATATCTCCATGGTCCTCTCCATTCTTTTGCTATCATGAATGTTCTCATTTTCAAACAATGTTGTATGGCTAATATCCGAGGTCAAGCACAACAGGATGCACCTAAGGTTAGCTTTAAATTAAACCACAAATCCCACTGTTGAAATGGAAATACCCACATGAATACCAAGGTTGATTTCAGCTAAATAAATCAGTGGATAAGAATATTTGTCTATTTTTCATGTAAATCACATTCATAGGAATATAAGCTGAAACATCTCTTGATTTTGGTCTCAACCATTTATAAAGAAGTAAAAAATCCTTCACTGAAAGGAGAACTTGCTTTAGCAATTCTTTCCATAAAGCATCAATGCAAATGAAAAACATCTCCTAGATAAGCTTTGGTATTAGACAGTCCTTCTAATAGAAGAGATATATGATGATATGCTTCTGCTTGTTTGGAGGGATCATAAAAAATAATTAAAGTGTGTCATTTATGGTACATAAAATATTCAATCAAAGCCACTCCTGTATAAGGGTCTTGGTATTGTAATGTAGAGAGTCAACTGTTTTGATTCCCACAATTGCATATTCTATTGCAAGAAATTGTTCCTTGTTAGCTCCATAACTCAACTACATTATTGGCGAACATTAGGTGTGAAATGATTTTTCTTAGCCCAGCCTTAAAACTGTGAAGAAAACCAAGTTCCACCACTCAGTCAATGAAATAATTAGGACCTTAACCAAAACAAGTGGATAGGGGTACGGGAAACCTTTGCCTTAGATTAATGAACCTTTAGAAGAAACCTATGGGGTTACCATTACGAACATCAAGGCCTGGTTTGGATTAGCTTTTGGGAAGCTAAAAACCCTCTTTTTATTTTTATTATTTTTGTGTGTGAGTGTGTTTGTTTTGTTAAGTCCAACAAAAGCTTCTAGATGTTTTGGGGTAATATAAGTATAAGAGTTTATTAGTTAAAAAAGAGCTTACTAGGGAAGTAGGACAATATTACTTCTCGTGGAAGCTTTTTTTTTTTGCTTATGAAGGAAGTAGTTTCATGTTTAATGAAACTATGGAAAAAGTTGATTTTCATTGATGATCAATAATTGAGATTACATAGGGATGTATACAAAGTTGGATGTATATTCTAGTAAACTATATAATCTGTCTAGGCATAATTCTTGGGTCAATGACAACCTATATATTTACAAGATCACTACCATTTAGGATAGATTACATACAAGGAAAGATACAAAATCATAGAGAATGAGATCTCCTAAGATTAAGGAGATTTCCAATGACAGAATTTTAACAGAAACATTTATATGATCAAGGTTGCTCCTTTAAAATCTTAGCTTTAGCTTCAACTTCCAACAAAAAGCAAAAGTAAGAAGCTATCCCAAACAAGGTTGAAGAAGCTAACATTAAAGATGTAAGTTTTATCCAAATAGACAATTTCTTGCTGAAACTCATTCTCTTAAGAAAATAAATAAAGAAGTGTCAATTAACATAATCATAGACTTAAAAAACTACTTTCTTGATCACCCTCTAGAATCTATTAGCTAAAATCTTGGTTAGGCAGAGAAGCTCCTTGCCTCATATCTTGGATTTGCCTTTGGGAGTGTTCATAAGTCTTGTGCAAGTATTGAACTTAGTAGAGGAAATATTTGAAAGGAGATGGACCTAATGGAAGAAGCAATAGTTGTCTAAGAAGGAGAGATTAACCCTTATAAAGATTGCCATGTCCCTTTTTGCAATTCCTAGGAAAGTGGGGATTAGATTAGAAAAAATTAGAGACTTTTTGTAGGGAAATCATTTAGAGAGAAGGAAAATGTGTATTGTAAGGTAGTTTTTTTAGTTTGCAAAGATAAATGGTTTGGACATTTGGGAATTAGGAGGTTGGATGTTCAAAATCGACGTTCATTAGGGAAATGATGGTGTAGATATGGTCTTGAGTTTGATAGTCTATGGAGGAAGTGTAGGGTATCCCAGATCTTTCCATTACCTATCCCAGAATCAGTTAGGTGCATGAAAACTTACCTAGGGCATCCAAACCCTAGCAACGAAAGCAAAGATACAAATTTTAACAATAAATGATCCAGATTTATGGTTTCAAAAATATTACTGAATATTTGGATATTCCTAAATCAATTCCTTTCGATAACAATTAATCCTGTAGCCTCCAAAAGTCTTGTAAACCTAAGATATTCTGCCTGATGGCTCTCCCCTAGTTACTTAGCACTCAAACAGTGGGGGGAGGTTAGGGTTCTCTCTCTCTAGGCGGTGGAAGAAGACAAAAGCTTAAAACCTTAACCCCTAAGGAGGTATTTATAGGTTTGCTACTAGGCTTAAGTGACTTAAGTCCTAAGGGCTTGGATTATTAAAATTAAGCTAAAAAATGGTCTAAACAAATTAATCAATTAGCACAATCTAGAGATGTCATTCACTAACCCTTGTGCAACCTTGCGAAATTACCAAAACGTCATTATGCACATAAGTGAACCAAGAGTTAATCTAACCCTTATAAATTGTGTTAACAAGGTATATGAGCTCAAGCGGGGACCACTATAGAGAATCAACTGCACTCTGGTACTCTATGTAAATAACAATGAGAAACTAAGTGTTTGGATCCGTGACTTGCTATCCCTTGTATGCAATCTCCCTATGAATTGGTGTCTGTAATCTAATAAGTTGAAAATTATTAGCCTCTCAAGACTGCCTCTACTATCCTTGAGTTTTAGATCCTCTTATTATTTGATCAATTGACATATCTTAGCTTATAAATAGCTTATGTCAAGTTCCACTTAAGGAACTATTATGACCATAGTTGACATGAACACACCTCATTAGGATCACCCATGAGAACACTTTGTCTCAATCTCATGAGATATCATAGTACCTTTATTGAGAATACCTATTGCTACCGTCTTCCATCAACAGTGACTCAATTCATAGGAAATATATGATCACTTTAGCATCTCACCTGTAGGTCAAAGTCACTGCTAACTTTGGCATAAGCTTAATATTCTCTTACAATTGAGAAACAACATAATGTAGCAGCTTGAAGTTATGACTACTTGATAGTGTTGTGTCATTTTACCGTAAGTCCTGTCCAATGTATAACCATACACACTAATGCACTTACCATAAGAAACCCATCCCGATGGTTAAGACAAGTCATTCTTGCAATTAGAAGGTAGTGCACTACAACCTTTAATGGGTTGCCTAACCCCACAAAGTGGCTATAAACAATTCATCTATTTGCAAGGGACCCATGACTTGGATCATCCGTGCAACTCCTACTGTACCCAAGTCATGTACAATGCAAAAGATGCATGTCAGAATGCTTATAAAGTACAATGCATGGAATGAGGATAGATAAAAGTGAAACTGGAACTTTATTAATAAATAATAAACTCCGAATTTTGTTACATCATGTCATACTTTTAAGAGCTTTATCCTAACAGGAAGATCATCCAAGGAAAATTTGGGAAGATGGGTGGGTGAAAGTCCTTTAAAAGAGGCTTTCCTTTGCATTTCATATTATCCTATGTCAAGAATGCTACAAATCTTTTAGATGTGGGTAATAGTGGAGACCAATGGTCTTCATAGTTTAAAAGGCACCGTAAGGGTGCAAGAATAAAGATGGACAACTCACTTTGGAAAGAGAATGGAAAGGGAAGTTTCCAAGTAAGTCTTATTACAATATTTTATATGCTAACATTAATGAATTGTTCCCTACCAAAGAAATTTAGAGGTCATGTGCTCTTTTAAGGACCTAGTTTTTTTTTTTTTTTTTTTCTTTTTTTGGCTGAAAAAAACATAGGGGGAGATTGTAACAATAGATATTCTCATGAGGAAAGGATAAATGATAATTAATAGATGCAACCTCTATAATAGTAGAGCATAGAAATCACATCTAATCCATTATGAAAGACAAAATGGTTGCAGAATTTTCAATTAGTAATAAGTTAAATTAAGTGTTTCCATCCTAATGGATGGGACGCCAACATTTCAGTTAGGTGGTCACACAGATGACCCTAGAAGGCTATTGCACAAGTGTTTAGGACTTTAATGCATCTTCGCTTTGTGGTGGGGAATGGGGAGAGAATCCATTTTTGGGAAGATTTATGGTGGGGAGATCAACCCTTGTGTACACAGTTTTTGAGTCTTTATAGAGTTGTCTCAATGAGAAACCATCTCAGACGTCCTTGGGAATTCTTATCTGGTTTCTTGTAATTTTAACTTTCAATGCAATCTCATTGACTCAAATATTGTACTTCTCGAAAGACTCATGTCTTCACTTACCTTATTGCACTTGTCTCTTTCTAGTGAAGATTCAAGAGCTTGGTCCTTATCTTCTTTTGGTTTATTCTTAGTAAGATCTCTTTTCATAGTCTTGTCCAAGTCCTTAAATCCAATCCCTTCCTTTTGGCTAATTTTGTTTGGAAATCAAAAGCCCCTTCAAAGTTCAAGGCCTTTGCTTGGTTAGTGCCGCATAAGAAGGTAAATACCATCGATATGCTGCAAATGAGAAGACCATACAAATCTCTAAGTCCTCATTGGTGCATTCTTAGCAAAAGGAGTGAAGAATCAGTTGACCACTTGTTCTTACATTGCCCAATAATGTTGGGGCTTTGGCTTAAGCTCTTTGCGATAGCTCATTTGGATTGGGTTCTCCCTCAGAGTATTGGAGATATGATGGTTATTTCATTTAGAGGGTTGGGGAACTCAATTAGAGGCAAGACTCTTTGGCATATCTCATGCCTTACTGTATTGTGGATTGTGTGGCAAGAGCAAAACACTAGGATTTTTTAGGATAAGTACAAAACAAAAGTGAGGTTGTGGGATCTTATTCACTTCTACTTCTCCTCGTGGGCCTCTTGTATTGTCGCCTTTAGAGGAATCCCACTTAGTGTTATTCAATCAAGTTGGTCATCAGTTTGTAATTCAAAAGGGGTGGATAATGATTAAGAGTTTGTTTTTGGTTTCTTGTGATATTTTCTACATGTCTTCATTTGTATTTACCATTGTATAGTAGAGGAGTATAATCTTACTTTGATCAGGTTTTGTATTTTTAGGAAGGACCTCTCATCCTTATCATGAACTTTATAATTATCAATATATTTTTCGTTGATTAAAAAAAAAAAAAAAAAGTAGGTGTTTCTAGAGTCACTAAAAAACCTTCTAACGTGGAAGATTAGGGACTTGGATAAGAGGCAAAGTAAGGTTTGGTGCTCAGCTCCTCTTTGCTTGTTTGGTGCATGTGGAGAGAACATAATAGAAAATTTTTCAATGAAGATTTGTCAGATCAAAGATTGAAGGTGATCTTCATTAAGTCCCTATTCAAGTGTTCTTGTGCTTCATTGGGAATGGGGAATGACACATAGTTGGGCCACTACCTAACAATTTAAGCTTTTAGGAAAGTTGATAGTATCTTAACATGGTATGAAAGCCTTGTTTAGCGGGGACACATGAGTTAGAATCTGATAGCATGTTTGTTTTCCCCAATTTATTAAGCTCACATGCAAGTTTGAAGAAGGTAGCCAATGAGACGAGGTGTTAGGGTAAGGCCCAAATGAGTTTGATATGTATTGTTAGCCAATTATCTAATAGTTTAAGCTTTGAAGAAAATTCGTGGCTTAACAACCTTAATTATGGATACTTAGGTCTTTATGATGGTTGTATTGTCTAGAAGTTTCTTTTTTTTCTTTCTTTCCTTAGTATCCTTTGTACACCACTTGTGTGCATAGGTTGCTCAATTTTTTGTTAGGGTTTAATATATTCTCTGTTTGCCTATTAGCTAATAACTTGTAGCTCACCTTGGCAAACTTAAGGATCTAAATCCTAAAAAATTTTATCCACTGCTTGTCTTATAGATTAGCACAATAAGGTTTGATTCAGAACTTTTCTCTAAAGTCCCATAGCCTAAGGTTGCTTAACCCTTGACTTCAAAGGTCACTGTCGAAAAAAATTTCAGCAACCACTTGCCTGAAATTCCAGCAACCTACTACCTTTGACTCCTTGCCTTAAATCATAACATTTAATTTCCATCTTCAACCTAAACCCTAATCTTTACTTTGGCCCATCAATAGAGAGATTATAGATAGCACTGTTTAGGGTTTAAGTGTTATCTTGCATCATAATTATTCTTTATATTTAATATTGAGTGGCATAATAGCAAAAAACAAATGCATGGTTACTATTGAGGAACAACGTAGTGCCCCTTTTCCTTGCATATTAAAGTGTCTCATATTTGACTTTGTTGGAATTTTCCATTCACATTCTGTTTTTAATTTTCCCCTCTTAATCAATGGATAGAGATTATCATTGTTAGAAGCAGCACTGTGCAAGTTAGATTCAGGTGCTCCAGCCACCATTTCTTCAATACTTGATGAATACTCTCAGCAACCTCATTTGAAAGAGAACAGTACTTATCACAAGTAAGTTTCCCTCTACCCTCCTCTTTTGGATATAACCAATTGATCAGTGATTTTTAAGTTATTTGTACCTTTTCCTTTGCTTCTTGTACAATGTTGTTGGTAAATGGATTCTACATGCACTAAGAAGATACTGGATGTCTCTGGGATCAAGTTAAGATGGTATCAACCATTTTTTGATATCATTTTGCTATGACGATTGGTATATATCCTATAATTTATTGTGTATATAGAACAAGAGGCAAGACTAGATGTGGTAGAGTAGTAAACCAAAAAGAAACTAGGCAATCACACTCCAGATATGCAATGTCTGGATTGAATTTCACCAACTCAGAATGAACAAATAGACTAAAGATCATCATTATAAATCCTATCCGTTTCATACTACTAATGCTAACCTTAAATTAAAGCCCAAGGATTAGAAACCAAAAACAACACCAAAGGTCCAGGTTGTTTAATGCTAAAAATGCTGTGAAGGTTACCAAATTACAGTAAATGAACAGTAGATCACCAAGCTAACTTAAACTTTTCTGTGCCTTAAATACAGAAACTAAATAATTAAAATGTAAAACATATAGACTTTAAATAAAGCAATTAAAAGAGTAAAGAACTATCACAAACATTTTTTTCACCAATAGATCTTACTTAGGGACCCATAGATATCATGTAGGTTTTTTGGTTGGTTAACGTGTGAGAGTATAAATGTTTTCTCACAACTTTTTGAATGTGTCACCAAAGTTTTTTGGAGTTCCTCTAAACATTACAGGATTGGATGTATGTCTCTGACATATGAAAGTGTCAGAGATTTGGACCTCACCTTGGAGGCCAACTTCAATAGTTGCTCATGTGTTGATGGGGATTGGCTGCCTCCAAAAAGATCATGAGGTTGTGATTATTCGAACTTTCTTAGAATGCTGCTAGTTTTGGGATAGTTATCAAAGCAAAGATACTGGCATTACTAGAGGGCCTAAAAAATGGCAAGTAGTTGGCTGTCTCCAGCCTTCTGGAAGAGAATGGCTACAGTTCCTTCTTGGTGGCTAATGGAGCGAGAGAGACTTGGCTATGAACTTTGGATAATGGGGTTCATGGATCATGCTACAGTTTTGATATGTTCATTCTCCAAACTTCAAGATTAGATAATAAAAATGCCGATATGCTGGCCATGAGAGGATTCATCTCTCTTGTGGTTAGGAAGCCAAGGTGGTCTTTGTGGGGAGATTTCTTCTAGTCTTTTGCGTCCATTTACGTTCTCTGTTAGAAGGTCCCTTCATCCTTCTTTTCACAAGCTTGATTCTTACAGGACCCTACAAGAAAGAATAATGTAGCAAATGTAGGCATCATGCCGCAATGTTATATCAAATAACCAGAGACATACCAAGTGAATGTTACACTTTTTGAGAGGAAGTACATCTGTACAGTGTCAATCAATCCATTGATAGAATTGGTAAGCAAACACCTTTTACAAAGTTTGTAGATAGATATGCTTCTTCTAAGCCACCTTATATATGTTGTTGGCTTTTGAGTTCAATTCTACCTTCTTCCCTGCATATTCAGATGCCATATTAGTTTGAAAAATACTGGTATGCTTCCATCTTCTTTTCTGTCAGTTGGGTAGAAATCAAAGACCAAAAGACTAGACAAGCGAGCTAATGGTAGTTGTCTGCTTCCACACCCAATTTTTCTGCTCTGCCTCGCAAAGAGTTAGCTCTTTTGGCTGTTTCACTTTCCTTTTTTCTTTCTTCTTTTTCTTTTCTTTTTTTATTCGGAAGAGAAAATCACAATCTTTTTTATTTCCCCACAATTGCACCGAAAAGAAAAAAGAAAAAGAAAAGAAAGAGTATAACCAATTAGTTAGGGCCTTGAGCTGAAAAAATTGCAAAACTTTCACAAGGAAAGTTCTGACTCTCTTTCTGCCCCTGGGAATCTGAACTTGTTTCCCTGCACAATCGAGGAGCAATATGAAAAGAGTAGGGCTTATTAGCAATCAAAGAAATAAAGAAGTACTAGGAACTGTTCTTGAAATTTCCAGCTGACTTTTCCAATTTAAGTTTCCACTTATCATCAGACCTCTTTCCTTTTCTTTTTGGTACATGACTTGAAAACGGTCTTAGGAAAGATTTTCTTTGCGAGTTTTGTTCACATGCAATTTAGATTGCATCCTCTATGGCATTGAAGAGAAAAGCGGCTAACAAGAGGCAATTTGCCGCCTCAAACCTTGTCAATGTGTAGCAATATTAGATCACTGCCAAGTTATATGATGGGCTTGGTGTTCTGCTTGTACTTAGGAACTGATCATGGTTTGTTTCATCTCATCCCGTGCTCTAACATTTCCAAATCCTTCTTTTTGTCAAGCCATTGTTGCTTAATCCTGCTCATACACTATGGATGTTAAATAAAATTCTGATCTTTTCAATCCATTTCATCTCTAATTATTTTAGAAAATAAAATAAAATTTCATTGAAAATGTTTTAAATTTTTGATTAAAAATTAAGACCTTTTGGTATGGAAATTATTGAAATATTGAAAACTTTTGTTTCTTAAAATGTGCTTTAGGTGGATTGGTAATTATAGGTTAAAATCCTTAATTATACTTGCAACTTGATTCTTTTAAAATCCTCCCTTAGTCTACTTGACTATCAGAAGTCAAGATCATTTGAAGGTGGTTAGAGGCGAAGATAAGTGGTTCGAGGTTGTGGATGGATATAGTTGAATCAATTGAGTTTTTAAAATTCTAGTTGTCTTGGTTAAATTTTATAGTAGAAGATCCTAAGGTGTTTGAAGGGTGTTATTTTTTTAACTAAGGGGTCTTTTTTGCTCTGTTTATAATCGATCTAATCTTAAGTATGACCAGTCCTTAAGAACTGACAATGGGCAGTTTTATATATGTATTTATTTGTCCAAATCAAAATTTGCTTGATCAACATAAAATAAATCTCTGAATTTATTATGATTGAATCGCAAGTATTGGATTGATCTAGTCCCACTATTTAGACCCAAATTTCCAAATTATAGTTCAAGGGAAACACAAGAGTCTTAAGACACCCCCTTTGAGCTCCTCATTCTTTCTAAACTGGGAATATTTGTTTCCTAAGAAAAGCTACCTTATTTTGAGCTATGAAAATTGGTTTCATTGGGGTTTCTTTTCAAAAAACAGGTTGATTCATTTTGTTTGTCCAATTCTTCTCTCATTATTGTATTTGGATGGGGGTAAAATTCATTTTCTTCTTTATTGGGCGCTAAGAAGTGGTTGAGATTAAGCTTGGTGCTGACTCCAAGTGTGTTCCTGAAGCTGTATGGCTGAAGTTGGAAGGTGCTAATCAAGTAGTTCGGAAGAGGATTGGTGGACTTGAACCAAGCAATACCTTGTATTCAGCTGTTCTTTTTGTAGTGGAATTTTTCAGTTGCTTGTAGACCCGTGATTTTTTAATCTCTTCGGAGATTTTTCACATTAAATCCTTGTGTCATTGCCTCCTTTCTGTTTCTTCACTTCGTTAATTCTATCTACTTATCTATGCTTGTGAAGTTAAAACTGTTAAAACAGTTTGGGTTGTTGATTATATTGGTTGAATCTTATCAACTGTGCTTAGGAAAGTGTTGAAAGGATTGGTTGGGTATTCTGATATTTGATGCTTCTTGTTGCAAGGTTAAATTGGTCTTGATTTGGGAGTGTTGATTTATTTGCATGTGATTTGCATTGTTGAAACTGTTGGAAAAGTGATGGTGCATCCATCCTTGCAAGTGTTTTAATTGTTTGCTGAAAATATTAGAAGACAAAAATAGAGAAAATCAGGTGAATGACAGCCTTTCATTGGGAACCATCTCTAAGTTGGAATTCATTCTCCCCTCTCTAGGTGTAATCCATAGCTAAGATTCATCTACATAGGCTTTTAAAATTATTAAAATTGCTTGAACTTGGGTTTATGACTTTTACTACTAAAAATATTTTTCACTAAATTTGAAACTTGCTTTACTAAAATGAAGCTGGACAGCCTGGAAAAGAACTAAAAGATCTCAAATTGACTAGCAGCTATAGCTATTGACATTCCATTTTCTCAAAAATAGCAAAGGAATGGTCTGTAGTTCATTTTCAAGTCATTCTTGATGGCCTTCTGGTACTGTGAAAAGGCTTCAGGCATTAACAAAATCTCTTTGTTGGGACGATGAGACTCTAGTGCAGTTTCCATACCTGGTTAGAGAAGATATATTCTATATGGAAACCAGAGCCAACAAAGGTGTGAAAGGAATTTTGGGCCATGGGACCTGCCAGCTCCATTGGGCCATCTATGGGTTCCTGTATCCAGCCAGCCACATGAAAAGAAAAGGAATGAGGACTGAGTACCAACAAACCTGTTTTCTAGGGTTGATCAATAATTCAAGTTTAGCATATCAGAGTTTCAAAAATTGTTTGGGTGGTGTTTTTTTTTTCTTTTCTTTTTGTTCTTTCTTTTTTTTAATAATTTTTGCTTGTTTCTTACATTGTAGTGTTGACCCCTTGTTTTATTTTAAATTGGAGGGAATTCTAATTAGTATATTGTCATTTTGATGTAGGAAAACCCTAGGGTGGTTTTCTATAATCAAATAGGCAGGCTAGGACATCACAATTCAAAATTTCAGGAGAGGAACTATGGTTGAAGGTTGGTAGCAGGGAAAAAGAAAATAGAAAACATAAAAAAGTTGAAAACCTTAGAGTTGTACTAAGACCTTTTAGGAGTCTTACCTTTAGAGAAATAATGGAAGCTCGCCATTGGAAATTGTGAAGTGTACAGAAAAATTCATATTATTCATCCTTAGTGTTGCTTTATAAAAAATAGTCTTATTTATAGGTTTTAGAAAAACCTTAAAAACTCAATAAAACCAAGAAGAAGGAAATATAACTTGTATAGTAACTTATTAGGATTCTTATTTCTTTCCTAAAAGTTCTAAATCTTCCAAATAAAGATTTTCTTTTTTTTTTTTTAAGTCGGAACTTTCCTTTTAGAGTCTAATATAGAAGACTTTCTAAATTCTAAAAACCACTCTAATAGAAACATGTAGAAAAAGAAAAACTTTTATAAAGGAATGTTTACAAACATAGGAACTGCTTTAAAGGAGAAATTTCCAGTAAAAGACTTTCCAAATTCTAACACTGACTCAAATTCCAACTACATGTTAATCATGAGTCTTAAGAAACTAAAGATCTGAAAATGTTTCCTTTTCTTCTTTTTCTTGAACAGACCTTGGGGATTCATTCCCATCATGGTTATTATGTTTTTCTTTTCAAGGCAACACCTTGTTGTGGTTCTTCATATTGTCATTTTCAGTCATTACTTCTCTGCAGGTTGGCTGTTATTAATAGGTGCTTTTCTCGGAGAACAATCGAGGAAATTTTGTCTACCCTTGTAAGTTGGTCTGATGGATTTCTCTATATGAGGAATTTAATTTGTTATACCGTTTAGTGTTTATATATATATATATATATATATATATATATATATATATATATATATATATATATGTTGAATATAATGTATTTATAGTGTATAATCTTTCCTTGTTAATATAGGTCACATGTATGGTAGTTAGGACTCCTAGCCTTGTATATATATATATTTCTCAATTGTAAGTAGATATCACATGAATGAGAATTAAGGTCTTTCTTATTTCTCTCTCTCTCAACATGGTATCAGAGCCAAGGGAGAAAACCTAATTCTTTCCAGTTTCCCGTGTCATCAACTCCGGGAAACCTTCCGGTGACCGTGTTTCATTCCGGTCACCTTCCCCATCTCCCAATACTTTCCGGTCAGTCGGATCGTCGTTAGAAAACACTCACTACTGGCAAACTTTTCCGGCGACGTATTTTTCCGACACCGACCATACCAGAAGGAGCGTCTGGAGGAGATCTTCAACTTTTGTGAAGGCACCGGAACCAAAAGATCATCCACGCGCCGGCCACGCGCAATTTTTTGTACAGCAACTGCATCTCACACGCCGGCACGTGAGGGCGCGTGAGGACTTTCCCGGCCACGCGCCTCCTCCTCCAGCCTCGCCTGACGCCGACTAGCCTTCCTTCATCCCTGGTTCTGCCATCCGAGCCCTGCACGTACCTCTTTTGGGGTTTTTTGCCTCCGCCGACCCTCCAAACAGTTTTTCCGGCGAGCTTCGGCTACTTTTTCTCCATCCTAATCCCTACACGTGCCTAAGGAAGTGTTCTTCTACCTTTTCGGTGGTGCCACGCCGCGATCTGAAGCCGTCTCCCTTTCCAGTGGTGCCACGTCGCGATCTGCAGCCGTATTAGGGCTCTCTTCGATCCAAATATACTTCATTCTCCAGATAAGTAGATATGGCTACTAAAACTTCCATTTTTTCCTCTGTTATATTTGGATCTCCTATGATTACTTCGGAGAAATTGGTTGGCAGTGACAATTATCTTTCCTGGTCTGCCTCTGTTGAACTTTGGTTTATGGGTCAAGGATATGAGGATCACTTGATTACACAGGAGGCAGATATCTCTAAGGCTGACCGCGTACAATGGAGGAAGATAGATGCACAGTTATGTAGTGTATTATGGCAATCGGTTGATCCCAAGATTCTTCTTCATCTTCGGGCCTACAAAACTTGTTTTAAATTTTGGATTCAGGCCAAAGGATTATATACGAATGATATCCAGCGTCTTTATAAGGTGGCTTCTGCTATTGTCCATATCAGCCAACAGGACTTGGATCTATCTACTTATATTGGCCAGATTGCCTCTCTTAAGGAGGAGTTCTTGACTGTGCTGCCTCTTACTCCTGATGTTGGGGCTCAACAAACACAGCTTGACAAGTTCTTCATGGTTCTTACTCTTATTGGCCTCCGTCCGGATCTTGAGCCTGTCCGCGATCAGATTCTTGGTAGTTCATCAGTTCCGTCCTTGGATGATGTGTTTGCTCGCCTCCTCCGTAGCTCCTCCACTCAGACTTTGTCATTTGATAGCACTTCAGATTCTTCTGTGTTAGTTTCTTAAACTAGCTCTTGAGGAGGCTGCAGTGGTACCCGAGGTAGAGGTCAACATCCTCATTGCACCTATTGCAATAAACTTGGCCACACTCGCGATCGTTGCTATCAGTTACATGGACGACCTCCTCGCACTGCCCATGTGGCCCAATCCTTTGATTCTCCGCTGCCTCAGCCTCCGAGCTCTTCCGCATCTCAGGCTTCTGTTGCCTCTGTTGCCCAGCCTGGTAATGCCTCTGCCTGCCTTACCCACACATCTTCTCTTGGACCCTGGATTCTAGATTCTGGAGCTTCTGATCACTTATCTAGTAATAAGGATCTTTTCTCCTCTATTACTACTACCTCTGCTTTACCTACTGTTACCTTAGCTAATGGTTCTCAAACTGTGGCTAAAGGTATTGGTTTGGCCCTTCCTCTGCCTTCTCTACCTCTCACTTCTGTCCTTTATACTCCTGAATGTCCTTTTAATCTTATTTCCATTAGTAAAATCACTCGTACTCTTAATTGCTCTATTACCTTTTCTGATAAATTTGTGACCTTGCAGAACCGGAGTACGGGGAAGACGATTGGCATAGGACGTGAGTCTCAAGGCCTCTATCACCTCACCTCGGATTCATCTCCTGCAGTTTGCATTTCCACTGATGCTCCTCTCCTCATTCACAATCGTCTGGGCCACCCTAGTCTCTCCAAGTTCCAGAAGATGGTCCACTTTGTCATCGCTTCCGTGTGAGTCATGTCAGCTTGGGAAACATACTCGTGTCTCGTTCCCAAAGCGTTTGAATAATCGGGCAAAGTCTCCTTTTGAGCTTGTCCACACTGATGTTTGGGGTCCTTGCCGAACTGCGTCTACTTTAGGATTTCAGTATTTTGTCACTTTCATTGATGACTATTCTCAATATACTTGGTTATTTTTAATGAAAAATCGAGCTGAATTATTCTCTATTTTCCAGAAATTTTATGCTGAAATCCAAATCCAGTTCAATATTTCTATTCGTGTGTTACGCAGTGACAATGCCAGGGAATATTTTTCAGTCCCATTTACTTCGTTTATGTCTCATCATGGGATTCTTCATTAGTCTTCTTGTGCTCATACTCCTCAACAAAATGGGGTAGCTGAACACAAGAATCGACATCTTGTTGATACAGCTCGTACTATCCTCCTCCATAGTAATGTTCCTTTTCATTTTTGGGAGGACGCTGTTCTTACCGCTTGTTATTTGATTAATCGTATGCCCTCCTCTGTCTTACACGATCAGATTCCTCACTCCCTTCTCTTCCCTGACCAACCACTTTATTTCCTTCCTCCTCGTGTCTTTGGTTGTACTTGCTTTGTTCATATTCTCACTCCTGGACAGGACAAGCTTTCCACCAAAGCCATGAAGTGCCTCTTCTTGGGATACTCCAGACTTCAGAAGGGTTATCGTTGTTATTCCCTTGAGACTCATCGATACTTTATCTCCGCTGATGTCACCTTCTTTGAGGACTCACCATTCTTTTCCACCACTTCTGAGTCTCTTCTTGTTTCTGAAGTCTTGCCTATTCCCATTGTCTCCCCACCTGATGCTATGCCTCCTCGACCACTTCAGGTTTATCATCGTCGCCCTCGTGTCGTTGTTCCTCTCCCTTTTGCTGAGGCACCTGCTGACTCACTTCCTATCCCTTCGGCTTCACCTGCCCCGGCTCAGCCTTCTCCTAATGACTTACCCATTGCTATTCGGAAAGGTACTCGCTCTACTCGTAATCCTCATCCTATTTACAATTTTTTGAGTTATCATCGATTATCTTCACCCTATTCTGCTATATCCTCTGTTTCTTTTCCAAAGAGTACCCATGAAGCTCTTTTCCATCCAGGCTGGCGACAGGCAATGGTGGATGAAATGGCTGCTCTGCACTCTAATGGCACTTGGGATCTTGTTGTTTTACCCTCTGGTAAATCTACTGTTGGCTGTCGTTGGGTCTACGCAGTTAAGGTTGGTCCTGATGGTCAGGTTGATCGCCTTAAGGCCCGCTTAGTTGCTAAAGACTATACTCAGGTTTATGGTCTGGATTATGGTGACACATTCTCTCCTGTTGCCAAGATTGCTTCTGTCCGTCTGCTTCTCTCCATGACTGCTATGTGTTCTTGGCCTCTTTATCAGTTGGATATTAAAAATGTCTTCCTTCATGGTGATCTTGCCGAGGAAGTTTATATGGAGCAACCTCCTGGTTTTGTTGCTCAGGGGGAGTCTGGTTTAGTGTGCAGGTTACGCCGTTCTCTATATGGCTTGAAACAATCTCCTCGAGCATGGTTTGGCCGGTTTAGTTCTGTTGTTCAAGAGTTTGGCATGCTTCGCAATACAGCAAACCATTCAGTTTTCTATCATCATAACTCTTTGGGGCAGTGTATTTATCTGGTTGTTTATGTGGACGACATCGTCATTACAGGCAGTGATCAGAATGGTATTCAAAAACTAAAGCAACATCTTTTTACCCACTTTCAGACCAAAGACTTGGGAAAACTCAAGTATTTCTTGGGAATTGAGATAGCTCAATCCAGTTCTGGTGTGGTCCTTTCCCAAAGGAAGTATGCTTTAGACATCTTGGAAGAAACCGGTATGTTAGACTGTAAATCGGTAGACACACCTATGGATCCGAATGTCAAACTTGTACCAAGACAGGGGGAGCCTTTAGGAGACCCCGGGAGATATCGACGGCTCGTAGGTAAATTGAACTATCTTACCATTACTCGTCCAGACATTTCTTTTCCTGTGAGTGTTGTTAGTCAATTCCTACAGTCACCATGTGATAGCCATTGGGATGCCGTAATCCGCATTCTTCGATATATCAAAAGTACACTAGGCCAAGGTGTGTTATACGAGAACAGAGGTCATACTCAGGTTGTTGGTTACACAGATGCAGATTGGGCTGGCTCACCCACAGATAGACGTTCCACTTCAGGGTACTATGTTTTTATTGGAGGTAATCTAATATCTTAGAAGAGTAAGAAACAAGATGTAGTGGCCAGATCTAGCACTGAAGCCGAGTATCGAGCTATGACTTTGGCAACATGTGAACTCGTATGGTTGAGACATCTTCTTCGAGAGTTGAAATTTGGAAATGATGAACAGATGAAACTCATTTGTGATAACCAGGCCGCATTACATATTGCATCCAATCCAGTCTTTCATGAAAGGACCAAACATATTGAAGTTGACTGTCATTTCATTAGAGAGAAGATCGCATCAGGATGTGTTGCTACAAGTTTTGTTAATTCAAATGATCAACTAGCAGACATCTTCACTAAATCTCTCAGAGGTCCTAGGATTAAATATATTTGTAACAAGCTTGGTGCATATGACGTTTATGCTCCAACTTGAGGGGGAGTGTTGAATATAATGTATTTATAGTGTATAATCTTTCCTTGTTAATATAGGTCACATGTATGGTAGTTAGGACTCCTAGCCTTGTATATATATATATATATATATATATATGTATGTATGTATGTATAAAGAAATTTTGAGGGAACAAAATACTTTTTTTTTATTTTTAATTTTTCTCTCTACTTCAAATTGATTCTTGCATCAATATTTATACATGAATGGTTAAGATCATCCGCCTTAGAAAAGGGAAATCTAATCCTTGATTTTTGGAGAAGGTCTCTCATAAAATTAAGAAATAAAATTAGAATAGGAAACAATTGTATGTTGTACAACTATGTAGAGCAATTGTATACACGGTTGTTCCTTTCAGGTTTCCACACTCCCCCTTAAGCTAGGTTGTAAATGTTAATCATTCCCAACATGGATGTCAAGTCTTCAAAGTGAGTTCTAGAAAGCACCTTGGTAAGAATGTTTGTTGTCTAGAGAGTTGTTGGAGTGTAAAACAATGAAATCCTCCCTTCTTCTATCCTCTCCTTAATAAAATGACGATCTATTTCCACATCCTTTGTCCAATCATGATGAATCAGGTTCTTAATGATACTTATAGCAACTTGATTGTCACAAAACATCTTCATAGAATCTTCTACTGGAATTTTCAGCTCGTTTCGGAGTATCTTTAACCACATTCCTTCACAAATTCCATGTGCCATTGCTCTAAATTCTGCTTCTACATTGCTCCAAGCTACAATAGATTGTTTCTTGCTTCACCAAGTAACCAAATTCCCCCATACATAGGTGCAATATTCTGAGGTTGATCTTTAACCAGTTATGGAGCCACCCTAGTTTGCATCTGAAAAAATTTCAATCCCTTCTGTGTTTTTTTTAAATAGAATCCCATTCCTAGAGTCATTTTGAGATATCTTAGAATACGATACACAACTTTCATATGTTCCTCAGTTGGATTGTTCATGAATTGACTGACCACATTGACTAAAAAAGCAATGTCTGGTCTTATATGAGAGAGATAGATGACTTTCCCCACAAGTCTTTGATATCTCCTTTTATCCACTGGAGCACTTCTTTTGACTATTCCTTGTTTAGTAGTGTATTTCATAGGTGTGTGTACAGGTTTATAACCAAACATTCCAATCTCCTTTAGCAAGTCTAGGACATACTTACATTGGGAGACAGCAATATCCATTTTTGATCTAGCAATTTCCATCCCAAAAAAATATTTAAGGTTCCCAAGTCTTTAATTTTGAACTCATGGGTAAGAAAACTCTTGAGCTTGCCTATTTCTTTATCATGATTTGGAGCAGGAGACTTGGAGCAATAGAGATAAGATTAGAGTTGTGAACAAGGTAATAAGACTAATTTTCAAAGAATGTCACATCCATGAAGGTGTAAAACTTTTTTGTGATGAGGGAGTAACACTTATAACCCTTTTGGTTTGGAGAATATCCTAGGAAAATACGCTTAGTGGTCTAGGATCAAGCTTCCTTTGATGCTGTTAGGGAATGTGAACAAAGGTTGAGCAACCAAGGATGAAAATATCGGTAATTACGAATATATTGGTACTTCCATTTTACGGATATATTGGAGATATATCAACGGATATTTTGACACAAAATATAGGTGAACCTAAAATTGATCAAAACTTATAAAAATGTAAGAAAAAATTCTTAAAAATAAAATTAGAAGTATAATAGATATTTTAAAGTTGTTTTGTTCAAAAACTTGATACATGTATGATATAATTTATCATATTTGATAATAATATTGTATGCACAGATAAAAAATATGCATTTTATAAGTGTACATTTATTATTAAATTATGTTAAATATTATTTGACATAATATTGTGATATTTGATTATAATATGTTTAATTAAAAAATATATTTAATATTAAAATTAAATTTATAATCCATTTAATTCAATTGTATTAAATGATATAAAATAAATAATGATATATGCATGATTTTTAATATTTAATTAATATATTAATGAAATTAAAAATACTATAAAGAAAATTATCACGATAAATTTATATTTTTTGTAATTAATTATAATTAATTTGTTCTTTAAAACATTCTTTTAATATTATGTTTATATAATGGGTTTTTGTATATATAAATTTAGTGTCAAATATATAACAAGGGGCAAACTTGCCCCAGTGGTTGGTTCAGCGACTAGCGAACGTTTTGGTCGGGGCTCAATTCCCCTCAACTGCATAAAATTAGAAATTTTTTGGAGTTTGACCGCTCAGCCTGCATTGACCGATCAAAATATCGCTGAAAAATCGATGAAATTACCGATAAATTGTCGAAATATCGAGGTCCAGATATTTATCCCTATATATTGTGTCGAGATCCACCGATACACGATATTTCGGCGATATATCGCCTAAATATCACGATATTTTAATCACTGTGAGCAACTAAATACCTTTGGTGGAATGGAGGAAATGAGCCAAGTCCTAAGGTATGATTTAAGAAAGACTTTGCACGGTGTTTGAAAACTCAAGCCATGAGAAGGCATTCTATTGATGAGATAGTCTGCAGTAAATACAGCTTCTCCCCAAAAATTGTTTGGGACATGGGAGGAGAGTATAAGAGCCCTTACAACTTCTAACAAGTCTCTATTCTTTCTCTCGACTATCCCATTTTGTTGAAGAATATCAATGCAAGAACTTTGATGAACCATACCTTCTTTTAATAAGAATTCCCCTTGGATAGAGTTGAAATAATCTCTTGCATTGTTAGTTTTCAACACTTGTATTTTGGCATGGAATTGGGTTTGGATCATGTTATAAAAATTCTTGAAATTTTGACCCACTTTTGATTTTTCTTTCATCAACAATATCCAAGAAATTCTAGTATGATCATCTATAAAGGACACAAACCATCTAGTCCCTATTATTTTCTTTATCTTAGATGGCCCCCAAACATCAATATGTATCATGGAAAAAGGATGAAATGGTTTGTTTGGTTGAATTGGATAGGGCTTGCAAACATGCTTGGATAATTGACAAATTTCACACTGAAAAGCATTTGAACTTTTAGTAAATAATGATGTCCTGAACGATAGTGTCATAGCATAACATCACTATCTTTATTACAACTAAAGAAAGAAAGAGACCGTTTTTCACTAACTGTCAGTCGAGGTTGTCTTTCAATATAATCAATCACTCTAAAGATATAGAGTCCCGAACACACCTCAGTATTGCCAATCGCCTTCCCAAAATTCAAGGTTTAGGAAAAATTTAGAAACACAATTCTTTTCTTGAGTGAGTTTACTAATGGACAACAGATTGCAATCCAAATTTGGAACTAAAAGAACAGAGTCAAGAGTTAGGTCCTTAGAGATGACAACAAAACTTTTACTGACCACCTTTGGTTGGTTTGTGACCACAACATGACTTTCTTTCTACTTTCTTCTCAGCTCACTTCTGAGGCAACTTCTTGGATGTTGGGTAAAGGTTTAGTTCTCAATATTCTGCCTCGAACTTCATCCAAATTTTTGTTCAGTCCTAATAAAAATTTGTTGATCCGTTTCTTCTCAACGATCTTGTATTCGATTGCGTCCATTGGGTGGTCCCATTTGGTGGTTTCAAACATGTCCATCCGTTGCCAAGAGTGAGTTAAAAGACTGAAATATTGAGTGATAGACAACTCAACTTGGCATAAATCACGGATGATCCCTTCTATTTCAAATGCCTTTGTTGTGTCTTTTGTATCAAAATAAGTCTCCCTTTCTACTTCCCAGATTTCTTGTGTTGTTTCATAGAATATAAAATTTTCCCCAATGTCATTGTTCATCGAGTTAATTAACCAAGACAACCATATTATTCTCAGCCTTCCATCCTTTGAATTTCAGTTCTTTTGTAGGTTGAGGCATTGCACTGGTGAGGTAGTTATCCTTCCCTCTACCATATATGAACATTATGATTGCATGGGACCATTGAAGATGGTTTTGCCCATCCAGTTTGTGTCCAGTAATGAGAAGAGCAGCACCATTTGATCCTCCTTTGTTGCTTGGAATAGGAGCTTCTTGAGTGGAGGTGACTTCCGAGTTTGAGGAATCCTTCTTGATAGTCATTCTGTATTGGGTCATAGACAGATTGAATGGTTTAGAATTAGCTTTGATACCATGAAGAATGTTCGAGGGAAATATATGTATATTTTCCCCTCTACTTCAAACTGATTCTTGCATCAATAATTATACAACAATGGCTGCGATCATCTGTCTTAGAAAAAAGAAATCTAAGATTTTAGGAGAATGTTTCTCACAAAATCAAGAAATAAAATTAAAATAGGAAATAACTGAATGCAATACAGCTGTGTGGTACAGCTGTGCAGAACAGCTGTATGCACAGTTGTTCCTTTTGGGTTTCCACAATGTATGCATATGTAAATGTAAATAACTCAGTTCTTATTGCTTCAGGTGTGTGTTATTATCCTCTTTTACCTTTAGTGTGTGGAACTTGGCCTTGGATGGATGTTATTATTTCTTAACCAGATTCTTATTTCCTCTGACACAGGAGAGAGAAGCTGTAAATAGCACTGATAATTGGATCTCTGCAACAATTCAATCTCTGCAGAAGGCATCCCCAACAAGTCTTAAAATCTCTCTCAGATCGGTATGGATGTATGATGCCTTTGTTAACACTTCTTTTTCTCTAATGGGAATTGATTACTTCAGTACTCAATGTTATAGTATTGTAGGGAATTAATAATCTAATATGAAATCCAGAAATCGTCAAGATTTCTTTGAAATAGTAAGAAAAGTGTTCTATGTTATCTAGTTGCAAAAGATGCACATTAGATTTTGGGCTTTGGTTAAAAAAAGTTAAGTCCAACAAAACTGTAACAGTTTCTCTTAAGTGATCTCAATTTGACTTGGCAAAGCCTTAAATACCAACCACTTGGGTCCCAGCACAGAAAAAGCTTTTTATAATTAACTCCATCTAGGGCAATATCCTGTCATTTTCCATAGGTCATTTTTTCTTTTCTCATCCCCTCAAGCCTCATTCTTTTTTTCTGTATAATTATTTTCCTTGTAATCCTTCAAGTTGAGAATCAAATCATATACCATCGGTTGATGTCTGTCATCAGTAACAAAAGTGAAAACAAGTGGAGAATGGTAAGAAAGATTCAAGTAGAGGAGATTATAAATGGTTCCAAATGGTTGAATTTCAATGCCTTTGATGGTATATGTGTACACTGGTAAGTAATTTCTGCAGATGAATTTATTAAGAACAGAGAAAAATAAGTATCGTAAAAGAATTTTCTTTGTTCTCCAGCAGAGATGTCCAATGAATTATGGTGCTAAGCTTTTGGTAATTCTCATCCTAAGTTGTGTGTACATAAACCTGCATGGTTGAGATGGAATGTTTGGAACTATATTTACATTTATCATCAAGATGCATAGCAACCTCTCAAGTTTCTAGTTCATCTAATAGGGTTGCAAGGGTTGGTTTAGACAACCAATGTTGATGGTGGTTAGGTAATATAATCTGCAAGGTTATTCCGGGTTTCCAGCTAATGATGAAGACAAAATGGTAAACAGTTGTACATGAAGTGTTGCTATGGATCAACCGTTAGTGACCTAATGGGCTGATCCACCTATTTCTGGTTTTGCTCCTAATCTATAGAATTTTGCTGTTAAGAGTATGATATACATAGTGGGCCCAAATCCTACTAGTTGAAGCTTTGAAGAAAATTGATTACTCAATAGTTTCTTTGGGAGATTTTTTACTTCAAACCATGGAATGAGAATATTAAGATCATTCTTAGAAGGTGCCATGCCGCTCCATCTACTTAGTAGAAATCTTTGAAAATTCTTAGTGGAACTTGAACATAGATCTTAGCAGTGCAAATCAGGTTTCAACAATTATTTGAACTTTATCATCAAGTTTTATAATCTTGGTCAGGATTGTAGAATCTTCTGAATCTTGATCTTGTATTATGGATTTCAATCTAAATCTGTCACAGAATCTCCATAAGACTATTATGTAATGGAATAAGGATAGAGTTGATACAATTAAGATTTGACTTGATTATGACAAGTCAACGATTTTTTGTTCTATTTTTTTTAAGTGATGTTTACTATTGTGAATTTGTGTATACTTTTTGTTAAAATTGAACATGTCTGATGTATAGGGTGAAAACTATAAAACTATACACACTGGTGAGTACATATGTGCTACAGTTTAAATGAAGAACCTTATATTTGGATACTGGTGTGTCATAAAATGTTCATTTCTTGAGGTAGAAATACTGTTAAAGTTGGCTTTGAAAGAGAAACACAAAGCAAGTTAGCACACTCACTGGTTCCTCTTGGAAGATATATGAAAATTTTGGACCTATATTGGGTATATTTCATGAATTTCTCACTGACAAGGCAATCAAGAGAGTAAATATAAGAAATATAAATAAATTTTTGCAAAGAGGTGATATTAGGACAAAAAGATGTGCCCTTGCACTTTTACAAGGACCCCAAAATAGATGAATATTAGTAATATTTCCTGATTTTTTCGATTTTTGTCCTTGGATGCATCAACATCTATGGGCTCCAAAATATGATTTTTTTTTTTTTTCTTTTTTATCTATTACCATTAATACTAAGCTTACAATACATTGATAGTCCAAAAACTGTCACCCGGTGAATAGGGGATAGGAACAAAAACTAATTTCATAAGTTCTTACGTTCTCAGAAGACATGAGCTCTACATATATTTATTGAAAATGGAAGAGCGTATTTGTCTTGTTGAAGAAGAGGTGAGGCCTTTTAAGCATGCTACCTAGACAGGTTTTGCTGCTTATGATGTGGGAATAAAGGTTTCTTGTCTAAGAGCCAAATGTTGCTTTTAGAATGGTAAGCATGGGAAGGCAAGGTAGTTGTCTAAGTGGAGTAGTGGCCTTTGTTGTATAATACAAATGGAAAGATATACATATTTGGGAACAAAAATAGAATACCTATGAATGGTTACACAGTGACCATCTGAAACTGGGAAACTGAGTTCCTTAATATGGTATGTTTATAAACACAATCTAGAAACCACCTGATGAAAAGCTTGTTTTGAGCTTTCAAATATTGCAACTTATAGTTGGCTCTGCTCCTGCAACTCCAGATCAGAGAAGGAAGACTCCAAGATGTAGGTCAATGCCTCACCCGCGAGTACAGAATGGTTTGTCATGTCCTGCAAGGAGAAGTCAGCAAAGATTTCTTTGAGGTTGTCAGCTGATTCAGTTCTTCAATTTTTTCATATCTATGTTCTTGTAAATGACTCTGAACACAACCTTTAAATGCAGGGTTGCAGGGCTATACTGTTGGACAAGGATAAGAATCCAAAGGTTATTTTGACATTCTGTTTGTTGATCCCTGCATCTTGGGTCATCATGTTGTCCACAGCATACTTCATTACTAAAGTTGGGCATCTTTTAGTTTTAAATTTTTTCTTGTTTGGTTCCTTTCTTTTTCAGTGGGAGCCTTCCAGATTGGAGCAAATCAATGAAAGTATGGTAGAGCAATACTTCTCCAAGGTAGATGATGAAGAGTGGGAAGACCTAAAGCTGCCTGCTAAGTCCACCTTCTCTGCATCTTTACTTGCAAAGCTTTAAATAAGTGAAGCTGCATAATAGAGAACATCAATTTTACATTGCTATCTTTAGTGCTTTTGCGCCTTCCCAACCCCTTGTTATAAACAGAAAGTTGCTTGGCTATTCTCTTGGGACCCTCATGAACTCACTGGCTAGTCAGTTTGCTCAGCTATGGCTCCTCAGCTTGTAATAAGGTGAATAGCTGCTCAACATGTAATATGAAGAAAACAAAAACAGAACGTATTCCAAATGGAAATGTCTGCAAAATGTTGAGGTGGGTTTTCCAATAATGAATATTACCCCTTTTTTTTTTTTTTCCTTTTTGGGGTTGTGCTATTTTAGAGTTGCCCATTTATTAAAATGGAAAGAATAGGGTTTATATTTTCTAAAAGTAACATATGTAAGGAAATTCTTTTGATAACTATTTCTGGAAAGGGAAAGTATATTTGCATCTATCAAAACTCTCTTTGCATCTACCTATTTAATGAAAGTTTTTAAAATATAAATGCCCCTTGTAGAAATTCCCAAACTACCCTTCAACATAAAAACACATCCATTTCCTTTTTCATTCCTTCTCTTCTAATCTCTCTATAGACATAGCAAAATTTTGAAAAAAAGTTGTGTTTTTCACCGATGAATGAGCAAATAATCATATTCAATGATGGTCCAAGTATAGGGGTATGGTTTCCATAATTCTTTGTTTCTGCATTTCCTATTGCATTTTTGGAGTTGGAAAAGAGGTCTTGCGATTGACGTTTAAAGTTCCAAGATCGAACATTTTTTAATTGTCTAACATTATACTTCCAAACTTTTCAATAATTTTTAGAACTGTACATTTGAACACTCTTTTAGGTGTCTACCTTCAAACGTATAGTTATGAACATTCAAAGGATGTCCAAAGGTACAATTTTGAACACCTGTACGAGTGTTCAATACCGTATAGCCAAACAACCTCTTTTATCTTAAATAAATAAATAAATTATTGATTTTTTAATATAGGATGATGTATCTATACCGGAATCTCCAATGATAGCCTACACAATTGTCTTCACAATGGATATCATCCATTATAGTAGGGAAACATTTGATCGAATGAATAAGATAAACTATAAAAGAAATTGAATGGTTATTATAATTGGTAAAAGAAAGAATGGGGTGAATTTATAGACAAAAATTGGAATTACTTTTACTTAGGTTCATTGAAGCCTATATTGAATATGAGAGTGTCCATTTGCTCTTAAGAGTGAAGTTGTCAATTGATGATGATTGGATATTGGTTTTTAGATGTGGAAGACATAACCACAATTGGGCACAATATCTTAAAGGGCATTCTTTTGTTAGTTGTTTAAGTCAATAAAAAATGAGTATGTTGAGTTGAAATGTTAAAAAGCAACATTAAGCTTGAAGAGATATTGAATAG
Organism: Vitis x doaniana; assembly: GCA_030345155.1. Taxonomy (NCBI): domain Eukaryota; kingdom Viridiplantae; phylum Streptophyta; class Magnoliopsida; order Vitales; family Vitaceae; genus Vitis; species Vitis x doaniana. The sequence goes on from CP128323.1 coordinate 10,809,644, forward strand.
TTTGAAGCAAAGAGATTGGCTTATTATAGCATGTTGAAGACAATATACAACGCAAAATATAGATATAAAGTAAATGAATATGGTGATGGATGACAATAACAATAGTTGATGCACAAATTAATGGAGTTGAACTAGATCAAATGGCATAAAAGTGATGCACACAATGACTGTATTACAGACTTGATGTTCGCACAGCCAATATCCATTGATTTATTGTTGGCATTTCCAATGGTATTGATCATGGATTGTACCTACAAGACAAATAGATATTGAATGACTTTGATTGAGATAGTTAATGTAACATCAATATATAAGACATTTGCTATTACATTTGCATATTTTGGGGGCGAAAAAAAGGTAACCACACATGAGCCCTATAAAATTTGAGAAGTTTAATGCATGAAGACTTGCTTCCAAGAGTAGTTATCATTGATAGGGAACTTGCTCTTATGAATGCATTATATGATGTGTCCTCAACCTCCTCACATCTTTTATGTAGATGGCATATATCATAAAAAAATTCTCACAAACTATAAGAAACAATTTTAGTCAAAGGTAAGGTGAGAGGCTTTTATTTTCATGTGGAATGTTTTAGTCCTTGCTAAAATTAAAGAGGCATATGAGTACTATCTTGGTTCCTTTGAGGGACAAAACCAAAATTACATAAAAGCAACTAAATATTACTCAATTCAATGGTTACTTCCATACAAAAAGAACTTTGTAGTAGTTTGGGTAAATAAAGTCATGCATTTCAATAATACTATAACAAATAGGTATACTCATTTATGACCTTTTTTTTTTCTTCTACATAATGTATTTTGACATGTATATTAAGTTCAAATGTTCTTCACTATTAAACAAGGCCAAAAGTTCACATGTCAAGTTGAAGAGATAATTGGGCACATCTCAAGATGATTTTGAGAGTTCTTGGGTCAAAATCCATGCCATGTTAGAGTTGCAACACATTGAAATAAATACATCATTTAAGATGAGTCTAATTAGAGTCTCTAACACGTGAATTAAGAGGAAGTATTTCCAAAGTTGCCCTCAGTATTCTTGTTAATGAAGGAAAAAAATCTAAAAATGTTGGAGTGAATGTATCCACTTGTGGATGTGTGTATAGATGGACTTAGTGACTTCTTTGTGCATAAGAGATATTTTTTCTATAAGATTAAAGGTCGATCAATCCTTTAGCATTAGTAGACACTCATTAGAGGAAATTCCATTTGGTTCCTATTAAACACCAAGATACAAGGGAGATGAGTTATGAAACTATTATTGAACACTTTCATAAATGGTTTCTAAGTGTTAATATAACTGATAGGTAACAAATGTGAAAGAATGTGATGGAAATATCTACTCCAGAAATCACATCTATGATAACCCTCATGAAAATTTAAAGTCAAAAGAGTAACTAACATCTTCAAAGAAGAATGATTCATCTACTTGTAAGGATCCATCTTCATTTGAGTATGTGAGGGCAACATGGTATGAGGAAACGATTATTGATACTACATCATCAAAACAAAAGAGAAGGCTAAAAGATGTAATCAAGCAATCATGTAAGACTGGTGAGTACATTTCTACATTTCCAATATGTTTACAGCCTTATATTGTTTGTGTAAAAGATGAGGGTGGATGGTGATTGTTATTGAGTTATAGCTTCTATTTTAGGCATGGATGAAGATGGCTGGAAATAGGTTAGGCAAGAATTTTTTAGGAGTTACCTACTTATTATATAGAGTATGATGAGTTATTTCAAGATAACTTGAAAGTTAATGAGCTCTTTCATTCCCTGAAATTTTTTATGGTCTTGTTTTGGTTGATAAATAGATGATAGCTTCTTAATACATCGTTGTGCTTGTCCACATATCGATGCATCAATGCCTAATGTTCCTTCTTCAATCAATGCCATTGTCTATACTTATGTGAAAGATTATATCAATTGGTTTTGTCAATAGCAATCATTTTGGGGAGGTAATTTCATGAATATGATATGCTTTATTTACAATACTATAGTCTTACTTAACAAATTTATTTACTACATATGAAATGCTTTGTAGGCTTTGATGCAACTTAGAGCCCTAATTCCACCTATTGTAAGTAGTTAGTACTGGGAATACCGGATTGCTCCATTCCTTAGCTTTGGATCTAGTAGGGTGCATGATATCTACCCTAGGTTTCTCTAAATCTAAAATAATGGAAGATATGGCATAACTAAATAAATAAACATTATAGTAATTAGATCTAGAGAAAACAACAATATACCTTTGATTTGAATGTTCCCAGATTATTTCCAAGTTGAAGAAGTAATAAAAAAGGAATCCAAAATCTCATAAAGCATTATATGGCTTGTGTACCCAATGTTCTTCCAACTAATCACACCTTACATGGTACCTAGCACAATAAAAGTATGGTCTTCTCTCTAGAGGATGGCTAGGGTTTCCCTCTAAAGGCTCTCTCTAAAAGAAGACAAACAAAAGTTTGGAACCTTAACCCCTAAGAGGGTATTTACAAGGACTCTTTGTAGGCTCAAGTCCCTTGAGCCTAAATTAGCTTGGGTAACCTAATTCAGCCCACCTTACTCCTAATTAATTAATTAGTTCAATCTAGAAAGACAATTCATAAGATCTAGTGTAACGTTACACTTTTACCAAAATGCCCTTTTGCACATTTATGAACCTAAAACCTAAATCCCTCAAAACAAGTGTACCATAATAAATTAGGAGCTTGAGTCAGTACCATTAGGACCCATAGGAAAATATTGGTTCCCTCATAATCTAATTTTAAAGTTGATTCAACATTTTATTAAAAAGAATCAACTGCACTTCAGTATCCTATATAATTACAACAAGGCGAAGCTCGGGTCCATGCCCTACTATCCACTACAGGTACACCCCCATGAATTGGTATCCATAATCTAACAAGGTAGCGCTATCATTTATCAAGATTGTCTTTCCAATCCTTAAGTTACACATATACCTATTATGTAATCAATTGACATACTCTAACTCTAAGGAACATATGTCAAATTCCCACCTAGTGAAATGTTATGGCCATAGTCTTCTTGATCCCATATCTTTTGGATCACCCATAAGGTGCAAGTGGGTTTACAAGAGGAAAGAGGAAATAGGATGAAAAGTTGAGACTTTTAGGGCTAGGCGTGTAGGAAAGGGTTATAGTCAGAAACCCGGTTTCAATTATGAGAAGACCTTCTCACTAGTAGCCATGCTTAAATCTATCATAACACTTTAATCCATTGCAACACATTTCGACTATGAGATATAGGAAATGGATGTTAAGACTACATTCTTGAATGAAAATCTTGATGAATGCATCTATATGATGCAACCAGACAATTTCATAGAAAAGAGTCAAGAACATATGGTATGTAAGTTACATAAATCCATTTATGGATTAAAACAAGAATCCAAAAGGATTTGATAATCAATAATCAGATGCTTCACAAATCGTCTATTAAAATTCGATCTATGAATTGGACAAATTATTCACCCACTCATGGAAAAAAAAAACATTTTGATAAGGTGTTCAAGTTCTTTGACTTTGATCAAAATGAAAATGTACTTTGTGTATATAAGAAGGTGCAAGGAAGCATGGTGGTTTTTATGGTCTTGTACGTTGATGACATTCTACTCATTGGTAATGATATAGGGTTATTAACATTAGTCAAGATCTGGTTGCCTACTTAGTTCCAGATGAAGGATCTAGGAAAAGTGTAGTATATTCTTAGGATTAAGGTCCTTAGAGACCAAAAGAATAGGAAACTAGAGTTGTCTTAAGCTTCTTACATTAACAAGCTCTTGGTCAAGTATGTAATGTAAGATTCTAGGAAGGATTTCTTACATTTTAGGAATGGAATTCCTATTTCTCAGGATTAATGTCCTAAGACACCTAAGAAGAAAGAGTGTATGTAGGTAGTACCCTATGCTTTTGCGGTAGGTAACCTTATGTATGTGATGTTATGTACTAAATCAAATGTTTGCTTTGTAGTAGGTTTGGTGAGTAGATATCAGTCAAATTTAAGCTTAGAACACCGGATAACTACCAAGCACATACTCAAGTATCTTAGGAGAATGAGGGATTATATGTTTGTGTTCTAGAATGATGAGTTAGTAGTCAAAGGGCACACATATTCAAACTTTTAGTTTGATAAGGATTCTCGTAAGTTTACCTTTGATTTTATTTTTGCTTTTGATGGTGTTGTTGTTAATTGGAGAAGTGTGAAGCAATCTTGCATTATTGACTCCACTATGGAAGCCAAATACATTGCTGCTTCTAAAGTAGCAAAGGAAGTTGTTTGACTTAGGAAGTTCCTCATGGGACTTGAGATTTTGCCTTTAGTTATACAACCCATGATACTACTTTGTGACAATAGTAGGGTTGTGACACAATCTAAAGAACCAAGAAACCACAAAAAAAGTAAACATATTGAGAGGAAGTACCACTTGATTCATGGGATAGTTCAAAGGAGTGATATAGTGGTTGAGAAGATACCTTCTATCGATGAATCCTTTACCAAGACATTGATAGGAATAGTCTTTGATGGTTACAAGGATAGCATAACTATCAAATATGTACCTACTATGCTCTAAAGGCATAATGCTTTGAGGACTTCTAGCATATTGTTAGGATAGAGCCCTTAGATTTTATTACTTATTAATAAATTTCTAATTCACTTTTATTTATCTTAATTCCATGCATTATACCTTGTAAGCATTCTGACATGCATTTTTTACATTGTATGTGACTTGGGTGCATTAGAAGTTGCATAGAAGATCCAAGTCATGAGTTCCTTGCAAGTAGATGACTAGTTTACAATTGATTCATGGGCCTAGGCAACCCATTAAAGGTTATAGTGTACTACCTTATAGTTGGAGGAATTACTAATCTTGGTTATTAGGATGGGTTTTCCATGGTAAGTGCACTAGTGTGTATGGTTACACATTAGACAAGACCTATGGTGAGTCATGACATAAGGCTATCAAGTAGTCATGACTTCACTAAGCTATTTTCGTTGTGTTATCTCTCAACCTTGAGAGAACATTGAGATTATGCTAAACTTAGCAGTGGCTTTGACATACAAGTAAGATTGTAAGTTGATCATATATTTCCTATGAATAAGCTCATTGTTGATGAAATCTAGTAGTGATAGGTATTCTTAATAGAGGTACCATGACATTTTATGGATTTAGACAAAGTGTCCCCATAGATGATCCTAAGGAGGTGTGTTCATATAAACTATGGTCATACTAATTCCTTAAGTGAAACTTGACATAAGCTCTTAGAGAGCTAAGATATGTTAGTTGAACACACAATAAAAGGATTTGTAACTCAAGGATAGTAAAGGTAGTTTTGAAAGATTAATAGCTCACTTTGTTAGACTATAGACATTAATTCATGGGGAGATTGAATGCAATGGATAGTAGGTCACAGACCTGAGCACTTAGTGTCTCATTGTTATTTACATATGGTACTAGTGTGCAAATGATTGTCTATAGTGGGATATTGAATCAACTTCAAATCTTGATTTTAAGGGATCAAATACTGTATTATAGGTCTTAGTGGCTCTCACTTGAGTTCATACACCTTGATGACACAATCTATAAGGATGGATTGACTCTAAGGTCACTCTTATACAAGGGCTAGTGAACAAAGTCTCTGGATTGGGCTAATTGATTAATTAGTAAGCCCTATTAGGTCAATTAATCAATTATGACTCATTTTGGGATAGATTAAGTGACTTAAGCCCTTAGTGGGCTCAAGTCACTTAAGCATAGTTAAGGAACCCTATAAATACCCTTCAAGGGTTAAGGTTTCATCACATTTTAGAAGTGAGCCATCTTCAACCATCTAAAGAGAGGGAGTCATAGCATTCACTATCCCTTCTTCCTATCGATTAAGTGTTAAGATCAAGGAAGAGCCATTCAGGCAAAAGATCTTAGGTGTTTGAGACCTCCAACAACTTTGATCTTCATCTTCACTACATGGCATAGACTTTAGAACATCCAAATCCCAAGTAATGTTTTTTGTTGCATATTTTGAATCTTATTCTTATTTAAAAAGTTATTTTTCCATTGTGCATAGGATTTAGAAAAGTCAAGGAAGTCTTGCATGCACCTAACCTAACTCTTAGAAAGGAACGGAAAGATCTTAGTATCCCTATAGTCTGTGCATTATACTATCCAACACTTGCAAATACCCCATGAATTGGTGTCTTAATCTAACAAGGTAGTGTTATCATCTATCAAGATTACCTCTCCAATCCTTGAGTTATAAATCCACCTATTATGTAATCAATTAACATACTCTACCTCTAAAGAGCATATGTCGAATTCCACTAAGTGAAATGTTATGGTCATTGATCATATGTCCTTTGGATCACCCAATGGGATACTCTGTCTTAACATCATAAGATACCATGCTACTTCTATTGAGAATACCCATTTCCACCAACTTCCTTCAATGGTGACCCAATCCATAGGGATATATGATCACATTAGGTGACTCGTAAGTCAAAGCCTCTTGTTAATTTTGGCACAAACTCAATATCCTCTCAAAGAAGAGAGTCCTTGCAATATAATAGTTTAATGATTCATGACAACTAATACTCTTACATCATGATGCATCTTAGGTCCTGTCCAATGTTTAAACATATACACTAATGAACTCATCATGAGAAACTCATCTCGATGACAAAGACAAGTCATCCCTCTAATTAGGAGGTAGTATACTATAGTCTCTCTTGGATTGCCTAAATCCATGAATAGATCAACTATGAACAACTTATAATCTTATAAGGAACCTATGACTTATGTCGTCCATGTAGCTTGTAATTCATCCAAGTCATATACAATGCAAATGACATGATATTGTATATAAATTTATTAATATATTGAAATGTTTCATGGTTTAATTTCAAACAATGTTGTTACATAAAATATTGTTAATTTGGATGCTAATGCATGATGTATTGTATTATTAATGTTGTAGATAATGTAATCAAACAAGATGTTGTATATTTGGATGATAATGTATGATCTATTATTTGCTTCAATTAATTAATTAGCCCAATCTAAAAAGATCATTCATAAGATCCAATGCAACTTTACGTTTTTACCAAAACTTCCTTATGCATGCTTATAAATTACAAACTTAATTCCCTCAAACAAATATGTCACCATGAATCAAGAGTTCGAACGAGTACCATTAAGACCTATAGGAAAATATTGGCTCTCTCATAGTTCAATTTTAAAGTTAACTCAACACTCCACTAAAGAGAGTCAACTATACTCTAGTATCCTATAATATTAGAACGAGGAAAAGTTCGGGTACATGACCTACTACCCATTACATACAAGCTCCTCGTGAATTGGTGTCCGTAATTTAACAAAGTACATGCTATCATCCTCTCAAGATTTCTCTTGGATTTTCGCTCCTAATCCATTTGTTTATATCATGCAGATACTTTCATTGAGATAGTCGTTCAAGAATGTTGTCATGACATCCATTTGCCAAATATCATAATGGAGATGCATTGTAATGGATAGAAGTACTTTGATGGATTTCAGCATGGCTACTAGCAAGAAGGTCTCTTGGTATTGAAACCATTTTTTTTTTTACTATAAACCTTAGCTACAAGTCTAGAATTATATGCCTCAACCTTTCCATCTATCCTTCTTTTCCTCTTATAGACCCACTTACACCCTATATTTTGTATCCATTCAGGTGTCTCCATAAGATCCCAAACTTTGTTAGATACATAGTCTAACTTTGCTTCCATAGCTCCTTGCCATAGATAAGCATCAATGCAGCTCATTGCTTCATTGGTCGGTCTCATGTTCCTTTAGAATGGCCTTGGAAGACTCTCCTAAATACATGAACCTTTTTAGTTGTATAACAATTCTCCCACTACAATGAGACTCATGTACTAGACCTACTAAGAATGGTATATATAAAAACTTTTGGACTCATAGTTTTTTATGTTGTTATGGGAGTGTTTTCAAGTGCTCTCTAATCTATATCACTGTAGACCCTCAATTTTGTCCTCCTAGCACATGTCTTATTAGATACTTATTCGATACTTTACAGTAGTTCCTTGGTGGCCCATAGCTCCTCATACTACTTACCTTTTTTTTTAGCCACCTCGGAGACTTTGGTTGAGGGATTATCCGACCCCTTATTGTGACCTTTGGCAGGCCTAATTTAGAATTAGGCTTTTCATTCATTTTTAGGATAGTTTTTAGATGCATTTGGCCCATTAAGCACCACCCTAAGCCACTTAGATTCACCTTGACCTGCTTAGACCCACCTAGGTACCTTCTAGCCTACACACACTCACTTTAGATCCACTTAGGCATTCTGGCCCACATATGTTACCTTTAGGTAATTCCCACATGACTTACATAATTTGCATGATTTGCACTTTTAATGCTCGCATGTACTCGATTTCTTATTTATTTATTTATCTATTTATTCTATTTATTTATTATTATTTGGTTAGTTATTTGTTTTTATTTATTTGATAGAATATTGCATGAGATTGATGATTAATTGTGTAAACTGATGTCTTAATTATTTTTATGTACCTATGATAGACATAATGTTTTTAATTGCATAATTTTAAATTAGTTTTGATTTTCAATTTTATGACCTTTACTAATTTTAATTCTTATTTTATTTTGGCATGAGATTCGAATGCACACATTGGAGAAGATTCTTGATGTAACGTACACGGCTACAAGGAAGAGGAAGGAGTTGCTAGCCATAGAAGAATATATGGAAACTTCCATACAAAAAGGAATTTTTGGAGAGACACAATCTCCATGGACAGGCAGATACGTGGGAAGAAAGAGGAGATTTTATTATTTTCTAATTAGAGGCACAAATAGCAAGGAGATTCGATACTAAGATCATGCACTATAAGGAAGGCATGCATTGCATCCTTTAAGGGCATCTCCACGTCTACAGAGGAGAGGACTCTCTTGGTCGTTTTTGAGGGTTTTTTCAAGAGAGAGACTGGCACCATTCGGGGAGGGGGGGGGGGGGGGGGGGGGGGGGGAAGAAGTACCAGAATTTCAGAGGGAGGATAAGGGAACACGCATTCATTGGGGAACGACGACTGCCAATGCGTGCATTGCTAGGGGTCCCGCATCATTGATAACAGGAACATGCTGTCACTTTGAGGATCTACCACGCACAGATGGGAAAGACGCATAAGAAGCGGGGATGATAAGGGTAAGAGCAGGAGACTTTTGGAGAAGGGAACGGGTGCATAGTTTGGGGTATGAGAATGAGGTGATCTTGTTTATGGAGAGAGAATCAGTGCATGGTTCAAGAAAGAAGAAGACAAAAGGAAAGAGATTTTTATTAATCTCCATGGGGCGCACTATGAGTTTGATGAAAAGAAAAGTGACAACATTCAATTTTTTTGGAACACAACCGTACAATGGGGATTCTCCAAGGCTGCCACTTTAGGGTGAAGTTCTTTTTGAAAGAAAAGTGGCAGCTAGCTACTACTTTAAGGTGAGTTTTTTTTTTAAAGGAAAGTGGCAGTAGGCTGCCACTTTAGGGTGAATTTTTTTTTAAAGGAAAGTGGCAGCAAACTGCTACTTTATGATGAGATTTTTTTAAAGAAAAGTGGCAGCAGATTGCCACTTTAGGGTGAGATTTGTTTTTTTAAAATAAAATAAAATAAAAAAAAAAGTGGCAGCAAATTGCATTTTGAGGGGGTGAGATTTTTTTTGAAAGAAAAATGGCAGTAAGTTGCACTTTTAGATGGTGAGATTTTTTTGAAGGAAAAGTGGCAGCAGGTTGCATTTTAAGGGGTCCATGCCTCAATTTCCATAAAGATCTTCATGGTATCTTCAAGAGAACCATGAATGCCATTGATCCCCAAAGCGAGTAGGCTGCATCTTCCAAAGGTAAGTGAGTTTCCTTGTTCTTGAGTTTTTTATTTCCTTTTTTATCCATTAGTTTATTAGTTTTTTTTTAGATTGAAAATTAGAGCTTTGTTTGCTAATTTTTTATTCTATTAAGTTTTCGAGTCTCTCAAGTTTTAGTTGATTAATTTATTTGGTTTTATGTCATCATCATCTTATTTTATTTAATTTTAGTTCATGGGTTCATCCTAATTAATTCGTGTGATGCTTTAAAATTTTAATGGATTAATTTATTTGATTCTATGTCATTATCATCATGTTATTTTATTCTTTTTTTTATTATTTTCATCTTAGTTGATTCATGTGATGCTTTAGGTTTTTAGGTGATTAATTCATTTGGTTCTATATCATTATCACTATGTTTATTAATTTCAGTTATTTTTAATTTTTATTTATTTATTTATTTATTTATTTATTTGATTCATCATATTTGGTTTATGAGTCTTTAGAATTTTAATTATTTAATTTATCTGACCCCTTGTCATTATATCCATGTTTTAAGTGTGTTAAGCTCTAGTTCCTGATTGATCCTTACTCAGTTCAAGTGTTTTAGAAATGTAAGTTCTTATGGTACTATATTTAACATTACCTTAATCATAAGTATGTGTGTTCGACTAATCTAATTTAATTATTGATTATATCCTCAATTTATACGCTTGACTAATCTTTGTTAGTTCTTGATTGATATCTAGTTGACTTTATTTGATCTAAGGCTGTTTAGTTATTTTCTTTGACATTTGTTCGTTTACATTTGATTCATGGAGGCCATCGAAAAATTGTGAAGATTGGCCTCCATTCACACCATTTCAGTTTACTTGGTTGCCAAAAATTTTACTTTATGATTTTGTTTCTGTTTGTTTTGCTTGGTACAATGTTTCTCATACGTTTTATTGTTCTCAAATTAATTTCTCTTATTTTAAAATAAAATACTTTTCTCAAAATGTTCCTTATAAAAAACCTATTTTAAAAATTCATTTAGAGTCCTTAGAATCAAAAACCCCATTTTCTTAAAATAATATGCAACCATTTTTTTATCGGTTTGCATCTTTCTCAGTTTTTAACGAAAATTTTGGTTTGAAATCAGACACAAATCAAAGCTTGTGGTCCCACATAAATGGGATAATTCTGAGCTAAATTTGTGTATATCAATCGGGGAATTGGTGAAACCCCTACATAAGAACATCTTTTTCTAAATTTATTTTTGCTACCACCCTGTTATTTGTTGTAATTATATTTACATTTTTCTTCTTAGGAATCGTATACAAGATATATATGATAATTAATTATTCCGAATTCTGATAATTTTTGCTAATTAATTAGATAAGCATGCTAGGATTTATTATTTATTATTTATTATCTAACCCCCATGTCCTGAGGAAGCGCATTAGGAGTTATTTATGCTATCCAGGTACGTTCCCTAATACTCACTTTCTAAACCCTATGAATATGATTGTCGTTGCGTACTATGTCTATGCTTGCTATCCTGTTTGATTGCCTTGATATACATTTGATGATTGTTTGATTATCTTTGATAAAATGCATGTTGTGTGATGTATCTCAATACTAACTTTCATGTTTTATGATAGCGCTTTGAGAAGCCATCCAGGTATGCACCCTAGCTCTCTTTTATGGCAATTTGATCCTATTTGGCATGTAATTTTTTGAAATCACCTTAGTCTATCTAGGTATCCCCAATTAATCAATTAATTGCCACATTACCCCCAATTTAGTTAGTAGAGACCTCTTTAGGGCTTAGAGGGGTGCTACCTCCTAGAGGTACCTTCCCAATAAGTAACCTGATCCCCGGATTTAGACTCGGGTTTTTCAAAGACACGCTTTTCCAAAAATTATGGAGTCATTTTTTTTAGGGTTTTATTTCTTATTTTATTTTCCCTTTAAAATAAAAATAAAATAAGTGGCGGCTCCAACTTTTCCAAAACTAAATAATTTTTCACAAATAAAAAGCGAGTCTCGCTGATTGAGTGGGGACGCAAGTGAAAAATGCGGGTCCACAATCATACTTTGCCTTATTACTCATCATATAGTCTTGTGTCATAAATATGACATTTGTGCTAACAAATACTTTCTAGTCAACCTAATTATAAAAGTAACATCCTCTCATTCCTTTTGAATATCCTATAAACAAACTTACCTTTAACCTTGCTTCCATCTTGTCAACTTTTTATTTCAGCACATGTGTTAGGCACCCCCTAATATGAATATGTCACAAACTAGTTTACAATATGTCCACATCTCAGTGAGAGTCAAAGGTACTGACTTGGAAAGCATTTAGTTAAGTAGGTAAGTCGCAATTTCCGAGGCATATCCCCAAGAAGGTGTAGGAAGTGATGAGAAACTCATCATTGATCTCACCATATCCATCAATGTTTGATTTCCTCTTTTCACTACTCCATTCTACTATGGAGTTCCAAGTGCACTCAACTATGATACGTTCTCATTCTCTTGATGAAATGATCGAACTGAGTGGACATATACTCACCACCTTGATCAAATCAAAGTTTCTTGATATGTTTACCTAATTGGTTTTCCAATTCCACCTTAAATTTAATGAATTTATCTAATGCATCAAATTTCCTATGCATTAGGCAAATATATCAAAACCTAGAGTAATCGTTTGTAAAGGTGATGAAGTACTCCACCCCCCCCCCCCCCCCCCCCCTCCCCTCCTCTCCTCTCCCTCTCCCTCTCTCCTGCATGGACATTTTACTCTCCATATAGAATTCCTAGATTGAAAGATCCTCTAGAATTACAAAGTGAAATGTTCTAGACTTAACCAATCTTTGGATCCAATTTAGATTAATATAATCTAGGCATAAATGTCAAAGGTATGTTTAATTAGTACTAGGTTCCTTTCTTTTAAGCGAGAGATAATTATTCTCTTTCCTTGGCAACACAACTCAAACTTAGCATGCTTTTTATCGGTTTTAATTAAATATAATTGAGTGTGGGTTAAATTCATGTTATTTTACATAACACACTTAATAAATATATAGTTTTTAGGTAATTTGCTGTGGACCCCTTCATAGATCGCCCTTTACCAATTTCACAATATCCAATAGCATATCATTTTCCTCCATTTTGTCAACTAGAATTACCATTTTGCATGGGAAACACAGTAGAGACGAGAGTTATCCATTTGGATCACCAACAGTGAAGAACCCGTCTCAACTATCGGGATAATAGACCTCAATTCTGACTTTTGGAATTCTTCTTAAAGACAAAATTATCATCTTGGTGTTGGTTCCTACTACATGTCAGTAGGTCTGCTTTTCTTGAAGAGACAAGCGGACCTCTTGGGATTTGGATGAGTTTAGCGTATGAGATGCATTTTGTTTCTCTCATGAACCTCAACCACAAGCTTGCACTATCTATGCTCACCGATGAAGCAAACCTAAGTATTACCAGGAAAGTTACCAATAACAGGGGAAGACAAAAATGGGAAGGAGGCGATGGAGATGAAGCATAGAAATAAGTAAGGAAAACACCAAATGAAGCTCTCTTTCATGGGTCATCAGTAAGTTGCTAACTGGTGGGAGAAACCAAAATGGACTTTAAATATAAATAAAAAACAAAGTTGCAGGCGTCTTACAGAGAAACAAAAAACAGAGAAAAATCAAACCCAAGTAAACCAAATAAAAGAAGTGAACACATTATAGCACAACCAAAAAAACTTAGAGATCAGTCGGAACAAACATGTAATCCTCAATGCCCACTCTCAATCAACACGATAATGCTAAAAAAAAATCAATAGAAAATGGAGCAAAATAGTGAAAAGAATCAAAAACAAGAAAAACGTTGTGACCATAGCTGATAGGTCTCCCTTTGAGCCTAGCTTCCAACTCCCTTTCTCAAGTTCTCCCCAAAAGAGTCTCCCCCTCGCTTCTCTCTGGCTCTCTGTTTTTTTTCCCAATCCCTCTCTTGCTCTGTTTTTCTCCCAATCCCCATCTTGCTCTGTTTTTCTTGTTCTTATTTCTCACATTCTCTCAAAACCTCCACCTACTGAAAGCCTCATTTCCTCAATCTCAGAAAACTCCTCTTCCCATGTTTTTCCCATCTAGTCATTTTCTTCTCATTCCCTCCAAAACCTCTCTCATTGAAAACCTCTATTCCCTCAAAAACTCTATCTCTCAGTTTTTCTTTATTCCCTTATTTTTCTTCTCTTGCAAGCTTCTACTCACTCTACTGCTCACCCTTCAGCAAAAAAGTCTCCATCCTCAATCACCACCATGGCAAGGTGGTGATGTCCTTTGCCACACGTCCCATGCATACAACTCCTACGAAAACCGTTCCCCACTCCAACAACATGTTGTCCAGCTCTTCCTAGGGTGGTAAGAAAAATATCCTATGAAATGCTCTCAATAAAAGAAAAAAAAAAAACAAATGGTCATTGGTCTACAAAAAGGGTCTACAAATATGCCCTTCTTCGGTAAAGTTCATGAGTGTAAGGAATATGAACACTAGAGTGAAAAGAAAGTATGAATAGTGAGTGAAATGAAGTGAACTTTACCGAAGAAAAAGAAAGACCCCTAAAGGTACATAAGTAGAACACAAACTTGCTCAAACCAACAAATGAACAAATAGAACTTTAAAATCCTAAGAAAATGATAGCTCTCATAATGCCTCTAAAGTTACGCTATGGATCCAAACTCCCTTTAAGATGTTTGAAAGATTGACTCGAAAATCAGTGTCAAAGTTAAGTAGCATTCGAACCACCTAGGAACATAGGGATGAACATAAAAAGAGAGACCATACGTGTACCATACGAGGACACAAGGTGTAAGATATCTAACAATGCAATTAAGACACATGCTATGAGCTCAAAGAGCTATATCACACACAGTGGAAGAGGACAATCCCTGGAAAATCATGACTCTGAACGCTTGAAATGTGGCTCTAAACGCTAAGACTGAGACAAACGATTTTGAACAACTAAACTATGGTTCTAAATGCCTAAAACTCTGGCTCTAAATGCCAATGGGAGAAGTGGCTCTGAAGGCCTACAATTCTAAACACCTATGAAAGAAAGTGGTGGCTCTAAAAGTCTAATATGAGGAAATGGCTTTGAACGCCCAAGCTTATGAAAATGGAACTGAGTAGAGTGGTTCTGAAAGCCTAAACTGAATAAATGGCTCTGAACGCCTAACTAAGGAAGATGACTCTAAATGCCTAAATTGAAGAAATGACTCTAAACGCCTAACTGAGGAAGTGGCTCTGAACGCCTAATACGAAGAAAATGGCTCTGATAGCCTAAACTGATAAAAGTAGGACTAAGCAAAGTGGCTCTAAACGCCTAAGTGGGGAAGGCGGCTCTAAACGCTTAACTGAATAATGTGGCTCTGAACGCCTAAACTGTGGCTCTGAATGTCGAACTAAAAGTGAGTGGCTCTGAGCACCTAAATTGTGAAAAATGGCTTTAAATGATGGCTCTGAACACCAAATTATGAAGAGATGGTGGCTTTGAATGCCTGAAATGTGGAGAGAAAGTGGTGGCTCTAAATGCCTATGGGGGGAATGGCTCTAAAGGCCTATGAAAATAGTGGCTTTGAACTTCTAAAACTGTAGAAGTGGCTCCGAACACCTAAGCTGGAGAAATGGCTCCGAATGCTTGACTAAGGAAGGTGGCTATGAATGCCTAATACAAGAAGGTGGCTTTGAACGCCTAATATGAGGAAGATGGCTTTAAATGCCTAAACGGATGAAGGTGGCTCTGAACGCCTAATCTGAGGAAAGTAGCTCTGAATGCCTAGCTAATCAGGAGAAATGGCTCTGAACGCCTAAACTAAACAAAGTGGAACTGAGCAAAGTGGCTTTGAACGCCTAAACTAGAAAAGGGGGCTCTGAATGCCTAAACTGAGCAAGGTGGCTCTGAACGCTTAAGCTAAGGAAAATATGGCTATAAACGGCTAACTGAGAAAGTGGCTCTGAACACCGAAACTAAGGAATATGACTCTAAATGCCTAAGCTAAAAAAAGTGGCTCTGAATGCCTAAACTGGAAGAAATGGCTCTGAACACTTAAAATCGGAAGAGATGACTCTGAACGCCTAAAACTATGGCTCTAAACGTCTAAACTGAAATAGATGGCTCTGAACGCCTAAACTAGAATAGATGGCTCTAAATGCCTAAAACTGTGGCTCTAAATGCCTAAAACTAGGCTCTGAATGCCTAAACTGAAAGAAATGGTTTTGAACGCCTTGTATGGAAATACCCTATCTCTTCGGAGGCATGCAGAGGGTTGCATACCATTGGAGGATATGATCGCTTCTGCTATGGATCCTTTAAAGTCCACCTCTTTTCTTTCTAGAGCCACCTTGACATTGTAGAGCGAGCCTTAGATCTTTCGACTAGGATTCCTTCCCTACACGTGGGTGCATCTGAGAGCCTTCAAAGCCTCTTTAGTTACAGTTTAGATCCAATACTTCCTCATTTGGTCTCCAATTGAGAGTGCTTAGAGATCAATACAAATTTGAGTTACAATTGGATCACTCTCCTGCTTTGTGTTGATTTGTTTCTTCCAGTTCAGATTAGCATTTCTTTTGTATTTTCCTTGTACCATACCTTATCTCATGTTTCATGCTCTGTAGGATCGGTTCTTCGTTCTCAGTCTAGATTCACCATCTTAGGTCAGAGTAAAGGGAAAATTGGTTCGCACCCCCGTGAGATCAGACATGGATTAGCAGTCTGTTATAGTTGACCAGTTCACAGCTTCCATGGCTTCCATTTAGGAGGCTTTGACTAATCTCAGACAAGATATGGGTAGTCAATAAAGTAGACAACCTATGGCTCAGAATGAGGTGTCTCATGATTCACTGCTGCAGCCACCACCACCACCACCACCACCACTCGATCAGACGGTACCACATGTCTCGCCTTATCTATTACATGGTCAATCTGAGGTCGTCCCACCTACAGCAGTACACACCACAATCCCTGAGGATACTCACGCATGCATGGATCGTATCGAGCAATGTATTAGATAGTTGAGACTATCTGACAGTTCAGCTGTTTGGGATAATCTCGATAGTATACCAATAGCCAGTCTACCGGCCAAGTTTAGGATTCCTGACATTGAGAGGTACACGAGCATTGGTTGTCCTCATATTCATCTTCGATTCTACAGTACTGTGATGAGGACTCATGGGTTAGATGAGTCACAAATGATCACCATGTTCTATTTATCTCTAAATGGCACAACCCAGCATTGGTTCGCATCTTTGCAGTCCTCACGATGCAGGACATGGGATGACCTAGCTCAGGAATTTTTGCAATAGTTTTCATTTAACATTGTTGTAGATGTGTCGAGGAAAGAGCTCGAGGCATTGAGATAGAGATCAGATGAGTCCATTTCTTCTTTCATCTCCCGTTGGTGGGAGAAGATAGTAGAGATTGTTGATAGACCATCAGAGAGAGATTAGATACAAATGATTTTGACGAGTTTATAGCCCAGGATTGCTAGACATGTAGTTAGAGTACCTTTTACAGACTTTGGATATTTGATTTCAGCACTGTATGATGTGGAGGATGGCATTTCGAGAGTGTTATGGTCTGATTCTTCCCTTGTTGATGCTAAGATGAAGAAATCAGTTGGAGGATAGAGATCAGTTGATGTGGGTGTTGTTTCGTCTACTAGTCAGAGGCCTCCCAAGTGTCATAAGCCAGTTCCATAGCCTATTAGGACTTACCCATCTTATCCACTTTAGTAGTATAGGGCATGGGCACCTCATCAGCCATATGATTAGGCTTACTTGCCTCCCACACAAGCACTGTCTTGTTACACCGCATAGAGTGTAGAGAGACCTCCGACTTCATATCCTACCCCAGTACAGCCATGCTATGCAATACAAGTTGCAGTGAGACCTCCAACTTTATACCCTAAACCTAGAGCTCCACAAGCATCTACTCATTTTGCTTTGAGGACACCAAGACCAATTTCACAATTGGGTATGTCATTGAGTTAAGCTTTTCAAAAGCTCATAGATGTTAGATTATTGATGTTTCTCGCTCCTAGGCCATTGCCTCAGCCTATTCCGCCACAGTTTAGGATTGATCTACATTATGCATATCATCAGGGGTTAGGGCATGAGACCGATCGTTGTACTACTTTGAGGCATGCCATCCAAGACACCACTTTCTTTTGATGTACTGTTGGGATTTGTCTCCAGTTCTGATGATGTACTAACTCTTTCTTCATATATGGAGATGAGTCTTTTTGAGTATTTTCCTGTCTCTTGTAATATCACTTTATTTGCACCTCATTCACCCACATCACAGATGTTCGATATAAATGATGAGATTGTATAGCACGATTCATATTAGGACTCTTCTTCTGCTTCTGATCCGAGTCCCAATGATCAAGGAGTTTCACCTACTACATGAGACGTTGTTTTTATTGATTTTGGTACAGTAGACCAGCTTAGGGAGGTGATGATTAGATTGGATTTGTCTACATATGAGAGGGATAGCCTCGCCCAGTTACTCATATCATATTTAGATGTTTTTTCATAGTCTTATGAGGACATGTCAGGCCTTGATCCATCCATAGTCCAGCATCACTTGCCACTTCTACCTCATGTCAGATCGGTTCAGCAGAAGTTGAGACGATTGCATCCTCGTTGGAGTTTCCAAGTGAAAGAGGAGATTCAGAAGCAGCTCCGTGTGGGATTCTTATTAGTGGTCGAGTATTCTGAGTGGTTGGCCAATGTCGTCCCTGTTTCAAAAAAAGACGGCAAGGTGAGAGTCTGTGTTGGTTTCTGAGCTCTCAACAAGGCCAATCCCTAGGATGATTTTCCTCTCCCACACATTGACATGCTAGTTGATGGTGTAATAGGTCATTCAATGTTATCCTTTATGGACGGGTTTTTTTGAGTATAATCAGATCCTAATGGCTCAGAGGACATGGAGAAGACTTCTTTTATCATTGAGTGGGTTACTTACTGCTATAAAGTGATGTCGTTTGGTTTGAAGAACGCAAGAGCTACCTACCAGAGAGCAACGACCACCATTTTCCATGATATGATGCACCGAGATGTCGAGGTTTATGTGGACGACATGATAGTGAAATCCTGAGATAGAGTAGATCACCTGGCAGTTTTGGAGAGATTCTTTGAGAAGATCAGACAGTTTAAATTGAGATTGAATCCTAAGAAGTGCACTTTTGGAGTGACTTTTGGGAAACTGCTGGGATACATGGTCAATGAGAGAGGCATAGAAGTAGATCCAGATAAGATTAGAGCCATCCTTGACATGCCTGCATTGAGGACTGAGAGAGATATTAGAGGTTTCTTGGGTAAACTTTAGTACATTATTATGTTCATCGCCAAATTGATAGATATCTGTGAGCCCGTTTTCTGACTCTTGAGGAAGAATCAGCCTATTGTTTAAGATGATCAATGTCAGCACGCATTTGAGAAGATCAGAGAGTATTTGTTGTCACCTCCAGTTTCGGTGCCTCCTACACCAGGTTGTCTCTTATTCCTGTACTTGTCAGTCTCAGACATAGCCTTGGGATGTATGTTAGCTCAGCTCGATGATTCGGGAAATGAGCGAGCTATTTATTATTTGAGTAAGGGGATGCTTGATTATAAGATGAGATATGTCATGATTGAGTGTTTCTGCTTGGCATTGGTTTGGCCTACTCGGAGATTGAGACATTACATGATAGAGTATTCAGTGCACTTGATATCTCGTTTGGACTCTTCAAGATATTTGTTTGATATACCTGCTTTGATTGGTCGACTCATGAGATGGTTGGTACTCTTGACTGAGTTCAATATTCATTATGTTACTCAGAAGTCTAACAGATGGAGCATTGTTGCGGATCACTTAGCATAATTACCAATTTCTGATGGTAGGGCTATTGATGATGACTTTCTAGATGAGGATATCGCTGCAGTGACTAGTTTGTCAGGTTAGCGCATGTTTTTTTATGGTGTGGCCAACCATTCTGGATATGAGATAGGTGTTTTGTTGATATCCCCTCATGGTGACTACATTCCTAGATTTGTTTGTTTGGGGTTCTCTTATCGACACCTTGCCACAAATAACATTGTTGAGTATGAGGCTTGTATCTTAGGATTGAGACAGCTCTTGAGCTCAGGATTAGACAAATTGAGGTGTTTGGTGACTCTAATATGGTATTAAGACAAATTTAGGGCCATTGGAAGACTAGAGATGTGAAACTTAGACCTTACCACACGTACTTAGAGCTACTGGTTAGGAGATATGATGATTTGAGTTATACACATTTGCCTAGAGCGCAGAACCATTTTGCTGATGTATTGGCTAATCTAGTTTCCACGATTGATGTTCCTACTGATACCATTGTTTGCCCTTTACTAATTGAGTCAAGATCGGTTCCTGCTTATTGTTGCTTGATTGATGAAGCAGAGTTGGATGATGGCTTGTCTTGGTACCATGACATATACCATTTTTTTAGATTTGACACATATCCTAAGGTCGCTACGACCAAGGATAAGAGAACACTGAGACAATTAGTCACCCGGTTTGTGATATGTGGGAAGACACTATACAGATGATTAGTTGATGGGATGTTACTATTGTGCTTAGACCACGCCTCTGCCGATCAAGTAATGAGAGAAGTTCATGTAGGAGTCTGTGGACCACATATGGGAGGACATATGTTAGCCCTTAAGATCATGAGGACTGGCTATTTTTGGTTGACCATGGAGACAGATTGTTGTCAATTTGTTTAGAGATGTCCAAAGTATTAGATACATGGGGACCTCATCCACGTTCCACCTTCGGATTTACATGCACTGACTTCACCATGACCATTTTCAATATAGGGTATAGACATTATTGGGAAGATTTCCCCAAAGTCTTGTAGTGGTCATGAGTTCATCTTGGTTGCCATTGATTACTTCACCAAGTGGGTAGAGGTTGCCTCATATGCGAGATTAACGTCATCTAGGGTCGCTAGTTTCATCAAATCACACATTATCTATCGCTATAGAGTCCCTCATGAGTTGATTTTAGACAGAGGAGTACATTTTAGAGCGAATGTTGACACTTTATTACAAAGATACGATATCCAGCATTATAGATCGTTTGCATACAAGCCATAGACTAACGTAGCAATAGAGGCTCCGAATAAGAATATTAAGAGGATATTACAGAGAATGATTGAGACTTCTCGAGATTGGTTGAAGAAGCTTCCATTTGCATTAAGGGCTTATCAGACTTATTTTCACACTTCTACAGGAGCCACACCTTACTCCTTGGTATATGGTATGGAGACAATGCTACCAATTGAAATAGAGATGGGTTCATTGAGGGTAGCATTGGAGCAACATATTTCTGAGGTAGATTAGGCTCAGGCACGATTAGACCAACTCAATCTCCTAGATGAGAGGAGATTAAGGGCAATAGACCACGTTCATGCCTATTAGAGGAAGATGACTCGCACTTTCAAGAAGCGGGTCAAGCCTAAACCGCTACAGAGAGGTGACTTATTCTTAAAGGTCATCAAGGGATTGATTAGAGATCCCAAAGGGAAGTTCAGACCTAATTGGAGCAAACCTTATTTCATTAGGGAGTTGACCCCAGAGGGCATTGTATGGTTGATGGATCTAAATAGAAATTGATTCTCGAAACCAACCAATGTAGACCAGTTGAAGAAGTATCATCTTTGAGACCATGGTCGCCGGATAGGTGGCCATCATTTCAGTTGGCCACATACCTTGTTATCCCCCTTTTGATATACAAACTGTTGCTAGCCCATTGAGCCTCACATGCACATCATAGTCTTTCTTTCTTATTGTCTTGCTCACATTTCTACACCGGGATAGGGGACCTTTAGTGTATGCATGCTTTGTTTAGGAGTTTCATGAGCCTTGGACTATGGGCGTATTCTTCTCATTATTTTTTCCTATCATCACATTATTACATTTCATCACATCTCATTGGTTGTGCTCTTCATCTTTTTCTTTGTTCTATTTGCTACTTATTTTGCTTTATCTTTTCTCCACCCTGAGTGGTGATCCTTCTCAGTTCATTACATGGAGGATCGTCATATCATTTCCACTATCTATCCCATGGACATTGATTCAGAGATCCTTAGTTTGAGGAGGTCATCTCATTGAAGAGAGTTTATGTTACTTTAGCACTTGATAGTATGTCTATCCATTATTGATATCATCTTTGGAGCTTATTTTGTTTATGTTCAAGGTATGTGCATTTGTATATATGTAAAAAAAGAAAAAAAATGAAAATAAAATAAAAATAACCACATGTGTGTATGTGCATGTATTCTTCATCATTGAGCATGTATATTGATATCCGATGGCCATTTTATCAAGTATGTTTGTTGGTGAGAGTTCATATGTGAGCTTTTTGAGATCTTTTTTTTCTTTGTATTTACTTCATCACATCTATTGTTAGAGAGTAAGATGAGTGACCTTCTCCTAGGGGCTTTGGGTTATTGTCCCTTCCATCATTACATTCATTATTGATGTGACTTTACTCCATGTTTGATTTGAGTTGATCATCATTCCTCTTTATATATTCATTGTTTTGCCATCATCCTCACCACTGCTTTTGATTCATTTCCTTCACTTCACCTTCTTATCCTTGTATTACAATGAACTATTCCAGGTTTGCTACTCTCTTTACATCATTTTTACAGATCTCATTATCACTTCGATCTACTTCATTTATCTCTTCATCAATATTATATTCACATTGGGAACCCTTAGGTCCATGGCTCACGAGCTTTTCTGTACATATTGTATTTAATACATGAGAGCATGGGTTTTGATCATCGGGTATTTGGGCCTAGTTTCCTTTTATTTCTATTACCCTATTACCCTAGCCTATATTGCTTCTTGTGTCTTAAGACCACCCTGAGGCCATGGGATCAAATGTCGTCTTCAACAACCCTTACTTGGACAGGTGTGTTTGAGATTTGGTTGATATTTAGATATCATCATGCTTTTTCTTCTGGGAGACACCTCTTTGATGTTTAGATCCAATTCAGTTGTGGATTTGGATGATGGGATCACACATTTGATTATTGATGATTTGATGTCATATGATTTTCCAACCTACCGTACATCTGATGCCATACTAGGGCATATTTCCCTTTCGGTTGAGATTTATAGATCTTCATGGAGTCGCATGATCCTCATCACTTACAATATGCATGTCGAGTTGATGGTCTATTGTTATCTTATCATGATCCTCGAGTGGAGTCTCTCTTAGTCCATTCAGTCAAGCTCACACTTTTCGATATTTAGATGTTATCGTGCTTCTTTTTCTAGGAGACACCCTTTTGGGGTTTAGATCTGATTCAACTGTGGATATGGATGATTGGGATTACGCCTTTGATGATGGATGATTCGATGTTATCTGATTTTCTGATCTACTGTACATCTGATGCCATATTGGGGCATATTTTCCTTTCAGTTGAGGTTTATAGATCTTCATGGATTTGTATGATCACCCCCATTTACAAGATGCATGTCGAGTTGATGATATATTATTATCTTATCATGATTTCCCAATGGAGCATTTTTTAGTCATTCGGTCAGGCTCACACTTTTTGATATTGTCATGATTCTTTGATGGAGTTATCTCAGGCGCATAGACTCCCATATCATCATTTCAGTGGAGTATATACCAGATCTCCTATACACCCTCATAGAGTTATTCTCGAGTCACCAAGGTGGACTGATATGCCTATGCTTTCTAAGTTGTGGATAGTTTGAGTCTTTGATACAGAGGTTATTGGCTTGTTCCATTTGGTTACCTGCATGCCAGGATGCATCAATTGCTATATTGGGGCATATTCCTCCTCCTCCTCCCCCCCCCCCCCCCCCCCCCCCCCCCCCCCCCCTTTTTTTTCTATTGTCGAGATGATTGATTTCACACTTAACTTGTATGGCCTTCTTTGCTCATCATAATTTTGATGATTTTGTTGGGACGAGCCTTCAAGGGAGCATGACTTTTGATTTTTGATCGTTCCAATACCTCTGACTCCTCAATAGATCATTATGTTGAGGCAATGATAGTTTCCCTAGTGGACTACTTCTCTTGAGACTCCCTAGTGGAGTCACCATTTTGTGGACCCACGTTTTTCACATGCATCCCCACTCGACAGCGAGACTCGCTTTTTATTTATTTGTTGAAAATTTGAGTTTTTGAAAAAGACTTGGAGTCACCACTTATTTTTGTTTTTTTTTTATTTAAAGGGAAAACAAAATAAGAAAGAAAACCATGTGTGACTCCTTATTTGGAAAAGACATGTCTGCAAAAATTGAATTTAGATCCGGAGGTCAAGTTACTTATTAGGAAGGTACGGTAAAGATCATAGCACCCCTCTAAGCCCGTAAAAATGGGTCTCTGCTAAATAAGGTGAAGCAAGCATGACAATTAACTAGGAGATCAATGGATACCAAAATGATGATAGATCAAAAGCAAGTCATGATAATAAACAAATAAACAAAGAGATAGTGAGAGCGTACCTTAGCAACAGGTAATAAAGCGCTATTATGAAACAAAGTTAGTGCATAATAATGAATACAAAATATATCACATGCATATCAAAAAGTAAGACAAAGATCAGACAATATTCATTAAGTATAGTAGTTGACAATCAGAAGAGAAAACTCATATTTAAGGCCCCTACCAAAGCGCAATTGATTTTGCATGAATTAATCCCACAAATTCCATTATTTCGGTATTATGAAAATCATATTCATGCTTATTTAAAATCAATAGAAAAAAAAGATTATTTGAAAATCAAAGAAAATTTGTGAAAGTGCTTACCTAAAGAGAAAGGTAGCAAGTTTATAAAAAAAAAATGAGAATTTTTTTACCAAAAACCCTAATAAATGATGAAAAGTTGTAGAATTAAAAATATTTGAAAACGTGAGTGGAATTAAAATTATTTGAAAGAAAACTAGAGTTTTGAATATTGAAATCTTAAAAATTAAATTTAAAATTTGGAATTAAAAAAAAAATTGAAAATAGGAGTTTTGAAAATTAAAAATTTGAAAAATTATTTGAAAATGAGAGTTTTGAAAATTAAATTTGAGAATTGGAATTTTGAAGAATTATTTGAAAATTGGAGTTTTGAAAATTATTTGAAAATTGGAGTTTTGAAAATTGGAATTTTGAAAGTTATTTGAGAATTGCAGCTTTGAAAATTATTTGAAAATTGGAGTTTTGAAAATTATTTAAAAATTGAAATTTTGGAAAATTCTCCAAGATTCCAATTTTCAAAATTTCCATTTTCAAATAATTTTCCAAAATTTTAATTTTCAAATTTTACTGTCAAAACTTCCATTTTTAAATAATTTTCCAAAATTCCAATTTTCAAATCTAATTTATAAAACTTCATTTTTTTCTCACATAATTTTTGAAAATTCCAATTTTCAAATTTAATTTAAAAAAATTTCATTCTTAAATAGTTCATCAAAACTTCAGTTTCTTTCAAATTTAATTTTCAAAACTTCCATTTTCAAATAATCCTTCAAAATTCCAACTTTCAAAACTTCAATTTTTAAATAATTTTCCAAAATTTCAATTTTCAAATTTAATTTTTAAGAAATCTCATTCTTAAATAATTCTTCAAAATTTCAATTTTCAAAACTTTCATTCTCGAATAATTTTCCAAAATTTCAATTTTCAAATTTAATTTTTAAGAAATCTCATTCTCAAATAATTCTTCAAAATTCCAATTTTCAAAACTTCAATTCTCGAATAATTTTCCAAAATTCCAATTTTCAAATTTAATTTTCATCTTCCATTTTCAAATAATTTTCCAAAATTCCAATTTTCAAATTTAATTTTTAATAAATCTCATTCTCAAATAATTTTTCAAAATTCCAAATTTCAAAACTTCCATTCTCGAATAATTTTCCAAAATTCCAATTTTCAAATTTAATTTTCAAAACTCAAATTTTGAAATAATTTTCAAGACTTTAATTCTCAAATAACTTTCAAAATTCCAATTTTCAAATAATTTTCAAAACTTCAATTTTCAAATAATTCTTCAAAATTTCAATTCTCAAATTTAATTTTCAAAACTCTCATTTTCAATTTTCTTTTTAAGTCCAATTTTTAATATTTCATTTTTCAAATAATTTTCAAAACTCTAGTTTTATTTCAAATAATTTTAATTCCACTCCAATTTTCAAATATTTTTAATTCTACAACTTTTCATCCTTTATTAGGGTTTTAGGTTAAAAAAATATCGTTTTTTCATAACTTACTACATTTCCCTTCAGATTAGCACTTTCACAAATTTTCTTTGATTTTCAAATAATCTTTTGTTTTTATTGATTTTAAATAAGCATGAATATGATTTTCATAATTCCGAAAATAATGGAATTTGTGGGATTAATTCATGCAAAATCAATTAGGCTTTGGTGAGGGCCCAACATATAAGTTTTCTCTTCTAACTATTAACTGCTATACTTAATAAATATTGTTTGATTTTTGTCTTACTCTTTGATATAGATGTAATATATTTTATTGTCATTATTGTGCACTAACTATGTTTCATGATAGCGCTTTATTACTTATTACTAAGGTATGCTCTCACTCTTACTTTGTTTATTTATTCGTTATCATGACTTGCTTTTGATCGATGATCATTTTGGTATTCATTGATCTCCTAATTAATTGTCATGTTGGTTTCACCTTATTTAGTAGAGACCCATTTTTAGGGGCTTAGAGGAGTATTACAATCTTCACCGTACCTTTCCAATAAGTAACCTGACATCCGGATCCAGATTCGATTTTTGTGGACATGTATTTTCCAAATAAGGAGTTGCACAAAGTTTTCTTTCTTATTTTATTTTTCCTTTTAAAAAAATAAAACAAAAATAAGTGGTAACTCTAAGTCTTTTTCAAAAAATCAAAATTTCACCAAATAAATAAAAAACGAGTCTCGCCGTCGAATGGGAACGTATGTGAAAAATGCGGATCCACATTTGCAAAACACAAATTTTTCCATAATTGACTCATTTTGTAATCATATTGATTAGTCTAATTATAACTTTAAACTATTTAACCTCCATTTGACTCATTTTAAATTTATTGTAGATAAATGATTAATTAAATTATCAACATGTTTCATTTTAATCATATAGACTTATACAAGACCTAACTCAACCCGATTATTAAATGAGTTAAATGAGTTATACAACGTATTATTTATTTAATAAATAGATAATATTTGAGTTTATATTTTTGATATAATTATTATTTGTATCATGTTTGGATTTATCTTTGTAGTAAAATTTATAGACTGTGACCAGATACAAATATGCACCTATATGAATTGTCATCCGTACATGGAGTTATTTGATAAATAGTTGGTCATAATTGTAATAAATTGGTCAAACATAAGTTTGAGACAGGTGGGGCATGCTGCCGTAAAAAGCAGAGTCAAAAGGTAGGAATACTGCTCTCTCTTTCTCCACAACTTTCTTATCTTTTCTGGTGACATGTTTACTTTGTAATATCAAGTAGAATCGAGAGGAGACCGAGATGCATGGAGAGTGGGCAGCTTTTAATCAACCCAGAATTTAGACTCATTCAAAACTCTTTTCTTTTGAAAAGGTCAAGTGCTGTAGTTTTCAGAGTTGCTTTTTCTTGGTGCAACTGTTCAACCAGCTGCTTGAATTCAAGCAACTTGCACTTCTCTTTTGCATTCATGAACAAAATATGGGCCATCACACAGACATCATGCAGGACAATTGACTACCAAGTTTGATTTTGGGGGCAATCACCACACTGCTAGTAGAGTATTTCAACTTGTATCTTTGTTATTAACTACAAACCGCATTTTGATACTGCATCTTTATATTAAATAAAGTAAACAATAGATGAATGCAAGATTTTCTATTAAATACCATTGAAGTGTTGGTGACTCACCCCTTCTCCTACCATGCAACTGAGTGATTTCCTGCAGATTCCTGACTTGATCGTCAGAGGAAAGTCGAGGATTCCTTCTTATATTGTAGGTTCTGAATGGGGGATTGCAGTTTCAGGTGCTGTGCAGAAATCCGAAGTCAAGGAACAGAAAATCCAGCCACCAAACCCAAGGGCACTAATTTTCCTAGTTCACCAAATATCTTAAATGTAAAACCACTCCCTGCATGCATCATGTCTAGTGAATTTCTAAGAGCAGGTATCCTTAAATTTTCTATCAAATTTTCCTCAAACTATGAAATTTTATGTTCACCCCTTCAATTAATGAACAAGGCTGCCCCATATAGTTAAGCCCATTTCACAACAAGCTAATATTTAAGGGAAATGGAGGTTGTTTTCTGATCTTAAGTAGGCTAATCCTAGATCATACGAGGGGTTACACTAGTAAGCAGATGGTTGATCTTAGTGAGCTCAAAAGATTTCCTTATAACTACAGGTTTTAAGCTCATGAAATTTGAGAAAGAGACCAAAGACGATGATTAAAAGTTTCGTATCTTACAAAGAAAATTTTAAAAATGAATTCAGCTTTTTTCTTCTTTCTTTTTTTTTGGTTACGGAGCATGATACATGATATACATAGGGAACTCAAATCCCGTAAGTTTGAGCTTTTAGGAAAATTAGTAGTTCAACGTGGTATCAAAGCTTAATTTGGGCAGAGGCCATGGATTCGACCCACAATGTTTGTTTCCCCATTTGTTTCTCCTCTCTCTCTCTTATCTCCCTTTACAATTCTTTGATATATGATCTTTTAAAAAAACTGTAGTTCAATATTTTTTTAATATTATTATCATTTCAAAATTAATAGATTTATTATATTAAATCAAACTTTGATAAAGATTTGTGAAGAAGACAATACATCTCATTTATTATCTATGAACTACTTTAAAGGAGTTTTCTACTTAATTAAATAAATCACTTTTATACAATATAAAGAAATTAAGATGATGAGTAACACAAATATTAATTAGGCCAAAAGGAAAAATAAGTCAAAAATATTAGAAATCAAATGGAAGTTCATAATCTAAAGAAAATGAAGTTGATAGCAGTAAACATCAGATAACACAAATTAATATGTGCTACAATAATTCAAATTTTAATTTCTTGGGAAAATTAATATGTTGTCTACCATTATGAGTTTGCCAGACCTTTTTTTTTTTTTTTTTTTTGCTTGTATCTTCCTTTAGCAAGATTGATTCGTTAATCCTTCAACTCCCAAGGGAAACAAGGGTACTGCCTCCATGAATTTCGATGCAACTCAAAGATCTTCACCACCTTCTCCTTTGTAGATGATCGATTACCGATATGCAACAATACCAAAAGCTTCTTCACTGATCCTGAAATCAGCATTTCTTCCAGGACCCTTTCGCTGGGATGATAACTACAGATGAGCCATAAGATCTTCACGGTGATCTTGGTGGCGGCGCTTGAGACATGTAGTAGTTTCTTGGATATGGCAGCTATCCCTAATCCATGTTCCACCAAGGCTAGTCTCCCTTCTGCACATTCACATAGTAATTTCAGAAGCAGAAGCATTTTTTCACATTTGGACCGGTTGGAGTCTGGGAGAAGCTCAATGAGGATGCAGACTGCGCCAGCTTCAATGGCTTTTAACCGACTTTTCTTGGATGATCCCAAAATTTCTATGAGAAGCTCCAAGGCGCGTGCGCTTGCCTTGGTGCAGATTTGGTCGTCAGACACAAGCTCTAACAAAGATCTAAAGAACTCAAAGCCCTGATCTTGTATAACAAATTTCTTCCAATTATAATCAGCTTGTGCCAACTTTTGGAAGATTGTGACCGCGTAAAACCGGGCTTCACCGCTTCCTCTCTGAAGCATGATGGCCAGGGACTTGATGGATTCATGCTTGGACAAAAGCTGAATAGTTTTCTCATCATCTTCAGATAAATAGAGGTACTGGTGCAGAACCCCCAGAGCCTCCTCACAAGCTGTGAAAGCCACAAAATCTGAGGACTCAACGAGGATTTGGGCAATGATTTGAACAAGAACTTCAACCCCACCGCACCTCATGAAATCATCCTTCACCTCATGGCCTAATCCAACAATAGCTCGAAGTTTCTTGAGAGAATTAACCTTGAATGGAGTGGACTCCATGGTGGCAAGCAGCGACACCAATTCATCGTGCTTGAGGGACCGCACCGGCCGCGAATCACATGACCGAGCGGCTTCCTCATTCTGCCATGCGAGGATGAGCCTCTTGAGGGTGTGATTAGGGGTGATATCAAAACTGTTGATCCGTTGCATGGTTGTTGGGCATGTCTTCTTGTTGTAAGAGAAGAGCCATTTTTCGATATTCTTTCGCTCATAGGTGACGCCGGTGGATATGGTGACAGGGTCTTGCATGAGCTCCATGGAGATGGGGCATCTGAAATCCACAGGAAAATCCATTGCCGTTGAAGAGGGGTTGGGTTGGGGAAACATGGGGGATACCATATGATCGATGACAAGGTTTATTTATGTCTTTCTTCGAGTCTGAGGATAGAAAAAAAAATCAAAAGTCAGAAGTCAATAGATGCCTGGGTGACTGACTGGCCAAGGGAACTCACAAGGAACCTATGATTGTTATTTATTTATTTATTTAAGAAATTGTCCATTCCTCTCCAACTATCTCTTTCATCTATTTTTTATACTACACGAGATGTATCTTAATATAGATATTGAGGGTCAAGCCTCAAAGGTGGAATGAGGAATTGGAATCTCAAAAGTTGTTCAAGACTTCAAACTTAAAAATTTGTAGAGAACACGGTTTCAAACCTTACCATTTGTATCATATTCTTTATTCAAGAGATAGTTTCCACTTAACAATTCATAATTTTGAAACATCCATATTCATTACTTCTATAACTTTGTCATTGTTTTCTTCAAACAATCATTCAAAGTGCCATAGCCATTTGAAGAAGCAAACTAAAAAGTTCTGACAACTTAGTACTACACACATAGGATGAATTTAAATTTGAGAGTAGAAAAAGTTAGCGAGTTGATGACTTTGAAGGCAGGAGGAGCGTATGCATGGTGATTGGTGATGTAGTATTCAAAATTTCCAACTATAAATGGCTGGTTCTTGGTTCAAGTTCAACACATTCAAACCCAATACATAAACACCGTCCATCACTGCGTCCATTTTTTCTTTTTATATTAACAATTTTAAATTTCTTTTGCTGGCGGTTCAGATGCCTATCTCACTCAGAGCTCACAACTCGCAACTCACAACGTTCTTTTGATTTTGATACTTTACTTTTGTATTTGAATCACCATCAACTATGAAAAAAACTACAAAATTCATCAAGATTACTATTTCTTTTTTTTTTTTTTGGTTTTTTTAATTGAATACCTAATTGTTTTACGACAATAATTTTTTTTTTTTTTTTTATATTTGATAAAACTTAATACTTATTACTTAATGATTTAAGTTGATTTTAAATTAAATTATATTTAAGTTGTTAACTTAAAACTTATTACTTAATTTTTACTTAAATATTAAGGTTGTTTGATAAAATTATTTTAAAATTTATTCTAAATCATCAAATTGACATATTTATCTTTTTAAATTATAACTAAGGTAAAGGAGATCAAGTAACAATATAGGTTGTGGAGTAGCAAAGGAAATCATGGAGGTAAGTAGAGCAAATGAAAGTAAAAAGATAAAATGAAGATATAGACTTAAGAATAAATTAATTATTTTTATTTATTATTCAAAATTATTTTTTAGGGAAAATCATGTAAAGTTACACTATTTGGAAAATATAGATGAATGAAGAACCTAAAAAAGTGGGTTTCATAGCAAGTACATTTTGAGGAAAATAATCCCCAAATCATGCATTAGAATAGCAATTTGTATGTGTTTCCAAGACTACCTTGCAACCAATTGAAGATGGACTATCGCTTATGCAACTGTTACATCACCTATCACCACTTCAACCTCTACATCAAATATGTCATTAAGGATAGTAACATTGTTTTTACCTAAAAGTAATAAAAGTACCACTATAAATAACATGATATATTAGTCTATTTATCATTCATCACTACTTAAGTTTTTATATCAAATATGTCTTGGGATAATAACATTGTTTTTACCTAAAAATAATAATGTTAGTAACTAAAAGTACTACGATAGATAGAAGGATGTACTATCCTATTTAGTTTTTTATCATCATTTCTATGACTTTGGTAGCAGTGATTATTAAATAATCTGTCAAAAAAAGCACATAATGTACTTTTTAAAAATATTATTTATAAAAAAAAAAAAATTTAATAGTTTAAATTTTTAATTAAAAATGTACTTTTTTGCATATTCACTAAAAAAACACTAGTTTTTTTCTTTTTAAATATGATGAAAATTGTGAATTTATATTAAAAAATTTAATGCAAACACTTTTAAAATTTTAACTTTACCTACCTTCAAATATTGCTTTTAAAATTAAATACTCTTAAAAAAATTATCATTACTAATTTTTGTTAGATGAAATTAAAGGTAAGTTAATTTTTTTACATTATTTTTTTGCTTTTATTTTTAAGAAAACAAAAATAATATCATTTTTTTTCTACTTTTATTTTGAAAGAAAAAAAAAGCATATGTGAATAATGTTTTGTTATTTTATTTTTAAAAAATTTACGTTTAATATTTGTGGACCCCGCATTTTGCTCGATGCGCTCCCACTTGATGGTGCGACTCGCTTTTTATTTGCTGAAAAATATGATTTTTAGAAAAGATTTAGAGTCGTCACTTACTTTTTGTTTTATTTTTTTTAATGGAAAAAAAATAAGAAATAAAAACCCTAAATGTGACTCCTGAAGGAAAAACAGGTTTGTGAAAAACCAAAGTCGGGTCTTGGGGTTGGGTTACCTATAGAGAAGGTACGACAAAAGACCGTAATACCCCTCTAAGTCCCTAAATACAAGTCTCTACTAAATAAGGTAAGACAAGTGTGCCAATTGATAAGGAAATCAATTGATACCAATAAAATGATCAAATAATAAAATGAATCATCCATGAGAATAAGCAAAGTGGGAGTGAGATCGTACCTTAACAACAAATAATAATGCACTATCATGAAATGGGATTAGTGCACAATAATAAATACAAAATATATCGTATGTGTGACAAAATAGAGTAAGAAATCCTCAATGGCAATTATGAATTTCACTCAAATCATTTTTTAAAGAAAATATCTCAAATGTTGGGCCCCCACCAAAGCCCAATTGATTTTGCATGAATTAATCCCATAAATTCCATTATTTTGGAATTATAAAAAATTCACTCATGCTTATTAAAAATCAAGAAAAACGGAAAATTATTTTAAAATCAAATAAAATTTATGAAAGTACTTACCTAAAAGGAAAAGTAGCACATTTATTTAAAAAACGGGATTTTTAGTGACTTTAAAACCTAATGAAGGAAGAAGAAAAGGAAGGACTTAAAATTATTTGAAAACTAGGGTGCAATTAAAATTATTTGAAAAAAACTTAAATTTGAAAATTGGAGTTTTGAAAATTATTTGAAATTTGAAATTTTGAAAATTATTTGAGAATTGAAGTTTTGAAAATTATTTGAAAATTGGAGTTTTAAAATTATTTGAAAATTGAAGTTTTGAAAATTATTTGAAAATTGGAATTTTGAAAAATATTTGAGGATGATTACTACTCCAAATGTGCTATTTGATAGCTTTTAATTAATCCTTTTAAACACTTTTGAGTAGTAGTTAGTGCCTTTTAACCCAATTAGCATGTTAAGGCCCCTTTCAATCAATTCTAATCAAATTGTGTAAGTTTTGGTGTTTTTGTTAGTATTTTGATCACCAAAGCATTATGAGATTGAGGAGAGTTTTATGGAATCCTTGGAATTGAATGGGAAGCTTAGAGGCATGAAGACAAAGCTTTGAAGCATTTTTTGTCATAAGCAAATCTGGAATGAAAGGGAAAGCAAAGAGGATCCAGCCATGAAGCATTCTTGATGACAGTCACTGCAGCCACTTTTGGAGCACTTCCTGAAGTCCAAATTATGCATTCTGTATGTCATTTGAAAGCTTAGAAGTCAACAATCCAATGCTTCAAACCGTGTGCAATTTGGAGCTAAAATGAGGAAGTTACAACCTTTGGAAGATAACTGCATCAAGCTGAAGGAAGAATTTTGCATGGATGCAAAATCACTCTTTGGTTGCGAAATGATTTCGCAACCATTTTGCACAGTGCTATGGTCTTCCCCTGAAGCTTCACGCCGCGATGGAAGCCAAACACCACAAGATGGAAGTCTACTTTGCAGCAGTGCGAAGTCAGCTGGATGCTATGAAGAAATTTCGCAGCTCTTCTTGTGCACCTGCGAAATTTCGCAGACCTCACTTTTCACTTGCGAAGTGGTCCTTAGTGCTTCCCGATATTTGTAACCGAAACTTGAAGATATTTTTCATTAGATTTTTGTTGCCTAAATGCCCAAATTCTCCTTGTAAGTCACCAATGATAGGATTCCTTAGTTTTTAAGTTAGGAATTTGGCAAAGATATCAATGTATTAGCTGTAAGTGTAATTTTGGTATAAAGAGAGCCCGAGGAGCCTGTTCTGAGGGTGTTGAACCTTTTGTAAAAGTTTCAAAGAAATACACAGAGCTTGAGCTCTGCTTTACCTGGTCAATTTGATTGTATTATTTTTATTTTTCTTCTTAGTTATGCACTTTCTGAGGAATTTTCCCCAGAGGATGAGTAGCTAAGCCCTTTAGTTCCTTGGAGTTACGGTTGCCGGGAAAGGTTCCAAATGCAAGAATCAGAAGCTTTGTGGTTTCAGCTATGAATGAAAAGAAGGTGTGTCCTGTGAATGGTTTCTAATGTTTTTAGTTAACTTAAAACACCTTGGAGTCACCTGGGCCAACACTTGGTAAGGCAAGTGATCTCTAACCATGGAGATGCACTAGTTTACCCCTTGCGAGCC
Source organism: Vitis x doaniana (assembly GCA_030345155.1). Lineage (NCBI taxonomy): Eukaryota > Viridiplantae > Streptophyta > Magnoliopsida > Vitales > Vitaceae > Vitis > Vitis x doaniana. The sequence continues at coordinate 10,844,518 of CP128323.1, forward strand.
TCTGGTAGGTGACTTGAAGGTAGGATTTTCTAGAATTGCCAACACTTGGTAAGCTTTTGGACTCTTAGGAGACATCCATTAGTTATCTCTTGCGAGCTTTTGACGGGTAATCCAAGGTTAAAGATCACCTTGAATGGTAAAGGCTAAGTGAGAGGCTCAAACCATTGCAAGTTGCATCAGTGAGAGAATTAAAGCTGAAATCCAATTGAGGGATGCATTTGTGCAGCACCTATTAGAGAATTGACTTTATGTTAATTCTCTAATGTGAGGAATGGAACCAACTGACCGGAGCTATGCTTTTGCATGAGAAACCTCCCCTGTATACCTGAATCTCCAAGGAATGTTTTTCTTCTTAAGTTATTTTCATCACTTGTCGTGTTGTTAATCTAAGTTTAAACCCTTTTCCAACCAAAGTTTGTGTTTTATTTCTTAAGCTAACCTTGAAATGAAACAGCACCAATTCACTTTGAATTGGTATCATTTTCAACTTGAGTACCCTTCCCAGTGGAACGATCCTAGAGCCACTATGCTATAGTAGCTTTGTATTTGCTACCCTAGTTCATGGTGTTATAGGTTAAAATTTTTGTTGATTAATCCCTCAATCAAGGAGCACCAGCTGGACACGAATCAGCTAAGACACCAATTAGGCATGAATCAAATGGCGCCGTTGCCGGGGAAAGGTGTCAAGAATCAGTGATACTATTTCAGTGTACTTGTGATTTTCATCACAAGTGTGGTAAAGTTTCTTTAGCTTTAGTAATTCTCATTATTTTCGTTTTACTAACTCATAATTTAAATTTAGCTTTTAAATTCAGCATTAGTTTTATTTTGTTTTTGGTAGCCCTGTTTTTCTTTTGTTGTCCTCTGTTTTCCTTTTAGTTTCAAATAGTTGCTAGTTGTGTATGCCAAAGTGGATACGTGGCAGTGGAGGAAGGCTTGTTAGAATTGATTCACCTCATACTAAGGAATTGGAATTGAGCTTGAATATCATGGAAACTACACCTGAAGATCAGCATAGTCACCAAGTTCGTCAAGACAATCTCAATGAATTTAGATCAATGAGGGACCGTATGCACCCACCTCGTATGAGTGCACCATCATGTATAATACCTCCTACAGAGCAGCTAGTGATCAGACCATATATTGTTCCACTTCTACCAACTTTCCATGGAATGGAAAGTGAGAATCCCTATGCACATATTAAGGAATTTGAGGAAGTTTGTAATACATTCCAAAAGGGAGGAGCTTCAATTGATTTGATGAGGCTTAAGTTATTTCCTTTTACTTTAAAGGATAAAGCCAAAATTTGGCTTAATTCTTTAAGGCCAAGGAGTATCCGTACTTGGACTGACTTACAAGCTGAATTCCTTAAGAAATTTTTTCCCACTCATAGAACAAATGGCTTGAAAAGGCAAATTTCAAACTTCTCAACTAAAGAGAATGAGAAATTCTATGAGTGTTGTGAAAGATATATGGAAGCTATAAATGCATGTCCTCACCATGGTTTTGATACTTGGCTATTGGTGAGCTATTTTTATGATGGGATGTCATCCTCAATGAAGCAACTCCTGGAAACAATGTGTGGAGGAGATTTCATGAGCAAAAATCCGGAGGAAGCTATGGATTTCTTGAATTATGTAGCTGAAGTTTCAAGGGGATGGGATGAACCAACCAAAGGAGAAGTGGGAAAGATGAAGTCTCAACTGAATGCTTTCAATGCTAAGGCTGGGATGTATACTTTGAAAGAAGAGGATGATACAAAAGCAAAGTTTGCAGCTGTGACAAGAAGATTGGAGGAGCTGGAACTGAAAAAAATGCATGAAGTGCAAGCTGTTGCTGAATCACCAGTGCAAGTGAAGCTTTGTCCTAAGTGTCAATCCTATGAACATTTGGTGGAGGAATGCCCTACAGTTTCAGCTGAAAGGGAAATGTTTGGAGAGCAGGCAAATGTTGTTGGACAATTTAAGCCCAATAACAATGCACCCTATGGAAATACTTACAACTCAAGTTAGAGGAATCATCCAAATTTTTCATGGAAGCCTAGAGTACCTCAGTACCAACAGCCGGATCAACCATCTCAGCAATCTTCAACTCTTGAACAAGCCATTTTGAATCTCAGCAAGGTAGTGGGAGATTTTGTTGGAGAGCAAAAAGCCATCAATACTCAACTTAATCAAAGAATTGACAGAGTAGAGAATATTCTGAATAAAAGGATGGATGGAATGCAAAATGATATAACTCAAAGAATTGATAATCTCCAATATTCAATATCAAGGCTCACAAATTTGAATACAGTGCAAGAAAAGGGAAGATTTCCTTCCCAACCCCACCAAAATCCCAAGGGTGTCCAAGAAGTGGAAAGCCATGAGGGGGAATCATCACAGATGAAAGATGTCAAAGCCTTGATCACTCTAAGGAGTGGTAAGAAAATTGAGCAGCCACCACCTAAGCCACCTGTTGAAGAAGAAGAGACAAAGAAGGAGGAGGAAATGAAAGACAAAGAAGGGGAGATCAGTAATAAGAGAGAGGACTCTGAGTCAACAATGAATGCAAATCCAGAGAAGGAACTTCTGAAGGAAGAAATGCTGAAGAAATCAACTTCTCCACCTTTTCCTCAAGCATTGCATGGGAAGAAGGGGATTAGAAATGCAGCTAAAATTCTTGAAGTATTGAGACAAGTTAAAGTCAATATCCCACTGTTGGATATGATCAAGCAAGTTCCAACATATGCAAAATTCCTAAAGGACTTGTGTACTATCAAAAGAGGGTTGACTGTAAATAAGAAAGCCTTCTTGACTGAGCAAGTAAGTGCAATCTTACAGTGTAAGTGTCCTTTGAAGTACAAAGATCCGGGAAGTCCTACCATTTCAGTCATGATTGGAGGAAAGGTAGTGGAGAAAGCTTTATTAGACTTGGGAGCTAGTGTGAATTTGCTTCCATATACTATCTATAAGCAATTGAGACTTGGTGAGTTGAAGCCAACAGCAATTACTCTATCTCTAGCAGATAGATCAGTAAAAATTCCCAGAGGAATAATTGAGGATGTCTTGGTTCAAGTTGATAACTTCTACTATCCAGTAGATTTTATTGTTCTTGATACGGATCCTACTGTAAAGGAAGCTAATTTAGTTCCTATCATCCTGGGAAGGCCATTCCTTGCTACTTCAAATGCAATCATCAATTGTAGGAATGGGCTCATGCAACTCACTTTTGGCAATATGACACTTGATCTCAATATCTTTTATATGTCTAAAAAGCAAATCATTCCGGAAGAAGAAGAGGGTCCAGAAGAAGTGTGTATTATTGACACTCTGGTAGAGGAGCACTGCAATCAGAATGTGCAAGACAAGCTGAATGAAAGTTTTGTGGATTGTGAGAAAGGTTTGTCTGAACCTCCTAATGAACTTGCTACTTTACAAAGTTGGAGGAGGATAGAAGAGATTCTAGCTTTGTTCAATAAAGAAGAGGGAGCAGATGTTGAAAAAGAGATCCCAAAACTCAATTTGAAGCCTCTACCTGTGGAGCTAAAATATACATACCTTGAAGAAAACAACCAATGTCCTGTTGTAATATCTTCATCTCTGACCAATCATCAAGAGAAGTGTTTAATGGAAGTTCTCAAGAGGTGTAAGAAAGCAATAGGATGGCAAATATCTAATTTGAAAGGTATTAGTCCTTTAGTTTGCACACATCATATATATATGGAGGAGGAAGCTAAGCCAATTCGTCAATTTCAAAGAAGATTGAATCCTCATTTACAAGAGGTTGTGCGAGCTGAGGTGCTGAAGCTACTTCAAGCAGTTATTATCTACCCTATATCTGACAGCTCTTGGGTAAGTCCTACTCAAGTGGTACCAAAGAAGTCAGGGATCACTGTAATTCAGAATGAAGAAGGGGAAGAAATCACTACACGTCTCACTTCAGGGTAAAGGGTGTGTATTGATTATAGAAAGTTGAATGCAGTAACCAGGAAAGATCATTTTCCATTGCCATTTATTGATCAAGTGTTGGAGAGAGTCTCTGGCCATCCTTTCTATTGTTTTTTGGATGGGTATTCAGGGTATTTTCAGATCGAAATTGCTGTGGAAGATCAGGAAAAGACCACTTTTACATGTCCATTTGGAACATATGCTTATAGGAGAATGCCTTTTGGTTTATGTAATGCACTTGCAACTTTCCATAGGTGTATGTTGAGTATCTTCAGTGATATGGTGGAGCGAATTATGGAGGTTTTCATGGATGACATCACCGTATATGGAGGTACATTTGAGGAATGTTTAGTCAATTTGGAAGCAGTACTTCACAGATGCATTGAAAAAGACTTGGTGCTTAATTGGGAAAAATGCCATTTTATGGTACGTCAAGGAATTGTCCTTGGTCATATCATCTCTGAAAAGGGCATTGAAGTTGATAAAGCAAAGGTGGAGCTTATTTCCAAATTGTCATCCCCAACAACTGTAAAAGGAGTAAGGCAGTTCCTTGGCCATGCTGGCTTCTATAGGAGGTTCATAAAAGACTTTTCAAAGCTTTCCAAACCTCTTTGTGAGCTGTTAGCTAAGGATGCTAAGTTTTTATGGGACGAAAGATGTCAAGATAGCTTTGATCAATTGAAGAAATTTTTGACAACAACTCCAATAGTGAGAGCCCCTAACTGGCAACTACCTTTTGAACTAATGTGTGATGCCAGTGACTTTGCTATAGGAGCTGTGCTTGGTTAAAGAGAAGATGGGAAGCCCTATGTGATCTACTATGCAAGCAAAACATTGAATGAAGCCCAAAGGAATTACACAACTACAGAGAAAGAATTGTTAGCTGTGGTATTTGCCTTGGACAAATTTCGTGCTTATTTGGTAGGGTCTTTCATTATTGTTTTTACTGACCATTCAACCTTGAAGTATTTATTAACAAAGCAAGATGCAAAAGCAAGGTTGATAAGATGGATTCTTTTGTTACAAGAATTCGATCTTCAAATTAGAGATAAGAAAGGAGTAGAGAATGTGGTAGCTGACCACCTCTCAAGGTTAGCTATAGCACATAATTCTCATGCCTTGCCTATTAATGATGATTTTCCTGAGGAATCACTTATGTTCCTAGTCAAAACTCCTTGGTATGCTCATATTGCTAATTATTTAGTTACTGGTGAAATTCTAAGTGAGTGGAATGCATAGGACAGGAAGCATTTCTTTGCAAAAATCCATGCTTATTATTGGGAAGAGCCTTTCCTTTTTAAGTATTGTGCAGATCAGATTATAAGGAAGTGTGTGCCTGAGGAAGAGCAACAAGGAATTCTAACCCATTGTCATGAGAATGCATGTGGAGGTCACTTTGCCTCTCAGAAAACAGCTATGAAGGTGTTGCAATCAGGGTTTACTTGGCCATCTGTGTTCAAAGATGCCCACATCATGTGTAGAAGCTGTGATAGATGCCAAAGGCTTGGCAAGTTGACAAAAAGAAATCAAATGCCCATGAACCCTATACTAATAGTTGAGCTATTTGATGTATGGGGTATTGACTTTATGGGACCTTTTCCTATGTCTTTTGGTAATTCTTACATCTTGGTGGGAGTAGATTATGTTTCTAAGTGGGTTGAGGCAGTGTCCTGTAAACAAAATGATCATAGAGTGGTTCTCAAGTTTCTGAAAGAGAACATTTTTGCAAGATTTGGGGTGCCCAAAGCTATAATCAGTGATGGAGGTTCTCATTTTTGCAATAAGCCTTTTGAAAGTTTGTTAGCCAAGTATGGAGTGAAGCATAAGGTAGCTACACCTTATCATCCACAGACTTCTGGGCAAGTTGAGCTAGCAAACAGGGAGATAAAGAACATACTGATGAAAGTGGTGAGTACAAGCAGGAAAGATTGGTCTATTAAACTTCATGACTCATTGTGGCCTATAGAACAGCTTATAAGACTATTCTTGGCATGTCCCCCTATCGTCTTGTCTATGGTAAAGCTTGTCAACTCCCTATGGAAGTTGAATACAAAGCTTGGTGGGCAATCAAAAAGCTGAATATGGATTTGATTAGAGCCGGGGCAAAAAGGTGCTTAGACCTTAATGAGATGAAGGAATTGAGAAATGATGCTTATATCAACTCCAAAGTTGCAAAACAAAGGATGAATAAGTGGCATGACCAACTAATTTCCAATAAGGAATTTCAAAAAGGCCAAAGAGTTTTACTCTATGACACAAGACTCCATATTTTTCCTGGAAAGCTCAAGTCCAGGTGGATTGGTCCATTCATTATCCATCAAGTACTTAATCATGGAGTAGTGGAATTATTGAATTCTAATGGCAGGGATACCTTTAAAGTTAATGGATATCGTCTCAAGCCATTTATGGAGCCGTTCAAACCAGACAAGGAGGAGATCAACCTCCTTGAGCCTCAAAAAGCCTAAGCAAAGAAGAGTTTGCTGGACTTGGTTTTACCAAAGTCCAAAATTTTTGTAAATTTTGTAAATTTTAAAGTTTTATTTCTACTTTTAATCTTAGTTTTTGATCTTAAATTGTATGTTTTTATGTAATTTCATCTTTTTGAATGATTTCAGATGGGAGAAAATGTAAAGAAAAAAATCGGGAAGAAATCAGAGCGAAAACAGAGCAGAACAGAGCAAAAACAGGGGAGGAAAAGAGCTCTGCGAGATTTCGCAGCCAAAGAGGAATTCTCTGCGAAAATGGCTTTTTGTTGCGAAATGATTTCGCAACACCTTTGAGCCCTCTGCGAAAGTTTTCGCAGCTGCGAAACCGATGTTTGGCACACGAGCGCCACTCCGCAGCACAGGAACCCCCATTTCGCAGCTGCGAAGTGCTCTGCGAACCACTAAAGCGTAAAAAGCGTCGTTCCGCAGCGATTTCTCTTTTGCGAAGGGTGTTCCACAATTGCGAAACCGATGTTTGGCACACGAGCGCCATTCCGCAGCATAGTAACTCCAATTTTGCAGCTGCGAAGTGAGCTGCGAAAGCGATTTTCACTTCCGAAACGCCCAATTTTGCTGCGAAACCGGTTTTCTTCTGCGAAACCCCAACTGACCGTTCATATTCCATTAGCCGTTATAAATACCGGTCATTTGGGCTGCGAATCCATTTCAGAAAAGGGGAAAAATCGCAGCAGCAAACCGTTCGTCTCCTCTCCATAGACCGACACCGCTAGCACCTCCGATTGTCCCCTCCGTTCATTGCCGCCGCCCTAACCCTCATCCGTTCGCAATGGCACGAACCAGGGGCGCGAAGTTTTCCTCCTCTTCCACCCAAAAGCGAACGCCGCGCGAGGCACCTGTGCAAGCTTCAACCTCTGAGCCGCCGTGGCCAGAAGTTGTCCCGCCGCCGACAAAGCCCTCGCCAAAGAAGCGCCAGGCCAAGCCGACATTGCAAACGCCTCCGGCGAGGCATTACCTTACCAGGTCAGGAGGCCGGCCCCTCCAAAAGCGAGCTAGGGTGGAAAGCTCGCAGCCTATCGACTTGACAGGGCAATCCCCTATTTCGTCCCCTGTTACGTCCCCTGCCCCATCTCCAATTCCATCTTCGGCACCGTCTGCGAAGCTTCAAGCAATCCAGCCGCCGCCTTCTGAGCCCCAAATTCCATCCGAACCAGCTCCGAAAGCGATAATCAGGCAGCCAATTCTCGCTCAGCCTCCAATTGAAGGCAATTTGGATTGCCGAGCCCGGCCATTCCATTCGGAGCTATGCTTTGACATAGCCGCTTTCTAGTTGCACCCGGAGCTCGAAGAATCATTCCAATTGCTGCGAAGATACCAAATGGAGCAGCTTCTGACCCCGTGGAACTTCTTCTATCCGAGAGTGGCCATGGATTTCTATCAATCCATGACTACTCGACAGGTTAGGGATCCTACCTTAATTCATTTCACTATTGATGGTAGACATGGCATCTTGGGAGCTCGACAAATAGCTGAGGCTTTGCATATTCCATTTGAACCCAGCCATTTTGATGACTTTAGAGCTTGGGCCAATCCATCTCAGCTAGAGATGGTGCATATTCTGTCTGGAGGAGCTTCCAGAAATCCGTATCTGTTGAGGGGGGAACTTCCTCCAAGGATGTTCCTCATTGATGCCCTGTTGCGGCATAATATCTACCCCCTCCAGCATTGGACTCAGAGAAGGGGAATTATGTTGGAAACTTTGTTCAGAATGTCAGAGAGACACTTTTTTGGCCCTCACCACTTGATCTTTGCAGCCCTTCTCTACTTTGAAGAGAAGGTGCATAAGAAAAAGTTGCAAAGAGCTGATGCTATTCCACTCCTCTTCCCACGGCTGCTATGCCAAATTCTTGAGCACCTGGGATATCCAGCAGAGCCTCAGCAAGAGCAAAAGAGGATTTGTAGAGATGTGTTTACTGTTGAAAAATGGAGCAACATGACAGCTTATAGGATGGAGCAGCAAGAGCTTCCACAGCCAGCTCAGGCTTCAGCTGCCAGGAGAGCTTCCCCACGCGTTATACCTGAGGGTATACCTGCTGCTTCTCCCTCCATAGCCAGTGCCTCTCCAATTCCTCTAGTTGCCCCAGCTTCAGCACAGCCTTCCACATCAGCCAAGCCTAGGATGGCTATCCCTATTTCTGAGTATAGGGATTTATGCCAGGCATTGGAGACCTTGACAGCCTCTCAGAGCAGTCTTGCTCAGGAGATGGCATCCTTGAGAGGTCGCCAGGAGGAGATGATGGCTACTCAGGCTCAGCATACTATTATTCTGAGGCAGCTTCAGCAGCATCTTGGCCTCTCAGCAGCTGATGAGCAGGTCACTCCTACCACCACAGAGCCTCACGCCCCTCATGAGTCAGCTACTCCAAAGGCAGAGCCATCTTCATAGGCCATCAGCTCTAACACTACCCTCCTATCTGAACATTTATATATCTTTTATATATTACTTTTGTGTATTTTGTTTTGGTTAGTCTTATATGAAATCTCCTACATTTTGATAGCATATATGGAGATTCTTTGGATTGCTTGTATTACTTCTTTTTCCAGCTGTTCACAAATGATCAAAGTAATACAAAGTCTAATTTTTTGTTAACTCTTCGCATTAATTTACTCTTATTTCCTTTGCTCACACCTTTTATTCTTTTTGAAACATGTGGTTTCTCCAATCAGTATTCGAAATTGATATCGATCAGGAGGTACCACTTCCTCCCTTTATTTTCGATCACCCATATAACATTGAGGACAATGTTCAGCTCGGTTGGGGGGAGAGGGAGAAATGAGGAAGAAAGTATGCTAAGTTGAAGGAAGTATGCTAAGTTATTTTGATATTTCAGCCTTGTCTAGTAAAGTAGTTGTAGTTTTTTTTGCTTGTTACTATAATCTCCATGGATTTTGAGGAAAAATTTTCAAATTAAAATAGGAGAAACTGAACTTTTGCTTTTCATCTAACTTAGAGTTTGGATTATGCTTGCTAAAGTGGTTCAATTGTTGAAACTTCCATTGAATTCAAGTTTAGTCCTTCCACTTTAAGCTATCCACACACTGTGCACAATAGATTCCGATTATAAAATGAGAAACTATTGCCCCCTTGACTTAAAAAAATTTTGGGACTTGGTACCTTTGACCTCATTTTAATGATATTGAGACACCCTATGAAAGGCCAATGAGCCTTTGAAAAAGAAAGAAAGCAAAGTGTTTGCTTGCCTTGAAACCCGAGCAAGGTCTGAAAGGGTATATGGTGAAAACCTTTTAAACCTGGTGCCCTAAGCCTTAATTAGTTGGGAGTCACCGGCCTCAATGCTCGTTACAAGGGTGGATAGGTGGAGTTAGCATATGGTAGGCAAAAAAGGGTATATGAAAAAGTCCGGGGTGAAATCCGAGGAGTTAGTGGTTGAAAGATCCTTAAAGCTTGATGCCCTATACCTTAATTGGTTGGGAGTCATCGATGGACCCCCATTACATGGACGAATCAGAAAAGAATGTCCCTTCTACTTTACCTTCTAAAAAAAAAAAAAAAAGTGTGTTCTCTACTTATTGAATTTGGTCAGTTTGCTAAAGTGTTGAAAAGAGATAGGTTGGGGGGAGAGATTAGTTTGGCATGTTATATTCGGAAACTATCATCTTACACTTAGATTTTTGTGGAAGAATAAAGTTTGGTTCTTTGAAAGTGAAAATGGTTTTAAAACTTCAATTCGCATAATGCATTCCCTTGATCAGTGGTATTTAGCAAAGTTTTTGATAACTCTTGTTGGAATTTGAAGTTATAGTTCTTTAATGTTCCATGTGAGAGTTTGTCAGTCATGCCGCTTAAATATTTTTTGGAAGTGATTAGCATAATGTTGTAAATTAGGGTAATTTTGTTTTATTTTTCTCTCCTTCATTGCTAAGGGACTAGCAATATGTCAGTTGGGGGGAGTGATTACTACTCAAAATGTGCTATTTGATAGCTTTTAATTAATCCTTTTAAACACTTTTGAGTAGTAGTTAGTGCCTTTTAACCCAATTAGCATGTTAAGGCCCCTTTCAATCAATTCTAATCAAATTGTGTAAGTTTTGGTGTTTTTGTTAGTATTTTGATCACCAAAGCATTATGGGATTGAGGAGAGTTTTATGGAATCCTTGGAATTGAATGGGAAGCTTAGAGGCATGAAGAATCAAATCTTTGAAGCATTTTTTGTCATAAGCAAATCTGGAATGAAAGGGGAAGCAAAGAGGATCCAGCCATGAAGCATTCTTGATGACAGTCACTGCAGCCACTTTTGGAGCACTTCCTGAAGTCCAAATTATGCATTCTATATGTCATTTGAAAGCTTAGGAAGTCAACAATCCAATGCTTCAAACCGTGTGCAATTTGGAGCTGAAATGAGGAAGTTACAACCTTTGGAAGAATACTGCATCAAGCTGAAGGAAGAATTTTGCATGGATGCAAAATCACTCTTTGGTTGCGAAATGATTTCGCAACCATTTTGCACAGTGCTATGGTCTTTCCCTGAAGCTTCACGCCGCGATGGAAGCCAAACACCACAAGATGGAAGTCTACTTTGCAGCAGTGCGAAGTCAGCTGGATGCTATGAAGAAATTTCGCAACTCTTCTTGTGCACCTGCGAAATTTTGCAGACCTCACTTTTCACCTGCGAAGTGGTCCTTAGTGCTTCCCGATATTTGTAACCGACACTTGAAGATATTTTTCATTAGATTTTTGTTGCCTAAATGCCCAAATTCTCCTTGTAAGTCACCAATGATAGGATTCCTTAGTTTTTAAGTTAGGAATTTGGCAAAGATATCAATGTAATAGCTGTAAGTGTAATTTTGGTATAAAGAGAGCCCGAGGAGCCTGTTCTGAGGGTGTTGAACCTTTTGTAAAAGTTTCAAAGAAATACACAGAGCTTGAGCTCTGCTTTACTTGGTCAATTTGATTGTATTATTTTTATTTTTCTTCTTAGTTATGCACTCTCTGAGGAATTTTCCCCAGAGGATGAGTAGCTAAGCCTTTTAGTTCCTTGGAGTTACGGTTGCCGGGAAAGGTTCCAAATGCAAGAATCAGAAGCTTTTTGGTTTCAGCTATGAATGAAAAGAAGGTGTGTCCTGTGAATGGTTTCTAATGTTTTTAGTTAACTTAAAACACCTTGGAGTCACCTGGGCCAACACTTGGTAAGGCAAGTGATCTCTAACCATGGAGATGCACTAGTTTACCCCTTGCGAGCCTCTGGTAGGTGACTTGAAGGTAGGATTTTCTAGAATTTCCAACACTTGGTAAGCTTTTGGACTCTTAGGAGACATCCATTAGTTATCTCTTGCGAGCTTTTGACGGGTAATCCAAGGTTAAAGATCACCTTGAATGGTAAAGGCTAAGTGAGAGGCTCAAACCATTGCAAGTTGCATCAGTGAGAGAATTAAAGCTGAAATCCAATTGAGGGATGCATTTGTGCAGCACCTATTAGAGAATTGACTTTATGTTAATTCTCTAATGTGAGGAATGGAACCAACTGACCGGAGCTATGCTTTTGCATGAGAAACCTCCCCTGTATACCTGAATCTCCAAGGAATGTTTTTCTTCTTAAGTTATTTTCATCACTTGTCGTGTTGTTAATCTAAGTTTAAACCCTTTTCCAACCAAAGTTTGTGTTTTATTTCTTAAGCTAACCTTGAAATGAAACAGCACCAATTCACTTTGAATTGGTATCATTTTCAACTTGAGTACCCTTCCCAGTGGAACGATCCTAGAGCCACTATGCTATAGTAGCTTTGTATTTGCTACCCTAGTTCATGGTGTTATAGGTTAAAAATTTTGTTGATTAATCCCTCAATCAAGGAGCACCAGTTGGACACGAATCAGCTGAGACACCAATTAGGTATGAATCAGAGGATTGAAGTTTTGAAAATTGGAGTTTTGAAAATTAAATTTGAAAGAAACAGGAATTTTGAAAATTATTTGAGAATTGGAGTTTTGAAAATTATTTGAAAATTGGAATTTTGAAAATTATTTGAAAATTGGAATTTTTAAAATTATTTGAAAATTGAAGTTTTGAACATTGGAGTTTTGAAAATTAAATTTGAAAGAACTGGAGTTTTGAAAATTATTTGAGAATTGGAGTTTTGAAAATTATTTGAAAATTAGAATTTTGAAAATTATTTGAGAATTGGAATTTTGAAAATTATTTGAGAATTGGAGTTTTGAAAATTATTTGAAAATTAGAATTTTGAAAATTATTTGAGAATTGGAATTTTGAAAATTATTTGAGAATTCGAATTTTGAAAATTATTTGAAAATTGGAGTTTTGAAAATTATTTGAAATTTTGAATTATATGAAAATTGGAGTTTTGAAAATTAAATTTGAAAGAAATTGGAGTTTTGAAAATTATTTGAGAATTGAAGTTTTGAAAATTGGAGTTTTGAAAATCATTTGAAAATTGGAATTTTGAAAATTATTTGAGAATTGAAGTTGTGAAATTTATTTTGGTACTCCTATGGGTGGTGCTTCATTTTCCATGGACCATCAAGAATCTCATTTACTTTTTCGCATGAAAAACCCTTCTGCATCAGAGTTAGGAGCCTCATTTCGATGGCTCATCTCTACATCAACCATGGAACTGCCAATATCCAACACACTAACTAATCCAAAACATCATACACTACAAAGAAACACAATGTAACACGAAACTGATTCAACATAAGAAAGAAATGAAGACTAGAACTATTTTCAGTTCCAAAATGAAACTGATACAACAATTGCCCACATAGAAATGATTCCCAGAGAATTCCCCCAAAGTAAGCCATTGTCAAGAAACACCAAATTCCTATTATCCAGGCTTCCAACACTTTAACAAGAAAACAGCTTTTTTAAGACATATCCATTATCTTAATTTTCAAGGAAAAAAAACAATATATATATAAAACACGACAACAACAACGCTCTTCAGAAACCAATTTCATTTTCTCCACTAAAAAAACCTTTGGATTTCCCCAAAAGCCACAATCATGAGCAAGACATTGTTCAAGAACAAAGAATTTGGCCATATCTCTAAATCTCATTGATCCGAAACCAAAGCATTAGCATACTAAACTTCAAATCACAAAAGTAATAATAATAATAATAATAATACACACAACAAAATTCCATTGTCAAATCAACCCAAATTACAAGGTCAGAACTGATAGAGACCTGTCCAACGAAGCATGAAATCTACAGGAACTAGGGCATCAAGTTAACACTAAATTGGGGGTTATGCTAGGGTACCGAAAAGTGCTTTTCGGTACCATACCCATTTTTTTGGGCTAATAAGATTAAGACACATGGCATGCAAAAATAATAAAAAATTATACACAACCAATTCTTCAGGTCACCCAACCGGTTGCCATGGGAATTAATCCCATGCAACACACATTTTTACATCCATTACAATAACCAATTATAAATTCCTGTTTAATATAATTATTTTGTTTGGGGAATTTTTTTTATGAAACATAAAAATAAAGAGAAATTTGAAAAAATAAATAGCAGTTTTTTTTTTTTTTTTTTGTAATATAAAGTGATTAAACCCAAGATAAAAATTAAATTTTAAATAAACAAAAAAAAATTCAAACTAATTTGGTGATATAATTTATAAATTAAGGAAAAGTAAATATAATTTATTTTAACATCAAATAATTTGTTGACAAAATTTGAGGAATATTTGAAGTGTGAAAAGCAATATAATTTGTTTATGAAGTGAAAAAATGAAAAAGAAAAAATATAAATAAATTAGATAAAATATAAATATTAAATTTATATTAAATTAGTTGTGTATTAATTATTAATTGATAATATATGACTAAATTATTTCTTAGCATTTAAATTGAATTACACAAAAAAATTAGTTGAAATATTGAAAATACGAAAAATGTATAATTACTAACCTTATGGAAATCCAAACCCCTCACAATATTTTTTCGTAAATTTCCATTTTGAATTTTGAAGAATCCATTTCACACCCTCATACAAGCTAAGAATGGTGAGGGTTTCTCACAGTCTTCGTACCCTGTCTAATTTTTTAATATTTTTAGATTTGAATTTTTCTGGGACTTATTCAAACACCGCCTAAGTGGAATCAACCTATTTAAACAATATCCAAGCCATATGAAGTCCAAATTTTTTTAAAAAACTTCAAAGAAGTGGAGATTTGGGAGGTACGAAGAATGTGATGATTCCTCACATTCTTCATAAATCATCACATTCTTCATACTTTGTCTAATTTTTTAGTATTTTTGCATTTAGATTTTTCCGGGACTCATTCGAACACCTCCAAAGTGCAATCAACCTATTTAAACAATATCCAAGCCATATGACGTCCAAAAAATTTTTGAAATCTTCAAAGAAGTGGACATTTGGGAGGGTACGAAGAATGTGAGGATTCCTCACAATCTTCGTACCTTGTCTAATTTTTTACTATTTTTGCATTTGGATTTTTTCGGGACTCATTCGAACACCGCCTAACTGGAATCAACCTATTTAAACAATATCCAAGCCATATGAAGTCCAAAAAAATTTTTAAAACTTCAAAGAAGTCGAGATTTGGGAGGGTACGAAGAATGTGAGGATTGCTCACATTCTTCGTACCTTGTCTAATTTTTTAGTATTTTTGGCACTTAATTTTTCCGGGACTCATTCGAACACCACCTAAGTGGAATCAACCTATTTAAACAATATCAAAGCCATATGAAGTCCAAATTTTTTTAAAAAACTTCAAAGAAGTGGAGATTTGGGATGGTACGAAGAATGTGAGGATTCCTCACATTCTTTGTACATTTTCTAATTTCTTAGTATTTTTGGCTTTTAATTTTTCCAAGACTTATTAGAACACCGCCTAAGTGGAATCAACCTATTTAAACAATATCCAAGGCATATGAAGTCCAAAAAAATTATTAAAACTTCAAAGAAGTGGAGATTTGCGAGGGTACGAAGAATGTGAGGATTCCTCACATTCTTTGTACCTTGTCTAATTTTTTAGTATATTTGCATTTGGATTTTTCCGGGACTCATCCGAACACTTCCTAAGTGCAATCAACCTATTTAAACAATATCCAAGCCATATGAAGTCCAAAAAATTTTTGAAATCTTCAAAGAGGTGGACATTTGGGAGGGTACGAAGAATGTGAGGATTCCTCACAATCTTTGTACCTTGTCTAATTTTTTAGTATTTTTGCATTTGGATGTTTTCAGGACTCATTCGAACACCTCCTAAGTGCAATCAACCCATTTAAACAATATCCAAGCCATATGAAATCCAAAATTTTTTTGAACTTTTCAAAGAAGTGGACATTTGGGAGGGTACGAAGAATGTGAGGATTCCTCACAATCTTCGTACCTTGTCTAATTTTTTAGCATTTTTACATTTGGATTTTTCCAGGATCATTCGAACACCTCCTAAGTGCAATCAACCTATTTAAACAATATCCAACCCATATGAAGTCCAAAAAAAAATTTAAAACTTCAAAGAAGTGGAGATTTGGGAGGGTACGAA
The DNA here is from genome assembly GCA_030345155.1 of Vitis x doaniana. Lineage (NCBI taxonomy): Eukaryota > Viridiplantae > Streptophyta > Magnoliopsida > Vitales > Vitaceae > Vitis > Vitis x doaniana. The sequence continues at coordinate 10,860,449 of CP128323.1, forward strand.
GAATATGAGGATTCCACACATTCTTCGTACTTTTTCTAATTTTTTAGTATTTTTGGATTTGGATTTTTCCGGGACTCATTCAAACACCGCCTAAGTGGAATCAACCTATTTAAACAATATCTAAGCCATATGAAGTCCAAAAAAAATTTTAAAACTTCAAAGAAGTGGAGAATTGGGACAGTACGAAGAATGTGAGGATTCCTCACATTCTACGTACCTTGTCTAATTTTTTAGTATTTTTGGCTTTTAATTTTTTCGGGACTCATTCGAACAACACCTAAGTGGAATCAACCTATTTAGACAATATCCAAGGTATATGAAATCCAAAAAAAATTTTACAACTTCAAAGAAGTGGAAATTTGGGAGGGTACGAAGAATCTGAGGATTCCTCACATTTTTCGTACCTTTTCTAATTTTTTAGTATTGTTGGCTTTTAATTTTTCTGGGACTTATTCGAACACCGCCTAAGTGGAATCAACTTATTTAAACAATATCCAAGCCATATGAAGTCCAAATTTTTTTTCAAAACTTCAAAGAAGTGGAGATTTGTGAGGGTACGAAGAATGTGAGGAGTCCTCACATTCTTCGTACCTTGTCTAATTTTTTAGTATTTTTGGCTTTTAATTTTTTCGGGACTCATTCGAACACCGCCTAAGTGGAATTAACCTATTTAAACAATATCCAAGGCATATGAAGTCCAAAAAAAGTTTTACAACGTCAAAGAAGTGGAGATTTGGGAGGGTACGAAGAATGTGAGGATTCCTCACATTATTCGTACCTTGTCTAATTTTTTAGTATTTTTGGCTTTTAATTTTTCCGGGACTCATTCGAACACTGCCTAAGTGGAATCAACCTATTTAAACAATATCCAAGGCATATGAAGTCCAAAAAAAATTTTAAAACTTCAAAGAAGTGGAGATTTGCGAGGGTACGAAGAATGTGAGCATTCATCACATTCTTCGTACCTTATCTAATTTTTTCGTATATATGCATTTGGATTTTTCCGGGACTCATTCGAACACTTCCTAAGTGCAATCAACCTATTTAAACAACATCCAAGCCATATGAAGTCCAAAAAATTTTTGAAATCTTCAAAGAAGTGGAGATTTGGGAGGGTACGAAGAATGTGAGGATTCCTCACAATCTTCGTACCTTGTCTAATTTTTTAGTATTTTTGCGTTTGGATTTTTCCAAGACTCATTCGAACACCTCCTAAGTGCAATCAACCTATTTAAATAATATCTAAGTCATATGAAGTTCAAAAAAATTTATAAAGCTTCAAAGAAGTGGAGATTTGCGAGGGTACGAAGAATGTGAGGAATCCTCACATTCTTCGTACCTTGTATAATTTTTTAGTATTTTTGCATTTGGATTTTTTCGTGACTCATTCAAACACCTCCTAAGTGCAAGCAACCTATTTAAACAATATCCAAGCCATATGAAGTCCAAAAAATTTTTGAAATCTTCAAAGAAGTGGAGATTTGGGAGGGTACGAAGAATGTAAGGATTCCTCACATTCTTCGTACCTTGTCTAATTTTTTAGTATTTTTGGATTTGGATTTTTCCAGGACTCATTCGAACACCTCCTAAGTGCAATCAACCTATTTAAATAATATCCAAGCCATATGAAGTCCAAAAAAATTTTTAAAACTTCAAAGAAATGGAGTTGCGAGCGTACGAAGAATGTGAGGAATCCTCATATTCTTCGTACCTTTTCTAATTTTGGAGTATTTTTGCATTTGGATTTTTCCGTGTCTCATTTGAACACTTCCTAAGTGCAACCAACATATTTAAACAATATCCAAGCCATATGAAGTCCAAAAAATATTTTGAAATCTTCAAAGAAGTGGAGATTTGGGAGGGTACGAAGAATGTGAGGATTCCTTACATTCTTCGTACCTTGTGTAATTTTTTAGTATTTTTGCATTTGGATTTTTCCGGGACTCATTCGAACACCTCATAAGTGCAATCAACCTATTTAAACAATATCCAAGCCATATGAAGTCCAAAAAAATTTTTAAAACTTCAAAAAAGTGGAGATTTGCGAGGGAATGAACAATGTGAGGATTCCTCACATTCTTCGTACCTTTTCTAATTTTTTTGTATTTTTGGATTTGGATTTTTCCGGGACTCATCCAAACACCGCCTAAATGGAATCAACCTATTTAAACAATATCCAAGCCATATGAAGTTCCAAAAAATGTTTTAAAACTTCAAAGAAGTGGAGATTTGCGAGGGTACGAAGAATATGAGGATTCCTCACATTCTTCATACCTTGTCTAATTTTTTTAGTATTTTTGGCTTTTAATTTTTTCGGGACTCATTCGAACACCACCTAAGTGGAATCAACCTATTGAGACAATATCCAAGGCATACGAAGTCCAAAAAAATTTTTACAACTTCAAAGAAGTGGAGATTTGGGAGGGTACGAAGAATGTGAGGATTCCTCACATTATTCGTACCTTGTCTAATTTTTTAGTATTTTTGGCTTTTAATTTTTCCGGGACTCATTCGAACACTGCCTAAGTGGAATCAACCTATTTAAACAATATCCAAGGCATATGAAGTCCAAAAAAAATTTTAAAACTTCAAAGAAGTGGAGATTTGCGAGGGTACGAAGAATGTGAGCATTCATCACATTCTTCGTACCTTATCTAATTTTTTAGTATATATGCATTTGGATTTTTCCGGGACTCATTCGGACACTTCCTAAGTGCAATCAACCTATTTAAACAATATCCAAGCCATATGAAGTCCAAAAAATTTTTGAAATCTTCAAAGTGGAGATTTGGGAGGGTACGAAGAATGTGAGGATTCCTCACAATCTTCGTACCTTGTCTAATTTTTTAGTATTTTTGCGTTTGGATTTTTCCAAGACTCATTCGAACACCTCCTAAGTGCAATCAACCTATTTAAATAATATCTAAGTCACATGAAGTTCAAAAAAATTTATAAAACTTCAAAGAAGTGGAGATTTGCGAGGGTACGAAGAATGTGAAGAATCCTCACATTCTTCGTACCTTGTATAATTTTTTAGTATTTTTGCATTTGGATTTTTTCGTGACTCATTCAAACACCTCCTAAGTGCAAGCAACCTATTTAAACAATATCCAAGCCATATGAAGTCCAAAAAATTTTTGAAATCTTCAAAGAAGTGGAGATTTGGGAGGGTACGAAGAATGTAAGGATTCCTCACATTCTTCGTACCTTGTCTAATTTTTTAGTATTTTTGCATTTGGATTTTTCCAGGACTCATTCGAACACCTCCTAAGTGCAATAAACCTATTTAAATAATATCCAAGCCATATGAAGTCCAAAAAATTTTTTAAAACTTCAAAGAAGTGGAGTTGCGAGGGTACGAAGAATGTGAGGAATCCTCATATTCTTCGTACCTTTTCTAATTTTGGAGTATTTTTGCATTTGGATTTTTTCGTGTCTCATTTGAACACTTCCTAAGTGCAACCAACATATTTAAACAATATTCAAGCCATATGAAGTCCAACAAAATTTTTGAAATCTTCAAAGAAGTGGAGATTTGGGAGGGTACGAAGAATGTGAGGATTCCTTACATTCTTCGTACCTTGTGTAATTTTTTAGTATTTTTGCATTTGGATTTTTCCGGGACTCATTCGAACACCTCCTAAGTGCAATCAACCTATTTAAACAATATCCAAGCCATATAAAGTCCAAAAAAAATTTTAAAACTTCAAAAAAGTGGAGATTTGCGAGGGAATGAACAATGTGAGGATTCCTCACATTCTTCGTACCTTTTCTAATTTTTTAGTATTTTTGGATTTGGATTTTTCCGGGACTCATCCAAACACTGCCTAAATGGAATCAACCTATTTAAACAATATTCAAGTCATATGAAGTTCCAAAAAATGTTTTAAAACTTCAAAGAAGTGGAGATTTGCGAGGGTATGAAGAATATGAGGATTCCTCACATTCTTCATACCTTGTCTAATTTTTTTAGTATTTTTGGCTTTTAATTTTTTCGGGACTCATTCGAACACCACCTAAGTGGAATCAACCTATTGAGACAATATCCAAGGCATATGAAGTCCAAAAATAATTTTACAACTTCAAAGAAGTGGAGATTTGGGAGGGTACGAAGAATGTGAGGATTCCTCACATTATTCGTACCTTGTCTAATTTTTTAGTATTTTTGGCTTTTAATTTTTCCGGGACTCATTCGAACACTGCCTAAGTGGAATCAACCTATTTAAACAATATCCAAGGCATATGAAGTCCAAAAAAAATTTTAAAACTTCAAAGAAGTGGAGATTTGCGAGGGTACGAAGAATGTGAGCATTCATCACATTCTTCGTACCTTATCTAATTTTTTAGTATATATGCATTTGGATTTTTCTGGGACTCATTCGAACACTTCCTAAGTGCAATCAACCTATTTAAACAATATCCAAGCCATATGAAGTCCAAAAAATTTTTGAAATCTTCAAAGAAGTGGAGATTTGGGAGGGTACGAAGAATGTGAGGATTCCTCACAATCTTCGTACCTTGTCTAATTTTTTAGTATTTTTGCGTTTGGATTTTTCCAAGACTCATTCGAACACCTCCTAAGTGCAATCAACCTATTTAAATAATATCTAAGTCATATGAAGTTCAAAAAAATTTATAAAACTTTAAAGAAGTGGAGATTTGCGAGGGTACGAAGAATGTGAGGAATCCTCACATTCTTCGTACCTTGTATAATTTTTTAGTATTTTTGCATTTGGATTTTTTCGTGACTCATTCAAACACCTCCTAAGTGCAAGCAACCTATTTAAACAATATCCAAGCCATATGAAGTCCACAAAATTTTTGAAATCTTCAAAGAAGTGGAGATTTGGGAGGGTACGAAGAATGTAAGGATTCCTCACATTCTTCGTACCTTGTCTAATTTTTTAGTATTTTTGCATTTGGATTTTTCCAGGACTCATTCGAACACCTCCTAAGTGCAATCAACCTATTTAAATAATATCCAAGCCATATGAAGTCCAAAAAAATTTTTAAAACTTCAAAGAAGTGGAGTTGCGAGGGTACGAAGAATGTGAGGAATCCTCATATTCTTCGTACCTTTTCTAATTTTGGAGTATTTTTGCATTTGGATTTTTCCGTGTCTCATTTGAACACTTCTTAAGTGCAACCAACATATTTAAACAATATCCAAGCCATATGAAGTCCAACAAAATTTTTGAAATCTTCAAAGAAGTGGAGATTTGGGAGGGTACGAAGAATGTGAGGATTCCTTACATTCTTCGTACCTTGTGTAATTTTTTAGTATTTTTGCATTTGGATTTTTCCGGGACTCATTAGAACACCTCCTAAGTGCAATCAACCTATTTAAACAATATCCAAGCCATATGAAGTCCAAAAAAATTTTTAAAACTTCAAAAAAGTGGAGATTTGCGAGGGAATGAACAATGTGAGGATTCCTCACATTCTTCGTACCTTTTCTAATTTTTTAGTATTTTTGGATTTGGATTTTTTCGGGACTCATCCAAACACCGCCTAAATGGAATCAACCTATTTAAACAATATCCAAGCCATATGAAGTTCCAAAAAATGTTTTAAAACTTCAAAGAAGTGGAGATTTGCGAGGGTACGAAGAATATGAGGATTCCTCACATTCTTCATACCTTGTCTAATTTTTTTAGTATTTTTGGCTTTTAATTTTTTCGGGACTCATTCGAACACCACCTAAGTGGAATCAACCTATTGAGACAATATCCAAGGCATATGAAGTCCAAAAAAATTTTTACAACTTCAAAGAAGTGGAGATTTGGGACGGTACGAAGAATGTGAGGATTCCTCACATTCTTCGTACCTTGTCTAATTTTTTAGTATTTTTGCATTTGGATTTTTTCAGGACTCATTCAAACACCACCTAAGTGGAATAAACCTATTTAAACAATATCCAAGTCATATGATGTCCAAATTTTTTAAAAAAATTTCAAAGAAGTGGAGATTTGGGAAGGTACGAAGATTGTGAGGATTCCTCACATTCTTCATACCTTGTCTAATTTTTTTAGTATTTTTGTATTTGGATTTTTCTGGGACTCATTCGAACACCTCCTAAGTGCAATCAACCTATTTAAACAATATCCAAGCCATATGAAGTCCAAAAAAATTTTTAAAACTTCAAAGAAGTGGAGATTTGCGAGGGTACGAAGAATGTGAAGAATCCTCACATTCTTCGTACCTTTTCTAATTTTGGATTATTTTTGCATTTTGATTTTTCTGTGTCTCATTCGAACACTTCCTAAGTGCAACCAACATATTTAAACAATATCCAAGCCATATGAAGTCCAACAAAATTTTTGAAATCTTCAAAGAAGTGGAGATTTGGGAGGGTACGAAGAATGTGAGGATTCCTTACATTCTTCGTACCTTGTGTAATTTTTTAGTATTTTTGCATTTGGATTTTTCCGGGACTCATTCGAACACCTCCTAAGTGTAATCAACTTATTTAAACAATATCCAAGCCATATGAAGTCCAAAATTTTTTTTAAAACTTCAAAGAAGTGGAGATTTGCAAGGCAACGAAGAATGTGAGGATTCCTCACATTCTTCGTACCTTTTCTAATTTTTTAGTATTTTTGGATTTGGATTTTTTCGGGACTCATTTAAACACCGCCTAAGTGGAATCAACCTATTTAAACAATATCCAAGTCATATGAAGTTCCAAAAAAAATTTTAAAACTTCAAAGAAGTGGAGATTTGCGAGGGTACGAAGAATGTGAGGATTCCTCACATTCTTCGTACCTTGTCTAATTTTTTTAATATTTTTGGCTTTTAATTTTTTCGGGACTCATTCGAACACCACCTAAGTGGAATCAACCTATTGAGACAATATCCAAGGCATATGAAGTCCAAAAAAATTTTTACAACTTCAAAGAAGTGGAGATTTGGGACGGTACGAAGAATGTGAGGATTCCTCACATTCTTCGTACCTTGTCTAATTTTTTAGTGTTTTTGCATTTGGATTTTTTCAGGACTCATTCAAATACCGCCTAAGTGGAATAAACCTATTAACCAATATCCAAGCCATATGAAGTCCAAAATTTTTTTAAAAATTTCAAAGAAGTGGAGATTTGGGAAGGTACGAAGATGGTGAGGATTCCTCACATTCTTCGTACCTTGTCTAATTTTTTAGTATTTTTGTATTTAGTTTTTTTCGAGACTCATTCGAACACCTCCTAAGTGCAATCAACCTATTTAAATTATATCCAAGCCATATGAAGTCCAAAAAAAATTTTAAAACTTCAAAGAAGTGGAGATTTTCGAGGGTACGAAGAATGTGAGGATTCCTCACATTCTTCGTACCATGTCTAATTTTTTAGTATTTTTGGATTTGGATTTTTACGGAAATCATTTCATCTCCTCCTAAGTGTAATGAACCTATTTAAACAACATCCAAGCCATATGAGGTCCCAAAAAATTTTAAAAAGTCCAAAGAAATGGAGAATTGGGAGGGTACGAAGAATGTGAGGATTCCTCACATTCTTCGTACACTTGTGAATTTTTTAGTATTTTTGGATTTGGATTTTTCTAGAAATGATTTGACCGCCTTCGAAGTGTAACAAACCTATTTAAACAACATCCAAACCATATGATGTCCCAAAAAATTTTAAAAACTCTAAAGAAGTGGAGAATTGGGAGGGTACGAAGAATGTGAGGATTCCTCACATTCTTCGTGCACTTGTGAATTTTTTAGTATTTTTGGATTTGGATTTTTTCGGAAATTATTTGACCTCCTTCGAAGTGTAACGAACCTATTTAAACAACATCCAAACCATATGATGTCCCAAAAAATTTTAAAAACTCCAAAGAAGTGGAGAATTGGGAGGGTACGAAGAATGTGAGGATTCCTCACATTCTTCGTACCTTTTCTAATTTTTTAGTATTTTCGGATTTGGATTTTTCCGGATATCATTTCGCTACTTCCTAAGTGTAACAAACCTTTTTAAACAATACCCGAGCCATATGATGTCCCAAAAAATTTTAAAAAGTCCAAAGAACTTGAGAATTGGGAGGGTACAAAGAATGTGAGGATTCCTCACATTGTTCGTACCCTTGTGAATTTCGGAGTATTTTTGAATTTGGATTTTTCCGGAAATCATTTCACCACCTCCTAAGTGTAATGAACCAATTTAAACAATATCCAATCCATATGAAGTCCCATAAAATTTTAAAAACTCCAAAGAAGTGGAGAATTGGGAGAGTATGAAGAATGTGAGGATTCCTCACATTCTTCGTACTCTTGTGAATTTTTTAGTATTTTTTTATTTGGATTTTTCTGGAAATCATTTCACCACCTCCTAAGTGTAACAAACCTATTTAAACAACATCCAAGCCATATGATGTCGTAAAAAATTTTAAAAAGTCCAAAGAAGTGGAGAATTGGGAGAGTACGAAGAATGTGAGGATTCCTTACATTGTTCATACTCTTGTGAATTTTTTAGTATTTTTGGATTTGGATTTTCCCGGATATCATTTGACCACCTCCCAAAATTGTATAGACCTTGACTTCTTATTCATCACAATGTACGAGGATGTCATGATTACTCAATAGATGATTGTTCGAGCATTACAAGATCACAATTTGAAGACTTGAAGTTGGATTAAGAGGTTTCTACTGCTTATAATATTTAGTTTGTGTAAATGTATTTTAAATATGGATGAGTAAACATTCAGCTATACTCATCCCTATACATACATTTTCAATTATAAAATTCATATCACTTACACCAAACAAATTTTATTCCCTATGCATATACTACCTGATAGAGTTGACCACCATGTTAGTCAAGTGTCATTGCATTGACCATCGTCTTTAACATTATTCCCATTGGATTATCCCTACCTTGTGTGCTACTGTTTTTGAACTTCTATGTTAGGAGGACACAAATTCCACCTTAAGGCCTTCAATTCGACCTTTTTTATTAACGCACCTTCTCATAAAATATATAACCGCTTGCACGCAACTAAAGGTTGGGTTATATGGATGTTCGTTTACCACAATGATGTCCCTTCAAAGAAAGAGCAATTACATGTAGCAAAACACCAAATGGCCTATCAATACACGAATCTATGGAGGAATCCAAACAAATTACAACTTATACAAGGAAATATGAACCGGTCGACCGGTTATCTTCTACCAGTTTCCTACTTATCTCAACTGGTAGCCACTGCCCCTTTGACAATGCAGCAACCAAAAGGGGCAGTGGCTACCGGTTGAGATAAGTAGGAAACTGGTAGAAGATAACCGGTCGACCAGTTCATATACTTCATTTTGTTTTCATTTAGGTATGTGATATGGCGATGAGATCAAGACAAATGACTTCTCTTTGTTACTATTCCCAACATAGATCAAGACATAGGCTTACCCACAGACAAGCTCACATCAAACACCAAACAATAGTAATGTGATCCTTAAAAAACCCAACCTTATCATGTATAGATCTCAAAAGAGTTGCATAATCACAAACCAAGCCCTTAACAACCAAGGTCTCCACGTTAACTTTTGCTTATGCCTTGCACCCTAATATGACTCTTCATAATAAACTTGCTTCGGCGAGCTCAACATTTATAGAAAACTACTTCACTATAGATAATTCATAAAAAACAAACAACTTAACCTTTGAAGTTTGGTCCTTCAAATAGAGGACCAAGACAAGAAACAAGCACTCAAATAATCATCATTTCTAGTTACCCTTCTCCTTAAAAATAACATCCACTCTTCAAACTCTTTATCTAATAAGAAGCGAAGGTTAAATGGCAATGAAGTGGACACAAACAGACTATCCCAAAGTACTACCCTCCAACCATCCAACCTTGAGGCCTTCCCAAATAAAAAGGTAGTATTGTTCACCCAATATGACTAAACTACCTAATCCCTAAGGAACTAGTCACAAGTCTATTTTCCCTTTTGGAGGCCTATAAAAAGGGTAAAATCCTTAGACGGTTATCAAGACTAATTAAACTTAATGTCAAACAACTTGCCCACAAATATTTTGGAAAACATTGTAACTTTGATTGAGACCAGCTTCCATACAAATTACAACTTGAGAAAATAAAATGCCAAAGATATTGTTCAATTAGAAATTTAGGAAAATAATAAAATGAAGTACATCTTCTAATTCAATGTTCATGTGTTGCTAAGGTTACCATATTCATTTAGAAGCATAAATGAGAAAGTTAGAGATGACAACTGTTTATTGTGCTGGTGCTTCTAGATTATTTCCACATATTGGATATTGAGGAATCTTGAAAGTATAGACATCACAAAAATTTTGCTTTCCTGGTAAAATTTTGGAGGGAATTGAGGTGGATCCTGTGCTTAGTGCGGGCATTAATTCTGGTTAGCCCAAGGGTTCCCCTAATCGAGTTTTGATGATAACAAACCATGGTTAAGTGACTAATTGTTTTAAATGTTTAAGAATCTCAGGTATAAACTCGAAAATTCATCAAATGACCAAATGGATACATGATCGAGACGCTTGGAAGACTTGAGATCATAGGAAATGAATGTAAGATGATTTAAAAGAGTGCACTAAGAATATGCAAGTGATGGTTTTAATGCACTAAGGAAGAAATTGAGAGCTTTTTGATCAAGAACAGGTATGTAGGCTTTGAATGCAATTGTTATCTTAGTCATAAATGAAGTGGAGCTCTCAATTTATAGGTTTCTAAGCTCGGGAGTCAAAAACAGCAAAAGGCAACCTCGTCTGGTCGATCTAGGGGTCGACCAGTTCACTAGCCGTTGGAGCATTTAATGCATGACAGGTTATTGTTGCCTCGACCGGACCTCGACCGGGAAGGGTGTGAACCTCAACCGGGAAGAGAAGGCTACTGGATGAGAGAGAGTGTTTTTGACACTTCTTGACCGGTCCTCGACCGGACAGGGTCAACCGGTCGACCGGTTCCCTAATTGGTTGAGCCGGTTGGCCATAGCCTCGACCGGTTGAGCTTTTTGGCCCCGAAAACCTTCCTTTTGAAATTCCTTTCTTTTCTACTACTGAGGCAAGGTCTTTATGTGAATTAATATGCCACTTTTGAATCAATTTGCCTAAGGTATGTTTGATAAAATTCGGGTTTTAAAGAACCTTGGTTATCTAGGAGAGAAGAAATCTCCCCCTCAAACCAAACATGGATCAATTAAAGCGAAAATTTTAAATGACATGCAAAATTTCAATAAGAGACAATGTGAATTCTGAAAATATCATATCATATATAATAATATCACATATACACAAAACAAGACTAATGATATGGAAATGTCATGCATGTGTGTGCCCCCTAGATCCTAAAATTTCTCCCCCTTTGGCAACATAAAAAAGAAACGAAGGGGGGGGGGGGGGGGGGGGGGGGGGTGGTCTTGAAGATATCAAGGTGGAGGTGGAGGAAACATTGAGCGAAGGTAGGCCATCATCTCCTCATGCTGCTGATCCATACGCTCCTCAAGATGCCCAAGTCTCTGATCGAGATGCTCAAACTGAGAGGTGAAGCCGGTCTGATACTCATCTATGCGATCCTCCATGGAGTGGAAACGAGTATCATTGACGACTGCAAGCTCCTCCATACGAGTCCCGGGAGAACTGATCTGAGCGGATAAATCCATCCAAGGCGCATGATCAGGTGCATGAGGTGCCTGAAATGGTATCTCTGCGTGAGAAGGCTCAGTGAAGAATGGCTCAGATGGTCCAGCTGTGTATGTCGGATCAGATATCATCGGCTCAGGAAAGGATGCCTCAAACTGAACAATTTCCGTCTAAAGTGGAGGAGGAATGTCACACTCAGGCATGCTCTGCTCAAAGTCCCTCTGAGGGTCTAGCCCACTGTCCATCTCTCGAATCTCGGCCTCCTTCTCATCTCCAGGATACATATGTCCTTGCCCCTGGTCCTGTGTCGGTGGTCGCTCAACTCTCCTAATCCAAGAGCCATCAGGGGCCTTCTCAAACTTCATCCGCCCCAGAGACTGCTCGTCATATGTGTCATACGTGGTTGGGGCCTCGAAATCTGTCTCGCGATTTAAATCAACCCCGGCATCCTTGAATACTCTCGTGAGGAAGAGACCATAGGGGAGCACGCGGGTCTTGCTCTCACGGCAAGATATCATATGCATCATCATCAGGTACCCGACATGAATCCGTCTCCCTGTCAAAATGGAATCCATTATGAAAGCCTCGAGGTAGGATACCTCGTCTCGATGTTCGCCGCATGGCAACAGAATAGAGTAGACCATGTGATGCAGGATACGGCTGATCACTGTCAGGCTATGTGCAGAGGGTTTGCCCATCCCCTGGGCATCGGCAAGTCCAGACAGCCTCTGAATAGCCTTTCTAGGCTCAAATCCTGGCACCGTGGGCCACACCTTGGACCCATACACCCTGAGTCCAACTGATTGTATATCGAAAATCTAGCAAATGCTCTCCGAACTCAAGGTGATCTCAACTCCTCTGACAGTGGAAGTGATTGGTTCTCCAAGCCCGTAGGTCACCCGTGAGTAGAAAGCGCGAATCAGAGTCGGGAAGATAGGCTCTGAAATAGTCACCACTGGCAGCCATCTCATCCGTCCAAATATCTCCTCAAATCCAAAGTACTTAAGCTGTGAGAAATTGATGCTTCTCCCTGGAACAACTTTCCTCTGGGCGAATTTTTGTTTATATCTTTGGTAGTCTTTAACAGAGCCGAAAAGAGTGGTGTCGTACCTCGCCTTTCAGCAGCCTCAGATTGATCTGGCTGAGATGGCTCAGCAAGGCACTTGCCTTGAGCCCTGGAAGCGGCTGACTCTCTCCTAGGCACCATCCGAAAGGCTGAGATGAAGGAGACGAGGCTGAAGAGAGGGATGCACACACACCTGAAAGCCCTCAAGCGCGGGAAGACACTGACGCAGGCTCTGACGCGCGAACTAAGGAGAAAATAGCCCAAATGCGAAGCCCTGGGTCCCAAAATCCAAAACCCTAGCCTCCAAAATCCAATCCGTACCTCTCAGAAGGCTATAATGGCGTCAAAAATCCCTTGAGGGCAGCTGGAACGGCACAAGGGTTGAAGAACAAGAAGAAATGGGTGAGAAACTGAGGTGCAGGAGGCTCTTTAAATTTGTGCATTTCCTGGTCAATGGTCAACATGGTTAATGCTTCGATTTTTATGAATTTCCTTGTCTCGTGATCCTCCCCCTGGCCTTTTGAGCTAAAATACACAGAATACCCTCAAACCATGTTCAAACTTATAAAAAGAGGAGAAAAAAAAAAGAAAAGGAAAAGAAAAACAACAATCATCCTTAATTACTAACTATAAATAAGTATGGCTTAAAGAGCAGAACATAAAACCAAGATTCATGTAGCCAACCCCAATACTTGGGATTAAATCTTCATGCTGTTGAATTATATTCAATTTGGAGATCCATCAGAGAGTTTTTTTCTTATCTTCATCAAATTAGTGCAGATTAATTCTAGCTTAAGTGATATAAAACATAATGGTGCCATAAAAAAAGCCTCAAGCATATCTTGATAATTGGAGCATCTTCTTGAATACTCACAATAATTATCACATCAAATCCTCGAAACTTGGTAATTCTTCAGGACACCAACAATTAAAATGCCAAGCAAGGTCATCATAACAATTGAGAACACCATCCACACTCCCCACCTCTCACAAATAAATAAATATAAAAGAAAAAAGAAAAAAATTGCACTTCCCTGATTAAAATACTTAGGCAGAAAATGTTATGGAGTCAATTATTTTTCTTTCAAAGGAATGATTCCATTATCAATGTGACCATTCTGAATTTTGAGTTGAAACACAGACCTAAGTCCTCTTGAATCCCCATTGGGGCTTGAACTTGGAACCTCCCACAAACCCTCCCCGACCCTTTACCACTTGAACAAGGCCTCAAGGGCATTAAGTCCTCTTGAACCTTGAAACAAGTTTTAAAATTTTGGGTCAGCTATACATTATCCTTTTGACATTTTTTTAATCCCATCTAGAATCATCTTCTGTCACACCAAATGGCAATGCACTAACTTGAAAATTTTGTAGACAAATGTTCTTGAGGATTTAAGACTTCTACTGAGGATTTAATTTTCATTGTCAACCAAATATGACCCTCCTCATTTCTCCTAGGCTGAGATCAAGTTTACAAAAAATGAGGTTCTAGATATGACACTTGTGGGAATGGAAGTGATGGGAAACGCTTAACTGCTATACCTAGTGCTGGACATAACAATAGGCAAGTATGTAGTATATAATGCACATGACAAACAATAAGTTTCCATTACTAGTAAAATTCCATCTGACCATTAACATGTGTTGAGCATGAAAATTGTTGGTCAGAAGTAAACACTATAGCTGTAGTTGGATGTCTAATGGAAATTTAAAGGCTCACAACGATGGAAATCAATGGCTCACAAGTGAGGATTAAAAATTAAAAGTTAAAATAGTGCCCCTCCTGGGGAAGTCAAAATTGCTCCCATGCCATCAGCCTGTTACCAGGAATCTCATTTTCTTTGATAGCACCATTCTAGAATTGAGATTTGAACTTCAAATCTATGCAAAACACAATGGAGATATTTGTTTTCATAAGACATCCAAATGCACCTCAAAGAAAATGAGATTTTTATTTTTATTTTTTTGATAAGTAAAGAAATTCAGCTTCATACATGCATAAAATGAAGTTATAGATTTCAGCACATATGCACACATAAATTTATTGTGTAACAGAAAAGACCAATTTTACCTTCTTTTCCTCACGTGATGAGTTTGTATCATCTTTTAACTCTCCATGGTTTTTAGGAGCACCCTTGGAGCCAACTATTGGCATCCTTACTTCCTACCATTAAGCTATTAGATAGATTCTTTCCAAATAACATTTAGGGTAAAAGGCAATCAACATGATATTGTCATACATATGAAAAGAAGTAAAAGAGATAGCATAAAGAATTTTATAGGACACAGTGAATATTAGCATATTCCAAACTAATATAACATTCTCTATAATTAAACATATAAGAAAACATCACAAAGCTGCACCATATATCTTTCACAATGGGCAATGCCTTCTCCCAGATAATCCAATTCTGAAACACAAATTATAATCTTCATATTAATCATATAATTAGCCATATTTGAGTAAACCACATATTTATGTATTTTGTCACCAATTCTACTTTCTTCTCTTTTACCATTCTACATTAAGTTATAACCACTTATCAAGAAACATATTTAGAAATGTACAAGAAAAATTCACAACTTCCTCATGCTGCTATAGATACCAATCATCATAAACATGAAAAATTGCTTAGCTGAGCAGCCTAACCAATTGATGATGAAGCAATTTCATTTGATAAAATTTAGCTTTACATCAAAATCCATTATAAGTCCAATATGCAGAAGCCCAAAACACACTTTGAACCACTGCAAAACCATCTCTGCTGCATAACTTTAGCTAGGACCTACTTCACCATGGTCAGTTGCTTGCCAAAACTTAAAATTCAATTAGATTCCGCTGAAGAAACCATATCTCAATTATAGGTTGTGTTTCCTAATCCTTCTTTTTGGAAATTATTGCTGCACAGAGGAATTTGGGACCAAAATTTCATGACTTATATTCCCAGAAATTTGACTTTGGTATTTTTCTGGATTTCACTCTTCAAGCTGAAGACTAAATATGTCAAAGCACCAAACATAAATAGCAAGCTATAAAATTGATTATTTTTTATAAGTATTTCCCACATATAAATTTTTCATTATTGCAATATCAAAGAAAACTTGCGACTCAAAGCACTCACAAAGTGTTAAATGTAGATAACTAAAATTGTATAATAACAAATAGAAAAATCAGGAGAGCAAAAAATAAAACCCTTGAGATTGCAAGAACAGCAGAAGATGGAATAACATAATGCTTAACTAGAAGAGATTAATCAACTTGAGCCTTGTGTGCTTCAGCTTTTTATTGCCTTAATCTCTTTCTAGTTGTTAAAACAGCATTACAGTGTGTTTAGTTACAACAAAAACACATCTAGGTCAAGGGTTTTAGGCTTGCAAGCTCTTTTCAGCAAAGTTTAGGGAGGAGAAAGAACAAATTTCATTATTACAAATATTTTTTGGATATTAAGTAGACAACTACTGTTCACATTGATGTTTTCCAAAAGGACTTTAGTAAGAAGTTACAACAGCATCAAATATATGCTTAGAAAACCCGATCACTAAGAACACTGATGAAAACAAAAGGAAAACGGAAAATCATGGATCAAAATCGATCTCATGCATTTTACTAGAATAAAAGCCCAAAGAATCTTCAACACCCCACATACCAAATTTCTACTACAGACCCAAAAAATCCACAAATTTGTCCATAGTTACACCTACGAGGCCCATGAGCCCAAGAGAGGCAGCACCAATAAGAGGAGGTGAATCTAAAGTCTCTTTTAAGGAACTTCCATTACCTAAATTCACAAGTTACACAAATTAATTTGAGATGATCTAATTGTGCGAAAAATCTATTGAAAATAGTAAATCAAGAATGGTTTTAATAAGGAAAAAGAGGGCCAAAACTTAGTACGATAATTTATGCAAGCAGGCAAGCATATCTCAACCTATTGTATTAATGAGGAACCGGTCGACCGATTATATTCAACCGGTTGACCTGTGCACTCGACCGGTAGACACTGGTCATTTCTTGATGCACCACCCAAAATGGCTAGTGGCTACCGGTAGCAAAACAACTTGCTACCGGTTGATGCATTTTCTCGACCGGTTGGTAAATATTAGAGAATCAAAAAATTCGGTAATTTATATTTATTGAATATACTAACACTATTTATCAATGATATATAACTTTAAAGTGGTTTAGTTCTTAACTTAAAAGTAGTTTAATATAAATACTTTAGAGGTTTAATGTAGACTCCTTGACGTCTACAACCTTTACATGTAACATGGAAGAGCAAAGAAATACCAAGGCAACTAGTAAGGACTATTACAGGTTCATATTATGTTTAAGATTACAAGCAATGTAGACTTCTTTGAATGTTAGGAGCCTCATATTTACAAGGAAACATCATCAGAAATAGGTTCAATGCCGTACATTTTACATGGCTTTTCAATTAAAAGGAGGTGTCCCAATTTTATAAAGCAGGGTTCAATGGTTCAAAATGTTCACATTAGCCATAAAAAATTCTAAAGATTATGGTTTTTATTTCATATAGTCCGTAGAAAAGTTTGTATGAATAAAGAGAAAAGCATTTGATGATACAAGTAATCTAAGTAAAACAAATTACATATTGCATAACTAATGGAAAAATCAATATTGTTAGACTGTCCCTCAAATTCATAGTTTGTTTCAGTTTCTATTAGTTAAGGATTATAGTTTTAGAGTTATTTTATAGAAGATGAAATTGTCTTAAGGTTTTCTTATAAGAATATAAGTCTTTATATTGATAGGATTTCTAATTGGATAAGACACTAAGTTTAGGATTTCTAGATATATTCTAGGTTTTGAAGAGAAAACTCATGACATGACAAATATGTAAGAAGGAAAACAAATATAGAGCATGAAAACATGAGCTTCATTCATGCCTAATTAGGCATGGCTCATAGGAGTGAGGAAATATGTATATAAATCTTATTTAGCCTTCAGCAGAAACATGTTGCTTCTCACTACATCATATTGCAACTCACAAAACTGAGGTTGTACCGGTCGACCGGTAAGGTGCTACCGGTAGAGCAATTATCTCTACCGGTAGACACTGCCAATGTGATTATGCAGCACACAAATATTGTGCCAATCAAGAGTAACTATGCATCATCACCAACGAAGGCCTTAACTTGCAATCAAACAAAACCAATAAAATTCCCGGAAGATAGATTATCCTTATCAATCTAAGTAACCAAAGCTAAAGTAACCAAAGTCATCCACAGTCCTTTATATAAGACAATGCAACTCATTAAATCTTTTTTAAGTTTCTAAAGCTAAAGTTTGTAAATTATTTATTCTATTCATAACACAAAACCAATCACTCATTCTTCACCAAATCATAACTCAATTGCCAAAAGTTCAAATAGAAACCATCCTTTCCAACAGCCTTGTTCCCATTCAACTCTAACAGTGAACTATACACCTCTAAAACGGTTCCAGTTATATCCTTCCCTCAATCCTTAATTCAAGGATCCAGCTTCTACTCAATGATTTTGATAAATTCAATGTTCCTAGTCCCCCAAATCCAAATTACAATTTTCTACTCAATTGCCTTCCATCTTGACAAATTTAAGCAAGCATATATATTAAAAACATCAAAAGAAGGCAAACCCAATAAAACACGGGTTGGGGATGGGTGTGGGTATCCTAGGAAGCACAAAGGAACAAGAGAACCAAAGGAGAAGACCAAGAGCAATAAAAATCCCCAAGCATTAAGTCAATCCAATAACAGCCTATTCAAAACATTTTAAGGAACATAATACACCTCCCTAAAAAATCAGTGAACAATTAAACCAAAGACCTGAGGAATATACTTTTCAACATTTAGACAGTAGTTTTCCAGATTTCTGCTTCCTCTTTCAAATAAAGCTAGCATATAACTAAAAATGGAATCTTTCACTTGATGAAGCAAAGCATAAATAGTCTCCCAAAGATGGAGAGCAATGCAATGAAGTAAGTTACAACTAGTAGAACACTGGCATTAACAGCATAAACAACACCATTTTCAGGACATGCCCTTTTTTCATCAACTGGTCAATGATAAGGATTTTAACCAAGAATATCTTCCATAAGAAACACACATTAAATGAAAAGCATGAAAACCAAACCATCATAGTCGGAAAAGCAGCAAAATTCCTAAGAGGAACACCTCAAAGAAATATTTGACCAAAACGAAAACCCTTTAGTCAAATTCCATGAAGGAATGTACTCCTTTTACTCCATAAGATGCACAGCGAATATGAAATTAATGGAAATGAAAAACAAACTTTGTAATAACAATAAAGGGATGCATAATTTAATCCATAAATCTAAATGTAAGTACATCATCCATCTCTCATCACTAGCATAGAGGGAAAACGTTAATGCCATTTTTGTCAATGGCCTATAAGTAACAAAACACGTCTTAAGATGAAGTCATAAATAGAAAAACATATTACATAATCCAAATGTTTAAAAAAAAAATCCCCAAACGTTACTTAATATATTTCTATGCAAAATGTAGAAGGGGTCAAATATGGTCTCGGCCATGAAGCGGGAAGTAGCCTCGCAGGAATGCCATCATCTCATCATGCTGCCCTTGTATAACCTGCATACCCGCTTTGAATTCCTCTTGGAAGCCATCAATGCGAGTCTCCAAAGATATCAAACGTCGATCATTGGCTAAGGTCATCTCCTCTAAGCGGGTACCAAGAAAGCTAATTTGGGTTGTCAGGTTATCCGAAGCCTCAGCCTCGTTCCGACTTATATGTGAAGGATGATATGCATCCGCCGTAGCTCCTACACCTTCTTTTGACGGTATTGGTGTCACATTTGCATTTTCAGAAGTTCTTACCTCTACAGTCTGATTTTCATTTTCGTCATCTTTGAAGGACCCATTGTCCGAAGACACATTCACCTCTGAAGAGGGGACAGCCAACTTCCTTACCCATGAACCATCTTTTTTTCTAACAAAATGCATGCGCCTTAGTGAAGCTGCATTATATGTATCAAATGATTTCAGTTGCTTCCCGTTGGTCTCATTCCGCAAATTGACATTGAAGTATTTGACAATCTTTGTGATAAACATGCCATATGGGAGCACTGAATCTTCGCTTAATGAAGAAGCTTTCATATGCCGGAAAAATATGTAACCCATATTAACCTTTCTTTTTGTGAGAATGCTGTCAACCAAAAACGCCTCCAAGAAAGATACATCGTCTCGATGGCCTCCTTTAGGGATGAAAATGTACGATATCATGTGATGTAGGATGCGACTCAACACGGTCAATGATTGAGAAGTTGGTCTACCAGATTTCGGATAACCACATAGCCTCTGCATAGCTTCTGTAGCTTTGAAACCTTCCACCCGTGGCCACTTCTTTCCTTCATATAAACAAACCCCTTCACTTGGAATTTCTAAAATTTTACAAAGCTCGGCAACATCAAAATTGATCGGTACACCATTAATGCTCATAGTAATTGGTCCTTCATCTTCAAATTTCATATTGCAGTAGAAACATTTGACAATCCTAGGATAAACAAACTCTTTCACAGAGACAAGAGGAAGCCAACCCATTCTCGCAAAAAGCACGTCAAAATGGAAAAAATTGAGCTTTACAAAATCAATGTTCCTACCCGGGATTACGTTTCGATTGGCAAAATGAATATGAAATCTTTGTGCTAGGTCAGGGGTTGCGAACGTATCGATCAAAGGTAGCCTTCTTACGAACCTCCGCACTTGCTTCGACGGCCGGTCGTTTTCCTTTGTTGGTGGTGCATTGTGCTCCATCCGAGGTGTTTAGGTTGCTGTCGCTGGGTTGTTGTAGGTCGGAGGTCTTTTTTTTGGTCTCGTGCATCCTTGATACCGTCTTTCTCTTCCATTTCCTACCGGTGGAGGATGCTTCGGCCGGTGCTCGTTTTGAAGCCATGAATATTCCAAGTGGCCTTCAGGTATTGCGTGAGGATGAAGAAGACTAAAGTGGAAGACGGACGGGTTCAGGTCTTGCGTGGGGATGAAGAAGAATGAAGTAGAAGACAAAGGGGCTGAGGGTTACAGGTGGTTTGAACATCGGTCGACCTTCCTAGTATATGGAAAGACATCCAGTTTATGAACTAATAAAATTTAATTAACTTAATGTCTTACATTATATTTGCTACACTTTTAATTTAATAGTTTCCATATGAACTCATTTAACCTATAATGGATTAAATGAATAAATCTTTTGATGTACCTTAAATAAATTAATTGAAGTTAATTTCACAAAATTTATATTAAGGAAAATAAAATATGACAACTTAAGTTAATTAAATCATATAAATTAACTAACCTTTCTGATATGTACGATATAGTATAATGAACTCACTAAGATATAGTCACACCTATTAGATTAAAATTTTAATTAACTAACATATACTACCATAGGGGCATTAAAATTAATTATGGTTGTATGACAAGTTGTTCGAATAAGTACGATATACCATGGTGAGTGAAATAAATTAATGAATCTGAATTTATTTAAAATTTCCATAAGTAGAATATCATAACATATCTCATTTTACGTAATTAAGCCTAATTAACTAACCTTTCTCATATCTAGGATATATTATGAAGCATTAATTAAAAATAAATTACGTTAATTCATGAAAAAATATAGTATAATGAACCTACTAATATATAGTCACACCTATTAGATTAAAATTGTAATTAACTAACATATACTACCATAGAGGCATTAAAATTAATTATGGTTGTATGACAAATTGTTCGAATAAGTACAATATACCATGGTAAGTGAAATAAATTAATGAATCTGAATTTATTTAAAATTTCCATAAGTAGAATATCATAACATATCTCATTTTACGTAATTAAGTCTAATTAACTAACCTTTCTCATATCTATGATATATTATGAAGCATTAATTAAAAATAAATTACGTTAATTCATGAAAAAATATAGTATAATGAACCTACTAATATATAGTCACACCTATTAGATTAAAATTTTAATTAACTAACATATACTACCATAAGGGCATTAAAATTAATTATGGTTGTATGACAAATTGTTCGAATAAGTACGATATACCATGGTGAGTGAAATAAATTAATGAATCTGATTTTATTTAAAATTTCCATAAGTAGAATATCATAACATATCTCATTTTACGTAATTAAGTCTAATTAACTAACCTTTCTCATATCTAGGATATATTAGGAAGCATTAATTAAAAATAAATCACATTAATTGATGAAAAAATATAGTAAGTAGGAAACGGTATGAAAACATAGTTACAATAAATAAGCTAAACAACAGTAAGAAATGTCAATATTATAAATTAAGTCCATATCTCCCCTTTATATTTTGTTAAGTTATACATATATCCATTTCAAATGGGTGTAAAAAACATCCACATTAGACTGACTTTCCCACCTGCTATAAATGTTATATTTAATGGCACCTAAAAAACTGATGCAAATATCCAAGCTATCAACCAAGTGTACCATTGCGGTGGTAGGTTTTCAACATGTGGCAACCTATTAAAAAATGTAATAACTCCATCAACCAACTACATACATATGTTAGTATATATTTGGAAGGGAACATATTGTAAGGAGCTTAGAGACTGAACGAGGTCTGCTATATGTTGGAGAACAGGTTACAAAAAACATCCAGAAGACAATTCTTCAGGTCAAGCTGCATCACACTTGGACTTCCCATTTGAACGGTATGATCTTTAACTCAATAAAGATTAGGTAAACAAATCCATAATACATTTTTTAAGCTGAATGCCCTCATCTTTCAAATGGATGGGGAAATATTCCCAAAACCTAATAGTGATTTTTAAATGGTATGTAATGATGTTAAAGAGTTTGGATTTTGATTGTCTATAGCACATTGTTAGTAATATGCATCAGTGATCTGTTGAATCAGTGTGTAGTGGTTGAATAATTTCTCATTACGTGTAGAGATAACCTTCGACAAATTGTTTTCACCAATCGGGTTTAGTAGACATAATTTGACAATTAGGATTGTGTTCAACTAAGAAAAGGTACAACTATATATTTGACAATATTGACCTCCCATACACCTAAACAAGGTCAAAGCAACAAGGTGAAAATCTACAAGGAGTGGCAAGTTTAATTTCCAATGATTGGATGGATTTTAATGAGATTGGAGTTAGGAAATGCGTGTGGTTGACTTGAGATGTATAGAAAGTTAATGTTGAGGCTATGCAGATTAAGGCAAGACTACCAAAAGGGAGCTCTAAATAATTTTCTTATGGGCTTTCCCCCAATCAGACATGATTCCAGCACAATGACATTATTATCTGTTATTGAAGAACAATTGACATTAATTTATTTAATATAAGTGATTCATGTTGGCTTTAAAAATCACACTATCATCAAAATTATAGGGTAATACATATTCAACTGACTTAAAAAGAGAGAATCAACCTTAAGAAATGTGTATTATTGACTCCCAATATAGGGTAAGTTTGGACTAAGTTTGGCGGCGTACCCAAAAGTTTCCATGCTTTTAGATAGAATTATATAAAAGTGATTTTCCATGTTTTTAAAGAATGTGCATAAGAGGTATTAATTATTGTGATTGCCAAACTCCTTGAATATGGCAACTAAGATTAATGATGGAATTTTTGTTAACATAGTATGCCTACATAGGGCAACATTCTAACGTTCTAATAAGGAATGAAGGCCTTAATGAAATGAACAACGAAAACAAACAATTAGCTACTCTGTTAACATATTATAACAGTGAACATGTAGAGGTCGACCGATTGATACATTTTCTCAACCGGTAGACACTGCCAAATTTTTTAAGCAGCACCAAAATGCATCCGATTAATTTGTAGGTCAACCACTTACTTCCACATTATAATAGCTTAGAGCAAGGGAAGAGAATAGATTCGGTTTACGAGTGATAAAACAAAGGCTATGAATTAATTAAGGAAAATACCCAAAATGAGGGGTGAATTAGGTTTTTCAAAATCTTTTTTTCACACAATAATATATGCACAAAATAAATAAAGGAAAGAGATAAAGTTAGAGAATTCAAACTCGGGTTTATAGTGGTTCGGCCCTTCCTTGCCTACGTCTACTCTCCTCAATCTCCTAACCGAGTGAGGGTTCCACTAACTTGAAGCTTCAATCAAGCTTTCAATCGTCTTACACTTGGATTCCGGCTCCAATGGGCTCTTACACAATCTCTTCAAGATTTGAACCACTTGAAGGCTTTCACACTCAGTTTACACAAGGATGAAACTCTCAACCTAGCTTAAGGATGGCTCGATTACAAGAGAAAGCTAGGATGAATTGCAAGAGTGCACTAAGAATATGCAATTGATGGTTTGATGCACTTAGAAAGAAAAGGAGAGCTTTTTGATCAAGAACAGGTAGGTAGGCTTTGAATGCAATTGTTCTCTTGGTCATAAATGAAGAGGAGCTCTCAATTTATAGGTTTTTAAGCTCGGGAGACAAAAATAGCAAAAAAGTAGCCTCAACCGGACGAGCAAAGGGTCGACCGGATCACTAGCCGTTGGTGCATTTAATGCATGGCAGGTTACCGTTGCCTCGACCGGACCTCAACCGGACCTCGACCGGACAAGGGGTGAGGCTCGACCGGGAAGAACAAGCTACTGGGAGAGAGAGAAAGTTTTTCTGCTCCCTCGATCGGACCTCGACCGGACAAGGGTAACCGGTCGACCGGTTCCCCAACCGGTTGAGCCGGTTGGCCATAGCCTCGACCAGTTGAGCCTTTTGGCCCCGAAAACCTATCCTTTTTTATTTCTTTCTTTTCCAATACTTAGGCAAGGTCTTTAAGTGAGTTAATATGCCAATTTTGAATCAGTTTGCCTAAGGTATATTTGATAAAACTCGGGTTTTAAAGAAAATCAAGTTTTAGAGAATAAACCCAGTTTTCTAAGATGCATGAAAAGGTATGAACATCCTAAGTGCACTCATGCTATCATCTTACATTCATTTCCTATTATCGCAAGTCTTCCAAATGATCTCGATCCCGTATTCGTTTGGTCCTTGATGAATTTTTGAGATTAAGCCTGAGATTCTTAACAGTTTAAAACAATTAGTCACTTAACCATGGTTTGTTATCATCAAAACCTGATTAGGAGAACCCTTGGGCTAACAACGAGGAACCAAACAATTGAACCGATTGTTTTTTTATGCTCATCAAGACCAACAACACCATTCCCTACCACTAAAAAGTTGGACAATTGATTACTACCAAAAAGTACTATTTTTTAGACCTAATTATAATGGTTTTAAGCACCTTTGTGTAGTAATCATATTCATTTAACCCAATTAATTCATTAAGGTCCTTAGTAATTGGTTTTAACCATTTTGTGGCAAGTTTACATGTTTTTATCAGCTTATGAATCAATTCAAGCATGCCAAATGATGGAGGAGCTACTTGGACAAGTTAAAGCAAGGATTTTGGAAGTTTACAGGCTTGAATTTCAAGTGGAAACACGAGCACAAACAAGAATAATGGAGAAGAGGAAAACAGAGTGAAGAAAATAGAGGAAAGCAGCTACAGTCTTCTTTCACACTTTTGGAGCACTTCCCGAAGTCCATTTTCTACATGCTATATACCATTTCAAAGATCAGGAAGTCAAGAATCTAACACTTCAAACCGTGTACAATTTGGAGCTGAAATGAGGAAGATATGGCCTTCGGAAGACAACTGCATCAAGCCATGGGAACACCATTTCGCAAAGTGAATTTCACCTTGCGAAAATTTCGCAAGGAGATTTTCCTCATGGTGCGAAATTTGGCCATTTCGCACCATGAAGAACCACCTTGCGAAATTTCGCAAGGTGGCTTTTTACCTTGCAAAATTTGGACCTTTCATCTTCCCCTTTTGTGAAAATGCCTTTGAAATCCTCTGTTTCTCCACGCACGCACCACCGACTTCCCAGATATTTTTAGCTTGATATTTTCTCGTGTAAATTCCTTTTGTAACCTTGTATTCAGCCAACATAAGGCTTTATCTTGTAATTTTTCTATATATAGAGGTGCACAACGCCTCCAGAAAAGATATATTTTAAAAAAGGAATTTGGGGGATCGATCCTCTATACATTAACTTAGAAATATATAAAGCTCTATTTTTCTCTCTTCTCCGGTTCTTTCCCATTTCTTTTTTCTTAGTAGCCAAACAGCCTCTGAGGACTTTTCCTCAGAGGATGATTGGATAAAACTTTTAAGTTTCTCAAAGTATGGATGTTATGTGATGGCTTGGATGCAATCCCATGGAAATTTCTCGCACCTGGAAGGTAAGGTAGTCGTTTTTCATTAATGGTTTATTAATGCAAAGTTTGGTTTTTATTTCCTTTGGACAACTTCCAACAGCCAATACTTGATAAGCTTTTGGATTTCTATCCATTAGTTATCTCCTACGAGCTATTGGAAGGTGAGGTTTTCAATTCCAAGTTTTGCATTAATCCGTTAGAACCAATTTCAATGGCCATTGAAAGGCGAGTTTATCACCTGGAATGACTTTGAGTTGCCAATATTTGGTAAGCTTTTGGCTTTAGACCATTAGTTATCTCTTACGAGCCATTCAAAGGAAGTCTAAGGTGAATAACCATTGATGAAATTCACTACCATCTGTTTTGCCATTTTAAAGGATTAAAACTTGATTTGCTAAATCCATACCGGTTCGGGAAGCAAGCATCACCATAGTTGCAACCCCAACGCGAGGAGCCTATCCTGAGATTCCCAATTTGCATAAGAGCCAGAGCATAACTATCCTATCTTTGAGAAACTTGTTTTTACACCCTTTCATTTTAGTCTTTAATGTTAGCTTAAATTAGTTTAAATCTCTCTAAAACATTTTCATCTTCTTTTAAAGCTAACATCCATAAGAAAATCACCTATTTTCCTAATTTGAATATCACTTGTGTTTGTGAAAACCCTTCCCAGTGAACGATCCTAGAACCACTATTCTATAGTAGCTTGGCTACTTTAGTAATAGTATTTAAGGTATAAATTTTGTTGATACGCCTTTAAAGCTAAGCTACCATGAGTCGCATCAACAATCTGAAATATTGTTCTTGCACAAGGACCTCCAAAAGCACTACAACCTTAGCCTCAACAGCAGAACCATGTCTAGCAAGTTGACTTTAACTATTCCTTCACTTGGTTGTCTAAGGTCAATTTAAATTATGGTGCATTTCTGTATAGATGTCAGACGTCGATCATTGTCTAACGCCATCTTTTTAGGGTATTGGTGTCACATTTGCATTTTCATAAGTTATTTCCTCAACATAATGATTTTGAAGTGATATTTAATGATTTTAAAAAGTTTTGATTATGATTGTGTATAGCAGACAAGTATCAATTTTGCAACATATGACCTTTTAAATTGAAAATCATGGGGAAATTATCACATGTGCAGTCTACACCGGTTCTATAATTTCTCAAATTCTCAATTTTTATCCAAAAAGGAGAATAGATGACGTTGTCAAATTCGGTTTATCTTTAAGTATGCAATCAATTTATACAAAAGTGATACGATAATTTGTTAAAGTATTATTGGGGCACTTTTTTACGTTATTTATGTAATGTAGCTGATGCAATCAGTGAAGGAGAAAACAATCAAGCGGGAGTTTGAAGTGAAGGAGGAGGACGTCGTCAATGACGATGCATATATCGGTGGCACTTACCACCTGGGTGGAAACGGTTTGAAAGAGAAGGTATTGAAGGGTATTTCAGATGAAGAAGTCTACAAATTGCAATTTGATTGCATAGATGAGGCTAAAACATTTTACAACATGTTAGCAAAAGTAGCCGGATTTAGTATTCGAAAAGATGATTTGAAGCGAGACAAGAATGGAGATATAATATCTCGAAAGTGGGTGTGTTCTAGAGAAGGACAGCGAGCGATAAAGTTTATTGAAAATGACAAGCGACAACGTGAGCCACGATCATTGACTAAAGTTGGATGTGAAGCTGCATTTCGTGTAGGCTTGAATAGGAAAGATCGAAAGTGGATTGTAAAGGAATTTATAGGAGATCATAATCATAATTTGGTCTATGCTATCAACACACAATTCCTTCGGTCTCATCGATTAATAAGTAATCCAGGTAAGGCACAAGTTGATGTTTTGCATAAAGTAGGTGTTAAAACCACACAAATTATGGACTATATGGTCAAACAATCAGGGGGACATCAACACGTTGGTTTCACACAAAAAGATATGTACAATCACGTGGATGCAATGCGTAGAATTGAAATTAAAGACTGTGATGCGGAAGCCGCGTTGTCTTACTTGTGTGGAAAGGCAGAAATTGATTCTTCTTTTTTTTATAAATTCAACGTCGATGAAGAAAGTCGACTAACAAACTTGTTTTGGGCTGATTCAACTGCTCGAATGGATTATGCATGTTTTGGGGATGTCCTAGCATTTGATACAATGTATAGGACAAATGCCTATAAAAGGCCTCTAGTAGTGTTGGTTGGTGTTAATCATCACCACCAAACTGTGGTATTTGGTAGTGTGTTATTGATAGATGAAAGTGTTGGTACGTATGAATGGGTGTTGGAGACATTTCTTATTGCAATGATGAATAGGAAACCCATATCCGTAGTAACTGATGGAGATAAAGCTATGCGTAAGGCAATTAAAAAACTACTTCCCCATGCCTGTCATCGCCTGTGTTCATGGCATTTGCAACGAAATGCATTCACGAATGTGCATATTAAGGACTTCACAAGCATTTTTGCAAGGTGCATGTTTATACGTGGGAGTGCAGAAGAATTTGAAAAGGTTTGGCATCAAATGGTTGAAAATTTGAGTCTTAAAGAGAATCGTTGAGTCACCGAGATTTATGGGAAACGTAAACGATGGGGTGAGGCGTATTTACGTGGAAAATTCTTTGCAGGGATGAGAAGCACACAAAGGTGTGAGAGTGTGAATGCATATTTAAATAGATTCTTAAAAATTCGTTTGCGACTGTATGAGTTTGTACAACAATTTGATAGGGCGATATTGAGAATACGGCAAAACGAGGCGAAGGCGGACTTCAAATCGAACAATTCCTCACCCGTGCTTTCAACCAAGCTATCCATACTTGAAAATCATGCTGCGACGGTATACATGAAAGAATCATTCCTTAAATTTCGGGAGGAGATGAAGAATGTAGAGTTATTCTTTGTGGTAGGCCTTGTAAGTGATGTTTCAATGCAGGCATACACATTATCCAAGTTTAGACACCCGAACTTGAAATGGCAAGTCCAATTTTCCCCGAATATTGTAACATTAAAATTCTCGTGCATGATGTATGAGTCAATTGGCATCCCTTGTTGCCACATGGTTGTTGTTATGAAGGTGGAGCATTTAGAAGAGATTCCTAAGTCATGTATTTTGAAGAGGTGGACAAAGTTAGCAAAGATGCATACAAGATCATCACCGGAGAATTAGATGGATAACGACATGGATTGGTTTGTACGATATGGTTCATTGAGTTCGATGTGCAACAAGCTCTCCTACTATGCGTCTGATATGTCATCTTCATTTCTAGAAGCGAAAAATGAAATAGAAAATTTGACGGTGAGAATGGAGGAACTCTATAACAGTAATTTGAAAGTGAAGAAAGTAGTGGGAGATGGAGCAACAATTTGAAACGAAGTTTGTGATCCAAATATTGTGAAGACCAAAGGAAATCCAGGCAAAGTTGCAACAAATTTTCAAAAAGGAAGATGATGTAGTCGATGTAAAAGAGTGGGTCACACAATTCGAACTTGTACAGAAACTAGAATCCCTCAAAATAGTCATCAACGTCAGATGGTATGTCAAATTTAGTAATGAACTGCCGCAAATATGAACCTGTTTAGCTATACTTACATAAATGACTAACATAATTGTTTTCATGGCATTATGAGTATGTAGCAGGAAAGCAATTTGTCTTCTCAATGTGACATTCAAATGGAAACGATGCCTTCAACAAATTCATCAGTTGACATGTTTGCAACCTTACCTGTATGTATAATTGCCTTGTTATATAAGAACACAAACAGTGATAACATCAAACTCAACAAGAATTGACAACACTTACTAGTTGAAAATGCAGGGAATGCGAGGGGAGCATTTTTCGAATGACCAATCTGACATATATATATATATATATATATATATATTATGGTGAATTTGACAATGTAAGCTTGGGAATAAAAAATGACTTTTGAGATGAATTTGATCTATGCATTATTTAATGATTTGGCTGGAATAATTGGAATGACATAGGACACTTGAATTTTTACAATGGAATGTGCATGTGCAGATAACAGGATTTCAGCGATATGGACAAAGAATGACAACACCATGGGAAGGTGGGGATCCAAACAAATATCCAAATGAGAAAGATATGCAACCTTTTTATTATTCGTTAAAGGAGTAAGGGATGCAGGTATTAAATCAGTGTATATATTAATGTACGTTGTCACTTTGCATAATATGTACTTTTAACTTAAGTATGTGATGGAAAGGCTAAATTCCGATGCGGATGGAATGTTGTGGATCCTACATATAATATTTACTTAGGGAATTTTATGTTTCTCGTAGTGTATAATTGGATTTTCAAAATACGGAAGCTATGGAAAAATTTAAATAAAAATAAAATAACTAAAAGCATTATAAAAACAGGTTGCACAATGAGTTTGAAAGCCGAGTTACGAAGAGCTTGACATCAATGTTTAATATCTTGTACATAATATCCATTGGACAAATTTGCAAAGAAGCTCCAACCACTTGGCCATATAGTCGTCTTCATCATCATGGCCATCTCCAAGCAAAGCGGAAACGTTAGCTATAGCTATATGCTCAACACATGGGATTTAACTTATTTCATTGGCTTAGGAGTTAAGACTCTGGGAAGTAAAGGGTGGTCAAAGATCAGGCGTAGCGGACTTGCCCAATCCTATCTTTCCTTGAAGTAAGTCCGGAGCGGGAGTAACTTCTACAGCAAATTAAGACTAAACTTGATGACTTGGCGGGGGGGTTTAGGAGGTAGTTGTAACCGCATGTTTATCATAGAGATAAAGCGGGTTTGTATCACTTTCCGGAAAGCCAGTCATACTAGAACCACATGGTTCCATGAGGATCATTTTTTAGTGGTTGTGATGCCCTTTGGCTACCAAACAAAATTGTAACTTAAAATAATATTTAATTAAATTAAAAGAAACTAACTAATGTTAAACATTAATGTCGAAGGTTACATGTCTTATTAATTTATGAACAATTTATTCTTGGATGAATTCCAACAAGTATAGTATCCCGGGTTAGGAACTTTTTCCAATGTACGATTTCATAATCTTCCCTCCAATTGTGTCTCACAAGATTATAGGGTTAAACCCATAAACACCTTGATGGATTAGACAAAGTCTCATACTAAGATGCAAAATCAATTTTGATATTATTTATAACCTTTCAATCTTTTTTGTGCGGACATTGTCGACTTTGAGTTCAATGAATCTTCACAACCTGAAAATGTGTCTATCCTACTGAATAGATACTCTCTATATTTATGATGTTGATTTATAAAGATGAAGAAATTGTTTTAAATTTTGTTTTACGAGTGAATGGGAGCATGAAAAAGGAAAAGAAAAAGAAAAAGTTAGTAGATGTTGACTACAATGGATAAAACACACACACACACACATACACACACACACACACATTCACAAATATAAAAAATTCCTCAATCGGTTGAGAAAAATCCTTAACCGATTGAAAAAATTCCTCAACCGGTTGCCACTGGTTATAAAAATCCTCAACCAGTTGAGCAAATTCTTCAACCGGTTGAGAAAATCCGTCAACCGGTTCCTTTAATTCCTCAACCGGTTGCCACTGGTTCAAAAATTCCTCACCCGGTTGTTACAATTCCTTAACCTGTCTCCACTACCTTCAAAAGTCATACCTATAATTCACACCATAACCTATAGTCCTATAGGTACTAACTATATAATTTTTAGCATAGATAAATGAATATATATATATTTGAAAAGCAACCCAAACTATATAGGGACAAAAAAAAATCTAATTATCTAAAAGATTGTAGAAAATCAAACATGTCGAACATGAATGATGCCTATATATTATAATTTCAATTTGCCGACCATATTGAAAGAAGAGTATAGCAAATCAAAATAAAACGGACTTAATGATGAACAATGTATGGTCATCCAAGGTAAGAACTTCCCAATAAACATGACAATATGTGGAGATGGAAAATATAAATAGTAGAAAAACAACAAATATCATAATAATAATTTTTTCATTGCTCGTGTCGATGTCTTTGTACAAACAATAGCGATGATGGTTTGTTTTTCTCTATTGCCTTCGTGTAAAACTAAATCACTTGCTATTTCCCGACGTAGTTTAACAGAATTACATAAGTCGGAGACCATCATGGAATCACCATTGTTGAATGTCTGCATATGTTTAATGACATGCACTCCACAGTCCCACCTAAGAAAAATAAAAGAAAAGACACTCCACAGTCCCACCTAAGAAAATAAAAGAAAAGAAAAACAAATTATTGAATGGTTGTATAATTATAGCTCAGATAAACAATGGTAATGTGAGTTATGTATTCATACTAACTCATTCTCTTGGGTCGGAATCGAAGGAACCCAATCAATGGAGAATTGGAAGACATCTTTCCCTATGTCATACAGTTTGAAGAACGTTTGACAAAATTCAACCTAATTTATTATGAAAGTGTTAATAAATATGGAAGAGAAAAAAAATAGAATAGAAGAAAAATATAAACATGAAAGCATACCACTGTTTTGACACTCTGAAACCGGAACTTGTCTCTATTCTTCGATCGTAATGAATCCAAAATTTGGATATGAGAGTTTTTGAAGTCAATGACGCACAGATACCAATGACCAGGGCATTCGTCATGCATTGGAATAAATAACTGTAAAGTTAGAAAAACAATATATATGAGTTGGGGCACAAAAAATCTACTATATTATAGGTGAAAACAATATTTATTCTAAATTTCATATATGCAATTAAACATTAGAAATAATTACTAACCTTCTCGCAATCATCCAATTCGCTAATGTACTTACTCACGATGGATGTTTTTCTGTCAAAAAAAGGATGAGGAGTCCCGCACAAAATCATTTGCTAATAATAAAACATAATACGAACATTAGTATATTGTACTTAATACATAAGTAAACAAGAAGAGAAATATGAGCTTACTGAAAATGTCGTGGGAAGATAGCATCTTATACTTGAAATGCCTATAAATTGCCTCTGAAAATAATTTAACTTTGAGGCTTCTAGATTTATTACCTGTTGTTAAACAATAACTTCAATAAATTAATTTAATTAATTTAGCACGCAATTGAAATAAATGAAGTAGGTACTTACAACATCCATCAAATTTTGTCTAGGGCGTAAGCACTCAAAATCTCCACGAACTCCATGTTCATGATCAAAGTCAACAAGGAGCTCATTAAAATAATAATATGTTAAAAGATTCTTTACTAAATTGGAAGCATATGAAGGCTAAAATTGAAACAAGACATCTATTAATATTCTAGACACTACAAACCTTTTTGACAATGCTTTATTGAAAACATAATCAGCAACAAGAGATTGAAGTACATTGAATGATTGACCATCCACCACGTCTTCACAAATGGACATGGGGATTGACTAAAGCGAAAACAGGACATAATTATTACCTATATATGTTTAGTATCCAAAATAAGAACATAATATTAAACTATTTGTATTAAACCTCTGATGCTTGACGTTTTCCCATCTTCCTTAAATTGTGTACAAATGGGGAAACCTTGAATTTACTTGGTTTTCTCTCCCTTGATGTACGTGTTCTCATGACATGATCGGGATAACCACATAGTGCTCGTAATGGTTCCTAATATGGAAAATACCATTAATATACATCCATTTACTCTGTAATGGTTAAGTAGTTATAAAGAAAATATTTTTTTCTTTTGTATGATACATACCTTTCCATAATCTCTTCTACTCCTTTTGATTGGAAGTGGTAAAATATCTACATTTTCGTCTGGAATGATATGCACTTCAATTGATGTAGCACATGCATCTTCATTCTTTCCATTCAAGTCCTCAGTGCATAACTTCTCAATTGACAAAGTGCGAACATAATGTTCATTTCCATTCTTATTGTCCTTATCTTCCAAGCTTCTCTCGCATGAGAGAATGTCATTCTTCGTTCCCTCTTCATGCATTCTCAAAGGTTTTCCGCTTGATCCAACGAAAAGACCTTTCAATGTAGTATATTTCTCCTCAAATTCAGTCAAAACTTTGTTACACCTACTACTTACACCATGACACAAATCAATTAGATGTGTCTTTAATTGTTCAAAGGTTTTATCCATCTCGATTAAGCTTCGACCGTGTTCCTAGTGATATATAGGAACTTCATTAATAACATAATAATACAAGGGTTCACTACTAATATTGATACTCACGATGAATATTGTAAAACGTACTCGTTTAATAACATCTTTATTTGGATTGATTTCAAATTTCTGCTCCTCATCATTCTCCCTCTCCATTGTCATCACATTTCTATCAACACAATCCCTTATCTCATTTTGTATCACCCATATTTTGACCTACAATATATTCATCAAAATATAACACATATCAAATTAAAAATCACTAAAAACTTAAACCAATATTAAAAGACTTTTGAAACTATAACTTACATTGTCATTTGCATATCCACCGACTTTTTTCAATCTTCGTTTCATGTCCAGTACTTCATCATCTCCCCAAGCAGTAATCCGAGGACAAGGTCGAGTATATAATGGTAGAAATTTCTCTTCAAACGATATATGCTCGTGGTAGAATAACTGCGATTATATTTGACATACATATATAGTTAGTTAACAAATTTTATTATAACAAATTCGAAATTCACTCTAATGTCGATTAATTACAAGCACATTACCATTAAAAACAATAAGCAACCGCAAACCCCACTTTGTTGTTTCATCTTAAACTCTTCAATCCCATGCACAAGATAAGACAACACAAATTCAACCCAATTCATCTTCTTTATTTAATCGATGTCTTCCACAAGATGTAAGAAAGAACGTTTCACAAAAAGCTTCATTGTTGGGCACAATAATGCACCCAACACAAATAATACAAAACGAACTTTGAAATCGTTTCCACCTTCTTTATCCTCCCTAATTTGATTTTCTAACATCACTAATGGCAATCGCCCTTTTTTATGATAATATTTTTTACATAAATCATTGTTATGGCTAACATCTTTGTTCATGCCAATCTTCAACCCTCTTGCCCTCAATCCTATAATAAATTCAACATCAATGGAGGATAATTTGATACAAGTATTATACAACTCTAACATATAAGTGTTCGGGTTGAAACTATTTATCAACCAAATACATAACCCATGATCAATTTTCCTACATCGAAGTTGCAAGAGGCTACCAAAACCTATTTCTTCTATGGCTGCTCTTTGCTTTGGTTCTAATTCTTCAATAACTCTAATCACTTGCTCGAGTGAGCATCGAGTCTGAAGATATAACTGAAAAAATACACAAACATCAAACATGTTTAAATTAATATAATTTTCAACAAATACATAAGTAATGAAATTAAATATTCATTACAAAAAAATTACCTTTGGAACCACACCCTTTTGAAGTGAATATTGTTTTGAACTTTCTTTGGATTTTGCCATGAAATCTTCTTTTTCTACTTTTGAAAGTTCATTCCACTTCTTGCCCAATTTTTTCCTCAACTACATTAATTGGTCACATACGTTAAATTCTAATTTTAAAATGTAATTATATTAGACACAACAATATTACTGCTTACATCATCATTTATCTCAACCCCTTTATCCTTCTCTTTCATCATGGTCAATTGATCGTTACTACAAAACAATTTCAAACAAATTTAACTATAACAACCACAAAAAAATACATTGAAAAACATATTCTTTTACATGTCTCTATTTTTCCTTACTAGTAATGTATCCAAGCTTCAATAGGCCTCTTTGGATTTCGAACAACTTCAACAACATTGCGTTCGCTCCTATAAATTAAATCAAATCATTTAAGTCAATTTCTATAATATGATTTCAGATATAATAAATCAAACATACTTTCACCACCACTACAAAATCCTCCCTAAATCTATGTACATTTTAAATGGTCACAAAATTAGCATATCAATTATTTTCAATCTCCAATTATGGATCTAACCACATTATTTTCATTAATGTCATCAATCCATAAATCTCACAAAAAGCATGAAATATAATGGCTACAATATTGTAAAACACATTATCAATACTCATATTTTTTTTCCTTGATATAGAACTCGGTAAATAAGTACGACACAACCGCCTTTCGATTAACAACAAATTGTGCCCTTTTTAGCTTTCTTTCTCTTAGTACTACATGTCTTCTTCTTCTTCTTCCAGCTATGTCTTCAATTCGGGTCTTCAAACCACGAAATTTAAAAGCCGAAAACACCCCTTAAACAAAATATAAAATATGAACAAAATACAAGGGTTATGGATAGGAGGGGGGGAGCGGGAATATCATACTCTTTACTTTAAAACCTGAAAAAACCCCAAATATGAAAACTAAATATGGACATAATCAGAGGGGATACTAAAAAAGCCAGAACTCGAAAAGATGTCCCCCGAAACAGCTACAATATCTCACTCGAAAACACCCAATAACACAAAAACATCCAACAATACACAAAGACAATTTAAAGCACTTGAAAATAACAGCCGATGGAGATGAGCAGAAAACACAAGTACCTGGAGAAGAGCCGAGTATGGAGAAGAGAGGAAAATAGAGGAAAATATCGGGAAACTCGGTAAAAAATGGAGAAAACAGAAACTCGACTGAAGATTAATGGTGAGAGGGGTCTCTATCTCCTTCTTCAATGCTTTCTTTCCCCCATTTCTTCATTGTCTCGCATTTACCTCTTACGTTTCTTCCGAAGATAGGATTTCCTTTTTTTTTCTGGAGTAGACTCTGGTTTTTAGGTTGGTTTTGAGTTTATTCCGGAGTTGTTTGAGGTGGGTTTTGGAAGATGATGAGATTGTGAGTGAAGATTGAGAGAGGGTTGTGATTGTGGAGGCGGGTTGGTGATAAATTTGGTACTGGACACTCCTTGAATGAAAAGAGGAAAAAAGAGGAAACTCGACCCGACTGTCGAGGATGAGTGAAGATCAGAGCACGGGGACACAACTGACTATGCAGGACAAGACGGCTGCCTATGGAGGAGTGTGGAGATGAGAGCACGAGACACAGCCAACCATGGACCTATGGAGAAGTGTGGAGATGAGAGCATGAGACACAGCCAACCATAGAGGAGAAAAGCACGAGACACAACCAACCATGGAGGAGAAGACGCTCGGTTATGGAGGAGAAGAGAGAGAAAAACGGGAAAAGAGGGGCTAAGAGGGGGAGAGAACAGGTAGAAAATGAGGGAAGAGAGGGAACAAACGGGAAAATGGGCTGAGATGGGGAGAGAACAGGTAGCAACAGGTAGCCAGTTTTTCTTGTTTCATTTTTTCTTTTTCTTTTGAATGGCTGAGATTTAATATCTTTCATCCAACGGCTACAAAAAATCTGAGGTATGGTACCTCCCTCAGCACCATAGAATTTTTCCTAAATTGGTCAGTGAAAATAGTACTACTCAATTCACATCAATTATACATACAAAGAGAAATGCAGTAGAATTTGAGAAAAAAATAGATAAGAAAAACACTTGGGCATAACCTAAATAAGGCCATCAAGACACCATTGATGTAGGGGTTGAAATAGCAAAGAGATCCAGAAGTGCTTTTTTTTTTTAGGGAATACTCAACTTTTTCGAATCGAGAGTTGGAGTCTCAGATAACAACCAGATAGTTTACTTCTTGTTAGAATTTACTCCCCAAAGATCTCAGCTAATGAATCTCCCCTTCTCTTCTTACTCTTTGCTTCGGCCTCCTCCTTTTCTTGTCTTGCAAGCCTCCACCAGTTCTACTGCTCACCATCTACTCCCCTGCCCTCTATTTAGAAAATGTCTCCCTCTCAACTGCCACCATGGCAAGGTGGTAGTGTGTTTTTGCCACACATCCCATGTAGCTTTGAGCACTTGTGGAGGCTGTCCCCCACTCCTTCAAATGAAAAAAAAAAAAACCCAGCTCCTCTTCGATCCACAGAGGGGTCTACAATATTCTATAAAAAATTAAATATATATATATATATATATATAAAATGAGATCCATAATATGAAAATTATAAATGTTATAAATATAAAAATAATATGAATATGAAATAATATATATATATATATATATATATATATATATATATATTTGAAATCAATATTAGTATTCTTTTATCTATTTGTTAGATTATTAATTATTATAAGTGAATATATTTTTATATTAAAAACTATTTTATTTAACTTATTAATTACACATTATGTTAAAATAAAATTTTAATAAAGAAAATAAAAAAATAATGAATAAATGAATTATACTTTTAAAAAATAAATTTTATTTTTTAAAATTAATTAGATTTTCAAAAATAGGAAAAAAAAATGAGAATTATTTACAAAAAAATTAAAAGTGGTTTTCATGTATAAAGAGAAGTGGAATGGGGAAGGAAAAAAAACAAAAAAAAAAAAAAAAAAGGAAAGGAAGGAGGGTAGTTTTGGAAGTATACATTAAGTTACTAGTTTATTACATGATTTAAAGATTTTTTTCCCCAAATGTACTTTTCATTAAACCTACTTTTTTAGGTTCTAAATTCTTCCATGTTTTCCAAATAATGCATTTTACATGATCTTTGTTTTTTTTTTCTTTTAGCCTCTATAAATCCGTGAAAAGAAACAATATTCTTCTCTCCCTTCTCTCTTTGTATCGGCAGCTCTTCAACGCTCTCTATTGAAGCCATTCAACAAAGAAACCGGCCACCAAGGACTCCATGCGCGGGTTGCACCAAGGGGAATCACGTGGCCCATAGAAAAACACCATTCAACCTTAGGGGCTGCCACTTGGAGAGCATGAAGGAGACCACCAGATTGTCTCGAAGGCAATACGCATAGGCGGCAGTTTTTTTTTTTTTTTCCTCACGCAATAGGCACCATTGAGGCTTCTGCACTATCAGTTTTGAAGGGCAACATAACATAGCACGTCCCACTGAGGTGGAAGGGCTGTGAGGTGTGAGTGGAATCATGTGATAAAGAATTAATTATGTGTATTAGATTGTCAAAATTAATTTGATTAAGAGAGGTGGGCGTTGCCCGGGCAGTTGGTCAAGCATTATCACTACATATGGTAGTGAGGAATATGTCATCCATGTGGGACATTAGGAGATGGTCCGAAATATAAGGAAATAGAAAGTAAACCAAACGAGGTCACAAATTCACCCAATCACACAAAAGATCTCTTTCCTATTATTTTTATAAATTATAATTCAACACAAGTGTTTTACAAGAGATACGGGTGCGGAGCGGGGAGTGGAAATAGACATCTTATTTATTTTCCCTTTTATTATCATATTTGGATAATTTAAGTGACAATAGGAATGAAATAAAAAGTAATTTTAACGGAAATAAAATCTTTCACTTCCAAGTGGGACTTCAATTCATCACACCTATAGGGTATTTTAATTTTTTTAACACAGGTTATTTTTAAAAATATTTTTCAAAAATTAAAAAACTAAAAACTTTTTTTGTTTTAAATGGTTTGTAAAAATAATTTTTATTTTGATTTTTTTCAAAATAGATTATAAATTCAATTTGTATTATATAAACTAAATTTAATTCAAAACTTATTAAAAATAAAAATAAATGATTTTTAATAAAATATGAATATTAATAATATAATAAAATCATAAATTATATTTTTTTTATAAATACTGTAAAAATATGGATATTAATGTCTTATAAAAGAAAATTTTATTTATTTTGATAAAAATAAAGAATAATTATTCAAAATTAATAAGTTCTAATATTATTTCATTTTAAATAAATTTAAAAGAAAATAAAGTTTATTTTTTTAAGGTATAAATGAGCTAAATTTTTCTTTACATGTATACATTTATTATGGACATTAATATCTTATAAAAGTAAATTTTATTTATTTGGATTAAAATAAAAAAATAATTATTCAAAATTAATAATTTCTAATACTAGTCTATTTTAAATGAATTTTTAAACAAATAAAGTTTATTTTTTAAAGATACAAATGAGCCAAATTTTTCATTACATGTGTACATTTATTACTCAATTACAGAGATGATATTCTAAAAAAAAAATTATTTAATCTATAATTAATTAATCAATTTTTTCAATTTTAAATTATTTTAAAAAAATACAAGATTTATTAAAGAATTTAAAGTATTAATTATATATATATATATATATATTGAGTTTCAAATTATTTTCTATAATTATTGAACTTATTAATAAATTTAATACAAAGTCTTACTTGATTTGAAATTCATTTCCTCTACTAAAAAAATTCGGAAAATTTCGTAAGAAAATTGAAATTTTACATCATCGTAATGTTATTGTATTTGTATTGTAATTGTAGTGTGTCTTTATTGTACCTCTGTAATTTTTTATAAAAAAATTAACTTTATAGATGTCTTTTAATACATAATTGGATTACCATCAACAACTTCATGTATTGAAATTACTAACTCATTTAAAAAATAAAAAAAAATTTATACGTGATGAAGTAGATAAAAGAAGTTATTTCATATTTTATATAATATTAATATTATGTTTTAAATTAATTTGACATCAAGTTTAGCTTTAGCTTCTAATTCAAGAGAACAAGAGGAGGAAAAAAATATTGAAGAAATTTGCCTCAAAATTAACCAATTTTGTAGGTTATTCTTTCAAGGAGAAATGGGTTTGTATCTTACTCTGAGCAATAATTGAAGAGAAAATCCCTTAACTTCATAAAAGTTTGTAAAAGCTTTTCTTGAGTATGAAAGAAATAAACAAAAAGTCTATCAAATGCTCTTCCATGATCATCTCAAATTCTAGTAACTTTCATGTTCAAATTTAGATTTTACATAATAATAAGCTTTTGTTTATAAAGTGTTTTAAAAAATAGTTTTTAAAAATAATTTTTAGAAATAACTTTTTTTTAATCTTTTGTAAATTAAAAATCTCTTTAGAAACTTAAAATATTTTTAACTTATTTTTTATGATTTTAAATATATTTTCAAAATAACTAATAGACAACAAGGGAAACAACTATAAGATGTTTTTTAAAAATATTTTATTTTCTGTTTTCAAGAATAAAAAATTAGATATTTTCTTTTTTTTTTTCAAAACAAAAATTGGTAGTGACTAACCAAGACAGGTTCATTTGGTTATATTCCCTATTTTCTATTTTTTAAAGAAAAAATAATAATACATTTTATATAAAATATAAAACAATCTTATAAAAAAATAATGATTTTAAAAATTGATTAAAAAATTTGAGGTATCAAAACACTTCATACATCTTAAATTTTAAAATTTCTAAAATCCATTTTTAAATATATAAAGCAGATGTATACATTTTATAGAAGATATTCTATTTTTATATAAAAAAATATTTTAAAAATAAAAAATAAATTTGGACATTGAACAATTTCAAATAAATTTGAATTTGAAATTTGGAGAAATACCAATTATTTAATTTCTTCTTTAACGATGAAACAAGTCTATTTCAGATAAGAAGGGGGGAGACATTGACTCATGCAAGTCTTTGAGTAGGAGATGACCCACTCCTTCATTATTTCTTTGGGTGTGGGGTAGGGGCTAAACTCAAAAGCCTCACAAGAGGTCGTTCCTCATTGCTTTATTTCCTACCCACCCATACATACAATACATTATACATGCAGCACATTCATGGATCCTGCTCCTCTCCTTTTCCCTTTCATCTTCATCCCCTCCAAATTGCTTCTACCAAAAAAAAAAAAAAGGGTTGGAGCCCACCTCCTTCATTCCATCAATTGCTTTTTATAGGGCTCCCTATCTCCATATATTATATGCATATTATTGGAAGCTAAAGACCTCACTGTGGGCTCCCTAGATTCATTTATACATCATAAAAAACCTTAATTATTGGAAGCATAAGGCCAACCAGTGGGGTCCCCAGATATTGTCGATATAACATTTGTAATTATTGGCCCAAAATATAATTGCCATTGTTGTGCTGCTTTTTTCTGTTTGACACTAAGAACACTTGAGTGATGTCATATTCCCATAAACAAAAGTTATCAATGTTATTATTATTTTTGAATCAGAGCACAAGGGGCTGGTGGATGGTCTGTGACTGTTGGGTTTTATCAACAGACAGGAGCATACCAAGTGGAAGAAGAAAATATAGGAAGCCAAATGCATGTGCCCAAATACCTAATTAATATACTAGAAGTATTCTTGCTTGTCAAATCTAATGGTATATTCAATTATGATGTTCCTTTTGTTCATGTAATTAGTGAAAAGAAAAGAAACAGAAAAAGAGAAAAAAAAAAAAAAAAAAAGGGCCATAATGATCATGGCCAGTCTGTCAAATAGAATCCAAAATGGGAATGGCTTGTTTTTGCAAACAATCTCCGGTTTCAGCAGGGTCCCTTGGATCATGGGTGCAGGGGTTGCTAGGCTGAAAAATGAGACTTGTTTTTGTAGTTTCCTCAAAGGCCAAAAAGGATAACGGAAACAACACTCACTGTATATTCCACAGCCTAGCTAGTTTTGAAAACTACTTTAAAAAATAAATTATTTTTAGAAAATATCAAAGATATCATTTGTGTATTGGGGATGGCATGATTAAAGATAGATAATGGAACATCACCCACAGACAAATGAAATAAGACATTAGCTACTTAATTGACAGGTGAATAAGTAACCATATTGCATATATACTCTTGCAAAAATGGCATT
Source organism: Vitis x doaniana (assembly GCA_030345155.1). Taxonomy (NCBI): domain Eukaryota; kingdom Viridiplantae; phylum Streptophyta; class Magnoliopsida; order Vitales; family Vitaceae; genus Vitis; species Vitis x doaniana. The sequence continues at coordinate 10,903,116 of CP128323.1, forward strand.
AGGGACTGAATCCATGAATGCAAATGTTGGAGCTTGAGGATTCACCATGTGAAGAGATTCTCAAAGCTTTTGATGATACTCAGTGTGCCCCATGTCCAATTTCGTAAGAAATTTGAAATTTTACATTATTGTAATGTTATTGTATTTGTATTGTAATTGTAATGTGTTTTTATTGTACCTCTGTATTTTTTTATAAAAAAAATTAACTTTATAGATGTCTTTTAATACATAATTGGATTACCATCAACAACTTCATGTGTTGAAATTACTAACTCATTTAAAAAATATAAAAAATTAAAATTAAAAATTAAAAAAAAAAAACATAAGATTATTGTAAATTCATATTACTACTTCATTTGGTTTGCAAGTTTGCTTCAAAACATTTGAGCATAATAGGAATACATCATGATAGCCCAGAAATGTCAGTTCAATAAAAAACAATTCAATATTTTGTCATTTTGTTATATTGTAATGTATCATAATATTTATGTTTTTACATTGTAACTGTATTGTATTTATATCATACATGTACTTTATAACTAAAGTAATGGTTCTTTTAATAACCTTCAAACTACTAGACATTCAACACATCATACCAGTATAATACTCATACAAAAAGGTAATAAATTCATAACAAAAATATAGTGGTCCTAACTCTTTAACAAATTCATAATAAAAGACAAAGTGGTCCCATACAAAGTGATTTCTATTTTCAATGAAAATCCGAATGTTTTCATAAATATACAAACAAAGTGGTCCCAAACAAGCATGAAACAATTGAGAAAATTTTGTTTCTGTGCCATGTCAAATCAGTCCCAACAACAAAGCTAAAGTGGAAACCTTTTCAACAGAAATCAATAATAATCATATCAAGCAACCCGAAAAAATAAATAAAAAATAAGAAAACACATATTCAATATGACCAAAATAATATAAAAAATCATTAAAAAGAATAAACTTTAACAGCATTTTACACAAAAATAAAGTGTCATTTTTTTCTCAAAACCTTCTTTGATCTTTCAAATCTAATATCTCATATTTACATTATTAAAATTATTAACATTTTGTTCCTTCATGTGAGTTTTAAATTATTTAAAATAAAAAAAAAACTGCATTAACTAAGGCATTTTGGCATTTAAAAAAATTATTTTTTCTTACCTTGAATGGATTTATTCCTAGATTTACACAAAAAAACAAGCTTTGTAGAGACGGTTTTAGTTCACAACTTGAAGTGTTGGAGCTTTTCATCTTTGCATTTTTTTTTTTTTTCTTTAATACAAACAAGCTACAGTTGAGGTTAAAGAAAACTTTTTTTATGTTTTTTTATTTGTTGTTTTTGGCTTATTAAGGATAGTCTTGGCATTTTATAAAATTAAAAAAAAAAAAAACCTTCGGAGGAATTATTGCATTTTCAGCCTACCCTTTATAATACTTATCAAATCTATTGACCCTTCTAGGTCATTTTTTTATCATGCCCACCCTAAAGGGTAAGTTACCCCTTTAACAAGCCACATCTAATGTTCAACATTGTCATAATTTAGTACAAGCATAATCAATAAGTCAACCAAATCTCAACATTCATGTCCCATGTTCTAAAAAAGCCATAACACATTCCTTTTTCTCTTCACTAATGATGGTAAAAACATCCTCAATAAGTCATGTTTTATAGCCAACATGTAAATGGCATGAAATAGTTAAACTCCTTCAAGGCCTTTAATATTCCTTATTACCCTTTCAATTGAGCCTACAATTTAGCCACCTACCTATCATTTGAAAGAACATGAATTAAGTTGTTAATCTTTGGTACCATCGATGCTTCTTCAAACTTTAATTGTCTAATATCTTGACTTTCCATTTTTTGCATCTACCCCAAATGGTAATAGGCATCATCTTCCAATGTGATATATGTTGGGACGTTATTTGTTTTGAGTATATTTGGATCTGTGCCAGTCATGGGCGTCACAGAGTGGCCTCCCTAGGATTCGAACTTGGGACCTGTAAGCTTAAGGCTTAAGGCATTGCCCTCCTGGTACCATCTGGGCTAGTAGCTCAGATGGTACCAGGAGGGCAATGCCTTAAGCCTTAAGCTTATAGGTCCCAAGTTCGAATCCTATGGAGGCCACTCTGTAATGCCCATGATTAGCCCAGATGGTACCAGGAGGACAACTGCAAGGATGGTACCAGGAGGACAACTGCAAAGACCTTAAGGTCTCAAGTTCGAGTCCTGGGGACGTCACCCCCAATGGCCAAATAAACAAATGGCCACATAAAGACTCTGCGCGGGCAAACGTGAGGTCTCTAGGGATTCGAACTTGGGACCTTAACCCAGACAGTTGCCCTCCTGGTACCATCTAAGCTACTAGCCCAGATGGTACTAGTAGGGCAACGCCTTAAGCCTTAAGCTTACAGGTCCCAAGTTCGAATCCTGAGGAGGCCACTCTAGGTGCGCCGCGCAGGCTCTTCAGCCTAGGCACCAGGGCCAAATAAACAAATGACGTCCCAACAATATACACATTTACACTTGTTTCATCTTCTCTTTCAAGTCTCCTTCTCATCATCATTAGCATTAGCAATGTTTGTATCAGTTGCACAATCTTTCCCATATATTTCTCCTATTACATGGAAATATGGAAAGAATTTCCCTTATATTCTTGCAACCTCTCATAAGGGATCAAATGTAAGAGTTCACATGAGAACTAGTAAGATAAAACATTGAAAATGTCTAGAAAAAAATGACCTTAAGTGATTCTTCATAAATGCTCTTTTCACACATCATTATCATTCTATCATCATCCCACCCAAGCTAAGCCACTTTGGGATAGCATGTCAAAAAAAAAAATTGTTTTAAATGTCTTTACTTCTGATTCTATAAGTAGAGATGCTTTCAATCTATTTTCAAGAATTTTAACTTCCATCATTACATCTGTTTGGATGAGGTATCATTTTTCAAATCTCATGTTAGATCACTATTGGAGTACTTTTGGTATAACTCTTACAATAATGCAACTAATGTCGAATCTTCAATAATGTTTGTTTGACCCTCTCCCTTGTTATGGGGTATTTATAATAGAAGACATATGATACATACACAAAACTAATATTTAATAAAACAATGAAATCATAAAAGTAGTGTTTATAAATTTGGAAAGGATTGCAATAAATGCCCTCAACCTAACATATAATGCATCAATGTTTGAGCATAACTGAAGTGTCTTGGAAAACATAAGTGAATAAAATGATTAGAGTTATTAGATTTATTTACAGGATTTCATGAAGGAAATGAAAGACTTGGAATTTTTCTATGTGGTTACAGATTTTTTTTAGATTCATAACAAGAGGAGAAATATGTTAGCTCAAAAACACTTAAATTATATAATGTATATTAAGCATAATCAAACCTTAAAAAGAATATATAATGAACTTGATAACGTTAACCTAATCTCTTTGAAAGATATAGATGAAAACAATAAATGGTTTATTAAAGAAATAGAGGATGGAGATCCTGGTGGAGGTGCTGAACAAGACTTTGTATTTGATGATGATGATGATTTGACATGGGGTGATGTTGTTCAAGTTACTAGATCTGAAAAGCTAGGTTTGATGCTAGAGGTAAAGCAAGGTCAAAGACAATACTAATTCCAAGAGGAATAGCTTCAAGCTCTAAAATTAGACCTTTTCTTTTATTAATAGATGAAGATTGAATCAAAAGAGAAAGATGGAAGGGTACAAATGTGATGATAGAGATTATGATTTTATGGATTTAAAGGATGAGTGATGATTATTTGTTGTTGGTAATTTTTATAACTAGATGTTTTTTTTTTTTTTTTTTTTTGTGATGAAGAATTTTGAATTTTGGATTATGTACAACTATATGGAGACAATATAAGATATTTGCATTATATTTTGTTCAAAACTTTTAGTTAGGATATGGATTATTGATCATGGATGCTTAGTTTATATGCTTAGAGGCTTTTTCTTTCAAATGTTTATTGATTAGATTAAAATTTTATATGAGATGTGGGTGCACCCTACTTCATTAATTGTATACATTAGGTTGTGTCCCACCAAAAAAATAAAAAATTAACATGCAATATGAGGTTTTTGATCCCATGATTTCAATTTTAAAGAAAAACAAACTAATCAATAAGCCAAATGCTGCTTTTTTGCTCACATTTGCCCCCCAAAACTAATCTCTCATATCGCCTGCCACCCCTCGGGATCCTATTTCTAGCTCTACCCTTGCTTCTAAGCTCCAAAATGACTTTAAGTATGTCTTGCGCCTTATAAAGCTATAGGTTTGGTGCTTTTGTGAAAACTTTTTATTTTCATTTTTAACGTTGCCTTTAATGAAATTTGTGCATATTTATATGATTGGGTTGATACAATACATGTTTTTATAGATAACTGTTATGAGCATGAAAATTGGGAAATGAATTTTTTTTTTTTTTAGGAGATACAGCCGAAAATAGTTATCAAATTTATGAGTTTGGAAGATCAATTACAATATAGAAAATCTCTTAATCAAGCAATCCTTGTTCCTTCAATTGTTGAAAACATTCCTTCCTTCATCAAGAAAAAATTCTTACTCTAAACAATTCATATTTTATTTTGGTATCTATAACTTCGATATATATAATGACTCCCTATAGTGATAAAACCTTGAAAATCATTAAGCCCAATAAAATCCTCTTGTTAGACTTACTTTTCAATTATTTTGTTATCTTGTAATGAAATGAGGTTCTAATTAAAAGCACATTACAATAAATACATTAGTTATAATAAAATTTGCTTTTTTAATGTTATCATTGATTTATCTTTATATAAATTAAGTTGAAAATGATTGAATCATGAAAATGAAATTTGCTTTTTAAAACAATTTTAAAATTTGTGATTTATTTTGGATCACAACTTGAAATTAGTTCTATGCCTCCTAAGTAATTGTAACTAATGGATGAGAAGACAAAGGAAAGACACAACAATGAATCTAAGCCCAAGCTGAAAGCCCTTTCAGAAAAGTGATTAAACTTGTTTTACATATTGAAGGGGAAATTTTTCCACTGAATTACAATTAATGCAGGCTGTTATGATGGATTCCATTGCTACCTGAAGGAGAAAAGGTGCAAGAGAAAATTTTAGTATGGAATCCTCATTTACATGGTTGCCATTAGGATGATTGATTAAAACTCACTCTAATGGCTGAAACCTGGATCAGAATGAAAATCTCATTCTAGATTTCAGCCATTTTATTCTCCACTCCAAATGAGGTTCTAATTAAAACTCGCTTTTCTCTTCTTTCTTTTTTTTCATTTTAATTTAGGTTATGTTTGGTTCCAAAAGAAAAAAAATATTAAAAAAATAATTTTCACATGTTCAATTGTTCTATGAAAAATACCAAAAAAAAATCAAATACAATTAAAACCAGTTATAAAGTTATATATTTTCAAATTATTTTATCTTTATATCAATACATTAAAATAGGTGAAATGAGTTTGAAATAGTATATAAAAATAATTTATGGACTTTAAATTTATTTTTTATTTTCCTTCTTTTTCTTTCCTTCTACTTTTCTTCTCATTTTTCTTTCCTTCAAATTTTTGGGGAGCCAAACATAGCATTAAAGAAAGAAAAAATTACTGTATGAGTTAACCATGAGATTAAGAAGAGCGAAGAGTATATAGGTTCTGACAAACATGGTAAACATTGCAAAGCAGACCTGGCTTTTAAACCATAAAACCCAAAGGATGAACTAAAGAAGTCTTTCTAAAGCAAAAAGTAGCCTAGATCTGAGTTCAAGGATGCTGCCTCTAATAACAAATTAAGGGGACTACAACTGAAGGGGCTGTAGATCTACAACAACTTTGATACCAACACTGTCATCATAAATTCATAAAAATGGGATCTAGGATTCAGAATAGCTTCATTTCACAAACATCCCAATCACAGGTTCATCTTCCAGGAAGCATAAATTTGTATATTGTGTATAAAATACCATAAATTTGTTTTTTGAGCTTCTTGCCAAATCACCACAACTTTGGGGGTGATAGTTTTGGTAATTCCAGGAAGCATCCTTCTAATGCCCCGGTTAGGCTTCTCTTCATCTCCTCTACATGCTCAAAACCAAACAAGGGGAAAAGAGATTCTGGAACTTCTCATCTCTTTGAGCCTCAGTCATGGAGCCTTCGCAGATATTCCTTATATACATTACTGCTAGAGTGGAAGAGTATTTGCTGCTTGAACAGGCCAAAGAGGAAAGCAATGATGGATTGGTGTCACCCTCCAATGAGTTTGGAAAGTTAAATTCTAATGGATGCTCCTTGGGTGATCCAGGACAATTGGGTATAGGAGTGATTGGAGATTATTCAGGTACAGTGTTGAGAGCTTACTCTAAGCATGCAGAAACAGGATTGGCTATTGAGGCTGAGATATTAGCATTAAACAGAGTTGGCTATTGAGGCTGAGATATTAGCATTATTGGAGGGATTACAGTAGCCCAAAGATTTATGTCTATCCAATCTATTTGTGGAAGGAGATTCTGCTATTGTAATATCTTCGGTGTCTAAAGAGAGGACTCATAAAAGTTTGACAACTGGATACAAAAAATTATAGATATAGCTAGTGGTTTGGGTTGCTCCTTTTCTTGGGTTCCCTGTTCGGCTAATCAAGTTACTACCCAGTTAGCCAAACAAGGAGCAGTGCACTTAACCTCTTTATCGGTGATTTTCTTCCCCCTTAGTATATATTGTTTTATTATCTAGTGTAAATGGGCTTTACCCCTTGTGTGAAGGGGTTAGTTTTGTTGTGGTGTTGGATTTTTGGTTACTTTTAACCAACTATTGTACATCTTAGAAGGATTGCTCATCGTTCTTACATTCATTTTCAAATGAGCGAAGTGGTGTTAAATCTGTCTCAAAAAAATAAAAAATAAAAATAAGAAAGACAAAAGAAAAGAAAAGAAAAACCTTCTCTCTTCAATTCCCCTCTCCTTATTAACCTCTCTTCTTTCTTTTCCTTTTTTTCCCCTTCTTTTGGGATAAAATATAGACATTTTATTATCACGAAATAAGTAAAATATAAAGAAGGATGAGGAATCCTTTCCCCAAACACAAACACTACATAACTTTAAGCAAAAGTGCGAAGAACTATGACACCAGATATGGAAGAAAATGCACAGTTAAAAATGGTTATAAACACAAATACAAAAATTTGGGGGTAGAAAATCCCCTACAAAAGAGAACCAATTGGCTTCCCATTTTGCTATCATATCCATCACACAGTTAGCTGCCCAAGGAATCCAGCAAAAAGAACACCCAACTCCAGAGTAATATCAAAATTTTGGCATATCCCATTCATCAAACCACCCTGAGCCTCTCTCCTCATTTTTTCCTAAGATATGACTACTGCAGAATCCACCTTTACCAGAAGGTTTGATAAACCCTTAGCTGCTTTAGGCATTCCAACAAGGCTAATATCTCCACCTCAATGGTTAGACCAACTCCAGCATTCTTGGAGAATGCTCTCACTAATGTTCCATAACTTGATATAAGAGAGCAAAAGTAGCATATATTTTTTTCTTAAAAAGATCATGGGGTTAGCATGGCCATACCACATGATGAATGTGTCATTTTACATCACCGAACATTAGATCATTGATTTGATCGATGCCAATATCAGCTATGGGCTCAATGGGCTGCTTATCTCCTATTGAAGGCTCAAAACTCATAGGTTCTCTACTGTATTCATCTGGGGAACAAATAACACAATGTTAAATTAAGAAAACTACAATTAGGAGTTAAATCAGGGACCAAAGACATCTTGGAAATTTTTTGTAAATTTAAGCCTGTTTTAAACAGTTTCCCTTTATTGCCAAAAACCTTTCAAGCATTGCCTAGTTTATTATTAATCACGAAACACCTCTTTGTTGAATTTTATTTTTTAATAATAATAATAATAATAATAATTTTTAAGGGAAAGGGCAAGGGAGAACCTTTGCAAATTTCAAAAACATCCTCATATATATAACCAGAAACTCAAAGCTTACCAAACATCGTGTTTAAGGAAGTTGGAGAAGGGGTCACCATGAAGTTGAGGCCAATGTAAAATCCCAATGCTAATACTACTGTCACCATAGCATAAGTTGGCACAGCTAAAGCCCATTGCCTAGAAGAAAAAACCCAATCCATCAATTAAATAGCCCAAATCAAATTCCATTGTGAATCCCAGAGAAGGCACAAATTTCAGTGATCATAAGTTCATAAATTCCAGGGAATGATTTTTACCCAATTTAGTTAGCCCTTAAAAAGATAATATTTCACTCCAAAAGGACATAATTTCCAGCTATTGAGTTCGAAGTGAGGACTAATTGGCGGTTTCATCACTTATTACATGAATCTGGGGTTGTCAAAAGCAGCATCTTACTGACCTGCTAGGATAGTAAAAGATCCCAATAGAATGTAACCAGTGCTCAGGAACATATGAACATACCAGGAATATAACTGCTCAAAATAGAACATGGAAGTGAATGAGAAACTCAAAGAACAGAAAATCATGAGATTAAATCACATGAATGAAATAATTAGTCTCTTCATCAGAGACTTTAGTCTTTGCAATCAAATAATTTTTGGGCATGATGAAGCCCAAATATTGCAAAATGATAGATGCAAGTGGACACCAAGGTGACAGTATGACACAAATGGCACAAAACTGGCAGATTCTAGCCCCAAATTTTTTCATTTTTCTATTTTGGCCTTTTTTTCTCCCCCTAAATATAGACAAATATGAAGAACATCCAAGTGGAAACAAGAGATTGAACTCACACACAAAAATGATGAGCCATCAATAAAATCTTTAGAACCATAATGAGAGCTCAGCTTGTTAAGTATCCTATGTGCTAAATTGAGCTCTCTTTTTTTAGTGCAAACCAAGTGAAAAGAAAATTACCAGCATTTTTAGCTGGTGGATTTCATGGCATGCCAGAAGAATCCAAGCATCCTCAAATATTGTCCACATAACAAGAGGATGGGATGTGGGTGAGGGGGCACGGACGGGAGGGAGAGAGATAGTGGAAGCAGGTATACAATTTACATATTCATGCTCAATTGTGTCAACCATTGAATAACTTAATCAAGCTATGAACTAAGGTTTAGTTAACATTAATAAAACCTAAGAGTTAGAATAAAGACTGATAATTAAGGAAGAAAAATCTTTGTTGTTTCCTAAGTTTTTAATTTTTTTTAGTAGCCTACTAGGCTTTTTTTCCTAAGTTATTTATAGAATTCTGACCATAGGTTGTCTGAATATTTGATGGAAGTTAGTTAGATATGCAAAATTAACCAAAAATAATCAAAAATTAGAAAGCATTAAAGATAAAGGGACCTGTAGCAACAGCAGTTGAAATGGACCCAACAAATCCATAAACTTCTGTAGGCTTGGGACCATGCTCTCCAGCCACACCAAACCCAGAACCTTTGTCATCTGGATCTGGAAAGGACACTGTTGCCCTTCTCTGTTTTGAGAGACTGAGGATTCTTCTGGGACTACTGACAGAATGGGGATCTTCCATGTCTTCCCCTTTTAAGCTTTCAGGCCTCCAGCTCATGCAAGTCACATTTTAATTGAGAGTTGGAACATGCAATGGATGCAGTCAAAACTCCTGTTAAATACCAAGCAGACACCATAAGATGAATGATATCCACAATTCCTAAACATGCATTTGATTGGTAGGAATCAGGGGTTGGGAATCGAAGTCTGATTACTTCCATCCCCTAATGTGGAATAGCTCCAGTGCCAGATTTCTATTTCCACATAAATGAGATACCAATAAAATGCGGTTATCCCATTCCTTATGGAAGGCAAGTGCCCGATTCCCATTCCTTAAGAAAACAAATAAATAAATAAATAAACAAATAAATAAAAAACCAGTTCATTCCTTTTTACAATAACTCAAGACAATGAGCATAACCTTGAGCTTCAGTCTTTTTTATGAAAACAACTTATTGATTCAAAGATCAAAAGTGCAAGGAGAAGCAATTCTTCCAGTGAAATGGCTAAAAAATATAACTCAAATCTCACTCTTAAAGCCAAAGTAATGGAGCAGCTATTACCAATTTTGGCTCCTATTTACTTACATAAGAATGAGAAGCACAATTTGCTACCATAATGCATCAATTCTAGTTAAAACATACATTGGCACCATAGTTTTAAAAGGAACAAGGTGCACCTAAGGTGCAAAAGTCTCCTATAGCTTAAGCGCAAGGTGCAACACAAGGCGCACACTTGAGTGAAGTGAAATACGAAATAGGATGCAAATCAATTTTGTAAAATGTGATCCAAAATCTAATTCAATCAATAAAAAATTTAAGCTTTGAAACATTTAAAAGAAGCATTCAATAAAAAAGTAATGAAATTATATAAATTTCAATATATATAATTAGAAATTTAAAGAATAAAAATGTTTAGAAAGGAAGACTAAAGCCAACGAGATGTGCCTTTTCAATAAGACACATGTCTTGGCAAGCATGGTGCTATAACTAGGGAGTGGTCACACCTTTAGCCTAGTTGTGCTTAAACGGGACATTCTAAAACTATGATTCGCACCAAGAATTTAGCTCTCATTTCAACCTGATTGCCCAAAAAACCTAAAGAAAATGCAGTATTAACAATTTGAAGATAACAAAAAACTAGAGTACACAAACAGAAAATTTTTATAAGGAATCCAAAAATCAAGAAAATTTCTTAAAATGTACATACATGAATCAGAAAAAGAAGAGAAATTATCCTTTTATCTATCTTATAGATGCATATATGACCTCAAAGAGATGACTTTTTTTGATAGACAACAAAGAGCATTTATTAAGAAAGTGCCAGAGAGGGGGCATGCTCTATACATACGGATAGTATACACAAAACATCAGAGCACATACACCAAAAGAGATGTCCAATAACACTATACAAAACAAGCTAAGCTATCCACAAGGAAGAGAATCTAAGAAATCCAAAATGGAGAGACACTCCAGTTACAATGATGCAGGGACCACTTCAACAGGGATTTAATGAATAAATCCTTCAATCCTTGATTTGAGAACACTTCTTCATTGAAATCCTTCGGTTACGCTCATTCCATGTACACCAAAACTAGCAAACCAGAGTCATATGCTAGATAGTTCTTCTATTCTTATCGAGCCCCTTAAATTTCCACTAAAGGAAGAGGTTTTTCATTGAAGCTGGAAACACCCATTTCAAGCCAACTACTGCTAAGAGAAAAGTCCACAACACTCTTATCTTTTCACAATAATCAAGATATGATCAGTTGATTCTTCATTAACATTTACAAAGGTTGCATCTATTGACCATTGGCCACCCCTATTTAATAAAATATCTACAGTTAAGTTCCTCCCATGCAAAAAAACAACATTCTCAGAGGAGCTCAGGATCCCTAAATCTCTTTAGTTGGGAAATACTATATTACCCTCAGCACATAAGGTTCTCCATTCCCCCTCCAACTCTCTGAATTTTCCATGGATGGTCTTCCTGCACAAGCTCACCCTCTCAAAAGCGTTTTAACCTCCACCTATGTTGCAAGGGTTCAAGTATGAATGTCAGATGTAGGTATGTGTCAAGGTGTCTAATCCTTCAGACTTAAGTTTTAGGATAGAGGGACTCAGCTAAGAAGGATCCAAAAAACACATATGAGTACTGGAATATGCTATAATAAAAGAAAAACAATTAAAAATAAATTGAAAGTGAAAATATACTTTTTTAAAGATCTCATCTTTTCCCTTGAATCCTTGTTTTTCCCCCTTATCTCTAAATATGCTTATAAAAATTCAATTTTCAGCTCTTCTTTTTCTCAAATATAATTGTTACTAAGAAAGTTGAAAGCATAAAAGGATATCAGTAAAAAAATCAAATAGCCACACTCAAAGTAAAATAAGTGTGTCTAACAAGGATCTCATACCCAAACCCCATGTCATGTCATGTCAACATGACAACGTTAGGTGAAATTGAAGGATCCGGATATCATAGACCTCCACAACCATTTTTCTAGCAAGGCTAGATTAAGAACCTCCAAGCTTCTTATTCCTAACCATCCATGCTTCTTGTCTACACACATACGACCAACTTACGAGATGAATCTTTCTTCTTTTCCCAAAATCTCCCCACAAAGAGTCTTTTTGAATTTTCTTTAATTTGATCCTTACTTTTCTAGGAATTGAAAGGAGAGACATATAAATAGATTGGAAGGTTTGATAGAGCACTCTTAATATATGCTAGTCTTCATCCTTTGTACATGTACTAGTTTTTCCAATAAACTTATTTTCTTTTAAACCTTTCCTCCATTTAATCCCACACATCACAAGACTTATGAGTTGCCCAAGTGGTAAACCAAGATAATAAGTAGAAAATCTCCCCACCTTGCAACTAAAAAGAGAAGCCACTCTATCCACATCCTCCACCTCCCCCACTAAAATTTTTCACCATTTTGCATATTACTTTCAAACCTGATACCAACTCAAACAAGTGACATTCCACTTCTAATATTTCCACTGGTCAATATTAACCTCATAAAATAGAAGATAAAAGAGTATGGTTTGCAAACAAGAGGTATGAGATATGTATCCCTTCAACCCCTTCGCCCTCAACCTTGAAACCACTAATGAAACCTCCTTGCTTGGCCTTTTCAATTAGATAACTTAGGGTTTCCATGACTAGAACAAAAGGATACGATGAAAGAAAGCCTTAAAGAGATACAAGATAATATTTTCTTCTTCTAACTGAATTCTTGGCAAAATTTAATGCATCGACAAAATTATGCCAAAAGAACAGGAAAAATGACAATTAGCAAAGAAGAATTCAGATACAAGTTAGCCAAAACCGCTTACAAACAGGATCAACTAGATACCAAACAAAAGAAATAGATACAAGTTATCATGTTATCTTACAACTTGATCAATATACACACTTCATTGACCATTGCAATTGTAGGAAAATATTACAAAATTAAGTAGTCCATGGAGAACTACAGATCAGTTCTAATATAAGTCATAAACAGGGGAAAAGTCATCATTACCCAGATTGCAATTCCTGATGAGTTAGACTCAGGTCAGAAAAATATAAATATAATAATTAAAAAAACACTCAAAACCTCATCGAAATTGTGACCTGTGAAGAGAAGGAATGCTTACATTTCAAGCTTTGTTTGGTACCTTTTAATGGCATTTTGGAAGTACTTTTTCTTGCTTTCAAAGGTTAAAGTAGATGCCTCCTTTGCTTCTAAAAACATGAAAGGCAGTTCGAAAACTTCAGCCACATGATATATTAGTTTACTTTTAAACAAGTCAGTGTTCTTTGGATTTAGCACCTAAACAAAGATCTATAATGCAATCCTAGAAATGAAAAAAGAAAAAGAAAGAAAAAACACACACTCAAACGCACAAACAAAATAGGGGGGAAAAAAGGAAAACACCCACACACAAAGGCTACCTTGTTGATCGCCTCAAGCAGTTCTCATGAGTACCAATCAATAATTGATCCAGTACACTATCTGCATAAAGCCAAAACATTTAACTTTAAAAATATAAATACATATATCTCACAAAAGATAAAGACACTATTTAAATACCATATCATATCTCACCACATAACTTTTTTTTCCCAGATTAAGGTGGTGTTTTTTTTTTGTTGAATAGAAAAAGTCAAAATATTTGGCTTTTTCTATTCAGCTAAAAGTAACATGTTGACATCATCCAACATAGCTAAACTGAACCTATTGATAACAAGTTCATTTTAGCTATGTTGGATGATATCAACAAGTTACTTTTAATAAATAAAAAAAGCCAAATATTTTAACTTTTTCTATTCAGCCAAAAAACAAACACCACCTAAGTATCCCAACAGAGGCCAATACAAGACACTGCAAGATCTTTATTACTAAAACAATATTGAAATAGTGTTGTTTCACATCATATATCATCATTGGGATGATCTGTCATTCCTTCCAACCGTGCAATGATATGCAAACAAAATGTTGAACTGGCCACACATTTCTTTTAAGAAATCATTACCCGAATAAGAATCAAACAAGATCAGTGCTCCATTAGAATCAAAATCAAAACTAGATATAAGAAATGGAGAAACCCAAATAAGATTTCAAATGAGAAAAGTGGTCCATTCAATTCCAAGCCAAGATGAGTGATGAGAAATCTAGAAGCAAGCATATCAAAAATGGCATCACAAACAAGAATTGTAACAGATGAATGTTCCATTATCAAAAAATTAGAGATAAGTAGTAAAAGCTGAGTGGTACAAAAGTCACATCTCAAATAAGCAATCAGATCAGCATTGGAACAACAATCAAAACTATTGATGAGAAACGGTGAGAGATCTGAGATTTTGAGGTAGCACTTTAAGCTTGATGATAGGATACAGAGAAGAAAAATTTGCAAGGACAATGGAGAGAGAGATGTCAAGTCAAGGGAGGTTTCAAGGATTCAAGCAACCTAGGTTTCAGAATTGAGTAGATCCCGCCAGCTCTTTCAACACAAGCAATAAATCTATATAATATATAAAAGCACAAAAAATTAGTGGACTTTTTCATTCCGAAGTGCCCCTGTTACATCACTTATTTCCTCCTATATTCTAGATCTTTACTATTCAACTTCATGCAATCATAATAAATCCATCTTAAATATCATAACAAGTTCACCTTTTTATTATTTATTGGCTATAATTAATAAAATTAAATTCATTTTATTTATTTTACACTTTAAAATTTTTCATTCTCTTCCTAGATAAGAGATTACCTTTTTTTTTTGTTGCTCCCCACCCCCCTTTTCTAGAGGGTTTCATTTGGTAGCATGATAGGTACCATTTATGTTTCCATAGTAAAATTAGTGAATGTTAATTCAATCCAAAAATAATGTTCTCAAAATTGTAGCTTGAGTTGTAGTCCAAAATGAAATCCTAGAGTTAAAAACTTTTCAGCAATAGCATTGACAAGATAAAAGCATTCAAAAGAAACACTGGCCCTATGTTTGGTTTCCAAGAAATTGGAGCAATAATAATAATAATAATAATAATAATAAAACCGGATCAACTTGGCAGTGTGAGTTTTAAGTCACTTTTTCCTGAATTCCCGAATCCTTGGTGGTAAAAGTTCTACAATTTAAAATTGTAATTGTTTTTCTCGTATTTTCTCTGCATTTAAGAAAAAACTATTTTTATACAAGAAAGCATTCCCAAATAGCAAAGATGGTCAATCCAGAAATTTCAGTCTGAGCTGTAGGAACTAGCAACAGTTCACACGGCTGTGTTCAAAGAGAAAGCCTAGATTTCAAAACTTCCAGCAATAGCAGTCCCAAGTTATAAAGCATTCAGGGTGAAATCCAACCCTCAGTTTGGTTGCCATGAAAATGAAGAAAAATAAAATTAAAAAAAAAAAAAAAAACAATATTTTGATTCATGTGTTATCTCTCTCGCTTTTTTTGCTGCCAAAAATCCAAAGCAAACAAAAAAATAAAATCAGATCAACTAAGTCAGAGAGTCATCTAGTTCTACGTAAAGTGTCATTTTGTGTATTCTCGAGTCCTAGATGGTGAAAAATTCACGATTCAAAATTTTCCCACATTTTCTCATTATTCTCCCAGCATCCAAAAGATTGTATCAAACCAAGAAGTCGATTGATTGAACTGGGAATGTAGATTGGAACAGTACCTTCAATCAAAGCGTTTCGAGAAATGCTTGAATGCTTTTGTGTATATATTAGAGACCCACCTTGCTGCAAGCGAACTTTGAACTTTGAAGATGTAAACGTGGGTTTGGGATCGTTAGGTGATAGTGGGCCGGGATTGGGCCGGCCCAAATTTTGAACTATTGGGCTGTAAGTGGACTGATTTCTAATGTTGTGGAAGAAGACAACTGAAGTTGAACCCAATATTATTTCGCTTTGAAATTTTGTATTTTTGAAAACAAAAAGTAATAGCATATGAAATATAACAACTCTTGACAACTTGGATTGAAAATGTAATAGTTTTTAAAAATTAATTTAAAATTTGAGTTATTAAAAAAAAAATTAGGATTAATTTCATCACTGAGGGTATAGTGTATAAACTTGATATAAATTTTATTTTATATTTTAAAATTTTATAAATATATTTCATATATAAATTTTATTTTTTAAATAGTAAAATTTAATTGTTAAAGAATTATTAAACACTTCCATCTAAAATACTTTCACTTAAAATCCCTCTAAAAAAATAGATTTTATAAATATAATAAATTTATAGGGTGTTAATTGACAAAATTTGAAACTTTTAATGGTTTAATGTATTTACACTAAACATCAGGATCTTAATTAAATTAACCCAAAATATTTTTGACCTCAAATTTAAAAATTTTTAAAGATATAAGATAAATCCATATTTTTTGTTTAAGAGTTTCTATTTTTATATATAAGTTCTCATTTTCAAAAACAAAAATAGAAAGTATATTCATACAAAATCTTTTAATTTATATATCTTATATTAATTAATATATCAATTTTATAAACAATTGAAAAGATAATAACTTTCAAAACCTATTTGAGAAAAATAAGGTGTTAAAAAAATTATACTATCTCAAATTTTAAAAGTAAATTTTGATATATAAAGTAAGTTTGTACGTTTACACATGAATTATCATATTTTATATAGAATTTCTAAAAAATAAAAAACATGAAGTATTTGTGTTATTTATATGCACTTCTTGTTTTTCTCCTATTAAATATTAGAACTTGTTTAAATTTATCTTCAAAAAGAAAAAAAAAATTGAAGTATGAAATTGCTCAATTGATGAAAGTAATTTCATCAATAAGTGAACTTGTTTACATTTGTATCATTGTCTCCATGTATTTATTCAGTAAAAAAATAAAATAAAATAAAATCAAAAAGTAATGAATGGTGATAAATAGTGAGTTTTTGTCTACCACTTCAAAAGCAACGTGATGGAGAAGAAAAGGAAGGTAAAGAGAATTTATTCTCTTTTGACAATAGAAAAGAATCTCACCTCCTTTCTACAGACTTCAAAAACCAAAGCTCCAACTGTCTTAACACGTGATGACGGATTTCCAAAAAAAAAATTAAGCATGAAGACTCAAGTCCGACTTCATTGTCTATAAATAGAGAAGCCAACTTCCTTACAAGGCAGAGTTGGAAATCCTGGGAGCTCAAAACTGTAAGCATAGAGTGTTCTAATGCCTTTGTAATTTCCTCTTTCAAAAATTCTAATCCTTTGTATTCATCTCTCTAAGTCATCCCTCTACTGTCAACAAGCTTGTATTCAACAACTCTCTGTAACCAAGGTATATTTTCAATAAAGAATATTTTCAGATTCAAACATCTGTGTTTTTATGATTAAATTTCTACAAGAAATTAGACAGATTAAAGACTCCTTTTACTCCTAACGTAGAATAGATAAAATCATATTATTTTGCCCCTTACAATAATAATAAAAAAGCTTATTTTTAAACACTTCCTCCTCAAGCTAGAAATGCATTAAGAAAATAATATGAAAAATATATGAATCAAAAGAAAATGACAATTCCTTTTTTCTATTGGTTTTTCCTACTTAGATAACAAAGAAAACAAATTATAACTTTAAGAAATAAAGAAGGACATCAATTAGCAATAAAATACACAGAAAATGTTCAAAAAATAATTTCAACAATAACCTCAGAATTAGGTTCTCAACCACTCTTAAATAATCAGCAATTTAATTTTGATAATAATTCAATTTCTACCTCACCCTTCAAAATTCCAAGAACCAAAGATGAACAAAGTTTCATAATTTACAAAAATATTAGACAAGTTCAACAACAATTAAATTATACAAATCATTATCTTCAATATTTAAATCAACAAATAACAAAAATTTCTCAATTTTTGTTTTCTTCTGCCCTGGGAAGGAGGATAGGAGAAACATCAAATTTAAAATTTTCTTCAAACTTTTCTAAAAAATAAAAATAAAAAAAAATCAAAAAGTAATGAATAGTGACAAATAGTGGGTTTTTGTCTACCACTTTAAAAGCAACATGATGAAGAAGAAAAGGAAGATAAAGAGAATTTATTCTCTTCTGACAATAAGAAAAAATCTCACCTCCTTTCTACAGACTTCAAAAACCAAAGCTCCAGCTATCCTAACACGTGGTGACGGATTTCAAAAAAAAAAAAAAATAAGCATGAAAACTCAAGTCTGACTTCATCATCTATAAATAGAGAAGTCAACTTCCTCACAAGGCAGAGTTGGAAAGAGTTGGAAATCTTGTGAACTCAAGAGCATAGTGTTCTAAAAAATTCTCTTTATCCAGTAAAAAAAAAGAAAAAGAAAAACTAAGTAAAGAAAGAATTGTGAAAAATAAAAAATAAAAAAGTCATGAATAGTGGTGAATGATGGTTTTTGTCTACCACTTTAACTTTTAAAACAATGTGGAGAAAGAGAAAAGAAAGAGAATTTATTCTCTTCTGAAGCCACCTGACAAGGAAAATAAAACTCTTCTCCTTCTACAGACTTCAAGAAACAAGGCTCCAACTGTTTCTACACATGGTAACGGATTTCAAAAAAATTTCAAGCATCAAGACTCAAGATCAACTCAAGTCCGACTTCATCGTCTATAAATAGAGAAGCCAACTTTCTCACAAGGCAGAGTTGGAAATCTTGAGAGCTCAAGAGTACAAGCATAGAGTGTTCCAAAAAATGATCTCTCTTGCTTTTGTAATAAAAAATTCTAGTCCTTTGTATTCATCTCTTTGAGTCATCCCTTTGCTATCAACAAGCTAGTATTCAACAACTCTATGTAATAAAGGTATATTTTCAGTAAACAATATTTTCATATTCAAATATATGTGTTTTTATGATTAAATTTCTACAATAAATTAGATAGACTACACAGTAATTATTTCTGTTTTTATGCTTTGAGTTCATTAGACATAATTAATTTGTTGTGTGCATGAACAATGTTTTCATGTTTAAATTTCTACAATAAATTAGACAGAATTAGACAGTAATTATTTAAGTTTTTATGTTTGGAGATTATTAGACAAAATTAATTTGTTGTGTGCATGAACTGTTGTATGTCCTGGGTGTGAATGGTATTAGAGCCACGTTCTTCTTGAGAACTGAGTGGTGTTACGAGTTGGAACAATAATTAATCACTGATTTAGTCCTGATTTAGTTCGAATTGAATTTCCTGTGAACGGCTTGGTCTGCCTAGATAGCGGTGTTTGAGGGCAGAAGGAGCGTAAGTCTCCTGTTGATCCGCTTATGATGATCTTTGTTCAAGAAATTATTTGAATTGATTAAGGACAAGATTATGATTATTTTTTGTGACAATAAGTAATATTATAAAGGAATTAAGTGAAGCTAGTTCTTCAAAATCTCTTAAGTCCCATGATAGTTTTGCATCTGCATCAAATAGTTCTGCATATAATTTAGAAAGTTCTTCATATGAGATAAATAGATTTACAAATTCATTACCTATACCATCAACCGCATCATCATATAGTCATCATATAAAATTTAATAATTCAAAGTTAGATGAAGAATTGAATCAAATAGAAAATCAACTAAAAAATATGTTAAACTTTGTTTTAGAAATTCTATTTGAAGAAGAGTTTGAGTCAAATATTTTTTCTAATCATGATAAAACTTCTTTAAACACAAATATCATTAGAAGAAGAGATATTAAAAGAAATCCTTTTATTCTTGATGTAGAATTGATTAAATCAAATTATTTTTCTCCTCAAAATACTGCAAAAAGAAATTATTTTCAACAACTTCCTCCTGAAGTTAGAAACGCTTTAAGAACACAATATGAAAAATATATGCAACAAGTTAGGATTACTATTCCTTTTTTCCTTTAGTTTTTCAAATTTATGAAACCCCTTAAAAGAATTGTAACATTAACCTCAAGAAAAGCAATAGAAAATTCTCCACATGATAAAAAATTATTAGATTAACAAAACTTAAATCAAGAAAAGTCAAGTAAAATTTCAAAAGAAGAGTCAATTAAAACAAAATTTAATCAAATTTTGTTTTCTTCTGCCCCGGGAGAGGTGGAGGAAACATCAACAAAATCAACAACATCAAAGATAGAAAAAACAACAAGAGAAATTAATGAAACACCAAAAGTAGAAAATAAAGAAAAAACAAAAATAATTAAAACGATAAATGTAATATCTTCAAAAGTAGATAAGCAAGTATTTTTTCTTTTTTATGTTATAGACAAAATACAAGATGAGAAAACACAAAGAAATTATTTACAAAACTTAAAAAATTTAATTCTCACAGAAAATTCAAATAAAACTCAAGAAATTAAACCTACACAATATTCAATGAATGAAATTTTTAATAGATTCAAAAAGATTCAAAAGCCTGTAACTATTGAAGACTTGAAAGAGGAAATACAAAAAATAAAAAAGCAAATAGATCAATTAAAACAAGAAAATGAATAAATAAAACTAGAAAATGAACAAATCAGAAATATAATACAATATAAAGAAGATTTTGCTGAAACATCTAATAATCAAGATCCAGGAATAATAATACCTAATAAACAAACCCCTGTAGAATCATTTATAAATACAATATCAAAAATAGATCTTCAAAGATGGTATATAAATGTAAAACTCATAGTTGAAGATTTTGAAATGAAAATAGTAGCATTAATAGATTCAGGAGCTAATATGAATTGTATTCAAGAAGGATTAATTCCTATTAAATATTATGAAAAAAACAGGATAAGAACTTTTTACTGCAAATAAAGGAAAATTAGAGATAGAATTTAAACTTCAAAATGTTCATATATGTCAAAATAATTATTGTTTTAGAACTCAATTTATATTAGTACAAAATATGACTGAACCTTTAATCTTAGGAACTCCTTTTATTACATTACTTTACCATTTTCAAGTAAATGATGAAGGTGTCGAAACTACAATATTAGGAAACACCATATTTGTTCCTTTTATATATCCATTAACTAAAAAGGAAATACATCAAGTCCAAAGTGATTCAATAAATAAAAGGATGAATTTAATTCAAAGAAAGTAAGCCCATATAAATTTTCTATCAAAAGAAATTCAATATACAAAGGTAGAAGAACAATTTCTAGAAGATAAAGTTCAAAAGAAAATAAAAGAGATTCAAGATCTTTTTCAAAAAGAAATTTGTTCCAGTCTTCCAAATGCTTTTTGGTCCAGAAAGAAACATGAGATAAGTTTGCCTTACATTCAAAATTTTGATGAGTCTAAAATTCCCACTAAGGCTAGACCTATTCAAATGAATGAAAAACTTTTAGAATATTGTAAATAAGAAATTGATTCATTAATAAAAAAGAAATTAATCAGACCTTCCAAATTTCTTTGGAGTTGTGCCGCTTTTTATGTCAAAATGCTATTGAAATAGAAAGAGCTGCACCTAGATTAGTCATTAATTATAAACCTTTAAATAAAGTATTACAATGGAAAAGATACCTTATTCCTAATAAGCAAGATTTACTCAAAAGACTTCATAATTCTGTAATATATTCAAAATTTGATATGAAATCTAGACTTTGGTAGGTTCAAATCAAAGAAGAAGATAGATACAAAACTGTTTTTACTGTCTCTTTTGATCATTATGAATAGAATGTCATGCCTTTTGGTCTAAAAAATGCCCCTTCTAAATTTCCAAATATTATGAATGATATTTTTAACCCTCATTTTCAATTTATAATTGTATACATTGATGATTGTGAAACCAATGTTTGGTTAATCTTGATTTTGATGATAACAAAACAAGGTTTAGAACTAATGATTATATTTCAAGTGTGATTAGACAAGATGATTTCCAAAATAGCAATTACAAAAGACAAATCAAGCCAATGAGAAATCATGAAGAAGAAGACCACCTCAAAGAGAAGTGTTTTTCAAGACATAAGATCTCTTTGTAAGGTTGTTAGTGCGCTAGGATTTTCATGCATTACATTCTTTACTTATGCACCAAAATCATCCAATAGTTATTTTGTTTTAAATATCTTAAGAATTGGATGATTTCATGTTTTCAACTAAAACCTTGTGTTAAATGTTTTTCAAACTTGTTTTAAAAGGTTTTAAGTTGAAAAAGTTGGTTGTTGAGTCAAAAAATGGCTCAACCGATTGTGCTCGTCCGGTCGAGGGCCAGTCGAGGGATGCTAAAACTTTTTCTCTCTCCCAGTGGCCTTCTCTTCCCGGTCGAGGTCCGATTGAGGCCCAACGATCACCTGCCAAGCATTAAATGCTAACGGCTAGTCAACCGATCGACCCTTAGCTCAATTAGTCGAATCCCCAAACGGTTAGTTTGACTTTTCTCTTCTATAAAAAGGCTCCAATTTTCATTGTTTAAAAAAAGTTTAACCTTCTCAAACCTTTCTTGAATATATTTGAGCCTTGGAAGAGTATTTTTTTAGTGCACCATTGTTCTAAAACTTGCATATACTTAGTGCACCTTTCAATCCTAGTTTTCTTGTATCATTTGAGCTTAAAGTTTTTGTACTAGGATTTTGTGAGATCATTTATTTGTAAGTCTTTGAGAGGAAGTTTCTCAAGTGTGAGGTATCACTTGAGGGGTTGTTCAAGAGTGGGATATCTCTTGAGAAGTGTAAAGGGTGCTTGGAGTCAAAAATCCAAGAGGGTGAATTGGAACCATAATCCAATTGTATTACTTGAAGGCTTGGTTTGGAAGCCTTAAATTAGTGGAACCTCAAGCTTGAGATTGAAGCTAGAGGAGAGTGGATGTAGGCCGGGTTGCGCCGAACCACTATAAAATCTTGTGTTTGCATTGTCTCTTCCCTACTCTTTTAATTTATATGCAATTGTATTTATATTGCTTATTATATACTTGCATATAATTGTCTCTTACATTCACATAGTTTAAATTTACAAAAAGAGACCATTACCCTATTCACCCCCCCCCCCCCCCCCCTAGGGTGATTACCATAGGTTGGATTAGCCTAATTTTTCTAACAATGATGTTTTAGTATTTTCCGATTCATTAGAAAAACATTTTGTTTATTTAAATAAGTTTTTCAATGTAATTAAATCAAATGGAATGACATGTTCTACTTTAGAAAGGAAATTATTTCAAACAAAGATTAGATTTTTAGGACATGAAATTTTTCAAGGAAAAACAAAACCAATTCAAAGGTCAATAGAATTTGTTGACAAATTTCCTGATTAAATAAAAGATAAAAAACAATTGCAAGATTTTTAGGATGTTTAAATTATGTTTTTGATTACTTCAAAGATTTGAGAATCATTTGTAAACCTTTATACAAAAGACTTAGGAAAAATGCACCTGCATGGACTGAGCATCATATTAATTTGGTCAAAGAATTAAACAAAGAGTCAAACATTTACCCTGCATTAGCATCCTTCATCCAAATGCATTGTAGAATCAGATGCATCAAATTTAGGATATGGAGACATATTAAAGCAAGAATATAACAATCAAGTACATATAGTTAGATATCATTCATGGATCTGGTTGGGTGCTCAAATAAATTATTTAATTATCAAAAAAGAAGTTTTATCTATAGTCTTATGTATTTCAAATTTTCAAAGTGATTTGATAAATAAAAAATTTCTTTTAAAAAGCTGCAAAAGATATTTTACAAAAAGATGTTAAAAATTTAGTTTCAAAACAAATTTTTGAAAGATGGCAAGCTTTACTTTCAAATTTTGATTTTGAAATTGAATTTATTAAAGAAGAGTTGAATTCCCTTCCTAACTTCCTTACTTGAGAGTTTTTGTAGGGTAATGATCCTCTTCCATCCTAATGGGTACTCCCGTTAGGCTCCAACTTCCTTCATCATCTAAGAAAACAAAAGCTTCATATGTAATGATTTCAAAATTTTAAAATATCCGTTCTACTTTTCCATTACAAATATCAAAGTCCTTTCAAGTTCTGAGTCCAGATTTTCCTCCTCTTCAACCTTCAAAAAGTTTTATTCAAGCTTCTAAATAAAAAAAAATATTCCTATTCAGAGTCAATCCAACCCTAACACTATTTCAACATTACCTTCTCTTTCTTTTTAAATTAGTTAATATGTCAAAAAGAACTCAAAACCTTAGAAATTGCTTTCATTGAGCCAGAGTACAATTATGAAGAAATTCCTAAAATTCTTCCTTACATTTTTCTTCAAGGAGTCACCTTCAATTCCAATGATCCTTTGAAAACTCGACAATTTTATGAGTTCATTTTAGTGGACACCGATTCAGTTGAAATTATTCATAACACTGATAAAAACAATCCTCAGAGGATTGTTTTTTCCAAATGTCAAATTCTCAGAGTCATGACCATTGTTGATTGGAATAAAAAACCTTTCACCTACAAGGCGTTTAGTTAACCTTTCCGTCCCATGAACTATAATTATATAGATTATATGGACACTTGGTACAATATGTTTTATTTGCAAAGCTACCAACATTCTTGGTTCATCCAATTCTCAAGAAACTGTAATACCAAATTTCCTACTTGGTTTAAAAAATGACGGACTTTCTTTGGTCTACTAGACTCCATATTTCCTCCTGAAATTCAAGAAAAATTCAACTTCTACAAAAGCAAGACTTCATCTTAATCTATATCTCAGCCGAGACTCCTAACGTTCTGTTCCAGATTAAGAATTTCATGGATTCTCATATGGAATATTATCAAGAAGCAAGAACAACCTCGTCATTTTCCATTATCTCTCTCTAGAGAATTCAACATCAAAAGGTGGGACAAATTCAATCATGATTTTGTATGTCAGCAAAAGATTTTGCAAATAATTTCAAGGTCAGGATCATCAAATTCAAAAGATTTAACAAGTTCTTTTCAAGGGCCGACTTAAGAAGAATTCATAACTCTGAAAAGCAAATGTCAAGCTTCATTAATAGCCGCTATTGATTTAGAGCAATATCGTCAAGGACTCATTCAAACCCTCAAACAGTTTGGAGATCATCAAGAAAATGAAAAAATTGAAGACATGACTTTATGAGATGATTCATGCGTAAACCTTGATTTAATCCTTTACGGAAGACCTATGGGTCAATCCAGATAAAAGATTTCAAGAATCTTTTGTACAATTGTACATTTGTATAATTGTCTCCTTGTATTTATCCAGTAAAAAAAGAAAAAAAAAATCAAAAAGTAATGAATTGTGACAAGTAGTGGGTTTTGTCTACTACATCAAAATCAACATGATGGAGAAGAAAAGGAAGATAAAGAGAATTTATTCTCTTCTGACAATAGAAAAGAATCTCACTTCCTTTCTACAGACTTCAAAAACCAAAGCTCCAGCTATCTTAACATGTGGTGACGGATTTCAAAAAATTTTCAAGCATGAAGACTCAAGATCGACTCAAGTCCGACTTATCATCTATAAATAGAGAAGCCAACTCCTCACAAGGTAGAGTTGGAAAGAGTTGGAAATCCTGAGAGCTAAAGAGTGCAACCATAGAGTGTTCTAAAAAATTCTTTCTCTTGCTTTTGTAATCTCCTCTTTCAAAAAATTCTAATCCTTTATACTTATCTCTTTTAGTCATCCCTCTGCTGTCAACAAGCATGTATTCAACAACTCTCTATTTCAACAACTCTCTATAATCAAGGTATATTTTCAATAAAAGTTATTTTCAGATTCAAATATCTATGTTTTAAAAAAATAATATGAAAAATATATGAATAAAAAGAAAATGACAATTCATTTTTTCTATTGGTTTTTCCTACTTAGAAAACAAAGAAAACAAATTATAACTTCAAGAAATGAAGAAGGACATACATATAACAAATCATGCACACAACAAATTAATTCTGTCTAATGAACTCCAAGCATAAAAACAGAAATAATTATTGTCTTTATGCTTGGAGTTCATTAGACAATTAATTTGTTGTGTGCATAAATTGTTATAGGTCCTGGGTGTGAATGGTATCAGAGCCACGTTCTGCTTGAGAACCAAGTGGTGTTGTGAGTTGGAACAATAAGTAATCACTAATTTAGTCCTGACTTAGTTCGAATTGAATTTCCTGTGAACGGTTTGGTCAACCTAGATAAAGGTGTTTGAAGGGCAAAAGGAGCGTAAGTCCCGTGTTGATCCGCTTGTGGTGGTTCCTATTCAAGAAATTATTTGAATTGATCAAGGACAAGGTTGTGATTATTTTCTGTAACAATGAGTAATATTATAAGGAAATTAAGTAGAGCTAGTTCTTCCAGATCTCTTAGGTCTAATGATAGTTCTGCATCTTCATCAAACTATTCTGCACACACATCACTTACTCAAAATATTGTTAATAGTCAAGAAATAAATATAGCTCAAATAGAAAATCAATTACATAATTGGTCAATTCCACAAATGAAAAATAATACAATATATCAACAAGGAAATTTTGAATTTAATCAAAATTATTCAATTAAAACTAAATAAAAAACTATATCTCTTAATCAAAATTTAGAAAGTCTTCAATTATTGAGTCAGAACACTATTAATCATCATAAGAAGAAATTTAATTATATTCATATAGGATTAGTTCAAGTTGCAATAAAATTTTTGTTTCGTTTAGGTTTAGATATTCATGTTTTTGTCTGTTTAATGATGGTTCTACATCTTCATCAGATAATTCTGCACACACATCACTTACTCAAAATATTAAGAAGAACTTGTTGAATCTTTTGAATTTGATGATCCTGGCCTTGAAATTATTTGCAAAATATTTTGCTTATATACAAAATCATGATTGAATTTGTCCCACCATTTGATGTTGAATTCTCTAGAGAGAGATAATGGAAAATGATGAGGTTGTTCTTGCTTCTTGATAATATTCCATGTGAGAATCCATGGAATTCTTAATATGGAAGAGAACGTCAAGAGTCTTGGCTGAGATATGGATTGAGATAAAGTCTTGCTCTTGTAGAAGTTGAATTTTTCTTGAATTTCAGGAGGAAATATGGAGTCTAATAGACCAAAGAAAGTCCACCATTTTTGAAACAAAGTAGAAAATTTGGTATTGTAGTTTCTTGAGAATTGGATGAACCAAGAATGTTGGTAGCTTTGCAAATAAAACATATTGTACCAAGCGTCCATATAATCTATATAATTGTAGCTCATGGGATGGAAAGGTTGACTAAACGCCTTGTAGTTGAAAGGTTTTTGATTCCAATCAGCAATGGTCATGACTATGAGAATTTGACATTTGGAAAAAGCAATCCTACTAGTAAGTTATTAAAAATTTATGAAAAAAATTCAATTTGAAAAAAAAAAATTGAAGTATGAAAAAAATTTACTATTTCAATTTTTAAAAATTTTGAAAGTAATTTTTAAGAGCGGTCAATCTATACTTTTTATATAACAATTGTTATATTTTATATAAAAGTTATTATTTGTTTCTATTTATATAATAATTTTTTTTAAAAAATATGCCTGACACTTAAATTCTACTAGTAGAATTTTTTTAATAAAAGTATAGTCACTTGGAACCAAAAAAAAAAAATATATATAATAAAATATTTTCAAATTTATAGCAATTTTTGCCATGTTGGATTTTGACGTGGAAGGTGTTTCAAGAGACACCTTTAGTATAAATTTATTTATTTTTTTAAATTTGTGTTTGGCATGAAAATTGTGAAAAATGTCTCTTCAATAAACACCTTCAGTATAAATTTAATTTCATGAAATTACGGAAAGTATCTCTTCAAGATACACTTTTAGTATAAATCAATTTTTTTTCAATGTGTTAATGATACGAAAACTCTTCTAGAGATATCTTTAATATAAATTCAATTTTAGTAAAATTATACAAGATTTTCAAGGTATAACTTACATGAAAATTATGGAAAGTATCATATATAAATTCAATTTTGTGGAATTATAAAAGGTATTTATTCAAAAGACATCTTTTATAAATTTAATTTTGTATAAGTATAGAAGGTACCTCTTGAAAAAAAATCTTCATTATAAATTCTTTTTTTTTTTTTCAATATATGACTTATATGAAAAATATGGAAGGTCTTTTTAAATGATGTTACAAAAGTGATCGTAATTTCCTTAGTAGTCCTTTTTAATAAATTGTTTTGTAATTAGATGTAGCTAAAAAAAAAAGCTTTTTAATTTTATTTTTTTAATAAAATATATTTAAATATACGATCAACTAAGGTGGTGTTTGTTTTTTTACTTAATTCTAAATAGAACCTTAATACTTAATAGTATTAAATATTAGGTTGTTTGTTTTTATAATATTTTATTTCTATTAAGTATTAAAAAATAAATAAAAATCAATATATTATTTTTTATATTTAGAAAAAGTTAAATATTTTGGCTTTTTCTATTTAGTAAAAAGTTTATAATAAGTCATGAAAAAATAGAAAAATAAATAACTTAAATTCTAAAAACAAATTGCTTTCAACAAAAAGGTAAAAAAACAAACACCACCTTTTAAGTGTACAATAATAAAAATAAAAATGGTGAAATATAGAAATTATATATTATCAAATTCTCACTTTATTTCTAACAAAATTAAGAAAATAAAGAGGAAATTTTTTTGTTGAAGTTATAATTATGATCGTTTCTTTTATTTAAAATATTATGAGATTTAAATAAAGCTTTTAAATTTTATAAATGCAATATATTTGTGTTTGTCATTGCTTTTAAAAAATGTAGATGGTAAAAATTTAGAAATAAAAAATAAAAATGGAAAAAGCATCATCACAAGTCACTTGGAATAATTTTTAGACTTCGTTTGATAGTAATTCTAAGGAATGTTTTGAACTTGAAAATTTTTATATTTCAAGTATAAGAAGATGTGAAAACGCTTTCTAAAATCATTGTCAAACAGATAGAAGATCCATTTGAAAGTAATTTTGATGTTTTTAGGTAGTGATTTTAGGAATGAGTTTCATTGAAAAAATGTTTTAAAAAAAAATTACGCATTTAACAAAATTTAGAAAACACTTTTAAAATTTTAAAAAATATTTAAAAATTATTTACAATGTTTTATGAATAAACACTTTATAAGAGTAACTTAGGCTCACTTGGATTTTGTTATTATTAAATGTATTTTAACATCTTGTATCATAATGATTTTAACAAAATATTTTTAATATTTTTAATATGTGAAAATATTTATTTTTTAAATATTAAAAATTTTCTAATATGAAATTTTTTTATTAACACTAAGGGTAGCTCACTTGGATCGGCAATGGTTTGCGCCCCTTGAGGCCCTACCGACGTAGCGGTTATAAAAAATCCTTGAAAATTTTTATTATTTAAGGGTTAAAAAAAAAAAGATTAAAAACGATTTTTTTTTTTTTTTTTGGGAAGCATTGAGGTCGAGTAAAAATGTTTTGGGAGGAAATGAAGAGGGAATCTCTTCAGGTTCAGACCCGTGGGAGACCCATGCACCCATAGTTACTCACCACCGACGACAACCCCAATACTGCTCTTCCCTTCTCTGTCTCCACTTCCAATCGTGATATCCTACTCCTCTTGCCGCTTCTCTTCCATCTTGCCACAACACTACCTCCCTTTTTAACCTTCTCCCTCCTGGCTTTATATCTAACTTCTCCGAGTCCGTTCTGGTCCTTCCGGCCCCAAAACCAGATAGACCGTGTTTCTTTGGGAGCTATACAATACAATCATTCATCATTCAGACACCAAGAAAAGAGGTAATCAAAGCAAATGGTTCAGAGGAAAGGATCAACTAGGGTTTCGGAAGATGCAGAAGAGCTTGTCCGCGTCCCTCTTCAGGCCATTCTGTTGGCGGACAGCTTCGCCCAGAAGTTCCGCCCCATCACCCTTGAACGCCCCAAAGTAAACTTCCAAACCTCTCTCTCTTTCTCGCTCCCTCCCTCTCTCTCTCTCTCTCTAACGCACTCGTACAAACCGTTATTCTTTATTACTATTTTTATTCCATTATTCCTTAATCCGTGCCCAAACTCCTATTACTTTTGATTTTGGTTTTGAAATTCATCTTTAGAGGTGTATTCATTGCATTCAATTGTTTTACAATTCATGTTGAAGTGTTAATATTTGTGATTCTGGGTTTTGAATGTGATGTTGGAAGGTGCTGCCGGTTACATTTAATTATTCTACAATTTAGGTTTTCAACTCTTAATTCTTGTGATATCACTGATATGACGTTTTGAATTTCATGTTGAAAGGTTGTGTATTGATTATATTCAGTTATTCTGCAAATCATGTTCAGTGTTTTGTATTTGATGTTGAAAGGTGGGGTTGATTGTTCATATTCGACTCTAGTGACATTTTTATGTGGATTTCCAATTTGATGTTTGAAGGTACTGCTGCCATTGGTGAATGTCCCCATGATAGACTACACTTTAGCTTGGCTTGAGTCTGCTGGGATTGAGGAGGTTTTTGTCTTTTGCTGTGCGCATTCGAAACAGGTTATTAACTATTTGGAGAATTCCCATTGGGTTTCTTTGCCGCACTTTGAGGTCACCACAATAGAGTCACACAATTCTGTCAGTGCCGGCGATGCTCTGCGTCTGATTTACGAGCGGCATGTGGTATGTCTAGTACCATTTTAAGATATTGATCTTTACTTATGCATGTTGAAATTGTTGTTCTTGGAAAAAATTTGATGAGAAACAGTGTGCCGTAGACCTCTGATGTTTCTGATTTTGAATCTGAAGATACATGGAGACTTCGTCCTAATTACTGGAGATACAGTAAGCAACATGTCGCTTACACAGGCACTTCAAGAACATAAGGATAGAAGGAAGAAGGATAATAATGCTGTAATGACTATGGTTATTAAACGGTCAAAGCCTTCTCCGATTACTCATCAATCTCGACTTGGTACTGATGAGCTGTTTATGGCAATTGATCCTCACACGAAGCAGCTTCTATATTATGAGGATAAGGCAGACCATTTGAAAGGCACTTTATCTCTTGAGAAAATGTTACTAGCCGACAATCCTTCAATTTCCCTCCACAATGACAAGCAGGTTCATTCCTCAAAAATCCTTTTACATTTTCTGGCTTCTTTTTTAAATTTACTATTATACTTTGTTATTAACAAGTTCAATGTTCTTGTAATTCTGGTGCTTAGCTCTAAGAATTACCAACTAGTCTGACAACTTGGGTATGATGTAAGGAAAATATTTATGAAGTAATAGAAGAAATAATGTGTTTGAAGTTCTTAGGTTTTCAAGTATTGGCGTTTGTCATTATCAATTGGTTGCCTCTTTCTATTTCATAACTGAACAGGCAACTTCTTTTTGTCCTATTGTGCAACTTCTTTTTGTCCTATTGTGATCTTTATTTACTAAGGTAGAAATGCTGCATTGGTTGCCTCTTTCTATCTCATAACTGAACAGGCTAGTTCTTTTTCTCCTATTGTGATCTTTATTTGCTAAGGTTGCAACGCTGCATTAAGCTTATCTATATATACAGACCCTATGCCTCCTCAATATGGAGGCAAGCTATATTTATATATACACACCACAGAGATAGGCAACAGTCTAGAAATCCTCATCTTTCTTTTGTTATCCTCTTCTATTTTTCCTTAGATCTTCTACCGAACAACTTAGTAAAAAAGCATTGCTCCTAATAGCTTAGGCTTTTGGGGTTCCAACTGGAAGTCCAACAATATCACCTTGGTTGGCTCCATAATGGGGCTGTTTTGCCTGTGAGAAGGTTTTGAAAATTTATTTCATTCGACATTTGAAAATTAAAACTGAGTATCGTGCCTAAACAACTTCTGTTGAAGTTAGCCAACCTGAATTTGTGGTTTTAGTTTTTCCTATGGTCGATCAAGTGATTTTTTGGATTGATAGATCTATCTCAGATTCTTTATTTTTCTTCCTGCTCTCTCTCTCTCTCTCTCTTTCTCTCTTCCTCTTTCTCTTCTTGTTGTGATTCATGGCTTGAAAAAAAAGTTGTTGTCCTTAATCTATTCTTTGCAGGATTGCTATATTGATATCTGCTCCCCGGAAGTCCTCAGTATTTTCACTGACAATTTTGACTATCAACATCTGCGGCGTCATTTCATCAAGGGATTGCTTGTCGATGATGTATGTTTTGCTCATTTCTGTTACTTTGAGATCAATTCAGGGGTATAGATTTATGTTTGCATGGGCAGCACATGCACACAAATTCCCACATATGCTCTCTGATATCTATATGCTCTGATATCTATATGTATATGGATATATGTAGAGATAGAGCACAGTTCAGTGAAAAGAATTGTTTGTTTCTGATGAAAGCAAAATTTGTGCTTGTATAAGCTGGCATCAGAAATACATTGTGCCTTTGTGTGTGTGTGTATATATATATATATATATTTATTTATATTCAATGAAATGAATTGTTTTTCTCTGATGAAATCAAAATTTGAGAACATATTTTTGCCTGTATAAGCATGCACCAAACTTCATAATTTGAGCAGGTCATTCTTTGGTGAATATTTGTTGCCGATTCTTTGATTGACATAAATTTTCAACTTCTCCAATATTGTGTTTACTAAAATTTGTCAAATATATAGATCTTTGGTGAAACCTTAGTTTCATTTATGTCTATTTTTAATAGATAATAAAGGATGTGTATTAAGATAATAAAGGGGATGAACCCTAGTACAAAGTGCATACACAAAGACCCAACAAAGTAAAATAATTCAACCCCAACCAGTAACTTGCACCCACTAGGAATACTCACTTCAGTTACACCCTATCCAAGAAGTTATGAAGATATGCTTCCTTCCATAAAGGCATCCTTTGAGCACATAAACAAATATTTAAGGAGCCCTTAAGGCCTTTTTTTTTTTTTATGAATAAAAAGCAATATATTAAAAGAAAAGGGCACATCAAGGACGTGCCCCAAAGTATACAGGTAGTATACAAGAGAGAGAAAAAAGAACCCCTTAACCAGAGCCTAACCAATCTACAAAATCTACAAAGGAAGGGGGCCAAAGTCAAAAAACCCCTTAGTCCACGCCTAAAGATTACAAAGGAAAAACGATTTACACCGTTGAACCGAATGCTCCTCATTTTCAAAAGCCCTATTGTTTCTTTCCTTCCAAACAATCCAAAAAAGATACAAGGGAGCTGAAAACCACACTTTCTTTCTCTCCTTTCCCACACAAGGCCCAAGCCACCCCAATAACGCCTATCTAACTGAATAGGGGAGCACCCACGAAACCCCAAAAAGGGAAAAAAGTAAGTTCCATAAACTTCTTGTCAGCACACAATGCAAGAGGATGTGATCAATAGACTCTTCCTTTGACAAGCACAAATAACGTCTATTAGCCAAAGAGAACCCTCTCCTCTGAATACAATCCAAGGTTAAGACCTTTTTCCACGTAGCCTCCCAAGCAAAAAAACTCATCCTCGGAGGTACCAAAGAGTTCCAAATAACTCTTGTGGGAAAATCCCCTAGTTTTTCTGGTTCCAAAGCCTTATATAGAGACTTAATAGAAAATCTTCCGTCCTTTGCCTTTGTCCAAACTACTTGATCTTCCACATCACTATAAACCCTCCTCCCTTGCAACCTTAAGAGAAAACGCTCCACATCGAACACTTCCCAATCATTAAGCTGCCTAGAGAACCTAGGAGCCCACACTTCCCCTCCAGAATGGCTCCACACATCCTCCACCTAAGCCTCCTTAGCCAAGGATATAACAAATAAAGAGGGAAAAGAAATACACAAAAGGATTGTCTCCACACCACTTGTCCTTCCAAAATCTAACCCTCCTACCATTCCCCATAGAATAAACCATATTGTCGCCTATTACATCCCAAACCCTCCTAATCGCTTTCCATAAACCAACCCCAAAACTACCTCTCACAACACATGACCTCCATCCGCCCTCTTCTTCCCCATACTTCACACAAATAACTTGCCTCCACAAGGCTTCCCTCTCCATCGCAAAATGCCAACTCCACTTACATAAGAGAGCCTTATTCAACAACGCCAAATTCCTCACACCCAAACCACTCTTTCGTTTATCTGAGCAAACAATAAACCATTCTACTAAATGGGGCTTCCTCTCCAGGGCCCCACCACCCCACAAAAAATCCCTTTGGATTTGCTCCAATCTCAAACTTATACTCCTTGGCATATAAAACAGGGACATATAGTAGATAAACATACTGGACAAAGTGCTTCGGATCAAAGTCAGTCTGCCCCCTTTGGAGATATACTGCCTTTTCCAAAAGGAAAGTCTCTTCCTCAACCTCGTTCCAAACTGCCACCTCCTTAAAACGTGCACCCAAAAGAAGACCCAAGTAAGAAGACGGGAGCGTGCTAACCTTGTAACCAAACTCAAGAGCCAAATCTCTACATTCTCCACTCTCCCCATTGAGGTGATCTCACTTTTGTCCAAATTCACCTTCAACCCCGACATGGCTTCGAACCACATAGGAAGGCAACTCAAGTAGGACACCTGATCAAGAGAAGGCTCATAGAATACTAAAGTGTCATCTGCGAACAACAAATGAGTGATCTCCACTCTCGCACCTCCTCTACCATTGAGCTGCCACCTTGACAAAAACCCTCCCTCCCTCGCTCTCTTCAGCAAGCAATTGAGAGCCTCCATGACAATCACAAAAAGCTAAGGGGATAAAGGATCTTCTGTCTCAAGCCCCGAGAACTTTGGAAGAAATCGAAGGGGCTTCCATTAATAAGGACAGAGAAGTTGATAGTACCAATACACCACTGGATCTAGCTAATCCACTTAGCTTCAAAACCCATCCTTTCCAACAACCAAAGAAGAAAACTTAAGGCCTTGGTCAAGTGGTAAAGGGTTGGGGAGGGTTTCTAGGTTTAAGTCTTAACATGGACAAAAGTTTACCTATCAAAGAAAAAAGGACACCCAGATTTAAGGAATACATCTTTTAGTTCTAAATTTTTTTGATTCTTCTCCTTCCATAAACCCAACCAAACCCCACCACCCCCAAAAAAAACCAAAAAAAAAAAGGACAAATCCTCTTCCCCACAAAACTTCCTCCAGAAAATGAAGGCAAAACCGAAGAAACCCTGAATAGAGAAAATATTAGAGCCCAAAGATGCCTTTCCACCTGATAATGAAGAAGAATACGAGTTGTAGATTTTTTCCTTTTGCTTAGATAGTACCTATCTCCAATAATCTACCTATCCCTTGATTGGTCAAATGTGGGTAATTTTTTCCCAGACCACTTCCCGTATTAAAAACACCCTACTTGCACATAGGAACCTACACACCATACACATGAAGCTTCTAAGGAGATGAAGCTGAGATTACCATAAAGAACTAAGAAACCCAAAAGCCCTTCTTCAATGGCTTTCAAAAGGTGGGTCACTCTTCATCATGCTAACATGTTTCAATATGTGCAAGGATAAAAATATTAGTTTTCATGGAAATATTAGTAGTTGGATTTTATGGAAATATCAGGAAATATGAATGAAAATTTTGATAAAAAATATTGGTGGAATAGAAATTGATCAAAACTTATAGAAATCTTGGAGAAAACTCCAAAAAATGAGAGAAGAAACAATAATATACATATTGAAGTTATTTTGTTGAAGAAATTGATATATTTATATCAAAATTGACGGCATTGATCGTACCTAAAGAATATTAATGTGGAAAAATAATATTTGAAAATTAAAACACATTATATTTATAATAATATCATTCATATATATATATATATATATATGTTAATCAATCTATATTTATCAAATTTTCTACTGAATTTATCTTAAATTATTTTAATACATTTATATTCATTGTTATCCACAAAGGTTTAGCCTACTTAAGGATAAATAAAGGTAAAATCTCCTCAATATCGGACTTAGCTCCTCCATTGTTATCCTCCCCATTTGATTTACAAATTGAATGCCAACTAAGTTGAATAAGATTGAGTGGAACACCTATAAAGGCGATGGTATAAGAGGCCCATGAGGAGAAATAGAAGTGAAGTAGGACCTGCAACATCTCTACTGTTCTCCATTGAGTTAATTTCTGCTTAATATATGTATTTTTTGTTGATTTTAGTGTCTCTTCCTTTTATAATCATTTAAGCTTAAGTTTCTTGTTTTCAGATTATGGGATACAAAATTTTCACGCATGAAATTCACTCAAATTACGCGGCTAGGATTGATAACTTCAGAAGCTATGATACCATTAGTAAGGATATTATTCAAAGGTGGACATACCCATTGGTACCAGATGTTCAGTTTTTGGGAAATTATGCAGCTAAACTTGAAAGGCAGGGAATGTACCGAGCATCGGGTAAGAATTGTTAAAGCATTTTGGTGAGTTTTCTAAATAGTCACTTGTAGGAGACTATGAAAGACTTATTTCATGCTAATTTTATATATTTTAATTAATCCACAATCTTATGTTGCATAATATATTGTCTTCTGGATAAAGAATCATGAATTTTCATAAGCATACTTGTCATGCATGTTTTATATTTACAATAATGTTAGTTACCTTTGAGTGTCATAGTCTCTTTTACCATTTCCAAGAGTTTAATTAATAATCTCCATATTTTGCAACTAATTTCCTACCTTTTAGAAAAATAGTAGGCATGAATAAATATGCATATTGTTGTATGTTGGTGTGTTGGTTGATATGCTTCTACTAAGCATCTCTATCATGCCCATAGTTATGAAGGACCATATGCCTTGGATTATAGACGAACAATGCAGACATGGGTATTATGACCGTAATTGTTTGCATGATAAATACACTTTTAGCCCCAGATTTATCTTTCTTGGGCGGTGTCACAACTTTATTGCTCTCTAGATTTTTTTGGTTGGAGTTCCTTGGTTTCTACCTTACTTGTCAAGAGCTCTTTCTTGTCTACAAATGTTGCTTTTTTTTGGAAGGAAAAAAGGGAAATTTGGAAATTAGTTTCTTGTGTATATTTTTGGTGTCTTTGGAAAGAAAGGAGTAAGAGAATTTTATAGGAGAAGGTCTTTGTGTTGAAAATTAGAAGTTATTTTTGCTGATTTGGAGATAATTTTTTTTTTATATTTATTTCACTGCTTGTACAATATATATAAGCAAAAAGAAAAACTGTATAAGAAAGAATCTAAAACAAATCCATATAATCTGTTCATAACGTGCAGTTATAATAATAATAATCAAATTGTTAAAATCAAGGGGCTCCTAACTACAAAGAGAAGACAACCTAAAACATGCTACTAGGCAAGAAGAGCTAACCTACAAATCTGCTTTCTGCTTATAGAAATTAAAATAATCATTTTCTTAAAAAAAATGGTCAACTAGGGTAAATTATGGAAGTTGATATAAAAATTATAAGGCTGAAAATCTCTGAAATACTTGTCAACACTCCCCATCTAGCTGGAGCATAGATGTCCTCATAGAAAATGAAGTTATTGATATGAGGTTGAAGAGCCTCGTAAGTGGGGTCAATTGTAAGTTGGATATCAAGAAGGCGGTTGACCATGTTAATTGAGACTTCTTGTTGGCAGTTTTGGAGAAAATGGGTTTTGGTCTCAAATGGATAAAATGGATTAAATGGTGCTTAAATATGGCTTGCTTCTTAGAGTGTGTGAATGGGACTCTATTAATGTTTTTTTTCCCCCTAAGTTATGGAGGTTTGCCCACTGTCTTCATATCTTTTCATTATGTCCATGGAGACTCTCTCTCCCATGTTCTAGATAAGGCTAATGAAGGAGGCTTCTCAATAGGTTTTTTAGTAGGCAAATGAGAAGGCAAAAAGGAGGAGGTGTCACTTGCTATTTGTGGATGATATAATTATTTTCTGTGATGTATGTAAGGAGAAGTTGGAGCATTTGAGTTGGGCTCTTATATGGTTTGAGGCAATCTCGGGATTAAAAATCAACTTGGAGAAGAGTAAATTGATTCCAGTAGGATTAATCAATGATGTAGAGGACCTTGCTAGGGCCTTGGGATGTAAATTGGGCACCCTCCTCACAAGTTATCTTAGAATGCCTTTTGGTGCCCCTTTTAGATCTTATAATGTGTGGGATGTGGTGGAAGGAAGATTTCAAAAATGTCTTGCTTTGTGGAAAAGACAATACTTATCAAAAGAAGCTAGACCAACACTAATAAACAACACCATAACTAGCCTTCCTATTTATTTGATGTCTCTTTTTGCAATTTTGAGAAAGGTTAGCATAAGGTTTGAAACGATCCAAAGAGATTTTTTGTGGACAGGTTGTGCTTTGGAGAAAAAGGCCTCATCTAGTAAAGTGATTGACAATTTGCATGGATAAGAGGGAAAAGGGACTAGGCATTAGAAAGTTGTCTATCCTCAACAAAGCGCTCCTAGGTAAATGGTGTCGGAGGTTCCCTCCAGAGAGGGACTCTTTTTGGAACCATGTGATAATAAGGAAATATGGTGAGGAAGCGGGAGGATGGTGGTCTAGAGTTTAGGGTTTTGAGGGAAAGTTGTGGAGTAGAAGTGTGAAAGGCAATCAAAAGTGGGTGGGAGACTTTCAGGAGTAGGATCAAGTTTAAGGTGCCTAATGGATGAAGGGTGAAATTTTAGAGTGATAACTGGTGTGGGATTTGGCCCTTAGGGAGACTTTTCCTTTTTTTTTTTTTTTCTATAGCAATCGCAAAGATGCTTAGGTAGTTGAGGTGTGGGATCAAGAAGGAGAAAGGGGATGTAGTGACCATCGATTCTTAAGGCAACCCTATGATTGGGATTTGGAAGCTTTTTTTAGGCAATATAATTGCAATCTATTGATAGGGAAATTAAGGATAAAATAGTATGGGGAATTTGGAAGAGTTTTTTTTTTTTTTGTTTCCTTTTGTTTAAATCATTTTATTCTTCTTTGTCCATTAGCGGCATTGAGACCTTCCCCTCTAACGTTGTTTGGAATTCTTAGGCTCTAGTGAGAGTTAGCTTGGGAAGTTGCTCGGGGTAGGATATTGACCTTGGACCAGCTTAAAAGAATAGGGCATATGATTTCGAATAGATGCTATGTGTAAAGTAAAAGAAGAAATGGTGGACCATATCCTCCTTCATATTGAGAATAAATCTGGAAAAAAGTGAACTCATTCCAGTAGGGAGGGTAGAGAATATGGATGATCTTGCTTGGGATTTTGGTTGTAGAGTGGGTAGTCTTCCGTCCACTTATTTGGGTATGCCCTTGGGGGCTCTGTTTAAGTCAGTAACAGTATGGGATGGAGTGGAAGAACATTTCCAAAGAAGGTTAGCCATGTGGAAGAGACAATATTTATCCAAGGGAGGGAGGGCGACTCTAATTCGAAGCACGTTATCGAATTTACCTATCTATCTTATGTCAATGTTGTGCTTACCAAGCTCAGTCAGACAGAGATTAGAGAAAATCCAAAGGGACTTCCTTTGGGGTGGGGGCAATTTGGAGTGAAAGCCTCATTTAGTAAGATGAGAGTTGGTGTGTTTAAGTAAGAAGAAAGAGGGTTTGGGGGTCAAATGCCTTTCCATTCTCAATAAGGCTCTTCTTGCTAAATGGAATTGGCGCTTCGCAATTGAGAGAGAGGCTTTGTGGAATCAAGTAATTAGAGGGAAGTATGGAGAAGATAGAGGGGTTTGGTGCTCTCGGGAAGTGAGAGAGGCACATGGTATGGGGCTGTGGAAAGGAATAAGGATGATTTGGGAGTTGGTGAGTGATAGGATGATTTTCATTGTTGGTAACGGGAGGAGGGTGGGATTTTGGAGGGATAGATGGTGCGGGGATTCTCCCTAGTGTGTGCCTTTCCCTTGACTTTTTGCTTTGACTGTTGATAAGGAAGCGTGAATGACAGATATTTGGGATCTTTTGGCTGAGGGGGGTTGGAACCCCTATTTTTCAAGAGCTTTTAATGATTGGGAGGTAGAGGAGGCGGAAAGATTTTTGGAGCGGCTGCATGGTAAGAGAGTTCTTGAGGATGTGGAGGATATGGTGTCCTGGACTGAAACAAAGAGTGGAAAATTCTCAGTCTCTCTATTTTGCTCTTGAAGCGAGCTGTCCGTCTCTGTTTCCGTCTAGCTATATTTGGAATGTGAATGTGCAGCCCAAGATTAGTTTCTTTGCTTGGGAGGCTATGTGGGGCAAAGCCTTAACCTTGGATATGGTCCATAAAAGATGACGGGCATTGGGAAATAGATGTTTTATGTGTCTTGAGAAAGAGGAGACCATAAACCATCTTCTCCTTCATTGTTCAAAAACAAGGGTTTTATGGGACTTACTATTTACTTTATTTGGGGTGTCTTGGGTGTTGCCTTCTTCAGTTAGAGAGACTCTTCTAAGCTGACATGGCTCTTTCGTGGGCAAAAAATGCAATAAGGCATGGAGAGCTGCTCCTCTTCTCATTTTTTTGACGGTTTGGAAGGTGAGAAATAGATTGGCATTCAAGGATGATATGTTGTCAATACAAAGACTGAAATACTCTTTTATTCTTTCTTTTTGGTTTGAGACTAAGTTGTTCATAGTTGATTGCCCTCTAACTATAGGTAATTTTATCGATTGGTTGGGCTCTAAATAGGGTTGTTGTTGGGCCAACTATGTTCTTTTAGGCCTTCTTGGAGGTGGGTGTATAGGTATTGTATACCTTGAGTCGCCTTTTTGGCGTCTCTTTTATTTATGAAATTTATTTACTATCAAAAAAAAAAAAAAAAAGGCTCAAAAGCAGTAATCTTGTGGCAATTGATTTTCATCGTTTTTTTGGAAGAGTGGGTATTACACTCCTCAGTAAAGAAGGTCCTTTTGTGTTGGCGTGAAACTTTTATAGGGAGCAAGAGGAAGAAAGCTTAGAGAACTTCTCTCTTATGCCTTTTTTGGGACCATATGGAAGGAGAGATATACATGTGCTTGAGAATTTTGAAAAAGTGGATTAAGCACTCAAACAATTCTTTTTCTATAATATTTAGGAATAAGCTAGAGTGTACATAAGAGTTGATTCCTTGTCCATATTGGACTTTATTGACTGGCTAAGCTCTATGTAGTGGCTGGGGGTTGTTTTTTGTGTACCCTACCACTTGGTTTTATGGTGCCTTGTATACACTATGTATGTTTCACTGCTTTTTATTCGCTTTTAATACAATGAATGTCTACCTATCAAAAAATAGATGTTTGAAATACCCAACTTGTCAAGTATTACTATTGAAGTCTCATTTGACACTCCCCTTGTTAAAATATGAAAGCTAATATAAAAAAGTATAAGGTTAAAACAATTTCTAAAATATATAGTTGTTTGTCATACTCTCCCTCAAGTTGGAGTATTGATGTCTTGAATGCCCAACTTATCAAGTATTAATTTGAAAATCATGTTTGTGTAGGATCCCATGTGAAAGCTAATATAAAAGGACAAAATTCTTAGAATTGGATCAAATATGAAAGCTAATATAAAAAGTCTATTGTTGAAAATCTCTGAATATATGATTAACACTTGTCAACACTCACCTCAAGTTGGGGCATAGATGTCTCGAATTCCTAACTTGTCAAATATGGCTCTAAACTGATTCTTTGTCTTCACAAAGGGTGTATAAATTAATCCTTTAGTTAACTTCTCCTTGATGAAGTTTTCATCTATTCAACATGTTTATTACTATCATGTTGAACCGGATTATGAGCAATGCTAATTACAACTTTGTTATCATAGAAAAGTTTTATTAGATCCTCAAAACTAATGCCCAACTCCTTTAATAAGGCCTTCAACCATAACATTTGACATATACTATGAGCCATACCTTTGAATTCTACTTCAATGCTTGATCTTTCTTGCTGCAACATGTGACTAAATTCCTTCCCACAAACGTGTAATATCTTGATGTTAATATTCTATCTATTATAGATTTTGCCCTATTAGCATCCATATATCTCTTTACTTCCAAATGGCCATGTTGAGAGAATATAAAACCTTTCCCTGGAGCAGATTTAAATATTTGAGAATCCTATATGCAACCAACATATGTGTTTCTCAAGGAGCATGTATAAACTGACTTACTACACTCACTACAAAGGCTATGTTAGTGCAAGTATGAGCTAATTATATTAGCCTCCTGACTAATCTTGAGTATTGCTCTCTGTATACTGGTGTATCATTTAGGCTTTCACCTAATTGTGAATTTTTTCAATAGGAGTATCAACAAGCTTATAAGCTACATTCTGGTTTCTTTAAGTAAACCCAAAATATATTTCCTTTAAGAAACAAAGATCCCTTACTTTGACCTAGTGACTTCAATACTTTAAAATATTGTAGAGTGTCAAGGTCTTTGATCTCAAATTTTTTTTAATAGGAAACAACAATGAATTATATTGAAAAAGGATTTAAGAAGTACAAAAGAAGGATGAGGAATCCTCCCAAAAAAGAGTGCTAAACATAATGAATACCAACACAAAGCAATCTCTCATTTCTAGTCCACACCCTTGGAGCTACACACCGTTAGCCAATCTAATTGAACCACATTAAGGGGAATGCCCTTAAAAAACGTGGTGCAAGAAGCCCAAAAGAAGCAAGGAAGTGAATGGTATCCCATAGAACCTCTGAATTCCTTACCTTGTCCTCAAATATCTTAGCATTTCTTTTCCGCCACACAACTCAAATTAAAGCAATACATGCAGTTTGCCACAATGCTAGGCCTCTCTTGGATCTTCCCAAACCCTTATAATTGATGCTTTGATCTCAAATTCTGCTGCCAAATATGTTTTTAGTTTACTCATCTCTTCACTATCATTACTTATCTCCACAACATCATCCGCATACACGATCAAGGTGATAATGTTCTCTTCGAGTGAATGTTTGAGAAAAAGAATGTGATCAGATTAGCTCTGATGGTATCCATAATTCTTTATGGCTTGAGTAAATTTACCAAACCAAGCTATAGGTGATTGATTGAGTCCATCCAAAGAGTTTGTTAATCTACAAACCTTACCCCCGTTTTTGGGTAAGCAAAGCTAGGAGAAAGTCTATATATACTTCTTTTAGATCTCCAACAGGAAATGCATTCTTCACATCAAACAACTAAAGAGGTTTTTTTAGGTTTACAATTAAGGATAAAAGGACGTGAATGGTATTTTTCTTTAACCATTGGTGCCAAAGTTTTCTGATAATCTACCGCATACATCTATGGATAGCCTTTAGCCACTGATCTTGCTTTAGACTTCTGCAAAAAATCATCTACCTTATGTTTCAATGTGAATACCCACTTGCAGTTGTCTTCTTTCCCTTTAGTAGCTTAACAAGTTCCTAAGTACCTTTTTGGTAATGCTTCCATTTCTTCAATCATGACAGCTTTCCACTTTGGGTTGGTAAGAGCTTTTTGTAACTTATTAGGAATAGAGATATAGGACAATTGATTCACAAATATCTTTTTAAGATGGGGATAAACAATGTGAAGACATATAATGAGAGATGGAGTATTTTATAGTACAATTTGCAAAACAATAACAAGAGGATGGTTTTTACTCTCTTGAAGGATAATGAACTTGGTTCTCAAGAGTTAATTAAGTTGACACTTTTAAAGTATTAGTAGAGATTTTTGGAGAAGGAATTCCCATAAGATTATTT
The DNA here is from genome assembly GCA_030345155.1 of Vitis x doaniana. Lineage (NCBI taxonomy): Eukaryota > Viridiplantae > Streptophyta > Magnoliopsida > Vitales > Vitaceae > Vitis > Vitis x doaniana. The sequence goes on from CP128323.1 coordinate 10,946,601, forward strand.
GTTATAGGAGCAACTGATTGGTCATTGGGTTTATCAAGAGGTAGCTGAGTTTTCTCCCTTCTTGAATATTCCTATTTATATGGCTCAAGAAATCCTCTTGAAGTGGGTGCAAAAGTTTCAGATGATGATTCACTAGTGAAAGGTACTAGTAGCACTTCCTAAGACTTCTCTTCCTCCTTGAGAGAAGCATCTAAATCTCCCCTTAAATTGTAAGCTTGGTCGTCAACAAAAGTAACATCCATGGAAGCCAACTTCTTTTTTGAAGGTGAGTGGTAGCATTTGATGCAGTACAGGAAATAAAATGAAAGGAGAGTATAATTGAAAGGACCTTAGGAATCACTCCTAGAAACCTTAGGCTTCACACCCAAGTACTCTTTGCATCTCACAAAGGAAAAACTGGCTACTGAAAATTCATTCATTGATTGATTCATTCCAAAAGACTAATCAACTACTATATAAGACTTTTCTAGGGGCTTATAACTCCTTGGAACTAGACATGATAAATGCAACTTGAAAATAACAAACTTGGACTGATTACTGACCACATTAAAGACTGTTGGAAAATGACAACAATAATGACTGAAAATGGTTACTTTAACCATTGACTAAGCCCATAACTTAAGCTGAACCCATATTGACTTATATAAGATCCCAACTAAGCCCATTATCATCTAGAGAGTGCCAAATTAAAGCTTGGGCCTTGGAGCCCACTCCTTTGCGCCTCTAATAAACTTTTAAAGGTGGCTGCCACTTGTCTCTATCAGCATTTCTATCCCTTTTTTTGTGGTGCAATTGTTAGAGTGCATGATCTACATTATGAGCATCATTTAGTGGGAGGTCATATGTTCGAACCTCATTATTGGATGTTTATTTCTCCAATTTATTAAAGCTTACACGTAAGACTAAAAAAAGAGGCTACATGTGAGGGTGGGTGTGAGAATGACATGATATACATAGTGAGCCCAAATTCTATAGGCTTAAGCTTTTAGGAAAATTGGTTGTCCAACAACAATGTCCTAAAAAATACACTTGAGTGCTCTCAAATCAAGCTTACTCCTATGTTGTTTGTGAATATGAACATAAGAAACACAACTTTGTTTTTTGGATCATGTGTTGGAGAAGGAGGGATTTAGTTCTAAATGGAGGAGTTGGATGAGAGGTTGTCTGTTGTCGGTCTCTTATGCTATTCTAGTGAATGGTAATGCTAAAGGTGGGTCAAGGCATCTAGAGGTTTAAGAGAAGGTGACCCTTTATCCCCTTTCCTATTCACTATTGTTGCAGATTTGTTAAGTAGAATGTTGTTGAAAGCTGAGGAAAGAAGTTTGTTGGAGGGATTCAGGGTAGGTAGAAATAGATGTAGGGTGTCCCATCTGCAATTCGCAGACGATACCATCCTCTTTGCTAACTCTAGTGAGGAAGAACCAGGGTTCAAAGTATCGGCCGAGTCCGGTACGACTTGGCTGAATCGTATCAGTCTCGACACCTACTGCGACGAGACCGATACCAGATATGGTATAATGCACGAACTCGGCTGGGAATCGGTTAGATTCGGCTGACTCGTCTGAGTTTCCGAGTTAACTCGGTTGGCTCGGTTAGGTTACAACATGGTTCAAAGTCGCAGTGTCGGTCATTGACTCGGAGGGTCACGAGGCATATCAGTTATGCATCATGATATTTTGCAGCTGCATGCACCCCGTTTGATCAATACACGCCTATTTTTTACCAATTGATTGGCCAGTTGTCTTTTCATCACATTTTCTGTATGGACAGTGTCCAATAAGCTGATTTTTGGCAATATTTTGTCAAAAATCACCAAAATTCTGTTCTTCATAAGAAAAGCTAAGGAGCATGATTTCTCGTTTTCCATTAATAGATAATTTATTCGTCACCTTTCAATCCAGATTAGAAATGTTGGTTTCTTTGATAGCAAAGACCTATTCACATCAAAATCTTGTATTTTCACAAGAATTTATGTTTTTTGGTGTTTCCCCCGATTATGTTAATTTCAAAAGTGAAAGTGCCTTCTAATGTTAGAACTTTTTTCTTTAGTTTCTAGGAAGTTAGCACTAAAACTTGTTTCCAGGGAGGCGGCCTCATGAAGCCCTCAATCCGGACAAGTATAATGTATTTGGGAAGTTGAGCAATAGCTGATAATTTGTTTTTACCCTTTTCCTATGCCTTTGGGTTGCCTTAGAGAAGATTATTGATATGATGATTATCTCCTTCAGGGGTTTTAGCAGGAGAGTGCATTGCATTGTGCTCTTGTCATGTAATTTTCCCATGATTCATTTGGTGATTTGGGTGGAGGAAAATAAGACTTTCTTATGAGGGATGGCATGACTGAAGGCACATGGGAGGACGTTTTATGCTCCAAACTGGTTGGCTTTGGTTGGCGATTGAGGCTGAGTTGTATCCCTTTTGGAAGATTAAGGGAAGCTTGAGGCAGGGGAGCTATGATTGAAGGGGAATTTTCTTTGGAGGTTGGCTTGAATGTTTGTCTTGGCAGCATAATGAGAAGAGAGAACTCTTTAAGGAAAAATTTCCTTGACCTTAGTTCTTCCATTATATTACAGATTATTTCCCATTAATGATATTCATGATACATCCTTGTTCCATAGTGTTCAATCTCTTGGTTTGTGAAGCTACTTCTTTGTTAAAGCAGTTATCTTGATTATGTCAACTTAATTTTTTTTAGATATCGGGCAATCACGTTCTGCACAGATTGGTCCATTTTCCATCATTGGAAATGGAACCAATATTGGTGATAACACAAAAATTTCAAATTCAGTTATCGGGGAAAGGTGTACTATTGGATCAAACGTTTCAATAGAAGGTTCCTATATATGGGAGAATGTTACAATTGAAGATGGCTGCGTGCTAAAACATGCTATAGTATGCAATGATGTAATAATGAAGTCAGGAGCAGTTTTGGAACCTGGTGTTATTTTGTCTTTTAAGGTACGTGTGAAAATATCCCCATTATACTGTCTGAGTTTCTGAATTCTCTTTCTTCCTTTTTTTTCCCTCATTTTGTGAGATGACTTTCTAAATTTAACAGTATATTAATTGTTTTCTTCTTAACATGCCACCTAGTATTCATTTATCCAGACATAAGTGAATCTCTCAGGCAAAGATTTTGTCATTGAGAGTAGAATGTCCTGTATGATTTCAGTATTACATTCTACAATGTAACTTAGATTGGTTTAGATATTTAATTAATTGGAGTGGATTATTGAATATTCCATTTCAACTTATTTGATCAGGTTTAGATATCGAATGTTTAGATATTTAGTGGAGGAATATAGTCTTATTTTGATCAGGTTTTGTATTTTGTGGGAAGGACCTCTCACCCTTCTCTTGAACTTTACTATTATCAATATATATTTCATTTCTGATTAAAAAAATCACCCCTTTTTTGACCAATGGAAAGAATTTACTAAAAACAGAAGGATAAACTACAGTCAGAGAATGAGATTTCTTACCAAAGAAAGGAAAAGTTACAAGACCAACAGAAAAAGCCCAAAAGGAAAGGGGTTCATATCTTCTGGAAGCAGGCAGATTATCCGCTGAATCTGAAACCCTATATATTAAGACATCAGCCAAAAGTAAGGAAAAAGGAGAGAGAACAGCAAACCAGAGCTGTTCTATGAAGTCCAAAAACTATTTAAGACAGATACCTGTTATTTTGTTTCTTATCTGGGATAGCTATTTCTGAGTTGCTACTCCAACAGCTCTACTTCTTCAAACATCTTACAGTTTCTCTACTTTCAAAGGAAACAAACTAAAATAACCATGCTATTCTTCCTCTTTCCCACAAACTTCTGGTTCAAGAGATGCTTGGTTGATTCTGTATCCTTCTTGCCCATAGAACACCAATTGACAAGGATCCTTGCTTTTCTTACCAACTGGTTTATAATTTCTTTAACTACATCCTTTCCCAATTGAAGAGGCAAATTTTGAGAAAGCATATAATCCCTAAGTTTCCACAGCTTGGAAGTTGTTATTGGCCTATCTGGGTAGTCATTGAAATAAGACTCTACTGGGAAACAACTATCCTCTGACCTTCTCTAGGTGACCTTAGTCTCACTATTCCCCTTTCACAGCTACACAAAGTTGTTCTCCATGAAATAATCCACCATCTCCAAATCTTGAAGCCTCCTTAGAAACCTCAGGCTTTGCCCTTGGCCCCTCCAGTAACCAATTATAAGCTTCAATAGCTTCTATCTTGAATAAGTCCTGATAATGATTCTTAACACAATGCTTCTCACTGGCTGAAGTTTGACCCTCTGTGCATTCCCTATCAGAAGACAAGGATTTTCAGATTCATCTTAGCTTCTCCTAATTAATTTCAAAAGTCTTTCTTTATTGCCCTAGTCTCCTGAGTACCAAGCCTGCTATCCCCCCCTACCCACCCATGCACAATAAAAAACCTAGAAAAAGTCCCTTTTGATCTTTAATTTTTTTCTTTATTCAAAACATAAGTTTTATTAAAGAAAAATGAATGCCTATGAGCAGGATCATAAGTTCCCTAATCCAAAATTCTCACAAACTACAACTAGCATATTTAGGATCTTTCGTGGTGCTGGCCAATAGATATATACCCTTAACAAAGAGAGCTGTCAAAAATCATGACTGTGGGGTTTGGAATGTTCTTTTTTATGGATTCAATGTTCAACTAATTATTTTGCAGAATTCATTGGCTAAGCGAGACATTTCAAGTCTTGACAATTTTGCAAGCTATTTCATGCCCCATTGCATGATCATCTATTTTATTGTTGTTGTTGGGTTATGTGCTTATCTTTTATTAGTCTTCTTCTCTTGTTTTGTGCCATTCACTTTTGAATGATAAACTATTCTTCTTATACTTTTGATTATTGCTTCTAATAAAAGAAGGAAGAAAAGGAACAAATGATTAATATCTCTTCACTTGTGCATAGAATGCACTTGTTAGGATTGGTAGCCCCAGAAAGGCTTTGAATATGAAGCACATTGTTGGTATTCGCATTTTAGGAGCCACTTGAAAGCTTTGGCTTTTCAAGGGTTTGATATTACTATAATAATTTGGCTAATAAAAAATGTATTAGGTTTTTGAGGGAAAGAGAAAGAAGGAATTTTTTTTTTTTTGTCAGAAAAAGAAAGAAGGATTTTCAAGAAAAGGAATAGAATAGATTGAGGGACCAATGTCTCTCGTCTTGATTAGATGAAAGAATTATGTTCTCTCAGGAGAGAATAGGCCATGCTAGATCAACAACTCTTGCTTATTGAGCTTTTCATGAAAATTAAAGTGCTAAGCCATTAAAGGTCAAGGCGTTTACTTGGTTAGTGACTGACAAAAGGATCAATATCGATGGTTTGCTTCAAATGAGAAGACCTTTGAAAGCTCTTAGTTTGGATTGTTGCACTTTGTGTATGGGAAGTAGAGAATTGATTGATCATCTTTCTTCACATCAATTGATGACTTTGGAGTTATGGCACAAGCTATTTAGAGTAGCCAAATTGGATTGGGTTCCTCTTAGAAGTATCAATGACATGATGATCATTTCCTTTAGGGGTTTGGGGACCATTATTAGAGGCAAAGTTCTATTCAAATCACATGCCTTACGTTGATTTGGATGGTATGGAATGAAAGAAATGCAAGAATCTTTGAGGACAAGTGGAGAACTTTAGAGATGATATGGGATCTAATCTATTTATGTTCCTCCTTTTAGGCCTTTACTACAACAACTTTCAAGGACATTCCTCTGCGTATTATACAACTTGATTGGATTTTAATATGTACATCAAAAGGTTGGTTGAAATAGCAAAAAATAGAGGACTAAGGGACCATTTTGTAGGAGTTGAATGACCTTCTAAGGAATTATGAGTCACTTTTCTTTATGTTGCCTTCCACTGTACCATATTGATGTCTATTAGATTAGGTTTCTCCTCTTCTAGTTTTTTTATTAGATTTGTAAATTAGAAAAGATTTCTCATCCTTGTAATTTTTTTTTCATCTTAGTGAGTATTTTTTGTTTCTCACTAAATAAATAAATAAATGGCTCAACTTCTTTTTTTTTTTTTTCTCTCCTTTCTTTTTCTTTTTTCTTTTTTTAATCAAGGTAATAGGCAAAAATGAAATAAGAATATATAAGCAAGGATCTTGTCAAACCAAATAACTAAACTAAAATCATAAATTTCCAAGTAGTAGACAAATTATCGAATGGGGCTTAATGGAGTTGTAACTCGTAGATTGGCACAAGGATTCCAATGATGCAAAGCATGACCAAAATATGCTGCAACATTAGTGTTTGTAGTTTAGTTTCTGAAATTGATTTTGCTATTATACCAATTTATTTAGGACAACCTATGATACTTGGATCCTTTAATTTCACCCAATGTGCTTGTGTCGACACGACATGACATGGGTGTAGATATGGGATCCTTGTTGGGCACTCCTACTTTACTTTGGGTGTGGCTGTTTCATTTTTTCTTCGATATCCTTTTCTTTTTTCAATTGTTTTAGTAATAATTACATTAGAGAAAAAGAAGAGTTAGCTACAAAGTGAATTTTTGTAAGAATATTTAGGGATGAGAGGGGAAAAAAAGGATTAGAGGGAAAAGATTGGAGCTTTAAAAATGATATATTTTACTTTCAATTTTTTTTAATTGATTTTTCTTTTATTTTGCCATATCCCCAAAGATTAGACAAGGCCACTATTCCTGACTAGAGTTAGGAACTAGTTAGGAGTTAAGGCCTTTATCGATTATAGAATTCATTATCAATATACCACAAAATTACCATTTTTTAATTGCACGATGCTAAAAAATGGATATTTTTGGTGATCAGTGACCAATTTTTGAACAAGAAATTAGATAAGGCACCATGCATATTGTAACACAACTTAAAATTTGAGTTGTGAAGGATCAGAACTTATACACATACCCACATCTGACATCATACTTGAATCCATGCAACATAGAGGACAATAATGACAAAAGAATATGGAGAAGCGAGATATAAATAGAAGAGAAATTCTAATAGAATTATTTTTTGATAATTAAAATTTTAACAACATTATCAATGCTAGTAATCACAATTTAAAGTGTTTGACATCACTAAATCTATATATGGATACACGATCTTAATAATAGTTGTAAACTAATTCTAATAATAACATAAATAATTGTAACTCTAATAAAACTTTATCAATAAATAATAATAACCATAAAATACACAACAAAATAAAGATAGCTTTCCATGTGTCTTGATGCATGCTCTTGACTTGGAGTTTGCATCCCATCCATTAGACTACAAGCCATATTACTTTCCATAATAGAATGCCAAAAGGATGTCAATTTTGTAGAAATTTCTATAATCACTTGCTAATAAAAGCTCTATTGCAAACTAAACACCTCCACTACGCAACCCTTGGCCAACCTCATCTATACCATAGTTGTTAAAAACTTGTAACACACGATATAATATATTGATATGATACATTTTTAATGGAAATCGATACACATTGCAGTTGGTATCTTATCTTAAGCATGTTTGATGATGCATATACAATACAAAATATGCTACCCAATACAATGATACAATGTTACTAAACCCTTCAACTACTTTTAAGAAAAATCAAATTCAATTATTTTTTGAAAGAACTACTATATTAATTGTTTAAAATGTATAGTAATGTTAGAAGTTGATTATAAAAGGGAGAGAAATGTATAGTAATGTTAGAAGTTGGTTAGAGCCCTTTGGGAGTTAGTCCTTGGGCTTGTAGGTGTTAAGTGGGTCTTTCCAGAAACTGTAAAGGAGGTCTTATTTAGCTGGAGAGGTTCCTTTGTGGGAAAAAAAAGGAAAAAGATTTGGAAGTCCATCCTGTTATGTATCTTTTGGACGGTTTGGAAAGAGAAGAATAGATTAGCCTTCAAGGGGGGTGTGCTACATATTCAGAAACTAAAGAATTTTTTTGTTTGTAATTTGTGGGGTTGGTCTAGATTGGATATTGGAGATGACTCCCTCTCCCTTCTAGGCTTTCTAGAGTGGATAGCTTCCACTTAGGGGGGGTGAGGTCTTCTTGGTCTCTTTTGTTTTTTGTTGAGAGGCTATAGCTATCTTGTATATCTCCTGTATGCTGTGTGGCTATTGGCCTCTGTCTTAATACATATTTGGCTTACTTATAAAAAAAAAATAAAAGGGAGAGAAAAGTAAAATAATCCTATAGAAAAAACTGTATTCTTGTTCTCAAAAACAATTGTTGGAATTTAAGTAAATTTATTCTAAAAATAAATATTGAGGATTTTTTTTTTTAAATGATTTGAATTTTGACATTGAATATGATAAGAATTGATGAATAAAAATTTTTACTTACTATATTAGTTTTTCCTTTTTGGATTTTTTTTTTTCATTGGGGAAAGAATGATGCCAAATATAAAAAGTTGGAACTTTGGAGGTGACACATAAAGGCTTACATATCAACAATGCATATAAGTACATGTGCCTAGTTAAAATTTGGAACTAAAAATCATAAAAGTTCAAAATGCTTATTTTTGTAGATTTTATGAAAACCTCTACATCTACTGTACAATGTTTTTATGTTATGACATAGTTAACTCCTTAAATCTTACCATCTTTCATGAAACTGTTTATTTATTACTCTATACTTTATGTTTCCAATATATACTTACACATATGCATATTTTTTCTATTTATTATTCAGTATATAAAAGAATTTATGATACACGATGCAATATGATGAATGATTTGGAGAAATGGAAAACAATGCATGATACTTTCTGAGTTAACAGCTATGGTCTACATACTCTCACCTAATGAGATGATACCTATAATCTTCCCCTGCCCTGAACCACAGGAAATCCTGCTGGATTCTCTCAATCCTGGATGTCACACTTAGTGTTATTCTAAAAATGAAAAGGAAATAAGTTAACATGGACAAGGCATGATCAAAATCAACATGATCTCATTGCTTAAAGAGAGGCAGAGCTTCTTCCATCCTTGTAGATGCTGAGACATGTTGTTGGCAACAGGATCCTAAAAGGCAGGCACTACTCAATTACATCAACCCAAGAGGGCTAAAGAATTAACCTGCCGAGCATCAGTCTGCCTCTATAGAGACATTCTGAGTTGCCCAACTTTTCTCAGAAGTTCTAGCACAGAATGCCACACTGACTAGGCACTCTTGCAGAAATTACATTGACTATAACTTTGATGTTCTTTGCTTGCAGTGTTGTTATTACTGCACTGATTAAGTTTCACTATGATTTGATGTATTTTCCCAAGTGAATTTGCCTGCCCTTATATATCAAGGTAGGCTTTCTCTATGCTTATTTGCATGCACACTTTTTACGGTGTTATTCAAAATTCCCTCATACATAATTTCCTGCTGTATCCATACTGTCATGATCTTGCTTAATCTTGTCTATATTTTATGGCATATGATTAAGCGATCTACTAATTCTTCTTTGTGCTTTTTCTGTGAGCAATGTCACTGTTTTATTTTCATGATGTAAAGTCCAAATATGATCATTGGGTGATTGATTTAATGCTTATTTCATTCTCATGTTTCATGACACATTTATTTTTCTTGTCCTTCAGGTTGTTATTGGACAAGAATTTGTTGTTCCTGCGTACTCAAAGGTATCTTTACTTCAACAGCCAACTAAGCAAGATAGTGATGAGGAGCTGGAGTATGCTGACCATAACAGTGGGGTTGAAGAAATTCCATGTAACTCTTCATGCTCCATATACTCAAACTAACTTTTGACTTGTTTAACAAATCAACATGTTATGTACGTTTTAAGGCCAAATCCGAGCTTAAAATTTTCCTTTATATACAGGCCATTTTGATTCTGTTAATTGTGATTCTTGAAGAACCATCTTGCTAGTTTGACATTGTCTTTTATGGTAGAGTTCTGTTAGATAATAATCTTGTACCAAAATTGCATCTCCTTTGGGTGTTAAATTGTTTTTCCTCTGTGTGCTTATTAGAAGAAAATATTTTGAAAGGTAAATCTCAATAATTGACTACACCTAGAGGAGAGGTGGGGGGTGAATAGGTGTTGAACAATTTAAAAAAATCTCTCAACAAAAATTACCTAACCTTAGAATTTCTCAATGTCTATAAACTTCTCTTCCAACAACTTTTCAATAAAGTATAAAATTCACAAGCAAGTATGAATGCAACAACACTCTCCCAATAATTTATAAGTGCAATTCACATGCAAATGCTTTAACACTCCTCAAAATTAATTCATAAGAACAATTCTCTCCTTAACTCATTTCCAATTATTACAAGATATCATTAATCAAAATGAACAGAAAAATTATTCAAGATATCCAATGGTTAATCACACCTATTTCAACTCATTTTTTTTTCCATTCATCATATATGCCCAAGTAACCAATGATATTAAAAATTTAAAATAAATCAAAAAGTAGAATGAGAGAAAGAGACAATGACACCAAATTTTAACGTGAAAAACCTTCAAAGAGATAAAAAATCATGGGCCTACAACCGATCGAAAACGTCCACTATGAAGAACAAAAACTGAATACAAGGTTTTACTTAGTTCAAGCCAACCAATCCTTCTTAGATCACTTGACTAGTACCTTTCACTTTCAGCTTCTCACCTTCTTTCAGAGCACACTTGGAGTCCACACCAAGCTCGATCTTGACCTCTTCTTGAATCCACACAAGAAGAAAATGAGTTTTTACCCAAACCCAAATAGACTAGAAATTGAGAGATGAATGAATGAAAAATCAACCCATCTTTTTCTCAAGAAAATCCATTGAAAACAGTGTGAAAAACAATAGGAAAGCTGGATTTTCTTGGCAACCAAACACTCCAAAATAGAAAAGGAGAAGAGAACCAAAGGGGATGGCTGCTGCTGTGTCTCTCTCTACAACATAGGAAGCAAGTTTTGGGTTTTTAAATGAAGAAAGCCCTTGATCCAGTGGGTGAGATTTCATCAAAAAAGTGTAAGTTGGATCGATCCAACCTAAAGCTGGATTGATATTGGAACAGAGCATTTTGAACACTTAGTAAAAAAATGCTTCCTAAACCTTCCTAACTCCTTAAAAAAATTTCAAGAAAAAACAACATATAAATACAATGGTTGATTCAAATCCATCTAGCTCCAACCTCAACTACAAACCTTGGTCTCTTGACAAATTCAACAAATTGATCTCCATTAGCCAAGTTGTCCGTACAAGGATTAGAAAAATCGAGTTAGGAGACACTTAGGAATTTTGTCCGGAATTGCCAATGTAGCTAAACACTCACAATATTCTGTTAGATAACGGTGGCCAGTGTATTTGGAAGGTGCTAAATCCTATTGGCAAAGTAAATGATGAGATTGAAATGTGTGATGAAGAATTGTAGTTTGCAATGTTAACTAGACATGTGTCATGTACACAATACGTCCTCAATTATTTTGACATTTATATCCTTCCAACTGTTGTCTTGGGAACACAGCCACACACAAGCACATAGTATCACTGCTAGCAGGACATAGTTTTTATAAGTGAGATACTACTTGTACTGACTTTGACTTGTGTGGTCCTTTTTATTCTGTTTCCTTTATGCCTTTTTTAAAATGTTTCTCTCTGTAGGGTTGAAGTTCAATAGAAGAAAGTCCATGATTATTCAATTCCTAAAATTTGCTGGATTGAACAGATTTAATTTAACCCATTATGTTTTAACTGTTAGGGTTAGGTAGATGAGTTTGTAACATTATGAGTGAGCAAAAGATTTATTTCAAATCATTGAACATATACATTTGTCAGTTGTTGATTTCTTGTTTCACACTGTTGTGACGAGTTAATTTACTGAAAATGCTATATGACAATATATAGATTATACTTATTTATTTTTTATTTATAATTTTAATACCAGAAACCAACAATTCATTTCAAAGAAAATGATTTCAAAACTAAGAAACAAATAAAAAACTCAGAGAAGTAGAAAAACAAGAGGGTTTAACACTGTGGACGCTGATTTTGTAACCCCCTGCTGTCAAAAAATCCATTATCTCATAACCAAGGTATCCAAGTGAAAGAACATTTCATGTTGATGATTTTACACAACCAAGAGTCTAATTTCCATGAACATCATTTCCCTGTGGCACCCATAAACCTCTGAAAAGTAAAAGGGTAAAGATTACATTTTTAATCTGAAAAGAAGGGTTAGTGGATATGCATGAAGCAATGAACAAGGGGTACAGGAAAGATCGTTAATTTTCCAGTGAGATAAGGTGGGGCAGAATTTAGAGTTCCAAAATTAAGTGGAAGAAGAAAACTTTGGGATAAATGCGATAGAAGAATCTCTAGACCTTTAGACCAATTAGAGGTTAGGATAAAGAGTACAAAATGGTTGCACTCTAGGTTGCATGGGTTCAGGTATGAGTAGATGGGGGTATATGTCTAGGTGTCTAATCCTTCACAACTCAAATTTGAGGATACGAGGACTCGGCTAGAAAGGATCCAAGAAAGGGACACAAGTATTATGATATGGCATAATAGAAGAAAAATCAATAAAAAGTGAATGTATTGCTTTGAAATCCCCAGTTTTTTCCTCTAATTCTTTTTTTTCCCTTTGATCCCTAAATATTCTTGCTGAAATTTCCTTTTCAGCTAACTCTTCTTTTTCCCTAATAAGAAAATTAAAAGAATAAAAGGATATCAATAAAAAAATTCCGACAGCCACACCTAGCATACAAGTAAAATTCTGTTTCAAACCAATATTGTATATCCAATACTTCTAGCTGCTTGTTAATGTTATCTTTTGTAGAATGCCAAATTAGAGACACACTGTTGGCAGTATCATCATTATAACAAGACATTGGCGGTTATCAAGAATGTCATGGTATGTCCAAGTATACTCGGTTTATCGTAGGAGGTGGGGAAAAAATTCGTTTTTGGGAAGATTTATGGTGGGGGGACCAAACTTTAAAAGACCAATATCCAAGACTATTTCGAGTAGTAATGGATAAAAATATTCCAATATCTTCAATCTTTGGTTCGTCTCGCCCTCTCTCATCGAACTTTAATTTCCGTCGTAATCTAACCGATTCTGAGATAGAAGATCTAGAACGCCTTATGCACTCTCTAGATTGTATGAACTTATCCTCTTCCGCTTCAGACGCGAGATCATGGTCCTTATGTTCTTCAGGTTTGTTCACAGTCAAATCTTTCTTTACAGCCCTGTCCCAATTGCCTGATTCATCTCCATTTTTCCCCACTAAGTTTGTTTGGAAATCTCAAGTCCCTTTCAAAGTTAAGGCCTTTGTCTGGCTTGTGGCACATAAGAAGGTGAATACCAATGACTTGCTACAAGTGAGGAGACCCCACAAAGCTATTAGCCCTGACATATGTAAGTTGTGTATGGAACAAGGAGAATCAGCAGATCATCTCTTTCTCCATTGTTCAGTGACGTTGGGGTTGTGGCACAGACTTTTTCAGCTAGCCAAGATGGATTGGGTTCCTCCGAAAAGCATTTCAGACATGATGTTCATCAATTACAAAGGATTTGGCAAGTCCAAGAGAGGGGTAATTCTATGGCAAAACGCGAGTATAGCGTTAATCTGGGTTGTGTGGTGGGAAAGAAATGCTAGGATATTTGAGGACAAGGCTAGGAATTCAGGGAATCTTTGGGATTCCATTCATTTCCTTGCGTCCTTTTGGGCGTTTTGTTCAGCGGGTTTTAAGGGCACCCTTCTTAACGTATTACAACTTGATTGGCTATCAGTGTGTAGTTCCAATAGTTCAAATGGGACGGCCTAGTGTATTGTTATTTTTACATGTTGTTTAGTTTTTTTTGGAGGGAGGATTCCTCATCCTCCTTGTGTACTTCTTTTTCTATCAATATATTCTTGCGTGGTTTCTTATAAAAAAAAAAAGAATGTCATGGTATGTCAGAAACTTTGACAGTGGTGCCTTTTTGCTTCTTTAAACCTAAGACATGATGTGTTTCAGGTAGTTTTATCTTTATCTTGTTTGTTTATTTATTTATTTTGTTCAAGGTTAGTATAGTGAATTACAAGTAAAAAATTTACCTTCTTATACCAGTCCAAGAATGAGCATTACACTTTGTCCTCCCCACCTATATCAATCTGGAAACCAAAGTTCCTCCCAATAACTAAGCGTGTCTAGTTGGTTGCAATGCTTTGGTCAATACTAGTGACATGCTTCAGACAGATTACACAGCCTTACAAAGCCAGAAGCCTTTACTGATCCATGAAGTAGAAGACTAGCAGAGAAATAGTTGATCACGTGGCAAAGATTTGTTTGATTTCTTCCTGCATTGCCCTTGGCTAGGAGTCGATTACTTTGACTATGATCTATGTTAAGTTTGTTGTATTTGCTAGGATTTCAGTGGTTATTCTTGGGCATATTGAAGCCATGTGAATTATTCTCCTTTGGGGCTTTAGGAGGAGGGATCACTGTAGGGTGCTGAGGGGATGTGGGACAAATTTACTTTCTCATCTCCAGTCAATTACCAAATGGTTCAGTGGAGTTTCTATGAGCTTAATCATGAGAGATTGGTGGCAATTTGTTCAAAGGGGAAGCAAATAGTGGACATCTCGAACATATCTTTTATGAGTTTTTCTAGGCAATTCAGGTTAGCTAGATATTGAAGGGATAATTAGAGACCATAAAGGAAGCAAGATCCACACCTTTTGGAATCTAGTTCATCATGGTATTGAAATGGAGATAGAGACATTCGTATTACCGGGAAGGATTAGAGAGGTTCATGCATTGGAGGCTCATGCATTGGGGTCTAGAAATGCCATTGCAGCAGCTCATGCATTGTGGGGCCAGGAATAAAGGTAAATGAGGAAGTTGATGGTTGACCATGATGCAACCCATTTCCTTGACTGAATTTATTGGGGACTTCGTTCTTGGTTGATGGTGTCCCAAAGATTTGCAAGGTATGGGGTTGTATTGTACTTTCTTTTTTAAAGTTTTGCTTTCCTGGTTGAGGTTCATGGGGACAAAAATTAATTATTCCTTGGTTTTGTGGATAGTTTGTCTAGGAAGTAGTAGTAGGTGGGTTTTTGGTTTTTTTTTTTTTTCCTCACCTTGGTGCACCGTATATACACCTCCTTGGTACTAAGGATGTACTCCTTTTTTTTAAGTGCCTTTTGAATGCATAATATCTTCTTTGACCATAAAATAAGTAAATAAATAAAAATATATATTTTTTGTTTTAATTTTTTTCTTTATGCACCTTTTTCGGTTAGGTGTCTATAATATAATTATTTCCTTTACCTAGCACCCAAATCTTCTTTTCCTTCTTCTTGTTATTATTTTTTATTTTTATTTTTTTGATAAGAAACAAGACTATATTAGAAATGGATAAAGTGAGTACATGAGAAGGATGATGAATCCTCCTCAGAATTACAAAAGCTATCTAAAGAAAGGAAGATTGACCTACTCTAGAATAGTAATAAAACCTATACATCTATGTAGAACCATATGAGAATTATCAGTATAAAACCTCTCATTTGAATGAGGTTTTATACATCTTTGCATCCATGAGGAATAACATCTCATCCTGATAAGATCAAAACAAATCTTCTCTCATTATTCAAACCTTTATGACCTACACACCAAATGTCAGTTGAGCTGAACAATATTGAGAGGGATGTCCTTAAATGTTGTGTACAAGGGCCCAAAAAGATTAATAGAAATGAATTAAATCCTAAATTACCTCTAAAGTTATCCACTTGCCCTAAAAAATCCTTGCATTTCTTTTTCCGTAAAAACCAAATCAATGTAAGGCAAGCAATTTGCCATTGGGTTTTGCATGTAATAGAGCTCCTAAAACCCCTATATGAAATGGTCATCATATCGCATATGTTCCTAGGAGGAACTTGACCCAAATTGGCTAATCTAAATAGACTGTGCCATAAAGTCATCGAGCAATCTAAAAAAAGGTGGTCTATTGATTATGTGGAAGAAGGAAATTAGGAAAGTCGTGATTTTGTAAAGAGAATTACGTAAACTTGTGATCAAAGAGATTTATTGTAATTTAGGAAAGTTTTTTATTTAAGTGTTGGATTTTTTGTATATATATGAGTCTTTGTATAGGAAAAAGATTAACAAAAATAATTTTTGCCTTGTATTCTTAGTTTTGTCCCATGGAAATACTCTCATCATTTTATCCTAATATAAGAACCACAAACCATCTCATTCCTAAGATATTTGAGTGTGTGTCTTTTGTGCATATTCATAGTCCAAACATGGGAAAATTGGACCCAATAGCAGTCAAATATATTTTTGTGGGATATTCGTCAACTCAAAAGGGATAAGTATTACCATCCACCATCGTTTTTTTTTTTTTTTTTTTTTTTTTTTTTTTTTTTTTGTCTTAGCTCATGTTACTTTCAATGAAAGTGAGTATCTTCACGGGGAGAATTCCATTGACGAAGATAAGGATCGAGATATTTTTTTTATTGATCCCTTTCTTATTAACCCTCCTAAAGTGTCTAATCTAGTATCTATACCTCTCACTGATCCTATTGACCTTCCTAAAGTGTGATCCAGTATTTGTACCCTCCTTTGAATCTGAGCCATCCATTGGGCCTGCTCTTGAGAATCGAATGACTGACAAAGTGTACTCAAGGAAGAAAGTTGTAGTTCCTCAACTTATACAAGTCCAAGAATCTGAACTGACTTCTAAAAATGAGGTAATAGTCTTTTGTCTTCCCTTACAAACTGAGTCAAAACTTCAGTTTGAAAAACCTATAGACCAAAACCGACCCATTGCCATTAGGAAGGGAACGAGGGAATGCACCGAATGTCCTTTGTATCCACTTTCCCATGTGTCATTTGAAAAGTTCTCCATTTCATAAAAGTTTTGTTACAAGTTTGAATAATATTCATATTTCTACCACTTTATTTGAGACTTTATCAAATGAGAATTGGAGACAAGCCATGAATGCAAAAATGAAGGCCTTGGAGAAAGATAAAACTTGATAGTTGGTAGATTTGTTTGCAGGAAAAAGACCAATGGGATGTAAGTGGGTCTATGCTGTTAAATATAGAGCAGATGGGACATTAGAGTGGTACTAGGCAAGATTGGTGGTTAAAGGATTTACTCAGACATATGATGTGGATTATCTAAAGACATTTGCTCTAGTTATCAAGATGAACACAATAAAAATTTTGTTCATTGCCAGCAAATTATAATAGGGATATAGTTTGATGTCAAAAATGCATTTTTGAATTGAGATCTTGAAGAAGAGATTTATATGGAAGTCCCTCCTAGATTTGGAAGTGAACTAGCCACTAAAAAAGTGTATAAACTGAAGAAAGCTCTATACTTGTTGAAATTGTTTCCAAGGACATGGTTTAGAAGGTTTGCTAAAACGATTAAAAACATGGGATACTGACAAAGTTTAGAAGGTTTGCTAAAACGATTAAAAACATGGGATACAAACAAAGTCAGGGAGATCATACGTTGTCCATCAAACATTTAGATTTAGGGGGAGTTTCAACTCTTCTGGTATATGTCGATGACATCATTGTAATGGGAAATGATGAAAAGGAAAAACAAGACTTTGAGGCAATGCTTGACCAAGGAGTTTGAAATTATAGAGTTAGGAAGGTTGAAATGCTTCGTAGGAATCAAAGTTTGCACATTTTAAGCAGGAAATTTTTATTTCTCATTAGAAATATGTAATGTACCTTCTCAAGGAAACAAGGAAGTTAGCATGTAAACTAGTAAGCACACCAATAGATCCTAATCATAAACTTGGAGAGACCGAGGAAGATGTTGCGGTAGATAGAGAGATGTATCAACGTCCGGTAGGAAGACTCATTTATCTCTCTCATACAAGACTAGATATAACATATGTTGTGAGTGTCATTAACTAGTTCATGCACAATCTAAAAGAGGTTCATTTGCAAGCTACTAACGGAATGTTATAGTACCTTAAGGGGTATCTAGGAAAGGGCATCCTATTTAAACAAAACTTAAAATTAGTACTTGAAGCATACACAAATGTAGATTATGATGGATCTGTGGTTAATAGAAGATGAACCATTGGATATTGCACCTTTCTTGGTGGGAATCTGGTAACATGGAGAAGTAAGAAACAAAATTTGATAGTGAGGTCTAGTGCTGAAGCAGAATTTCATGCAATGACTTAATGAGTTTGTGAACTACCATGGTTGAAGATTATTTTGGAAGATTTGAAGATAAAATAGGATGGTCCAATGAGACTTTATTGCGATAATAAATTTGCAATCAATATTACACATAATCTAGTTCAACATGATCGAACGAAAGACATAAAGGTAGACAAATATTTTATTAAGGAGAAACTAGATGGTGGGTTGATTTGTACTTCTTATGTATCTATTAACCCTCAACTTGTAGATATACTCACAAAAGGTTTAAACAGTACAAATTTTCAAGCAAGTGTATCCAAGCTGGAAATGGAAAACATCTATTCACCAGCTTGAGGGAGAGTGTGAAAGAATGAAATTAGGAAAGTCATGATTTTGTAGAGAGAATTAGGTAATCTCGTGATCAAATAGATTTGTTGTAATTAATTTAGGAAAGTTTTATATTTAGGTGTTGGGATTTTTTGTATATATATGAGTCTCTGTACAAGCAAAAGATTAAGAAAAAGAATTTTTACCTTGTATTCTTTCCATATTTCTTCTACAGATTCTCTACTCCTTGAGCACAAAATGAACCATTCAGGGCTAAGGGTTTTGTAAGGTCTTCTCAATTTTAGCATGTCATTAGTGTTCACCTACTTATGTGTTAGTAGCCAAACAAAGACTTTGACCTTAAAGGAGACTTTAGATTTTCATATAAATTTAGTTGTACAAAAAGGAATTGTGTTTGTAGGATTGGACAAGGCTCATAAAAAAAATCTTCATCGAAAATAAGCCTAACGAAGATGATGATTGAGCTCTTGCGTTTAGAATGGATGGTGACAAGTGTACATGGGTGAGAGAGAATATGAGTCTTTCAAGATTCTCTATCTCTAAGTCATTGAGGTTATGACAAAAATTAAGGTTTCAAGAAAACAGGGAAGAGAAGCTAAGGATAGTTGAGATAGGAAGATTTTCTAACTATTACAACTCTGAAAAGAGTTGAAAACTGAAAGCATGATGGTTGATCCTCTCATGGCAAATCTTCCCAAAAAGGAGTTCTTGTCCCATCATTTGTCACAAAACAAGTAAATTTGGAAAAATCCTAAAAACGTAGTGTAATAGCCTTCCAAGAAGAATGGTGTGACCACCTGATAAAAATATTGGTGCCCCATCCATTGGGTTGCGTTCTGTAGAGCCTCAAAGTATCCTGGTGTCAAAGAGTAGAAGTTTCCCTTGGAAACCTCTAAACCCACTTCCTTAAAAGGTCTTGATTCCTAAAAGAAATCCTCCCTAAGCTCAAACCCCCTTCCATCTTTAGTTTGCATATTAGGTCCTGGTTGATAAGGTGATCTCTTTTACTCTCTCCCACCATGACCAAAGAAAATCCTTTTGCAATTTCTTAATCTTAATGCCATTGAAGATAGAAACTAGAAAATAGAGAGGATATTATTAGGAATGTGAGACAAACATGATTGAATTAGAGTTATTCTTCCACCTAATGACAAAAAAGTATTTTTTCCATCCATTCAATCTCCGTGGGATTCTATCAATCACTAGATCCTAAAAAAGTGCTTGCCTTCGGATTCTTGCCTAATAGAAGAACTAAGTAGGATAAAGTCTGGTTGAAGACTTTGCATTGAAGCATTGATGCCAAACTAGAGATCTGATCCTCATTCGCGTTGACACTTGAGAGAATGCTCTTGTTTTAATTGATCTTAAGACTAGAAATATGCCTAAAAACCAATGAGATTAACTTGTGATTTTACAACTCTTCCGTGTAGAATCTAGAAAAAGAAGATGGTGTCATGTGCAAATTGCAAATGAGACGCTCTAACCCTACTTCTACACACTAGAAAGCCTTCTAATAAACCACTCTCTTTTGCTCACAACATACTACTTGAAACTTTTGCTGCTATAGTGAAAAGGAGTAGGGAGAAATGATCCCGTTGTCTCAAATCTTCTAGTTGCTTTAATCCATCCTTTGACACTTCCATTCACTAAAATCGCAAAAATTGTCGAAGACAAGTAACTCCTTATCTAAGACTTCCATTTTGTACTAAACCCCTTCATTAATACATGATTAAAAAAATCCCAATCCATAGGATCATAAGCCTTTTGAAAATCAATCTTAATGACTATCCCTCCCTTTCCTGAGCATTTTTTCTCATCTACCATTTCATTGGTTGTCTATGTTGAAGGATTTTTCCTTTGTTGTTTGCATTCTTTTTTTTTTTTTTTCATTTTTTAAAGGATCTTTAATCCTTGATATATTATCAAATTTTCTTTCTGAATGATTTTTGTTCTTATAGAAAACCTGATTTGTGAAACCTTTTATTTATTTATTCAATTATTATTATTATTTTAATAAGAAACAATAATTTTTATTGCATTGCAATATTAAATACAAAGAAGGATGAGATGTCTTTCCAAGAAGTACAAAGTTACAAAATCTAATAAAAAATGCAGATCAATGCATATTAGTTCAAAAGGTCAAATCTAGCTATAATCTATAGAGGTATAAAATTTCCTTTAAAAGAAATCATATGTCTAGCTCCACGTTTTGCTAGCACATCTATAGCATGATTGCCCAAGTGAGGAGCCCAAGAGAAGGAACATCCTAACTATGAAGAAAGATAAATAATTTGGTGCAATCACCCATAAAACTTTCATTGTCCTCTTTCTTTCTTAGCCACCCATGATATAACACTAGCAAAATGATCTCTTTCAAATTTGGATAGACCACAAGCTTGCACCTATAGCAACCCTTCCAAGAAGGCTAGAATTTTTGCCTCAATGATTAAATCTTGATTTGTAGGTTTAGAGAGTGCTCTTAACACTGTGCCAAAGTGATCACTAAGCAACCCTCTAATCCTTAATTGTCTTAAGTTGTACAAAGAACATCCATCAAAGTTTAGTTTGTCAAAATTGATTGGAGGTGGTGGGCATTCACATAGTGTCTCCTTAGTCAACCTCATGGTTTTGCAAACTAGGTGCTAGTCTTTCAAACTGAGGTTTAAAGGTATACTTGTAAATGCTTCATTGGAAGAAGCACACAAGGTAGAAGAGAAGTAAAATGAGTCCCAAATTGCTTTGAAAGACCTCCACTTGTCCTAAATTCCTACTCCTTTTTTGCCAAATAGTCTAAATCAAAGTGAGGCTAGTAATGTGCAAAAGAATCTTGACTCGAAGAGGTCCCCTATAATCTCTAAAGAATATAACTAACATCTCCTACACCCTCTTGTGTAGAACCCGATCAATCCCTACAAGTCAACACAGTCTACATTATAATGTCAATGTTCTAAGGTAATGTAAAAAAACATAATCTATAGATTCCTCACTCCCTTGACAAATAATACACCATTCTAGGTTAAGCACTTTGTATGATCTTATCTTTTTCTTTGGAGCAAGTCATTAGGATTGACCTTTTTCTTTGCTACAAGTCATGCAAAGACCCTCATTTTTTTTATAGGTATTTGGATTTTCAAATGAAATTTATAGAAATGAAAGGAACTAAATTGGTTGAAGCAAAGATAGCATTAAAGGAGCCAACTACGAACAATTCTAAGGATATCAAGGACCAAAATCTCACATCAATAAAAGTGGGTAACAAATAGACCTAGGCTACAACAAATAGACTTAGGCTAAAGCAAATATTAGATAAGCTCATTCCTCAATTTCTTGCTCTAAGGGCTTACTACCAAAATTGAAGTTCCGAGATATAGTTAGAGAAGAGGAAATCAACATTGAGGTAATAGTAGAGTTTCTCAACTTCATTACTCTATAGATATTTGGAAATTGGTCACTTAAGGATCTATTACCCAATCGAAGATCTTCCTTGAAGCAAAATTTTTGTACTATTACCCAAAGAATAATGAGTGAAACGAAAAAAGTTTAAGTTTATGCAATAGTCTTCCAAGGGCATATATGTGACCACCTAATAACTTAGTCTACACTGGTACATACCATGTAGGGGTAGTGGAGAGATGAGTGACCATCTATTTCTACATTGTCCGTTCACTTCGGGGTTGCGACACAAGCTATTCATACTGGCGGGAATGGTGTGAGTTCAGCTTAGAAGTTATTGTAACATGATAACTATCTCTTATATGAGTTTTGGAAATTCTACTAGAGACAAAACCCTTTGGAATATTGCTTGTCACATTTTTATTTGGATCGTGTGGTAAGAGAGGAATGCTATGATCTTTGAGGACAAATGAAGGACATCAGAGATGTTATGTGATTTAGTTCATTTCTTCACTTCCTTTTAGGCCTCTTGTATTAACAATTTTAAAGGCATTCCTTTGAATGTCATTCAACTTAGTTGGCATTTGGTCTGTACACCACTTGGGTTGGGCCAACAATGAGATGAGCGTAGTCTTTTTTTTTTTTTTTTTTTTTTTCACAAGATGAATTCCTTGTACATTTTTTGTGATACATCTTTTTTGTACAAATCTCCTTATATAGTGGAGGTTTTTAGTGGTTAGATCAGGTTTGTGTATTTATGGGGAGGATTCCTCATCCCTCTCATGAATTCTTTATATGTAAGTAATATATATATATATATATATATATATATATATATATATATATATATATATATATATATATATATATATCTTTTTTTTTGATTTAAAAAAAAAAAAAAAACATTGTTGGCTTCCCATTTATTAGAATGACCCATAGATACTCAAGATGACCTTGTGCCAAGAAAGCATCACTCTTCCTATGGAACCTTCACAACCACTTCCCTAAAGGGCTTTATTTTCCAAGGATATCCTCTCAATGCATAACCTTGGTTCCCTGTTTGGTTTACACGCTTGGTTCCAACCTACAAGTTAATCTCTCTTCCCTTCCCCCTTCTTTATTGATATAATGGATTGCTAATGTTCAATTCACCATATTATTAAATATTTGGATCTAGTATCATCATCCTCCTAGATGCATTTTGTTTGAAGTATGTTAAAATGGATGGATGATTGATAGGGGAAAACCTTTTAAAGTCTTTTCAAGGAGGAAAAGGAAGACTTAAGTAGACTTTAAGTAGGATTAATATTAATTAGAATTGAATTAATATTAGTATTTGTTGGAGTCTAATTAGGATTAGGTAGTTAAGTTGTAATATAATTAGAATTTGAGTCATGATAGGTTATTAGAGTCCTAGTAGACTTTTGATGTTATAATTAGAATTTGAGTCATAATAGGTTATTAGAGTTTTAGTAGACTTTGGATTTCTTAGAGAAGCTTATAAATAGGCTAATCAATGTAAATCAAAGGGATGAATTGATTGATATTAATACTATTATATTTTTTTCATTGCAATTGTTGCAACCCTCAACGGTGAGACTCTATTGATTTTCTTCTAAGTGAGATTCTTAGAAGGCCTTAGTGAGAGACTCTAAGGTCTTCATCGTTTCTTCTTTCTCTCTATTTTTTATCTTATTTTTTCTCTACCATAAACTTTATTCCTTGTTCCTCTCCTTACACCTTAAAAAAAAAAACCCTAGCCCACCTACCCTTGAGTGTAGACAACCATCCTAGGGTTGTCCTACATCAATAATATTCTTATGTATAAAGTTATAATATTTTATAACTTTAGGAATATTTTACTTATGGCAAGTGATGTTGAGAAGGATGACAAAATGGATGCTAATTGTTGGTTCAATTATGAAACTAAAATAGTAAGACTTTGTGTGTTCATGTTTGTTGATTGCAATGTGCAAATGGATTTCCTAGTTCTCTTTTTACTATGGAAGAAAAAGATGCATAATATTTAGGCATAAATACCATATCCTGCCTTTGCTTTTATGTGTGGTTTTGTGCGAGTTAATGTTTAGCTAGGTTCATATGTAAATTACTTCTATGGTATCCATACTTGTTAACTCGTAAAATGTATTGTGTATTATTTTTTTATTTTTCAATGTCGTGTATCTTATTGTATTGTGTATCGTAAGTTTTTTATAAAGTGCAAAATAAATAGAAAAATATGTATATGTGTGTATATCTATTTAAAGTTTGAAGTATAGAGTAATATATAATCAATTTTATGGAAGATAGTAGGATCTAAAAAGTTAAACTATATCATATCATATGAAAACATTGAATGCTGAAGTTTTGACAAGTTTAAATTAGCAAAATATGACCTTAATATATGGATTCATCATAAAATCCACAAAAATAAACTTCTTCAATTTTTAGCCATAATATTTTGTTTTAAATTCTAACTAGGTATATACACTTATTGTGTTGTTAATCTCTCTCTCTTTCTCTCTCTCTATATTATATATTTATATATACACCTTTATAAAAAGATCTAATATTTTAAGTAAAAATTTTTATTCACTAATCGTCATCATTTTCATCGTCAACATTCAAACCATTCAAATAATTTTTTTTTTAATATTCATTGTAAAATTAAACTTGACTACTAATATAGCATTTGATAACAAGAAGTTAACTTTTCATATAAGATTATTTTGCCCATATCTCCTTTTTACAATCATTTTTTAATCTTTTAGTATATTTTAAACAATTAATTTAAAAATTCTTCTAACAAATATATATATATATATATATATATAAATTGATTTTTTTTTTTTAAATATAGAAAATAGTTGAAGATGTATGTATTGTTGAATCATAATATCATGTATCGTAAGATACACATTAAAATAAGATACAGATTGTGATATGTATTGATTTCTATAAAAAATGTATTGTATCGTTGTATCATATTGTGTATCGTAAGTTTTTAACAACTATGATGGTATCTCCTTATTATAAATTGTTTGATTTGCAGCAATCACCAGTACAGTAGATAAGTTGAATGGGGTGTTGACATGTAAATTACCTGAGACAGAGGCTTGGTCTACTTCTGAGGTCAGTTAGAGTTTGATTTCCTATTATTTGCAGGCCTCGATCACCTAGTCCTGTTTGTATAAAACCATTTTAATGCATATTTGTCACTGCTGTGATAAATTTTCGTCTGAGCATCTGCATATGATTTCAAGAAAAAATTGATGGTATGCAATCTTTTTTTTTTTTTAATATATATAATTAGAAACAAAACATTGATGGGAATTAATAAGTACAATGAATAGTGAGAAGTCTTTCCAAGTTTGCAAAAAATTGATAAAAAAAGTTAAATTGGATGTACTGTGCTAAAGGAGTAGCAAATAGCTGCATGTCTAAAGATGTAATAAAAGTATGCACAATTAAAAAGATGAAAAATTTCTGGGGGAATGATATAGAAGAGACGATAGATGAACTACACTAAAGGAGTAGCAAAATAGCTGCACAACTAATGAAGTAATAAAAGTATGTTCATCACCAAAGACTACACAATTATGGGGTGATAAACGGTTTTCTGATAAATGAAATTAACTGACTGCTTGTTTGTCGAGTAAATTTGCAACATAATCAGCTAAATATAGAGTCCAAAACAAAGAGTGATCCAAGTCCATCTTTAATTTATCATATCCGCCATTATATGTCTAAGCACTTCTTTGTGACTTAGAGTCCTATCAAATCACAATAGCACAATCCCCTTCCACGAAAAGATTGAAGACACTCAAAGCCTCAACCTACAACCAGTCCTCCAAAAGTGCTAAGCGTAGAACCCAATGGTGAAAGACTCTCTCACTAGTTTTGACAAGGTTCTCAAGACTGTACCCCAATGAATCCTATCTTCCAACCCTTGTAGGATGGTATTTATTAAATTGAGAAGAGGCTAAGAGAGGAAGAAGGGCACTCAAAAGCGTATCAAAAAAGCTAAAGCCATACAACCTAGGCCATAGAGATAAACTTCTAGGTTCTGTCCTGTGCTATATGAGACTGAAATTGCAAATCAAACTATATTCTCATCCATTTTTGCAAAGGATTTTATGGAGGATGAAACATTCATTTCTGTTTAGGCTCATTTGGAATGAGCATAACCTAGGATTATCTCTTCAGTGCTCAGATCAGGCCTTAAAGGAGGCATTATTTAGAGTTCTATATGATTGGTGTAGGGATTCATTGGGGATGGTCATATTTCGACTAGACTAGTTTAGGGCCTTTCTCTTTGTTTCTTCTTTTATTTTGTTCTTTTTTTTTTCTGGTATCCTTCATATGCTTTTGTACACCCAGGTCATGTCCCTATTTTTCATTTACGTACCTTTTGATGTAATTTTATTTTCCCTACTGAAAACCTTTTTCCCCCCCTCATTAGAACGGGGTATGGGTGTTTGTATAAGTGAACTGAGAAATATATGTTTGTAAAAATGAATTAAGGGTTATGAGTGTTTGTAAAAATGAATCAAGGGGTATGGATGTTTATAAAAGTGAACCGAGGTGTATGGGTGTTTGTAAAAGTGAACCAAGGGGCATGGGTGTTTGTAAATGTGAACCAAGGGGCATGGGTGTTTGTAAATGTGAACCAAGGGATATGGGTGAACTTGGAATTCTAGTAACCCCATCCTAACCCCTTTTTGCTTGCGTCATACCTCAGGGCTCCTTTTAGAACCAAATAAATAGAGAGTGAAAACTTGCATCTTTTCTCTTTTTCTTTTTTATCAAATTAATTGCAAATAAATGGTTAACATTTACTGTAGACTCACTAGCTCAATGATTGTAGAGGACAATTACTTCTCCATAGAGGACACATCTCACACAATATGTTTTGGCATGTCTTCAACTGAGAAATGAACATAAAAAGAGAAATCTTGGAAACCTGGGAAATGACTTCTAGACAATAATGTGACCATGGATGCCTGCCAAAGATAAAATCAACTACTCTAATCCCACACTAAACCACATAGTTGGGATATTCCTTTAGTTAGGTTCTTCACCTGAGAAGTCATGCAGTGGAATTGTTATTAAAGCATGAAGCATCACATTTAGACTCTTTTCTTGGATATTTCTAACCTCCATGAATTATAGTGAGCATTGTCCTAACCATTTTAACCTGTGTATATAGATTTTCCTTTTTGAATTAACATACTCTTATAGTCCTATTTCTCATACTTTATGCAGAGGATTTTTGCACTTGGTGGAAAGATTTTTCATCCTCCTTTATATTTTCTATTTTAATGCAATGAAATGGTTGTTTTGATCCAAAAGAAAAGAAAAAAACCAAAAAATAAGAAGACAAGAATGAAAATTTTCCACATGGCAGAACAATGAAGCATCAATAGATCTGCAGTCTCCATGACTCCTTCAAGGGAGCATGTGGATGCAAATTCATTTGTACAGTCACAAAGTTCCAGATGTTGCTAGTGAAATGGGATGCTGCCTTCCTTTCTTAGCTAATCAAGCTATAAATCAGTTACCTAAGGAGATAACACTTGGCTTGTTTTGTTCGAGACTTTTTTCCTCTGAGTATGTAGAGCTACTGCAATGTGTACATCACTCTGTCTGCTCATAGTCTATGCAGATGGTAGTAAGTTTTGAAGAAGTATGCATTTCTGCTTTTTCATCAGCAATTGTATATCTTGAAAAGATTACTCATCCGTCTTTGTATTTATCATTCAATGAAATGAATATACTTTGTTTCTGGTAAAAAACAAAACGAAGAAAGAAAAAAGAAAAATTCATTTGTACAGTCATCAGAGTTGAAATGTATGCTTCTTCTTTATGGTGATCTTGCTGAAAGAATGACTGTTTGCTATATCTTTTAGGTTCCATCCTTCCCTAATTCTGGTAATAAAAGAAAAACCTTGAAAGAACTGGGCCTTGGTGCCTTACAGCTCTTCATCTAATATGCCATTAATGGTGGGAGTTGTGGGATTGAATGTATCTTTGCATCTTCTGACACGAGTTACAATAACTTAGCAGGTTGGTTCTGGTGGGGTTGGTTATATTTGGTCAATTTGTGAAGGAGGTCATGAAGAAGAGTGGAGGCACTCTGTTGCACCAACTCCTGCTGATAAACTTACTGAGGTCATGCAAGCCACAGATGATGACCTGGAGTTAACAACTCAAGGCAGCAATGTTCTCCTACCTTCTGGAGAGTTGGTACCTGACTCTAGCAGTAATATTTCTGAAGATGACGATAATGAAGATTCTAGAGATGACTCTGTCTACTTTGAGAAAGAGGTGATTGATATATCAACCAGAATGCTGGTGATGATTACACATTTCTGCAAACTGATAGCTTGTCCTTTACTATTTGCAGGTAGAAGCAACTTTCCTTAGGGCTGTTCATGAAAATGTAAAAGAAGACCATGTTATCTTAGAAGTGAATTCACTGCGGTATGTTATGTTGTTCTCCTTCCTTTCTTCCTTTCGAAGCTGTGTCAACAACTCAACACACTTTAGTTTTTCTGTTGGGTAACTAATATTTCCAGAAGATAAATAGCATCATTTGTAAAATTTCAATATTTCAGTCTCTGTAAATAATCCAAAGTGTAGAAGTTAATTTTTTTTTGGAAAAGCAGTTGGGTATGCTTCCTGATTCTATTTTATATTTCCAGATTATGACATTCTGATAACATTTTAATTTCACACATTCTCTTTCATTTTCATTTTCGTTTCGCTTACCCACTTTCTCCTTTGTGTCCATAGTCCACAAGCTACAAATGGAGATCACACCTCACTAGTTCTCTCTCTCTGGGTGTGCATTTGTGGATCTGTGTTCGCAGATGTGTCTTTTCTTCTTTTTTCTTCAAAGATAAAGGATTTTTCCCCCTGAATTGCCACCCCAGGATCAGGATGATTAGAGAATTAGGAGTGGCACACTTGTAGGTAACATATAGAAGGAAACAAAATTTCCACCATTTTTTTTCTTCTTCTAAATGTGCGGTGCTAAGACTCATCCTTAAGAGCTTTCCCAAATGCCCTAACAAAAGCAGCGTAAAGAGGCAACGTGCAGATACAGGAACCTTTCCCAACTTGTGTTGTTACTCAACTACAAGAATTACAAAATTGCTTAAGTGTCCCAACACTCATATGGAGTCAGAGAACCCACCCCACAATGCTTACAATTTTATCAAGAATTCTCCCTTTGAGTCTCTCTACAATGTAGGAGGCTTTTATACACATGGCTATTTGTTTGAATTTTGAATTCAAACACTTGAAGTGGTGGTTGTGCAACTGCTACAACCACATAGCTAATGACACTCTTTCAAACCAAGGTGTCCCTTCATGCCATATGCAACCACAAGCTATCTCACGTTCCTTTCATGCTGTGCCAAGGCTGTTGCACTCAAGGTGCCTCTTCCTAAAGGGTGCCAAGTAACTTCCTTCAAGATGCCTCTTGCCAACAGGTGCCAAGTAACCACCCTCTGCAACTCAGCCAAACGACCCCTTCTCTAAATGGATCAGGCCAGGATAATGTTTAGTCCGTGTTTGCAAGTCAGTCCATGCCAATTTGATATCTTGCCCTTAATTCTGGTGAGTCAAGCCCACATCAAGCACCTGTTTAGTGTGCCAACCAATCCGAACCAACATCTTACCTTAGTCATCCAATTGTGTCCAGCCCTCTCTGATGCATCAGTGTGCTTTACCCCACACACTGATGCCCATCCCCATGGTATGGCAAAGTGCCCATGGCACATTGGAGCTTCAGTTTGTGTAATCAACCATCTGATGCAAGTCCCCTCTGTATCTTGCTTGTGCCAGCCATGCACCATGTCTGTTGGTGTAATTGCTGTAACAACACCCCATGTTGTGACCAAGCCTTCTTAGTTGCAGCAATGAACTATAGCATTGCGCCCATGGCCTAGTTGTTATTGTGCACAGGGCATTGGACCCTTGTGCCATGCATAACCATCTGTCTGAGTCGGTCATATTTATTGCAGCACCATTATGCTATGGCATTGTGTCCATGGCTTCCTGAATTGCCTCAGTGCACAAGGTTGAGTGCCCTCATGCCAGCACTAGGGAGGGAGAGGCTACACTAACCCCTATGCCATTGCGACCATGGGTTGCATGCTACACATGTCGTGGAGCACATGTGTGTGTGCTAGCATGCCATTTGTGTGCCATGGCCATGCCTTGGTGCCCACCTTGAGTCACCTACCCCCCCTTAAAGAGCAACTTAAGCAGTTTTGGAAATTTTTGGAGGAGACATCAAACCTGCTTGAGGAAGCATAATGGGTTTATTGATTAAATAAATAAATAAATCCCCCATAAGCCTCACATTGCATTTGTACCATTGTTGTGGCTGCATCTGGGTGCATGTCTTGGTGTTGAGGGTGCACAAGTGTGCATGTGTGCAGGCTGGGTGCACGTGCAGGCGTGGGAGTGTGTGCATAGGGGCACGAGAGTGTGCATGCGGGCGTGCACAGGGCATTGAGCATGCTGCCTGGTGTGCGCGCAGCCCTGCTCCCAGCTTAAGTGTTGCCTCAACACTTTGCCTCCTAAGTGATGTCCACCAAACCTCCATGTCTTCCTTGCTTCCTTTGTAGGGTCTTCATGGGTGCAAGGCCTACCCATGAGGCCCTTCATGCCACTGTCCGGGTCAAGGGGCTAAGGGACTAATAGCTAGTATGATTGCACTAACCAGAGTAGCCACACATCTAGAAAAAAAATTCAGTGGAAAACTTAGTTATCTTAATATGTAAATTTGCCCAGCTGGCCAGTTAAAGTCGTATTGCAATTCCTTTATGAGAAAAAGAGGGAAATTCAAAATTGAAAACAAATGATGAAGTTGTTTCTCAAAAAGGAAAGTTGTAATTGACTTACAGTAGTCATTCATATAAAAAGGGTAAAATTTGACATAAAACAAGATTAAGCTTGAATTATATTTAACCTTCCTTTTTACATGTAGTTGGTAGAGATGTTTTCGTTTACGAAGTATCTTAATAGTTCACTTTAAACTCTTTCCTGCATCTATTCTCTGACATTCTAATATTTGACTCATTTTTTTGCACTTTGTTGCTGAAGGAATTCTCATATATATTGTCTGCAATGATCAGTTGCTTGATGATATTTTACCATATCATTTGTTTGCCTATTCCATCTTTTAGGTTGTCATACAATATGACATCTGCTGACTGTGCTGGCGCATTATTCTATTCAGTAATGAAATTGGCTTTAGAAACTCCATGTAATTCAAATAGTAAGTCTTCTCCTACCATAGTCCTTGTTTTTTATATATTCAGTCGCTTGGAATGTGAAAATGCTTAAAACTTTGATGTACATGTACTGATATAGTTGTGCAAAACTTTTAACTGGTGAGTGCAAGTTCTAGTGTCCATCTTAGTGGAACATTTGATTACAGGTATAGGTATCAGAAAATGGACTTGATCCCTGGAGGATGGTGTTGCTAATTCATTACATAAAGTTGGAAGCATGCTACATTTTATCAGGGAAAAAAAAAAAGAAGAAGCTAAAATCAACTGCTTCATTGTTTAGTTATGAGAGCTAATATATCATCATCTCCCCAAGTCACAAGTTTGTGTTTCTAGTAAATGAGCTTATTGCCAGTTGCAATCTGTGATGTATGATGCATAGAAAGTATGTCATGAATATCTTTCATGAAATGTTTAATTTTAAAAACTTGAATTATTTATTCATTCATTGTAAACCAGTTATGGTGATAGCATCAGTTCTGTGGTTCAACACCTTAATCTGTTTTACAGGCTATGACTAGTGACACAACAGACATATTTTGTCTTACTCTTCGATTGACCATTCATAAGTAACTTAGTTAAATGCACTCTACCCTTCTTGTGCATGTGTACATACAAACATGTGTATATGCAGCTGTTAACCTTGTTTTATTTATTACATGCAAGCACGTGTAAACACACACAAGCACACACATGCACATGCAAGTTTATACATACACACATGCATGCATTGTACATGCTTATACACACATGCACGACTCAAACATGTGCATGAAGACATGCATGCATACATTTATGCCTATGGATACACTCACATACGCTCATGCCCACACACACACAAGGTTCAAAAGATCAACCAAGTCTAGTACAACTCAATTGAGTCATATTTGCCTCACTGAGGTAAGGAATTCTGATACCTGAGTTACAATCAGTGTTTTGATGATAACTCAGCTTGAATTGGATGACTCGGTCTATTTATCAAAATGTCTCACTTGATTCAGCTTAGTTTTGAAAACAGCTTTGAGTTATGGCACAAAATCTCCCTTCTTATTCTTCTTTATCGCTAACTACATATACCTTCATGGTCATGGTGGTTGAAACTTAAGAAATGTGGTTTCTAAACTATTCTGTTTTGTTTTTTCTCAAAGACTTGTTGAGAACTGTTTTCTAAGAACATAACCAAACATGGCCTTAATTTCTTGACTAGTAGCATTTATGTAGAACAAAACATGTTGGCAAGGACTCTTTGTTCTCTGGTTGTGTTATCGTTTTTTCCCCTTCAATTTAAGATAACCTTATATCCACTACTTATTTTTGCATCATTTGCCACATCCATTTAAGATCTCATATTATTTGGTTGAATGCACCAACTTCTTTGGTGGGAGTAGTTTTCTTTAATCAAGCCATGTTTGAAACAGGGTTGTGCACTGGCAGTTCAATGTTGTATGGTTGTCATTGCTACTTCATTTTAGTACAAGCATATATTATTTCTTAACTGTTTCTTCTACTAATGTTTAACAGGTTACAACTAACAATGACTTTGACAATCTATTCTAGGTGAATTGCTTAAAAATGTTGCTAGTGTAATTACCAGATGGCAAAAACTTATAAAGTCTTACCTACAAAGCATGGATGAGGAGGTTTGTATTCCTTTATCTTCTTGACAAATAGCTATCGTCATTATTTTCAATTTGTAATTTAGTATTTTACCTGGATTTGATAAAAGATTCACTCTCTTTTAAGCTTAAAAGATATTTGTAGGAGGTACCTACTTTACTATTGGTATTTTGCAATCTCTTCTTTTTATGGTATTTAATCTTTTGAAAGTATAACATTGCTTTAAAATTCTGTAATGCACGGGTTTACCCTTGTCAAGTATCAATTTATATGGAATAAAAGAAAAGAAAAAACTTTAAATTAAATAGATTCAATATTCATCAAAGAAATTTGAGAATGGTGCTACTCATAGATCTAGTGTAAGATGTATGAAGAGGAGAGATGTTTATGGATTGTCAAGCAATTGTAGAATGCCGATAAAGTCAAAGGTAGGGGTGCCAATTTTGACACGACTAAAAAAGGACACAAATTTTAGCTGCGTCAGGAGTATAATCGTGTTTGGGTACTTAACCCTTTTTAACTCATTTACTTAATTGTGTCCAATTACCTTGTTTATTTAATCATGTCAATGATTGTTCACCCATTTAACCCATATAAATTTATTAATTTTATATATTTAAAAATTAAAAATATTAAAAATATTTTTATTTACAAATATCATATGATTAAAAAGATTTAATAAGTAAAATTTTATATATTTCATTATAAAGATTAAAAATATTTTACAATTAAAGCATTAAACAAGTATAGAATTAAACTTTTAATTTATTTTTATATTATAATCATATTATAATTAAAATTATATAATTAAATTAATTAAAATTTTAAAAATTAAAACTTAAAAGTTGAAGCAACTAAAAAGTATTTTAAAATCATATATTTATAAATTTTAAATTTTAAATGGGTTAAACAAGTTAAAATTATGCTCACGAATTAATGGAATAGGATCATATTAATGGGTCATTTATATCAATTCTTACATAAGTCAACTGAACCCATTTAATAAATGGGGTTAAATAGGTTGCGTTATGTTACACATGTAATAAACGATTGATGTTCGTGTTAGGTTATCCTGACACAATTATTAAATAGGTCATATTCAAGTTGAGTAAATTTTCACTATTTCTTACCTTGACATGATAGGACTCATTGCTATCCCTGGTCAAAGGGGTAATTGTATTAGATGGCTTGAGGGCTTCATATGCTCTATGGTACAAAATTCAAGCCACTAAGGAGCAAAATGTTCAAAGAAATGAAACTAAAACAGGGCTATCAATGTAAGATAAACGTTCATACAAGAAACAATAGAATAAGAAGTAAATGGATTCCTCAAAAGTTAGGTGAGCCACAAACTGATGACAAAATAAAAGTGTGAGTGGAAGAAAGGAAGAGAGAAGAAAATGATTTCTAGCTTGATTTGACCATAAAAGTTTTACAAGGTATAAATACATGATTGGTACAACTATTAAGGAAAAAAAAAGTCTAATATACAATTAAGGGAAAATGGGACAATTAAGGAACCAGATCCTAGTGACCCAAAGTTTGATTCATGGGATACTAAAAATTCCATGATTATGTCTTGGTTGTTGAATTCTATTCAACTAGAGATTCTTAAAAACTATTTTTTCTCTCTCTCAACAACAAAGGAGGTATGGGATGCCACTGCTTAGACATATTCCAATATGAGAGATTTTGCTCAAATCTATTGAGTTAAAAAACAGAATCGGCAACACTAAGCAACAAGAGTCCTCAGTGACATTCTACTATAACAAACTCTAGAGCTTGTGGCAGGAAGTAGACCATTACTAATATTTTGAGATGGAATCTGCTAGGGATACAGTGAAGCTGAAAAAACTACTTGACCCAGACTGGATATTTGAGTTTCTTGCTGGGCTAAATCCTGAGTTAGATCGGATTAGGGCTTAAATCCTTGGAAAGGACTCTCTGCCCCCACTAAGAGAGGTATATGCTCATGTTAGGATTTTGGAAAGCAGAAGAGAAGTTATGTTGGGACCATTTACATAAGAGAATTCTGCTTAAAATTCAGTTACAGTACTTCATAAAGAAGAACAAAAAAGGATGAGGATAAGGATTTAAGGTGGTGTAAATATTGTAATAAGTCGAGACATACAAAGGAGACATGCTGTAAACTACATGACAAACCACAATTTGGACAAAAAGGGGATAAATTTGCTTACAAGAATAACAAGGCATTGTAGATTACTATGGAAGCTACACCAGAAAAATCCTCCCAGCCATCTACTTTAAATGAAGCCCCATTCACAAAGGAACAATTAGACCTTGCACAAAACGCTAGGACAAGCATTTGAGGTGCCTTCTTCTTCCTATACTGCTACACAATCAGGTAATATCTATCACGCACTTATGATTTCCAGTCCTTCAAGAACTTGGATAATTGATTCAAGGGCCATAGATCACATGACCAATGACTCCACTTCAATCCATACATATTTTCCATGTTCAGGAAGTAAGGTAAAAGCAGTTGATGGGTCTTTTACACTTATCGGAGGAAAAGGCAAGATTTCTATTATTTCCTCTTTGATGCTCTCTTCTCTACTTCATGTGCCCAAAATTTTATGTAACTTGCTGTCCATTGGCAAGATCAATAAATCCCTTAATTGTTTTGTGACTTTCATTCGTAATTGTTTTAAATTTGTAGGACCTAACAACAGGGAGGATGATTGGCAATGCTGAATAGAGAGAGGTTGCACTATTTGGAACCTAAAGGAACATCTATCCAAGTATATCATAGAGGAAAATGTTAATAACAAGTAAAAGAAATCCCGCTGCATCACCTATGACATGGTCATCCAAGTTGCATGTCCTTCAAAACTTTGTATCCAAATCTTTGCTTTAGTCTAGATCTTTCCAAATTTAAATGTGAGAGTTGTGAATTGGCAAAAAATCATTGTGTGTCTTTTCCTTAAAAATAAATAAAAGATCTTTGATTCCTTTCTCCTTGGTTCATAGTGATGTATGGGGTTCACCTAGAGTTATCTCTCTCTTAGGTAAAAAATGGTTTGTCACTTTTATAGATGATTGTACTTGGGTCACTTGGATTTGTCTTCTCAAAAATCTTTGATTCCTTTCTCCTTGGTTCATAGTGATGTTTGGGGTTCATCTAGAGTTACCCCTCTCTTAAGTTAACAATGGTTTCACTTTTATAGATGATTGTACTCAAGTATATTTCAACAATGCTGCTACTAACACTTCCTCCTCACCAAAATGTTTCTCCTATTCTTCTATATCAATGTTGTCAATTGACTTAAAGAAGTCAACCTCAACATCTAGCCTCCCAATTTGAAGGTCCTCAAACACATAGCCTAAAAGAACCAAATTACCCCTGCACTTCACCTCACCCTTAACCCACAAAATAAAATTACTTCTTTGATGAGCAATTAGCCATGTGGTGGATGATATCATGCTTTTGTCTCCTTAATTTTTGCTTTATTTTTTTCCATTAATAACAATATAATAGTGATGAGTTAATTCATCTTATTTGACTAGTTTATATTGTACAGTCTTCTATACCTATTGATTGTAATTCTAGTTGAAAGTACTATTCCAACCTCCTTCCTACCTCATTTTTAATAGGCTCAAGATCCAACCCTCCATATTGGTATATTTAGTAATATATTCAATGTATTTAGATAATATAATAAGATAATGGTTCTTTATGGAGAGTGTTTTAGTACTACCTTAATTGAATTAAAGGTAAAGAAATGACTCTAATTTCAAGGTATGGTCCCTTCAAAGTTCTTGTGAATTATGGTATACTTTCATTTTAGAGAGATCAGTGGGTTTAGCAGTGAGTAAACACCAGATGAAGAATTCAGGAGGTTCAGGGAGTCAACAAATTGTTGATAACTTCGGTTTACAAACTTTCATTTTACTTATGTATTGGGAAGTAGATGTATTTTCAGATGAGAGGGCTGGAGAAGGAAAATTACTCATCCTTCAACACCATATGTTATATTTGTATGTACTTATGTATGTTTGTATCAATGTACGTACATATTTATGTATGTCAGTAGGAAAGTGATATCACCTTTTTCTCAAAGAAATTTATGTGCTGTTGTTGTATATGATATCAGATCATATACAACATTCTCGGCACCATCTGAACTTTTTTCTAGTGCATGACACTTACTGAGGTGGTGCACATAGTGTTCTTCTCCATTGTCCTTGTTTGTTTCGTTGAACAAGGATACAGGGACATCTCTAATGTGTATTTCCTTCCTTCAGCCAATAAACAGATATCCCTTTTGTCAATCTCAATATTATCATTTTACATATACCTGTTTGTAGTTTAGGTTTTTATTCAATACTTTGCTCCATATCTTGGTTGTTTACCAAGAAATCAGTAGTGCTCTCATATAGGCATTTCTCCTCATATATATGTTGATGTTGACAATGAGACAAATAACTCCCCCCTTTTCAGCTATAACTGAAGGATTTTATACTGAAATTTTAGAACATGTAAAATTTTTTGCAGTTGAATGAGTTAAAAACTTCATATTCAACTTTATTTGATGGCAGATCTCTTTGTTGCTTGGTTCTGTCATCTGTGGATAATAGAAATGATGTGCCATGTTTTATTGTCAACCCTTTATAATAAATCCTTTTGGAATATGTTACAGATTGAAGTTATACTGAAATTTGAAGAAATGTGTTTGGAATCTGCCAAGGAATTTTCTGCATTGTTTGCACAGGTATGTTTATGATTGGATGTTGTAATGATTGACATAATTGTATTGAATTAATGGTTATTTAAAAATGATGTAATTATTCACTCAGTTAACATATAACAAGTACCTTCTGGTTAGGGTTGTTGGGGGTGGGTTGGGTTGTCAGTAACAAGTACCTACTATTTTTCCTGACTGTTCATCTCATTCAAGCACTGGCTCTGATGTTTCATGCTGATATGCTTTTTACGGAATTGGAAACTAAGAGGCCAAATCTCAGGGTATTTCAAAATGAATTGGGTAATCTAGGAAGAAAGAAAAAAGTAAGTAAAATGTCTCAAGGAAATGAGGAAACCCTTTGGAAGAAATGATCTATTGCCACTGGTCTATATCATTCAATCCGATTATTGATCCATTATAAGAAACAGGGGGACCCTCTTTCACCCTATATTTTTGTTTTGGTCATGGACGTCCTTAGTAGCTTAATTGCAAAGGCTAAGCAGGAAGGTTTCATTAGAGACTTCAAGATTAAGGGTAGAGTGGAAGAAGGGATTCAAGTCTCACGCCTCTTGTTAGCAGACAATACTCTTCTTTTTTGTGAGGACAATGTAGATTAGTTGAAATATTGGAAGTGGATAGTCACTTGCTTTGAAATGGTGTTAGGTTTGAAAATAGATTTGCACGCATCCCAAGGCATACTGTATAATGGCATGCATCCTGGTGCATACGGTATTGTAGCATGCATCCTGAGGCATACGATATAATGGCACACATCTCCAGGGGGGGAGGCGACAAATATGGATTGAGTAGCTTCTCTTTTTGGGCCTATAGTAGGAAGACTTCCTAATTCTTATCTCGGTTTACCCCTTAGGGCCCCTTTTAAGCATTGTGGTGTGTGGGATTTGATCAAAGAGAGGTTTAAAAGGAAATTGTCTACTTGGAAAAAATAGTACCCTTCCAAAGGAGGAAGACTCGTCCTTATTAAGAGCACTCTATCAAACCTCCCTATCTATTTCATGTCCCTCTTTACAATTCCCAGAAAAGTGAGGATCAGATTAGACAAAATCCAAAGAGACTTTTTGTGGGGGATACAAGAGAAAAAGAAAGATCCATTTGGTAAATTGATTAGATGTTTGTAAGGATAAGAAGTATTGAGGGTGGGGGCTAAGAAGTTTGGAGGGTCTTAATCAAACCTTGCTAGGCAAGTGATTATGGAGATTTTCGTTTGAGCAGGAGAGCTTGTGGAAGAAGATTATTCATGGAAAATTTGGGGAGATGGAGGGGGTATGGACTACTAGAGGGGTGAGGGATTCTTTTGAGATGAGCCTTTAAAAAGACATTAGAAAAGGTTGGGAAGAGTTTAGTTTTAGATTAACTACCCAAATTGGAAATGTTAGACATACAAGATTTTGGTGGGACATGAATGAGGGAGTTTAAGTTAAAAGATGCATTCCCTATACTTTTTAGAATAACATCCTTACAAAATGTTGCAGTTGCATATTTATGGGAGAGAGGAGGGGGAGAGTGGTCATTTGGAAGTTCATTTTAAAAGACATTTCCAAGATTGGGAGATAGAGGAGGTGACTATTTTTTGGAGCTTATTTACCCATTAAAAGTGAAAGAAGGAGAAGACACTTTACTTTGGTAAGATAATAGGAGGGGAAACTTCAATGTCAAATCATATAACAATCCCTAAGTTTTTAGAATAATTTAGTATTCCTAGCCAAAGAGATTTAGTGATCTCGTGCTCCACTTAGAACATGTTTTTTTTACTTGGAAAGCTGCTTAGAGGAAGATCTTAATTGTAGATACATTAATGAAGGGAATGACTTATGTTCAACAAATGTAGCCTTTGTAAAGATGGTGAAAAATCAATTGATCACATCTTGCTTCATTGTGATAAGACAAGAGTGATATGGATTTTTTTTGTTACCAGTCTTTGGCTTGATTTGGGTGTTTTCAACCTCAGTAAGAAATTTCCTCCTTGAATGGAAACTTAAGGGGCTAGATAAGAAGAGAAGAATAGTTTAGCAATTGGCTCCAATTTGCTTATTCCGGTGTACTTAGAAAGAGCACAACCGAAGGACTTTTGAAAGAGCTCTTAGATCAAAGATTGAAGGAGTTCTCCACTAAATCACTTTTAGAGTAGTCCCATGATTCTTTGGAAATAGAGAACTCTTTTAATCACTTGTGGTTAGCTTTGCCTTGTTATATTCGTTTGGTGCTTGCTTTGGGATGTTTTGTGTATACTGCCTATATATGTAGGGTGCGCTCTTTTTTTTTTTATAGGAAACAACAAAGGAATATATGAATAGAAAAAAGAAGTGCAAGAGAAGGAATCCTCCCACCAAAGAAAACTAAACTACAAGAAAACGAAAACAAGAAAATACAATATAATATGAACAAGCTCTCTAGACTAGACCAACCTAAAAGAATTACACGCTGCTAGCCAATCAAGTTGTAACACAATAAGAGAAGTCCCCTTAAAGACCTTGGAACAAAAAGCCCAAAGAGAAGCAAGGAAATGAATAAAATCCCAAAGATTCTCTGGATTCCTTGCTTTATCCTAAAAAATCCTCACGTTTCTTTCCTGCCACACAACTCAAATTATAGCTATGCACGTAGCTTGCCACAAAACTGCCCCTCTCCTAGATAAACCAAAACCATTGTAATTGATGGACAGCATGTCGGAAATGCTCCTCAGGGGAACCCAATCTGTCTTGGCTAACTGAAATAATCTGTGCCATAACCCCATCATCAAAGAATAATGTAGGAAAAGATGATCTGCTGATTCTCCATGCCTCATGCACAATTTACAAATATCAGGACTAAGAGGGTCTTCTCAATTGTAGCAAGTCATTAGTATTTACCTTCTTGTGTGTCGCCAACCAGACAAAGGACTTGACTTTGAAAGGGATTTGAGAATTCCAAATGAACTTAGTAGGGAAAACTGGAGAGCCAGAACATTGGGATAAGACAAGAAAGAAAGATTTGACTGTAAAAAGCTCTGAAGAATATAAAGATTAGGATCTTGCATTTGAAACCGAAGATGACAAATGCAAACAATTCAGTGACCGCATGAAGCCTTTTAAATCTTCTATATCAGAATTGGATAGGTTGCGGAGAAAATTAAAGTTCCAAGATAAGGGACGAGTAGATCCGAGAATTGAAGAAATAAGAATATTTTTATCCATGACTATTCTAACTAGTCTTGGATATTGGGATCCCAAAGGTTGGTCCCCCCACCACAAGTCTTCCCAGAATCAAATTCTTTCCCCATCTCCTACCACAAACCGAGTAAACCTGGAAAACTCCTAAAAGACTTGTGCAATAGCCTTCCAAGGACAACGATGTGACCATTTGACTATGGTGTTGGCATCTCAACCATTAGAGTGTGATTCGTAAATGCTTAAAATAACCTGATGCCATAGAGTTGAACCCTCCCTAGGATGCCTCCACAACCATTTCCTCAAGAAAGCGACATTCCTTAGAATAATCTTTCCAAAACCCAAACCCCCTTTTGCCTTCGACTTACACATTACATCCCAACTAACAAGATGATCTCTTTTACTTTCTCTAACCTCTGACCATAAAAAATCCCTTTGCAATCTCTCAATTTTTGCAGCCATTGATGCAGGTATCTTAAACAAGGAAAGGAAGTAGTAAGACATGTGGGTGAGGCAAGATCGAATAAGAGTTATCCTACCTCCAAAAGATAAATAAGCCTTTTGCCACCCATCTAATCTTCTCGAGATCCTCTCAATCACTGGATCCCAAAAGCCACAAGTCTTGGGATTCCCTCCCAAAGGAAGACCCAAGTAGGGTATAGGCCAACCAGAAGCCTTGCAATCTAGCAACTCGGCCAACCTAGAAAGATGATTTTGTTCAAGATTGATGCCATAAATATTACTCTTGTCAAGATTAACCTTAAGCCCAGAAATATGCCCAAACACTAGCAATAAACTCTTGAGAGTCTACAAATCTTCCTCACTAGTGTTAGAAAAGAAAATGGTATCATCTGCAAATTGCAAATGGGACACCCTTGTACTGTTCCTACCCACCTTGAAACCCTCCAACGAATTTCTTGCCTCTGCTCTCGATAACATCCTACTCAGTACATCTATGACTAAAGTAAACAAAAAGGGGGAAAAAGGGTCGCCTTGTCTTAAGCCTCTAGATGTCTTGACCCACCCTTTAGCATTTCCATTCACTAAGACTGCAAAAGATACCGTGGACCAACAACCTCTCATCCATTTCCTCCACCTAGGACTAAACCCCTTCTTTTCCAACACATGATTCAAAAAAACCCCAACTCACATGGTCGTAAGCTTTTTCAAAGTCAATGAATACAACTCCTTTCTCCCCTGAATATCTTTTCTCATTCATTATCTCATTGGCTATGAGAACTGCATCCAATATTTGTCTCCCTTGAACAAATGCGCCTTGAGCAGAATGAATAGTTTTATGTAGCACCCCTCTTAGACGCCTTGATAACACTTTGGCTATTATCTTGTAAAGGCTAGTGATTAAGCTAATAGGTCTAAAGTCTGAGATTTTCTTTTTCATGCTTTTTTTGGGCAATAGAACTATGAAGGAGGCATTAGTGTTTTGATTGATAATCCTGCTACTGTGAAACTTTGTAAATACTCTCACTAAATCCTCCTTGATCACATCCTAGTAGTCTTGAGACACTGCAATGGTAAGCCATCAGGATCCGACGCCTTATCCCTATCCAACTGAAAAATAGCCTTATAAATCTCTTCTTTAGTAAAAGGGGAGTCTAACCTAGATGCACTCTCTTCAGATATGGGGGACCAATCTCAGCCTTCAACTCTCCAAGACTCTCCAATAGCACTCGAGTAGAGCTTTTCAAAGTAAAGTAAAATGTCCTTTATGATGCTCTCTGAATTATTCAACACTATTCCTCTTTCATTCTCTAACACCTTGATAAATTTCCTATTTTGCCCGCCATTAGCCACTTTATGAAAAAACTTTGAGTTACAATCTCCTTCTTTAACCCATTTCACCCTAACTTTTTGTTTCCAATGAATTTCTTCTCTCAAAATTAATTCCTTTAGCTCCCCTTTTCTTAAAGCTCTTTGAACTAAAAGTTCAGAAGTGAGACCCCCTCCTTGCTCAATGACATCAAAGTTAGCTATTTCATTTAGGATACCTTTTTTCCTTTCATTTAGCACTCCAAAAGAAACCTTATTCTACTCTTTCAAATTGGCCTTAACAAATTGTAATTTCCTCATAAACTTGTGACCTTCCCACCTAGTTCCTTGAAAACCTCTCCACCAACTTTTAAAGTACTCCTTGAAACTAGGATGTTACAACCACATATTCTCAAACCTAAAAGGAGTTGGGCCCCACTTGAACGGGTTGGTTTCCGAAACTATTGGCCAATGATCCGATGTCCTTCTAGGAAGAGCTTCTTGAAGGCTTTGAGGAAAGTAATGCTCCCACTCATTTGAGTACATAAATCGGTCCAATCTTTTACACACGGGAAACTCTTGCATGTTTGACCAAGTGAATAGTGTGTTCCGTAAAGGTGGATCAAACAATTCACATTCTCTTATAAACCCATCAAAGTCCTTCATGCTTGAAGTTAGACTAGATCCACCTAATTTTTCAGAGCTTCTCCTTATGACATTAAAATCACCGCCTGCACACCATAACAGAAAAGATAGACCAAAAATGTCTAACAACTCCACCCAAAAATCCTTCCTAAGTAAGGGACTGTTAGGGCCACAAACTGCGGACAACCAAAGAGGTCCATAACCATTCAAAGCAAACTTGACTGAGACCAAAAAGGATCCTATTATCACCTCCTCACTGCGCAATTTATTAGAGTCCCAAATAATCAAAATCCCACTTGAAACCCTGCACGCTTGAAGAGCAACCCATTCCTTATTTCTGACTGACCAAACACTACCCACAAACCTTCTGTCACACTCCACCTTTTTTGTTTCCTAGATCATCACTACATTCAGATTCTCTAACCTCAGAAAATCTTTAACCACCCTTCGCTTTTTCCTTGATCCCAAACCCCCGGTATTCCAATTAATTATTTTCATGGAAAAACAACACATACCCTAAACCCCCAACCAGTTCCAATAGGTCCCACAAACTTGTAGAGCGTCTGCTCTTCCTTCTGGAATATACCTTAATATCCAGAGAGCTTAAAACCTCATGCACTTTAGCCATTTTCTTGGGAGACAGGCCTTCAATTTGGAACTCGCCCGATGGGGAGTCCACAACATCACCTTGGCTAACTGTAACCAGGTTGGGTACCTCACTGGGCAAATTAGGTTTAGTCTTAATGGGGTTGAAACTCTTAGGCAGCTGGTTTGAACAAGCAGACTGGAACCCCACCACAACATGGTTAGGATTGCCAACATAGTTTTGACATAAAGTACCCATATTGTCTTTTTTGGAAAAAATTTCAGAAAATACTTGATATTCCATAGGAAATTGAGACTGAATGATTGAACTAGGGAGATCGGTAGAAGAAGGGCTCAGAAATGGAAGTGCCAACCTAGAAGAAGTGGGAAAAGAAGACAAGGGTGACTAAGAAAGTGAGGACGAGTTTACCTCCAAGTTTTCCGCTATTAATAATCCACAATTCCCCAAAAAGTTGAGCCCTTTACCCCTGATTTCTAGATTAGAAGGCAAGAACGTGACTGAAGAACCACGAAGATCGGACCCCACTCGGCCCAAGAATCCTTCTCTGTCTTCTTCAAAAAAAGGTTTGCGCATCTGCAGGTCATGCCCAACCTCTTCGTCTCTAGATGACGAAGCCCCTTCCCTTGAACATCGAATCCTTGGTGATCGGTAAAAGAAGATAGGACTCGCATTGAATCCTCGTTCCCACTGAGCTTTTTCCCCGAAAGCCTC
This sequence comes from Vitis x doaniana, assembly GCA_030345155.1. Taxonomy (NCBI): domain Eukaryota; kingdom Viridiplantae; phylum Streptophyta; class Magnoliopsida; order Vitales; family Vitaceae; genus Vitis; species Vitis x doaniana. The sequence continues at coordinate 10,990,986 of CP128323.1, forward strand.
CTCCTTTGGAAGTTCTTCGCTGTCTGACAAAGGTTTCCCGAGCAAAAGAGGCTCGCTATGACTTCGAGAACCTTGTCGGCGATCGGAGCTTGGAAGAAATAGGGTAGTCCACAGCTTCTTTGAACCAAACTTCACTTCCTTCTTCGCGGAACCTCTCGTCTGAACATCATGATCGTTTGAAACTCCTTTCCCCTTTCTCCCCACAGCGACTTTTTCTCTTCGTGACGGAACCTGCTTTTCAGAGGGCTTCTTTTCTCTTTCTCCTTGGCCCAACCTCAACGAGCCTTCTAAGTTACAACCCATTTTTGCAACATTAAGTGGGTTGAAATTGGGGAGAGATTGGGCCTCTCTCTCAAAGGCCCGACCCTTTTCGTCTGAGAAGACCTCGTCCTCGCCGGCCGTAGCTACGCCTGCCATCTCTGTCCCAACAGGCCCGAAGGTCAGTTTTTTTGAATTCAAATTAAACCAGTTGTTCCCCATAGCCTGGCCCCTCTTAGCACGTGTCCCCACTAGAAGAACATCAGGCCGACCTCCTTTCTTCTCTCTTCTTCTTTCTGCCAACTTCCCCAATACGAAAACTACCTCCAGCCGTTGATCTAACTCTCGCCTCCCACCTTTCACCACCTGTCCCCGAGTGAGATTCAACAACCACCCGAGTCGACTCACCCATTGCTGTGCCTTTCCTGATCTCTTCATCTCCGACCACCGCGACAGAAATAATGAACACCCAATCCTCGTCTATCACCTCAATCAAAGCTAGGAGAACTGACCGATCCTTCATTGTAATTCTTATCCTTGCCTTGCTAAGATCAAACAATTTCAACGTTTGCCAATCAATTTCAGTCACCTTCCCCCACTGCTCCACTATTTTCTTCAGATGTACCTCAGACCAGAGATGAAATGGCACACCCCGTAGCTCAATCCAACCTCCTCTGAACTTCCCCTCAACTTCCGAATTTTCCTTTGGCGACCACCTTCTTAACTAAATTGAATTCCCTCCCTCAATCTTAATAAACCTTAAATCCTTGAGAAAGAGAGCTTCCTCTATCGTTTCTACAAAAAAACTCTTTTTCCGCTTGAGAAGGGCACTATCGTAGCCCTTCCTTTCTTCCCTAAGCTTCTCGCCACAGCTCGGCCAACCTCAACCCATTTAATGCTATTTGCACTGCATTCACACACCACGTCACACTCCCATCTCCCAAAAGGAACAAGTCCACCTCTCCTTGGTCCTTCATCTGTGACTACGTTCGCAAAAGACCGGTATAGAGGACCCACGTGATTGTGGATAACCCTTTCCACTCTGTGTTGTCTTCCTTTTTCAAATGCATTAGACAGGGGGACCATCGACATTGAAGACAATGCGCTTTTTAGATTCTCCCATCCTCTGCCCTTCTCGCCCTCAGGAATAACCAGAAAAATTGGTTTTATGTTGGTAGCGAACTCCGAAATCCTTATGTACCTTTTGTGGTTGTTGAAGCATACTTCCAACAAATGGACGCAAACTTTTCCCTTGAACTTTCTGTTGAACCCCAAGCGACTCTTCATTTCGATGGCTTTCGTTAAGTGTTCGATCAACCACCCTACTTCTTCCTTTTCAAATCCTAAGACATAAACAAAGCCTTTGCTGTGCTCTATGATCGAACACCAATTTCTTCCGTGCTCGCCTTCCAACCTAACCAAGAAGATCTTCCTCTCCATAGAGACCTTCAACGTTCTTACCATACTTTTTCTATGGTTCTCTAATGTGAAAATCAAACCACCTTGTCTCGTGTGCTCTCTTTTTGGCGTTTCTTAATTCATGCTTTTGTTATCTATCAAAAAAAAAGAAAAAAAGAAAAAGAAAAACGAAGCAATTTTCTTGGTCTAAACAAATATATTAAACCTTATCATCAACATATAAATTACATAAAAAGTTTACCGAATTCACTAGACCTTATCACCATTATATATATTTAGGATACCCGAACTCTTCAACTTCACCCTAACTTCACTGTACCAATACAATATGAACAGGTTGTAGGTGTGGGATCCTTGTTGAATACTCTTATTTTGCTTTGAATATTGAATATTTTGATTTTTTTCCCCCTTTTTAATAGGCAATGAACAAGGAGAGAGTTTTTTCCCTATGAAGAGTTATATTTTTTGCTTCTAAGTGAGTGTTTTTTCTTTAGCATGCTATATCTAAGTACCATTCAGGATCAGTTTTTAAAAGGGTCCGCATCTCCAAAAATTTGGTATGTTAAGGATCAGGCACCTAAACACATACCCTTGCCCAATGCCCTTACCCAAACCCACATAACATAATATGTACTACATTGCTGAACCAAATAGGTACCAAAAACCAAATATGTCCAGAAGATAAATGGTGGTAAAATTGACATGCATTTCTTCATTCTGAAAATCTATATTGTCTGTCAAGTGGAGAATTGGTCGTTCAATCTTTAAAACCATCAATATTGTCAACTGTATCACAATTTATCTACTAAATGCATTCATTATTGTTGGGTTGGCTCTCTTTGTCCTGCAATATGCAATTGGTTACTTGGTTGGATTTAACCCTTTGTGACACATGATTTGCTCTTATCTGCTGCTTAAGTGTGTCTCATAATCCCTTATCTTGTCCTTATTATTCGACTATATTCTCATGTCAACATGGGACACTAGTTTCCTATTGTAGACCCTTAGAAACTCACATGGCATGCCATTGCATTGCAATTCCTTATAGAATAATTTCAATGGATCAATGGATCAAATTACAATCAAGATAATGTAGATCAATCAATTGAGCATTAAATAATATATAGTCCATGAATGCTACTTGAAAATGACCTCTTTTGCTCGGTAGCGAATTTGCTCCCATTGGATCATCATGCTTAGGCCAAAGTGTGTTTTCTGTTTCGTATCAGGGTCTCTATGTGATAAAATTGCTACTTTTATCAAGCATGTTGGATCAATTCTTTACTTGGATAACACTTGTTTAAATTGTATGGTGTTACCATGTTTTTGTGCATGTTCTCTCCTGAAAAAATAAAAGCAAGATTATTTATTTATTACTGGAGTGTTCCCTGATGACACATGTACTTTTTATTTTCTTTTTAAATCAAATTGTTTTCCAGTGCTTGGTGTATAAAATTTGTCGATGAGTCAATGACATTGTTCTAATGAGCAATAGAGCAACATTGAATAATGCACTTGTGGACTCAAATTTCTCACGTGCGTTCCCACTCAATCGGCGAGACTTGCTTTTTAATGGTGAAAAATTAGTTTTAGAAAAGTTGGAGTCGTCACTTATTTTTATTATTTTTTTAAGGGAAAATAAAAGAAGAAACTAAAACCCTAAGAAAAATGACTCATTGAATTTGGAAAAGCAAGTCTTCGAAAAGCCCGAGTCTTGATTTAAGGATCAGGTTACCGATTGGGAAGGTACCTGAAAGAGGTAACACCCCTCTAAAGCCCTAAATAGGTCTCTATTAGCTAAGTTGAGGGAAATGTGACAATTAATCAATTGATTATGGATACCTAGGTAGGTTAAGGTAATTTCGAAACTAGCATGCTAAATAAAAAAATCAAATCACAATCATAAAGGAGAGTTAGGGTGTGTACCTTGACTGCTTCTTAAGCGCTAACACAAGACATCGAAGTTAGTTCAGGAATATTGGCACATTTTTATAAAAAATAATCAAACAATGCATCATGGCAATCAAGGACAACATCAATCATAGATATAGCTCAAATGTCCTACATATTCATGGATTTTGGAAAATGGGTGATAGAGAGCGTCCTTGGGTGGCTTGCTAAACGCTTCAATGGGAAACAAGTTTAGCTCAATAACAGTTGCAAAACAATCTCATGCATCACAAAGAGGATCAATATCAATCAAATATCAAGCAAACACCTCACTTGAATCAATATCAAAGAAGGTGTCATGGATGTTGGGCCCCCACCAAGACCTAAATTACTTTTGCATGAGTTGGTTCAATGAATTCCATTATTTGGAACCATGATGTTTGTTCATGCTTGTTGGAAAAAACGAGTAAACCGTGAAAATTAGTTGAAAATAGTGAAAATGCATGCTGGAAGGGAAATGGCAGCAAAGAGTTTGTTAAAAATCTGGATTTTATGCCTAGAAGAAGTCTAAAAGGGATTTTTTTAGAGCTGGAATTATTCAGTTGAAAATAGATTTGAAAAATCAATTCAAAACTGTAAAATCCCAATCAAAGAAACAAATAAAGGAAGAAGTATGCACTAAGATGACCACGATGGAGTGAGGTTCGGGGTAGGTAGGCATGTACATTTCTGAATCAAGTTCCTTGTGCTACTACTCATTCTCCAAGAGCCTGTAAGTCGCTTCACACGTATCTCCATGCAGCAAATGAGTGTTCCAGGTTTCTGGTTTTCCAGCTCTCAACCCTATATGCACTCCAACTCAAGATTCCCCTCCGTGCACCTCAATCTCTATCTCTGCTGAATCCCAATAACAGAAACATTCTTCACAAAAATGAACCTGACGGTCTCTTCTTCTGAGAACTCAAGTTTTTGATTGTGTCTAATAATCTTCCTGAGCAAATCCTCATAGCTAGCATCAGTTCCCGCCTTTGGGATGCAATTTGTGTCATTGTCCTTGGCAAAACCCATTGTGAAGACGAACAATCTTGTAGTACGGAGGCAAATGCAAGTTCATTATCCCTGATTCACCTTGAGGGCCAAGTATAATAGAGTCATCATCTAAGAGTCCACACGGCAGTGGAAATGACAGAAAGTTGCTGTCATAGGATTGCCTATCCTTTAATGGAGCATCTCGAGCGTCATACCCGCGAATCTGAGGAGAGGAAAAATCCCAGAAACCATCCAGTAACACATACAGTCCCCAGAAAAGGGTATCTCGAGATTTAAGGTCTTTATCTGGTAGTAGAACGCATCAATCAAAAGGTTTAGAACAGAAACATGTGCTAGGAAACGCCACTCCATTGGTCTCAAAACGATGGGTTGTCTGATAGTAGAGCATAAACTGTGAGTGGCCACTTTCAGAGTGCAGGATCATTATATCTCTAATTGAAACAGTCCATAGTTTTGCTCCAACTTGATTGAGATGTTCCAAATGAAGATTTGGAAAATGTCCAGTAGCTTCTGTAACCTGACAAATCCTATTAATGGATTCAACCTCACATTTGAAGTCTTTTTATTCCCAATTTTTCGACATCGTCTAAGATTTGTTTTGACAATTCACCCGGGGTTTCTTGAGAATATATATATATATATATATATATATATTTTAATTCTTCATATCAATCAGATATTCAATGAGTCTGCTTCTGTATCCCCCTCCTCTGAATCTTGTGGCCTCGATTTTGGGCTATCCGGAATCACCCAGAACCTCCTTTGCAACCCCATTTAGTGGCCTTTGTAGCTTGCTGCCTCTAATTACATTAGCTTTAGTTTTGATACACTAGAAAAAGGTCCAAAATGAATACGAATGTGCACCCCTGAGAGGTTCAAAGATGACCCCATCTGCCACTTCAAGCCTGCAGAATTCTCGTACAGTATCTGCTGCTTCTCAGCTGCAATGAGAGGAGATATTATCCCAAGTAGACACTTCCAGCTTCAAAACTGCAATTTTCTTGATCAGATTCTCAGCAGGCTTGGGGACTAAGCTTGCGTTTTTGGTATCATCTTCATAGGTTCTCCCTGCTTTTTACTGTCATATAACGATCCCATGCTTGGCTTGCTCTGTATGCTCCCTCCTGTTTCTGTTCTGGGGATTTTTTATGTGAGTGAAACTTTGTTCAATTCTGCCAGAAATTCGAATCCAAATTACACCAATGAGCTTCCATGCTTTCGTCAAACAATATGTTGCTCAACTCCAAATCACTGTGGGGCATTTGTGGGGTAGCAGTCATGGTGAAGATAGCAAAGTTTCCTTGCAATTCCAATAACAATTTTATGCTTGGCTGCCCAGTGCCTTTTCGTTCTGATTTTCTCAGCTAAATTCCCTTTTACAGAAGCTCCCTTAAAAGGAGTGGGGGAGGATCCATTTCTTCAAAGAAAGATCCAGCAGGAATTATTTTCTTCACATTAAATCTTACTGTCTTCAACAATGTGCTGGCCAATGAAAACATGATCACTCGAAAGCATGGGGATATATTAGCTTGGCTTTGACCCATTTGACTATGCTTGCGGATAACTCCAGGGGCTGTGACTCTATACGGGCCATTGAGTCCTATAGAGTTAGGAAAACCAAATCTGATGCCATTGGAACACTACATCCAGTTCCTCCAGTTCAGGGAGTAGTAGGTGGAAGATCCTTTTTGAAATTTATCTCCAACTGTCCATCATATAACTCACATACAGGATCTCCGAATTTCTCACTGGTTCCTGCAGTGAGCGGGTCACCCAACCAGGCACACCCATTGGGTCAATAAGCAATTCTACCTGGATGAAGAAGAGAAAGTAAAGTGGCCCAATGAGAGCTTTGCTTTGAGTTGATTCGTCTCTTCCAAGTTTTGAAGAACTTTTGGACAAGCAGAAGTAACATTTTCCCTTGGAATAGATGTTCTGCCAGCACGAAAGTTCCATATAAACCTAGAAACATTACTCATATTCAAGATAAAGTGTGGCAGAAGGCTTCCCCAAAAGAACGTCTGACATAGTTGCTAGGATAGTTTGTGCAGGGTGCAGTACACTTCTTCACCAGCTCACAAGATAGACCTGGATCACAGTTCAATAGACAACCCAAAACTGCTTCAACTAGAGAGGCATTCACATTGGTAGCGCTTAGAGCTGAAGTGCTTAAGTCGTTGTCGTCAGAAGGTTCATTAACTGAAGGCCAGAAGGAATAAATTCGGTCCCCAAAAGCCTTCAGAGCCAGATTAACGACCTACAGTTGGCTCAATAGTAGGACTTGAAGGTTCTTGTCTTAATTTTTGAATTTCCAACACCATTTCAATGTAGGAATCACGAACACTAGACAACAGTTCTCTGTTCCAAGCTTCAATTAACAAATTTTCAGCATCAGGTCGTGCCTCAACTGCAGCTCCTTTATCCTGGCTTTTAAAAAGATAACGACCTCCATTGTGATGGACAAGGAAACATCCAAGAACAGTGACAGGCATGTTTATGTCACTGGACAAAGGAAGAGGACACAAAATGGAGTTTGAGGGAAAGGAATTAAACCCTTCTGGTAGCCAGTAGGACTCTGCCATCGATCAACATCAGGACTCAAATAAGATTGGCGTGACAGCAAAGCGGAGTCTGAATTTGGTTGCACCAAGCTACAGGACACTCACAACAAGAGATCCATCTACACACACAAGGAATTGGCCTCCCAGAGAGATTGTCTTCGATGCTGATCTGGTGGGGGAATAAGCTGTTAGTTTCCTTTCTGAAGTTGCAACTACCATTCTCAGGAAACTGGAAATTCCACCAGCTTTTCTGAATTTCTATTTGCATTCGAAAAGTAGGAGCTTGTTCAATACAAAAGTTCCAAGAGAACATTCTGGCAATAGCTTGTTTTAGGATCAATTTCAACTTGCTGCTGTTTGATGGGGATGTGCAAAGATCCAGATGCAAAACTGGATGCTGTTGTTATGGCACTGAAAATAGAACAAGTCTAGTTCAATATCCTGCTGTTTCCTAGAGCTGACGGTTGATTTATAGAATCATTTTGCTTGGTATCTCTCAACTGCTGAAATTGCTACTGCCTCTGAACTTGGCGAGGTTGAAATGGAACTGGTTCTAATGACCAAAACACGGAGGTATCTTGACTTGTTTTTTTTTAGGAGTGCAATCTGGGGATGTGACTGTTGGTTTTAGGTGCCTTTTGCTTCTATTCCACATTCTGAGAACTTTCTTCCACATCAAATGCTGATAAGACATGAGGCTGCACTGAGACTTTTGATTTATGATTGACAGGGGAAGGTTGCACCACATTTGATATTGGAAAATACGGTTCATCTGGGATCGATGAAGTGGCCTTCAACTTCTGGTCTTCCATATTGCTCTGTTTCTCAAACATCATTTGAAGTTACTTTGCCTGTTCTTCAATCTCCAGCCACGAATTGCGCTGAACCTCAAGTTGTTTGTGGAGCTCCCAGGAACTCCATTCTTTCATCAGAAACTAAGCCTTCATCATAGGGTAAATGCTGTTGAAGCAATTAAATTCCCCCAACTAAAATATTCAGCATTCTGGAACTGTTTGGCAGTGCATCTTCCAGCTGTAGGAAACATAGGTGATCAGAGGCCTTATTAGCCATAAAAAGCAGTAGACTGACCGAACCATCACATGTCCATGTGAGCAGTTCACCAGAACAGGATTATAGAAATCTGGCCTTCCAAAACGTCTTTGCCATCATTCCCGAGTTCTGTGTGCAATAGGGCTGAATGGTATTGAACAAAAACACTTTGAAGATCATGGTGCTGGAGGCAGCTTTTTCAATCAATTATCTCTCTTACGTACTGGCATTCCAATAAACTGGGCATCCATTCATGTATCAGTTGTAGAACAAGGCGAAAATTATGATTCCATCCTCTTAGAAAGCTGCTGATGCTCCCAGAGGTATGACTTGGTTGACAGTAAATGGGAGAGGAGCTGAAACATTTCTACACTCGTCTGTATTCTGGCACCATGTTTCTTAGAATTTGTAGCTTGTTTGTCATCCTTTGGTTAGCGTTTTTGCCTTTCCATTGCTCCATTTTCAGTGCTGAAATTTTATTAAATCTACTGTGAACAACTGTTTTGGTGAAGGACATCTTCTCAATCAAAGCGAAAGGCTATGAGATGGTGCTAATGTCAGTGTATGCAAACTGGAGGCCAACTAGAATAGCTCCACATGAACTCTTCCATTGCTTTTGTGATGGGAGACCTTTCAGGGTCTTGCAGAACACATCTTTATCTACATCCCCATTTATGTAAAACAATTCATAGCCATAGGAATTCAAATAGGCGACATGATCAGTACTGCAAATTTTTGATCGTATTCCCAAGTCAGAGGCAAGGGTTCTTGGCAATTGCGCTAACAGCAAAGACTGAACACAACTGCAGCCATTCTCAAGAAGATAATGCTACTAAATTCCATCTTTGAAAACTAAAATACAGTGCAAGCATCTCTAGATCTGCTAAGTTGCGTAGGGCCAAACTAAGTCAAGAGAACACCAGAAACATGAAATTACAACTTCACGAGGGTTCACCAATATAGTCAATTTTGATCAAATTGATGGAGAGCTACCCAGATAGTAAAAGAACTGAACGTTCAAAAGCCCACTGATATTTGAGATCAAGTATTTTTGAAGTGCTCTAAACATGCTGAATTCAATTACTTGCCACCAATGCAATATTCAATCAAAGTCTCCCAGGCTCACAGTACCAAATTAACAGAAGAGAAACCCAGATAGGAAAACAACTGAAGGTTCAAAACTTACCAATATTTGAATACCGGCTTCAAAGTGGTTTAAACAGTGAGCTTTAATTTCTCACAATCACCCTAAAACTTGATCAGTCTTCAAAACCAATCCACCAAATTGATGAAAGATAGAAGCCCAATTGACATAAGAACCAGAAATATTTTCTCCAAGAACTTTAATTGCCAAAAATACCAAAGTTGGTCTGAAATACATGATACCCAATTCACCAAACCAAGAAACAAGACAAACCCACATGACGCACAAACACCGTGAAACTTGATCAGAGTTTTGAAACCCAGTTCGGCCAAACTAAATACTTAAACCCAAAAGCTCAAAGTCCCAAGAAAATCTCTACAACTCAATTACAACATAAAGAAAGGGGCAAAAGAATTAACTTTCCTTGGTGCTATAGCTGAATGGTAATATCCTTAGGAATATTTGGGTCTGAAAGGAGTTGAAATTGGTTTCTTTTTCAAAAGAGGGTGGGGATATCAGAGAACAAGAGCATGATTCTCAAACACCAATGTCAAAGACAAACCCATGCATCAACCATTTACCAAAAGGACCAAAGTGAAACCAGAAAACAGGGTATGCATATACATAAAGATATTAAATAATATAAGCAAACAACCCTAGATGTCCACAATAATCAATAGAACAACATAGAGATTTGCAAAAAAATGATGCAGAACCATAAAAAAGGAAAAGGAAAAAAAAGGAAAAAGAAGATATAAGTTTTGTGTGACCGTACCAAGAAGGATCTCTTCTTGAGGAGTATTGCTTCTTCTAGTCTGTCATGTTCTCTCTCAAGCCTCCCAAAAGGACTGGTGATCGCTTCCTTTTTTTTCTCTGTTGTTTATTTTTTTTCCCTCTGTTGTTGTTGTTTTTTTTTTTAGATCCTCCCTTTTTCATGTATATATATCAGCCTCCAGAAACCCAATATGTCGAAAGAAAATCCTCCTTCCTTTCTTCCTTTTTGTGTCCTTTGCCTTTTGGAAAGTTTACTCTTTGCCTGATGTAGAATCTCCTTTTTCCATATGTATGTAGCCACATTGATCCCCTTTTCCCTCCAAAAATATTTTGCTTGCCTTCTTTGAGTGCACGTGCCTTTGTGAGAGTTGATTAGCAACCCCAATTTTCTTATAAGACAATAAAAACAAAAATAAAAAATAAAACCAAGTAAAAGAGTTAGAGATCTTGCAATTAATAAAAAGAATAAAATAAAACAAAATAATAAAATAAAATAAAATGGTCAATCCCATGCAGTTTTTCTAAAAAAAAAAAAAAAAAAAGATAAGCAAATGTGTAAATAAATAAATAAATATCAAGTACATGCAAATTATACAAACTGTGAAGGCCATGCGGGCTATGCAAGTCATGTGACTATGCGAATCATGCAAGAAAGGAATGAGTCTAAAAGTGTACAAGTGACTTAGGGTGAACTAAGTGGAATTTGACTAAAATGCACCTAAGCAAAGCCTAATCTAAACTTGTAGGGCGGCCAAGGTCACAACGAGGGGCCAGATAAACTCCTTAACCAAAGTCTCCAAGTTGGATCAAAGTAGGTAGGTCGCATGAGTAACAATGGGCTGCTAGGGAACCACTGTAAAATACTGAAAGACCATCTAAAGGCATGTGCTAAGAGAAAAAATGGAGGGTCTACAACACCCTTCTTTTTTGTGCTTTATATCTAAGAATAGTATTGACAGATATGATGCTGAATTTTTTTCAACTTTGGTGATCAACTTTTCTTGTCATATGTGATCTCCTTCCTCAAAGCAATGTGATTGAATGTTGCTTGTTTTATTTTTCTGATTCACTATCATTATTTTGCTATACAGATTTTGCATATTTTGTATGAAAAAGACATCTTGCAAGAAGATGCTATTCTCAAATGGGCATCTGAGAAGGAGGGTGCAGAAGAATCAGATAGAGTTTTTGTTAAGCAGTCAGAAAAATTCATCCAAGTAAGCATTTTTCTCTTTATTCATGATATATTCATTATAATTAGTCATGTATGTCATCTTCAAGTCAAGTAAATCTTTTATGATGAGTACGCACCCACCCATAAAATATGTGTCTTGGTGTGGGCATGTAAGTGGTATATATAAATTGGAGAGAAAAAGAGGGAATGGAATGGAACAAAGATAGGAACTGGCAGATCTAGGTTTGATTTGGTTGGAGTTTTAACTGAATTGTTAAAAAAATCACTAATTTGATTTCTTTAAAAATCAATTAAATTTTCCGCATGGAATTTTTAAATGTCTTAACAAAATGAAACATGGAAGTTTACTATTATAATTTCAATTTCATTTTGTTTTGTTTTTTTGTTTTTTGTTTTTGAACATCCATGTGTTATAGCTATGATTCTTTTCCAATTAGATAGCCTCTTCTGTACTCCAGAAGATCCATCTTCATGTTGCAAGCAAGGTCATATTTGCAAACTAAGTGGTGTGTGAATTTTGGTGCAGTGGCTGAATGAGGCATCCGAGGAAGATGATTGAACAAAGGCCATATATATGCATGTATACCTATATATTCAACATGGCAGATAGATACTTCCATGCAGGATATTCATGTGATCTTGAAAGCACAGTTGTATCTGTGCATCTTCTTTCATATAGCTGTATGGCAGGTTGGGGAAAAACATTTTGTCCATCTCTGAATTTTGATGGAGCTTACTATCAACCCTAGAGGAAAAAAATGAGTTGTTTTATTGATTACAAGTTTTTGTGATAGGGTTTTTCCTAATCTATGGAAGGCTTATCAAATGTTTTTGAACTCGACTTTCGTGTTCTTCCATGTGAGATTTTTAATTTCACTAAAATTTGACTAGTAAGTGTTGAAACATAATTAAAATTGTGAAATGCATGCCAAACTTGTACTAACTTCTGATCATAAAGTCCTTGAAACAATTAGGGGATTAATGGTCTAGCATCCATTGCCGGATACAGTTACAAGGACTCTTAAAGGCATGCCAAGTATTTGGGTACATATGGGAAGATAGGTGCCTAATCATGGTAAGTAGCATTTGGGACATGTTTAATATTTTGTCTCAATTGTGATTATTTAGTAACCTTTTTATAAGATGTGATAATGTAATAAATCTTTCAATCCCTGATCCATGATTACCTCAATGCCTGAGGAGTTCATTCTCAACAATTGTTGAGATGCTCGAAGGTTACTGTTGAAAAGAAAAGGTCAAAATATTTAACTTTTTCTAAATGAAAATGAAAAAAAGTAACATGTTAGTTTTTTTTTATTTTTGCTTTTTACTTTTTAATGCTTAATAGAAATAAAATATTAAGCATTTATTAAATATCATCTAGTTTTAAGTTCCATTTATAATTAAGCAAAAGAAAAGAAAAGAAAAAACCAAATTTAACCAAATGTCTTTGGTTGGTCTTTCATTTGATTTATTTGGACATTGATAATTTAAGTTGCATATAGGTTGTTGCTTTGGGTTTGCACTCTTAATTCACTCTGTTTTATTATTATGTTTATATGTATGTATAAGAGCTTGATGTTACAAAAATACGTTTTCAATCATTAAACTTGTAAATAAAATAAAAGCTAAAAATCAATTTTAAATAAAATTGTAAAAATAACATTTTTTTTTTAAATTTGTAAAATTTTAATAAAAGTTGTTAAATTATACCTTGTCGATAAAATTGGATTAAATTTATAAAAATTATTTTTTAAAAATAAAAATTGTAAATGCCATTTTCTTGTGAATAAAAATTGGAACATTTTCCTTTAATAGAATTACATCAATTTTTTTTTTAACAAAAGTAAATAAAAATTATTTTCTTGTAAATGAAATACTTTGAAACATTTTCTGCAAATAAGAAAGAAATCAAATGGTTTTCTTTTTAATAAATTAGAACTTTATTTATAAATAAAAAAAATTAAAATCATCGAATTGGAATCTAACTTTTTATGTCAATGAACTTTTTAATTCTTCTAAGCATATGTTGGAACTTTTTTATTTTTATTTTTGGAAATAATCAAACCAATTTTTCTAATTAGCTTAATGAATTGATTTGCATCATAATATTGTTCATTATTTTGTATATTTTGTAATATCCCTTTATCATGTCTCTATTCCTTTACATTATGCTTAATTCATTTGGTAAATATCCTTAATAATTAGTTAAACACTAAATAAGGAGTGACTTTTAAGGTTTTTCTTTCTTATTTGCATTTTCCGTTTTTTTTTTTATAAAAAAAAAAGAGAAGATAAATGGTAACTCTAACTTTTCAATAATCAATTAATCAAATTTTTATAAATAAAAATGAATCTCGTTGTCAAGTAGGAATGTACATGAAAAATATAAGTTCATGGTGGGTTAGCGGGTTTTACTAAATGATTAATGTTTGTGTTTAATGTGAATGAGTTGCCAAATAGTAAGTGTAGGTATTGAAGTTGAAGGTTAGATTGCAGAACACACAGGGCTTATTGGAAGCAGCTCCATGAGCATGAAGAACAAAAAACTGTTACGACTGTGAAAGGAGTCATTGAGTGAGAACGTACATAAAAAATATGAGTTCACAGCCGGTTGGCAAGCTGTGCTAAATGATTAATATTTATGTTTAATGTGAATGAGTTGCTAAATGGTAAGTGGAGGTATTGAAGTTGAAGGTGTAATGACATCAGATTGTCAAACATAGGGCTTATTGGAAGCAGCTCCATGAGAATGAAGAATAAAAAATTGTTACGACTATGAAAGGAGGGTGATTGTAAGACTATGAAAGTCAATTGTTTATCTATAGTCCACTTCATTTATGAGGGCTACCCAAATGGTTGTGGTTTCTTTGAATAAGTGAATGCAAGACATAATAAGAGAGAGAGAGAGATGATGCAAATGTTTTATGCAAATGGTTGTACTTTCTTTGTATGTGAACTAGTTTTGCATACAGATAACAACCTTTGTCTTTTGTGTTAAGTAGGCTCATTGCACAACCAGTTACTTACCATTTCAATGTATATTTCACAGCCTTAAATCATGCATTGAATTTCAGCAAGAATGAGCTATACCTTATGGCATATATATATATATATAAATATATATTCCAGTCAGTTTTCCATGAACAAAATGATATGAAAATTTTTCAGGAGTTCAGTACTTGCTTGTAGCCAAATAGCCTGCTCAGTTGCTTCCCCAACATCATTGAGACTCACCACATCTGTAAACCACTCATCTTTTTCTTCAAATTGATAAATTGTAGTTTTTTCATTCATACTTTCATTCGTTCATGTACAGAGTATATATAGAGGGTAATCACCATTCTAAGAATGGGAAAGAATGATACAAGGAAAGAATGATATAAGGAAATAAGTATCTCAATATTCATAATATCTCAACTTTCCTAATATCTAAACATTCCTAATATCTCAACACTAAATGATATAAGGAAATAATGATATAAGGAAAACATTCCTAATATCTCAACACTCCCCCTCAAGTTGGTGCATAGATGTCACACATGCCTAACTTGTCTAAAAATTTTGAGAACACTTGACTTGAGACAGCTTTGGTAAGGATATCGGCCAATTGATCTTCTGATCGAATCTTAGGCAATTCCACAATCTTATCATCCAACTTTTCCTTAATGAAGAATCTATCCACCTCGACATGCTTTGTATGATCATGTTGTACTGGATTATGAGCAATATCACATGCGGATTTATTATCACAAAACAATCGGATTGGTTGCCTAGATAGGTAACCTAAATCCTGTAAGAGGAGTCTTAGCCATAATGCCTCACAAAGTCCTAGAGCCATACCTCTAAATTCCGCTTCTGCACTTGAACGAACGACGACATTCTGTTTCTTACTTTTCCATATCACAAGATTACCACCTACAAAGGTAAAGTAACCAGATGTAGATCGTATATCATCCACTGCACCGGCCCAATCAGCATCAGTATATACTTCTATACTCTGATGATCAACATTTTTAGCGAACAAAATTCCCTTCCCAGGAGCATTCTTCAAATACCTCAAAATACGCATGACTGCATTCATATGTTGTTCTCCAGGATTATGCATGTATTGACTTACTACACTTAATGCATAAGCAAGATCTAGTCTTGTATGAGCTAAGTACATTAATCTCCCCACAAGTCTCTGGTATCTTCCCTTATCGGTTGATACTTGATTAGGCTCAACACACAATTTCAGACCTTCTTCTATTGGTGTATTAACAGGTTGACATCCCGACATTCTAGTCTCCTATAAAAGATCTAAGGCATACTTTCTTTGAGACAGAAAAATTCCTTCACTTGATCGAGAAACTTCAATCCCAAGAAAGTATTTCAGAGGACCTAGATCTTTCATTTCGAATTCTCTAGATAGATAATTTTGTAGAGCTTTTCTTTCTTCAGGATCATTTCCAGTAACTACCATGTCATCCACATATACGATGAGTGCCGTAATCTTACCATGTTGCTTTTTTAGGAACACAGTGTGATCTGAATTACTTTGACGATAGCCAAAAGCTCTCATTGACTTTGTGAACTTTCCAAACCATGCTCTCGGGGATTGCTTCAACCCATACAATGACTTCTTCAATTTGCATACCTTCTGACATTGCTTTTCTGACACCATGCATCCTGGTAGAAGATCCATATATACTTCTTCAGATAACTCGCCATGCAAAAAGACATTTTTCACATCAAATTGTTGTAATGGCCAATCTAGGTTTGCAGCTAAAGACAGTAATACTCGAATTGTGTTGATCTTAGCTACAGGTGCAAATGTCTCTGTGTAGTCAATTCCATAAGTTTGAGTGTACCCTTTTGCTACCAGTCTTGCTTTAAATCGTTCAATACTACCATCTGCCTTGTACTTCACAGTATAGATCCAACGACACCCAACTGGCTTCTTTCTTGGTGGACATTCTACGAGTTCCCATGTTTCATTCTTCTGCAATGATTTCATCTCTTCATTCATGGCTGCTTTCCACCTTGGATCAGCTAAGGCTTCCTGCACACTGTTAGGAATAGCTACAGTAGATAATTGATTTACAAATGACTTATTTGATTCAGACAAATGATGGGTAGACACATAGTTGCTCATGGGATATTTGACTTTAGTAGACAGTTCAGGTTCATATGTGGGTTTAGGAATACCTCTATTATGATGATGTGGTAACCGTTTCATGAATGGATCAGGTTCCGAATTAAGAACACCCTCAACAGACGACGATTGGTTTGGTATTTCAGTGAAGACATCTTCGGACCCAAATTGTTGACCACTCATATCCAACTCACCCACTTCCTGGTTCACTAGTTCAGATTGTCCAGATTCATCTTCCTCAGAGATATGATAATCATAATCGAGAGTCTGAATTTCCTTATGGTACTCCCCTTGAAGTTCAGACTTAGATGAAAAATACATTGAATCTTCATGAAACACCACATCCATTGTAATATACATTTGTCGAGTTGGAGGATGGTAACATCGATATCCTTTTTTGTGCAATGCATATCCAACAAACACACATTGCAATGCATGGGAAGTTAACTTGGTGCGTTGGTGCTTGTGTAGATGCACAAATGCCACGCAACCAAAAACACGAGGAGGTAAATTTGGGACGGTTGGGGCAACTACGACATTAGTAAGAGCTTGGAGAGGTGTTTGAAAGTTAATTGAGCTAGAAGGTACCCGATTGATCAAGTATGCGGCAGATGTGATTGCTTCTCCCCAATAAGATATCGGTGTTTTTGCTGCTATCAAGGAAGCACGAACAACCTCTAACAAGTGTCGATTTTTTCGTTCAGCGACTCCATTTTGCTGGGGTGTATTGGAACAAGTAGTCTGATGAATGATGCCATGTCCTTTCAAATACTTTTGAAGATCAGAACTTTGATATTCTCCACCATTATCACTACGTAAAACCCGAACCTTTGCATTGTACTGAGTTTCAATCATTTTATGAAAATTTTGAAACAACAAGTTCACTTCATCTTTGGTCTTCATCAAGCATAACCATGTCATTCTGGTACAATCATCAATAAAAGTAACAAACCAACGTGAACCACTCAAAGTTGGGACTTTGGACGGGCCCCAAACATCAGAATGTATAACCATAAAAGGAAGCAAACTTTTATTCAAAATTAACGGAAACGAAGCACGATGGCTTTTAGCCAATTCACAAATATCACAACGGAAACCAGAAATATCACTCTTTGCAAACAAACTAGGAAACAATTGTTTTAAATAACCAAAGGAAGCATGTCCCAGACGTTGATGCCACAACCAAATTTTAGACTTTTTCTTTTCCCCCTCAGATCCATCTGCCATCAAGGCTTGTTGCAACTTATTTGAATCCTTTGACTGCAAGACCAAGTAATAGAGTTTTCCCCGTTTAATACCACAACCAATCGTCTGTCTTGTTTGGATGTCCTTAATCACACAAAATTCAGGCCAAAAAATGACAATACAAGATAAGGCTGCAGTGATTTGAGAAACTGACAAAAGATTGTAATCTAAAGATGGAACAACTAAAACAGAATCCAAATTCAAAGTATCAATAAGAGTTAAGGATCTTTCCCCAATGACTGGGGTTGTGTTACCATTGGCTGTGGAAACAATTTTTTGTGAGGAAGGTCTAAGGGGTGAAACCTGTCTAGAATCAAAAGTCATATGATCTGTAGCACCAGAATCAATTATCCATACACTATTAATAACAGGTGTAAAAATATTTAAAAACTTACCACCATGATCAATAGCGGCTACCAATGCAGAGGCTTTCTCAGTAACATTAGCCTCTGTTTTTATTTCGGCAACAGTTGCAGTCGAGGTTTTCTTGGAATCCTTATTCCGTTGATCATGATTATTATAATTAATAACAAAGTGTTGATAGTCTAAACATGATCTAAAGGTCCATGGTTCAAACCCTCAGTTCCTTATTGTTTTCCTGGTCATACCAAGAGTAGTTGCTTTGAAATTGTGGGATATCCAGACTGGTGGGACCAGTCTTATTGCAGTGAATGCATTTGAAGGTTGACTTATCAATATTAGGGCTTGTCTTAGGATGTTTGATCGCTGTCGGACTACCATAGCGACAAAATATCCAGAATTTCAGTTCCATGGCTCTGATACCATCTTCAAATTGATAAATTGTAGTTTTTTCATTCATACTTTCATTTGTTCATGTACAGAGTATATATAGAGGGTAATCACCATTCTAAGAATGGGAAAGAATGATACAAGGAAAGAATGATATAAGGAAATAACAACTAATATCCTAATATCTCAACTTTCCTAATATTTCAATATTCCTAATATCTCAATATTCATAATATCTCAACTTTCCTAATATCTAAACATTCCTAATATTTCAACACTTTTACTTGTTGCAACTGTTGGTTGAGCAGACTTGAGGAATTAGCAGTTACTAATTAATGCATTTTGCCCACCATGAATTATACATTGCAGACGATCATGGAAGATAGTAAAGAATCTGAAGCTCCACTAATAACAACACCCTCCATTTTAACATGCAGTAGATAATCCAAGGCTCTGTGTAACAATCTCACCTGGGATCATTACTGGAATCCTTGGTGGGTATGGACAAATAAGCTCCTCGCAAATCTCTCCAAGGCTGTCTCTGATGCTCACTCTCATTTTTCTTGCAAAGAAGGCCTCTCTGGAACTTAAGCACATCTTGCTATCAGCAAAAGGCGGACGATTGCTATTCTCCACCCTCTCTTCCACTCCTTGAATTGGTAAGGAAGCAGCTGATAGATCCTTTATTCTTGACACAAGCCTCTGAGCATGCTCTCTGCAAGTTCCAAGGTTAATTGCAAATGTAATGGATCGGGTGTCCACCAGTTTGGAAACAACTCCATAATCCCTGTATAGGATTTCATTTGCTTCATAACCAGATAGACCAAGCTACCGTACACTAATAGTAAGCCGCAGGGGATCAATGGCAGGGAAGCTAGAGAACCTCTGACATTCCAAGACTGAAATACCTGGAATTTCTTTTATCAGATTTGTCACTTCAACCGCTAATTCCAGGGCTTTATTGAAAATCATTTCAGGGTTTTCACTTATTTGAGCTCTGACAGCATTTCATGATGCTAAGAGCAGATAACTAGGGCTAGTACTTTGAAGTGTTTGAAGTCATCTGCAAAGTCTTTCCCTATCTACAAGACTTCCTGACATATGTAACATTAATGATTGCGTAAGAGAGCATAGAACTTTGTGAGTTGACTATACAGCAAGATCAGCCCCTTACTGAAGGGTTGAAGTAGGAAGCTGGGGATGAAAACCCAAATGGGCTCCATGAGCCTCATCAATGATCACAGGAATTTTATGAGAATGACAGAGCCAAGAATCTCACTTAAAATTGTTGTATATACCATGATATGTGGGAGAAGTGACAAAAACTGCAGCAGCTTTTCGACCTTCCTCCAAGTCCTTGATTGCACACTCTACTTGTAATAAGACCATCTCTCATTATATATGGATATAGTTGAACCAAAAACATAATGGTTGTTACACATAAATAACAAATGAGGTTGTTGTAACAAACACTCCTTCCATTTGCTTTGTTGTTAAAACTTGTCGATATTATTTGAGGATTTTAAACTATTTCATCCAATCCAAGCACACAAACTTCTATGAGAGCTGTGTTTCAAAAACAAACGGAAACACATGCTTCATCGTGATATTGCATGATTCAGAATGCAACAACCATGACTAAAGTTATTGCAGACTTGCCTATGAAGGGGTGATCCCACCAGCAATATCCTAACTAGAATCATACTCAGGGATTATGTATTTTGGAAGTGTACTAGATAATACCATTTTTGAAATGGCTGAAATATGGGAATTTCGAGGGAGATTAAGGAGTCTCCAGAGGAACAAGTAGCCATAATTGTAGTTTGGATTCAGCAAGTAGTACCCCCAACATGAAACCATGTTTCTGATGACCCAAACAGTTTGGTTGCCTGTGTTTGTGCATTTAAAATGGGTCCTTCAGGAGCAAAGAGGTTGTCGAGCTCCGGAAGCTCTGGTAAGTTGTGAAGGAAAGGTCTTATGCCAATGAGCTGAGTTAATGAAGATGGGGCAACTGGTCTATTATGCCCGGGGAAGTGGAAAGTTGCAGCATCTTGTCCAACATCTTGTCCCACTACCCAAGGGAGTGGGGCTACCTTGTGAAGCTATCCCAGAATTGAGAATAACATTTTCCATTGTGACTGTCCTAGTGTTCCCAGTAGTACTCTCTTATCATGCTTGTTCCCTATCTCTATGATGCTTATTTCCTATGAGACACTTCAAATAGTTAACAGTTTTACACTAGTAAGGCATTTTGGCTTGTAAATAGAGTGAAATAATATTGTCAGCAACTTTTGATAGATAAGCACACTAATTCTGTTATTATTATTATTATTTTTTTCATTTAAAGGCAACGGGGAAGCCTCGATTGGAAATAGAATGATTTTTCTTTGTGAAGTAAGAACCATTTCTTCCTCTTTCTTCCTCTTCTCATTCGTAATATACACATCAGTCGAAATGAGATTAAACCAAACCAGTTGATGCTAAGTTAACTAGAGTCAAGTCTATCTAGCTTGATTGAAGTCAAACAACCTTCTTCCCTGCTTTGTGCCTCTCGGAGAATCCGTTTAGCAATGATGAAACTGAATAGACTCCTTTCCTACACAAAAGGATGTCTGAATAGCTTGTCCGGGCACGCCCCTCTAAAGCTTAAGTTAGACAAGAATAACTCAAGTTACTTAGTGGAAGAGAGTGAGTGTGCGTGTGCGCGCGTTCTTGTTTGTGCTTTTTGGAGGGTTTATATGGGGTTGATGAGATCGCTACTGTAGTGCTAACTAGGCACTTTGATATTCTTCTGTAATGATGATTGTCCTGTAGGCGGCTGGGCAATCACCACAATTGTGGGCGGTTGGCAGGTGCCATCAACTGACATGCCATGATCTTGGACTATGTGGTTGCATGCCCTCTCAGCTTGTTAAGGTCTAGAATTATGTGCAGCAATTAATTGACATGGACTTGTGGGCTAAATGGCGTCCCATCGGCCGCTCGCATGTTAGGCATGAATGATCATGCATGCTAGCAAGTCTTTAAGACTTGACTGGACAATCCTTCCTGTTTGGGGAGTCCGAACTCCCATTGCCATCTAGCCTTGTAAGGGAAAGGAACCTTCTCATGCCTGGTGCCAGATAGAACTGGTCTTGGTCTGGATGAAATGATCCAGATGGGTTGCATACTTGTGCTAGACGATCAATGTGTCCAGGTTGGAAATGGACACATGGAGGGGAGCCCCCCTCCCCACAACGCCCCCTTAACTCGTCTACCTATGTCTGGACAAGTACGCGTCGGGTAGAGATGGAATGGGTTGCATGTCTCTTCAAGTCACTTGGGCGCTTTGGGACACGTGTCACTTGAAGTAGCAATGATGGGTCACATTCATCGAGGACACTTTTTAGACGATGCGCCGCTTTGGGATGGGTTTCCAAGCGGCCTGTCTTGTAGGATTCCTAGGGTTTTGGGTCCTTATAAATAGGGGGCCCCCACATCCCTTAGAGTACTTTTTTGGTTTTCAGTTTTTCCCGTTCTTGGAGCTTCCTCTTCTTAGTTTTTGCATCTTCGTTGTCCCTACGTCGATTGTCGCTCGCTTTCCGCTATTTTTGGCAGCTATTCTCAAGCTTGTTGTCGGCGGACTTCCTCTCACTAGAGAGCATTCATCTTTGACTTTGGTAAGTCCCTCGTCGTCCATCATTTTTCCTGTTTGCCACTCATTTTTTGGGACCGTGCCAGCGGTTGTTGATTGTATCCAGAAAATGGATGTTCTGGCATCTAGATTCTAGGGCTTTTTGGTGTTTTTTGCTTTGGAGAAGATGAGTGTAGTATCCCTCGGACCTAAGGTTTTTCAGATTCTCCTTTCTGCTTCTTCGTTATTGGTACACTAAATGGTTGATTTAGGCATTTCGTCCTACAATCATCGTGGTGGCATGACAGTGAAGACCTTTCTTAGGGCTAAGGCTTGCTCTGCAAGTTTTGTTAGGCGCTCCATTTAGGTTCCTTGTTGTGCAGTTGGGGCACCGTCTAACTGCAGAAGGGTCGGGTGACTGTCTCTTACAATCTACGTTGTTTCGCAAAGGTTTGCATACGACCCAAAGCTACTCAACATGTCGATAAGGGAAGGTGTTGCTTCCACCAGTGGAGATGGTATGGCCTAGAAAGGTAGCCGAAAAGGCGCGGGAGGCGGGCACCTTGGGTCGGAGCGCCTAGTCGATCTCCTATTTGAACAGGAGTTTTGGGCTCGCTTTCATATCCCAGACAACGTTTCCATTCTCTTGGTAGACAATGAGCCTTTGACCTCTGAAAAACAGTCTCACAAAACCACGATTTCAGCAAGGAGCAATTTAATGTGGGGCTCCGTTTCCCTTTACCCTAAATCTTTAAGAAATTTCTCCACTTCACCAAGATCCCTCCAACCTTTCTTCATCCAAATATTGTCCGAGTGCTGATGGGATGTAGCGTCCTGGACATGCTCTACCAGCTGGACCTTTCCTTGTTGGAAGTTCTGTTTGTTTACACAGTGAAGATGAGTCGGTAGGAAAGGTTTAGCCTGTCCTCTCATATCCTTTCCTTCCAGCTAGTGACTGGGCTCCTGGATTCGAACAAGGGCGGGACAAAGGGGCATGTCCTTGTTTTTGGCCCTTAGAGTGGTCCGTATGACGGGTTAGACATAGCCTTCTATCCACGACCTTGGTTAGAGATTCCAAGTAGGATATGTCCCTATAACCTTTGTCCATTCTTTGCAATTGTTTTTTCTTGGTTGTGAACCTATCGTTGATCCTTCTGTTTGTGTGGTGCAGGCAAGGACAAGAGGGGTCGTCTTGTGGAGTGGGTTGAAAAAGCTTCTTTTGCCCGACTCAATAAGCTGTTTGAGATAGCAGCATCCAAGCGGGACCACTAGGTTCTTTTATCGGACAAGAACTTATAGGCTCTGGTCAAAGAGCCTAAGCCATTCATTCTCCCCATATTCCTTTGATTGGATTCTCGGTCCCTGGTGCCTGACGATCACTATGTGGTGAAAGACCTGCTTTTTTATGAGGTCGCTCGCTTTGCGGATTCAGAGGCACTCCAGGCCCATCTAGAACAAAGGGAGAAAAAACGTCAGAAAGGGACGCTACTCCGGTTACTAACCGTCTGACCTCCAGCTCCATCGTCCGACCTTTTTCCAAGAAGAAGAGACCTATTGTTAGCTCGTTCATAGGGCAAGGACTTTTCCATCCGTATCTCCGTCTTCCCCATCAGCTTCATCTTCCTCTCCATATTCATCTTCTTCGGCTGCTAGCACCGAGCCGAAAACAGGGGTTGAAATGGTGGTGCCTCCCATCGCTTTCAAAGAGGGAGAAGAGGAAGACATGGTTGCAAACTTGAGAGCCGATTTCAAGGAGAGGCAGCGCAAGTGCCTGTCTGAACCCATCATGGTAAACCCTGCTCCCTCTAAGAGGCTTTGTTCAGAGCCTATCTGCTTGGAACCTGTCTTGGCCCTTGCACTAGTGCCACCGCCCTCGACTACTGTTGTAGGCATCATTTCTGAGCCGAACGAGAGTCTTCCTTCAGTTGAAGGTACTACTCACCATGAGCCAAGGAGGCCCTCCCTTGGTCTGGACCACCTCAGTGACGAGTCAATTGAGTGTGTGGCTTCCTTCCCTTCTCATCCAAAGTCATCTCACATCCTCAACCAGGAAGAGATAATTGAGTTGATGAGGCAGAACCCTTCCTTCACCGAGAGGGAGACTCCTGTGCAAAATATGGGGATGTTATTTTCGGCCACCCAACAAATCCCAGTTGAGATGGAGAGCAACCCTAATTAATCTTGCATGACCTGACTCCCATTTGGCACTCTAGACACCGCTATCTCCTACATCCTACCCATTCAGGATTACACGACTTTTGAGATGGTAGAAGTGGTAAGCCGCTTTCATTTTCTATTAATTATGCCTCAGTCTTTGATTTCTTAACAATTTTCCTACTGTACCCTCAAGTGATAACTGGGATCCGGAATCTGATGCGGCAGCGTGCTCAGCTCTTTTACCAACTGGAGGCTGCCAAGACTATGAGGGCATATATTGCCCACGATATGGGCAATAATGAGGAACTCCGCGCTAGGCTAGAGGTGGCAGAGGGTGAGGTTGTTGTTGCCCAGAAACTTGCTGATGAAGGGGTCGGGTTGTTGAGGAAGGTAGAAGAGGGGAAGGAGGTAACTGAAGTTGAGGGTTGCCTATTGGCCGAGGAGAGGGAGGTGATGGAGGCTGGGAAGAAGAAGATCGAGGAGAAGGCTGAGCGACTGAGACAAGAGCTATAGGAGCTCCGAGCGGGGTTTGTCGTTCAAAAGGAAGAGTTGTAGGCTGAGTATTAGAAACATGTAGATGACATGTTCTTCTATAGCTATCGATGATATATGAAGAAACATGGCATTACCCAAGATACTCCCAACTTTCCTTCGGATCATGAGGACGAAGCTGTAGGAGGCCCTGCCTAGGGCGAAGGAGATGCTGCTGGAGTCGGTTCCTTTGATGGGCAGGTGTAACTTTGTTTTTGTTTATTTTGGCTGGAGGCGACCTAGATTGAGAAATTTATAGAGACATTAACTATTTTATTCACTTGAATATATCCATTTTTTTTGTTTGCTTTTCTCATTTTGTGTTCACGAGCAAACTTCATTGATACTATTGCT
The DNA here is from genome assembly GCA_030345155.1 of Vitis x doaniana. Taxonomy (NCBI): domain Eukaryota; kingdom Viridiplantae; phylum Streptophyta; class Magnoliopsida; order Vitales; family Vitaceae; genus Vitis; species Vitis x doaniana. The sequence continues at coordinate 11,016,114 of CP128323.1, forward strand.
TTAGATTTGATACATTCCAAGGGCGGAACAGAGGTATGCCATCTAGTGTTTGGTGATGGTATGCCCCTGAGTCCTCAGCCTTAGTCACAACATAGGGCTCTTCCCAATTAGCCTGAAGCTTTCCGGCTCCTACTTCGGTTGTGTTCTCGAAGACTCTTCTAAGGACTAGGGTTCTTGTCTAAAAAACTTGTGGTTGTGCCCTTTTGTTGTAATGAGCAATTGCTCTCTGGCGATCAGAAGCCATCCGGATAGTCGTGTTTCCTCATATTTTATCTGCCAAATCCAACTATCTTTCAAGTTCCTCATTGTTGTCTCTTTGACTTTGCACGATCGTTTTGGTGGTAGGCATGCCTATCTCATTTGGAATAATGACTTCCATTTCATAGGCAAGGGTGAAAGAGGTAGCTCATGTTAGTCGTTTAGGTGTTGTTCGGTAAGCCCACAAAACTTTAGGTGTTGAATATAGATTCTTAATGTTTAACTCTAAGCTAAATGTTCGGAATACAATGCTGTCAAATTGTGGTCCATTGTTTGCCATAATCGCTTGTGGGACTCCAAATCGGCACATGATGTTTTTCCAAATGAACTTGGAGACATTTTTGTCCTTGATGCTAGTGTGGGCTTCTGCCTTTACCCATTTGCTGAAATAGTTGGTTGCTATGAATCGAAATTTCTTTTGTGCTGCTGCAACGGGTAAGGGGCCGACTATGTCCATCTCCCATTGTGCGAACAACCAAGGGCTTGGGACCGAATTGAGAGCTTCAGAAGGCACACGGGGGATGAGAGCGTACCTCTAACATCGGTCGCACCTCTTAACATAATTTTTAGCATCTTGCTTCATGATGGACCAATAGTACCCTTGCTTGTAGCCGTGATAGGCTAGAGTTCGTATGCCTGGGTGATTGTCGCACTCGCCTTTGTGGAGTTCGACTAGGATATATTTAGCTTCCGGATTGCTCAAGCATCTTAGGTATGGCCTTCCAAATGATCGTCTATAAAGATGGTCATTTGATTAGAGTGAAGCGGGAGGCCTGTATGCAAACTTTGTGCACATGCTTGTCATCTTCCGGTAGTTCTCTCGTCTTAAGGTATTTCATAATGTCGTGCATCCATCTAGGGTCTGCCTTAATGGCACTACATTCTATCTCTAGTGTGATTGAGGATGTGGCTTGAAGGTAGACAGACAACATTACTGCCTCTCTTATAGGAAGAGTGGTAATTATTTCAACCAGTGCGTCAGCCTTTGAATTTTCCATCTAGGGTATCTGTTTAACCGTCCATTTGTCTAGCCTTTTCAAGCGGTCTTCTACCATAGTGAGATAACGAGCCATGCATTCATCCTTTGTTTTGTATTCTTTTTGAATTTGCTTGATGATTAGTTGAGAGTCGCTACGTATTTCCAACTTTGTTGTAGCCAAAGTAAGGGCAAGGTCTAACCCAGCCAGGATAGCTTCATACTTTGTTTCATTGTTAGAGATAGAAAAGATTAGTCGGATAACCTACTCTAATAGTTCTCCGTTGGTGACTGTAGGATTAGACCTACTTTAGAACTGGAAACTTTAGACGCTTTATCCACATGAAGTGTCCACCATTCCTCCCTGGGGGACTCAACTGGATGTGTTGGTTTTTGAAAAAGTTCGACTATAAAGTCAGTCATGACTTATCCTTTCAATGTTAATCTTGGCTGGTATTTGATTCCATATTCACTCAACTCGATGGCCCATTTCAACATTCATCCGGACAGATCCGGTTTGTGTAGGGTGCTTTAGAGTGGTTGATTCGTGAGTACAGTCACTTGGTGATCCTGGAAATACGGGTAGAGTTTCTAGGGGCACTTTTCAAGGCTAGGATCGTCTGCTCCATTATGGAGTACCGGGTCTCTACGTCTACCATTGCTTTGCTCAAGTAATAGACGAGCCTTTGTTCTTTGTCTCGTATGTGTCGAAATAGAACAACACTAACCGCACAGTTAGATATGGCCAGATACATGTAAAGTTATTCGCCAAACTAGGGGCTACTCAAAATGGGTGGCTCAGTGAGGTAGTGCTTGACTTCCTCAAACGCTTGCGTGCATTCCTCTATCCAACCAAACGTGCTTGCCTCCCTGAGCGTGAGGAAGAAATGCCTTCACTTGTTTGTGAAACAGGCTATGAAACACCCTAAAGCGGCTAGACGACCCATGAGGACAACTTTTTTTGCTACTCGGGGCAGGTGTTTCAAGGATGACACTCATTTGATCTGAATTAACTTCGATTCCTCTTTGGGTTACCATAAACCCTAGAAACTTTCCTGCATTGACACCAAAAACGCACTTAGCTGGGTTTAGCATCATGTTGTATGCCCGCATCAGGTGGAACGTTTCTTCCAAGTACTGGGCGTGTTCATCTCGGGTTTCGCTTTTCACAACAATGTCATCAATGTAGACTTCCACAGTTCGGCCGATCAAGGGCTTAAAGATCTTTGTCATCAATCTTTGATAAGTAGCGCAAGCATTCTTGAGCTCGAAGGGCATGACTTTGTAGTAGTACAACCCATGTGGTGTAACGAAAGCTATCTTTTCCTTTCTAATTGGAACATGGGGATTTGGTGGCATATAGAGAAAACGTCTATGAAGGAAAGCATCCCATGCCCGAAAGTGGCATCAATTATCTGATTTATCCGGGGTAAGGAAAAACTATCCTTTATACATGTGTCATTCAGGTTAGTGTAATCGACACAAACTTGCGATTTCCCACTCTTCTTTGGAACGACCACCACATTTGCCAACTAGTCTGGATTCTCAACTTCTCTAATAAATCCAACTATCAACAACTTGTCAATCTTTACTTGGATGATTTTCTACCTATCCGGATGGAAGCGTTGAACCTTCTACTGGATGGGACGTGAGCAGGGTATGATGTTGAGCCGATGAGAGGCCATAGATGGATGGATTCCCGACATGTTAGAATGAGTCCAAGCAAAGACGTCTTTGTTTCGTTGAAGCACGCTTCCGAGTAGTTCCAATTCATTTAGCGTGAGAAATGAGCTAGTATAGGTGATTTGATTTGTGTCATGTGAAAGACACAATGGTTGGAGTGGATCAGCCGAAGACAGGTGATTCTCTGCCAGGTTCAGTAACTGCTATTACTCCTTTGTATTTGATGGTTTCAGACGTGCTTCCTTGCTGGTTGGGCATCTGGAATCTATTGCCACTTGATAGCATTGGCACGCGACTAACTGACTACTAAGAAGGTCGATCTGTCTATTCTCAGTGAGGTAGCTCGCCATCTGATGGTATATAAAGGGAATGACTTTCATTCTATGAAGCCATGTGCGTCCCATGATGGCATTAAAAGGGGATAAATCTTCTACCACCGAGAATTGTATGTTCAGGGTGATTGGGCCAGCCTAGACGTGCAATACTACGTCATCCTGAGAAGTCATCATGGCTCCATTGAACCAGGATAGTAATCGCCCTAGGTTCTCTAGGACAGACGATAGGTAGCCCATTTGCTTGTAGGCTGACATTTGTAAGAGGTTAGTTGAGCTACCAGATTAATCAGAACCCTTTTTACGTCAAAATCGCTTATTCCTAGTGTTAGGACAAGAACATCTTCGTGTGGTTGTAATACATGGTTAGTATTTACTGAATGAAAGGTAATTGTGTCGTCGGTGGGGCGCATGCTCCATTCCGTCAAGTTATGCTGAACGAAACTGATCCGTTCTCTTACAGAGGCCGCATGGAGCAACCTTTTCCTTTTCCGTTTGGAGTTGTATCTGTCATCAGCACGACCTCCGTGAATGTTGTTGATGACAACTTTGGGAATTGTTGAAGCCATGAGGGCTTGGATGGCTAGATCTCGAGCCGTCTTTCTTTGCCCGCCATTTATGGCCATGATCTTTATGATAGGCGCACCACCTGCTCCGATCTCGTTTAGTCGGATATGTCTTGATCAGCTATGGCCACTTGAAATTAGACAGATCGCGGATCATCGGGAGGATTTTTTCGTATGAGATGCTGAGGGGGGTCAGACTAGCTTGATTTGGCTGCTGGTGGCCATCCCGACCCTTGTTATTTTGCCTCGATTGGTTTGAGGGCTTAGAGTTTCCTACATGGTCGTGCCTAGTTGGATGATTGGTGACCAGGACTTGTTGAGTAGCCGCCTAGACGTTGTCCTTGAGCATAGAGTACTTATTTGCCCATCTGAACAGTCGTCTATCATTGTTGGTGGATTCTTTGCGAGATACTCAAAGAACGGTGTGCTTGGATAGATGCTTCACTTGAAGATCTATAGGATGGCGTCCATGCTATAGGACTCCACTTGGAGCACAACTTGTTCAAATCGTTTCATGAAGTCTCTAAGGGGCTCATTCTCCTACATCTTGATGTTTTATAGGGTGCTTTATGTTCTGCTTATGACGAGTTGAACACAAGTAGTGGCCTATAAAGGCTTCCGATAAATCCCGAAAATTGTTCATGGAATGCTTTGGGAAGCGGTGGAACCAAGAGAGAGCCTAGCCATGTAGGTTGGCTGGAAAGACTTTGCAAAACAGTGCATCATTCCTTATGTCAAGGGTTATGAGCTGCCTGAAGTGCATGATATGATTGAACGGATCGCTTGTTCCGTCATTTGTCATGAATTTTGGCACTATGAACCCCCTTGAGTGCTCATAGTTAATAATATGGGGGCCGAACAGGGTGGAGAGTATGTCTTCCAACTGTCAGCTGATACAGTTAGGTGGAGCTTAATCCGTTAGAGTCCCCGCTTGCTGCTGCCTTGGCGAATGAGAGAGTCACTCCGAAATGATTGTTATTGTTGAGGGACCTAGATGGGCCTCCAGGGTTTCTACTATGCATGGTTTTTCCCCTATGCCAGGTGTCTGAGGTCTTGGTCGGGCTCGCATTGTATCAGATAAAAGTGACCTCCTGTCGTGCTTCCTCTTTGTTGATAACCGGGTAGAGTTGGAGCTTTTGTCTAACCGCACCTGGTAAGCTGGTGAAAACTCCTCATACCACATTGTGTGGCCGCCAGAGGGGAACTCTGCATTCTCGGGGAAAGACGCCTCATCAGTGAGGCTGTTAGTTAGCTTTGGGTTTGTCAGCTTTGAGAGGGGCCCAACGATGACATCTGGGCACCCAAATCTTCATTCTCTTCCTTGAGTCACCTTGTTTGGCGAAGCAGAGATTGCATTTGCCGATCACTTTTGCGTTGGCGTCTTTCCATACTTTCACGTCAGGCAAAGTAGCCTTCGCTACCCATGGCTAATGATCGGTTTCTAGAGGGTGTTGACATCCTTAATTATTCCCATAGACGGTGCCAATGTTGATGCTAAGCCAACTGGAGTCAGGTCCCTCTAATGTGATTGAAGTTAGACAACCTTCTTCCCTGCTTTGTGCATCTCAGAGAATCCGTCTAACAATGATGAAATTGGATGAACTCATTTCTTGCATAAAAGTGTCATACCTTGTCTCGTGTTTCATGCTTTCAAGGATTAACTTTTCATTCTTAGTGTGGATTTACCATCTTGGGTTAGAGTAGAAGGCAGATTGGTTCGCACCCCCATGAGATCAAACATGGATCAACAATTTGTTACAATTGACCAATTCACAACCGTCATGGCTTCCTTTTAGGAGGCTTTGACCAGTCTCAGATAGAAGATGGGTAGTCAGTAGAGCAGACAACTTATAGCTCAAAACAAGGTGCCTCATGATTCACTGCCGCCACCACCACCACCTGATCAGACAGTGCCACTAGCCTCGTCTTATTTATTACATGGTCAATCTGAGGGTGTCCCACCTACAACAGTACATACCATAGTCCATGAGGATACTCGCGCATGCATGGATTATGTTGAGTAGTGTATTAGGCAGTTGAGATTATCTGATAGTTCAATTGTTTGGGTTGATCTTGATAGTATACCAGTGGTCAGTCTACCGACCAAGTTCAGATACCTAACATTGAGAGGTACACGGGCATTGGTTGTCCCCGTATTCATCTTCGACTATACAGTACTGAGATGAGGGCCTATGGGTTAGATGAGTCGCAGATGACCACCATGTTCCCTTTATCTTTGAGTGGCGCAACCCAACATTGGTTTCACATCTTTGGAGTCTTCGCGACGCAGGACATGGGATGACCTAGCTCAGGAGTTTTTGTGACAGTTTTCATTTAACATTGTTGTAAATGTGTTAAGGAGAGAGCTAGAGGCTTTGAGACAGAGATCAGATGAGTCCATTTCTTCATTCATCTCCCGTTGGCGGGAGAAGATAGTAGAGATTGCTGAAAGACCATCAAAGATAAATCACATACAGATGATTTTGAGGAGTCTACAGCCTAGGATTGCTATACATGTGATCGGAGTACCTTCTACAAAATTTGGGTCTTTGGTTTCAGTACTGTATGACGTGGAGGATGGCATTTCGAGAGGGTTATGGTATGATTTTTCACCTGTTGATGCTAAGGGGAAGAAACCAGTTAGAAGACAAAGATCAAATGTGGGTACTATCACTTCTACTAGTCAGAGGCCTCCTAAGCGTCATCACCTAGTTCCACAACCTACTAGGACTTACCATTCTTATCCACCTCAGTAGTATAGGCCATGGGCACCTTTTCAGCCATATGATCAGGCTTGCTTGTCTCCCGCACTAGCACTGTCTTGTTACCCTGCATAAGGTGCAGAAAGACCTCCAACTTCATATCTTACCCTAGTACAGCCATGCTATGTAGCACAGGTTGTAGTGAGACCTCCGACTTTATACCTTAGACCTAGGGCTCCACAAGCGTCTGCTCCATTTGCCTTGAGGACATAGAGATGATTTTCACAGTTGGGTATGTCATTGATCCAGGCTCTTTAGAAGCTCATAGATGCTGGATTATTGACGCTTCTTGCTCCCATGCCATTGTCTTAGCCAGTTCTGCCACAGTTTTGGGTGGATCTACATTGTGCATGTCATCAGGGACCAAGGTATGAGACCAATCGTTGTACTGCTTTGAGGCACACCATCCAGGACTTGATAGATTAGGGTTTGGTTCACTTGGGTTAGCCAAGTGTAACCACTAACCCTCTACTAACTCATACTTCACATGCAGTCTCTCTACCAGTCGACGACATACATTTCATGGATTTCACTAAGCCAGATGATCGCATTCACATGTTGAGTTGGGATGATTCTGAGCCAGAGCCTATAGTAGTGGATGAGAGCTATGAGGTTGATGGAGTGATCTCAGACCCACAAGCATCCGCACCATTTAAACTAGTTCTTGACACACCACTAGTGCAGTTGACTACGGTTGGGCTGTTGATTCGCATGTGCTATAGCATTCAGTCTTTGTTTATATTGATAGAGATCCTGATGAGACGGTTACTCAAGATGTTCGGTATGTCACCCATGGGGCAAGATAGTACGACAATAGTCTCCCATAATTGTCTGTCCTTTAGATAGTGATGCCACTTGAGAGAAGACCAGACGAGAGGAACATGAGATTTTGAGGTAGTTCTTGAGCACTTAGGCCCATATCTCCATTTGGAGTATTTTGACATCATCTACTTCTCATTGGGAGGCACTGGTCAAGGTGTTGAGTCAGATACAAGTTGAGACATTTACCTTCCCTGATGAATTGATCCATATGTTGACAGTTGATAGGGCCACATGCATTGTCTTTTCTACTGATGATCTACCCCATGGGGGTTCTAACCATACTCTACTCCTCTACATTTTTTTGTTGGCTGTGCCGGGCATCGAGTTCCATTTGTCCTTCTGGACAATGGCTCTACCCTGAACGTTTGCCCACTAGCTACAACAGTCGTTCTTGGCTTTGGACCTTCAGACTTTGAGTCATCTTCTCAAACAATTCAAGCCCAGAACGCTATAGAAATGTGACTTGGTTTTGAAAGTCATCAGAGGATTGATCAAAGATCCTAGAGGAAAGTTCAAACCCTATTAGAGTGGACCTTATTTCATTAGAGAGTTGACCTAGAGGGCGCTATATGATTGATGGATCTAGATGGAAACCGATTCTCGGAGCTAACCAGTGTAGATCAGTTGAATAAGTATTATGTTTGAGACCATGGCCGTAGGATGGGTGGTCATCATTTCGGTTAACCATATACCTTATTATTCACTTTTGACATACAGACCGTTACTAGCCCATTAAGTTTCACATGTGCATAAGAGCATTTCTTTCTTATTGCCTTGCTTACATTTCTACACTAGGATAGGGGCCCTTTGGTGTATGCATGCTTCATTTAGGAGTTTCTTGAGCTTTGGGCCTATGGGTGCATCTTTCTCTCATTATTTTTCCTACTATCACACTACTGCATTCCATCATATCTCATTGGTTGTGTTCTTCATCTCTTCTTCTTTATTCAATTTATTACTTGTTTTGCTTCATTTTCTCTCCACCCTGAGTGGTGATTCTTCTCAATTCATTATATGGAGGATAGTCATATCATTTCCACTATCTATCCCACGGACACTGATTCAGAGATCCTTAGTTTGAGAAGGTCATCTCGTTAGAGAGAGTTTATGTTACTTTAACACTTGAGAGTGTGTCTATCCATTATTGATATCATCTTTGGGGTTCATTTGTTTATGTTCAGGGTATGTGCATTTGTATATATGTAAAAAAAAATTGAAAAAAAAAATGAATGAATGAAAAAAAAAAAAAAAGTATACGTGCGTATGTGCATAGTATTCTCCATTGTTAGGCGTGTATATTGATATCCGAGGGTCACTTTATTAAGTATGATTGTAGGTGAGAGTTTGCATGTGACCTTTCTGAGATCCTCTTTTCTTTGTATTCATTTTTTCATATCTCTTTGACAGTGAGATGAGTGACCTTTTCCTAGGAGCTCTAGGTCATTGTCTTTTCCATCATTACATTCATTGTTGATGCCACTTCACTCCATGTTTGATTTGAGATGATCATCACTTTTCTTCGTATATTCATTATTTCGCTATCATCATTGTCATTGCTTGTGATTCATCCCATTTGCTTCACCCCTTTGTTTTTTTCTTACACTAACCTATTCGAGGTTTGATATTTCCTTTGCATCATTCTTACTTATCTCATTATCAATTTGATTTGCCTCATCGTCTCATTATTGATATTATATTCACATTGGGCACCCTCAAGTCCATGGCTCACGAGTTTTTCTATACATGTTGCATTTTATACATGACGACATGGATTTTTTAATCATTGGGTATTTGGGCCTAGTTTGCCTTCATTTCTATTACCTTATCACCCTAACCTACATTATGTCCGGTGTCTTAAGACCACTCTAAGGCCATGGGATCAGATGTCGTCTTCAATAACCCTTACTTGGACATGTATTTGAGATTTGGTTGATATTTAGATATCATCATGCTTCTTCTTCTGGGAGACACCTCTTTGATGTTTGGACCCGATTTAGTTGTGGATATGGATGATTGGGATTGCACATTTGATGATAGATGATCCTACGTTGTTTGATTTTTCGATCTACCATACATCTGATGCCATACTGAGGCATATTTCCCTTTCGGTTGAGATTTATAGATTTTCATGGAGTTGCATGATCATCTCCACTTACAAGATACATATCGAGAAGATGACCTGTTTGTTATCTTATCATGATCCCTTAATGGAGCCTCTCTTAAGCCATTCAATTAGGCCAACACTTTTTGATATTTAGATGTCCTCATGCTTCTTCTTCTAAGAAATGCCTTTTGATATGTGGATTCGTTTCAGCTGTGGATTTGGATAACTGGGATCACGCATTTGATGATGGATGATTTGAGGTTTTCCAATTTTCCGATCTACCATACATTTGATGCCATACTGGGGCATATTTCCATTTCGGTTGAGATTTGTAGATCTTCATGGAGTCGCATGATACTCATCACTCACGAGATGCATGTCGAGTTGATAGTCTATTGTTATCTTATCATGATCCTCAGTGAAGTCTCTTTTGGGCCATTCAGTCAGACTCACACTTTTCGACATTTAGATATCATCACACTTCTTCTTCTGGGATACGTTTCTTTGATTTGTGGATCCGATTCAGTTTTCGACATGGGTGACTAGGCTTACACACTTGGTGATGGATGATTTGGTGCCATATGATTTTTTGACCTACCACACATCTGATGCCATACTAGGGCATATTTCTATTTTGGTTGAGATTTGTAGATCTCCATTGATTTGCATGATCATAACCATTTTTAAGATACATGTCGAGTTGATGATCTGTTTTTATTTTGCGATGATTCCCTAGTGAAGCCTTTCTTGAGTCATTTAGTCAGGCTCATACTTTATGATATTGTTGTGATTCTTTGATAGAGTTATCTTAGGCACATAGACTCCCATATCATTATTTCAATAAAGTACATGTCAGGTCTCTTATACATCCCCATTGAGTTATTCTCGAGTCATCAGGACGGACCAGATGTACTAGTTGCTATAATAGGGTATTTTTTTCCTCGGTTACCTACGTGGGGGGATACGTCAGTTGATATACTGGGGCATATTTCCCGTTTTCTATTGTGGAGATGATCGTCTTCTCATGGGGTTGTTACCATTTTCTTTATTCAACTAAGGGATAGTTATTTGCATTACTGGTCACAGTATTGATGATTTATGCCGAGATGAGCCTTCAGAGAAGCTTGACCTTTTGGTTTTGACTGTCTCATTACCTATGACTCTTCAATAGATCATTATGTTGAGGTGGTGACGGTTGCCTCAGTGGACTATTTTTCTTGAGACTCCCTAGTGAGTCATTCCTTTGAGACGGTGATGGGCTCCTCCAACAGAGTATCTTGAGCTAGAGACATCCAGATTATTATGATACTTCTTCAGGCTTTGTGATTAATGGATCGAGAGTTGTGGCAACACGCCACACTCTATTCCCCTTAAGCCGTCCTTCACAGTTTGGCACTCAAAGCCATTGGTTAGTACGACATTCAGAGCCACCATTTCTCCACAGTTTGGCATTCTAAGCCATCATTCTTTAGTTTGACATTTAGAGCCATTAATCAGCCTGGCATTCAGAGCCACCATGTTTTGAGTTAGGCGGTCAAAGCCACATTGCTAGCATTTAGAGTTGTTATTTTCTTTTAGTTTAGAATTTAGAGTCATATTCTTCACTTTAGATGTTTAGAGCCCTAAGCTCACGACTCAGAGTCATTCTTCTGGTTTATGACCTAGAATCTTTCTTAGCATTTAGCGCCTTGAGCTCATAACCCAAAGTCGTTCTTCTTATTTATGACCTAGAGTCATTCTTAGCATTTAGAGCCCTAAGCTCATAACCCAGAGTTATTCTTCTTATTTATGACCTAGAGTCATTCTTAACATTTAGAGCTCTGAGCTCATGACCCATAGTTATTCCTCTCATTAATGACCTAAAGTCATTCTTAGAATTTAGAGCCCTAAGCTCATGACCCAGATTCGTTCTTCTTATTTATGATCCAAAGTCATTCTTAGCATTAAGAGCCTTGAGCTCATGACCTAGAGTCGTTCTTCTTGTTTATGACCCAGAGTCATTCTTCTTGTTTATGACCCAAATTCATTCTTAGCATTTGGAGCCCTGAGCTCACGACCCAGAGTTGTTCTTCTCATTTATGACCAGAAGTCATTCTTAGCATTTAGAACCTTGAGCTCACGACTTAGAGTTGTTCTTGTTATTTATGACCTAGAGTCATTCTTAGCATTCAGAGCCCTGAGCTCACAACCCAAAGTCGTTCTTATCATTTATGACCCAGAGTCATTCTTAGCATTTGGAGCATGACCTAAAGTCGTTCTTCTCATTTAGGACCCAGAGTCATTCTTGACATTCAGAGCCTTAAGCTCACGACCTAGAGTCATTTTTCTTATTTATGACCCAAAGTCATTCTTAGCATTGAGAGCCCTCAGCTCATGACCCAGAGTCGCTCTTCTTATTTATGACCCAGAGTCATTCTTAGCATTCAGAGCCCTGAGCTCACGACCTAGAGTCGTTTATGCTCATTTATGACCTAGAGTCATTCTTAACATTTAGAGCTTGAGCTCATGACCCAAAGTCGTTTATTCTCATTTATGACCAAAAGTCATTCTTAGCATTCAAAGCCCTGAGCTCATGACCTAGAGTCGTTCTTCTTATTTATTACCCAGATTCATTCTTAGCATTCAGAGCCCTGAGCTCATGACCCAGAGTGGTTCTTCTCATTTATGACCTAGAGTCATTCTAAGCATTTAGAGCTTTGAGCTCACGAACCAGAGTGGTTCTTCTTATTTATGACCTAAAGTCACTCTTAGCATTTAGAGCCCTGAGCTCATGACCCAGAGTCGTTTTTCTCATTTATGACCCAGATTCATTCTTAGCATTTAGAGACTTGAGCTTATGACCTAGAGTCGTTCTTCTCATTTATGACCCAGAGTCATTCTTAACATTCAAAGCCTTGAGCTCACGACCCGGAGTCGCTCCTCTTATTTATGACCCAGAGTCATTCTTAGCATTGAGAGCCTTGAGCTCATGACCCAGAGTCATTCTTAGCATTTAGAGCCCTGAGCTCACGACCCAGAGTCGTTCTTCTTATTTATGACCTAGAGTCATTCTTAGCATTTAGAGCCCTGAGCTCACGACCTAGAGTCGTTTCTTCTCATTTATGACTTAGAGTCATTCTTAGCATTCAGTGCCCTAAGCTCACGACCTAGAGTTGTTTCTTCTCATTTATGACCCAAAGTCATTCTCAGTGCTCTGAGCTCACGACCTAGAGTCATTCTTTTTATTTATGACCTAGAGTCATTCTTAGCATTTAGAGCCCTGAGGTCACAAACCAAAGTCATTTCTTCTCATTGATGACCCAAAGTCATTCTTAGCATTCAAAGCCCTAAGCTTACGACCCAAAGTCATTCTTAGCATTCAGATCCCTGAGCTCACAACCCAGAGTTGTTTCTTCTCATTTATGACCCAGAGTCATTCTTAGCATTCAAAGCCCTGAGCTCATGACCCATAGTCGTTCTTCTTATTTATGACCCGGAGTCATTCTTAACATTGAGAGCCCTGAGCTCATGACCCAAAGTCGTTCTTCTTATTTATGACCCGGAGTCATTCTTAGCATTGAGAGCCTTAAGCTCACAACCCAGAGTCGTTCTTCTCATTTATGACCTAGAGTCATTCTTTGCATCCAGAGCCTTGAGCTCATGACCTAGATTCGTTATTCTCATTTATGACCTAGAGTCATTCTTAGCATTTAGAGCCCTGAGCTCATGACCTAGAGTTATTCTTGGCATTCAAAGCCCTGAGCTCACGACCTAGAGTCGTTTATTCTCATTTATGACCAAGAGTCATTCTTAGCATTTAGAGCCCTGAGCTCATGACCTAGAGTCGTTCTTCTTATTTATGACCCAGAGTCATTCTTAGCATTTAAAGCCCTGAGCTCACGACCCAAAGTCGTTGTTCTTATTTATGATCCAATGTCATTCTTAGCATTCAAAGCCCTGAGCTCATGACCTAGAGTCGTTCTTCTTATTTATGACCCAAAGTCATTCTTAGCATTTAGAGCCCTAGGCTCACGATCCAGAGCCATTTTCACCCTTTAGGCGTTTAGAGCCACTATTTTCCTTTATTGGCGTTCAGAGCCATCTTTTCCTTCATAGGTGTTCAGAGCCATTTCGTTCATCAGTTTTAGGCTTTTAGAGCCACTCATTTCTTCAATTTGAAATTCAGAGCCATTGGTCAGTTTGGCATTCAAAGCCATGTTTTTAATTAGGTGTTTAGAGCCATGTCTTCAATTTGGCGTTCAGAGCCATGTTTTCAGTTTGGCATTTAGAGCCATGTCTTCAGTACAGGAGTTCAAAGTCATGTCTTCAGTATAGGAGTTCAAAGCCATCTCTTCCAGTTTAGGCGTTCAGAGCCATCACTTCCAGTTTAGGTGTTCAGAGCCATCTCTTATAGTTTAGGCGTTCGAAGCCATCTCTTTCAGCTTAGGTGTTCAGAGCCACTTTCCACAGTTAGGTGTTCAAAGCCATCTTTTCCAATTTTAGGAGTTTAAAGCCATTTTTTTCATCAGTTTTTGGCATTCAAAGCCACATTTTAGGCGTTCAAAGTCATGATTTTCCAGAATCTGTCCTCCTCCATTGTGTGTGATATAGCTCTTTGAGCTTATAGCTTATGTTTTTATTGTATCATTGGTGCCCCTCACTTCGCGCTCTTGTATGGTGCATGTGAAGTTTTCCTTCTATATATGTTTGTCCCTATGCTCTTAGGTGGTTCGACTACTACTCAACTTTGACATCAATCTTCAAGTCATTTTCGGAGACATCTTAGAGGGAGTTTGGATCCATAGTGCAACTTTAGAGGCACTACGAGAGCTATCTTTCTCTTAGGACTTTAGAGTCTTTTTTGTTCTTTTGTTGGTTTGAGCAAGTTTGTATTCTACTTATGTACCTTTAGGGGTCTTTCTTTTTCTTTGGTAGAGTTCACTTCATTCCACTCACTATTCACACTTTTTTTTTACTCCAGTGTTCATATTCCATACACTCGTGAACTCTACCGAAGAGAGGCATATTTGTAGACCCTTTTTTGCAGACTATGTCCTATTTGTTTTATTATTATTATTATTATTATTGCTTTTTTTAATAGCACTAAAGGGTATTTCATATCACCCCGGAGAGGAGCTGATTTTCGTTTTGAGTGGGGGATGACTTCTAGAAAAAAAGTTGCATGGGACATATGGCCACCTTGCCATGGTGGTGGTTGAGGATGGGGATTTGCTGAAAGGTGAGCAGTGGAGCTGTTAGAAGCTTGCAAGAGAAGATAAGGGGATCTGGAGATAATGATGATATGGGCATTAGATAGATTGAGGGGAAAATGAGAGAGTTTTTACAGGAAAAATGAGGAAACAGAGGGAGGAGATGGCAGTTTGCTAGAAGCCAAGCAATATTTGCTCGATGGGAATCACTCGGTTTTAACTATTTCACAGCTGAGGTTCTCCATTTTTTTTTTTACAATCATACCATGCTTCTTGCTAATATTTGGATTTTTGTTTTGATGCTTAATGTGTTAAGCCTGTTTCCCATTTCTGTTTACTTGGTCTCTATTTCACCTGTATGTGTTGCATGATAGTTACACCATTGTTCATGTGTTAAGATCACTCAAACCTTCCTACCAGCTCTTAAAGCTCATCGACATTTATGGAATCGAGGTAGATTTAACTACGTTATTTCCGTTTGCGCATGCTCTGTTTTTCTTTACTTTCTCTTCTATTTTTGGTATATTTTGGAGTGTTGGGTATCATGTTTGAGGTTGGCCATCTTGGTTGGGGGTGTTTCTAGGAGAGCACCATGAGAGCCATTTTTCATACTATTGGAAATTTCTAGATGTTTGAGAGTCATATGGACACATTGAAATGCTTAGAGATGCGATGAGGAGTATAAAGGAAGATGAGGGAATTTCTACTTAGTACGCTGGTTCTACCACTGAACCCACTTCCCTCACCATCTATAGCTCCATTATACACCTATCCCTATAAACCCATTTCTCTAATCACCTCTTCTCCACATGCACACAATATTAACTGGTATGGCCACCTTGTTGTGCAAAAGCTTGAGCCCCAAGAGACAAGTAGGTCAGATTACCTGAAATCGCCATGTAGCAACATAACTTGTGAGACTATGAGGAGAATGCATTAAAGCTATTGTTTTGACTGGCCAGTGAGTGAAAATTGTAACAACTGAAGCAATGTCCCGTTGATCCGACTTCTCTTCCATGAACCTATCAAGCATTCACTTATGTTATTCCAATTGATAGAAGCAAAGATTTTAATTACATGGAATGCCATAATTTCTTATTGTTGTCGTATGGATCAATTCGAGGAAGCCTCATTTCTTTCAAGAGATTAGATGGAATCCGAATAGAGCTGCACGAAACCGATATTCTTGTTGTTGCTCCTAAGGTTCATCTAGTCAGTTCCAAACCTAGATGAATCTAAGACGACCTTGAACAAACTCAAACCTGAGTGTAGACCCTCTATTTTGTCCCTTTAGTATTTTTTTTTTTTTTTTTTTAAGTTCACTTCCAATGCTCCGCAATAGTTCTTTGATGGCCCAATATTACTCATGTAGCTTATCTTTTCTGAGCTACTTTGGAGACTTTGGTTGAGGGGTTTATCCGGCTCCACATTATGACCTTGGTTGCTCTTCAAGTTTAGATTAGGCTTCACTTAGGTGCACTTTAGGTTAGACTTAGTTAGGCCCACCTAGTGTCACCCTAGGCTCGAATAGGTATACCCGACCCATTAGGCACCACCTTAGGCCCATTTAGACGCCTTAGGCCCGTCTAGGTACACTTAGGACCATTTAGATGACGTAGGCCCGTCTAGGTTTACTTAGGCCCATTTAGACACCTTAAGCCCGTCTGGGTTCACTTAGGCCCATTGAGGCCCACTAAGGCCCACTTGGCCCATTAGACATTCTTAGCGTGGCTTGCATGGGTTGAATGACTCATTTATTTTATTTACTTATTTATTTATTTTTGTTTTTATTATTATTATCAATCACTTTTATTTAATCATTTGTTATATTTTTTAATTATTTATTTATTTTAATTTATTTTTATTGTTATTGATCACTTTCATTTATTTATTTAATATTGTTATTTTTTTTTATTATTTTGTTCATTATCTTGTTATTTATTCATTTATCTATTAGTATTATTTTATCATTCTCCAATTTATTTATTATTTATTCATTCATTTAATTTAATAATTTGAAATTTTTATAGAAAAATCTACTAGTGGAGAAGTTTTTGGAAAATGTAGGACACTTTAGGTGATATGCATGGATTGGTTTTGTTTGAAACTTAACAAGGAAATTTTTTTTTTTTTGGTGGATGAGATAGAATTCAGAGAGAGGGAAGGAGTCCTAAGGTGGGACTGCTGCCAACGACTATAAAAAAGCTTAGGCTAGTGGATAAAGGTCTTTTTTTTAAGGGGATTGTTTTTCATAGGGAGAGGAAGGAAGCACGGTAAAGCGGAGTAAGCGATCTAAGATGATATACCAACCGGGATTTTCTTACTAGGGGGGAGCGTTTCCAAGTACGTTTTCTGTAGATCATTCCTTCATTCCCACTATCTTCTTGTTATGTATTGATCTTCGCAGGATTTTGGGTTTTGTCTCGATGCTTGGGTGTAGAATGACAGAGGTTATATGTTTGTTTGCATTGGTACTTGATTGCTTCTATAGATGTTATTGATTTCTTTCTTTGGAGTTCTCTAGATATGGCTGAGGGCTGAAAGGTTCTATATATATTTTTTTATTTGCTGTGCATTACATGAGAACTGTGGTTGTATTTGTTTGTTGGAATCTGCTCGTGCTCCCCTCACCAACCTAAGCCCATGGAATAAAATATGAAATGTGGCTTCCATTGGGTCTTCCTTTTGTTGTTTATTTTTTTCGTGCAGCTTTTCCAGTCTTCCTCTGTTTTATATGGATATTTCGAGTATTTCTAGCCATGTCTGCGTCACTGATTATGGCGCTAGAGAATGGCTTCTTGATGCTGTCAAAACTTGATGTTCAAATTTGGAAGAAGAAGGTTCAGGGGTTTCTTGTACAACTACTTGTGTGGCACTGGTCGAAGCATATGTTACTAGAGAATGAAAGAAGCAGAACAAGGGTAGAAGAACAGAAGACGACCTTCAATTTTCACGGGGTATATTTGTTTTGAGATTTTCATTCTTGTGGAGTTAGATTGAGGTGAAGCGAGTTGCAATTCAAATTGATTCATTGCATGATCTTTTTGTGACGCTGCCATTGTAATTAAAAGAAAAAAAAGGATCAAAAGAGGAAAGAGTTTGGTTTCTTCGCCTCCGGTGTTCTCAAACGATGCTAAGAAGTTGCTTGTTTGCACTGGCAACACCGTCTCTATCTTTAGCACTTAAACTAGCTTGCAAATCATAGAGTTGGAAGGGCATACAACACTTGAAACATCGGTTGTAGTGGTTCTAACTTTTACACCTTCCAGCAAAATCCTATGCTACTGCTAGACTTTTTCACTAGATGGAACTGTTCGTTATTGGGATTTTTCACTGCCTGAACTGATGAAGACAATTGATATTCGGTTGCCAATCTTCTCCATGACGACCAGCCAAAGGTGCATCGGCAAATCTTGAAGTATAACTTGACAAAGTCTCGTCTAGCTGCTGGAGTTATATTGGTGGAGACTCAACAACTAGAGTTAATAACCATTAGATCCTCGGGAAAATTCTTTGGAGTTTGAAACAAGCGTAAGCTTCATGTATGGGAGGTTATCGCTCATGATCACGAGGGGGCTCCAATTAAGAAGATAACATTGCGTCACACAAAGAACTTGACTGTTTTTGCTTTCCATTCGACTAAGAGAATTGTAGGTGTAGGTGATGTAACTGGGAGGATTTTGATTTGGAGAAATTTTGGTAGTATAACATTCTTTATGGGTGATGGACTAATGAATGGAAGAGCAATGAACAATGAAGATGAAAGACGCATGGTTTGTGATGATGATGATGACGTTTTCTACTTGGATGGGAATGTCATCGACTTTGCTGAATGGAACTGGATAAAGGAGAAGGAACTCCAAGAAACCTGGGAGTAATGTGCATGGAAACTTCATCGTTCTTGCAAAGTCGTGGTTCTTATAAAATCATATGAGGCTTCAGGTTCATTTTCTGATGATACGACATAACTATGTAAGAGGATATAGTATGACAATATAGAACAGTTTTGTCAGAAACTGGGCGAGCAGGTCAGAATTTTTGCCTATCAGTAATGATAGCAAACCCGAGAATAGCCCCACATTCATCTAGATTCTGAATGCATGGTTGTCTTTCGGTGTGCCCCCACACATGCATGCGCCATAATTAGGCTGAAGGGAAAATGTTTTCGTGGAGATAAGAAATCAAGTAAGTTACTATGCCTCGACAATTGGGCTTGTCCTTGACATTTCTATCACAAATGAGCTTATTTAACCTGAATACAAGACGTGGCCCAATTAATAATGCAAAAGAGGAATGGAACGCAGTTCACCATTTCTCTGAACATGTAAAAGACTTCAGAGAAAGTGCAGCATCTTTGGAAATTTTGTACTCAAAGTTGAGTTTGCAGCCAAACTAATGTTTACTGAAGAAAAAAAATATCAAATTAATACAACTTTCAAACTATTTGTTAAAGTAGTCTTTTGAATCCACATCAACAATCCACATCAGCAATCCACTACTCTGAAGACCCAATTTTTTCATCTGAAATCATTCAACAAAAACCCTAATTATTATTTTCTCTTCTCTGCGGCTCCCACCATCTCTCCTCACCGTCTGCAGCTCCCACCATCTACAGCTCCCACCATCAATGGCTCCCACCAACAACATCTACTAGGTAAGTTTTTTTTTCCCTCATTTTCCTTAGCTTTCTTACTAACCAAACAGAGGAAAACGAAAAATGAAATGAAATTGTTTTCTGTACATTGGGGGGTTTGGGTAGATTTCGAATTTGGGCAATGATGGGTTAGGGTTCGAAGAGGAAGAAGAAGTGCAGGTCATGCAAAAATAACAATTTTTTTACCCAAATGCAAAATCTTTGATTTTGCCCAGTTTAATAAAAAAAATAAAATCTTCTAGCTCTGTTCTTAACCCAACGAAACCCACCTCTCAAGGAGGCCTTCATCTTTCCCTCAATGCCATAAGCCTTATACAACGCGATCCTCTTCCTTCTCTTGATTATTGTTAATAACATACTCTATTATTGTTATTTGTTATTTCATTACAAATTGATGTTATTAGTAATGTTTTATATTGTATAATTTTGTGGTTAAAAATGAAATTGATTTGATTTTTTTGGCTTCTTCTATAGGTAAACTATGTCTAATTTATCCGTGGCAATAGTTTGTTTTTGTAATGGGAAAATGGTGAGAACACAAACCAATGTTGATTATGTTGGGGATAGAGTTGTGGTTGAACCTATTGATGTGCCTCTTGGGACAACATATGAACAACTGTTGGAAATGATATACTCAGTCACTGACATCAATAAAGAACATTTTCGATTAATACTTAGTTGTAAGTATCCTATGAAAAAAGGGAATAAATTCCAACCTTGCCCAGTAAAGGGAATAAATTAAAAATCCACTTGTTTATTTTCCTTTTTTTAATAAAAAAATTAAAAATCCACTTGTTTGTTTTCCTTTTTCAAATAAAAAATAAAAAATTAATCATAATCCACTTGTTTATTTTCCTTTTTTTAATAAAAAATTAAAAATTAATCATAATCCACTTGTTTTAAAATCTAGTGGGAACAAAAAGAAATAAAAAATAGAAGAAAATTAAAATAAATAAAAAAAAACCACAAAGGATCATACATCCGGATGTTAAGGGAAATTGTCTCCATATGCATGTTGAATTTAAAATTTCAACCTTATCTGGATGTATCACATCCGGAATTCTTCTCCGCCGACATTCCACCCGGGCATCTCACATCCGGAATTCGTCTCCGCCGACATTCCATCCGATATCTCACATTCAAATCATACTTAATAATAAATAACCTAAAATCATAATCATTGGCATTAATTTTCATATGAAAATATAAAATTTTAAAATAATATAAACAATTTCTTTAGTTATTTTAAAATTTAAAAATAATATGAATAAATAATTTTCTTTAGTTCATATGTGAAAATATTTGTAAAACAAATAAATATTTTATTTAAAAATCCACTTGTTTATTTTCCTTTTTTTTAATAAAAAATTAAAAATCCGCTTGTTTGTTTTCCTTTTTTAAATAAAAAATAAAAAATAAATTAAAAATCCACTTGTTTATTTTCCTTTTTTTAATAAAAAATTTAAAATCCACTTCTTTGTTTTCCTTTTTTAAATAAAAAATAAAAAATTAATCATAATCCACTTGTTTATTTTCCTTTTTTTAATAAAAAATTAAAAATTAATCATAATCCACTTGTTTTAAAATCTAGTGGGAACAAAAGGAAATAAAAAATAGAAGAAAATTAAAATAAATAAAAAAAACCACAAAGGATCATACATCCGGATGTTAAGGGAAATTGTCTTCATATGCATGTTGAATTTAAAATTTCAACCTTATCCGGATGTATCACATCCGGAATTCTTCTCCGCCGAACATTCCACCCGGGCATCTCACATCCGGAATTCGTCTCCGCCGACATTCCATCCGGATATCTCACATTCAAATCATACTTAATAATAAATAACCTAAAATCATAATCATTGGCATTAATTTTCATATGAAAATACAAAATTTTAAAATAATATAAACAATTTCTTTAGTTATTTTAAAATTTAAAAATAATATGAATAAATAATTTTCTTTAGTTCATATGTGAAAATATTTGTAAAACAAATAAATATTTTATTTAAAAATCCACTTGTTTATTTTCCTTTTTTTAAATAAAAAATTAAAAATCCGCTTGTTTGTTTTCCTTTTTTAAATAAAAAATAAAAAATAAATTAAAAATCCACTTGTTTATTTTCCTTTTTTTAATAAAAAATTTAAAATCCACTTGTTTGTTTTCCTTTTTTAAATAAAAAATAAAAAATTAATCATAATCCACTTGTTTATTTTCCTTTTTTAAATAAAAAATAGAAGAAAATTAAAATAAATAAAAAAAACCACAAAGGATCATACATCCGGATGTTAAGGGAAATTGTCTCCATATGCATGTTGAATTTAAAATTTCAACCTTATCCGGATGTATCACATCCGGAATTCTTCTCCGCCGAACATTCCACCCGGGCATCTCACATCCGGAATTCGTCTCCGCCGACATTCCATCCGGATATCTCACATTCAAATCATACTTAATAATAAATAACCTAAAATCATAATCATTGGCATTAATTTTCATATGAAAATACAAAATTTTAAAATAATATAAACAATTTCTTTAGTTATTTTAAAATTTAAAAATAATATGAATAAATAATTTTCTTTAGTTCATATGTGAAAATATTTGTAAAACAAATAAATATTTTATTTAAAAATCCACTTATTTATTTTCCTATTTTTTAATAAAAAATTAAAAATCCGCTTGTTTGTTTTCCTTTTTTAAATAAAAAGTAAAAAATTAATTAAAAATCCACTTGTTTATTTTCCTTTTTTTTAATAAAAAAATTTAAAATCCACTTGTTTGTTTTCCTTTTTTAAATAAAAAATAAAAAATTAATCATAATCCACTCGTTTATTTTCCTTTTTTAATAAAAAATTAAAAATTAATCATAATCTACTTGTTTATTTTCTTTTTTTAATAAAAAATTGAAAATTAATCATAATCCACTTGTTTATTTTCCTTTTTTTAATAAAAAATTAAAAATTAATCATAATCCACTTGTTTTAAAATCTAGTGGGAACAAAAAGAAATAAAAAAATAGAAGAAAATTAAAATAAATAAAAAAAGCCACAAAGGATCATACATCCGGATGTTAAGGGAAATTGTCTCCATGTGCATGTTGAATTTAAAATTTCAACCTTATCTGGATGTCTCACATTCGGAATTCTTCTTTGCCAACATTCCACCTTAGTATCTCACATCCGGAATTCTTCTCCAGCATCTCACATCCAGAATTCTTCTCCGCTGACATTCCACCCAGATATCTCACATTCAAATCATACTTAATAATAAATAACCTAAAATCATAATTATTGGCATTAATTTTCATATGAAAATATAAAATTTTAAAATAATATAAACAATTTCTTTAGTTATTTTAAAATTTAAAAATAATATGAATAAATAATTTTCTTTAGTTCATATGTGAAAATATTTGTAAAACAAATAAATATTTTATTTAAAAATCCACTTGTTTATTTTCCTTTTTTTTTTTAAATAAATTAAAAATCCACTTGTTTATTTTCCTTTTTTTAATAAAAAATTAAAAATCCACTTGTTTGTTTTCCTTTTTTGAATAAAAATAAAAAATGAATCATAATCCACTTGTTTGTTTTCCTTTTTTTAATAAAAAATTAAAAATTAATCATAATCCACTTGTTTTAAAATCTAGTGGGAACAAACACAAGTTTTTGATAGATAAAATATTATAAATAAAATATATTTTTAATAAATATTTAAATTTTTAATAAATATTTGAAAAACAAGAAAACATGTCCAAAATCTTCCCATATGTATTTTTATTCTAAAAAAATATTACAAATAGAATCAAATTTAAAACTATTTTCAAAACATTTCCTAATAATTGATGTTATTAGTAATGTTTTATATTGTATAATTTTGTGGTTAAAAATGAAATTGATTTTATTTTCAATCCGCATCTATTTTAATGGTGTTGTACTTTCTTCGGATATCTCACATTCGGATCCGGCCAACGTTCTACCTTATCCGGATGTCTCATAGCCGCCATTCTATCCGGCCGACATCCCACTTTCTCCGGATGTCTCACACCGGTGCCTGTGGCCGGATGGGAGAGGAGGACGATTCAACTTCCCCGGACAGACACGTTCGGATCCTCTGGTAACGCTTACCCGGACGTGTCTCCCCTATAAATAGGGTATTCTCCAAAATACAAACAACCTGATTAATTAAAATATTCATCTACAACCAATATCAATATCCAAGTACAATAATGAAAAAGAAAATTTAATAATATGATGTTCGCATCCAAATATTAAAAATTTCGACAAAGTCTCCCCTATAAATAGGGTATTCTCCAAAATACAAACAACCTGATTCATCAAAATATTCATATTGCAATTTTGAAATTAACAGCAAAGTCTCTCTTATAACATAAATATTGTCCAAAATACAAATAACATAATATCAATATCCAAAGCCTAGCACCCATCATGAAGGCCCAGCACCCATGTTCTTATTTGGACAAGAACGACGATTATGCCACTTTGTTTGCACAAACCACATGTAACTGAGGTTTTACCTTCTCTAACATCCATTTCATTGTGCAAACGAGTAGATTTAGGTCGTCCACCTGACACACGTTTCATTGAATCTGCAGGCACAATAACTGGACCAACATATGGTGGCCACTCGTACTCATTGTGTATGGGGTTAAACAATGGTGCCCAAGTGCTAAAGTACAATTGTATAGTGTAATAATGTTGAACAAATGATCTAAAATAAATTGAACGAAAGTGACATGCCGCTAGAATATGACTACATGGGAATCCATATATGAGTGTTTTTCCACATGTGCATCCATGCTCACGTAGGTTAACACGATGTGTTCTTCCACCAGATGATGTCTTTTTACTACCCCTACTGGCCTTCACATGAAACAATCCTTGGAAGTGATCATACAAAACAACCTCATGAGAACCTGCCTCAACAACATTTGCATTAATCTTAGCATCAACATAAGGAGTGTATTGTTCACCTGAAGCAAGTCGACTAGCACCATGTTCTCTTCTTACAGCAAAGTAACTATTAACTCGATAGAATGTCAATTGAACAAATGCGGTGATAGGGAAACTTCGTGCCCCTTTAAGCACACTATTGAACACTTCTGACATGTTCGTAGTCATTATGCCATATCGTCGACCTCCATCATGTGATAGTGCCCATTTCTCAAAGGGAATAGCCTCCAACCAGCTGAGTGCGTCTTGATTGATTGTCCCAATTGTCTCCATATGCATGTTGAATTTTTCTACCTTAGTTTCTGAGGTGGCTCTACATAAAAGTTGTTTCAAGCATTTGTCCTTAAAGTGAGTCATAAATTTGCTAGCAAGATGGCGCATACAAATTCGATGATATGCATTTGGCTCAAACCAACCAAGATAAACATCAGCAAACGCAGCCATAATGCCCAGATGACGATCAGAGATAACACAAAGACCCCTCCTTTGAGTTACTCGATTTCTAATACATGCCAAAAACCATCCCCTACTATCAACATTTTCACCCTCAGCTAATGCAAAAGCAAGAGGAAACAATTGATTATTTCCATCACAGCCCATGGCAATCATTACAGTGCCCTTATACTCCCCATACAAGTGTGTACCATCAATAGTTAATGGATTTTGAACATTACTAGTACCATCATTTTCACCGAGTAACAAAGGCATGCAATTACCAATTGGTGAATTCATTTGTAAGTCAATAGGTACTTGTTCAACAAATAACTCAACTTCATCCATCCCAAATCTGTTATGCATTTCTAACATTCGAGCTACACCACTATCATTCTTTACTGGGCAAGGTTGGAATTTATTCCCTTTTTTTCATAGGATACTTACAACTAAGTATTAATCGAAAATGTTCTTTATTGATATCAGTGACCGAGTATATCATTTCCAATAGTTGTTCATATGTTGTCCCAAGAGGCACATCAATAGGTTCAACCACAACTCTATCCCCAACATAATCAACATCGGTTTGTGTTCTCACCATTTTCCCATTACAAAAACAAACTATTGTCACGGATAAATTAGACATAGTTTACCTATAGAAGAAGCCAAAAAAATCAAATCAATTTCATTTTTAACCACAAAATTATACAATATAAAACATTACTAATAACATCAATTTGTAATGAAATAACAAATAACAATAATAGGGTATGTTATTAACAAAGGCTTATGGCACTGAGGGAAAGATGAAGGCCTCCTTGAGAGGTGGGTTTCATTGGGTTAAGAACAGAGCTAGAAGATTTTATTTTTTTTATTAAACTGGGCAAAATCAAAGATTTTGCATTTGGGTAAAAAAATTGTTATTTTTGCATGACTTGCACTTCTTCTTCCTTTTTGAACCCTAACCCATCATGGCCCAAATTCGAAATCTACCCAAACCCCCCAATGTACAGAAAACAATTTCATTTCATTTTTCGTTTTCCTCTGTTTGGTTAGTAAGAAAGCTAAGGAAAATGAAGGAAAAAAAACTTACCTAGTAGATGCTGCTGGTGGGAGCCGTAGATGGTGGGAGCTGCAGACGGTGAGGAGAGATGGTGGGAGCCGCAGAGAAGAGAAAATAATAGTTAAGGTTTTTGTTGAATGATTTCGGATGAAAAAATTGGGTCTTCAGAGTAGTGGATTACTGATGTGGATTCAAAAGACTACTTTGACAAATAGTTTGAAAGTTGTATTAGTTTGATATATTTTTTTTCTAGTAAACATTACTTTGGCTGCGAACTCCTCAAAGTTCCAATGCCCATGATTAAGGAACTGATAGGGAACGTTCTGCTGCCCCAAACCAGCCTGCTATAAGGCTTAATCATTGGCGCTTCAAGTACACTTGCTATAGGCTACAGCTTGTTTAATGATTATGCAATGATCAAAATATAGGGGTAGTCGCTATTTCAGTGGAAGATGGCAGGATTGAAACTCTGATCACCATGGATGCTCTAGAAGAAGAGCAATGCTCCGACATACTATCTTTAGAACATGAAAAAGTCTCCTCTACTCACTCTTTACTATTAATGCATCAAGTTCAACACATCTGAATATTACTCTCATCAGATTGCAATTTGGGAGCACTTGATTGATAGAACCATGGACCACAACCCCTTGGACTGTTCCGGTCAATGCCACTGTTGTAGTGAATGCTAAGCTACAAACCCATCTCAAGATTCTTCCTCGGAAGTCTCAGAAATCACTGTTCAATACGTAGATCTCGTGCCTATCGGAAACGGATAAATTCACAGCAAACGATGAGAAGATGAAGCTCAAAGCAATGTTTCTATCCAGTTTTCATTTAAGATTAATTCTGGAAATGTTAAAACCTGTGGTGTTTGATACACTATTTCTTCTCTTCCCATGGAGAATACACACAATCTAAATCTTTAGCCATGCTTGCCGCTTAGAAGTATTGGGTCCATGGATGTGAAATATGGACGCTGACAATTCTGAATCTTCGATGCTTCATGAGAGCCCTCCAATACCCTCTTTCAAAGGCAAGACATGTCCGGAGCCAAACCACATAAAATGATTTTCCATTCTTCAACCAAAAAAATCTCATAGAAGCTCATTTTGGAAATTCTCAAGGTGCAATCTCTATAAAAGGCTCTCACTTTCGCCATCTTTCTCGGTTTGCATTTACCGTGTGTGTGTGTGGCCTCTCGGTTCAGAACACACTGAAAGACAGGGTATAGAGTTGTTTTCATGGAAATACATAAACTTTTCGAGTTCAGCATGGAAAAGCACTAGGAACCAGTAGCTTCTAAGTAGCATGAAAAGATTCTAGTTAATGAGACAACCCTTGTCTGGCAACTATTGTCAGAGATAGATTGTAAAATTGGAAAACTTACTCTTGCCAGACCATTAATGACTCATGATGCAGTGATGTCGTACACAGCTCTACTTTCTTATAAGAAGGTCCATTATGAAGAAATTCTATAACTACGCGCGACCAATGGAGTTGAACCAGTACTGGCATAGTTGAGTTTATGGTAGAAACCATCCCAAGCGCCCTTACCCAAGTATTCATCATCAGATATGAGATTGGAGAACCCCTACGACTTCATGGTTGAAGATTCGGAAAAAGCTTCTAAGGCAGTAATGTTTCTAGCTACATAGCACTAAAGGCATCAGATTTAATGGTTGTAAATGCAGGTTAGCAACTGTCTTTGGCCCCTAGCAAGCACTGTCCTCCTAGAAATGATGATTTTCCACTCTCTCCCACCTTCAAGGCTCAAAAGCATCACATTGAAAGTTTGTTTGGAGAACCACAATGATGCTAATAGAAATATTATGGCAACTTTGATGATCCTCGTTTGTCGAACTATGATACATTGCTTCAGAATGTCCACGATCAGACGGCTAGAAAGCAGGTTGAATTCACTTTGATCTTGTCGAATGGTTTTAAAGGACCCTGCAAGGTTTGTGATGTTGAATAGTGTGAGCCTAGTTCCATGGAATTACATGATGGCTACGAAAAATAAACAATTTATGGGAGTTGGACCTCGGTGCCTTGGGACATTATGATAAATGGGTATTTTAGAAGCGAGTGTATCTAGGCGGCCTTAATAGTTTTGAATGGATAATGGGTAATGGGACTTGAGTCAAATTGTGTAATTGCATTTTCAGTGTTGCCAGTTTATAGTTATTTGAAGAAGTTGGAGGTAGGAAGAAGACCTCACGTAAGAGTGGAAATGGTAGATGTTCCACTATGGAAAACTATGTTACACAGCCACAGGAAAATGATGCCTGTCGTGAGAGTCAAAGTGGTCCCCCTACACTATCATTATCCTCCGCCCACTTTCTGCCACCTCACTCCCTCCATGTCATAATAAAGAATTCCCTTCGCATGCATGACCCTTCTCTCATCTTAAAATTCCTCACGTCTGTGATGAAACCATTTGCCTTGTTGTTGATTCATTTCTTCGCAACTGGCCTAATTCTCAGAGATGGGAGTTTGAATGTGTGAAAGACTGTAGCATGCCACATGCAGTGCCTACTGACCTGTTGAAAGTTGTGAATGACTAGTTACTGCATGAAAATGATGTTCAACGTCCAAAATAGATTAAACAAAGCGTTTCAAAGACAACACAATTAAGATTGATACGAGGGCTCAGGAATGCCAAAATGAATTTGAAAGTTGTGCAACTGTAAACATGGTTCGTTCTGCACCCAAATCAGATTGAACTGATATATGAGGATCAAGATGGCAATATATAGCTGCGAATTGGTGCCAGAGGTGGTTACTGCTGTAAGGTTTTTAACTACGATTTGGGAATGGTAGCTTTGTTGTTGATGCAAATATTCATGGACCATGTTAGGCAAGAGTTGAAGTGTGAGCTTGAACAGGAATACAGAGGAGACATGTATATTTCCAGAAGACTAATTTTCATTTAGCTTCCATGTCTCCAAAAGCCCGATCTTGCTTGGAATTGTCTTTAAGGAGTTTGGAAATTCAACTAGTTGAATAGTACAAGTGACATTCAGTGAGAGGTTGACCATGAATCTTTATAGAATTCAAAGTCCTTTCCATTGAAGTGTCTCTCTTCAAATCCTTAAAGCAAGGCAATAGGTTGAAGCCAGAGAACTGTTCCCCTCAATTGTTGATCCCAAACATCTTATTGAATCTACGAGCACAACAAATGAGTCAGTTCTGAAGACTGCATTTGATCATGGGAAGGCATCATTCAGCAGCACCTTGACACCTAGGGACTCACTCTAGCATAGCCACCTTGGTGCACACCTCTTCCTTTTTTTTTGTTTTTTTTTTTGTTTTTTGGTTGAGTATCTACAGTTTTAAATTGATTTTCAAACCCATTTTCAACTTAATAATTCCAATTTTTTTTTAAAAAAAAATCCATCTTTAGACTTCTTTTAGGCAATAAAAATCCTCATTTTCAATGAACTTTTGCTGCTAAATTTCCTTATGGCATGCATTTTCTTGATAATCTTCATGATTTTCTAGGCTTTTAACAAGCATGAATAAAGTTCATGGTTCCAAGTAATGGGATTGATTGAATCAATTTGTGCAAAAGCAATTTGGATCTTGGTGGGGGATCCAACATTCTAGACATCATCTCGGATATTGATTTAAATGGGGTGTTTATTTTATGATTGATTGACATTGATCCTCATTGTAATACATAAGATTGCTTTGCACCTATTATTGAGCTAATCATGTTTCTCCATTTTAGTGGTCAACTTATTATCCATGTACACTCCTCCACACTTACTTTTGAGAGCTCTATGGACACGTATACTATTGATGACGATATCCATACTTGATGTGATTCTTGGGTGCTTAGATGTATGCTTGACTTGCTTGGATAAAATGCATGTTGTGTATTATATTTCTATATTAACTTTGATGTTTTACAATAGCGGTTGAGGAGAAGTCCAGGTACACACTTTGACTCCCCTTTATAATCATGATTCGACTTTCTTGATTCGCATGTTAATTCTGAAATCAGCTTAGCCTGCCTAGGTATCTATGATCAACCAATTAATTGCCCCACTTCCCTCAACTTAGTCAGTAGAGGCCTCTTTAGGGCTTAGAGGGGTGCGTGCTACCTCTTAAAGGTATCTTCCCAATAGGTAACCTGATCCTCAGACCAAGACTCGATTTTTTCAAGACTTGCATTTTCAAAATTATAGAGTCACTTCTTTAAGGTTTTCTTTCTTATTTTATTTTCCCTTTTAAAATAAAATAAAATAAGTGGCGACTCCGACTTTTCCAAAACTAATTTTTCACCAATAAAAATGAGTCTCGTCGATTGAGTGGGGACGCACATGAAAAATACGGGTCCACCGAGCAGTCGTGGACTTGTCAGTGGCTCCGCCGGCTTTACCTTCACAACAACCACCGCCCATCTTCCATATGATAGGCACATGCTAACACCACTCTTGAACAGATGGCGATTCTCCATGCGTTGGTGGCCAAAGGGACCGTGGTGCTTCATGATTTCAACATCGTCTCCGACAACACTAGCGCCATCTCTCGCCAGATTCTCGTGAAGCTGCTTGCCAAGGCCGATTTCAGACTTTGTTTCTCATAGAATCGTTGCATATTTCACATCTCAGAGTCGATGGGCTTACGTTCCTTTGCATGGCCAACGACACATTCGGAAGGCGGATCCCATTTTCATACCTTGAAGATATTCAGACGATAAGGGACCTTGGGAGATATATATATATATATATATATATATATATATATATATATATGAACCGTTTCAGGCAGTGACTTTGTCATGCTACTGATTTTTGGCTCAGCGCAGGCTGACAACTAGGAGAAAATATTCTCACTCATGAAGCCAAACAACATTCTTGGACTTTCCCATGGGTTCCTTCTAGGTCATTTGCAGTTCCTAGGCCTTGTTTTTTTTTCAAAGAACATTAGTGTGATTGCTCCGTGTCTTAAGGGAATGGGCCCATCTATGAGGAGACTCTATGTCCAAGGCAAGGAGGTAAACGGTACTGGAATTAACTCCAGTTTTGCAGTCCAGTAGGATGTTGATGGTGAAGCCACAGATGTATAATGCATGCTTGCACATGTTGCAATGCTTTTTGGGGCTACCAGGATGCTCAAGGCACATGAACATCATTTAAAGGCTTCTCTCCACCTTGGACCCACCCCTAAGTGCTCCCATTTTGCATGGTCACCTTGGCATACGGTCCCAATAGCCATTTGTCATCTTCTTGTTTCTTCATATTTTGATAACTTTCCAAACTCCAGTTTTTCAAATAACTATTAGAGTTCCAATTTTCAAATAATTTCAAAACTTCCATTTTCAAATAATTCTTCAAAATTCCTATTTTTTAAATTTAATTTTCCAAACTTCCATTTCAAATAATTTTCTAAAGTTCCAATTTCCAAATTTAATTTTTTAAAGATTCCATTTTCAAATAAATTTCCAAAACTCCAATTTTTAATTTAATTTTTCAAAACTCCAATTTTTAAGTTTAATTTTCAAAACTTTAACTTTCCAAACTTTAATCATTTTCAAATTTAATTTTTAAAACTTCATTTTTCGAATAATTCTTCAAAATTCCATTTTTTTAATTTAATTTTCAAAACTCTAATTTTTAAAATTCCATTTTTTTAATTTAATTTTCAAAACTTCCATTTTCAAATAATTTTCCAAAGTTCCAATCCCCAAATTTAATTTTTTAAAGATTCCATTCTCAAATAA
Organism: Vitis x doaniana; assembly: GCA_030345155.1. NCBI lineage: Eukaryota > Viridiplantae > Streptophyta > Magnoliopsida > Vitales > Vitaceae > Vitis > Vitis x doaniana. Next base: position 11,047,663 of record CP128323.1, read on the forward strand.
TTTTCAAAACTCCAATTTTCAAATTTCAGTTTTTCATTTTAATTTCACACCAATTTTCAAATTATTTTTTTAATTCTACCACTCTTCATCCTTCATTAGGGTTTTAAGTCACTAAAAATCTCATTTTTAAATAAACTTGCTACATTTCCCTTCAGGTAAGCACTTTCACATATTTTCTTTAATTTTTTAAATAATTTTTTGTTTCTCTTGAATTTAAATAAGCATGAAGGCAATTTTCATAATTCCAAAATAATGGAATTTCTAGATTAATTCATGCAAAATTAATTGGGCTTTGGTGGGGGCCCTACATATGAGTTTTCTCTTTTGATTGTCAACTGTTACGCTTAACGAATATTGCTTGATTTTTGTCTTGATCTTTGATATGCATGTGATAATTTTATACTTGAGCTAACCTTGTTTTCATGATAGCACTTTATTACCTACTACCAAGGTAGGCTCTCACTTTGTTTATTATTTCGTTATCATGACTCGTTTTTGATCTATGATCATTTTGATATCCATTGATCTCCTAGTTAATTGTCATGCTTGCTTCACCTTATTTAGTATAACCCATTTTTAGGGGCTTAAAGGGATGCTACGATCTTTACCATACCTTCCTAATAAGCAACTTGACCCTTGGACCCGACTTTGGTTTTCCACAGACTGTCTTTTCCAAATAAGGAGGTACACTTAGGGTTTTCTTTCTTATTTTGTTTTCCCTTAAAAAAAATAAAACAAAAATAAGTGGCTTCTCCAAGTCTTCTTCAAAAAAATCATATTCTCACAAAATAAATAAAAAAACGAGTTGTGTCATCGAGTGGGAACGCATCGAGCAAAAATGCGGGGTCCATAGGGTGTTACTTAAACATGTTGATCTTATCTAACTCGATGTTTTAGCAAACTTATACAATTATTTTTAATAATTGAAATGGGTTTGTGTTAAACTTTTTTAACCTAAACTTAATTCAAGTTGGATTTGGGTTAAGGTTGGCACAACTCAAGCCTAACACTCGATTTAATATTTTTTATAATGTTTATAATTTATATTATCATTTATTAATTTTATTTATTTATTTTATTTATATTTAAATAAAAATGTCAAATTATAATTATATCATAGAATACATGCAACTATTGTAGACCATACACCTTGGGTTGCGTGCAACTATGGTAGACCGTACACATCACGATGTGTGGGGTGGGGTGTTGGGTGCAGTGTTGTATTAAATCATATTACCTTATACTGTAGATCATACGCCTTAGGATGGGTGCAACTACTGTAAACTATATGCCTCGGGATGTGTGTAATTCCTATAAACCATACGCCTCGGGATGCATGGGTGGATATTATTTTGTTAAAAAGATATACAAATTTGTTTTTACTTTTTTTTTTTAACTATTTTGAAATATTATCCATTTATTATGTAAATTTTAGTATAAATTCATATATTTTTTTAAATATTATTATGGATGAATTTCAAATCTTATATTTTGATCCATTCAAGTCTAATTTGATGAATTTGAATTTCAAGAAATGATATGAGATTGAGTTTGGACTGATTTCCTCAAGTTAAAAATAAAATGATTTTTCAATTTGAATTGGGTTAGATTTGCCATTAATTGGACTCGATCCAATAAGTTGCACCCCTGATACCTTGTTTTTAGGAGCTTTCGAATAAGATGATTTATAACAAGTCTAACCTAATATTATAGTGAGTTAATAATTTTGCTTTAAAAGATGACACATTTTAATATAAAATTATTTAATAATAAAATATTATATAATAAAAAGGATAATCATTTAATAGTAATTTATAATATTAAATGTATCAATATTTGAGTTTTATGTTATTTTTAAAAATTATTAGATTCCTTAATGAATCTAATACATTAAGTCTTGTTTAATTTGGAGTTTTATTTGTCTAGTAAAAAGCCCAAAAAATAATGATTTTACATACAAGATAAATAATGGAGTTGTTCTAGACCAATTTTTGTTCATAAATTTCTGCTATTAATTGGATCATAACTTGATTTTTAAGTTATTTTAAAAAATTACTAGATTTATTAATTAATTCAACCCATTAAGTCTTGCTTGATTCAAAGTTTATTTGCCTAGTAAAAAGATTGGAAAATAATAATATAGAAAAGAAATAATAGAGTTGTTCTAGACTAAATTTTTTCCATAAATTTATGGTATTGATTGGATTATTATATGAGTTTTAAGTTATTTTTAAAAATTATTAGACTCATTAATGAATCTAACATTAAGAACTTAATTTGAAGTTTATTTCTCTAGTGAAAAAATTTATAAAAATATGATATATGTAAAGATGAAAATAACCAAGTTATTTAAAATAAATTTTAGTTTACGACTTTCTAATGTTATTGACTTCCATCACTTTTTAGCATCGATTAAATCAAATTTAAGATTTAAAACTATTTTTAAAAATTAATAAATTTTATATATAAAGTATAATTGGATTTGAAATTTATTTACTTAAAGAAAAATTTTAAAGAAGTTACTAGAAATTTAGAAAAACACATATAATTTAAAGAAATATCATATTGTGGATCCCGCATTTTGTTCGATGCGTTCCCACTCGATGGCAAGTTCGATTTCTATTTTATTTGGTGAAAATTTAATTTTTAGAAAAAGACTTGGAGTTGCCACTTATTTTTGTTTTATTTTTAAAGGGAAAAACAAAATAAGAAAGAAAAACCCTAAGTATGACTCTTGAAGGAAAAAACGGGTCTATGAAAAACCGAGTCTAGGTCCGGGGGTCAGGTTACTCATTGGGAAGGTACGGTGGTGAGCTGTTGATTACTACTCAAAAAGTGCTATTTCATAGCTTTTAATTAATCCTTTTAAACACTTTTGAGTAGTAGTTAGTGCCTTTTAACCCAATTAACATGTTAAGGCTCCTTGCAATCAATTATAATCAAATTGCCTTAAGTTTTGGTGTTTTGATAGCATTTTAACCACCAAAGCATTATGTGATTGAGGAGAGTTATATGGAATCCTTGGCAAGCAATGGGGAGCTTAGAGGAATGAAGAATCAAAGCCTTGAAGCTCTTTTGCCATAAGCAAAGTGGAAGTGCAAAAGGGGAAGCAAAGAGGATTCAGCCATGGAGCATTGTTGGTGACAGTCACTGCAGCTAGTTTTGAAGCACTTCCTGAAGTCCAAATTATGCATACAATATGTCATTTGAAAGCTTGGGAAGTCAACAATCCAATGCCTCAAACCGTGTGCAATTTGGAGCTGAAATGAGGAAGTTACAGCCTTTGCAAGATAACTGCTCCAAGCTGAAGGAAGGAAGGCTTCAGAAAAGTGCTGCGAAATCACCATTTTTGTTGCAAAGTGATTTCGCAGCCTTTTTGCACAGTGATATGGAGTTCCCCTGAAGCTTCACGCCGCGATGGAAGCCAAACACTTCAAGTTGGAAGTCCACTTTGTAAAGGTATTGAATCAGCTGGTTGCTATGAAGAAATTTCGCAGCCCCTCTTGTGCATCTGCAAAATCTCGCAGACCTCATTTTCACCTGCGAAATGGTCCTGAAGCTTCCAGATAGTTGTGCACCGACTCTTTTAGATCTTTTCTTCTGATATTTTTGTCTAAATTTCCATTTTCTCCTTGTATTCAGCCACTCATGTAATTCCTTAGCTAGGAAGTATCCAAGGAAGGGTAAATTACCTTCCTATATAAACTCTCAGGAGACTCTCGGAAGAGGTTGTTCCATATAATCCACCATATAATATTTATGTAATCGGCAAACAGAGCACTTGCTCTGTTTCTTCTATATATTCTTGTTTTCTCGTTATTTTTCTTTCTAGCCAACCAAACTCTGAGGATTTTTTCCTCAGAGGATGAGAGGCTAGACTCTTTGTCTCTTGGAGCTAAGGTAACCGGGTAAGTTTCTGAATGCATAAATTGGAAGTTTTGTTGTTTTAATGTTTAATGAAGAGAAAGTGTGACCCGTTAATGGTGTTTGCCTTTTTAGTTAACTTAAAACTCCTTTAAATCACCTGGGCCAACACTTGGTAATGCAAGTGATCTCCATCCATGGAGATTCACTAGTTTACCCCTTGCGAGCCTCTGGGAGGTGAGTTGAAGGTAGGATTTTCTAGAATTGCCAACACTTGGTAAGCTTTTGGACTCCAAGGAGACATCCATTAGTTATCTCTTGCGAGCTTGTGAAGGGAAATCCAAGGTTAAAGATCACCTTGAATGGCAAGTGCTAGGTGAGAGGTATGAGCCATTGCAAGATGCATCAGTGAGAGGGATTTAGTGTTTGAACCCATTAATGGGAAGCATCTGTACAACACCGGTTGGAGAAGGAACTATATGTTAATTCTCTAATGCGAGGAAAAGAAACAAGTGACCGGAACTCCCTTTTTGTATGAGGAATCTGAGCCCAGTGATCTAAACTCCAAGAAACACTTTTCTAAGTAAAATCAGTTACTACTTTTGGTTAGCTTAAAACCAATCCTTTTTCATTCAAACATCTTTATGTTTTCTTTTAAAGCTAACCTTGAAATGAAAAGCCACCAATTCAGCTTTGAATTAATATCATTTGTGGAGTGAAAACCCATCCCAGTGAACGATCCTAGAGCCACTATGCTATAGTAGCTTTGTCTTTGCTACCCTAGTATATGGTGTTATAGGTTATAAATTTTGTTGATTAATCCCTCAATCAAGGAGCACCAGCTGGACACGAATCAGCTGAGACACCAATTAGGCATGAATCAGCTGTAACACTCCTCTAAGCCCGTATACGTATGGCTCTACTAAACAAATTGAGAAAATTGTGATAATTAATTAATTAATTATAGATACTAAGAAAAATAATCAATATACAAGTCATGGTGAAAATTAATATGCACAAAAATAATGATGAAATCTAATTACAAAAATACACAAAATAAATAATAAGACGATTATGCAAAATGATTTATTGAATTAAATAAATAAAAGATATGAAAAAAAAGTTTTAAAGAAATTTCAAAGGATTTTATTAAAAATGATTTTAAATTAATGATTTCCATTTATTTACTTATAAAAAAGAATCAATTTATTTTCTCAATTTCACTTGTATTCAATTTTCAAAAAAACTATGTACACTTATTGTATCAAAAGAATTTATTACAAAATTTCAATTTGGGGACAAAAATTATTTTTACTTACTTTTACCATAAAATAATGAATTTTTACAATTTTATTTACAAAAGTATTTAGATTCATTTTTATTTAAAAGAGTGATTTTTATAAATTATTTAAAATGAAATAACTTATTTGCAAAAGAAATTTTAATTAAAAAGAAAAACAAATATTTAAATTCTCTCTGAAAAAATAATTTTAATCCCATTTTAATTAAGGAAAAAGAATTCATTTGAAAAAATATTTTTTAGACAATTTTACTAAAAATTAATTTTTGGAACAACTTTATTTACAAAACAATTTTTGGACAATTTTTATTAAACAAAGAAATTTTTGAATAATGTCATTAAAAACAATTTTTCGAATTCTATTAAAAACATTTTTTTTTATTTTTCTAAATGCATTTTTCTGAATTTTTATAAATAATAAAAAATAATAAAATTTTCTTTTATTAAAAAGAATATTTTAAAATTAGTATTTTATTAGAACATATTTACTGAATTCTTCATCTCATTTAAACAAAATTTCTAATTTGTTCAATGTTCAATTCTGTACACACTCAATAAATATATACGAACAAATATTTATAAGAACTAATTAAAATAAAACCAAATAAAAGTGGAAAATAAAATATGTACCCAAATAAACTTACAACAAGTTCCACGTGTCATCAATTCGTACTCAGCCAACAAGATTGCAGAATGAGCCCATGCAAAAACAAAAATAGCACAAATGTAAATATCTAGAGATGTATAAAATCCCAAACAAATATTCAAACCCAAATTCCAATTTCAAATTAGTCCCATAAATTTCGTCAATTAAAATGAGCCCAAATTACTATAGGTCTTAACCCAGAACATCCAAATTAATAACCAAAAATACAAACACAATCAACCAAACCTAAAATTAGATAAATTAAAATAAATTCTACTAGACCTAAATTTAATATTTTATAATCTAAGCCTAGTTTAATATATACCACAATTGTCCCATGTCCAAATTAAACAATTCAAATTAGCCAAGCCCATATCAAATATTCAAATAATCCAACAAATCTCACCCACATTATGGGCCCCAAAATTCACATCAGTTAACGAGCCCACATAAAAAAAAATACATGGTCAAGATAAATAATATTTCAAGCTCAATCCAATAAGCCCAAACAAATAACAACTTAACAATAAGCCAAAGTCTAAATAAACAATATGCAATTGATATAATCCAAATATCCCCAAATTAATCACCAAATACAATATGCTCATAAACCCAAATTAACAAATTTCAAATTAACTCACTAACAATAAATTAAATCAAATTACATATTAATCTACCAACAACAAATTAACCCCAAATTTCATATCAATTCAACAATCCAAATTTTACAAACATCAATTACTATTAAAATAAAACAATAATAACAACAATAACAATAACAATAATAACAATAACAATAATAATAACAATAATAATAATAACAATAACAATGATAATAATAATAATAATAATAATAATAATAATAAAGGGAAACAAATGAGATGGGAAGGAGGTCGTCGGCGGCGACTAGTCGGTGGCCTTACCGACGACAATAAGGATGGACGGGTTTTCGGGAAGCAAAATAAAATAAAATGGGAGGAAAAAAAATTGGGAAGGAGGGACGCCGAAAAAGGCACCTGCGGGAGTGGGCATTGGGGTCGTGCTGCTAGAAGGGAGGTGTGGTAGAGTGCTGTGAAGGAGGAAGAAAATGGAGAAGGAAAGAAAAAAATATGGGGGGCGGCATGTGGGAGTTCAGGGGGGAGCCGAGAAAAGGAAAAAATCGGAAGATCCGCGGGGTGCCTGCCAGTGAGAGTGAATAGAGGGGGAAAAATGGGGGGAAAAGAAAATGGGGGGGGGGAGGGGGGACGACCAAAGGGAGTTTTTTTGGGGAAAGAGAGAGAAGAGTGAGAGAAAATAAATAAATAAATAAATAAAATGGGAGAAATGATGTGGTGGTCGGTGGTGAGGAGTATGGGAGGAGAGAGAAGAAAGTGGGTGGGTGAGGGTAGGTGGAGAAGAAAATGGAAGAGAGAGGAGAGAGAAAAAAAATAAAACAAAAATAAATAAATAAAATAAAAATATAATATAATATAATATAATAATAACAACAAATAAAATAAAATAAAATAAAAAAATAATTTACAAAATAATGAAAACTAAAAATTAAAGGGTGAGTGGGCAAAAAAAAAAAGACATGTAATTGGGCTTAAAATTAATGTAAAAATAAAATTGAGACAAATTTTGGGGTCTACAAATATGCCCCTCTTCAATAGAGTTCACGAGTAAAGTGAGTGTATACACGAACGAAACGAGGTCAACTTTGCCAAAGAACAAGAAAAACCACCAAATTTGTCCCAGTATGACATGGGCTCTCTTAAACCAAAACAAGAACAAAGAGACTCTAAATGCCTAAATGAGTATGCATAACGGCTCCGAACTCCAAAACTAAAGGAACATGATGGCTCTAAATGCCTAAATGGACAATGACTTTGAATGCCAAAATGAAGACACGACTCTGAACGCCAAACTAAAGAAGATGATGGATCTAAAATGTCAAACTGAAGACGATAATAGCTCTAAATGTCAAACTAAAGACATGGCTCTGAACGTTTAAAACTAAAAGAGATTGCTCAGAATGCTTAAAACTGATGAAAGTGGCTCCAAATGCCTAAAATTGGGAGAAATGGCCTTGAACGCCTGTACTGAAGACATGGCTCTGAACGCCTAAAACCGAAAGAGATGGCTCTAAACGCCTAAACTGGAATAGAGGGCTTTGAACGCCTAAAACTAGAAAATACGGCTCTGAACGCCTTAAGCTGATGAATACGGCTTTGAACGCCTAAAACTGATGAAAGAAATGGCTTTGAACGCCTAAAACTAGAAAAGATAGCTCTGAACGCCTATGAAGAAAAATGGTGGTTTTGAATGCCTAAATGGTGAAAATGGATCTGGATCATGAGCTAAGGGCTCTAAATGCTAAGAATGACTCTGGATCATAAATAAGAAGAATGACTCTGGGTCATAAATGGGAAGAACGACTTTGGGTGGGCTTTAAATGGATAGTCGATCAAGATGCTTTCTGGCTCGTGGTGCCGGGTCGAGGCCACTCATAGGTGGCTAGAATGATGAAAATGAAACATCTCAGGGATGTGAATGATAGGAACGACTCCGGGTTGTGAGGTCAGGGCTCGAAATGCCATGAATGACTCTGGGTCATGACACAATGAGTAACTCAGGGTTACAATGAATGGCTTAGGGCTAGGTAAACAGCTCGAGGCTATGAGCTCCAGGCTATATGACTGATCGACTAGAAAGAGGATGCGATACGTAAACTCCAGGTCATACCACTCATGGGCGACCAAATGATGAAGGCTCAGCTCAGGACTAGAAGGACTCTAGGTCTTAAATGAGAAAAATGACTCTAGGTCATGAGCTCAGGGCTTTAAACATCTAAAGTGAAAAAAATGACTTTGAATGCTAAACTAAAAGAAAATGACGACCCTAAATGCTAGCAACGAGGCTTTGAGCACCGAACTAAAAGAGAATGACAACTCTAAATGCTAGGAATGCGGCTCCGAAAGCTGAACTAAAGGAAAATGGTGGCTTTAAATGCTAAGCTAACTAATGTCTCTAAATGCCAAACTGAAGAAATATGGTGGCATCTAAATGCCAAGCTAGCCAATGGCTCTAAATGTCGAACTAAAAATATGATGGCTCTGAATGCCAAGCTAACTAATGGCTCTAAATGTCGAACTGAAGATATAATGGTTCTGAACGCCAAGCTGACCAACGGCTCGGAATGCCTAACTATGAACGATGACTTTGGACTCCAAACTGTGGGAAAATGGTGGTTCTGAACGCCAAACTAAGGATACAATGGCTCTAAAAGCCAAACTATTGGGAAATGGTGTATGCTTGATTATGAACAATGGATTTGAATGCTAAAATGTGAACAATGGCTCTAAATACCAAACTACGAAGAGATGATGGCTCTGAAAGCCTGAATGTGAACGATGGCTCTGAATGCCAAGCTGTAGAGAGATCATGACGACTCTGAATGCCAAACTGTGAACAATGGCTCTGAACACCAAACTATGGAGAAATGATGGCTCTGAACACCTAAATGTGGATGATGGCTCTGAACGCCTAAACTGTAGATAAATCATGATGGTTGTAAATGAAAAACTGTGAACGATGGCTCTGAACGCCAAACTGTGAGCGACGGATTCTAAATACCAAACTATGGAGATATGAAGGCTCTGAACACCTGAACGTGAACGATGGCTTTGAATGCCTGAACTGTGAATAAATCATGGCGGCTCTGAATGCCAAACTGTGAACGACGGCTCTGAACGCCAAACTGTGAGCGATAGGCTCTAAATACCAAACTACGGAAAGATGATGGCTCTGAATGCGTGAATGTGAATGATGGCTCTGAACTCCTGAATATGGACGATGGCTCTGAACGCCTGAACTGTGGATAAATCATGACGACTTTGAATGCCAAATAGAAGACATGGCTCTGAATGCCAAATTAAAAAAAAAAAAAAAAAAAAAAACTGATAACACTGAATACTAAAGACGAAGCTCTAAATGCCCAAACTTAACTGATAGCCCTGAATGCTAGGAACGTAGCTTTAAACGTTGAAAATGTGGCAATGAATGCCCGATCGTGATAAGATGATGGCTTTAAACGCCTGATATGTTCCCAATTGGTGTCTTAGCTGATTCATGTCCTCTCAATGGTCCCTGACACTGGTGCCATTTGATTCGTGTCCAACTGGTGTCCCTTCATTTTGGTCCTCAGGGAGTAATCAAAAAAATTTATAACCTATTACACCATGTACTAGGATAGCCTTAGCTAGCATAGCATAGTGGCTCTAGGGTCGTTCACTGGGATGGGTTTTCACTTCACAATTGATACTAATTCAAAGTTGAATTGATGCCTTTTCATTTCAAGGTTAGCTTTAAAAGAAAACATAAAGATGTTTGAGTGAAAAAGGTTTGGTTTTAAACTAACCAGAAATAGTAACTAATTTTACTTACAAAGAAAAGTGTTTCTTGGAGTTTCAAATCACTAGATTTAGATTCCTTGTACAAAAAGGGAGTTTCGGTCACTTGTTTCTTGTTCTCGCATTGGGGATTTAACATATAGTTATTTCCCGAACCGGTGTGGTACAGATGCTTCTCTTTAATGGGTTCAAACACTAAATCCCTCTCACTGATGCATCTTGCAATGGCTCGTGCCTCTTACCTAGCATTTGCCATTCAAGGTGATCCTTAACCTTGGATTACCCTTCAAAAGCTTACAGGAGATAACTAATGGATGTCTCCTTGGAGTCCAAAAGCTTACCAAGTGTTGGCTATTCTAGAAAATCCTACCTTCAAACCACCTCCCAAAGGCTCGCAAGAGGTAAACTAGTGCATCTCAATGGACGGAGATCACTTGCCTTACCAAGTGTTGGCCCAAGTGATTTAAAGGCATTTTAAGTTAACTAAAAACATAGAAACCATTAACGGGTCACACTTTCTCTTCATTAAAAACTAAAACAACAAAACTTCCAATTTATGCATGTGGAAACTTACCCGGATTTCTTCACTCCAAGAGACGAAGAGCCTAGCCTCTCATCTTCTGAGGAAAAATCCTCAGAGTTTGATTGGCTAGAAAGAAAAATAACAAGAAAACAAAAATATGAAGGAAAAACAGAACAAGTGCTCTGTAAAATATATTTCTTCCTCTCGCCGATTACATGATTATCGTTCCTCAGAACAAGCTCCCGAGATGATCTATATATATGAGGTTATTCACCCTTTGTTCTTACTTAAAGACTAAGGAATTCTATGATAGGTGGGTTACAAGGAGAGTTTGGGGATTTAGACATCAAATATCTAAAGCAAAAAATCTCAAAATGTCGGTCCCAAATATCGAGAAGCTTCAGGAGAAATTCCGTTACACTGTGCAAAATGGCTGCAAAATTTTCGCAGCAAAAGGACAACATTTTCGCAGCCCAAGGTTGATTTCGCAACAGTGCAAAAATTTCCTTCAACTTGGAGTGATCTGCTTGCAATGGCTGTAACTCCTTTATTTCAACTCCGAATCACGCACCGTTTGAAGCATTGGATTGTTGACTTCCTGAGCTTCGAAACGACATATAGCATGCATAAATTGAACTCCAGTAAGTGCTCCAAAAGTGGCTGACATGACTGTCATCAAGAATGCTTCACGTTAGATTTCTCTTTGCTTCCCCTCCTTGCATTCCGGATTTGCTTATGGCAAAGGACTATAAAGCTTGGGTTCTTCATGTTTCTGAACTTTCCATTGCTTTGCCATGGATTCCAAAGAACTCTCCTCAATCTTGGATTGCTTTGGTGATAAAAAAGCTATCAAAACACCAAAACTTAACACAATTTGATTAGAATTGATTGCAAGGGTCCTTAACATGCCAATTGAGTTAAAAGGTAATAACTACTACTCAAAAGTGTTTAAAAGAGTTAATTACAAGCTATGAAATAGCACTTTTTGAGTAGTAATCAACGCCAAACTAAAGATGCGGCTCTGAACACCAAACTGAAAGCATGGCTCTAAACACTAAATTGAGAACAGACATCCCTAATTGTCAAATTGAGAAGAACGACTTTGAACGTCAAACTAAGAATGAATTATGATGACTTTAAACCCCGAAACTGAAAATACGACTCTAAACATCAAGCTGTAAACCGATGATGGCTCTAAACTCCAAAACTGAGAATGCGACTTTGAACGTCAAACTGAGAAGTGATGGCTCTGAACGCCGAAACTGAGAAGTGATGATGGCTTTGAACGCCGAAACTAAGAATGCGATGAGGATGGCTCTGAACGCCGATACTAAGAAGTGATGGCTCTGAACGCCGAAATTGAGAAGCGATGATGGCTCTAAACGCCGAAACTAAGAACGCGACTTCAGATATTGAGCTAAAGACAAACAACAGCTTTGAACGCCAAACTGAAGATACGACTCTAAATGTCAAGGCGACGATGCGGCTCTGAACGCCGAACTAAAGGTGTGGCTCTGAACGCTAAATCAAAAAGAAATGGTGGTTCTGAATGCTAAACTGGAAAGGGATAGTGACTCTGAACGCCAAACTTGGTAGAAATGGTGGCTCTGAAAGCCAAAATAAGAAGGGATGGTGGCTCTGAACGCTGAAACTGGAGATGTGGCTCTGAACGCCGAAACTGAAGATGCAGCTCTTGAATGCCGAAATAAAGATGTGGCTCTGAACGCCAAACGGAAAATGAACGACTCTAAATGCCAAACAAAAAAGGTGGTAGCTCTGATATCGAAATGAAAATGCGGCTCTGAACGCCAAACTGAAGGTGCAGCTCTGAATGCCAAACTGAAGATGTGACTCTGAACACCAAAATAAAGATGTGGCTTTGAACGCTAGGAATGTAGCTTTAAACATGGAAAATGTGGCAATGAATGCTCGATCGTGATAGGATGATGGCTCTAAAAGCCAAATCAGAGATGCGGCTCTAAACGCCGAACAAAAAAACAAGGATATGAATGTCGAAATGAAAATGTGGCTCTGAACGCCAAACGAAAAATGAACAATGACTTTAAATGCCAAATGAAAAAGGTGGTAACTCTGATGTCAAAATGAAAATGCGGCTCTGAACGCCAAACTGAAGATGCGGCTCTGAACGCCAAACTGAAGATGTGGCTCTGAACACCAAAATAAAGATGTGGCTCTGAACGTCGAACAAAAAAAACAAAGATCTGGATGTCGAAATGAAAATGTGGCTCTGAACGCCAAATGAAAAATGAACAATGGCTCTAAACGCCAAACGAAAAATGTGGTAGCTCTGATGTCAAAATGAAAATGCGGCTCTGAAAGCTAAATTGAAAATACGGCTATGAACGCCAAAATAAAGAAAGATTGTGTCATTAAATGCCAAAATGAAAATACGGCTCTAAACACCAAAACTAAAGGAAGAAGATGGCACCGAATGCCAATCTAGACAATGGCTCTGAATGCCAAACTAAATTGATAACTAGGAATGTCAGGCTGAGAAAGACGACTCTAAACGTCGTGACTGAGAAGACATGGTGGCTTTGAACGCCAAGATGAAAATGGACGACTCTGTACGTCATATCCGAGAATGGATGGCGGCTTTGAACGCCAAACGACAAGGAAACGATGAGAGGGGGAAATATGCCCTAGTGTAACATGCCGCCACAACTCTCCATCCTCTGAGAAGATATAAAAGAGACTCCATGAGCCTCAAGAGATGCTTTGCTAGCGAGCTGGAATGATCAAATCAACTACAAACATAGTCTCGCAGCCCATTCGTCTAGATCACGAGGCCTAACGAGATGTCATAATGAGTCAGACGTCTCTATCTCGAAATGCTTTGTTGGAGGAATCCATCGTCATCTCAAATGGGTAATCCATTAGGGAGTCTCAAGAGAGTAATCCGCTAGGGTAACTACCACAATCTCATCAAAACAATCTACTACAGGGTCATGGATAGCGGGACAATCACAACCTGAATGTCATGCTCCACCGAAAGCTCATCTCGATGAAAATCACAAGAATAGTGACCAGTAAAGCAAATACAGTATCTCTCAACCAAGTGATGAAAACTGTAACAGATCTATGAGAGAATGATCATCTCCATAGCTAAAGGAAGGAATATGCCCTAGCATGGCATCAGATGTACCCAATCTGCCATGATAACTCAAGAATAACTCCATGGGGATGCATAAAAGATCTGACATGTACTCCACTGAAATGGTGATGTGGGAACCTATGCACCTGGAGTAACTCCACCCAAGAATCATGACAATATCGGAAAATATGAGCATGACTAAAAGACTCAATAAAGGCTCCACCAGAGAATTGAGACAAAATGAAATCGAATCATCAACCTGACGTGTATCTCATAACTAGGGATGATCATGCAAATCCATGGAGATCTACAAATCTCGACCGAAAGGGCGAATATGCCCCAATATGGCATCGAATGTGTGATAGGTCAGAAAGATCAAATGACATCAAATCATCAATCATCAACTATGCAATCCTGGTCACTCGAATCCATAACTGAATCATACCCACAGATCCAAGATGTATCTCTCGGATGAAGAAGCATGATGGCATCTAAGTGCCAAGAAGTGCAGGCCTAGCTGAATGGCTCCCGGGATGCTCCACTGAAGAATCATCATAAAAATAGCAAACAGGTCATCATCTCGATGCGCATCCCGTAAGTGAGGGTGATCATACAGCTCCATGAAGATTTATAACTCTCATCCAAAATGGAAATATGCCCCAGTATGGCACCAGATGTACGATAGGTTAGAAATTGGGTGACATGAAATCATCCATCGTCAAATACGCGATCTCCGTAATCCAAACACAGCTGAATTAGATCTAAACATCAAAGAGGCAACTCCTAGAAGAAGAAGCATGATGATATCTAAATATCAATCAAATCTCAAACACCTGTCCAAGTAGAGGCTGTCGAAGACAACATCTGATCCCATAGCCTCAGGGTGGTCTTAAGACAAGGGGCGTAATGTAGGCCAAGGTGATAGGGTGATAGAAATGAAGGAAAACTAGGCTCAAATACCCAATGATCAAAAACCCATGCCCTCATATATGAGATGCAACATGTATAGTGAATCCCGTGAGCCATGGACTTGAAGATGCCTAACATGAATATGATGTCAATGAGGAGACAAATGAAGAAAAATGAACTGATAGTGACATGTGTAACGATGATGCGAATAGAGTATCAAACCCGAGATAGGTTGCTGTAAGAAAAGAATAAGATGTGAAGTGAAAATGATGAATCAGAAGCGAAAACAAGGATGATGATGAAACAAATAACACAAAGGGGAGTAGTGATCAACTCAAATCAGACATGGAGTGAAGTCACATCAACAATGAACGTAATGATGGAAGGGACAATGACCCAGAGCTCCTAAGAGAAGGTCACTCATCTCGCTCTCAAAATATACAATAAAAATGAATACAAAGTATGAAGGGTCTTGGAAAGCTCACATACGAACTCTCATCAACAAACATACTCAATCATGTGACCCTCAAACATCAATATACACACTCAATAATAGAAAATAATACACACATGAGGTTTTTTTTTTTCAATTTTTTTCATTTTTTTTTTTTTTTTACATATATACAAATGTACACACCCTGAACATGAACAAGATAATCCCCAAAGATGATATCAATAATGGATAGACACACTCTCGAGCGCTAAAGTAACAAAACTCTCTCGGACAAGATGACCTTCTCAAACTAAGAATCTCTGAACCAGTGTCTGTGGGATAGATAGTGGTAATGATGTGACTACCCTCCATGTAATGAACTGAGAAGGATCACCACTCAGGGTGGAAAGAATATGAAGCAAAACAAGCAGTAGATAAAATAAAGAAGAAAAGATGAAGAACACAACCAATGAGATACGATGGAATGTAGTGATGCAGTGATAAGGAAAGATAGTGAGAAAAATGCGCTCCTAGGTCCAAGGCTCATGGAACTCCTAAACAATGAATGCATACACTAAAGGGCCCTTATCCTGGTGTGAAAAATGTGAGCAAGGCGATAAGAAAGAAAGGTTATAATGCACATGCGAGGCTCAATGGCTAGCAACGAACTATATATCAAAAGAGAATAACAAAGTATATGGCTAACCAAAAGGATGGCCACCCATCCTACGACCATGGTCTCAAACATAGTACCTCTTTAGCTGATCCACATTGGTCGACTCCGAGAATTGGTTTCCATCTAAATCCATCAACCATGTAGCACCCTCTAGGGTCAACTCCCTGATGAAATAAGGTTCGCTCCAGCTGGGTCTGAACTTCCCTCTAGGATCTCTAATAAATCCTCTGATGACCCTCAAGACTAAGTCACCTCTCTATAATGGTCAATCAACAATCTCTGCTATCTTCCCCCACCAGTGGGAGATGAAGGAAGAAATGGACTCATCTGATCTGTCTGAAACCCTCAAGCTCTCTCCTCAACACATCTACGACAATACTAAATTAAAATTGTCACAGAAACTCCTAAGTTAGGTCATCCCATGTCCTGCATCGCAAAGACTCCAAAGATGCGAACCAATGCTGGGCTGCGCCACTCAGAGACAAAGGAAACATGGTGATCATCTGTGACTTGTCTAAACCATGGGCCCTCATCACATTACTGTAGAGTCGAAGATGAATACATGGACAACCAACGCCTGTGTACCTCTCAATGTCAAGCATCCTGAACTTGGCCGGTAGATTGGCCACTGGTATACTATCAAGATCATCCCAAGCTAATGAACTGTCAAATACCCTCAACTGCCTGATACGCTACTCATTAAGATCCATGTATGCGTATCCTCAAGGACTGTGGTCTATACTACTGTAGGTAAGGCAACCTCAAAATGACCATGTAATAGATAAGGTGGCAATGAATCATAAGGCGCCTCATCTTGAACTACAAGCTGTCTACTCTGTTGACTGTCTATCTCCTGTCTAAGACTAGCCAAAGCCTCTCGAATAGAAGCCATGGCGGCCTTGCACTAATCAACTGTGACAACTCGTTGATCCATGTCTGATCTCTCGGAAAAAGCGAACTAAGCTCCCCTCTACTCTGACCCAAGATGGTAAATCCACACTGAGAATGAAGAACCAATCCTGAAGATCATGAAGCACGAGATATGGTATGCATAGTGAAAACATGGAAGAAATGTTAGTTTGGACTGGAATGAACAAAGCATCAAAGTGTAGAAGGGTTGTCCGACTGTAACTCAAACCCATACTAATCTCGGTGCACCCTCAATTGGAGACTAAAAGAGGGAATACTGAATCCAAACTATGACCAAAGAGGCTCTGAAGGCCCTTAGAGGCATCCACGTGTAGGGAGGGAGTCCTAATC
The DNA here is from genome assembly GCA_030345155.1 of Vitis x doaniana. Taxonomy (NCBI): domain Eukaryota; kingdom Viridiplantae; phylum Streptophyta; class Magnoliopsida; order Vitales; family Vitaceae; genus Vitis; species Vitis x doaniana. Next base: position 11,064,780 of record CP128323.1, read on the forward strand.
GAAGGATCTACGGCTCAACCTACGAGGTTAAGATGGTTCTAAAATGATAAGGGTAGACTTTAAAAGATCCCTAGTAGAAGCAATCATACCCTCCGGTGGTACGCACCCCTCTGCACGCCTTCGAAGAGACGGGGCGCTTCCATGCAAGGTGGTACCTCCACACATGCACTACCTCGGCATCCCAGGGGGTTTGCTATGGTGAAACCTCTCAAACTCTCATCGCTCAATAGTCAACTAGAGTGCACAGTGAGAGGTGTGGGTGCATCCGAAAATCTTATGAAGCTAAAGTAGAAAAAAGAAACACACTGATCACACAAATATCCATGAAACCTAGCTCTAGGCTATACAGGTCTTCAAAGATCGGACTCTAATCAGCATCAACATGTTGGCCTCCTTCAGAATGCTCCCAAACATTGATATAGCCCGTCACTGGACCCTACTCCTAACCACTAGCTCGATCAAAGAGCAAACAAAGTAACAAGTCTCATATCAAATACGAGATCAAGTGAAACAAGGTCGACCGAGTCTAGGGAGTTGGAGGTAAGAGGATAGATGTGTGTCCCACACAAACAAGCAATACATGCATCACATAAAAGAATAGCAGTCATGCACCAAGCAGTCATGCAAATAACAGGTATATCACTCATGTCTACACACAAGCTAGGCAAGAATATGATAAGCAAGATAGGAATATAATAAGAATAGACAATATGTTGAGATAAACAAGATAATATACAACAAATAGAATCAATCATGCCAAGATGAATGAGATATACAAAAATGAGAATATACATGTCTAGGAAACCAAGATAATCATACAACAAGAAGAGTCACCATGCTAAAGTAGGTAAGAGAATCAATTGATGTAATCAACATATCAACATCACAAATGAACATAACAGCCAAACATGTATTACAGACAAACATATCAAAGCTCTCAACGTGTAATCAACAACCAATCATACCAAGATACATAGAGAGGGGTATCCATTGATCGACCAATCAAATGCCACATTCCCCTCAACTCGAGTTCAAGTTTGACCCTCTAAAAATCCCCAGCAGAGTAGCCATTTTGTGGACCCGTATTTTGCTCAATGCGTTCCCACTCGATGGCAAGCTCGATTTTTATTTTGTTTGGTGAAACTTTGATTTTTAGAAAAAGACTTAGAGTCGCCACTTATTTTTGTTTTATTTTTAAAGGAAAAAACAAAATAAGAAAAAAAAAACCTTAAGTGTGACTCCTGAAGGAAAAAACAAGTCTGTGAAAAACCGAGTTTGGGTCCAGGGGTCAAGTTACTCATTGGGAAGGTACGGTAGTGAGCCGTAGTACCCTTCTAAGCCCGTATACGTATGGCCTCTACTAAACGAATTGAGGAAATTGTAACAATTAATTAATTAATTAATTAATTATAGATACCACGAAAAATAATCAATATACAAGTCATGGTGAAAATTAATATGCACAAAAACAATGATGAAATCTAATTACAAAAATACAAAAAATAAATAATAAGAGGATTATGCAAAATGATTTATTGAATTAAATAAATAAAAGATATTTAAAAAAAGCTGTAAATAAATTTCAAAGGATTTTATTAAAAATGATTTTGAATTAATGATTTCCATTTATTTACTTATAAAAAAGAATCAATTTATTTTCTCATTTTCAGTTGTATTCAATTTTCAAAAAAAGCTATTTACATTTATTGTATCAAAAAAATTTATTACAAAATATTAATTTGAGGACAAAAATTATTTTTACTTACTTTTACTAGAAAATAATGAATTTTTACAATTTTATTTACAAAAGTATTTAAATTCATTTTCATTTAAAATAGTGATTTTTATAAATTATTTAAAATGACATAACTTTATTTGCAAAACAATTTTTGGACAATTTTTATTAAACAAAGAAATTTTTGAACAATGTCATTAAAAACAATTTTTTGAATTCTATTAAAAACATTTTTTTTTTAATTTTTCTAAATAATAAAAAAATTCTTTTATTAAAAAGAATATTTTAAAATTAGTATTTTATTAGAACATATTTACTAAATTCTTCATCTCATTTAAACAAAATTTCTAATTTGTTTGATATTCAATTCTGTATACACTCAATAAATATATACAAACAAATATTTACAATAACTAATTAAAATAAAACCAAATAAAAGTGGAAAATAAAATATGTACCTAAATAAACTTACAACAAGCTCCACGTGTCATCAATTCGTACTCAGTCAACAAAATTGCAGAATAGGTTCATGCAAAAACAAAAATAGCACAAATGTAAATATTTAGAGATGTATAAAATCTCAAACAAATATTCAAACCCAAATTCTAATTTCAAATTAGTCCCATAAATTTCATCAATTAAAATGAGTCCAAATTACTATAGGTCTTAACCCAGAACATCCAAATTAATAACCAAAAATACAAACACAATCAACTAAACCTAAAATTGGATAAATTAAAATAAATTCTACTAGACCTAAATTTAATATTTTATAATCTAAGCCTAGTTTAATATACACCACAATTGTTCCATGTCCAAATTAAACAATTCAAATTGGCCAAGCCCATATCAAATATTCAAATAATCCAACAAATCCCACCTACATTATGGGCCCCAAAATTCACATCAGTTAACAAGCCCACATAAAAAAAATACATGGTCAAGAGAAATAATATTTCAAACCCTATCCAATAAGCCCAAACAAATAACAACTTAGCAATAGGCCCAAGTCCAAATAAACAATATGCAATTGATATAACCCAAATATCCCCAAATTAATCACCAAATACAATATGCCCACAAACCCAAATTTCAAATTAACTCACTAACAATAAATTAAATCAAATTACGTATTAATCTCCCAACAACAAATTAATAATAATAATAATAATAATAATAATAATAATAATAATAATAATAAGAAGAAGAATAAGAATAAGAAGAAAAATAATAATATGGGAGTAGGCGTAGGGGTTGTGCTACTGGAAGGGAGGTGTGGTGGAGTGCTGTGAAGGAGGAAGAAGATGGAGAAGGAAAGAAAAAAAATCTAAGGGTCGGCGTGTGGGAGTTCGGGGGGAAGTCGAGAAAAGGAAAAAATCGGAAGATCCGTGAGTGGGGTGCCGGCCAGTGAGAGTGAATGGAGGGGGGAAAAATGGGGGGAAAAGTCTTGGGAATTGGGGGGGGGGGGGGGGGGGGGGGGGGAATATTGGGTGGGGGTGCCAAAGGGAGTTTTTTTGGGGGAAGAGAGAGAAGAGTGAGAGGGACAAAAAGAAAAGAAAATAAAAAAAAAATAAAAGGGGAGAAATGAAGTGGTGGCCGGTGGTGAGGATTGTGGGAGGAGAGAGAAGAAAGTGGGTGGGTGAGTGTAGGTGTAGGAGAAAAGGGAAGAGAGAGGAGAGAGGAAAAATAAAACAAAAATAAATAAATAAAATAAAAATATAAAAATATAATATAATATAATAATAACAACCAATAAAAATAAAAAATAATTTACAAAATAATGAAAACTAAAAATTAAAGGCTGAGTGGGGAAAAAAAACGCATGTAATTGGAATTTAAAATTAGGCTTCAAATTAATGTAAAAATAAAATTGGGATAAATTTTGGGGTTTACACATATTTAAAGATTTTTTTTCAATATTAGATTGTGAAGAGAGAAAAATAATGATATCATATTCAATTGTATTTTTTTTTAAAAAAAAAAAAGGTTCTACGTTTTTCTTTTGTTTTTTAAAATAGGTGAAAGTAAATTCTACATGTTCTCTAAAGGTTTTTCTTTATTTAATTTAATTTTTTTTAAATTGGAAACAAAGAATAACGACCATACATTGTTATGAATTTAAAAAAAAAAAATTAGTTATCAATTTTTTTAAAAAAAAAACCTATTTTTAATCACATGATCAAATGGACTTTTTATTTTTTAAGTAGTTTTTAAAATTGTTATTTTCTCAATGTAGGTCTTTTAATTTTAAGATGAAAAATAGGAAATGTATCCCAAAGAACGCTATGTGCTCATTTGAATATGCTTTTTATTTTATGTTTTTAAAATAAAAAGTGAAAATGTGAATCTCAATAATGAACTACACCTAGAGGGGGGTGAATAGGTGTTGTAGAACAATTTAAAAATTCTCCCAACAAAGATTACCTAACCTTAAACTATCTTAATGTCAAGAATTTTTTTTTCTTCTAATAACTTTTCAACAAAGCAAAACATCCACAAGCAATAATGTATGCATCAACACTCTCCCAACAATTTATAAATGCAAAACACATGCAAATGCTTCAACACTCCTCAAAAATAAATCAAAATATAGAGTGAGAGAAAGAGACAATGAACACCGGATTTTTAACGTGGAAAACCTCCGAAGAGATCAAAAACCACGGGCCTATCACCGATTGAAAACTCCACTATGAAGAATAAAAACTGAGTACAAGGTTTTACCTAGCTCAAGCCAACCAATCCTTCCCGGAATACTTGACTAGTACCTTCATTTTCAGCTTCTCCTTTTGGAGCACACTTGGAGTCCACACCAAGCTCAATCTCGGCCTCTTCTTGAATCCACACAAGAAGAAAATGGGTTTTTGCACAACCCAAATAGAATGAGAGATTTAGATGTGAATGAAGGAATGAATCAACCCATTTATTGCTCAAGAAAATCCATTGAAAACTAATTTTGAAAACATTAAGAGAAGTGGATTTTCTTTGCAATCAAAAACCCCAACTTAGGAAAGCAAAAATGAGAAAATGAAGAACACTTGGAGTGTGGCTGCTCTCCCCACGTTTTCAGCAGTCTCTCCACCCAAAAAATGAGAGAAGATTGGTTTTTAAAGTGTAAAAAGAAACCCTTAATCTAATGGCTAAGATTTGATCAAAAAAACATTAGTTGGATGGATCCACCCCTACACCTGGATCGATCCAGAAACAGAGGAATGAAAGCCTTGCACCAAAAACCATTTTTCCCAACTTTCTAACACATTTAAAGATTAAAAACCGGGTTGATTCACACCCAATCACTCCACACTCGACTACATACCTCGGCCTCTTAGCAAAGTCTTAGTCTTCAAAGTCAAGTAGTCCGAATAGGAATAGGAAAGCCGAGTTAGGGGACACTTAGGAATTTTGTCCGGAATTGCCAACCTAGCTAAACACTCACAAAAAGAATAATAATTTTTATGTAAAATATAATAACTCATCCAAAAAGTATAGATGTAAAAATTTTATGATATCTTAATTTTTTAAAAAATAAATTTTAAGAGTCATTGTCTTGTCAAAGTAAGAGTTTGTTCGCCAATGCTTTTAAAAAGCATTTCTAATACAAAAGTGTTTTTGAAAAAAAAAAAAATAAAAGACAATTAGTAGAATTTTAAAAATACTTTTAAAAAGTTAAAAAATAACTTTTAGTGGTTTTTAGAGAAGCACTTGAGTGATGATTTTCACTAAAATACTTTTAAAGAAAACATTTTTACTAAAAAAACACTTTAAATATAAAACATTGTAATAGTCCGTTTGGTAATGATTTTGGGAAGTGTTTCTAATTTTTTTAGTATTTAAAAATTTTTATTTTTCAAGTGTTAAAAAAGTTAGAAATGTTTCCTAGAATCACTTCTAAACATATTCTTAAAGCATGCTTTAATATTGCATTTGTCGGTATTTTTATTCAAAGTGTTTTTAGTAAAAACGTTTTATCTAGAAGTGTTTTTCTTAGAAACATTACAAGTGATTTTTCAGATTTTTAAAAGTATTTCCAAAATTTTGACAAATATTTAATTTTTTATTTATTTTTATAAACACATTTTAAACTAAAAGTACTTCTTAGAATTACTACCAAAGAAACTCTAAGCTTCAAAGAGTTTTAACACTTTATATATAAATTAATATCATTTTCTCCTTTGAAAAAGGAAAAACTAATAAGCATATCCTAATGATGTCTTAATTTGCATTAAATTTAATTTTAAGTTTTGCCTTATATATAAAGGATATCTTTTTTTTTTTTAAATAAAAAAATGCTATCACTCCTCTTTCAACTTTTAGTTATATTGGTTGAAAGGATGTTTCAACTTCTTCCAAGACCCAAAAATATGTTTATTAAAAAATGTATTTTATTCTTATAAATTTAATTAAGTGAAAAAAAAAATAATAAAAGCATGTTAGGTAATGTTTTCGAAAATAGTTGTTAATTATTTTTGAAAAGAAAATTATGTTTTAAAATTTAAATAGGAACAAATAATTATCAGTTTTTTTTTCATTAAAGTAATATATGTCTATGTAAAATGCAAATGTTCAAAATGTGTTTTATGGAAAATTAGAAAGAAAATAACAACTTAAACTTGAAATTGGAAAGTCGCTATTTATAGAAAATGATTTCAATATTTACTTGGAGTGTTGTTGGAAAATGATGAGAGAGGTGTGGTTAGAGGTTGGTTGGAACTTGAAGAGACTTGGGTTGATGGGAAACTCTTAAAAATTACACAAAGTCTAAAAGTAATAAATTTTAATTTTAAAAAATATTTCTATTTCAATATTAAATATTGTAATTATTAAATATTTTTGAAATTTTTAAAAGATTGAAAAAAAGTAAGAAAAAATTCTCTTTACTTTCTATACTTTTTTCTTTAAAAAAGTTTTTTAAAATATTTTTTCTTAAAGGTTTATATTTAAAAAATAATTGTTTTGGTTATTTTTTAAAGTAATACATTGGGAAAATTAGTGGTAATACATTGGGAAAGCAAAAACCTTTGGGAAGCCCTTGGGCGCCACTCACCATTCTAACCTACATATAAGGGCAAGTCAAAGCTTTGGGGGCCATTAACACAACGGAGGAAAGGACTATGGGAGATGTCCAGGGCGAAGTATGATCATACCAGTTCGTTGGTTCACCTGCTGCAAGGTCTCTCCTCTCTCCTTTCTCCTCTCTCGCAGGGTTTCTTTTTCTTTTTATTGGGAGAGCTGTTTTTGGTTATCTGAATCTCTCTAAGGCACTGATTTTGTGGGAATTGGATGTGGTTTTAGGTGATTGGAAGTAAATGGGATACCTATCATGGATATCTCCAGGACGACTACACCGAAGGGTATGATAACTGAGGATCCCACCATGCTTTTTTTTCTTCTGTGCTTATTGTTATGACACTTTTTATGCGAGAATGGATTACAACACATATATGAAGACTGATGCAGAGCCCTATTTTTGTTTTGATGCATGTCAGTCCGTAGCTTCTAAGGGATTTTCGTAAATATTACTAGTTTTGGTGTTGAATCTTTCGAATATTCATATGATCTTTACAATTATCATGACAATGTTGCCCATTTTTGGTTCCATGCATGTAAGTTTATCATTCCATGCATGATTACCAGATTAATAATAAAACCTTCCAAGTTCATTTTCTTTGAATTATTCCTTCTTTCATTCTTTTTTTTGCCTTAATTTTTCTTATTTTTGTAACACATTATGAGCATTAATCTTAGGTTGATAAGAAGAAGACTTTAGGAAGTACTAATAGAAGGAAAATTTTCCTTTCTTCAAATACTTTAGTCACATTAAACAGTTATATTATAAAGTTATATCTCATTTCATTTTAATTTTTTAAATTCTATTTGTGTTATATTGTGCTTTTTGATATTGCAAGAACTTATAAATTAAATAAATAAATTTTTCTAATTATCATATAGTAAAAAAAAATAATGATAATAATTGGAACATATTTCATAACCAAAAGCCATGACAAACATTTACTTTATAATTTCTTAGCTAGAAACTATATGGAAAACTTAGTAAAATCATTTTATGATTTCTTGATGTAAAATCAATGAAAGATAAAAAGTAAAATTATTTCTCATATCTGAAAGATACAAGGAAAAATTTAGTAAAAGGTTTATAATTTCATATAAACTTAGCACCCACTTTCGCAAGGAAACCAATATCAATTAAGTAATCGAAGTGGTTGTGTTATTAAAAGGGGTGAAATTATTCCCATCTTGTAAGCATACCACCTCTCATGTATGCACCTCTTTTGGACATAAATGCACTTCATCTTTTCTTATAAAAGTATTTTTCTATTTCAAAACTAACATAAAAATAAGCCTAATGTTGAAAGAAATTTATGTAAAAAAAATGGATTACTCTCCTAGTTCAAACATGGAAGGCGTTACTTTTACAATATTGAAATTTCTTCATCCCTTTGTAATCAAATAATTATTTTTAGTATAGTGATTGGAAGATTTGTTGGTGTTAATTCTTACTCTTTTCTCTCTCTCTCTTTGCGTTAATTTGCAATTATCTCAAGTAAAATGTTTTCATTTTGTGTTTATGATGTAGGTGTGATGATTGTATTAAAAAGATCAATAACTTTAATGGTGTGAGTGGAGCCGGAAAATTTTAATGGTATGAGTGGAGTTTGAAAAAGGCAAGTTAATTTAATTATAAAATTCACTTAATTGTTATATTATTTTTTTGGTAGAGTATAAGATAGTAAAATAGATTGTCTAATATTGTTATTAAATGTTTAATTTTTTTTTTTTATCATCATTTCTCTAAATTTCATAGTAAACTTTCGTACAAGAACACTTGTATTACATTTTTTTTTTCTTGTTTTGATAAGCTAAAAGAAAAAGGGAAAATTATCAAATAGGGTGGTTGGCCTATTGGTGATAATGACATAAAAGAGTCACTTAATTGATAAATTCTTAGGAAAGGATAACCGATTAAAAGGGATAAAATTCCCTCAATATTGCAAAACTAACCCTCTTCTTATTTAAGTCTAAAAAATGACCCAACTCGGACAAAAATACCCTTAAGCTATCTCTTTAGCCCATTTTTCCTCCAACTCCAATTTTTTCTTGTGTTGTGTCCCTTCGTTACCCTGCAAACCCATTTGTTCCATTTGTTAACCTGCAAGAAAGAAATAACGAAGGACTTTTCCGTTCATTGCAAGAAAACAAAAGGACAACACAACACAAGGAAAAAATAGAAAGTAAGTTTCACTGTTTTTTTTTTTTTTTTTCAGTTTTTTGAACTGTACATATGAACTTTCATCCTTGAAATGAGAAGAAACCCTAAGTGTCTTATTTTGGTTGATTTTATTTCTTTTAAATCAAACCCTATTTTTCATCTTTCTAATATTGTGTGTTGATTCAATTTATGAAAATGGTAGAAGAAGAAAATTCGTTGATGAAAAATACGAAACGGAAGAGGTATAAAATTTTGGGAAAAAACGGAAGTGAAACAAAGCAAGGTTTTGAAACCTCATCATCATCATCAGAAAATGAGAAAAAATCAATTGATTCAGTAAGCATTAATTTTCTACTTGAAATTTTGGTTTTAAAATTTTTTATCCCTTTTAATCGATTATCCTTTTTTCATGGATGTGTTTTTCATGAATTGATAATCTAATTGAATAAAACTTTTATGGAATTGAAGTTGAAAATTTTCTCAGTGTGGTTATAGTCCAAGGTTTAAAGCAATATTTGAATGATTAGAAAAAACTAAACTTAACTACTATCAAGTTCACCATCAAAAGGTTTTGAAATTTTGTGTAATGAAGTTATTTGTTATGAATTTATAGCGTATTTGAATATAATTTTTATGAAATTATTTTATCCAAATATTTAGAATTTTGATTTAAATATATATGTTAAGAAAAAACTGAACTTAACTGCTATCAAGTTCATTGTCAATAGGTTCCAATTTCAAAATGGTTTGGTTTTATTTCAAATTTCAATAAACATTATAATAATGTCTGCATTTTTTTAACTGCAACTTAGGAAAATATAATAGCTTCAATTGCATTAGTAAAATAATATCTTTAGAATATTAGCATTTGACATGACATCCTTAAATAATATGAAAATAAAGTCTATGTTAAGAAGTAATACGAAATGATGGATTTAACATAGTTGGATAAGTTTGGTAATATAATTTTAATCAATTTATATTGATATTTTTTCAATTTGTTATTATCTTGCAGATTGACATTCCTCATCTTCTCCTATCTTTTATATCTAAAATACCTAAAGAGAAGTACCTTTGTGGAAAAATTGCATGTTTGTCTCACTTGGTAGCCATTGAAAATATTAAGAAGAAATTGATTGAACCACAATTGGTGATGTTTAGAAAATCATGTTTTGGTCATTTTTTACTCCTTCCCGAACTTAGATTTTCAACCCAAACTGTTCATCAATTGTTGTTACGTCAATGTGAAACAAAAAAAGACAATGAAATATGGATTTTATTAAAGTCAAAGGGCTTAAGATTTAGTGAAGAAGAGTTTGCATTGATTACAGGCTTGAGTTTTGGTCCTATTCCAAAATGTGACAACAAATCATTACGAATAAGAGACACATACTTTAAAGGAGAAAACAAGGTGCTTAATGATGAGTTGGAGAAAGTTTTTCTTTCTTTAGGAGAGGTAAAAAGAAAAAAAAAAGAATAAGGAAAAAAAAAAAAAGAATTTGAGGATGAAGAGGTGATAAAGTTGACACTTTTGTATTTTTTTTAGAGCATGTTTTATTTGGGAAAGAAGGGAAAAATTTAATAGATATGGAATGGGTTGCTTTGGTTGATAATTTGAAGGCTTTTAACAAGTATCCATGGGGGGAGGGGGGGATTTGTTATGAGAGGACACTATTTGGTTTGCAAAGAGTTTTAGAGAACCGACTATCCAAATACCAAGATAAAAAGAAAGCAAAGGGAGAAGCTACAGTTGAAACATATAGTCTTGTTGGATTTCCATATGCCTTCCAGGTTTGGGCATACGAAGCTATTCCACTTATTGGATTGAAATATGTCACTCGTGTATCTGAGAGTTATCCTTGAATATTAAATTGGAGTGCAACTAGTGCTCCAAGGTCTATTGAGGTTGAAAAGGTCTTTCTAGAGCCTAATGTAAGTAATTCTTTACCCTTAAATTTTAATAATGCAATTATAAATATTATTGTATTATTATTTATTAATAATTATATTTGATTTGGATTTTCTAGTTAACTTTTCATTCACTCCTAACACCCACTTTAGAGGAGCAACAACAAGACTATTGCAAGCATATAGATAAACAAGGAGCCTCAACAGAAATGTTGCACCAATCAAATGCCTCACAAGATGCCAAGAAGGATGACTTAAGGCATGAAAAAGGCTCATCTAACACTGTTACATATGTTGCTGCTGCTACTGCTGCAATGGCAGAAGAAACAACAAATGATGCAGTTGTCCCATCAATAGTGGTGGTAACTTAACCTAAACTTAGCCATCATAAATAATGCATGCATGTTCTTTTTTTGTACTTTATTTAATACAAGATGTTCACTCTCCATAATTAACATGTGGAACTTGACCTTAACTAGTGTTAAGTTCATTATAAATAAACTTATAGGAAGTTAAATCTATAGGAATCATGAAAAAACCTAAATTTAACAAGTGTGTTATTTCAAAGTGAACAAACTTGTCATAATATATATATATATATATATATATATATATATATATATATATATATATATATATATATATATATATATATATATATATATATATGTTGTAAGTGTTAAATTTTTATTTCATTTATGTGCAATATGTGTAGAAATTATGGATGGAGTTTGTGAAATTCAGACAAAGCTCAGAGTTAAATTTCAATCATCTAAAGAAAGAAATTGAAGGACTCAACTTGAAGATGGATGAATTGAAACAACTTTTATTAGAAGTTAGTGACATGTTTACTATGTTTATATTTTCTAATACTTCAATGTTTTGACATTTGTGTTTTCTCATATTTATTATTATTAGGTGGTGTATGCAATTTCAGATTAAGAGTTCGAATGAGGAACATGTTATGCATGACACTAGATTCACAAAATCTAGTACAAAGGAAAAGGATAACAATATGGGGCTTTGATTTCCAGACTGGAATTTTTGAGGATGTTATAGATGATGAAGTGGAGAGGAATGACATTCCCATGGATGTGAACATTGGCATGGAAGCTTCTAGAAACCTTCACCTTGTAGAAAAACACATGACTAAAGAGTTGAAAGATGATTACTCTAATGATGATCCAATTATTGATATTGCCAAGTTGTTTGGTACCCCAACTATGTCGGGCAAGTTTTCAGTATATGTTGAAATCTTTTTTTCTTTTTCTTTTTCTTTCCCAAAAAAAAAGAAAAAAAAAAGGGAAATGATGTTTGATTTTTTTTCCTTCTTTCTCTCTCTACCTCTCTCTCTCCCTCTAAATTGGATTTGTTCTTCTAGGTTAAACTAGCCAATAAGGTGGAAACCTACCTTTAATGAAACCCAAAATAAATTTGATGTGAATCTCATAAACTCAACATGGGGAAACATGCCCCAATATAGAGAATCTAATACTGTACTAAGAACAATCTCCAACTCAACAATAATCCACTATGAAATCAAACATTGGGAACTTGGAATGATGAAAGTTGCCAATAAACCTAACAACACTCCATTAAGGACTGTTTCCATCTCAATAATAATCTGCCATGTCAAAGAACAAATAATCCATCTCAAAAGTACTCCGTTGGCAAAACTACCACTATCTTAAAACGATCCATTGAAAACTGCCTCTACGTCTCACAGAATACTCCTTTAGGTATCATGATACAGAATAATCAATCTAGTTTGTCTCAGAGGCTTTCAACTAGGAACTCATAATGACTACAAAGAATATTCACTGAAATTTGTCAATGCCTTAAAGTGTGCTCCAATAAGGATCTAGAATGCACATCAATCAAACTAATCTATCTCAAGAGTGCTCTAGTAGTGAGTCATGATACCAACAAAACATACCCACCGAGTCATTAGTCATGATTGGCCGGTTTTCCCTTTTAGAGGTTGCTATGCCTTGGTCAGTTCTCACTAAAAATTCCAAACACCACTAATATTAATCATGGAATCCGTATTGGTCACTTTATAAAATAATTGGACTAAAATGGTTCCAAAAGTTAATAATTGCTTTTTCAAGATCGTCAGGTTTACCTTTGGTGTGAACCATTAAAAAGCTTCCAAAGCTCAACCTAGAAAATGGGTAGCAGGGAAAACAAAGGGAGGAAGATTTGAGGCTGAGTTGATAAAAGGAGGAAGGCAATGGGAATCAAGGAGATGGAGGATGGAACTTGGTTCATTAGGCTTGATGGACCATGGAACATGCTCCAATTCTCTATCCCAACGAATTGAGTTCTGATTCTTCGGTCAAATGGCTTTTATATATGTATGTATTCTCGTATCACTTGCAACTCGGTGGGCTTTAGAATATGTACGAAATGTTATTCGCATTTCCAATCATTTTCTGATTATCTTATTGTACTGCCCCCTATCCCATCTTCCATCCTTTTTCTTGGTTCACAATCCAACTATCTGCTCATTCACCATGCGTTCACATCTATGCTATTAAAAACATAAAAATAAATAAATAAAACAAAAACAAAAATTAGTAGAATAGTGAAATAAGAATTATTTTTGGGGTCTTCGGAAACTAATTTGGTATACTAAAAAAGATATCAACAATCAGATAATATCACAGATATCATTATTTTGTATCGTGATCCCTTCATTTATTTTAAATATGGGTCTCATTATTTTATGTTATGATTCCATACTCTTATTTATTTGTGGGTTGATATCATTCTTTTATGATTTGATTTTATTCCTTGCTATCATGATCTTAATTGCTTGTATTAATTAAAATTTTTCCATATGATCCTAAAGACAAAGTTAGATTTAGTGCCTGACATTTAGAAAATTGATTAATTATACATTTGGATAAATCTTTTTAAAAAGAAAAAATAATAGTGATTTTACAGTATTTCTACTTAAAGCGTTTTTAGTGGAAGTGTTTTCTCTAAAAGTGTTTGTAACATAATTACATATGTTCAGATTCTATGAAACTTTTTTAGCTTAAAAAGTATTTTCTAAAAAAACTAGGTATTTAGCAAAATTTAGAAAACACTTTCAAGAAATTGAAAAATCATTCATAATATTTTTTGAAAAAAAACACTTTATAAGTGGTTATTTTAAAAACATTTTCAGAGAAAACATTTTTGTGAAAAAGAATTCAAACACATAATTTTTTTTTAAACACTTTTTAAAATTACTACCAAATGGATTATTAAGAGTGGATTTGATAGTGATTTTAAAAAATGTTTTTAATATTTCTAATACTTAAAAAGATAAAAAAATTTAAATATTAAAAACATTTTCTAAAACCATTGCAAAACATATTTTATCAGCTAAGTATTTTATTTTTTCAAATCAAAATATCTAAAAGGTGATAAAAATACAAAAGGTGAACTTATTTTAATTTCTTAAAATAAAAGTATTTATCAAATTTATTTTATTTTTATTCTCTTACTTTGTTCTCACTCTTTTTATCATTCTAAATTTTAGTAGATACCAATTGTAATTATTTATTTGATATAATAATAAAAAGTCAAATTAGTACTGTTCCCTCCTCTCTAGAGTCTAGATTCCATTCTAACGATGTCTACCCTTTTGCCGACACGCTCAACTCTTTCACTTTCTTGGAGTCGTGGAAAAGGTCGAAAAGCATCCCCTGAAAACTTTTGGGGATGAGGTTAAAATTTGTTGACTTATCTGAATTACAAAAATAATTATTACATCCCCATATTTAACTTCATCAAAGGGTATTACGATTTAGGAACTTCGACGACATTGTGCGATTCAATTTGAATCATGGATGTTTCCGTATAATTTTAAAGTGAAAATATGCATACAAGAATATAAGTATATATATAAAAGGTAATAAAATACACATGGAATCAACTTTTAATCTCAACGTTGAAAACTTATGAAAATTATAAACATTTGAATGAATGTACAAACAATGGGATCAAGAAACAAAAGATTGAGACTAGATATAAATGAATAAAATCAAGATATAAAGCAATAAATATAAAAAATATTTGGTTAGAATTGATGAAATAATTCTCAAATTGTGAATTTAAGGGTCTGTTTGGTTCCTATTTTTAAAAACTATTTTCTATTCTTGAAAACAAAAAACACAAAAAAAAAAAACTTATTTGGGGAAGGGGGTATGTTTTTGTTTTTTGTGTTTTTCGTGTTTTCAAAAACCACTTTTTTTAAAACAATAAAAAGATGTTTTCATTGGTTTTTTACTGTTGAAAGCATAGATTGTTTTTCGTGTTTTTATTTTTTTATTTTTTTAATGTTTTCCACAAAGGTAAGCTCTACCCAACTACCACACCCCCACCCGTAAACCATTTCTTCTTCCTTAAATTATTGAAATTAATATACTTATACTTGGTTATAAAATCATCATTTGTTTAAGAAAATTATAACAGGTATAAAAATTTTAAAATTGAATAATTTTTTTTTAATTTAAATAATTGTACATATGAAAATTATTTATATATTTATAATATCAAGTTAATTAAAAAAATAACTTTTGAATATGTTTTTTGTTTTACTTATTCTAAAAAACTTTTTTATTTACTCAACTAAACATGTTTTTTTTTTAGAACAAAAACTGTTTTACAAAATTCAGTTCCCAAATACAATTTTTTTTTTTTTTTTAAAACACAAAAACTGTTTTCCAGAACAGTTTTAAAAAACAGCAACCAAATAGACCTTAATCATTTCCGTGTTTTTTTCTTGAAAAATAACCTCTTTTTTTTTTACATAAATACCCTTTATCATTTCAAGTATTTACATATAGGTTTTAAGAGAAATAATTATTTTTATAAAAAAATAATAAGGACATTTTTATTAAATGAGACAAAAAAAAAAAAAAAAAAAAAAAAGGAGAAATTGAATTTCAAAAATTAAGTTTTCAAAAACCTATCCTTTAACACCATATAAATCCTTCCATTTTTGTCTTCTGCCTATTACAAAAACTAAAAACGCATTCAAGAATCACTCAGAAACACTCTTAGAATTAAATTGGTGAGGGAGAATTTAAAGCTGGTGTGCATTCATAGGCTCTGGCGTTATTGAATGCATATATGAATGAATTAATGACAATAATGGCGTCTTGGAAAAGTAACAGTATCCGGCCACATCACATTGATTGCAGTTTTCCACTTGATTCTGATTTCTCTTTCAATATTTTGTACTCTCGTTATATTTCTTTACACATGTAAACCTTCAGTCCATCGCATATTTGCTCTTTCATCCTCGCTTTTTTTCATCTTTTGGATCGGATGATCTGGAAAAAAAGTTACAAAAAGATAAAGAGATGATCTGTGGATTCTTATAGGATAATGGTCTTTTACTTTAGTTTTGGCTTGAAAATTTGAAGAAAAATTGTAATGAAACAAAAATAAAAAATCATTTAAATTTATTTTTCTTATTTTTATTTTTTTATATGAATATTAAATAATTTTATTTATTTTCATATTTTATATCATAAAATTAAATATAAGAAAATCATTTGCATAGCCTCGCATCTAGATGTACCAAAATGTGCATGGAATAAGTGGCATCTAATTCTAGAATACTTACTAGAAGAAGCCTTGGCATATCTCAAAAAATGCGGTATGTATTTGTTGGAGTACGTGAAAAGAGTACCACCCAAAATATGTGATCAATCACGTAAATCGTGTATATATTTTAAGTATTATTGTTTTGTATTTAGTCTTCTTCTCGTTCTTTGTATTTGTATTTTTCTTTATATCATGGTTTTATTCTTTACATTTTCATTCAATAATTTAAATTTTTTTGTGTGCTGTTTCACATCAAATAGAAGAGTAGCTTTTGGCACTTATAGACATATTTTAAAGATATGAGCATCTGCTGGGCTTACAACGAACAATATCTACATAATTTGGAATGAGTTATGATAAATAGAATCATAACAAATTCTTCAAATTGATGAATGATAGTTTTTCATTGATTATTTCATTCGTTTATATACATAATATATATAGAGGGTAATCACCATTCTAAGAATAGGAAAGAATGATATAAGGAAGGAATGATATAAGGAAATAACAACTAATATCAAATATCTCAACACTCCTAATATAAGGAAAGAACAACTAATATCCTAATATCTCAACATTTCTAATATCTCAACTTTCCTAATATCTAAATATTCCTAATATCTCAACACTCCCCCTCAAGTTGGTGTATAGATGTCACACATGCCCAACTTGTCTAAAAGTTTTGAGAACACTCGACTTGAGACTGCAGCTTTGGTGAGGATATCGGCCAATTGATCTTCCGATCGAATCTTAGGCAATTCCACAATCTTATCATCTAACTTCTCCTTAATGAAGAATCTGTCCACCTCGACATGTTTTGTACGATCATATTGTACTGGATTATGAGCAATATCACATGCGGCTTTATTGTCACAAAACAATCAGATTGGTTGCCTAGATAAGTAACTTAAATCCTGTAAGAGAAGTCTTAGTCATAATGCCTCACAAAGTCCTAGAGTCATACCCCCTAAATTCCGCTTCTACACTTGAATGAGTGACGATATTCTACTTCTTACTTTTCCATGTCACAAGATTACCACCAACAAAGGTAAAGTAACCAAATATAGATCGTTTATCATCCACTGCACCGGCCTAACCAGCATCAGTATTGTAAACTATAGAGAATATGTAAGCTGTATCTTTATTCATAACAGAAACATCTCTATTTATACATGCTATGCTAGTCTATCTAAGGTAAGTCTCCTATATTTACATCTTATAATCAAGCCTATAATCAATATATAAATAAGCTAAGTCAACTACATAAATAAGGTAGATTCTGATTCTGTAACACTCCCCCTCAAGCTGGAGCATAAATGTTAATCATGCCCAGCTTGTTACAAAAATATTCAACCCGAGTTCCATTTAACGCCTTTGTGAAAATATCTCCCAATTGTTCTCCAATCTTCACATAACCTGTGGAAATAAGATTTTCTTGAATCTTCTCACGAATAAAGTGACAATCTACTTCAATATGTTTAGTTCTTTCATGATATACTGGATTTGAGGCGATATGAATAGCTGCTTGGTTGTCACACCCAAGTTTTGCTGGCATGGGAGTCTTTATTCCAATCTCAATTAGAAGATGATACAACCACATAATTTCACATGTGGCTTGCGCCATGGCTCTGTATTCTGATTCTACACTAGATCGAGATACCACATTCTGCTTCTTGCTCTTCCAAGATACAAGATTCTCACCAACAAAAACACAAAATCCTGTTGTGGATCGTCTATCAGCTTTGGATCCAGCCCAGTCAGCATCTGTAAAACACTCAATTTGAGCATGTCCATGATTGCTGTACAATATGCCCAAACCAAGAGCTCTTTTCAAATAACACAAAATCTGCTCTAAGGTTGCCCAATGCTTCAGTGTAGGTGCAGACATAAACTGACTGACAATATTAACTGCATAAGCAATGTCTAGGCGAGTCACTGTAAGGTAATTCAATTTCCCAACCAATCTTTTGTATCTTTCTGGATTATCAAATGGATCACCATCATCTTTCGCCAAATGTACATTAGGGATCATCGGTGTGCTACATGGCTTGGCTTCCATCTTTCCAGTTTCTGCAAGTAAGTCAAGAACATATTTCCTCTGTGACAAGAAGATTCCTCTTTTGCTTCTTGATACTTCTACTCCCAAGAAATATTTTAGCTCGCCCAAGTCCTTTGTGTGAAACTTGGAATGCATAAACAATTTGAGAGAAGAAATTCCTGCACAATCACTTCCTGTAATGACAATGTCATCAACATAAACAACGAGAAGAATAATACCATTTGTTGACTGTTTATAAAAGACTGAATGATCAACTTTGCTTTTGTTCATCCCAAACTCTTGAATCACCTCACTAAACTTGCCAAACCAAGCTCGAGGACTCTGCTTCAATCCATAGAGAGATTTTCTGAGATGACACACTTTCCCATACTCCCCCTGAGCAACAAACCCAGGTGGTTGCTCCATATATACTTCTTCCTGGAGATCTCCGTGAAGGAATGAATTTTTGATATCCAGTTGGTGCAGGGGCCAATGCTGAGAAGCAGTAATTGATATAATTAGGCGGACTGAAGCAAGTCTGGCTACTGGAGAGAAAGTATCAGAATAGTCCACCCCATTAGTTTAAGCATAGCCTTTAGCTACAAGTCTGGCTTTCAGTCGTGCCACTGAGCCATCAGGATTAACTTTTATTGCAAAGACCCACTTACATCCCACAACGTTCTTTCCTATTGGTAAATCAACTAGATTCCATGTGTGATTGACTTCTAGAGCTTGTATTTCCTCAAGCATTGCATTATACTATCCAGGGTGATTCCAGGCTTCCTTGACAGTTTTGAGAATAGAGATAGAATCTAAAGAGGCAACAGAAGCGCTCGAGAAAGGAGACAAGTGATCATAAGAAATGAAATTAGCAATGGAATAAACTGATTTGCATTGACGTTTACCTTTACGAAGACCAATGGGGAGGTCAAGGTCACTGGGAGGATCAGATAACGAAGAAGTTGGTGCAGGACATGTATCTTTTGTCTCCTGATGCCTGGAGTATTCCTGAACAATTGGTGGCTTAGCTGGAGCAGGCAGTAAGTCAACAACAACGTGTGGTTGCTCAGAAGAATCAGTGGGAGTACTTGGGATGGTTTCTTGATATATGAGCCAATTTTCACTCTCCCCCTCACTTTCTGAATTTGGGGGTGAAGAATAAAAAGGTGTATCTTCTGAAAATACCACATCAGTCGATACCACATACTTGTTGAGATAAGGAGAAAAGCATCGATAACCTTTCTGAAGACGAGAATACCCTAAGAACACACACTTCAGGGCTTTGGGATCTAGTTTAGTCACAGATGGCCTTACATCTCGAACATAGCAAGTGTTTCCAAAAATTCGTGGTTCAACTGGAAATAGAGACTTCTTTGGAAACAATATACTGTATGGGATTTGATCATTGAGTATTGTAGATGGCATGCGATTAATAAAAAAGCAAGCAGTAGAAATCGCATCAACCCAAAACTGTTTAGGAACCTTCATCTGGAACAAGAGTGCTCGGGCTGTTTCTAGTAAATGTTTGTTCTTTCTCTCAGGAACTCCATTTTGAGAAGGAGTATCCACACAAGAGGACTGATGAAGAATCCCGTGTTGAGTCATGTAACTCTGAAATGAGTTAGACATATATTCTTTACCATTATTACTTCTCAATGTTCGTACAGAGATATTAAACTGTGTTTTAATTTCAGCACAAAATGTGCAAAAATGAGAGAAAACTTCAAAACAATTCTTCATAAAATAAATCCAAGTCGTTCAAGAAAAATCATCCACAAATGTAACAAAATATCGAAATCCAGTTTTAGAAGTAATAGGACAAGGTCCCCAAACATCAGAGTGTATTAACTCAAAAATAGATCCAGCCCTCTTATTAATTCTTGGGCTTAACGAACTACGATGATGCTTTGCAAAATGACATGATTCACAATTAAACGAAGGTAAACTATGAAACTGAGGACATAACTTCTTTAACACTGGTAAAGAGGGATGTCCCAAACAACAATGAGCTTTAACTGAAGAAGCGATGCTAGAACAAGCAACCGACCGAGGTACCCACGCATCAAGAATGTAAAGACCATCAGATACATGTCCTTTACCAATAATCTACTTCGTCATAAGATCCTGAAAAAGGAAATGGTTAGGAAAGAATGAGATACAACAGTTCAGATCTTTGGTAAGTTTACTGACAGATATCAAGTTAAAGGCAAGCTTAGGTAAACTTAGAACAGATGACAAAGTGATAGAGGATGTTGGTTTGACAGTCCCAGAACCCATAACATTAGAGGTTGACCCATCAACAATGGTAACAGGAGAAGGGGCTAAATGTGATCGAAAACTAGAGAATGTCTTAGGATTACCTGTCATGTGATTAGTGGCACCTGAATCAATTACCCATTTGTTTGAAGAGGAGATAAGACATGTTTTACCTGTCTCAGCAAGAGCAGTAACCGGAGTAGAAATCTTCAATGATTCTTAATACTGAGAGAATTTTGCAAACTCATCGGCTAAGACCATGACCGTCTTATCAGAAGAACTTGAAGAAGTACTAGAGGCGGTGGCAACATTAGCAATTCGATTTCTTTGATTACGGTTTTGTAATTTCTTGCAATATTTCTTGGTATGGCTCGACTCATGACAGTAGTAGCAAACAATGTTGCTTGAATCATTGTTATAGCTATCAGAAGTCTTGCTTCCTCCCCTGTTGTTTGATTTTCTCCTAATATCATTGCTTCCTCCTTTGGTAACAAGAACATTATTAGTCTGCTGGATAGATGAGGTACCTTCAGTATGCAAAATTCTACTGAACACTTCTTGAAGTGAACCAATCTCAGAACTAGAAATAATTTGAGATTTAGCAGTTTCAAATTCAGATGGAAGACCAGCTAAAAAACTCATTACTGTCATTTTTTCTCTCTGAGTTTGTTGCACCTTAATATCAGTACTGAAAGGTAAAAGTACATTCAACTCCTCATAAGTCTTCTTAAAATCCATAAAATAAGTTGTGAGAGATTTGGCCTCCTTTTCAGCACGATAGAAGACTTTGCACACATCATACATTCGGGACAGATTCCCTTTGCCAGAATATAAGAACTCCAGATAATCCATTAATTCTTTAACAAACTCACAATGATTAAGTAGTCCAACAATTTCACTATCAATAGAATTCCTTATTTATAGGAATAAACGTGCATCATCCCTTATCCAAGTCTTTCTAGTTTCATTATCAGGGGTTTCCATGGTCAGGTGGTCATCTTTTTCAACACTACGCAAATAAACTCTAATTGTCTTGCTCCATTCCAGATAATTAGTGCCATTTAATTTATGATCAGTTATTTTGGACAGTGCTGGAACTATTTCAATTATAGAAGCTTTGTTGTTAGTCATTTTAACTGATATTCAATCGCCACAATAAATATAATTCCAACAACAAACCAAAAACAGCTGATACCCAAAATGAATTTCCACAAGGAATCAGAGAACAAATCAAAGGGGATAGAACCTGCCAAGGAGATGTTCCTCTCAACAGTTGATTGAACACCAGAGTGCCACCTGAGGTCGGAAAGAGATGAGAAACGTTGGAAAGTCAGATCGAGAGATGGGAAACATCGGAAAGTCAAATCGGTGAAGAAACGGCGGCCTCACGCGCTCCCACGCTCCAGAAACAAGAATGCGCTCCTCCCTGGGTCGGTGGTGATGCAATCCAGACTCAAAAAAACATAACAGGTTACTGTTCCAGATTGTTAGGAACAAAACCCAAAACCCAGAAAATTCTCTTGAGCCAAACGTGGCTCTGATACCATGTAAACTGCAGAGAATATGTAAGTTGTATCTTTATTCATAACAGAAACATCTCTATTTATACATGCTATGCTAGTCTATCTATGGTAAGTCTCCTATATTTACATCTTATAATCAAGCCTATAATCAATACATAAATAAGATAAGTCAACTACATAAATAAGGTAGATTCTGATTCTGTAACAAGTATATACTTCTATACTTTGATGATCAACATTTTTAGTGAACAAAATTCCCTTCCTAGGAGCATTCTTCAAATGCCTCAAAATACGCATGACTGCATTCATATGTTGTTCTCCAAGATTATGCATGTATTAACTTACTACACTCAATGCATAAGCAAGATCTAGTCTTATATGAGCTAAGTACATTAATCTCCCCACAAGTCTTTGGTATCTTCCCTTATTGGTTGATACTTGATTAGGCTCAACACACAATTTCAGACCTTCTTCTATTGGTGTATCAACAAGTTGACATCTCGACATTCCAGTCTCCTGTAAAAGATCTAAGGCATACTTTCTTTGAGACAGAAAAATTCCTTCACTTGATTGAGAAACTTCAATCCCAAGAAAGTATTTAAGAAGACCTAGATCTTTCATTTCGAATTCTCTAGATAGATAATTTTGCAGAGCTTTTCTTTCTTTAGGATCATTTCCTGTAATTATCATGTCATCCACATATACGATGAGTGTTGTAATCTTACCATGTTGCTTTTTTAGGAACAAAGTATGATCTAAATTACTTTGATGATAGCCAAAAGCTCTCATTGACTTTGTGAACCTTCCAAACCATGCTCTTGGGGATTGCTTCGACCCATACAATGACTTTTTCAATTTGCACACCTTCTAACATTGCTTTTCTGACACCATGCATCATGGTGGAAGATCCATATATACTTCTTTAGATAACTCGCCATGCAGAAAGACATTTTTCACATCGAACTATTGTAATGGCCAATCCAGGTTTGTAGCTAAAGACAGTAATACTTGAACTGTGTTAATCTTAGCTACAGGTGCAAATGTCTCTATGTAGTCAATTCCATAAGTTTGAGTGCACCCTTTTGTTACTAGTCTTGCTTTAAATCGTTCAATACTACCATCTGTCTTATACTTCGCAGTATAGATCCAACGACACCCAACTGGCTTATTTCCTGGTGGACATTCTACGAGTTCCCATGTTTCATTCTTCTGCAATGATTTCATCTCTTCATTCATGGCTGCTTTCCACCTTGGATCAGCTAAGGCTTCCTGCACACTGTTAGGAATAGCTATAGTAGATAATTGATTTACAAATGACTTGTTTGATTCAGACAAACGATGGTTAGACACATAGTTGCTCATGGGATATTTGACTTTGGTAGACAATTCAGGTTCATATGTGGGTTTAGGAATACCTCTATTATGACGGTATGGTAACTATTTCATGAATGGATCAGGTTCCAAATTAAGAACACCCTTAACAGACGACGATTGGTTTGGTATTTCAGTGAAGACATCTTCAAATCCAAATTGTTTAGATGGTGGTGATGGTTCAATTGTACCATCTCTTCCTTCTTCTATCACTTCTTCAGTTTATAGGTGGTCATTACTACTTAGTTCCAAAGTTGTACCACTCATATCCAACTCACCCACTTCCTGATTCACTAGTTTAGATTGTCCAGATTCATCCTCCTCAGAGACATGATAATTATAATCGAGAGTCTGAATTTCCTTCTGGTACTCCCCCTGAAGTTCAGTCTCAAATGAAAAATACATCGAATCTTCATGAAACACCACATCCATTGTAATAAACATTCGTTAAGTTGGAGGACGGTAACATCGATATCTCTTTTTGTGCAATGCATATCCAACAAACACACATTGCAATGCATGGGAAGTTAACTTGGTGCGTTAGTGTTTGTGTAGATGCACAAATGCCATGCAACCAAAAACACGAGGAGGTAGATTTGGGATGGTTGGGGCAACTACGGCATTAGTAAGAGCTTGGAGAGGTGTTTGGAAGTTAATTGAGCTAAAAGGTACCCAATTGATCAAGTATGCGGCAGATGTGATTGCTTTTCCCCAATAAGATATCGGTATTTTTGCTGTTATCAAGGAAACATGAAAAACCTCTAACAAGTGTCGATTTTTTTCGTTCAGCAACTCCATTTTGCTGGGATGTATTGGAACAAGTAGTCTAATGAATGATGTCATGTTCTTCCAAATACTTTTGAAGGTAAGAACTCTGATATTCTCCACGATTATCATTATGCATAACCTGAACATTTGCATTGTACTGAGTTTCAATCATTTTATGAAAATTTTGAAACAACAAGTTCACTTCATCTTTAGTCTTCATCAAGCATAACCATGTCATTCTAATACAATCATCAATAAAAGTAACAAACCAACGCGAACCACTCAAAGTTGGGACTTTGGATGGGCCCTAAACATCAGAATGTATAACCATAAAAGGAAACGAACTTTTATTCAAAATTAATGGAAACGAAGCACAGTGGCTTTTAACCAATTCACAAATATCATAACGGCAATCAGAAATATCACTCTTTGCAAACAAACTAAGAAACAATTTTTTTAAATAACCAAAGGAAGTATGTCCCAAATGTCGATGCCACAACCAAATTTTGGACTTTTTCTTCTCCCCTTCAGATCCATCTACCATCAAGGCTTGTCGCAGCTTATTTGAATCATTTGACTGCAAGTTCAAGTAATAGAGTTTTCTCTGCTTAATACCACAACCAATCGTCTATCTTGTTTGGACGTCCTTAAAAACACAAAAGTCAGGCCAAAAAATGACAATACAAGATAAAGCTGTAGTGATTTGAGAAACTGACAAAAGATTGTAATCTAAAGATGAAACAACTAAAACAGAATCCAAATTCAAAGTATCAGTAAGTGTTAATGATCCTTCCCCAATGACTGGGGTTGTCTTACCATTGGCTGTGGAAACAATTTTTTTGTGAGGAAGGTCTAAGGGGTGAGACCTATCTAGAATCAAAAGTCATATGATCTGTAGCACTATAATCAATTATTCATGCATTATTAATAACAGGTGTAGAAGTATTTAAAAACTTACCACCATAATCTGTAGCGGTTACCAATGCAGAGGCTTTCTCAGCAACATTAGTCTCTGTTTTTATTTCGGAAACAACTACAATCGAGGTTTTCTTGGAATCCTTCTTCCATTGATCACGATTATGATCCCACCAATCTGGATATCCCACAATTTCAAAGCAACAGCTCTTGGTATGACCAGTTGATTACTACCAAAAAGTGCTATTTTGTAGACCTAATTATAATGGTTTTAAGCACCTTTGTGTAGTAATCATATTCATTTAACCCAATTAATTCATTAAGGTCCTTAGTAATTGGTTTTAACCATTTTGTGGCAAGTTTACATGTTTTTATCAGCTTATGAATCAATTCAAGCATGCCAAATGATGGAGGAGCTAATTGGACAAGTTAAAGCAAGGATTTTGGAAGTTTATAGGCTTGAATTTCAAGTGGAAACACGAGCACAAGCAAAGAGAATGCAAAGAGGAAAAACAAGCAAAGTGAAGAGGAAAACAGAGGACAGCAGCTGCAGTCTTCTTTCGAACTTTTGGAGCACTTCCCGAAGTCCATTTTCTACATGCTATATACCATTTCAAAGCTCAGGAAGTCAAGAATCCAACGCTTCAAACCGTGTACAATTTGGAGCTGAAATGAGGAAGATATGGCCTTCGGAAGACAACTGCATCAAATCTTGTGAAAATTTCGCAAGGTGAATTTCTCCTTGCGAAATTTCGCAAGGAGAAATTCACATTGCGAAAATGCCAAATCTCCTCTGTTTCTCCACGCACGCACCACCGACTTTTGAGATATTTTTAGCTTGATATTTTCTCATGTAAATTCCTTTTGTAACCTTGTATTCAGCCATCATAAGGCTTTATCTTGTAATTTTGCTATATATAGAGGTGCACAACACCTCCAAACGGGATTAGATTGGAATAGAGATAGGATTGGGGAGATTGGAAAATGGATGGTTGGGGGATCGATCCTCTGTACAAAAATTAGAAATATATAAAGCTTTTTTTTTCTCTCTTCTCCTCTTCTTCTCCATTTCTATTTTCTTAGTAGCCAAACATCCTTGGTGGATGAAATCCCCAAGGATGAGAGGCTAACCTTTTAAGTTTCTCAAAGTATGGATGTTATGTGATGGCTTGGATGCAATCCCATGGAAATTTCTCGCACCCGGAAGGTAAGGTAGTCGTTTTTCATTAATGGTTCATTAATGGAAAGTTTGGTTTTTATTTCCTTTGGACAACTTCCAACGGCCAATACTTGATAAGCTTTTGGATTTCTATCCATTAGTTATCTCCTACGAGCTATTGGAAGGTGAGGTTTTCAATTCCAAGTTTTGCATTAATCCATTAGAACCAATTTCAATGGCCATTGAAAGGTGAGTTTATCACCTAGAATGACTTTGAGTTGCCAATATTTGGTAAGCTTTTGGCTTTAGACCATTAGTTATCTCTTACGAGCCATTCAAAGGAAGTCTAAGGTGAATAACCATTGATAAAATCCACTACCATCTGTTTTGCCATTTTAAAGGATTAAAACTTGATTTGCTAAATCCATACCGGTTCGGGAAGCAAGCATCACCATAGTTGCAACCCCAACGCGAGGAGCCTATCCTGAGATTTCCAATTTGCATAAGAGCCAAAGCATAGCTATCCTATCTTTGAGAAACTTGTTTTTACACCCTTTTATTTTAGTCTTTAATGTTAGCTTAGATTAGTTTAAATCTCTCTAAAACATTTTCATTTTCTTTTAAAGCTAACATCCATAAGAAAATCACTTATTTTCCTAATTTGAATATCACTTGTGTTTGCGAAAACCCTTCCCAGTGAACGATCCTAGAACCACTATGCTATAGTAGCTTGGCTACTTTAGTAATAGTATTTAAGGTATAAATTTTGTTGATACGCCTTTAAAAGCTAAGCTACCATGAGTCGCATCACCAGTCTTATTGCAATGAGTGCATTTGAAGGTTAACTTATCAATATTAGGGTCTGTTTTAGGATGGTTGGTTCTGGATTGGTCCTGCCAATTCTGGGTTGATCGTTGTCGGACTACCATAGTTGAGGTGTCAGGGTTTTCAGATTCTGCTTTCATACTAGCATGACGTACTGCCTCTCGTCGAATTAGTGCATAACATTCTTCCAAATCAGGAAGAGGATCTTCGCGTAGAATCTCTCATCGAACTTGCTCAAAGTCACCATCCAATCCAGCAAGCAAGATGTGCACCTGTTGTCGTTCAATGGATTTTTGGTATGCTGCAATGCCCTTAAGGCCTTTCATGACTACCTTATCTCGATGATCCAATTCGCAAAAAATTTCAGTTAACTCTCCATAATATTCAGAAAGAGACCTGCCACTTTGTTTGGCAGTGAAGGCTTTTTTATTTAAAGTGAAAACTTGTAATTCATCACTTGTATCATAGAAAGCCTTTAATAATGCACTCCAAATTTCTTGAGCAGTGGGTAACTGTAAGTAACTCTTCATAATTTCTGGACTCATGGACATTAACAACCATCTCTTCACCTTTTGATTCTCAGCATACCATTTTTCATACCCATCTTCTAACTCTTTGGTGGATTTGTCTTATCTCGAATGTAGGAAAGTTTTTCCCATTCGGCAATATGCATCTCCACGAGTTATGACCAAACGTCATAGTTTGATTCAGTCAAAATAATTTCTGGATTAAAAGAACCTTTAGATTGAAAAACAATAGTATTTTTTTCACTCATTTTTTTTTTTTATCGTGAAGGAGGGGCGATGGCTAGCCTTATCGACAAAATATCCAGGATTTCAGTTCCATGACTCTGAACCATCTTCAAATTGATGAATGATAGTTTTTCATTGATTATTTCATTTGTTCATGTATAAAGTATATATAGAGGGTAATCACCATTATAAGAATGAGAAATAATGATACAAGGAATGAATGATATAAAGAAATAACAACTAATATCCTAATATGAGACATTCCTAATATCTCAACTTTCCCAATATCTAAACATTCCTAATATCTCAACACTAATCACTGATCCACGTTTGGAGATTTATTTGGTATGTTTGTTTATTTAATTTCATAAGTCACTGAGATAAAATGAGGATATTGTGTATATATGAAGGTTATTATGATATTTTACATTAGACAAAAGATAAAATTATTGACGTTTGAATATTTTTAACCTCATAGATACGTTTTAAAGGTATGAAAACCCCTTTAGATTCAAAGCAAATAATATCTACATGGTTGGATGCAAGTCTAAATGATTGAGTACGGGTTTACATGATTGAGTGTAGATCGTTACATTTTGTACACTTTTAATTGTGAAAATTGAGAGTTTGATACATATGAAATAGAATAGTTTTCCCCCAAAATATGATACAAAATGTCAAATCACAAACCATATCATTTGAATAGCAAAAGCCAATGTCACATTTTAAAAATAATAATATAGTGTTTTTTTTTTTGTAAAATACAATAAAAATTATACTAGAAGCCATATTTTTCTATCTTCCATATTAAGTTATCTGCCAAGAAGCCATTAAACATTATTGGGACAGGGTTTTGAAACTAAATCTAAAACATAATTTTCAAATGAAAAATATCAACACTATGAAAATCTAACTCAACATGATATGTGCATAAGGCTTATGCAAGAACAAACATTTTCTTGATTTTTTTTTTTGAATAGTGTTTAACTATTATGTTTAACAATTAAAAAAAGAAAAAAAAACATACATAGTTTTTCAATTTCTCCAAAGTATTAGTAACTAAGAAGCCATTCTAAGCTTTAAATATGGCTTTTGTTTTTGGAATTTAAAATAATAAGCAACATGTTTCTTATTATTATGAATATAAATAAATAAATAAAAACGTATCATTTTTTACACTAAATTAACTTCAAAATCATTTTAAATGATTTCTTAAATTTTTAAAAATAATTTTTCAAATTTTATCAAGTATCCTAAAAGGGACTCCCCCATAAGTCTTTCATATCAAGTTTTTAGAATTTATTTAAAGAAATGGTTTTTAAAAAAGTTTATTTGATTAAAATGATCAATAAAAACCCAAAATTTGAAATTTAATAATCTGTTCTTTTTTTGTTTCATTTTGATAAAAATATCCTTATTACTTTTTTATAAAAATAATTTTGAAAACCTACAAATACCTGAAATAGTACAAAACATTTATATAAAAAGCAGACTGCTTTTCAAATAAAAATATAAAAAAATTAAATTTATAATTTGGAGATTAATTCATACTTTTAATCAAATATTTCTTTTAAAATTAGTAACCTTAAAAACATTTAAAACACCCGATTTCCCGTTTTAAAGAAGCTCGGTTAAAACTCATTACCAAATAAAAAATTTATTCCTTTCACTTCTAAAAACTAAACCTTCTCCATTACATTTCCTTTTTTCTTTCTCCAACTTGATTTCATTTCTTAAATAATTGATTTTCAAAAACAATTTTTAAAAACATATATCACAAGACCTTACCGTTTTGTTTGGATGACTTTTGAAAAGTTAAGAAGCCTGTTTTTATATTCAATAAGAACTTTTATATCCATTTAATTAATTTTATGAAATATTTATTTTAATTTATAAATAAATTTATGATTTTAATTTCAATTTCAAATTCTAATTAAGTCTAAGAGTATACTCAATGTCATGAATTCAGGCTTTTCCTAAATTCAGTGCGACACTTATAAAACTCTCCCTACATATCCATTTTATTTTATATTTTGGAAACCATATGATTTTTTTATTTTTTTATTTTTTATTATTTTTTTTTATTTTTTTGCGTTTTCGGAACGGAAAAATGTTGACATTAAGGGGCCACAGAGCAATAGAGTTGAAAATTACTCAACATCGTGGGGTTAGCCGTTTTAATCACGCAAGGTGGGTTTACCACCACTACCCACCGAGGGGATCCGAGTAAGGGAGGAAAAAAAAAATAAAAAAAAAATGAACATGCATTTAAAACGTCACTATATAAGAGGCCACGCGGAGAGCCAATGGCAAATCGCAACCGAGTTTTGGCTTTTCAGAGCTCCCCCGTTTCCCTCTCAATTCTCTCTTCTCCATTTCTCCACCACCACACAGAAGGTTTGTCTCAGATCTCTTCAGATCTATCTCTGCTCTCACCATTTCTCTTCAATTAATTTTGGAATGCTGCTCTGATTTGTCATTTGAATTGTGATTTCGGTACTGCTCGGCTTTTTTTTTTTTACCAGTTTTCTGATCTATGATTTTGGTAATGGAGCACTGATCTGTTTCTTTCGTATCTTGTCTGTGATGTGTTTTTTGATATGTGCTTGCTTCTGCCATTTCTCGACACTTGAATGATCTCGCTTTTGATTCTGGTGGAGCACTTTTCTCTTTTCCAATCTTATTTGGTTCCACCAATTCTTTTCGCTGGTTTTGATTTTGATTCGGGTGGAGCGCTGATCTGGTTTAAGTCTTATTCAGGTTGTGATTTCTCATATGTTGGCGGCTTTTACCATTTCTCAGCATTATTATTATTATTATTATTTTTAATTTCGATTTGAATGAGTTATTATTATTTTTAATTTCGATTTGAATGAGGCTCTGATCTCGTTTGAATCTTATTTGGGTTCTAATTTCTGCCAGGATATGTATGTTGTTCAAGTATGAGCTCGTATTTCATTGTTTCAGCGATTTTGCTTGGATCGGATCAGTTTTGGTTGTTGATTGTGTTCAATTTGTCCCTGTGCACTTGCGCCCCTTTTTGTTAGGCACCTTTCTATAAAAATTCTATTTGTACCTAGGAAGAAAATTTATTCGTGGACTTTCTGTAGTGGATCTGTCGAGAATTAGATGAGGTATGCTTTTAAATCAAAAGATGTGTTTCTTTTTCTTGTCTTGATTTTCAATTGTGCAGGGTTTGGGTAGTTAAAATCAAAATGTTTGTTTAAATTTGTGGATTTAAAACGATACTGTAGGTATGGGTTTGTGATTGTTTGAATCAATGGTTTATTTTTTCCCTTTTTCCGTAAAAATTGAATGAACCTAACATGTCAATCTATTTTAATTATCCTTGGGATACTGCACAAGGAATATAATACCAATCATGTGGGTTCATGTGCCGATATGATAACATTATGTGATGTCATGTGGTCACACTGTATGATGATGTGATAATGATTTATGGTGGCTTGTTACTGTGCTAGTTGGATTATTAAAAAAAATCATTTATTAGGCTTGACATTTGTTCAAATAGCATTGCAAGGTCGGAAAAAATGGGAGATTATACCAGCTGACAGTAATAGACATGAAATGACACCATTTCAGTTTCTTTGTTACTAATACTTATAAAGGTTGACCTATCTTGTGATGGCCTCATTTTGGATGCTGAATCTAAAACAAGTCATATGCTAGATGTGATAAGAGTGCTATTATAAATGTTTCTATTTTCATTTTGAATTTTTTTTTTTTTTTGGTTGCAGATAGTGTACAAGGACAATACTTGATTGGTACTCATGGGAAGTGCTCCTGAGTCTGTCATCCAGGTAGCTTTTATTTTTTTGGTTATTTTGTTTGTGTTTTACTTTAGTTTGGTTTGTTTTTCAATTTAGTGCTAAATCCAAAAATAATAGGAGTTGTTAAAAAGTGAGCTAGTGAATCATTTAGTTAAAGTTTTCAAAGTACTTTCATATTTTTAGAAGCACTGTTAAAGTAACTTCCAACCCATCACTAAAAGGTATTTAAGGATCTGTTTGATAATTGTTTTCAAGAACGGTTTTCTTGTTTTCTAGAACAAAAAAACTAGAAAACATGTGTGAAGGTATTTAAGGATTTGTTTGACAATTGTTTTCAAGATCAGTTTTTTGTTTTCCAGAACAAAAAAAAAAAAAAACTAGAAAACACATGTGACAACTATAAAACCGTTTTATGTTCTTGAGAACAAAAAATAAGGTATTTTTAGAGAACATCTTTTAGTTATTTTCACTTGTTTTTAAAAAAAATTATATAAACATGTATAATGATTAAAAATAAAGCTTTAAACGTAAAAATTATTTTTAAAACATATTTAAAAATATAAAAATTAGGTTAAAAACATTTCAGGTTCCTAAACAGATTTTTGTTCTACAAAATATTAGAGAACAATTTTTAAAAACTATTTTTCAGAACTGCTTTAAAAAATAGTTACCAAATAGGGCGTAAATAACTCAAGCTTAGAATGGACTGCATTCCTTCTTTTCTATATACAGAACACTGTTTCATTGTGAGATTCTCTGTTGTTATTTATTTATTTATTTTTTTGATTTTATTTTACCTGAGTTTAACCCATCAGAAATTGCAATGACCAAGGAATTGTGACTTAGTCCCTGTTATGAATACATTTGAACCAGTTTGTTAGTTCTTTACATTAAACAAAAAGTAACTATTTATTTTATTTTATTTTATTTTATTGATAAGATAGCAAAATCTGGTTGTTGCTGATCATTAAAAATTTGAAATATGCTTATAGAGACAAATGTTTCATTTTATCTCTTTCATGTCTCATCTTTGTGGAGTCATAGTCTGACACATATTTGGTTGCAGGAAACAAATGAAAACTTGCTAGCTGAGAAGAAGGTTAAAGTTGTTTTTGTCTTAGGTGAGCACTTTGGTTTCTGATTCTTTCAACAACTGATCCTATTCAGTATGGTCTTTGCCTGTAAAAGTTGCACAATCCTTCTTTGCCTAGCTGAATTTCTAGTATTACTTCTCTGAATGCTTGATAATTTCTCTAACAAGTCTCATTGTTTTGTATTGTACCTAACAAGCCATTTTTTCTTATCCAAAAGTTTTAATTTGTTTATGTAAATGGTATTATGGTTTATTCTACACTCTCTTCTTGGTCTTTTTGTTTTAGTTTGTCTTTTTACTAGTGAATGTTTGTGGGTAGCAACAGTATTATTTTGGTATTATGATTTATTCTACTCTCTCTCTCTCTCTCTCTCTCTCTTATTAAGGATGAAATTGGAGATTTGAAGTTTCGATTAAGAAGGTGAAATCAACAATTTTAAATTAAAGTTTCTTCAATTTCAAGTCTTCTAAATTCTTCCCTGATCTCTTGCTAGGTCAACCCTTAAGCCCCCTGGGACCTTAATTGATCTATTGTCTCCATTCTTTCAATTTGTCCCTTTCTCTGATTTTAGCTGCACAGAGCTGATTTCCACAATTTGAACTATAAGGAGTTGATGATTTACACATCACTAGATGCTGTCAACAATTGGTTTCCTTTGAAGGCAAACTCTAAAAGTGATAATTGTGTTGGAATTGAGAAATTAGGAAATTTTGATTACTGGAATTAGTTTGAACAAATTCAAGCTTGATTGCAGCCCTTTAGGTTCCATAATTAGTATTTATTTGTTCACATGAAAAAATAAGAAAATTTTCGAGCACAAATTATTGAAAGTTGATTTACCTATTGTGATTAGTTTCTGTTAATAAGCATGCTTGTAGCTTTCTATATGTATGTTTTCTATATCACCAAGCTTATTTGGGTATGTTTCCTTGATTTTTATTGATATTTCATTAGTTTTTTCAAACATATTCATATGGATCTGCTATTAAAAGTTCTTTTATATTCTGGGGATGATTATACCATAATTATTTTTAATTGCTAGGAAACTCAAAGTTCTTACAAGGATGTCTTAACACATGAGCCACCTGGCATTTTTTTTGTAAACACAATTTTTATTTGTGTGCTTGCTAACCTTATATTAGAGTTTTCTCTTTTCCCATTTTATATGCTTTTTAATTTTTTAATTTTTAATATTTTAAATTAACTGGAGGCTCTCTTTAATTATTCAAACTTGCTTTTTGAAGAGTTCCTTTTTCACCACTTTCAACCTTTCAATTTTCTTCTTCTTAGCACAACTCTTGTTTATCAGATTTTTGGTTTCACATTAAAAAAATCTGCTGAGAATGTAGTTGCTTATAAATTCTTTTGTATTTAAAGGTTCTATTTTTGTTACTGAAAATTTTGGGCTTCAGTCCTGGTACTGAATTTGGTAAAATTGTGAATAACTAATTCAATGATTACTTTGATGACTAAAAAATAGTTATGGTACATAAAAGGTTGCCAGACACCATACTTGAGACTCAACAGTCAACATCAGTGTTCATTATTCCTTATGTGGTTGTTATCTTCCTAGCCATCATTATTATTTTGGGAGTCTTCTCTGTTGCAAAGATCCTTTTCTAACAATGCACACTTTCAGGGTCGCGTCTTCCATTAGTTTATGAGGTTTAGACTTTGCCCCTATGGTTGCTCCTTCCTTTTTCAGGATCGTGTTTTCCTAATTACACCTGGGGTTGGTCTTGTATGCTATTTCTGGATTCCTGATTTGTTCCCTATTTTCTTTAACCACAAGAAGTAATTTCTGGGTTTGAATTCCTTGTGGTGTTCAATAATTCCCACTCCTGAAGTTGCCTGTCTCAAGTGACAATGATCTCAAGTTTGAGAATAGAAAAGAACCTAAAAATGGACGGTACTTAAAACTGTACTTTGACATTTTGCTACAAAGTAAGACCAACTTCTTCTGCATATGCATTTTTTTTTTATAAGCATGCAGATGCAAGTGTCCCTGTGGAAAGCTTCTACAGGGTGCATCTTCTGGGTATTTTCACCTAAATTCACTCTAAATACTTTCTGATTTTCAATTAAATTAATTTTAAATCTTCCAAGGGATATATTTTTGCTTCTTTTTTCGTAAAATGTTGGTAATGAAGTAATATATTAATTTTGAGCTCATGTATAGTGTAGATGATGGATTTGCTGCACTTTATACTTTTGTAGTATAATGTGATATATATGCCATTGGTAGCCGTCATTCAATAGGCATTTATGGACCACTTACCAAAATAGGTGAAGTAGACAGTGTGGTTCAGATGGAAGAAAGAGAGTGGCAAGAAGAAAATGAAATTTATGACTGTCTCCATGGTGTATATGATCTGGTTTGTTGATTCTGTGGATTGACACACTCTCTCTCACAAAGTCACATGCATGCACACACACACACACACACACACACACACACACACATGATTTTAAGGGATTTCTCTGAACTGATATATTGATTCTGTGGATTGAGCAGGTGGCCCAGGCAGTGGGAAAGGCACCCAGTGTGCAAATATTGTGAAACACTTTGGGTACACTCATCTCAGTGCTGGTGATCTTCTACGAGCAGAAATTAAATCTGGTTCTGAAAATGGGTATGGTTTTAGAGTAATAGTTTTCAGCTAAGCTGTATTAGATCCACATTCCTTTCTGTCAAACCAAAATCTGTTCTTGTCCTTGATTCAATATACGTAGTGTCCAAATATAAGAACAGTTGCAGCTTTAAAATGGATGTTGGTTTAACAAAGAAGTCATCGAATGCTATACTGTACATTTTGCCCTTGTGAAAAAGTGGAATTATTATCTCATGGATCTTAACAATGATGATATAAACTAAACCTTATGTCTGTATGACCTAATCCATCTGATTGACTTGTAGTTCTTGAAAAGGTTTGCTAATGGAAGGCGTTTGCTTTTTCTACAGGATATGTGGGTTTTCTGTTATTGTTTTCATGTATTTTCTTCTTTGGAAGCAGCTTGTATATGTATTCTCAGTCCAACGCAATCTAATGAATAAAGGGGGAGAGGTTCCTCTTCAATCTGGAGATTGGTTGATTGAAAGAGTAATCCCCCAAATCCACTGATATGACTTAGAGACATGAATATTTTGACCAAAAAGTTGTGGTGCCATTACTTTTCTGCAAATTTTAATTTAACAAATTATAATTCTGTGGGGCTTGAAGCCTCGAACATATAATTTGGTTCTTAATAGCCCCCATGAGTGATCATTCTACAATGTTTACTTGGTTTTAAGAGACCCAAGTGTGTGCGGGTGTTCATATTAAGTACATCCATAGAATTACAAATGCATTGGAGGTGCTCTAGGCTCTATTGTTTTCTTAAGTTGCTCCTTTCAAGCACACTCATGCTCCTGCTCTATGCTCTGTTTACTTAGTTCTTGACCTTACTGTATTCCTCTTGGTGGGTATGGGTATTGTTTTTTTATTTATTTATTTTTTCCTGTACCTTTTCATACTGGTGGAACTGTGAGTTGGAAACTTTCATTTTTGTAGCCTTATGTTGGGGACATCCTACCCTAGGAATTGGTGTAATTGGACTTTCCTGATGATTTGATTTGCAGACCTTTGGTTGTAGATGACTATCTCATGTTTTTCTTTATTCTTACGCTTGTGCTTTTGGCTGAAAGCGTGGCTGCAATTAGTGAAGTCAATAATAGTTAGTTAAGATCTTTCTCATTGGTAACCTTTTATGTTTTTCAAAAGAGAAATTCTTGGTGTAAATTGGATGGGAGTCTGCCGATCTTAAGTTGCAGCCCCACTTCACTTAATTTTTTTCCTCAGTGTGGACCCTTTTCTTTTTTTTTTTCTCCCTGGTGTTTTTCCTGCTTGTTTGTTTGTTCTTTTTCACAAATTGGAGCATGAACTCCTTTTTAGAATCAAAAGTGTGACAAATAAATAATGCTTTTGTTCTAAATTTGTGCTATGCCTTTATTGCTACAAAAAAACATATGGCAACAAATGGGACTAAGATTTCCAACCTTTTCCTTTGGGGTTTTTGAGTGAATTTCCTGTGAACAGATGGTTAGGATTGTCTTCCCAGTGTTAATTATTTATTATTTATTCTTTCTTGATATGTTATATAATGAACCATCAAGTGCATTTTATTTTTGTTGCATGTGGACAAAATTTGAATGCCTTTTTATCCACCGATGCTGTTCTCTTCCTTTCTGATTATTCTGAAAAGACTATTTTATGTTGTTGCAACAGCATGTGGATTCTGCTATGGTTTAAATGGGTGATTCTTTTTAAACAATGACCTTGCTAATAAAGTCTGTGTTTGCTAATGTGCTGCAGGAATATGATTCAGAGCATGATTAAGGAGGGAAAGATTGTTCCTTCAGAAGTAACAATTAAGCTTCTCCAACGAGCAATACTGGA
This sequence comes from Vitis x doaniana, assembly GCA_030345155.1. Taxonomy (NCBI): domain Eukaryota; kingdom Viridiplantae; phylum Streptophyta; class Magnoliopsida; order Vitales; family Vitaceae; genus Vitis; species Vitis x doaniana. Next base: position 11,102,183 of record CP128323.1, read on the forward strand.
AGACAGTAACGACAAATTTCTTATTGATGGTTTTCCCCGTAATGAGGAAAACCGTGCTGCATTTGAGGCTGTTGTAAGCTCTCTATGATAACTCTTCTTTTATCTCGATTTTGCTATCTCTACAGATATGTAAATGTCATCCATATTCGGAATGCCCTATTCAGAATAGTTCATGTGGATTTTGTTTGCTGAAGCTGCCAATTTGGGATGCTTTCTATTGATTTTGGAAATGAATGATGTGAATGCAGACTAAAATTGAACCCGAATTTGTCCTGTTTTTTGATTGTTCGGAAGAAGAGATGGAGAGGCGCATTCTGAACCGGAATCAGGTTAGTATATATGACTAACCCTTCTTTCAAAGATTTTATTTATTTATTCTATCTTGGTTTCTATTATATGTTTGCTCTTTTTTTTAATTTTATTTTATTCTTATTTGCCCTTTTGATGGGAAATGAAGGGAAGAGAAGATGACAACGTTGAAACAATAAGGAAGCGATTTAAGGTGTTTTTGGAATCTAGTCTCCCTGTTATTGAGTATTATGAGTCTAAGGGGAAGGTTCGGAAGGTAATATTTTGTTTATGCTTTTTTCTTAACAATATTCTTGCATGTTTATTGCTACCAGTTGAAATTATTGCTTTGCCCTCAGATTGATGCTGCACAGTCGATTGAAGAGGTTTTTGAGGCAGTCAAAGCTGTCTTCACCCCAACAAATGAACAGGTAAAGCACCATTGTAATCTCTGGTGGAATTTTAAAGTTTATTGGTTCTGTTTTGGACACAAAAAAATTAGGAAAAGGAGATAAACATTGCTGTTGAACAAAATGAGTATTATCCTGATGGTATTAATGCTTAGCAGTATGTTTTTATAATATTTAGTAATGGAGATATATGTTCAGTTCTGGGCCTTGTAGGCAGCCTATAGTCTGGAAAAAAAATTTGATATCTTGTTATTATATTATGATTGGCAAACTTCTTCATTAACTTGAGGGAAGCTATCATTGTTGCTGAACATTCGCACACCCTGAGCTTTGTGATGTTGAGATTTAAAATAAGAACTACTGTATTTTTGTGCCCGCATGTTCCACCGCTTCTAATGCTGCTGGAATGATGAAATGGGGGAATTTCTTTTGTCATTGGGAATAATTTGGACTTGCAGATGGTGGGAAATTTGTGGTTATGAAAAATTTGAGAATGTATTTCAATAACTAATATTTCAAGTGGCTCTAGTATTTGGTATGATTGTAAATTATCCATTTGTTATTGACCGTACCTAATAAAAATGGAAATTTGTGTATGATTTGGACATCTTAAAAATTTTGAGAAAATTTGTGATTCTAATATCTTTTTTCATTTCCATTTTCATAGTGCAATTGTTTCAGTTGACCAATTGATCAAGCATATTAGCCTAGTCAGTATTAATCCTGTATTTTTGGGGAATGACCAAAACACTCGCAAAGTACAATGAGTTATATTCTATAACTGCAGTAATTGTGGGGAAAAAGAAAAAGGAAACAAGGACATATAAATCAGATGTGGTCATACCATCTTATATTGACATGCATATTTCCCTCAGCTGATATAAGATCCATTTTCATAGTGCAATTGTTTCAGTTGACCATTTGATCAAGTGTGTTAGCCTAGTCAGTATTAATCCTGTATTTTTGGGGAATGACCAACACACAAAGTAAAATGAGTTATATTCTGTAAATGCAGTAATCGTTGGGAAAAGGAAATAAGGACATATAAATCAGAATTAGTCATACCATCTTATATTGACATGCACGTTTCTTATAGGCCTCCTATACGTTATGTGTATAATAGAAAAGGGAAGAGGAATATACTGCCACCTGGCAGTTAGTTGTAATAGCTTTAGTGTAGGTTAGGTCACAATTGGATACGGGCTGGGGGATGGCTTAAATAGGAAAAGAGGGGGAATTATAGAGGAGGGAATATTGTGGATCTGGTAAGGGAGTGATAGCCTCTCGAATAGCTATCTGAGGACCAGTTGGGACTCTTGTTTCTTGAAATTCTTGAAATTCAATAATAATTCTCCATTAGATACCTATCAATTTGGTATCAGAGCATCAATCCAGATGGCTCAGAAAAGGAATGAAGGTCGGGTGGATTGTCTAGAGAAGGAAGTTGGAGAAATCAGAGAGGAGATGCAGCGCTTACCAGGAATGGAAAAGACGGTGATGGACCTTGCCCAGAATGTAATGCGAGTTTTGCAGTCGCTGGAAGAGACACAGAAGGCAGTGGCGGCGTTGTCATCGGGGCGGGACACGACGACTGCTGCTCAACGAGAAGATCGGGCAGGATGGATCCCTGGAGTTGGGGAACCCAGTTGGGGGGGTGGGGATGGCGTCGGATGAGACGAGGCGAGGCGGAAATGGAGAATGGCGCTGCAGCCGACGGGTGGAGATGCCTGTATTTACGGGAGAGAACCCGGACGGCTGGATCTTCCGGGCCGATCGATACTTCGCGACATACGGACTCATAGATGAAGAGAAATTAGTCGCCGCCGCAATGAGTTTAGATGGGGATGCACTCTCTTGGTACCAGTGGATTGATTCGAGGGAGGCGTTTGGGAGTTGGGAAAATTTGAAGAGGCGGCTGTTGCTTCGCTTTCGTCCGACTCAAGAAGGGAGCCTTTGTGAGCAGTTTCTGGCAGTGCAACAACAAGGGACAGTGGCAGCATACCGGCGGGAATTTGAGATTCTAGCGACTCCATTGAAAGGGATTTCGGAGGAGGTAATGGAAAGCACGTTTATGAATGGGCTGCTTCCTGAGATCTGGGCTAAGCTACGTCTTCTGCAACCATATGGGTTGGGCCACTTGATGGAAATGGCCCAACGGGTTGAAGATAGGAATTTAGCCATGAGAGCAGCCCGTGAACCAAATGGCCCAAATGGCCCAAAGAGCACCAAAATGTTGTCATCTGCAAATCAAGGTGATTGGAAGATTGAGGAAAATTTTCAGACTAGGGTAGTGGCTGTCGGTAGACGATGAGCCAGGACGTGAGATTCCAATAAAGAGACTGATGGAATCGGAGCTTCAAGCCCGTAGAGAGAAGGGGCTCTGTTTTAAGTGTGAAGAAAAGTTCTCCCCTGGTCATCGCTGTAAGAAAGAATTACGGGTTTTATTGGTGCACGAAGATGAGGAGGAAGACGATAACCAGTTTGACGGCAGAGCAACCGAAGAACCTGCACTCATCGAGCTTAAAGGCGCTGTGGAATTATCTCTAAATTCCGTGGTCGGGTTAACTACGTTGGGAACTATGAAGATCAAAGGGACGATCGGGTCAAAAGAGGTAATCATCCTTGTAGACAGTGGGGCTACCCACAATTTTTTATCCCTTGAATTGGTTCAAAAATTAGCACTTCCATTAACTACAACAACTAGTTACGGGGTGATGATGGGAACCGGGATATCCGTGAAAGGGAAGGGCATTTGTAGAGGAGTTTGTATTTCAATGCAGGGGCTCACCGTAGTGGAAGACTTTCTTCCACTTGAATTAGGCAACACTGATGTGATTCTAGGAATGCCTTGGTTGGGGACTTTAGGAGACGTGAAAGTAAACTGGAAGATGCTAACAATGAAGATCAAAATGGGGAAGGCAGTGATAGTGTTAAAGGGAGACCCGAGCCTTAGTCAGACTGAGGTATTTCTTAAAGCAATGGCTAGAGCACTACAGCACCATAGCCAAGGGGTATGGGTGGAACTCTGTCAGACTTCCACCACTTCGGATTTGAGTGAAGGAGTACAAGAGGTCCCGAAAACAGTTAAAGAAGTATTAGCTCAACATCAGCAAATTTTTGGGCCAATAACAGGGTTACCACCAAGTCGTGATATTGACCATGCCATTCAATTAATTTCGGGAGCATCTCCGGTTAATGTCCGACCCTACCGGTATCCACATATTCTAAAGAATGAAATAGAGAGATTGGTGCAAGAGATGCTTGAGGCAGGAATTGTTCGGCGTAGATTAAGCCCATTTTCTAGTCCAGTGTTGTTGGTGAAAAAAAAAGACGGAGGATGGAGGTTTTGTATAGATTACCGTGCCCTCAACAAAGTTACAGTCCCGGATCGGTTCCCCATTCCGGTGATTGATGAGTTACTTGACGAACTTCATGGTGCGACCATTTTTTCCAAACTAGATCTCAAATCGGGCTACCACCAAATTCGAGTCCGGCAACAAGACATCCACAAAACGGCATTTCGCACCCATAAAGGTCACTACGAGTTCTTGGTGATGCCTTTTGGACTAACCAATGCACCAGCGACTTTCCAATCATTAATGAACCGTATATTTCGGCCACACCTTCGGAAATTTGTGCTCGTATTTTTTGATGACATATTGGTCTACAGCAAAGACTTGAAGGAGCATTGTGACCATTTGCAAAGTGTGCTGTCCATTCTGGCGAACCACCAACTGCACGTCAATGGAAAGAAATGTCTCTTTGCTAAACCACAATTGGAATACCTAGGCCATTTGGTTTCCGCCAAGGGGGTTGCTGCTGATCCCAACAAGATTTCAGCCATGGTAGAGTGGCCCACACCCAAATCCCTTAAAGAATTACGAGGATTTCTTGGATTGACTGGATACTACCGTCAATTTGTAGAGGGATATGGAGCTATTTCTTGGCCTCTCACTCAACAACTCAAAAAAGATGCTTTTAATTGGAGCCTAGAGGCTGAGGCAACCTTCCAAAAATTGAAAACAGATATGACAACAATTCCTGTTTTGGCTTTGCCCAACTTCAGTCAACTCTTCATTGTAGAGAAGGATGCATCGGGGTATGGTTTGGGTGCCGTTTTGATGCAAAGTCATAGACCAGTAGCTTATTTTAACCAAGTCCTCTCAACAAGGGAGCGACAAAAGTCCATATATGAAAGAGAGTTAATGGCTATTGTCTTAGCAGTTTAGAAGTGGCGTCATTACCTGCTTGGTCGCCACTTTATTGTGCGAACGGATCAAAGTAGCTTGAAGTTTCTACTAGAGCAAAGAATAGTGAATGAGTCGTACCATTTGATCCATTTTCATAGTGCAATTATTTCAGTTGACCATTTGATCAAGCATGTTAGCCTAGTCAGTGTTAATCCTGTATTTTTGGGGAATGACCAAAACACTCAAGAGTACAATGAGTTATATTCTATAACTGCAGTAATTGTGGGGAAAAAGAAAAAGGAAATAAGGACATATAAATCAGAAGTAGTCATACAATCTTGTATTGACATGCACATTTCCCTCCTTAGCTGATAAAAAGATTCAAAGAATGACTACTATTCACAGTATGCAGTAACCTGGCATTCTACATTTAATAGCAGCAAGAAGTACAGTTGAATGGATACACACACACACACACACACACACACACACACACACACACACACACACACACAACCTTCTTGTTTACTCATTGAATACCCTTCCCAGTAACCCGGCATTCTACATTTAATAGCAGCAAGAAGTACAGTTGAATGGATATATACACACACACACACGCACAACCTTCTTGTTTACTCATTGAATACCCTTCCCAGTAACCCGGCATTCTACATTTAATAGCAGCAAGAAGTACAGTTGAATGGATATATACACACACACACACACATACAAGCTTCTTGTTTACTCATTGAATACCCTTCCCAGTAACCCAGCATTCTACATTTAATACACACACACAAACTTCATGTTTACTCATTGAATACCCTTCCCAGTGTGCATACATCTCAACTGCTCATTTTCCCTTTATTATTAATGCATGAACATTTGGTGTTTGCAGGTTGATGCTTAGCTATCAAGCCTAATATCTGTTGAGGTAATACACTTATATCTTTTGAGGTAATATGCTGTCAGGCATGCGATTATATGCATTAGAAAGGATAAAAGAAGATATACATGGGACACAATGTCCCACCTTCAGGAATGAAACAAAGCAAACTACATAACAATCCCCCTTGAGATGGGTAGTGATGCCCCTGTGGGTTTGTAAGTCAGCATCACTTATCAGTGGCAGGGTCCTCAAAAAATTAACCTCAATTGAGATGGCCACATCAATTATTTTGATAACCATGTCATCATATCTTCAAAACTACCTCATTTTCCACTCTGCCCACTGAACAATCACCAAAGAGTCCTGCTCTGCTGTGAATGTACTTCCTCATGCCTGCAAGCATGCATAATAACTTGATGGCATTACCCCAAACCCCGGTTTAGAATTGGAAAGAAATAGTTTATTTTATTTTATTTTATTTATTTTTTTTCTTTCATGCTTTTTGGAAATTCTACTCACTCATCTGAGCAAGATTTCCTCATGCGATGCCTCAAGATGTTGTTTTAACTCTCCGGTATTGAAATGATTTCCTTAGGCCCTGCTTGAAGCAACTTCTTTGATTGTCTAAAAGATGCTTCCAGCCGCTAAAAGACCTTTATAGTGCTTTGCTCTTCTTTACACAGATATTTTCTAAGAAGACCTTTGCTAGAAGTTACAGTCAATGCCAAATGAGATTTTAGTTGCTGAAACTGCATAAATATGGAAAATGACCCTATTCCACAAATTTTGATTGTTCCCCAGAAAATTCTTGCATCTCTTTCTCACTGAATAATCTTAATCATTGTTGTCCAATCCAACCTTGAAAGTTCTGATATTCCTTAAACACACACTTCTTGGCACTTGTGCCTGTGTTGCCCATTAAGCTCAATCTCTACATGAGTTGGGGCCATCCAGCATGCATTCATATAAGAAAAGAATCTCCACAATTCACAGATATGAGTCGCGGTCATCCAATATACATTCATATGAGAAAAGAGTCTGCGTCTCTACTGAAGAGTTTGCACCAGAAAAAGGACGTAAGCATTTTTCGTTTATACACGGAATGTTTCAAGTGCTTTTCATAGACTCGCACACTCTCTGCACACTCACACACACACACACACACACACACACACACAAGCACGCATGCGAAGAGTTAGGGACGGGGTAGGGGTTGTATAGGAAAGCTGATGGAGAATAAAGATGAAGATGGAGCACTTCCTTTTCTCCCTTTCTGCTCAAAACTCTTAGCTCATTGGATCACCACTGCTCCCCTTTATAGTTGAGTTTCACCTGTTTCCTCGGCCATCTATTTTGAGCTTCTTGGAATCAACATTGATGTGACCATCCAAACAATGTGTCAACTCTAGGTATACATCTACACCCTCTAGATTGAAACAGGAGCATCCCAGATCAAGGATTTTGATTCCTTTCTATTATTGCCTTTTAGGCAACTCAGTGAATTAGAATAGATGGATGCTTCTGAGTTTGTTCTCTTCCTTTCTCTTTTTTCTTCAAATTAGTATATCATAAGAAAGCATTCCAAGTTTTTGTGTTTTTACTTCATACTTCCCGTAAAAAGTATGAGATGAATGTAGTGTTACTATTAACCATTTTTTTTTTCTTTTTGTAGGCTTACTAGATACTAGATAATGTTGACATAGATTTGATTTGTAAAGCTACCTTTCTTTCAGCCGATTGCATCAGTGAATTATTATTATTATTAACGATTAATTAATTCTTCGCTTTTCCTTTTTCAGGTGATTATAATTGTTGGCTGCGTATTCTTATATTTTTGAGGTACTCATGGATGATTATTTGTTATTCTGCGAGTAGGAAGTAGTAGTTGATGCTACAAATGTTTGTTTACTCTATAATAGGAAGAAGTTCACGCTATAAAAAGCCTACACTGTTGTATTCTTATTGTATGACCGATTCTTAATAAGATGATGGTAATGACACTCCTTTTCCGGGTGCCTGACTAATGGTGCTCTTATGTGGTAAAGGTATCTGTGGCCGTTAAATCAAAGGCTACGACTAGTTTTAAAGATTTAGAGCAGCCTCCCTGACATTGTGATTTGAAAATGGTTTTTTGTTTTTTTTTAAAATTCAAAACTGTTTTTAAAAATTTATATTAGTCTTTGATAGTTACTCTTTAGAAACAGTTTTTAAAAACAAAATAAAATAAAAAACTGATTTTGGGACAAATGAAAATTGTTTTCATGTGTATTTGAAAGCAAAGAGGAAAACATTAAGAAATGAAAAAAAGAAAAAAAAAAGAAAAACACTAAAAGGCAAAAAGAGCATAGCATTTCACCTTGATACATTTTCGAATTAGACTGTTTCTTTGAATTTCTTTTGACTTCTTTTTTATTAGTCAAACTTTCTTTTTTCGTAGTCAAACCCATTCCAAATCAAGCAATACTAAAATTTTATTAAAAGTAAATAAAAGTGATTTGGAGAACTCTCTAAAACTAATTTTTTGCTTTGCACATGACTATATTTGTTTTTTCATTTTTTTTTCACTAAGTAAATAATTTTTGAATTAAATAAGACTTGGGCCTTTTTGTTTTTTATTTAAAAAAAATTAAGTTTATTTTTTATTTTCATTTTCTAGAAAATTGAGCTTAGAAAATAGAAAAAGGAAAAATATGAATGTGGTGTTTTTTTATTTATGTAAAAAAGACAAGTGAGATCTGCTTTATTTTCACCATTTTAATGTTAGTGAAAACTCAAACCACTCGAGATTTTACAAATTTCATTTTATAAAAACGGTTTTTAATTTTCTTGACCAAACTCATCTTTAAGAAAAGAAAAAAGAAAAAAAAAGGGAAATAAAACTGTTTTTGGATTTTTTTAAAAAATTGAAAACTAAAAAAGGTTTTCCAAACCAAAAGCCACCTTAACGTGTCAATTTATCGGTTGGTATTATAGCTTTTAAAAATAATCTAAAATTCAAAATTAATATTAAAATTTTATGAGTAAAAATGGGTTGAAATTAACTACTATTTTTATTCAATATAAAATTATATTTTTACAAATTTTCTTTTTAAACAAACATATTATAAATCAAGTGAGACTTAAATGCTTTGGATTTGTTAACATGGTTATTAATTTTTTTTTTTTTAAATGAAACTTAAAAATTAATCTTGAATAATTATATTATTTCTCCTTTGTGTATAACTCGACTCAAGGATAAAATCCTATAAAAACTTATATGCAAAGTAGCTATAGAAACTAAGGTAGAAAAATTCAACAATCATTAGGAGCTGTCTCATGATAGAGGTTGAAAATATGACATCATTATAACAATGAATCGTCAAATTATTCAATAATATGCTTAAAGGGGAAGAAGCGTACTTGTAATTGTATTAGTTCAATTGAATTTGTTATTTAGGGTGAGCAATTGCTTTACTACACAAAGGGAATATGGTGATAGTCGTTGGCTTCAGTAGAAGAATACGCCTGATGTGTTGATGTCAAGATTACGACAAAGTGAATGTTGATGTCAAAATTATCATACTCAAGGAATATGTTGTGTAAAACCTAGTCAAGGTAATTATCAACTGCTTAGATAGTGGTAAAAAAAAATGGTGTTAACCTACATGAATGTGTATGCATGTATGGTCATGAATGTGTACGCATATATTTACAAAGTTCAATAAAATTACAGTGACATCCCTTCCATTCTACACAACTAGACCAAAATGCTTTTAGAAGGCCTTCTTATTTTTTGTTGTAATTACTGAAATTAAAATCATAATTTTTAAAAGATGATAGTGATGTTAATTTTATTTTATTTTATTAAATATGATTTTTTTTATATAAGCAAAAATATAACTTCAATGGAAAATTCTACAATTTCGTCGGAGGTATCATGCCTCCTTTTAGTTTTGGTCATTGGATGGAAGAGTTTTAATTTGAGTTGTCCAAATGGTAATTGGTAAAAAAAAAAAAAAAAAAAAATTCCCCAAGTTGAAACCGACTACTTGTAGAACGCCTCCCTCTTCCCCTTTTCCCGCCCTCATCCTCTCTTCTCATCTCTTCTCCATATCTCATCCCCTTCTCTTCTCCATATTTGATTTGTGTATTTCAGGTGTTTTCGGTATTTTTAGGTGAGAGATCCTACCTGTTTTAGGTATGAAATCCTTCTTGCACGAGTGCCCTTTTTTTGCTCTCCCCCTCCCTTCTCCATGTCCTCCTCTATTATCCATATTTCATCCCTGTATTTCAGGTGTTTGCGGGTGTTTTCGTGTAAGAAATCCTAGCTATTTGGGGTAACAAATCTAATGTGCATGAGTATCATATTCCCGCACTCCTCTTCTCCCCTCCATATCCCCTCTCTTCTTCATATTTCATCTTTGGTTTAGGAGTTGTAAGGCGGTGTTTTCAAGTGAGAAATCCTCTTTATTGAAGACCTAGATTGAAGACAAAGTTGGAAGAAGACGACCCGAAGTAGGAAAAAGAAGAAAGCTGAAACTGGTTGAATTTTTTGCTAATCCAAAGGCAGTTGTGTCATAATTATTTGGGTAGTTCTACATTAAAAAAATAAAATGTGAGTATTGATGATGTGTTTTACAAAATTGTATCCGTTATAACATATATATTTCATTTTTTTGTTAGATTTATGGATTGATTACATTAATGAAAAATAAAGTGTTTATATCCATAATTGAACATTGAAAATGATATAATGGAATGTTGTCACCATTGAAAATATAGAGAGGTTTTGAGAGGATTTTGGAGTGGTAATGATATTTATATTTTATTTGACATTTGATTGTAAGTTAGTAATATGATTTTTTTTAAATGTGAAATAAATTTTATGGGGAATTTGGAGGTGTAATTTTGTTTGTAATTTATTTGGTATTTGTTATTGTTGTAAGATATGAATATAAAAGTTATTGAAATATGAGATAAACTTTTGTTGAGATAGTGTGATAGTGGAGGTATATTTCATTTATTATGTATTGTTTTGATTTCATTTTTTCCCGTAACCATCTTGATTCTTGTCATTTATACATTGAACCAATATGAAAGAAATAATGATAATAAGTTATCATATGTAATTTTTAAAAAAATGACGAAGCCCCTAACATTTTTAATATAGAAGAATGGAAATGGAAAAAGAAGTTAATTTATAGTATCTGAAATCATATTATAAAATTGACTCAAATGATTTGATTTAATTTTTAGGAGCAAGCGTGATGGTGTTGAAGTTCCTTGAAATCCAAAGAGACCTATGGAAGCTTGGATTCACTACTAGTAATAGTAAGGCAAAATAAAAATATGTAAAATAACATGTTTTTTTTTTTTTTTGTGGTTGTTATGGTTATATTTGTTTGAAATTGTTTTGTAGTAACAATCAATTGGCCATGATCAAAGTAGATGATAAATGAATGAAGATAAATGATGATGTAAGGAGTAATACTTTTGTGGCTAATATAATTAAATTTTAAAATTCAAATTTGAAGTAAGTGGTAAATTAATGTAGTTGAGGAAAAAATTAAGCAAGAAGTGGAATACGCTCCCAAGAGTAGAAAAAGAAGGTTTCATGGCAAAGTCAAAGGGAAGTTCAAAACAATATTTGCTTCAAAAAGGTGTGGGTCCAAAGGTATACTTTTTGTAATGAATAAAAACTTTCATTACTTGTGTATTTGTCACAAATTATATTAATGTAAATATGTTTGTGCATATTTCCAGTTATATCTTCATACTCGATCCTTACCCGAGCTAGTAGTTAGAGTTGTTGAAGAGTTTGAACCAAAGCAAAAGATAGCCATAGAAAAAATTGGATTTGGTAGCCTCTTGCAACTTCAATGTAGGAAAATTGATAATGGGTTATGTCTTTGGTTGGTAAATAGTTTCAATCCAAACACTTATATGTTAGAGGTGTATAATACTTGTATCGAATTATCCCCAATTGATGTTGAATTTATTATGGGATTGAGGGCAAGAGGGTTAAAGATTGACATGAACAAAGATGTTATCAATAATAATAATTTATGTAAAAAATATTATGATAAAAATGGGTGATTGCCATTAGTAATGTTAGAAAATCAAATTAGGGAGGATAGAGAAGGTGAAAATGATTTCAAAGTTTGTTTTGTATTATTTGTATTGGGTGCATTGTTATGCCCAATAATTTATTTTTGTGAAATGTTCATTTTTACATCTTGTGGAAGATTTTGATTTAATAAAGAAGACGAATTAGATTGAATTTGTGTTGTCTTATCTTATGCATAGGATTGAAGAGTTTAATAGGAAGAAACAAAGTGGGATTTGCGCTTGCTTATTGTTTTTTATGGTAATGTCCTTGTATACAATTTACGTCATATTGAATTTTGAATTTTATAAAAGATTTAGTAAAATAACTATATATCCTTGTAAAATATATTTATAGTTATTCTACCACGAGCATATATCATTTCAACAGAAATTTCCACTGCTATGTACTTGACCTTCTCCTTGGATTGGTGCTTGGGAAGATGATGAAGTATTTGAGATGTAATGAAGATTGAAAAAACTTGATGGATATGCAAATGACAATGTAAGTTATAGTTTTGAAACTCGTTCAATATTTGTCTATGTTTTTAGTGATTTTGAATAGGATATGTGTGATATATTGACGAACATATAGTAGGTGAAAATATGGGTAATACAAAATGAGGGAGGAGATTGAGTTAACCAAAATAAGATGACAATGAAGGGGGAGAATGAGGAGGAAAGTAAGAAAGATGAGAAATTGGAAATCCATCTACACAAAGATGTTATTAAACAAGTAAGTTTTATAATATCTTTGAACATGTATAAATATTAGTAGTTAACTCTTGTATTATGATGTTATTAATCAAGTTCCTATATATCACTAGGTTGATGTTGGGAGCTTAATTGAGATGGATAAAGCATTTCAACAATTGAAGACAAAAGTAATTGATTTGAGTCATGGTGCAAGTAGTAGTAGTTGTGAAAATGTTTTTATTGAATTTGAGGTGAAATATGGAACATTGAAAGGACTCTTCCTTGCTTGAAGAGAAAAACCTTTGAGAGATAATGAAAAGAGAACGAAGAGTGATATTCTTTCATGCAAGATAAGTTTGGAAGAGAAGGAGAATGAAAAAGGAAATGAACGTTATGTTGACACTTTGTCAACTAACAAGTTATGCACAGAGAACATGAATAGAAATAATAAAGATGCATTTCCTACATAAATTGAAGTGCACATTATTCTTGACGAAAATGTAGATATTTTACTACTTTGAAATTAAGACCTACCAAAGATAATGGAAAGGTATATATAATCTCAAAAAAATGTATTTTGGTTATAAGTACTTATCAATTACACAATACATGTATGTATATTAATGACATTTTCCATATTAGGAACCATTATGAGCACTATGTGGTCTTCCTGAGCATGTCATGAAAACACGTACATTGAGGGAGAGGAAACCAAGTAGATTCATGGTCTCACCGTTTGTACAAAATTTAGGGAAGATGGGAAAGCGTAAAACATCTAAGGTATAATACAAATACTCCAATACCATTTTTTATTTATTTATGAAGCATGACATATATAACTAATAATTATAATTATCCCTTGTTTTCCATTTAGTCAATCCCCATGTCCATTTGGGAAGACGTGGTGGATTCTCAATCATTCAATGTACTTCAATTTGTTGTTGTTGATTATGTTTTCAATAAATCGTTGTCAACAAGGTTTGTAGTGTCTAGAACATTCAAAGATGCATTGTAACAATTTTAGCCTCCATATTTTTCCATGTGTAAAAAATGTTTTATCATATTATTGCTATAGTGAACTTCTTATTGACTTTGATCATGAACATGGAGTATGTGGAGATTTTGAGTGCTTACGTCTTAGACAAAATTTGTTGGATGTTGTAAGTATCTATTTCATTCATATCAAATGACTACTTTATGAATGAAATACATGTATTAACGTTATTATGCACCATAGGTAATCAATCTAGAAGCATCAAAGCATAATTATTTTGAGAGGCAATTCATAGGCATACAAAGTATAAGATGCTATCTTCCCACGATATTTTGAGTAAGCTCATCTTTTTCTTACTGTTTAGGTACATATTAAGTATAATATACTAATGTTTGTGTTATGTCGTATGATTAACAAATGATCTTGTGTAGGAGTCCACATCCTCTTTTTGATAGAAAAACATCCATCGTGAGTAAGTACATTAGCGAATTGGACGATTGTGAGAAGGTTAGTAATTATTGTTAATGTTTTATTGCATATATCAAAGTTAAAGTAGATATTGTTTTGACCTAAAATAGAATTTGACAATTTCAAAATTTTCTAACTTTACAACTATTTATTTCAATGCATGACAATTTCCCCAATCATTAGTATCTTTGTATCATTGATTTTAAAAAATATCATATCCAAATTTTGGATTCATTATGCTCAAGGAGTAGGGGTGAGTTTTGGTTTAATAGTGTGAAAATAGTGGTATGCTTTCAAACTAAGTTTTTCTCTTTTTTGTTTATCTATTGTACAATTATTAACACTTTGAAAATGAATTAGGTTGAATTTTGTCAAATGTTTTTCAAGCTAGATGACATAAGGAAAGATGTCTTCCAATTCTCCATTGATGGGCCAGTTTCGATTCCAACCTAAGATAATGGGTTAGTATTAATATATATGACTCACATGAATATTGTTTATCTGAGCTATAATTACCACATCCCTTTACTAAGTTGTTTTACATTTCTTCTATTTTTTTTTTAGGTGGGATTGTGGAGTCCATGTCATTAAACATATGCAGATATTCGAAAATGATGATCCCATTAATGCCTGTAACTTATTTAATTCTGCTCAAATACGTTGGAAAATAGTAAATTGATTTAGTTTTACACAGAGGAAATAGAGAAAAACAAACTATTTTCTCTATTGTTCTATAAGAGCAATGAGAAGATTGTTATTATGAAATTTGTTGTTTTTTTTCAATATTTGTCATTTCCATCTCCACATTTGGTCATTTTTATGAAAAGTTGTCACATTGGAAGAACACATAGAGTTCATCATAAGTTCGTTTTCTTTGAATATGCTATAATCTTCTTTGTTGGTAGTTGGTTTTTATTTTACTTTCCAGAGTTGAGGAGAAAATGGAGTATAGATATAAGAGAACAAGATATTCCAATGAAGTGGCAAAATGAAATTGTAATATATAGCATCATTCCATTTTCACATGTATGATTTCCTACATATGTTAGGGACTAGAGGTTTTTATGCCCTTGTATACTTTGGGTTACTCTTTCGAATATATATATACTTATTTATCTATGAAAAAAATTAAGTGATCTCTACATTTTGGAGTTTCCAAGTGTTTTCAATAATTATTTGACATTGGTTCATGAAATTAACGACTATTCCATGTCATGGAACTTTGGCTACAGGTTTGTTAAGAATAAATTTGAAGAGTTTTATTTTCACGACTACCTTGTTATATGCATTGAAATGGTATGCAGTGAGTACTGGTCGGGATAAAGGTGAACCAGTTGCAATTTAGAGGTCGATCGGTGGTTGAACTTTGTGATAATGGGAAGACAGTGTGAACCGGTTGCAATCAAGAATGTGACCGATGGAATTTCGATTGACCGGATCTAGTTGATGCACATTTTAAAAATTCATCCAATGGCTACCAGTTGAGGAGTAGGCATGACTGATAGGGGACAATCCTCAACCGGTTGATATAGTTGATTCCCATTTAAGAAAATTCTTCCAATGGCAATTGACTGAGAAATAAACACGACTGACGGAGCAACATTCTCAATCGATAGACACTACTGATTTTGCCATTAGGTTCAATTTTGAAGGTGGCAAATGATGAAAACTATAATTCCAAATTACCCAATTATGACCTATGGATCCAAATTGACATATGTGACTACATTTACCAATTTAATATGAATTAAATCAAAATTAAGGGGAAATTGAATCATATTTTAATTTTCCAATTAACACTTATAGCTAATTAATTACATTAAATAGTGATACTATACTTTGAAATTGATATAAATCAATTACTTTGTTATAGCTACTTAATAACGTTTAAAAGTTATATTATACTTCCAAATTGATAAATTTCAATTTGTTTGTCATTTTGAATGAAAGTAATTGAAAGTAAGTGGATATTGAATTACATTTAAATTTCCGAATTAACATTATAGGTAATTAATTACATTAAAAATGGATACCATACTTCGACATTGATATAAATCAATTAATTTGTCATTCCAATGAAATTAATTTAAAATAAGGGGATATTAAATTACATTTAAATTTCCAAATTAACACCTATAACTAATTAATCACATTAAAATACTTTGCTATACTTCCAAAATGATATAAATCAACTAGTTTGCCATTTTGAATGAAATTACTTGAAAGTTAGGGGATATTGAATTACATTTAAATTTCTGAATTAACATTATAGGTAATTAATTACATTAAAAAGTGATACTATACTTCGACATTGATATAAATCAATTAATTCGTCATTCCAACAAAATTAATTTAAAGTAAGGGGATATTGAATTACATTTAAATTTCCAAATTAATACCTATAACTATTAATCACATTAAAACACTTTGCTATACTTCCAAAATGATATAAATCAATTAGTTTGCCATTTTGAATGAAATTAATTGAAAGTAAATTAATTGAAAGTTAGGGGATATTGAATTACATTTAAATTTTCGAATTAACATTATAGATAATTAATTACATTGAAAAGTGATACTATACTTCCACATTGACATAAATCAATTAATTTGCCATTTCCAATGAAATTAATTTAAACTAAGGGGATATTGAATTACATTTAAATTTCCAAATTAACACCTATAGCTAATTAATTACATTAAAAAGTGATACTATACTCCCATATTGATATAGATCAATGTATTTGGAATTTTCAATCAATTAAATTGAAAGTTAGGGGATATCAAATTACATTCAAATTTCCCAATGGACACCTATAGCTAATTAATTACATTAAAAAGTGATATTATACTTGCACATTGATATAAATCAATGAATTTACCATTTTCAATCATAAGTTCCTTTTCTTTGAATCCAAAAATTATGCAATACTATGTTTAAGATTACATATTACCCAAAGTGAAAATGTCAAGGAACATAAGTACTCATTTCTATCAACCATAACTTACTCCATTAAGGATCAACAAAAACCATGTACATCATTTTCATATGGAGTATTGTTTAGATCCCCACCTTCACATCCTGTTGTAACAATTTCTTCATAATGTTGAAATTTCACTTCCTAGACATGGACAATCCATGGTTAAAATCGACACCTGCAATTTCATTGCAAGTACTTCAACAATATCATTAAATAATGCATAGTCAAAATTGATGCTTGAAATGTATTCATTTGAGGAGACTACTTTTACAATTGCATCGAAATCCATATACATGTCAGATGGGTCCTTCCACGTACGATTTGCTCTCATTCCCTACATTTTCATAGTTTAATTTCTGTCAATTAATGTTGAATAAGGTATTCTCAAAGTTTGTAAAATTATATTACAAGACAATTGTACATGACTTAAGCTTGCAAACATGTCATGTGAACAATTTGATGAAGCCATCTGTTCCATTTCAATGTGACATTGGGAAGACAAATTAGTTTCATGCACCATATGCATAATACATTGAAAATGATTATATTAGTTATATATGTAAGTACAACTACATTTTGACATTTACGAGCAACACATAAAGAATCTTAATACCATATCACCATGATTGATAGTATGAGGGATTGTAACTTGCGGACACTTTCGAATTGTGTGACCTACTTTTTTACATTGATTACACCGTCTTCCTTTTTGAATATGTGTTCCAACTTTGCTTGGATTTCCTTTAATCTTCACTATATTTGGATCACGAACGTGGTGGATAGTTGTGGCTCCATGTGTTACTAAATTTTTCCCCTTCAATTATTATTACAAAGCTCTTCCATTTTCACTATTTAGGTTTCAATTTCATTCTTTGTTTCCATAAACGAACTTGACGATTATGAAGCATAGTAAGAGAGCCTGTTGCACATAGAAATCAATGAGCCATACTGTACGATCCGAGCCATGTCATTTTCCATCGCATTCATAGGTGGTGATCTTGGATACGCCTTTGCTAACTTTGTCCACCTCTTTAAAATACATGAAGTAGGAATCTCTTCCAAATGCTCAACCTTCATAGCAACAACCATGTGGCAACAAGGGATGCCAATCGACTTAAACATCATGCATGCGCATTTTATTATTAGAATATTTGACCAAAATTGGACTTCTTATTTAAAGTTTGGGTGACTAAACTTGGATAATGTGTATGACCGAAATGTATCATTTCTTATAAGTCTTACCATAAAGAATAACTCCGCATTCTTCATCTTCATGTGAAATTTGAGAAAGGATTCCTTGGTGTATACATTGGCAACATGATTTTCAAGGATGACTAGTTTGGTTGAAAGAACGGGTGAAGAATTGTTGGACTCAAACTCTACCTTTGCCTCATTGTGGCGAATTCTTTTTATTGCCTTATCAAATTGTAGTACAAACTCATATAGTTGAAAACAAATTTTCAAGAATTGATTTAGATAAGCATTCATACCCTCACAGCTTTATGTGCTTCTTATGCCTCTAAATAAATTTCCCCACAAATATGTCTCGACTCATCTTTTGTATTTCATATAAATCTTTGTAACCCAACGATTCCCATGAAGACCCAAATTTTCAACCATTTCATGCCAAACATGTTCGAATTCTTCGGGATTCCCTCTCATGAACATGCACCTTGCAAAGGTGTTTGTGAAGTCCTTAATATACACATTTGTGAATGCTTTTTGTTGGAGATACCATTTGATGACATGCATTGGGAAGGACTTTTTAACTACCTTAGCATTGCTTTATCCCCATCAATCACAATAGAAATGGGACTCTTATTCATCATTGCAATAGGAAACGTCTCCAACACTCATTCATATGTACCAATAAGAAACGTCTCAAACACCACTGTTTGGTGGTGATGATTAACACCAACCAACATCAATAGTGACTTCTTATAGACATTTTTTCGATATGTTGTATCAAATGCCAATATATTTCTAAAACACAGATAATTCAATTTAGATGTCGAATCAACCTAAAACAAGTTTGCTAGTTGACTTTCTTCATCGACATTGAATTCATAATAAAAATGAAGGATCCGCTTTTGCTTTTGAACACAAGTAAGCCAAAACCGCTTCCACATCACCATCTTTAATTTCTATTTTACGCATTGCATCAACATGATTGTATATATCTTTTGGTGTGAAAATAACATGTTCATGTCCTCTTGATTCTTGGACCATATAGTCCATAATTTGGGTTGTTTTCACACCAACTTTACGCATAGCATTAACTTGTGTCTTATCTGGATTACTCACTACCTAATGAGACCAAAGGAATTGTGTGTCGATTGCATGGACCAAAGCATGATTATGCTCTCCTCTAAACTCCTTAACAATCCACTTTTCAAGTTTTTGATTCAACCCAATACGAAATGCAACTTCACATCCAACTCTAGTCAATGATCATGGATCACGTTGTCGATTTTCATTTTCAAAACACTTTGCCAATCGATTTCCTTCTTTAGAACACACCCACTTCCGAGATACTATATATTCATTCTTATCCCATTTAAAATCATCTTTCCAAATACTAAATCTAGTAACTTTAGCAAACATGATGGAAAATGTTTTTGTCTCATCTATATAATTGAATTCCAATTTGTACACTTTTTCAATCAAAATACCATTCAATACCTTCTCTTTCAAAGTATTTGCATCATGGTAATAACTCCCACCAATATATGGATCCTCATGTACCCCATCTTTAAGCTTCACTTCAAATTCCTTTTTTGGATCTTTGTCCATCTCCAGTTGTAACACTAACATTTAGATAATATGTTCTCAATTATAGGAATTGCAACTTCAATAACAAGCGTCTCACTTCATGTAAACCGATGGCTTAGTTCCAGTCGACATTTATGTTCTCCAAATCTCGAATAAGTGATACAGTGAGTATCGATCGACTGTTGAGGTAAGTGGTCAAAATCGAATGATCGACTAGTATGGTAGCTTGCATACATTCCATAGGCAATGTGTACTGGTTGAAAAGGGTTTGTCGATTGGTATCTAATAGGTCACCCGGTAGGTGTAGTTTGGTATACCACTTATTTGTGGCAGTGTGTAATAGCTGCAAACATGTAGCTTATCAGTTGAGGAAAATTGTCAACTGGTAGCCACTAGTGGTTCCACCATTATGGGAATTTTTTTTTTTTGGAAACTAAGGAAAAATAGTCAACTTGTTTTGTGGACATGCCTAACATAGTATTTATATATAACACAAATATTTCTAATTACATTTAGGCTCGAGACAAAATTTTCCCCTCATATTGAAAGTTGGGGTAATTATATTGAAAATTAATTTAGTTGATTTATTTTACCATATGAATGGTGCGTTGATGATCATACCTTTAAAATGAAAATTGAAAGTTTGATGCAACTTAATCACCACAAATCTAGTCAATCTTTGGCATTGAGGTCATCCACAATGAGAGCTCTTGTTGCAATCTCCAACTCCCTTCAAAAAATTGAATTTGTTTAAAAACTACAAACATATATTATTGGTTGGTAGGTGAAATAATGGGAGAATTTAATATGTTGCCACTTGTAGGAATATATTTGTACACTAGTACATTTGGTGGTTCAAAATTTCATTTTTTAGTTTATTTTCTTAAGTGACATTAAATACAACCATATTAACAATGTCCCAATTATTTACCATAATGTTAAACATTAAAGTAATTTGAAATGGAAGCATGTATTACTTTAAATTTATATAAGGTATATGCAAAATGATAGAAAGTAATCAAGTGATGTTATTGTTATTTAACTTATATTGACACCATGACTAATTAATTAAATTCTAATCCAATAATACTTCCAATTATATGGAAAAAATCAATTAACCTTATGAATTTTGTATAGTGGAAATATGGGGGTAATATTGAAATGTATTAATTAACAATATTACCTAATTAATTAGATACAGATGTAATAGTATATCCAAATTCATATATTAATGAAACAATTAATTAATTTTCCCATTTACAACCCATGCCTAGGCATTCCAATATAAATCTAAAACTATATGGGAAATCATATAACTTAATTAATCTACCATTGCCCATCATTCCAATTGGAATTGTTAGGAAAATTAACTTGTTTAAAAATTCCCATTTACAACTTAAATCCTAAGCATTCCAATTTAAATCTAAATCTAAATCTATATCCAATTTTCAATTTAAATATTAATCTATGTCCAATTTTTTTTAATTAAATTCAGTTTTAACTTTCTAATATTTGCAATTTTAAGTATTGGGACATTTAAATTAATTAAATTTCCCCATTTAACACATATTACATTAATTATTTATTATAAGCTGAAACTATGTGTTTTTGAAGAAAAAACAACATTGCATTTAATTGATTAAGGTTCATGGTCAACTGATTTGGGCCACCCACATAAAATCCTGAACCCTTCCTTTTTCCATTTCCTTCAACATCCTGACACCCCATTCCTAGAATGGAAGCTCGCAAGTCGAAACATAGTCCATGGCACCCAAATGAGCATTGACAATAGTAGCAACCAGTATTGGTAAAGGGAAGATGCCAGTGGTAAGGGAAAATGATGAGGTCCATAAGAAGGCCACCTTTGATAGAGGTATGAATTAAGCTAGTACCAAAGGGTTACTAAGGTAGTACCTAAGGTACAATCATAATTATATCAAAGGTGCACATAATGTCATGCTTTAATGTTCACAAATGAAGTAAGGTAATGTCCACAAATGAAGTTTCGAGGCTTCACATAGGTAGTACCCAAGTTTAACTAAGGTAGTACATAAAGTCGATTAAGGTAGTACCTAAGGTAGATTAAGCTAGTACCTAAGGGTTACTAAGGTAGTACCTAAGTTACAATCATAATTATATCAAAGGTGCATATAATGCCATGCTTTAATGTTCACAAATGAAGTTTCGAGACTTCACATAGGTAGTACCCAAGTTTAACTAAGGCAGTACCTAAGGTCAGTTAAGGTAGTATCTAAGGTAGATTAAGCTAGTACCTAAGGGTTACTAAGGTAGTACCTAAGGTACAATCACAATTATATCAAAGGTGCATATAATGCCATACTTTAATATTCACAAATGAAGTTTTGAGGTTTCACATAGGTAGTGCCCAAGTTTAACTAACGTAATATATAAGGTCGGTTTAAGGTGGTACCTAAGAGTTACTAAGGTATAGTCACAATTATATCAAAGGTGCACATAATGTCATGCTCTAATGTTCACAAATGAAGTAATTAATGTCCACAAATGAAGTTTTGAGGCTTCACACAGGTAGTACCCAAGTTTAACTAAGGTAGTACCTAAGGTCGATTAAGGTAGTACCTAAGGTAGATTAAGCTAGTACCTAAAGGTTACCAAGGTAGTACCTAAGGTACAATAAATACAAAACAACAATAAATGGAAATCAATTACCTTCAGATTTTGGGTAGAGGTTAGGGAAAAATGCAACAGACTAACAAAAAGACGATAATTTTTTTTTAGGAAGCCAATATTTTGGATTGAAAGCTTTCCATTCGGGTATGCTTTGCTATAACAAAAATTGAATCACAGTTGCGCTTATTAAAGCCGTCTTTTAACTGGACATTCTTAGGATGGAGAGCTCCATTTCGTTGCTGACAAAGTAGACAAGAAAGAAAAATGCAAGTTGGAGTTTTTGATTAAGGGTTTTTTTTTTTTTCCCTCAAATCAGAGAAATTTTAGATGGGTTTTAGGATCGTTTGGGTGATGAAGCCAAGAGAGAGAAAGAAATGTTCCCAACCTTTGAGAGGAAGAAGTTTCAGATTTGCGAAATTTGAGATGGTTCCCAAGTCAAATCTCCTTTTTTGTTTCAGATTTGAGAAGTTTTAGATTCTTGGAGAAGATATAAATATATAGATTGGAGTTTTAAGGGTTTCTTTTATGAAATGAGAGAAACTTTGGATTTGAGAAGTAGTCTCTCCGGTTCAGCTAGGTGAGCACGTGTAGAGAGGTGAGAGAAAATGTTCCTAAATGAGAGAAATTTTTTTTTTTTTGATTTGGGAAATAAGAGGTGTTGTCGGGTCAGGTGTTTTTAGAGAACTTTTAGATTCTAATTTTTGTGTCTTGTTTAATTTCAGAAGGTCTTGTTAACATGGAAGCTGACTTGCTGCTATCATGGAGACATTGAAGGGCAATTTGGGAAGATAAAATGTAAATAGGACATAGTGCATGAGAACATAATATTTTCCATATTGACAGGGAAATCTCATATTTTATATACTTGGGGTTCCAAAAGCATATAATTTTCATATCACAAGCTGAAAACACAAGTTTCCATTTTTTTTTAATTCAACTAAACCTCACATGTGGCATATTGCCATTGGTTCAAGATTAGGGGTATTCTACTGAAAATGATATTTCAGTACCAAAGCATGACCCAACTTACATAAGAAGTAATATTTTCCTATTTTTTTATATTAAGTTTTTTTTAAGTCATAAATTCTTTTAATTAAATTAATTAAATAAATATAAAAGTTGTTATTAAACTAAAAAAAGAGCTTTTGATTTAACAAAAGTTGATCTAAACAAAACTTTATTTGACCCTCGTAATGCAAATGAATAACCAAAAGTATATATATATATATATATATATATATATATATATATATATATATATATATATATATATATATATATATATAAAGGAAGAAAAAAGAAAGAAAGACAAGAAAAAACAAGAGAAGGAAAACTAAGGTCTTGTTTGTTTTAAAAAACAATTGTGAAAAATAGTTTTTGAAAACAGATTTTGAAAATTCTTCTCTAATGTTTTGTAAAATTAAAATCTGTTTTAAAACTTAAAATGTTTTTAACCTGTTTTTACTAATTTTAAATATGTTTTAAAAATAATTTTTATGTGTAGTGTTTTATTTTTAATCATTGTAAATGTTGATATAATTATTTTTTAAAATAACTCTTAGAAAACAAGTAAAAACAACAAAAACATATTTTCTGAAAACATTCTACTTTCCATTTTCTGTTTTTTGAAAATGGTTTTTTGTTATGGAGAATAGAAAACTAATTTTTTTTTAAAAAAAAACAATTTCCTAATAGGTCTTAAGACTTCCATTTTGATACATTCCCCATTTCTTTTTCTTTCATTTTTTTTTGTTTAATAAAAATTTCTACATAGAAAGTAAAACTCTTGTACATTTCCTTAAAAATTAATTTAACAAATTTTAAAATTTAAGGTAGTAACAATTTTTTAATCAATTTTTAAAATCCATTATATTTTCAATGAAAATTTCTAAGAGTTCTTATATCTTATATAAAAGTTACTATTATTTTTTGTTTTTAAAAATAGAAAATAAGAAGCTTATCTAGACGGATACTAAGTAGATGTTTGGTAAACCAACTTAATAATATAAAATGACTTAATAACTTAATTTAAGTTATTAAGTAAATTAAGAATATTTAGTAAAATAACTTAATCATAGAACTTAAAGTAAAAAACAACTTTAAGTAATATGTAAAAACAATTAACTTATTCTTAAGTCCATATCTTTATTTTATTTTTTTACCCCATTTTCCCTAGTTACCTCTACAATCTCTTTTTTTATTCCATGACTTTTATTATTTACTTGACCTCTTTTACTCTAATTATAATTTATAGGAATAAATATGACAATTTAATGATTTAGAATGAATTTTAACTTAATTTTATCAAACAACATTAATACTTAAAGTAATAATTAAGTAATAAGTTTTAAGTTAACAACTTAAATATATTTTAACTTAAAGTTAATTTAAATTATTAAATAATAAGTATTAAATTTTACGGGTCTTAAGATGGTATTTGTTTTTACTCAATTCTAAATAGAACTTAAGACTAGATAGTATCATATATTGTTAAGTATTAAGTTGTTTGTTTGTTTTTTTTTTTTTTTTAATATTATATTTCTATTAAGTATTAAGAAGTAAAAAAAAAAAAAAATCAATAAATTTTCTGTAGTTACAATAGTTCCCTTTTAGCATTATGAAAAAACCAAATATTTTAATCTTTTCTATTCAGTAAAAAGATTCAAGAAATTAGTAATAAGTTAAGAAAAAGTTAAAAAATAAACTACTTAAATACTTTAGGAGGATGAAATGTGTATTTTTAGAATATTTTAACATGACCAACAATGGCAAGCATAATTTCATCAAAATCTCATTCGAGGTCAATGTTCACCTATTTAAATCAGGATGTCGCTATCGCTTCACCAAACTTCATGTCAAAGGAAAAAAGAAAAGGCGAAGGACACAGATATATTCAGATATGAGGGAAGGTACACAGTCCAAAGCATAGAAAATTCCATTCAACATACATCAAGAGGATTGATTGATCATAAATCCTCTCATTCCAATTTTTTGTCTGTTTCATTTTAGATAACAAAAGCTATAGTAATAAATCTAGTTTTAGACAAATATGATCCCATTCTCCTTAATGGTATCAAGAACAATCCCAAGCTTACCCTCAATTCTCTCATCCTTTCTGGGCTCATAGGACATGGCAAACACATCAGCTTCCATTGATCTCTCTGCAATCAGCTGCCCTATAACTCTACATGCATTATGATCAGTGAGTGATGACAATGTATTCCTCAAATCCTTGGAATTTGTGGTAGCAACTGATATCACTTTGCTGGTTGGCCGGTGCATTACTTTTGCATGGATAAATCGCTTTGAAAAGAAAACATTTAGTAAGAATGGCCTCATATACATATCAGTCTTTTGCTTCCATGATTTCCTGCTTGGTCTTTTTGCCGCTTCACTTCGAGATCTCCGGGTCCAGGCAGCTTGAACCACTAAACACTACATAACAGGGAAGAGGACTTCTACTTTTAGTATTTTGGTCTAGCAATGAATTAAAAGTAAATTAAACTCATAACAGCAGATAAGACAATTTGAACCTTACTTTTTCCTTCATTTTGAAAAATAAAGAAAATATCAAACTATTGATGTCTAAATAAATTCATGACAATCATATCTTAGACCAAAATCTCACTCTCAATTCATTTAACAAAAGAAAGGGAACACAATCCTAACTTGGGTACTGTTCAGAATTTCAAGGAAGAAAAGGCTTTGAGCCAGAATCTTAGGACTCAAACAATTGGAGTCATCAGGTCAACAAAAAATAGGACGCTTGTCCTTTGTCACATTATAAGTAGATGTTTCTGCAGAAACAACTTCAAGTAAAACGATGGCTGGTAACGTACTATAAAATTGGAGTAGGACACATGAATGGATGCTACCATGTAATTTGAAAGCTTAGTGATGCATTTCTTCCCTAAAAACATAACCTGACTTGAAGGAGTTAACAAATCTGAACCATCGTGTCTCAAGCAATTTAATACTCATCCTGTACGATCTCACCTTCTCAGAAAAATTAGGACAGCTACAATATGCAATCTGAATGTTTTCTATCATTGACTAATCATGCTTGGATTTTTGAGATGGCATATTTTATATGACTAATTTTGCTAGAAAGGTGAAAAGCTGGTGTAATTTCAACAACAAATTCCTTTCCAACATCCAAAATGGTGCTGGGCTCAATCTTCCCAAAAGAAAAGCAGCATACTTCAGCATGACTACCTTTAGGTATTCATTCAATAAGAACTGATGAAGAGAATCTATTACCAAAAAAATTTATGACAGAAATTTTTTCCCTGAAAGCTTCTCCTAAACACTCTCTTAGTTATGATGGCTGAACATCTTAAGCAAATGATGTAAACCTAGCTAATTCATCATTTCTGATAATTTAACTGATGACATCCTCCATTAGGGTTAAAAAAATTGACAAACAAGAGAATCCTCCTATATTAGTTTAAATGCTATTACAAAGAACCTGAAAATGAATTCAGTGTGGAATAAAGAGGAGTATGCCAACACAGCCCAAAGAGGAAGAAGCTGCGCAATGTCAAATATAGGCATAAAAAACAAGGGCTAGGGATCATTACTTGTGATGATTACAAAACAAACCATGTAGTTCATAGAAGGTAGCACAGTTTGTCAAACTAATTTAGGTGGTTTGCATAAATGAGTTAGTTATTTAAGTGGTTTCTCTTAATTGGAGTCATTTACTTCAGGATCCCATCATAATAAAGAGAGGGAATGATACTCCAATAGCTTCCAGAATTAACAAGCTTCTACAAGGTTCTGAAGGATAAATTGTAGAGGACTAGCAAATGGAGAAACTAGCATTACTGGGATTTGGCAACTACAAATTACTTACATGCCCAATTTTCTTGAAGGCATGTTTATTCCCTCAATGAATATTTAATGGCTTCATGGTCTTTGGAATAGCATTTAAAGATGGAAAGAATCCAACATAAGGTGGGGGCATCAAAGAAAAATGAAGCCATCACTACATCTAACAGCATAAAATTGATTTCAAGATTCCATGGAGAAATAAAGATATAAAAAGGTTTGAGCTGCTGAAGCTGGGTTGAAAGAAAAGTGATGAGCCTCTGGTAAAGACAAGACTGAAACAGGACTTCTCTCTTGTTTCTCTCATTCAAGTGTACACAGGACTTTCATCTCACTTAGATCTTAAGTGACTTTCATCTCACTTAGATATTCTCATGGCTCCATTCCAAACAATGGGATTATAAAATCATTTCCAGGGCATATCTCACTTAGAACAATAAGGGTCCCGTCTGGACCCTAAAAATTGGGTTCATAATCATCATGTCCACTGCCAACCTTATAAATAAGAGTAACCTGAAGTCCATATCAAACTACTTTGCCTTCAATGCTTCTAGTAGGTATCTCACAATCAATTTAAACTACAAAATATCAAAACTAATTACAAGTGTTTGTTTCAAATGTCAAACGTAGTTTTCTGATTCACATCCTAAATTACATTATTCAGTTCACACAGCTTCAAATGAAGCTTAAAATCCCAAAATCATAAACTAAAAAATCTGAATTGGGTTCTGCACAGTTGCTAGCATTCTTGTCAGAGTAAGAAATGGGTACACCAGAAGAGTGAGTCAACAGTGAGCCAAAATAAAAAAAACAAGAAATTTGATATGGGTTTCGAACAATTCCTAAGTTCATGAAATCAATAAAATGGATACACAAAAGAGAGAGAATAGAAAGAAAAATTAGCAAAACAAAGAAATATGAATTGGGTTGCCAACAATTCCTAGTTGATAGAAAGCAAAAACCACAAAACGCAAAATGCAAAATATGAATTGTGTTTTGAACAATTCCTAAATTCTTGCAAAATATGCTTAATGGAAAGCAATACAAGAGAAAAAACAAACCAAAAGGAGAATACCTTGTTGAGAGAAGGAAGAGAAGGGTTTGTGATTGAATCAGTAGAAATGTTGATATTGGGAAATGAAGAAGACCATGAGAGCGAAGTGGGTTTCAATGAGCGACTCTGGAATAAATCCGTAGAAAATAGAAATGGTGATGATGAAATGGATGCCATCTTCACAGAAAAGAAAAACCTTGGCTCTGTTAGGGTTTAGTGTCTGCTCAGGTCTTATCCGGTCACTGAGTTTCAACACACTGTCTGATGAATTTGTGTGGAAAACTAGGGGCCGTTTGGCTGCGTTTAAAACTATCATCGGAAACAAACCGTTTTTGAAAAAAATATGTTTCCAAAACAAATTCTCACCAAAAATTATTTTAAAAAAATAAATATTTTCAAGAATGATTTTCAAAACATTTCCCTTTGTGTTACAAGCTTCCTTTTAAAAAGGTATTAGGCAAATAGTAACTAATTTTTCACTTTTACATATTTTCAATATTTTAAAAAATTAATTAATTAAAATGGATGAAATAATTATCATATTTGTGAATTTAGCCCCTTCTACGTTTTTATTTGAAAAGTAACATATTTTTAACATAAATACCCTTAATTATTTTAACTAGTTACATGTAGGTTTTAAAAGGAAAGATTATTTTTATAAGAAAATAATAATGACGTTTTAGTTAAAATATGGTAAAAAGGGAACGGTGGATTTGATTTTCAAAATTGGATTTTCAATGGTTTTTTTAATTAAATAATTAAAAATAATAATATTATATTTAGACTTTTAAATAATTGCTTACCTTTAATAATTGAAGTATCATTTTATAAATGCATCAACTTTGTTAAATGTACTCAACTATTCTTTTATTTTTTTTAAATAAAAATATTCTCAAGTTATTAAAATCTTAAATAAATATTAAATCGATATTTTTGGGTAAAAAATTCACAATATCTTTTTAAAAACTGTAATAATACATTATAATATTTTTAGAATCCACAAAAATTTTAATATAATTTAAAGTAAATATTAAATTATAAGAAATAAATATAAAATTATGGATAATAACATTTAAAATAAATTTCCTAGATGGTAACATTGATAATTTAAAAAATAAACCAGGTAATAATTTTAAAGGAATTATAATATTTTAATAAAGTTATAAATTATATTTTTATTAAAAATAACTAGTAATATTTGAAAAAATATTAATGGTTAATAATATTTTATTTAAAATAAGTTATAAAAATAACACTATATAAAAAGAAAAAAGAAAAAAAGATAAGGTGACAGAGTTTTAGTTGGGACAAAAAAATCCACTACTAAAAATAATATATAGTCTCACATTTATTCTAACCACATCTAAAGATACCAATACAAGTGGGAAATTTTTTGGAAAAATCTATAATGATGATCACTACTGGCACCACGTTAACAAGGATAGTTTTTGTATGGCTATATGTCACGGACTTAGTCGTTTTCTAAGCTCATGCGACACTTAGACAAGTCAAGGTGCTTGATCTTGCTAAGTCAGCCTTACTCCCAACGCTTAGCTTACTAGGCTAAGATGCTCACGACTCGGAAGCTTGAGAAGACGTAATAGGCAACTCTTAGAGAGTGGAAGCTCTTATTACCCAAGGAAGCCTTTACAAGTGCTTTAGGAACTCACTTGCTTGGTGCCTTGGTCAAATGAGGCCCTCACCTATTTATAGGCACCAATGGAACTCTTTGAAACCTTGGAGGGTTCCTTACAATTCAAGAATATTCTAGAATGTCCTACATCATTCTATGTACAAGCATATGTACAAGAGACCTCTAGAATTCTCTAGAAAGCCCTGGAATCCTCTCATGCCTTCCATCATAATGTAGAGATATGTGGACTTCTCTAGGCATTTCTAGAATCTTCCACACTCTTCCCACCAATAGCTAAGTGTAGGAGTCTCCAGAAGCTTCCTGGGCTCTATATAAACCCATGGGAAGGCTCATTTGAAGCATCTTGTGACACTCTCCCCACCTAAGCCACAGACGTCCTCGTCGCGCCTTCTGCCCGGTACCGCTCAATTTGCTCTTGGAACTGCCATAGTGCATTTGTTGGCTCCTAGTTAGCCTCGCTCTCTGGTAGTCCCTTCCATTTCACTAAGTACTCCATAGCAGGAGGCACATCTCGTCTCCTGATGACTCGGTCTGCAATGATGTGTTCCACCTCCTTGTCATAGGAGATCACGACCGCTGTAGGTGTCCTCTTAGACAACCCTTGGCTTGGATCATCCTTGTCTTCGTGATAGGGTTTCAAGTAACTTACATGGAAGACGGGATGAATATTCAACCTCAGTGGTAGCTCAACTCTATAGGACACCTTGTCGACCTTCCCAAGTATGGGGAAGGGTCCTTCATACCTCCTCACAAGGCCCTTATGCACCGGCCTTAGGGATTTGAATTGTTGAGGAAGGAGCTTGATAAGCACCATGTCTCCAACCTTGTACTCCGTGTGACGTAGCTTCTTGTCTGCCCACTTCTTCATTTTCTTAGCGGCCTTGTCCAAGTATGAGAGTGCTATGTCAGCTTGCTCGTGCCACCCCTTCGTGAACTTGAAAGCCGATGGACTTCTCCTCGTATAGCTTATTGTTAGAGTGTGAGGGGTTAACAGTTGCTGCCCTGTGGCTAGCTCGAATGGGCTCTTATTGGTTGTCTCACTCCTTTGCAAGTTGTACTAGAACTGGGCTATGTCTAGCAACTTAGCCCAATCCTTTTGGTTGGCACGCATGAAGTGTCTCAAGAATAGCTCTAATAAGGCGTTCACCCTCTCAATTTGCCCATCCGTTTGTGGGTGAAAGCTTGTGGAGAAGTGAAGCTCTGAACCCATAAGCTTGAAGAGCTCCATCCAAAACTTCCCAGTGAGTCGTGGGTCACGATCATTGATGATAAACTTAGGCAACCCCCAATACTTGACTACGTGTTTTAAGAATAGCCTTGTCGTCTCCTCCGCAGTGCAGTCAGTAGGGGTTGCTATGAAGGTTGCATACTTAGAGAACCTGTCCACTACTACTATGATAGAGCCGCTGTCCTCCGACTTGGGTAGCCCGATGATGAAGTCCATGGTGACGCTGTCCTATGGGCGTTCTGCTATAGGTAGTGGCTCCAACAGGCTTCTAGGTTATCGTTGCTCCACCTTGTCTTGTTGGCACACAAGACAAGTCCTCACGTAGGCCTCAACCTCATCCAGTATTTGAGGTCAGTAGTAAGCTGACTCAAGTAGTGCCCTTGTGCGTTGTTGCCCAGGGTACCCAGCCCACTTGGTGTCATGACACTCCTTAATCAGATTTCGTCTTATGTTCCCCCACTTAGGCAATCAGAGTCGTCTCCCCTTAGTGTAGAGTAGGCCGTCCTCCACCCAAAACCGCTTAGTCTTCCCTTCATGAGCCAGGGTGATGAGGCTCTTAGCCACTGGATCATGTTGCAATCCCTCCTTTAGAAGATCCATTATGTCTCCTTGGGGCTGGCTCGTCATGGATGCTAGCTCTGCTTTACAGCTTAAGGCGTCGACCACATGATTAGCATTTCCTGGCTTATACTCCAGCGTATAGTTGAACTCGGCCAAGAAGTCTTGCCACCTAGCTTGTTTAGGGCTTAACTTCTTTTGTGTTTGGAAGTAGCTAGTGGCAACATTGTCGGTCTTCACTATGAAGTGAGACCCTAAAAGATAGTGCCTCCAGGTGCGTAAGCAGTGGACGATGGCGGTCATCTCTTTTTCTTGCACCGTGTAGCGCCTCTTTGTGTCATTTAGCTTGCGACTCTCGAATGCGATCAGGTGCCTTTCTTGCATAAGGACTCCCCTAATAGCGAAGTCTAAGGCATCTGTGTGTACCTCAAAAACCTTGGTGTGGTCGGGTAGTGCCAACACCGGCTCCTCAGTTATAGCCTTCTTAAGATCTTCAAAGGCTTGTTGGCACATTTCGTCCCATTCCCATGCCTTATTCTTCTTAAGAAGATCAGTAAGTGGAGTGGCCCTTGCTGAATAACCTTTGATGAATCGCCAGTAGTAATTAACTAAACCAAGGAAAGATCTGAGTTGAGGTACCTTAGTTGGTGGATCCCATTCTTGGATGGCTTTCATCTTGTTGTCATCCATCATCAGCTTGCCATATTTGATGCGATGCCCTAGGAAGCTCACTTCTTCCTTAGCAAAGGAGCATTTCTCCTTCTTCACATATAGCTCGTTCTACCTCAGGATCTTAAAGACCTTCCTTAAGTGCTCTACGTGCTCCTTTAGGGTGTTACTGTAGATGACTATGTCATCCAAGTATACCACCACGAACTTGTCTAAATATGGGTGGAAGATCTTATTCATGAGCGTGCAGAACGTTGTTGGGGCATTGGTGAGTCCAAAAGGCATCACTAAGAATTCCTATGAGTCGTACCTGGTCACACATGTAGTCTTCGGCTCATCCCCTTTCGCAATCCTTCCTTAATAATAGCTCGACCTTAGGTTTAGCTTTGTGAAGTATCTTGCCCTACCAAGTTGATCGAACAAGTCAGCGATGAGCGGAATATGATACTTGTTCTTTACCGTCACCTTGTTAAGTGCCCGGTAGTCGATACACATCCGTTGGGACCCATTGTGTTTTTTCTAAAACAAGATCGGCGCGCCATAGGGAGCCTTGGATAGCTGGATGAATCCTGCGTCCAATAACTCCTTAAGTTGTCTCCTTAGCTCCTCCAGCTCAGGCGGTGCCATCCTATATGGCCCCATAGTAGGGGGCTTGGCTCCCGGCTCCAACTCAATCTTGTGATCTTCCTCTCTCCTAGGAGGAAGTTGTTTGGGCAACTCAGGCGGCATCACGTCCTTGAATTCATCAAGGACTCCCTTGATTTCCTTTGGCATGGGTTCTCCCGACCCATCATCCCTTTCTTCTTTTAGGGTGGCGAGGTAGGTCACCTCTTTCCTCTTTAACCTTTTCTTAACTTGCATAGTTGATAACATAGGGGTCTTGGGCGTACCTTCGGTGACCGTAGGGACCATGCATGGCTTCTCCTCTTCTAGGATAGCCATTGAGCGTAGGAAAGATAATGACACAACCTTGACCTTCTATAGGAAGTCCATTCCTGGCACCATCTTGAAGTCATCCATGGGTGCCACTGTGAAGTCGACCCTTCCTTCCCATGAGCCGATGCGCATAGTCACCCCGCGAGCTACTCCATGTGATGGCTTGGTAGCTGAATTAACTACTTTGAGCCATCTTCCTTCCTTGGATGCTTAGAGCTCTAGCCTTTTTGCCTCATTCTCTGAGACAAAGTTATGAGTGGCACTAGTGT
Source organism: Vitis x doaniana (assembly GCA_030345155.1). Taxonomy (NCBI): domain Eukaryota; kingdom Viridiplantae; phylum Streptophyta; class Magnoliopsida; order Vitales; family Vitaceae; genus Vitis; species Vitis x doaniana. Next base: position 11,135,802 of record CP128323.1, read on the forward strand.
CCACCAGGGCCTTGGTGGCCTTCTTATTCACAAGGGCCTCTACATACATTAGCCATTTGCTTTGAGGCGTTTTAGGCATTGGCTTGGCCTTAAGGGCATTTAGGAGCTGCAACGATCCCACCTGAGCATCACCTTCCTTCTCCTTTTCCTCGATCATAGCATTTAGAGCTTTCCTCTTGGGACAGTCCCATGCCCAGTGTGGACCATCACGTAGGAAGCAATTGGTGCTGGGCATGAACTCCTTCCGCTTATTCTTGCTTTTGCCATCCTTGCCATTAGGGCCTTTGCTTGATCCTTCCTTAGAAGTGTAGCCTCGTGATCCCTTGTCTCCCCCACCTTTGGCCTGGTTACCCTTGGATGGTGGCTTGGGCTTAGAGGAGTCTCCCATTCTATAATCTACCAAGGACTCTGCTACCGCCATGGCTGTGGTTAGGTCTTGGACACCACGTCTCCTCAACTCTTGCTCGGCCCAGCTTTGCAAGTTGTCCATGAAGTTAAATAGTAGTTCCTCCTCGGACATGTTGGGTATCTCAAGCATAAGCGTAGAGAACTCCTTGACATACTCACAGATCGAGCCTGTGTGCTTGAGACGTTTCATACTCTTCCTTGCTAGGTAAGCCACATCTTCGGGATAGAATTGCCTTTTGATTTTTCTCTTAAAGGCATCCCATGTGTCTATGGTGCATGTCCCTTTCTCTATGTCGGCAAACCGTCGACGCCACCATAGAGTAGCATTATCAGTGACGTAGAGGGTCGCGGTGCATACCTTAGTGGCTTCATCCGTCAGTGCGATGGCCTCAAAGTAGCGCTCCATGTGCCACAAGAAGTTATCCAACTCCTTAGCATCCCTCTTGCCACTGAACATATGTGGCCTAGGCACCTCCACCCTTGGTGCCTCATGAGTGGCCATGACTCGTGCTGATACCGTAGTCTTATAGATGGCCAACTTTTGTCGAATCTCTTGGTCTTGGGCCTCCATGCGCGCAGCCAAGGGCTCCACCCTTGACTCCACACTAGCGAACATGCTCATGACCTTGTCTTGGAAGGACATGAACTCCTCGTGTGACACCGACTAAACTTGCGAGCCTAGCACCCCCTCACGAAGGTCTTGGATCTACTCCCTTAGATCCTCTAAGCCCTTCTCCATGCCTTGCTCGATCAAGTCCACCCCTTTCCGGGTGTCTGCCATGGCTAACTCCACCTTGGCTAGCCTTGCCTCCATGTTGGCTAAGGCGTCATGAGACTTATCCTTCTTGCCCCTGCCTTGTCCAGTAGGCTCAATCTCCCTTCCACGGGTTTGCTCACTAGTCTCCTCCACGTTAGAGCCCGACATGCTTCCTTCACTATGGCCGCTTCGTAGCCGCGCTCTGATACCACTTGTCACGGACTTAGTTGTTTCCTAAGCTCGTGCGAAACTTAGACAAGTCAAAGTGCTTGATCTTGCTAAATCAACCTTACTCCCAACGCTTAGCTTGCTAGGCTAAGATGCTCACGACTCGGAAGCTTGAGAAGGCGTAGTGGGCAACTCTTAGAGAATGGAAGCTCTTATTACTCAAGGAAGCCTTTACAAGTGCTTTAGGAACTCACTTGCTTGGTGCCTTGGCCAAATGAGGCCCTCACCTATTTATAGGCACCAATGGAACTCTCTGGAACCTTGGAGGGTTCCTTACAATTCAAGAATATTCTAGAATGTCCTACATCATTCTATGTACAAGCCTATGTACAAGAGACCTCTAGAATTCTCTAGAAAGCCCTGGACTTCTCTTATGCCTTCCATCATAATGTAGAGATGTGTGGACTTCTCTAGGCATTTTTAGAATCTTCCACACTCTTCCCACCAATAGCTAAGTGTAGGAGTCTCCAGAAGCTTCCTGGGCTCTATATAAACCCATGGGGAGGCTCATTTGAAGCATCTTGTGACATATAGTTGTAGTGATGTACGGGTCGCAACTTAAAGGTCTTATAGATTCAACTCTCATTTGGGTCTCTACCACATGTATCTAAATCCACGTGGGCACAATTGCTGCAATATATTCTTTCAAAAGTTAGCCAAACACCTCATCTTTAGATCCCCTCGGTAGCCAAACTCCTTAGTGTGAGACCTTATTCTCTTAATCCTTTCTTTACAGATTTCATATTTCTTTATTTTGTTAATTGTCTAACATGTCGTCTATGTTTCAAATCTGAAACTAAGTTATAAGGTATGAGGATTTGTTGATTCAAAGGGTTTTGTTCGATTCAATTTGCTAATTTCAATCCTTAAGGTATGTTCTGATTTCAATCCCTATGATTTAATGATGCCTTTTCAATCTTATTGTCTTTGCTTTGTTGTTATAGTTGTCTTTAGATCTGATTATAGGCATAACAATTTGAAGGCAATTTTGATCTAATTGTTGTTTTTAGGCCTAAGAATACAATTAAGGTTTGAAAAATTTTTCTTACTACAACCTATTAAAATTAGTCAGGTTCAATGTAGTAATGGAACCCTTGCTCCTGAGATTTGGAATTGGTCATAGTTTTAAGTTGAAGATGTCGTTTTTAGTTTTTAAATTTTTTTTTTTTTACATTAGTAGAAGTATTGTTGAGTCAACCAGGTGTTGTTAATGTACATGTGAGATCTCTTCGTCTTAGTTTGTTGGTATTTTTTCTTGGTTGACCATGAAAAATTCCTAGTTATGTTTTGGTTCTATTTTGTAGGCTAGTGTAACTAAAGTATCTTTGAATATGTAATGCATAAGTACTTTGTGTATCTTGTCTGAAAACATGGAGAAACATTTGTTGGTGTTTGGTTCTTTTTCCTTTTGATTCATCCTTATCTTAAACAGTTGAGATCTGATTCGTTTCTCTTACTATTGGGAGGAAAAATGAGAAAATTTTCTTCATGATTAGGCTTACATGAGATGAGTTCAAAAACATAGTTTATGAATGTGGTATCAATTATTGTACTGTAGGGTGGCCACTAGGATATTCAGGTGATTGGACTAGATTGTTTTCTAATACCAAATGACACTCAATTAGAAATGAAAACAACACTGGAATTTAGGACCCTTTGTTAAGATATTTGCATATTTGAAGAATTCAATTGGGTTGATTAAAATATTATTAGAGACAGGAAAGGCTAGTTTATAAGTCCACCACTTCCATGGAAAATTTAGATAGAATGTGAAACATACTTCATGCAAAACACCTTTCATGCACACTACATATCTTCTTAGTTTAGACCACTTGACTGACCCATAATTTCAATTTGCTCTTATATTGAAAGGGTTTTATATACATCACATTTGAGTTGTTCATGGAACTACTATTTGTTTTTCTACCTTGGATGTTTCCTTTTATATCATTGATTTGCATGACCCCTTTTAATGATTTTGAATTTCACTTTAGTAAAGTTCACACTATTGCATTCCAAAATTAATTGTTACTTAGTAATGTGGGTCATAATAATCGGCCCTAGAACCTTAGAGTGTCCTTAAAAGGGGTTATCAATTCATTAGGACCTTATAGAGTTGTTCATTCCATGGCATTTGAATTTCTTATATTATAAGAGGTAGCTCTGATTAGGATCTTCTTATAGAGTTGTTGGATAGGATCCTAATAAAGGTTTTGTTTATTTTATTTTGTTCTTGTTTCTTATATTGTAAGAGGTAGCTCTGATTAGGAGGTCTCAAGTTAAAGTCAACTGGATTGAATGACTATAACAAGTAAATTACTTCTTTAGTTAAGTGCCAAGATTACCAGTTCACCTACATGTAGATAATTCAATTGGTTGATAAAACCTAAAATTGAGAAAGAAAACACATAAGAGGATAATTAGCCTTTGATGTGAAGCTTTTTTGTGACATGCAGATTCTAGAAGACATCTTTGCATCATAGTTGTAGTGGTTCCTGGGTAATGAATTAATAGATAGAGATGCATTATTATGTTGATCCCATGCCTATGATTGAATGATGACCACAACCCTTGGTAGATCCCCTATGATCTTGAAAGATTGGAGCTAGATTAAGCTCCATTGGACTTTTGTTAACCAAGTTTCTGCACTGATTGGAGTGTAATTCCATCATCATCCTTTGGGGCCTTATCCTAGGCTAGTTTTTAGGCTCAGGTTATTGACCCTTAATCAATAAAAAATGGTCAAGATGAGGGGTATTATAGGAAATAAACAACAAAGTAGAATGAACACACATAGAGTATCAAATATAAGTACCCAAAAAAAAAATATATATTTTGTTGACAAAGCTTAGAAAACATTATAAAACACTAAATAGTCATTCGATATAAAAACCAAAAGAAAATTGGAGATTGGGAAGAAAATAGAGAAGAAATTTGAACACATCTTTTGAGTTTTCCACCCTAAGTTCCTTACAAATAAGACCACGAACTAAAGAGATCACTAGCTAAGATATATGATGTCTAATAGTCCACACATTTGAGTAGAAGTAAAAGACAGTATTGAAACACATATGCACCAAACAAAGAGAGTGCCAAGTGAAACAATGTGGGTTAGGGAATTTATATTGGTAGTAATATTCCATTGTTATCATTTCATAAGCCTTCAAGGGGAGGAGAGGGTCTTAGAAGTTGTAGACTCTCCATTTTGTCTTCATAGCACATGCCTTTAATCATACTTGTTACTTCTTGTTATGGACTCGTATTTTTCACATGTGTCCCCATTCAAAGTGAGACTCACTTTTTTGTGAAAAAATTGATTTTGGAAAAAGTTGGAGTTACTACTTATTTTTTTTTTCATTTTTTAAGCGAAAAAAATAAGAAATAAAATACTAGAGTAATTCCTTTTTAAAGAAAAAGCAAAGTTTAAGAAAATCAAGCCTAAATTCAAGTGTCAGGTTACTTATTAGGAAGGTACTATAGGGTAACACCTTTTTCTTAAGGAGGTCTCTACTAAACAAGTAGAGGGAACTAAGACAATTTACTAATAGACCAATGGATACTAAGAGACAACAACAAGAATATATAACAAAGGCAATGGCGATAACAAATAATAGTATAGCATGTATATTAAAGGAGTTATACAAATCAAAGTATGAGCCACCCAATATATACAACATATACACAATCAAAATCAAGAGTCAAAGATGGTTAAACTAACATCAAGATGAACTAATATACACTAGTCATGCATAGGGATCAGAACTAGAGAACAAACATGCAATTACAAAATAAATTCAAATAAAATAGTAAAAGGGTGATCATGCTACAAGGGAAGACTTGTTTAACATGGACAAGATGTCTATGATACAAAGTAAGAATAAAAAAAAAAACAAACTAAAAACATGCTAAAAGAGGCTAAATCAATGAGTTTATGTAAGATATACAAAAGTTGGACAAAAACCAACTAGTTACAAATAAATCCAAATAAAATAGTTAGAGATGAGATAAAAAAAAAAAAATTATACAACATGTTTCAGATCCCTAGAATACAAATAAAAAGCTCAAAGTTTCTAAACATGCACCAATAATCTCAGATTTAACCAAATGTTTTATTGCTTAGAAATAGGACAAAACAAGTCATGCAAATATTGAATTATTTGACAAGCATTGGTGTAATATAAAATCAAAAAACATATTTAAAGTGTCTAAAATACATAAAAAAATTTCTATGATGCTCAAATATGTACCAATTATATCATATTTTAAAGAATAAACCACAATAGTAGATTTAGGTCAACACAACAAGTAAGGAAAAATGAAATTAATTAAAAAGTTTGGAAAATGATTTTTGAATGAAATAAAAGCTCAAAACCTTATTTAAGAAGTTTAGTACACCAAAAAAAAAAAAAAAAAAAAAAAATGAAAACCTATGAGCTAAGATTGATTTTTAAAAATATTTTGGGGGTAAAAAATAAGGTAAAAACTAGACACTTAGAAATAAGCTAAAAGGTCTATATTAACAAAAACATTTTGAGAGTTAAAAATAGGTTAGCAAGCAAGACAGATTTGAAAACCAAAAAATGTGAGCCTTATTGATGTTTAAATTAATTTCCATAGATTAATCCACATCCTCAACCTTCTAATAAGGAAAAAAGCTCATGAGATTTGAAAATAATCCAATTAAATTTAGATTTGCAAGATTAATCCACTTTTCCACAATCAAGAAAATCTGAAAATCATAAGTTTGAAAAATGAGTGATGTAGGTTAAAGAAATGAGGTATGAATCAATCCACAGGGCATTTACTTCTTCTCTACCATCATATGAGTATGAGTTTAAGCTCATAAAAAGCATGAAGGGCCAAATTAACACTCACTTATGAAAAATGGGCTAAAATGCACAAAGAAATACCATAGATAAGGATATTCTCTTGTGAAATCATGCATTATTTGCCAAAGAACATGAAAAATATTAATGATCATGAAATGACCATAGCCTTAAACCCTAATCGACCATGAAAATGGATTCGGGGCAGAGAATGGTCCATTAAAAATCAGTTTGAAAAAAAAAATTAAAAAATCATAAAAACCATGAGAGCAATTATCAATTTTCTCAAGCGTAGAAGTAAGATAAAAAACTTTGGAGAGAGCCTTCACCTTGGGCTATGAAAATGGCCATTAAGAGATGCTTATAAATAAGCTAAAAATGGTTGGGTTTGAAAAAGAAGTTTACAACTAGATTTGAAAAGAAAACCCAAAAGGGTAGAAAGAGGCTTTAAAGACCTTTTTTTTTTTTTTTTTTTTAATGGAAAACCTCTTAGGTAAATATGAAAACACTTTGTGGTTATTAAAATTTATTTGATAATTAGTCAAAAAGGCTATCAAAATCATTAAAATGGATGGGAAAAGAGAAATCCTCAAAAGAGAAATCAAAAGGAAGACAAGGATTTCAAATTCACATAAAGCTTCATTTCATGAATTGATAAGTGGATAAAAATACCCAAAACATATCAAAATCAAATTAATCAAAGTCTCAAAACCACTATGCAGCAAGTCAAATCAAGGATTAGACAATCCTTTAAGCAAATAAGATGAATCAAGGGACGGAAAGAGGAAGAATAACCATAGATCATAAACAAATAACCAACAATCAAGTGTGTGACCTCCAATATCCATACTCAATATACAAATCAACTCAAGAATCAAGAGGAGATGAAGATGAACTAAGAATGACAAGGAGAAAATGAAATCGAAGTGAGCTTACTAAGGATTCTCCACACAAGTGAACACTAGCTTTCTAACAATTCAAATCTTCTTTCAAACCAAGCCTTCAAACCCATAAGCTTTCCTTCTCCCTTTCTCTATGAAATTCAATATGGTTTCCCCTTTAAAAATCAAGAGAGAATTTCTATTAAACCAAGATCCCAAGGCCCCTTTTTAGTGTAGGCTAAATAGCTAATTGAGCAATTTCCTATAGCTACACCCCTTGCTTTGGTACTAAATCAATTTTTGGCCAATCGTAGCCTGAATCAATCCTAGTCCGATGGCTTAAGTTCATATTGTTTGGTAAGTTGTGCCATATCACCTTTTAATCGAGGATAAATGCATATTAACCTTTATTTATTACTTAGGATTTAATTCATAATAGCTTTCACTCCTTCTAGAAACAAAGTTCAAAGTTTTGAAATATCTGCATGTTCATTGATTGGATGTCAAACTTTTTACTTTATCTTTTCATGATATAAATTATCACAAGAGCATGCATAGATACTTATGTATAGGGAACAACTAATTAGGATATTTGTGCTTTACTATATGCATAATTTTTTTTTTTTAAAAAAAGACAACATAAGAATCTTATTAACTGCTGGTAGGCCATTTCAAGCCATTATATAGCAAACAATTAATGACTTGTTATTCACTTAAAATTGAGTATAGTATATCAAGTTTCCAATAAAAACTTGGACCACTTCTTGAGCAAAAATTCTTTGGGTTAGAGTGGAATATTTCTAATCATAGAATTTGTTGTGGTTAGATTGAATTATGTTATTGGTCTACTCATGGAGACGTATATCTTCAAATAGTCTATGTTCATATGTTATTAAATTTAACGTGGGTGCATGTTTAAACTTAAAGCTTGTATTTAGTTTATCATCATCATGTTAGCTATATTATCTTCAAACTTAAAGCTTATAGTTACTTCTATACATCTTTTCCAAAAATTTGTGGACCCCACTTTTGTAATATAAGTCGTAGATTATTATTAATAGAGTACACTGATATGTCCTTAAAATAGTTTAATGATTCCAATTTTCATATATATATATATATATATATGTTATGATGATTCTATATCCAAAAATCTATTTTTTTTTATTTATTTTTGTTTTTTTTTTATTTTTAAGGTTAGATTTGATTACTAACATAAACTTGTTCTTAGAATGAGGCTTGGTGGTGCTCCCATGCCAAATTTCTTTGTGCACTGGTCTAGTAAGATTAACAGGGTCAATGCATAGGGGACAGACGTGAGGTAGGTCTTGTTCAACAAAATTAGCAACTAATGCCACTAATGTAACAAGTTGGTTCAAATGTAATATTTGGACTAAATTTTCAATCAATTCTTTATTTTATGCTTACTTCTATGATGTGGAAGATAATTTTGTTTGCTCATGCTTTAAATGCTACCAAAAGGGGGATCGAGTCTACCGCCTGATGTTCCAATGCCAAGTGTTGCTAGAGAAATGCTTTCAATTCCATATGATAACCAATGCCTCATTGTTGGGATTCCTTTGATGTCATGAAATTGTTATTGTAATTTTATTTTATTTTATTATTATTTTCTTTTTTGTGAATGTATTAGTTCCTATTTGGTGGATTATTAGGATAACATCAATTTATTTTTTTGAAGCAAAATTATGGTTGCATCTTAAAGTTTGTTTTGATATGAATACCTTAAATTTAGGGTTGCAACCACTACTAATAACCTAAGTTTTTGTTTTTTGGTTTTTTAAAAGAAACCTAACTCTATGGCTATGATCAATATATGACCACCATAAACACTGCATAGGAGTGACCACCAACTTGCTTTTGTATGTAGCTTTTCATGGTAACTAGTATACTATTGTAGCTATATTGTAAGTTTCTTTAACCTATAGTGGGGAGCAATGTCATGACCATGCCCATATCCTTTGTTTATGTCGCCTATGACTAAGCTTTGTCGCAACCATGTTTGACTCCAACATGAAATACGTGTGCAAATTATCTTCTGCGACTGTTGGTTACCACCATATCTTCATCCCCTTTTAGAGTAAATATAAATCATTATTTTAAAATATGTATATAATTGAATTTTTTTCAATATACATATACATTTACTTTTCAATACTATCATGGTCAAACAAATTCTTGTAATAATTAGTACTATTTTTTATTTATAAATTATTTTAAAGAATAATTAGGCTCACTAGCAAATTAAATGTATTATGTCTCACTTAATTTGAATTTTGTTTACCTAGAATTTTTTTAAAAAAACTATAGTTGTATGGATAGGAGAAATTGACATTGTTATTCAAGACCAATTTTGATTCAATAAATTCTAATCTTAGTCTGCTCAATTTTTTAGTTGTATCCCATTTTTAAAACTTAGTGGACTTAATAAAGAGTCCTTTTTTATGTCAAGAAGAAACCATCAATTATTCTAGCCTAATTTTAGTTAGAGGAATTATGACTTGATTTATTCAAGTTTTGATTTCCAAACTATTTATAAATATTTCTAAACTCACTAACCAATTAAACACATTAAATCTCCTTCAATTTGAATTCTATTTACCTAATGAAAAAATTCAAGCAAGTTAGACAAAATTCATTAAAATTGAAAAACAAGTAATTAAATACTCAAAAGTGCATACTATATTTTATTCATGCATTTAGTACTTCTTGCTCAAGTAACTATTTAGGATATGTACTTTTACTACTACTAAGCAAAAACTTGTAGTTTTTTTTTTTAATGTTTCTTAACTACCTTGAATTTTTTATTAGGTAAATAAACTTCAAATCTAGCAATACTTAATGCATTAGATTTATTAACAAGTATAATGATTTTAAAAATAGGTTCAAACTATTGTAAATGCAAGTAATGAATGCCACCACATAAAATCATTAGATTATATCCTCATTAAGTCATAACACATTCAGCCCTTCATTAATACTCACCTTTAAGATGAGTAAATGAAAGTATAAAATTCTCAATTTTTGTAAGCCTATACAAGGCTTTTGGAAAGAAAAAATGAAGATCATCCCGAGCAAGAAAGTCCCTTGAAGTACTTTCTCTTATCCTCTTAATTATCCTTTATACACTTTTATTTTACTTTATTTCTTCTTTATTTCTAGTTTTATAACACGTTATCAACATGAATTGTTTTGAAGTTTTTTTATTTTTATTTTTTTATTATATATATATATTAAACTTGGGGTTGTTAATATAAAATAATTTTTTCATATTTCTATTACTATTGATTTTGTTCATTTAAATTATACTATATATTCAAAAGATGTAAGAAAATAATTTTTCTTTGTCATAGCCAAAAGTTATGTACAAATATCATTTAATATTATCATTGCTAGATGCTATGTATAAGTTCGTATATGGCTAGAAGTTATGTAAAATAATTCTTATAGCAAAAAACTAGGTAAAAATCATTCTTATAGCTAGGAGCTATTTAGAAATAATTTGTATTTGATTATAACTAGTAGCTATGGTAATGTTATTAATCTAAAATCTATGAAAAAATTATTTTATATTGAAAAACGCATTAGTATTATTTATTAATTGTTGATTTTTAAATGTAATTTATTCTAATAATATCATTCTGTTATATATAAAAAGTTCTTTGACAATGTGAAATCTCACAAAACTCGAATTTGTGGCACTTGATATTTCGGAGACAACTATCTATCTTGGATCCTTGATCCTGAAATATATCTTGATGTAAAGAATCTTGAAATTATGATTAAGGAAGGAAATTAAGCATTCTTGTAGGATTGCACAAAAGCGTTGATTTTCCTTCGTCGTCATCTCAAGATGGTTTAACAAAATGATTTTCTTATGATAAAGGATTTTTTTACTTTGTGGAGTGATTTGAAAGAAAGATCTGATCACCAGAAAATTGTAATTCTCCCAAAAGCTTGATATGACTAGATGTACCTAAGGTTACAAGATTTTAAAACCATTAACGAATACAACTCCTTAATATTCAAAATTAGCTCTCAATTAAAGTCGTGTAGAGAAAAAAAAATATAAAAAAATACATATTAGAAAAAACTTTTACTTTTCATACCTTGAATGTTCTCTTGTAGTACTAATATCAAAAGCATAGTTTTATGAAATATTCTAAATTAATATCATATCTTCTTGTTACTGAACAAAATAATGATATTTTGATGAGAAATCACTAGTCTCGTCCAATTGGTTCTAAACTATTCCCTGATGTAAACCACAACTAGTTCTACTAGTTATAAGTTGCTATTGGGGGTCATGACTACATACTATTAGGACTAGATTGCTATTGAAAATTTGAGGAACAACCACCCCTTTGTCCTGATGAAGGAAATGGTAGATGAGGTTGTTGCTAATATTGTATTGATTAAGAACGAAATTGTTGTCCAAAAGTCTTATGGTTTTGATTTATTAGAATATCTAGCATACACTTTCTCCATCTATGTCCTTTCTTCCCATACTTATAACAACCCTATCTTAGTACCAAGGTTTGTCCTAGACCTTGTGACTACTGAAGGTGATTCCTTGTTTGCCTCTTAAAATTGTTTTTAGGTGTAAAAAGCGTTTGTCTTGTGTTTTACTCCTATTCTCTAATCCTTTGTGTATCCCTTCATATTCCACCACTAAAGCTCTATTTACCATTTTTGAATACTCTTTCAAAGCTAAAGGTATAATTTTCTCCCTTATACCTAGCCTTAATACCTTATGAAACCTTTTACATGTCTCTACTTCTATACCCACCAAATCACTTGTGAAAAGAGAAAACTTAACAAACTTAGCTTCATACTAAGCTACAGTAGGACTCATTTGGGTTAACTCCAAAAATTCTTCAACCTTAGTATCTTTTGAGGCTTCCTCAAAGTATTTATTTAGGAACAAGTTCTCAAAGTTTAGTCAAGCCATACTTTTCACATCATGACATCTCTTAATCGTATCCCCCTAATAATCTGCATCCCCTTTGAACAAATAAGATGTTAAATTCACTCTTAGTTTTGTAGGATGTGCAATACTTCAAAAGTTTTATTCTACCTTTTAAAGTCATTTATTAACCTTTTTCAAATTTAGTTCCCCTTGGAATTGATAAGGCTTCATCTTAAGATACTCTCTTAATGTTCTACTACTTCATCATTAGAGTTACTCATCTAAGGTTGATTGGAGTGTTGATTGTTTTGGTGTTTGTTGTCTTTTTATATCAACCATGCTTCCAATATCTCTAGTCCTTCTAGCAAATTTAACCATATAAGGATTTGCAACCATGGGGTTAGAGGAACATTTTCTTATTTTTCCAATCATAATCTTTTCAATATAAGACAGAATGTGTAGTTATACACATTTAACAATTTTACATATTTAAACCTCATACTAACCCAGAATATGATGCCTTTATTATTATAACAACTTTCTTATTCTCATGTTGAACAAATTCAAAAATTTAATAAGCAAACAAACACATGAATATAGTCAAAAGTACACATTACAACACATAAAACACGTTTAATAATCTTACTTTTCCCTTAGGGCCTAATACCATTAGCTTTGATACCAACTATGGTTTAATTATAATACAAAGAGATTAACCCATAATTTTAGAATTTGCAAATTGAATTAAAGAATAATACTATAATATTTGTAATATAGTATGCTAATTATTTATTCTTATATTTAGAAATTCTAGTCCTAATGTATAGATGGAAACCATTTTTTTATAATTATTATAAACACATGAATATACTCAAAAAGTACACATTACAACTCATAAAACACATTAAATAATCTTACTTTTCCCTTAGGATCTAATACCATTAGCGTTGATACCAACTATGGTTTAATTATAATATAAAGAGCTTAACCCATAATTTTAGAATTTGAAATATGAATTAAAGAATAATGCTATAATATTTGTAATATAGTATGCTAATAATTTATTTTTGTATTTAGAAATTATAGTCCTAATGTACATATGAAAACCATTTTTTTTATAATTATTATTAAATTTACATTTCCAAATAATAACAATATCATACCATACTATTTGACAACTTCCAAATTCAAAATTTTATTTCTTTTAAAAAAAATTAGGTGACATGATATAATGGATTAAAAGTTTTCTAATGTACCCTATATATTGTCTTAGCTATGCATGCAAAAATTTCACTATGGAAAACATGTTAGTTATAAAATTTTCAAATTTTAAGACAAAAAGTGACATATTTTGTTATTTTCATGTTGAATGCTTAAAATAAGTTTTTGGGATTTTTATCTTTGATAATTTTTCTTGGACAATTTTTTTTTTTTTCAAAGAAATTCAGTAAAAGCTATCAATTTTAACTAAAATTGGAAAATTATATTTTTTATTTACCCGAAATTTGATTTTGAAAGTATTTTTATTGGATTCAAATGAGTAGTATTATGTTATTTAATTATAAAATTGTGTAGAGATAAAACAGGGTAAAAATACAATTGCCCAACACACCCAAGCACACCTTCCAAGTGCTCTTAAATTGCACACCACTTAAATTGTGCACATCTAGCACACTTAAATTGCACACCATCAAGCACCTCCCCTAATCCATGCACACTCAAATTGAGGGCATCACTCAATCTATGAATCCAAATTGCATACTCATATTGCAGGTTGACATTGAGCACTCACATGATGCATCTACACACTACTAACATGTACTATGCACCTCTCTATGTGCCTTTTTTTCTTTATATCTTCGATTTGCGCACTTCCACTACAAACCACTTGCCCAACATTTTCTCTCATGTTCTTAACTTTGCATGTGAGTGTAATTAAATTCTATAAATGATCATCTTCCTTCCTTTGAGGGACCTTTAACATCTTAAAGCTTTTTACTATAAAGATTATGGAACGACTAAAAAATTTAACTAATAATCAACCCAAACAACATCAACCTTCTTATTCCAAAATATTGGAAATTTACATTTTTATTTATTCATTAAGACATTGTACATATTGGTCAAGTTACTTATATATAAATATAACTATTACACCTTACTGTAGTTCTTTATTTTTATTATTATTATAAAATTTTCTCATATTCAAAACACTCATACTTAAAAAAATTAGCATCCTACACCCCTTAGTTGTTACACCACAACTCAATTCCTTTTTCCTTGTTGATCCCCTCTAACTTAGTCTGTAGAAAATAATTTTATGGTCTATAGAAAATAATTTTATGTAAAAGGGGTGAGCTATGACTCGGTATTGTATAAAATATTTTACACAACTTAGAACAACAATTCATATAAATTACATATTTTCACTTTACATATACAACTATATATCATACCCAACAATAGATATCACACTTTATACATTTTTTAAACAAGCTCTTTCCACAATATGTAACACTTGTAATAATACATAAAGTATTATGGGGGTTTCACCGAGGGACATGTGTCCATGACCCCTATTAATCCAAAGCATGGATCTTTCTAAGCATGTTTTGCGTCTTTCACCCTTGGTTACTTTACCCTTCTTCCTTTAGGAACTCACCCAATAATTGTTTCCTTGTATTGCTTTTTACCTTTCATTCAGGCTACTCCTCATGGTGCCTTTTCCATAGGATGTATCAGTCTTTCAATACCCTTTTATGTTGCTCAACTGCATCAATAAGTTAGTTCTAGCAAGAACAACAAAAATATTAACAAATAGATTATACTCCAAACATGAACAATAAATTTCACATAATAATTCTTGTATTCAAATATCATGCACAATTAGAATTTTTGCATGTACACACACCATACCACCCATTAAATCATTTTCAAAACTAGATTTAACCAAACTTTTTAGCAACTTGATTAACTTAAATTTAGTTTCCTTCTCAAAGAAAGTTTTGTTTTAAATTAAGAATAACAACTATTTATTCACAAGAAGTTGTTGTTAGGTGTTAAATTTTAAAACAACCTTAGTGTCCCTTAATTGATTTCTTACACTTCTTCCAATTCCTTTTTAATTAAATTTTAGGATGACAAATGACTCTATTACAACCAAGTAAATTATCAAGATTTACTAAATTCACTTATTCAAGCAAGGAGTTGACAAAGTTGTTAGCTTGTTAGCACTAGGTAAAATTTGCATAGAAATATCGTTTATTCTTAATCATCTTTGAATTAGCTTAATAAGTTTATTAACAAACTAATCAATTTCTTTAATATATATTAGCTAATCATTTCTTTAATATATTAACCATTCAATTCACTAACCAAGTCATTGATCTTCATCAAGGAATTAAGGACAATTAACTTAATTCTTAATTAAATTTAGGTTATTACATCATAATTCATTGTATGTCCTATTTAATGTGTAACCATACACATTTGTGCACTAACTATGGGAAAACCATCTTGATGACCAAGGTAAGTCATCCCTTCAATTAAAAGGTAGTGCATTATAGTCTTTGATTGATTGCCTAAATCCATGAACTAATTGCGAACTACTTATCTTCTTGTAAGAAACCTATGACTTGGATCTTCTGCGCAACTCCTAATACACCTAAATCATGAACAGTGCAAGTGATAAGGGTGTGCTCAAATAATCATGCAAATAAGGACAAAAAACCAGAATTATAATAAATAAATCATTCATGAAACTATATTGTGTTACATCATGTGATGCTTTCAAAGGATCTATCCTAACAGAATACTTCTCCTCACACTTGTACTTGGATAATAATTGAATGTCTCTCACTTAGGAATCTTAGTTGTGTAGTACATGTACCAATTGCACATATGCAATGCAGTAAAATGGATCCCCAATGAAGACTTGAGATTTATATATGTTTTGATTCTTCATCTATCATAAGATATGTTGAATCGTTGACAAGTGACGTTTTTATAGCTCACTTTGTGGATTGTGATTTTAATGAAACCATTTTTCCTCCATCAAGGGGAGAAAACACAGTTCTAGAAGAACGACAAAAAAATTGCTTGGAACACATTTACTTTGCTCATCTCGATCCTCGTATAAATCAACGAGAATGGGAAGTTCAAAGAATCATTCATTTCCAAAATCTCATAAACCAATTACTAGATGCATTCATTGATACAAAGAAAGTGATAGAGTCACATATCGTAATTGCAACTTCTCTAGCATAAATTGATATCCCTATAAAATAGTTAACAAATGAATCTAAGATCAATAAGCTTGAAGCATGGTAGACTTGCCACCTCAAAGGATGTAATTCCATGGAAGAGGAGAATATAAGGAAAACTTGACACTTTATAAGAGCCCATAAACATGACTAATTAATATAGAATTAATGAACCTACAAGCCTTCAAGAGAAAAAAAATAAAGCCATAGTCCTTGAAAAGACACATATGGGACAAAAAGTCCTTAAAAATGTATGAATTAAACAAGTAGCCCTTGAAAATGCATGAGTATCTAAAAATTGTGAGATCTTAGTAAGTTATGCACACATAGGAGAAAAATGAGATTGAAATAATATTTTTATTAACAATATTTTCACTTTCTAAGTGGCCTTTGATATCATAAGAAATGATGAAGATCCTGAACCACAAAATATGGAAGAATGCTAATACAAATATGATTAGCTAAAATAGAAAGAAGCTATGCAAGTAGAGTTAGACTTATTAATAAAACAATAAATTTTTGGAGCTATAGTTCAAATACTTAAAGATGTAAACCATGTTGGGTATAAATGAGTATTTATACAAAAGCATAATGATAATAATAAAATCATAAGATATGCACAATTAGTAACACAAGGTTTCTTGTATAGACTTGGTATTTACTACGAGGAAACATACTCGTCCATTATGGACACAATCACATTTCACTTTTAATTAGTTTGGTAGTCTCTAAAGGACTAGATTTACATATCATGGATGTTGTTATCACATATTTGTATAGGTTCATGGATAATGATATATATATATATATATATATATATATATATAATCCTTAAAGGATTTAAATAACTCGAAACAAATAGTACAAAGCCTTGTAGCATGTACTCAATCAAGTTATAACTATCCTTGTATAGATTAAAGTAATCCAAAAGCATGTGGTACAACCGCCTTAGTGAATTCCTGCTAAAAGAAGGGTAAATAACCTTATATGTCCATACATTTCATTAGGAAATTAGAAATCATATTTGCATTTATTATAGTATATGTGTAGACCCTCAATTTTGTCCCTTTAGCACATGTCTTTAAAATTCGTTTTCAATGCTCCACAATAGTTCCTTGGTGGCCCATGGCTACTCATACCACTTACCTTTTTTTGAGTCACCTTGGAGATTTTGGTTGAGGGATTATTTGATCCCTTATTGTGACCCTTGGCAGCCCTAACTTAGACTTAGGCTTTTCTTATTTTTTAGGATAGCTTTTAGACACACTTGGCCCATTAGGCACCACCCTAGGCCCACTTAGTCTCATCATAGGCCGTTTAGGCACACTTGGCCCATTTGGACATTTTTAGCGTGACTTGTATGACTTGCATGGTTACATGGCTTTTGGGCTCGGCTTTTTTTTATTGGTTTATTTTTATTTTTATTTTATTTTATTTTTTAGTTTTAGTTTTATGATTATCATTCACTTTTTATTGGTTATCTTTCTCTTTATATTATTTTCCTTAACTTATTTATTTATTTATTATTTATTTTCGTTTATTTATTTATTTATTTTTACCATTTCCTAATTTATTTACTTGCTTATCTATTCATTCAATTATTTAACTTCAAAAAAATTCATGTTTTTGCAAGGAAACTTACCATTGGAGTTTAAGGAAGGTGGGACTCTCCTTGGAAGGTTTTGGAGGGGAATTTGAAATTGGAAGATTGCTTTTGATTGGAAGATTTAAAAAAAAGAAGAAAAGAAGAAAGGAAATAGGAGAATTTTCCTTTTTGGAATCAAATTTAGGTCTTGAGGGGTGATATATATAGGTGAGAAAAGGAAAAGAATAGAGAGGGAAGCACGCATTGGAGGATTGGGAAAAATTAAAAGGGATTTTTTAGAGAACACGCAAGGGAGAATTTTGGGAGCAAAGGGTTGTGATATTCTTTTTGAAATAGAGAGGAACAGAGGATTTTCGAAGAGGGGCTACTTTAACGCACCAAAGACGGATTTTTTCCATAACACATGTTAGTTTTTGAAAGAGTTTTCATTTTTTTTATTAGATATTTTTTTTTTCTTTTTTTTTTAATTCCAATTTAATTTAGTATTAATTTATTTGTTAGTTTGGGTTGAATGAGTTTGTGTGTTTTAATTTTAATTCATTATATTAGAAAAAAAGAACGATTTGATCCCTATTTAATTTTGATTGATTGCATCAGATTGAAAACATTTGAGTTTTATTTATTCATTTATTCATGTATTTGCTACTCTTTTAATTACTTGTATTTCATTTATTTATTTATTGATAAAGTTGATCTCATATTTGAAAGTTCATATTTTTAGTATTCTTTGATTTAATGTGATTCATTTTAATTAGTTTAGATACTTTTATAATTTTAGTTCGTTAATAAAATTGATTCTATATTAAAAGTTCATGTCTTTAGTTTACTTTTGATTTAGTTTAATTCATCTATTTAATTCAAATACATTTATAATTTTAGTTCATTGATAAAATTGATTTTATGTTTGAAAGTTTACTTTTTTAGGTTACTTTAATTTAATTTGATTCACTATAGTTAGTTTAGATATTTTTTTATAGTTTAGTTCATTAATAAAATTGATCCCATGTTTGAAAGTTTCAGTTTTTTTTTAGTTTGCTTTGATTTAATAATTTATATTCATTATTTTAGGTGTTTTTATAGTTTTAGTTTATTAATAAAATTGATTTCATGTTTGGAAGTTCATATTTTTAGTATCCCATGTTTGGAAGTTCATATTTTTAGTATTATTTGATTTAGTGTGATTCATTTTAATTAGTTTAGATACTTTTATAATTTTAGTTCGTTAATAAAATTGATTCTATATTAAAAGTTCATGTCTTTAGTTTACTTTTGATTTAGTTTAATTCATCTATTTAGTTCAAATACATTTATAGTTTTGGTTCATTGATAAAATTGATTCCATGTTTGAAAGTTTGCGTTTTTAGGTTACTTTAATTTAATTTGATTCATTATAGTTAGTTTAGATATTTTTTATAGTTTAGTTCATTAATAAAATTGATCCCATGTTTGAAAGTTTCAGTTTTTTTTTAGTTTGCTTTGATTTAATAATTTATATTCATTATTTTAGGGTGTTTTTATAGTTTTAGTTTATTAATAAAATTGATTTCATGTTTGGAAGTTCATATTTTTAGTATCCCATGTTTGGAAGTTCATATTTTTAGTATTCTTTGATTTAGTGTGATTCATTTTAATTAGTTTAGATACTTTTATAATTTTAGTTCGTTAATAAAATTGATTCTATATTAAAAGTTCATGTCTTTAGTTTACTTTTGATTTAGTTTAATTCATCTATTTAGTTCAAATACATTTATAGTTTTAGTTCATTGATAAAATTGATTCCATCTTTGAAAGTTTGCGTTTTTAGGTTACTTTAATTTAATTTGATTCATTATAGTTAGTTTAGATATTTTTTATAGTTTAGTTCATTAATAAAATTGATCCCATGTTTGAAAGTTTCAGTTTTTTTTTTTTAGTTTGCTTTGATTTAATAATTTATATTCATTATTTTAGGTGTTTTTATAGTCTTAGTTTATTAATAAAATTGATTTCATGTTTGGAAGTTCATATTTTTAGTATTCTTTGATTTAATTTGGTTCCTTTTAATTAGTTTATGTGTTTTTATAGTTTTATTTATTTATTAATAAAATTGATTCTTTATTTAAAAGTTCATGTTTTTAGTGTACTTTGATTTAATTTAATTCATCTATTTAGTTTAGACACTTTTATAATTTTTGGTTCATCAATAAAATTAATTCTATGCTCGAAAGTACATATCTTTAGTTTGCTTTGATTTAGTTTGGCTCATTTTAATTAGCTTAAGCACTTTTATAATTGTAGTTCATTAGTAAAATTAATTCTATGTTTGAAAGTTCACGTTTTTAGTTTAATTTAGACAAACTCGTTTTAATTAGTTTAGGTACTTCTATAATTTTAGTTCCTTACCCGAATTGATCTTTTTTTAGTTTTTATTTCAAAATCATTAATGTTAGTTCCTGATCATCCTTATCTTAGCTTATATGCTTTTAAAATCCTAGCTGTTAGTTCATGAATTGATACTTTGTTAGTTTGTCTAATTTAGAATGTCTTGCCTGTTAGTGATCCTTCACTTAATTTGATTTCTTTTTCTGAGGCTTTTGGAAACTCATGAAGATTAGCCTCCATTATCACCTTCAATTTTCTTGGTTGTCAAAAATTCTACTTTGTGATTTTGTTCTCTTTTGTTTTGCTTGGTATTTTGATTCATACACTTTATTGCTTTCAAATTAATTTCTTTTTATTTTTAAAATATAACACTATTCTCAAAATCTCATTTTCCTTAAAAATCCATTTCAAAAATTCATTTAGAGTTTCTTAGAGTCAAAAGATCCCCTTAAAAATCCATTTCAAAAATTCATTTAGAGTTCTTAGAATCAAAATCTCATTTTTTTAAAATAATGTGCAACCATGTTTTGATTCACATCTTTCAAATAAAATTACAGTTTTGAATAAAACACGAATCAAAGCTTGTGGTCCCAAATAAATGGGATAATTCTAAGCTAAATTTGTGTATATCGATTGGGGAATTGGTGAAACCCCTACATAAGAAAATCTTTTCAAATTTTATTTTTGTTGCCACATTTGACACTTGTTGAAATCATGTCTATCTATTTTTTTAGGAATTATATACAAGATGTATGTGATAATTGATGATTCTATATACTTTGATCACTTTTGCTATGCTAATTAGATAATGAGCATGCTAGGGTTTCTATATTTTATTATTTGTTATCTAACCCCTTACAACTTGAGGAAGCACGTTACAAATTATCTATGCTATCCAGGTATGTCCTCTATCACCTACTTTCTGAATTATGTGAATATGCTTGTCATTGTGAAATAATGCTTATGTCTAATAATGCTTGAGTGTTCTGATATACATGTTTCATCGTTTGATTATTTCTAATAAAATACATGTTGGATGATAGATTGTTTAAATTAACCTTTGATGTCTTGTGATAGCGCTTAAGAAGCAATCCAGGTACGCATCCTAACCTTTCTTTATTATGATTTGATCTTGTTTGGCATGCTATTTTTTTTGGAACCACCTAGCCTACTTAAGTATCCATAATTAACCGATTAATTGCCACGTTTCCCTCAACTTAGTCAGTAGAGACCTTTTTAGGGCTTAGAGGGGTGCTACCTCCTAGAGGTACCTTCCTAATAAGTAACCTGATCCCCGGACCAAGACTTGGGTTTTTCAAAGACATGCCTTTTTTCCAAAAATTATGGAGTCACATTTTAGGGTTTTCTTTCTTGTTTTATTTTCCCTTTAAAATAAAAATAAAATAAGTGACGACTCCAATTTTTCTAAAAATTAAATTTTCACAAATAAAAAAGCGAGTCTCGCCGATCGAGTGGGGACGCACGTGAAAAATGCGGGTCCACAAATTGGCGACTCCGCTGGGGATTTTGAGGATCAAGCTTGAACACTAGTTGAGGAAAATGTGGCGTTTAATTGGTCGATTAGTGGGTACCTCCTTTTTTAGGCGAGGTGATTCGATTTGTTTGCTTGTTATCTTAACATGTTTGATTTCCTTGGATGATCACTTGATTGTTTTGCTCACTTTAGCATGATTCACTCTCACATATGTTAGATAGGACTTTGATTATTTGATATTTATCTGCTTCGCATGATTGCTTGTTGCATGACAACCCTTTCTCTTGCATGTTCGTATGATTGCTTGTCTTTGTTCACTATCTCACTTTAGATCTTAGGTTTTTCGGATGCACCCACATCCTTCATTGTGCACTTTAGATTATCCTTGAGTGTTGAGAGATGGGAGAGCCTTCACCATTAAGAAACCCCCTGGGAACGCGAGGAAGTGCATGTGTGGAGGTGATGACCACCTTGCATGGAAGCACCCCGTCTCCTTGGAGGCGTGCAGAGGGTTGCGTACCGCCGGAGGGTACGATCGCTTCTGCTAGGGATCCTTTAACCCACCCATTTCATCTTATAGAGCCACCTTAACCTTGTAGGCTAGCTTAGATCCAATTAAGATTTCACTCCTACACGTGGGTGCATCTGTGGACTTTCAAAGCTGCCTTAGTCAGAATTGGGTTCAGTTATCCTCTTCATGGTCTCCTTTTGGTGTGCTCAGAGATTGGTACATGTTTGAGTCTCAGTTGGGCCACCTTTCTGCATTGTGATTAGTGTGTTTCCACCTCTTTTGAGCTTCCTTCATGTCATTTCTCTTTCCGTGTCTTTGTACCTTATAGGAATGTTATTCACTTCAGTTTAGATTCGACTTCTTAGATTAGAGTTGGGGATAAATTGATCAAGGTTTCAGAACAATCAAGTATGGATCCTCAGCATGATACGGTTGATTGACTTCCAGTCACTATGACTCTATTCAGGATGCATTAGCAGGTTTGAGCCAGAGGATTGATGGACAGTGAGATAGATAGCATCCAGTTCAAGATGAGATGTTGTATGATTCATTACCACCCACCCCCACCACCCAGTTAGCCAGTGACATTGTTGAGGGTGACTTCGTACATATGATGAGTTTAGTGGATTATGAGTCAAAGTTTATCAGATGAGAGTTCTTATAGAGGATGTTAATTTTTCTCATATGGGAGATTTGATTGACATGATTTTCTTCATGACGAGCATGAGGTGGACGTATGGGATGATAGTTGGATGCTTGGCACATATTAGCCAGAGATAGTTCACTCTCTTGATATGCTTGAGATCTTCATTGTTGAAAGTTCAGAAGAGATTCAGTTTATTTATGTTGGGGCATCCCGCTTATGTTGATGATATGTTTGAGAATGATATTAGCTCGGTTATGGTCATGAAGATTCATCTATTCCAGGAGACCCTATGGACTTACTTGGAGTACACCACTTGTCATTAGAGAGTTGGCCCTAGAGAGGAAATATGATCGACATATCTGGATAGAGACCAATTCTCAAACCCCACCAATGTGGATTAGTTGAAGAAGTATTACATTTGAGACCATGGTCGCAGGATGGGTGGCCATAATTTCGGTTAGCCTTACACCTTATCACCTTTATTGATATATTAAACCGTTGCTAGCCCATTGAGCTTCGCGTGGTATGTTATAGCCTTATTTCTTTCTTATAGCTTTGATTACCATTTCTATACCCGGGTTGGGGCCCTTTGATGTATATGCATGCTTTGCTAGGAAAGTCTCATGAGCTTTAGACTTATAGGTCTATCTTCTCATTTTGTTACCATCATCTTATCACCCTATTTGTTCTATTTTATTATCACCACATATTCATTCACTTTCTTGTCTCTATCATTATTTGCTTCATCTTATCTATTCTCTTCCTTGGGTTGATGATTCTTCACCTCTTAGTGCAAAGAGGGCAGTTATATCACTCTATTCATTCCATCATTTGGCATTGATTCAGAGATTTTAGTTTGAGAGGTTGTCTCATGGGTAGGGGTTCATGTATTCATTAGTGATTTGAGAGAGTTTATTCATTTCTTGTATCTTTCCCATTGGAGTTTGACTTATTGATGATCAGAGCATGCGCTAAAAAAAAAAAAAAAAAAAAAAAAAAAAAAAAAAAAAAAACGCAAAAAAAAGACAAAAAAAAGACAAAAAAAAAAAAAAAGAAAAGAAAAAGCGCAATGATATGTTTGTGTGTGGAATCTTGCTCCATTGGGTACTTATATCACTTTTTGAGATCTGTTTATTGGGTATATTTGTCATTGTGGGTTCTTGTGAGATTTTTATATGAGTTTTCACTCCTTAAGCCACTCTTGTTAGGCATTTGGAGTGTTAGGGATTCATGTGAGAGTTCTATGGTATTCTATGTTTCTTGGACCATGGTTGATATGTATTAGGTATGAGAGATGAGCGACCTTTTACTAGGGTCTCCGGATCATTGTCTTACCCACCATTCCATCATTGGTGATATGATTTTCCTTTATTGTACTAACATGGGTTGATCATCACTCGTTCCACTTTCTCATTGCTTCCTTTTGTATCCCATTACCTCTTTCCAGATCTCTGTTCCACCTTTTATCCATTCCCTACATGTTGATACCCATTACTGATTTGATACCTTTTTCACATCATTCACATGTTTCATTGATGGTTTGACCACTTATCCTTTCTCTTGTTTCGCCATCAACATTTCCTTTGGTTACCTTTAGGTTCATGGCTCATGAGATTTTTTCTATGCATTATATTTTGTACATGAGGGTATGGGTTTGATCATTGGGTATTTGAGCCTAGTTTCCCTTCATTTCTTTCACCCTATCACCCTGGCCTACGTTACGTCCCGTGTCTTAAGACCACCCTGAGGCCATGAGATCAAATGCTATCTTTGACAGCCTCTGCTTAGGTTGGTGTTTGGGATTTGGTTAATATATAGACGTCGTTCTATTTCTTCTTCTAGGAGATGCTTCTTTGATGCTTGGAGGTGATCTAGTGTTGGATGTAGATGATTGCTTCATTTTTATGGATGATATTTGACGTTGTTTGGCTTCTCATTCTACTGCACATCAGATATCCATACTGGGGCATATTCCTTTTCATTTGGTTGAGATGAGCCCTTAGTGGAGCACTTTCTTTGAGTCTGGGTATTTTCATCGATCAGAGATCCCTAGTGAGGGATGTTGAGACTATATCAGTTCTAGTGGAGCATCGTTGAGCCCCTAGTGGTTCTATTCGTGGAGTACTTCTGAGATAGACTAGCGGATTATTACTGAGTTGGAGGCAGTTTTCAGTGCAGTGTATAGATCAGGCATACTGGGGCATATTTCCCCATTTTGAGGTTACCAGATTCCTATTAGATTCAGTCAAGGATTCATCAGAGACATGTTTCTACTTTTGAGATTACCACATTCCTCATCATTTTGGCTATTCATTTGAGATTAGATTTAGAGTGTCTCCCTTGCGGCATTGGTCGATACATCATTCTGACTTCTTAGCGGATTATTGTTGAGCTGAGGACAGTTGATTGATGATGTTGGATTCATCCTTTGATTGTGCATCATATATTCACACTGGGGCATATTCCCCCCTTCCTCCGAGATTCTTATCTGTTATTGTATACGGTACGAGGATGGATGATCATTGTTAGTTTGTTTACCTCACGACTTCGACATTAGATTATCCACACTGGGGCATATTCCTCTCTCCTTGATGAGATTGTGTTTGGACAGCGGTACGAGGATGGATGATCATTGTTAGTTTGTTTACCTCACGACTTCGACATTAGATTATCCACACTGGGGCATATTCCCCTCTCCTTGATGAGATTGTGTTTGGACAGCGGTACGAGGATGGATGATCATTGTTAGTTTGTTTGCCTCACGACTTCGACATCCGATATCCATATTGGGGCATATTCCTCTCTCCTTGGTGAGATTTTGTTCGCGCAGTGGTAGGATGGATGATTAGTGTCGGTTGTTTACCTCGTGACCTTGATATCGGATCTTATATTGGGGCATATTTCCTCATTTTCTTTGAGTATCCTTGAGATTGGGACAGTAGCCAGTTTGGTTTTAGATTGAGTACTAGCCCAGAGCTTTCGATGATTGATTGTATCAGGACCCCCCTATATGGATTCGTTGAGATAGAGATGGATCACATCAGATTTCACCTGAGGAGCATGGGTGGATCCTTTAGCTAGATGTTCATGAGATGGATTTGTTTTCGATCATCATTGTTATCTTGTTGATTGGGTTATCCAGATGAGCACCATTTTGTGTACTTTGAGATTTGCTTTTAGATGAGCCACGATATACACACTTTGAGATTTACCTTTTGAGATTCGTTGACAGAGCAGCTTTTCAGACATAGAGGGTTCCTTCAGTTTAGACTTTTCAGAGGTTTGTCACGATGCATCAATTTCTGACCCATTGATTCTAGCAGATGATTGGTTTACTGGTTGTTTTAGCAGTGTGAGCACCCTGGATACTGGGGCGTACTTCCCTTCTTGGTTTCAGTAGTCCGACCCTTGACATTTTGAGTATATGGCTTTGAGCCAATTTATTTCATGTCCACTTTCGAGTTGGTCTTCTCTATTATTCCCTTCTAGGCCCTGAGCCTCGTAGCCATGAGCTATCCATTCCTTCTAGACCCTGAGTCTTATAGCCCTGAGCTATCCTTTTTCCCTTAGGCCCTGAGCCCGCTAACCCTGAGCTATCATTTCCTACAGACCCGGAGTCTTTCCAGCTCTTTGCTGAGCTTTCATCATTTGGTCGCCCATGAGTGGTTTGACCTGGAGTTTGCGTATCGCATTCTCCTTCTAGCCGATCAGTCATAGAGCCCGGAGCTCATAGCCCTAAGCTATTCATCGACCCAGAGTCATTTTTCATCTTGACCCAGAGTCATTCATAGCACCCCAAGCCTTGAGCTCACGACCCAGAGTCATTTGCATCATTCACATCCCTGAGATGTTTTGTTTTCATCATTCTAGCCACTTGTGAGTGGCCTCGACCCGACACCTTGAGTCGGAAAGTATCCTGATCAGCTATCTATTTAGAGCCCAGAGCTCTCGACCCAGAGTCATTTTCCATCTTGACCTAGAGTCATTCTTTCCTATTTAGAGCCTAGAGCTCTCGACCCAGAGTCATTTTCCATTTTGACCCAGAGTCATTCTTTCCTAGTTAGAGCCCAGAGCTCTCGACCCAGAGTCATTTTCCATCCTGACCCAGAGTCATTCTTTCCTATTTAGAGCCCGGAGCTCTTGACCTAGAGTCATTTTCCATTTTGACCCAGAGTCATTCTTTTTAGAGCCCAGAGTTCTCGACCCAGAGTCATTTTCCATTTTGACCCAGAGTCATTCTTTCCTAGTTAGAGCCTAGAGCTCTCGACCTAGAGCCATTTTCCATCCTGACCCAGAGTCATTCTTTCCTATTTAGAGCTTAGAGCTCTCGACCCAGAGTCATTTTCCATTTTGACCCAGAGTCATTCTTTCTTAGTTAGAGCTCAGAGCTCTCGACCTAGAGTCATTTTCCATCCTGACCCAGAGTCATTCTTTCCTATTTAGAGCCCGGAGCTCTCGACTTAGAGTCATTTTCCATTTTGACCCAAAGTCATTCTTTTTAGAGCCCAGAGTTCTCAACCCAGAGTCATTTTCCATTTTGACCCAGAGTCATTCTTTCCTATTTAGAGCCTGGAGCTCTCGACCCAGAGTTGTTTTCCATTTATGACCCAGAGTCATTTCTTTTCCATTTAGAGCCTAGGGCTCTCGACCTAGAGTCGTTTTCCATCTTGACCCAGAGTCATTCTTTCCAATTAAAGCCCTGAGCTCATGACCCAGAGTCTTTTATCCTATTCTAGATCCAGAGTCGTTCACCTTGTCCATGATCCAGTGTCATTCATATCGTCCATGACTTTGAATCATCCTTTTCACCTCTTTCCATCTTTGTGCTGCTCGTCACATGCCTTCTCTCTTTATTGTCATTTCCCCCCACATAGAGTTGACCCATCCATGTCGTTGAGACCCCATTTTTTGGATCTTACCTCTTCATGTGCTAGGACAAAATCTCTGGTCCTTCTTTAATTCTTCGGTATAGTTCACCTCATTCTGCTCATTACTCGTATTTCTACTCACATTCTCTACACTCGTGATCTATACCGAAGAGGGGCATATTTGTAGACCCTCAATTTTGTCCCTTTAGCACATGTCTTTAAAATTCGCTTTCAATGCTCCACAATAGTTCCTTGGTGGCCCATGGCTACTCATACCACTTACCTTTTTTTGAGTCACCTTGGAGATTTTGGTTGAGGGATTATTTGATCCCTTATTGTGACCCTTGGCAGCCCTAACTTAGACTTAGGCTTTTCTTATTTTTTTAGGATAGCTTTTAGACACACTTGGCCCATTAGGCACCACCCTAGGCCCACTTAGTCTCATCATAGGCCGTTTAGGCACACTTGGCCCATTTGGACATTTTTAGAGTGACTTGTATGACTTGCATGGTTATATGGCTTTTGGGCTCGGCTTTTGTTTATTGGTTTATTTTTATTTTTATTTTATTTTATTTTTTAGTTTTAGTTTTATGATTATCATTCACTTTTTATTGGTTATCTTTCTCTTTATATTATTTTCCTTAACTTATTTATTTATTTATTATTTATTTTCGTTTATTTATTTATTTATTTTTACCGTTTCCTAATTTATTTACTTGCTTATCTATTCATTCAATTATTTAACTTCAAAAAAATTCATGTTTTTGCAAGGAAACTTACCATTGGAGTTTAAGGAAGGTGGGACTCTCCTTGGAAGGTTTTGGAGGGGAATTTGAAATTGGAAGATTGCTTTTGATTGGAAGATTTAAAAAAAAGAAGAAAAGAAGAAAGGAAATAGGAGAATTTTCCTTTTTGGAAACAAATTTAGGTCTTGAGGGGTGATATATATAGGTGAGAAAAGGAAAAGAATAGAGAGGGAAGCACGCATTGGAGGATTGGGAAAAATTAAAAGGGATTTTTTAGAGAACACGCAAGGGAGAATTTTGGGAGCAAAGGGTTGTGATATTCTTTTTGAAATAGAGAGGAACAGAGGATTTTCGAAGAGGGGCTACTTTAACGCACCAAAGACGAATTTTTTCCATAACACAGGTTAGTTTTTGAAAGAGTTTTCATTTTTTTTATTAGATATCTTTTTTTTTTCTTTTTTTTTTAATTCCAATTTAATTTAGTATTAATTTATTTGTTAGTTTGGGTTGAATGAGTTTGTGTGTTTTAATTTTAATTCATTATATTAGAAAAAAAGAACGATTTGATCCCTATTTAATTTTGATTGATTGCATCAGATTGAAAACATTTGAGTTTTATTTATTCATTTATTCATGTATTTGCTACTCTTTTAATTACTTGTATTTCATTTATTTATTTATTGATAAAGTTGATCTCATATTTGAAAGTTCATATTTTTAGTATTCTTTGATTTAATGTGATTCATTTTAATTAGTTTAGATACTTTTATAATTTTAGTTCGTTAATAAAATTGATTCTATATTAAAAGTTCATGTCTTTAGTTTACTTTTGATTTAGTTTAATTCATCTATTTAATTCAAATACATTTATAATTTTAGTTCATTGATAAAATTGATTTTATGTTTGAAAGTTTACGTTTTTAGGTTACTTTAATTTAATTTGATTCACTATAGTTAGTTTAGATATTTTTTATAGTTTAGTTCATTAATAAAATTGATCCCATGTTTGAAAGTTTCAGTTTTTTTTTAGTTTGCTTTGATTTAATAATTTATATTCATTATTTTAGGTGTTTTTATAGTTTTAGTTTATTAATAAAATTGATTTCATGTTTGGAAGTTCATATTTTTAGTATCCCATGTTTGGAAGTTCATATTTTTAGTATTCTTTGATTTAGTGTGATTCATTTTAATTAGTTTAGATACTTTTATAATTTTAGTTCGTTAATAAAATTGATTCTATATTAAAAGTTCATGTCTTTAGTTTACTTTTGATTTAGTTTAATTCATCTATTTAGTTCAAATACATTTATAGTTTTGGTTCATCGATAAAATTGATTCCATGTTTGAAAGTTTGCGTTTTTAGGTTACTTTAATTTAATTTGATTCATTATAGTTAGTTTAGATATTTTTTATAGTTTAGTTCATTAATAAAATTGATCCCATGTTTGAAAGTTTCAGTTTTTTTTTTAGTTTGCTTTGATTTAATAATTTATATTCATTATTTTAGGGTGTTTTTATAGTTTTAGTTTATTAATAAAATTGATTTCATGTTTGGAAGTTCATATTTTTAGTATCCCATGTTTGGAAGTTCATATTTTTAGTATTCTTTGATTTAGTGTGATTCATTTTAATTAGTTTAGATACTTTTATAATTTTAGTTCGTTAATAAAATTGATTCTATATTAAAAGTTCATGTCTTTAGTTTACTTTTGATTTAGTTTAATTCATCTATTTAGTTCAAATACATTTATAGTTTTAGTTCATTGATAAAATTGATTCCATCTTTGAAAGTTTGCGTTTTTAGGTTACTTTAATTTAATTTGATTCATTATAGTTAGTTTAGATATTTTTTATAGTTTAGTTCATTAATAAAATTGATCCCATGTTTGAAAGTTTCAGTTTTTTTTTTTTTAGTTTGCTTTGATTTAATAATTTATATTCATTATTTTAGGTGTTTTTATAGTCTTAGTTTATTAATAAAATTGATTTCATGTTTGGAAGTTCATATTTTTAGTATTCTTTGATTTAATTTGGTTCCTTTTAATTAGTTTATGTGTTTTTATAGTTTTATTTATTTATTAATAAAATTGATTCTTTATTTAAAAGTTCATGTTTTTAGTGTACTTTGATTTAATTTAATTCATCTATTTAGTTTAGACACTTTTATAATTTTTGGTTCATCAATAAAATTAATTCTATGCTCGAAAGTACATATCTTTAGTTTGCTTTGATTTAGTTTGGCTCATTTTAATTAGCTTAAGCACTTTTATAATTGTAGTTCATTAGTAAAATTAATTCTATGTTTGAAAGTTCACGTTTTTAGTTTAATTTAGACAAACTCGTTTTAATTAGTTTAGGTACTTCTATAATTTTAGTTCCTTACCCGAATTGATCTTTTTTTAGTTTTTATTTCAAAATCATTAATGTTAGTTCCTGATCATCCTTATCTTAGCTTATATGCTTTTAAAATCCTAGCTGTTAGTTCATGAATTGATACTTTGTTAGTTTGTCTAATTTAGAATGTCTTGCCTGTTAGTGATCCTTCACTTAATTTGATTTCTTTTTCTGAGGCTTTTGGAAACTCATGAAGATTAGCCTCCATTATCACCTTCAATTTTCTTGGTTGTCAAAAATTCTACTTTGTGATTTTGTTCTCTTTTGTTTTGCTTGGTATTTTGATTCATACACTTTATTGCTTTCAAATTAATTTCTTTTTATTTTTAAAATATAACACTATTCTCAAAATCTCATTTTCCTTAAAAATCCATTTCAAAAATTCATTTAGAGTTTCTTAGAGTCAAAAGATCCCCTTAAAAATCCATTTCAAAAATTCATTTAGAGTTCTTAGAATCAAAATCTCATTTTTTTAAAATAATGTGCAACCATGTTTTGATCGGTTCACATCTTTCAAATAAAATTACAGTTTTGAATAAAACACGAATTAAAGCTTGTGGTCCCAAATAAATGGGATAATTCTAAGCTAAATTTGTGTATATCGATTGGGGAATTGGTGAAACCCCTACATAAGAAAATCTTTTCAAATTTTATTTTTGTTGCCACATTTGACACTTGTTGAAATCATGTCTATCTTATTTTTTAGGAATTATATACAAGATGTATGTGATAATTGATGATTCTATATACTTTGATCACTTTTGCTATGCTAATTAGATAATGAGCATGCTAGGGTTTCTATATTTTATTATTTGTTATCTAACCCCTTACAACTTGAGGAAGCACGTTACAAATTATCTATGCTATCCAGGTATGTCCCCTATCACCTACTTTCTGAATTATGTGAATATGCTTGTCATTGTGAAATAATGCTTATGTCTAATAATGCTTGAGTGTTCTGATATACATGTTTCATCGTTTGATTATTTCTAATAAAATACATGTTGGATGATAGATTGTTTAAATTAACCTTTGATGTCTTGTGATAGCGCTTAAGAAGCAATCCAGGTACGCATCCTAACCTTTCTTTATTATGATTTGATCTTGTTTGGCATGCTATTTTTTTTGGAACCACCTAGCCTACTTAAGTATCCATAATTAACCGATTAATTGCCACGTTTCCCTCAACTTAGTCAGTAGAGACCTTTTTAGGGCTTAGAGGGGTGCTACCTCCTAGAGGTACCTTCCCAATAAGTAACCTGATCCCCGGACCAAGACTTGGGTTTTTCAAAGACATGCCTTTTTTCCAAAAATTATGGAGTCACATTTTAGGGTTTTCTTTCTTGTTTTATTTTCCCTTTAAAATAAAAATAAAATAAGTGGCGACTCCAATTTTTCTAAAAATTAATTTTTCACAAATAAAAAAGCAAGTCTCGCCGATCGAGTGGGGACGCACGTGAAAAATGCGGGTCCACAATATGTTAATGACTTAAATCTTGTTAGGACACTTGAAAAGCTCACAAGAATAACAAATTATTTTAAAAAGGAATTTGAGATGAAAGATATTGGAAAGACAAATTTTGTCTTGGTATATAGATTGAATATTTTTGAAAATGAAGTTTTATTATATCAATCAACATACATTAAATTTTTTTTGAAGTGTTTTGATATGGATAAAGCACACTTTTTAAGTTTTCTAATGGTTGTCCAATTACTTGAAGTAAAAAAGGACCATTTTACCCTTACAAAAATGGTGAAAAACTACTTGGTTCTAACATAATATATCTTCACGCTCTTGATGCACTTATATATCTTGCCAATTGTACATGCCTAGACATTAGCTTTTCCATTAATTTATTATCGAGATATAGTTCTAGTCCAACCCAAAGAAATTGGAATAGTATCCAACATATATTGCACTATCTTTGTAGAACCACTTATATGGGTTAGTTTTATTCAAGAGAATCATAGTTACAATTGTTTGGATATGTAGATGTAGGCTACCTTTTAGACTCACACTAAGCTAGGATACAAATAGGGTATTTGTTTAATTATGAAGGTATTGCTATTTCATAGAGATCTGTCAAACAAACAATGGTGGCCATGTCGTCAAATCATTAAGAAATACTTATAATTCATGAAGCAAATCATGAATGTATATGACTAAGATTTATGATCCAACATATTCAAAAATCATATGGACTATTCTCGATTAAAGGTAACCCGATGATGTTATATGAAGATAATGTTGCATGCATTGCTTAGATAAAAAAAGGGTAATATTAAAGGAGATATAACCAAACATATTTCACCAAAATTCTCTTATACATATGAACTCTAGAAGAGTAGTAAAACGGATGTTTAGTAAATACATTGTAGTGATAATCTTACAAATTTATTTACTAAGTCATTGTCAATATCAACATTCAAGAGGTTAATACATAAAATTGGAATGCATCAACCTAAGGATATTAACACAAGGGAGAGTATGTTTATAAAAGGAAGTCAATGTACTGTACTCTTTTTTCCTTCTTCCAAGTTTTATCATATTGGGTCTTACTAGCAAGTTTTTTAATGAAACAATCCTAAGAGGCTAAGAGTATCCTAAAGAATTACAAGAATATTATACTCCTTTTCCTTTGCTAGGTTTTTTCTATAGGGTTTTAGTGGTAAGGTTTTAATGAGGCATATTTTTTTAGTATGATGGATATCAAAGGGTTAGCGCAACACATGATGAATGCCAACACATTAAATTATTATATTTTGTCCTCATTAAGTCATAACATATTAAGTCCATCAATACTAACCTTTAAGATGAGTAAATGAAGGTATTAAATTCTCATATTTTGTAAGCCTATAAAAGGCTTTTTTGGAAAGAAAAAAGGAAGATCATCCAAAGCAAGAAAGTCCCCTCAAGTTTCTTCTCTCATTCTCTCAATTCTCCTTTACATGCATTACTTCATTTCTTATTTTCTTTTAGTTAATTTTATAATAAGAATTAAAAAATTGAGTGAATTAATACTAGAATTTATTTAACCAAAATTAGTTTAGAATACAAATATTGGTTTATTTTTTTTGCATAAATTTAATTTTTAATATTTTTTTACTAGACCAAACAAATTTTAAATCAAGCAAAACTTAATGCATTAAATTCATTAATGAACCTAATGATTTTTTAAAATAATTTGAAACTGAAATATGGAGTCAGGTAATATAAATTGTCTAGATTGAAATTACTCCAACATAACTAGGCAAATAGTATAGTACTTTTCCAAATTATTTTACTGGTCAAACAAACTTCATATTAGACAAAACTTAATGCGTTAAATAATAAGCCTACTAATTTTTTTTTTAAAAATGATTTGAAACTCAAAATTGAGTCCATTAATACTATAATTTACTAGATTAGGTCTATAATATATTTTAATTATTAGAGAATAAATATGTACATATAATAAAAGAACTTGTTTTATTTATAATTTTTTTTAAAATGTATTATTATTCTCATATTTATAATTCGTTTTAAGTAAAATATTATTAACTATTGTTATTTTCTAAAACATTATTATTTGATTTTAACAAAGAAATTATAACTTATCATATTAAAAAACCACATCTAATATTTTCTTTAGAATGATTATATTAGTTATTTAAAAATTATTACCATTCGTTTTATTTGTTCCTTCTAATTTAATGCGAATTTTAAATAAAATTTATATAAAATTTTATAATATTATAATCCATTATTAATTTTTTAAATGTTATTATTTATTTTTAATGATAAATATAATTTTAATATTTATTTAAGACTTCCACAAAGAAATCAAAAAAAGGAAACGAAAATATGAATATGTATGCATTTATTAAAAGTGGATGAGTTTATAAAACAGTTGAGAAATTGACATTAAAAGTAAGTGACAATTTAAAGTTACATGAACTTCATAGATAAAGGTGGAAAGTGAAAGTACTTACAATGTTTAATTACAATCTTTAATATTTTTAGAAAGGGTTAATTTCATTAGCCTTTTTTATGTTTCAGCTAAATATGTTTAGTTTTCATAAATTTTACATTTCATCAAATATCTCCTTTTATCATTTTCATTTTTTATTTTCTCTTACTTTTCCTCTCACTTAAAACAAGAGAGATGTATGATGAAATTTTAAACCTACGAGATATATATTTAGCCAAAACCTTAGGAAAGAGAATAAAATTAACCCTTTAAAAAAAACTTCAAAATATAAGACATTATTTGGTAATTATTTTTTAATATTAAAATATGATTATTTTTTTAAAATACTGCCAAACAAATCCTAATTTTTCCTAATTTATAAACCAAATTGTATGCACTAAAGATTTTTTAGAGGAAGCTTGGCAGTAGGGTTAATTCCTTAGGTGTCAAGTCCAGCCCAAAAACAACAATTCAAGTCCAAGTAGGACTGACCCGAGTGGCTGGTTAACCTAGAAGGCCCAAACCTGCCATGTGGAGGAAAATTGGCTGTTTTACCCTTTAATTTTTCTCATGGATATATAATTATTAGATTTACATTTTTTCCTTTTCTTTCAAAAAATGAAAATGAAGACTATTGAGTATGCTTAATTTAATTAAAAATATTTATATTAATTCTTATAAATATAATAAAATAGGCGTGTACTCAAACATTCCTAAACATATAAGATTTATATAAACTTTATATCATCTAATAAAATAGTCTTTATTTTTGGACTTATTTTATGACAGTAGGTAGATGTGATTGGGCACCCATGGAGAATATTATGTAGTTTTTGGACATTTTTTAATACCATCATGAGCACCTGCCATGAAAATATATGTTCTGAGCGTTGGAGAAGTTCTAGCAGAGATGATTAGATTGGAGATTTGTCATGATGTTTGGGAACAGCAAGCACCCGGTAAGACCTGAAGGCTAGATCCTTGGTGCGCCTGAGCAACTGTGAAGGGGACCCAACAACCCAATTCGAATATGGCTAAAAATCTGTGTTGGACAAGCAGTGAAAGATTGCAGACCAGTGAAGGGCTTAAACACATTGTAAAGGCTGTTAATCATTATGTTTGGAAACGTGGAAGAAGGGATTAAATCTTAGAAGTTTAAACGAGTACTTCAACGTTAAAATATATTAGAAATTTTCTGGACTTAAATGTAGTAGAGGTGGTGGAGCTAGCGTCTCATATTCAAAATAGTAGGTAAAAATTGAAGGTTGAGTAAGTGGTGGAGTGATATAGGGCTGCCACCTCATTCAAAGTCACTTTTTTTAAGCTTGTTTAGGTTGAAACTTGAGGCTTTTCTTTGACTTGAGGGTTTTCTTTGCTAGTGGCTTGGTTGATAGCAATGGGAGAATATATATGAAGAAAACAAAGTGACAAAAAAAAAAAAAAAAGCCATAGTGAAAAGGTTTCCGTGAGGCTCGAAGCTTTGACCAATATGATAGAGAAATTCATGTTAGCATTTTTTTTTTCTTTTACTATGTGACCCATTCATAATTATATTTGTGGAATATTTAAAAGAGTATATGAGTCTTGCTTGTGGGAGACTAAAATAAGAAATAAGGAGTTAAAAGATTTTTTTCATTGGCATGAATACGGTGTTATAACTTTTGTAACTTATCATTTTGAAATTTATTTTATGCATAAAGTCTATGGGTAATGCACTAAAATAGAAAAATATAACCCATACGATTACATAAATGTATTCAAATTTGTAATCTACTATTATTTATTAATTTGTACATAATATTGGTAAATAAAAATTACAATTTCTATGTAGTCTTCGATGGAAAGACCAATAGTTATAAATTTTTTCATAAGGTTAAGGGCTCCGATCATACTCTCTTTCTTATGTTTTAAGATTGTTTTACTTGTAACAACATATGTCATAGTGATCCATGATTCGTGTCCCCAATTGGTGTCTCAGCTGATTCATGTCCAACTGGTGTTCCTTGATTGTGGTCCTCAAAAGAGAGTAATTAACAAAATTTATAACCTATGTCACCATGCATTAGGATAGCTTTAGCTAATATAGCATAGTGGCTCTAGGATCGTTCACTGGGAAGGGTTTTCAACTTACAACTGATACCAATTCAAAGTTAAATTGGTGCTTTTTCATTTCAAGGTTAGCTTAAGAAGAAAACATAAACTTTGATTGAAAAAGGTTTTGTTTTAAGCTAACTAAAAAGAAAGTAATGGAAATTACTTATGAAGAAAAACATTCCTTGGAGTTTTAGGTTCACAGGGGAGACTCCTCATGGCAAAATAGAGCTCCGGTCACTTGGTTCTTTTCCTCGCATTAAAGAATTAACATATAGTTAATTCTCTAACCGGTGTTGTACAGATGCTTCCCTTTAATGGATTTCAGCACTAATTCCTTCTCATTGATGCAACTTGCAATGGCTTATGCCTCTCACCTAGCATTTACCATTCAAGGTGATCATTAACCTTGGACTTCCCTTCTCAAGCTCGCAAGAGATAACTAATGGATGTCTCCTTAGAGTCCAAAAGCTTACCAAGTATTGGCAATTCTAGAAAATCCTACCTTCAAGTCACCTCCCAAAAGCTCGAAAAAGATAAACTAGTGCATCTCCATGGATGGAGATCACTTGCCTTACCAAGTGTTGACTTAGGTGAATTGAAGGTGTTTAAAGTTAACTAAAAACATAGAAATCATTAATGGGTCACACTTTCTCTTCATTAATGGCTGAAACAACAAAACTACCAATTCTTGCAATTGGGGCCTTACCCAGCAACCTTAGCTCCAAGGAACTAAAAGCCTAGCCACTCATTCTATGAGGAAACATCCTCAGAGCTTGTTTGGCTAGTAAGAAAAATAAATAAGTACAATACAATCAAATTGAGTAGGTAAAGCAGAGCAAAAGCTCTGTATTTTACTTCCTTGCAAAACTATACAAAGGATGTTTGAGAACAAGCTCCTGACCTCCTTTTGTAATGGAATTTACAAAACAATATATATGGGGTTATTTACCCTTTGTTCTTGCTTAAAGACTAAGGAATCCTATGATAGGTGGATTACAAGGAGAGTTTGCGGATTTAGACATCAAATATCTAAAGCAAAAAAATCTCAAAATGTCAATCACAAATATCGGGAAGCTTCAGGAGAATTTCGCAGCCGTGCAAGATGGCTACGAAATTTCGCAGCATAAAGGACACCATTTTGTAGCCAAAGGCTGATTTCGCAGCCCTGCGAAATTGGCCTTTAGCTTGGAGTGATTGGCTTTCAATGGCTGTAACTCATTCATTTCAACTCCGAATTGTGCACTGTTTGAAGCATTGGATTGCTAACTTCCCGAGCTTCGAAACGACATATAGTATGCATAAATTGAGCTCCAGAAAGTACTCCAAAAGTGGCTGACAGTGACTGTCCTCTAGAATGCTTCATGTTAGATTTCTCTTTGCTTCCCCTCCTTGCATTCCGGATTTGCTTATGGCAAAGGACTATAAAGCTTCAAAGCTTTGGTTCTTCATGTTTCTGAGCTTTCCATTGCTTTGCCATGGATTCCCAAGAACTTTCCTCAATCTCGGATTGCTTTGGTGATCAAATTACTAACAAAAACACCAAAACACCAAAACTTACACAATTTGATTAGAAATGATTGCAAAGGTCCTTAATATGTTAATTGAGTTAAAAGGTAATAAATACTACTCAAAAGTGTTTAAAAGAGTTAATTACAAGCTATCAAATAGCACTTTTTGAGTAGTAATCACTCCCCCCAACTGACATATTGTTAGTTCCTTAGCAATAAAGGAGAGAAAAAGGTATTAAAAAGTAATATACTTTACAAGATCATGCTGATCACTTCCAAAAAATTTTAAGTGCCATGATCATCAAACTCTCACATGGAACATTAAAGAAATATAAACTCAAATTTCAACAAGAGTTATCAAATACTTTACTAAACACAATTCATAAAGAGAAGGCATTATGCAAATTGAAGCTTTAAAATCACTTCCACTTCCAAAGGACCAAACCTTACTCTTCCACAAAAATCTAAGTGTTAGTTGATAGTTTCCGAATATAGTATGCTGAACTAATCTCTCCCCCCAACCTAGTTCTTTTTCAACACTTAGCAAACTGACCAAATTCAATAGGCTAAGAATGCACCCTTTTGTTTCACAATTTTTTTCATTGTAGGAGTACAAGGCTTAAGGGTATTCTTTTCTAAATTGTCCATGTAACGGGGGTCCATCGATGACTCCCAACCAATTAAGGTTTAGGGCATCAAGATTTAAGGATCTTTCAACCACTAACTCCTCGGATTTTACCCCGGACTTGTGAGAATAAATTTTAATACCCAAGCACCTACAATATGTTAAACTCCACCTATTCACCCTTGTAACGAGCATTGAGGTCGGTGGCTCCCAACCAATTAAGGCTTAGGGCACCAGGCTTTAAAGATTTTCACCATATACCCCTCAAACCTTGCTCGGGTTTCAAGGCAAGCAAACATTTTTCTCTTTCTTTTCTTCTTTTTTTTTTTTCAAAGGCTCATTGGCCTTTTATAAGGTGTCCCGACATTATTAAAATAAGGTCAAAGGTACCAAGTCTAAAATTTTCCTAAGTCAAGAGGGAAATAGTCTCTCATCTTATAATCGGAATCTATTGTGCACAGTGTGTGAATAGCTTAAAGTGGAAGAACTAAGCTTGAATTCAATAGAAGTTTCAACAATTCATCAACTTTAGTAAGCATAATACAAACTCTAAGTCAAGTGAAAAACAAAAATTCAATTTCTCCCATTTCAATTTGAAAATTTTTCCTTAGTAACCATGGAGAGTAGAATAAAAAACTTAAAAAATTTTAAAATTAAACAAAAATCAACTAAATTATCAAAATAACTTAGCATAAATAACAAAAAACTTCCTTCCTCAACTCTCCCCCCAACCAAGCTGAACATTGTCCTCAATGTGGCATGAACGATTGAGATTATAGGGAGGAAGTGGTACCTCCGGAGTGATATCAATTTCGAGTATTGATTGGAGAAACCACATGTTTCAAAAACAATAAAAGATATGAGTAGAGGAAATAAGAATAAAATAATGCTAAGAGTGATAAAAAAGTGATAGACTTGTATTACTTCAATTCATGTGAGTACAAAATAGAGAACAAGTAATACAAGTAATCCCAGTATATAATATCAAAAGCAAAGGATTTCAAAAAAGACATACATAAACGAAATACATAAAGGAAATATATATAAAAGAAACTATCAAAATGATCAAATGGTGGCTGGAGGATGCTGTGGAGATGATGGCTCAACTGCATCTGTCTCTCCTGTAGTATGCTCCTTAGGAGGCATAGTATGATCAACGAAAGGAGAGGCCTATGATGGCTCTAGTGAGAGAGGAGTGGCATGCTCAGGGGCTGATATAATACCCAGATGATGCTGAATTTGCCTCAGGATGGTAGTGTGCTGGGCCTAAGTGGTAATAATCTGCTCCTGATGAGCACGAAGAGCTGTCATCTGTTGAGTGAGGATGCTCTGAGAAGTGGCTAATGCTTGGAAAGTGTGGCATAGGCCTCTATACTCGATAATGGGTATAGCTATCCTTGGCTCAGTTGAAGGAGATGACTTTGATGTGGGTAGAATAACAGGGGAAGTCTGTGGTGTGGCCTGAGGAGCAGAGGGTGCAACCTCTGGTATATGCTCTATAAGGGCCACTACAGGGGCAGGTGGCTGAGTGTCAGCAGGTATGTCAACTGGCTCCTCTGGCTGCTCTGGATGCTCTAGTCCATCTGGTGCTCCCTGGTCTGCACCACCATAAGCTGTCATACTAGTCCATTTGTCAAGAGTGAATATCTCTCGACAAATGCGTCTACGCTCATGTTGAGGCTCTATTGGATATCCCAAGTGCTCCAATGTCTGACATAACAGTCGGGGGAAGAGAAGTGGAATCGCATCCGCTCGGAGTAGCTTCTTCCTATGGACCTTTTCTTCAAAGTACAAAAGAGCGGCCATGATGAGATGGTGAGGGCCAAAGAAGTATCCCTTAGAGATCCTAAACAATGCTTCCAGCAACACTCCTCTCCTCTACATCCAATGCTGAAGTGGAAAAATGTTATGGCGGAGGAGTGCATCAATGAAGAACATGCTGGGAGGAAGCTCCTTCCTCAAGATATAGTGGCGTGAGGATGCCCCTCTAGACAGAGTATGAACAATGTCGCTCTGTGAAGGATGAGTCCAGGCTCGAAAATCCTTTGGACGTGCTGGCTCATAAGGGATATGGAGTGCCTCTGCTATATGTCAAGCTTCTAGAATACTATGGCGTCCATCTATGGTAAAATGGATGACTGTAGGATCTCGGACCTGGTTTGTGGTCATGGACTGATAGAAGTCCAATGCCACATGAGGATAGAAAAAATCCCTAGGAGTCAGCAAGTGCTCCATATGATACCTTTGTAGCAGACGAAAGGACTCCCTGAGCTCAGGCTGAAGTCTGAAGGTGGCTATGTCAAAACAGAGCTCGGAGTGGAATGGCCTTGCCCTGCAGTCCAAATTTCCTTCAATTGGTGGTTGAGTGACCATGGGCCATCTGATAGCTACCTCAGGAGTCATGCCTGAGGGAATTTGAGATTCTTTTGTTGGTGTCTGAGATGGCTGAGGCTTCTTAGCAGGTGGTGGAGACTTTTTGGTAGGCGGTAGAGATGGCGTAGGCTCTGATTCAGGCTTTGAAGACGACTTTGTTAGATCAATTGGCTCAGAGACCTTGGCTTTCTTTTTTGGGGGACCGGTACCTAATTTTTGGCCTCTGGACGAGCTTGCTCCGGCGATGGTAAGTGACCTTCTTGTGTTATAACGCCTGGGCGGAGGACTGATGGGTGCGTCCTCAATTGGAGGTGGGATGACTCGTGGCCGTGGAGGCTCGGATGTGGAGCCTTGGACAGGTGTGTCTCTTGAGATTCTCAGGCGAGTCGATGGGGACGAGAACTTAGCTCCTCGAGTTCTAGCCATGGTGGTGTCGGAGAAGACGACCAGAGATGCGCACGGCTTGCTCAGGCGGAGGAGGCAGACAGGAGGGTGCTCTGGCTTGGCTCATCTTGGTACTTTTTGAAGTTCAAATGACCGGTTAGAATAGGAAAAATGGAATTTGTACCGTTTAAAAAGGACGCCAAGGGACACTATTCATTTTTGCAGCAGACGAGAATTTTCGCAGCGGGTGGTGTGGATTTCGCAACGACTGGGCATTTTCGCAGAGGGAGGCATTTCGACAACATTTTCGCAGCCCATTTCGCAGCTATGAAATGGGGGTATGGCACTGCGAAATGGAGTCTCGGCTACGAAATGGGGGATTTCAAGGCGTGGAGGTTTTGCAACCATTTTGCAGCTGCGAAATGGGTGTACGGGGCTGTGAAATGGCACTCGTGTGCCAAAGGGTCACTTCGTTGCTGCGAAAATTTTCGCAGAGGGTGATAGGAGGCTGCAAAACCATTTTGCAGCGAGAAGCGATTTTCGTAGCGAGGCTTGGGGGGCTGCGAAATTATTTCGCAGCCAAGGGCCATTTTTGTAGAGGCCCTTTTTTGGCTGCGAAATTTCGCAGGCCATGCTTTCTCCTTGTTTTCGAGCTCCTCTTGATTCCTAGCTTCCTTCTTTCAATTTCCTTGTAATTCCTCCTGATTTTAATCATTCAAAAAGATTAAGTTACATATAAATAACACAATTTAAGACAAAAATTAAAATAAAAACAATTTACAAAGCTTATAAATTAACATAATTAAACAAAAATATGGACTTTGGTGAAACCAAGTCCATCTAACCCTTCTCTTATTAGGCTTTTTGTGGCTCAAGGAGGTTGATTTCCTCATTTTCTTTCTTGAATGGATCAATGAATGGCTTGAGACGATGACCATTGACTTTGAAGATGTCTGTGCCATTGGAATTCAGTAATTCCACCATTCCATTGAGATGCACTTGGTGAAAATGAAAGGACCTATCCACCTTGACTTAAGCTTCCCAGGAAATATATGGAGCCTTGAATCATAGAGTAAGACTCTTTGTCCTTTCCGGAATTCTTTCTTGGAGATAAATTGATTATGCCACCTCTCCATCCTCTGTTTTGCAACTTCGGAATTGATGTAAGCATCATTTCTTAATTCCTCCATCTCATTAAGGTCTAAGCACCTCTTTGCCCCAGCTCTTATCAAGTCCATGTTCAACCTTTTGATTGCCCACCAAGCCTTATATTCAACTTCCACAGGGAGATGGCATGCTTTTCCATAGACTAGGCGATAAGGAGACATACCAAGAATAGTCTTGTAAGCTGTTCTATATGCCTATAATGAATCATGAAGCTTAATAGACCAATATTTTCTACTCGTGATCACCACCTTCATCAATATGTTCTTGATTTCCTTGTTTGCTAGCTCCACTTGCCCGGAAGTTTGAGGGTGATAAGGTGTAGCTACCTTATGCTTCACTCCATACTTGGCTAATAGGGTTTCAAAAGGTTTGTTGCAAAAATGAGTACCTTCATCACTCATTATGACCTTGGGCACCCCAAATCTTGAGAAGATGTTCTCCATAAGAAATTTGAGAACCGCCGTGTGATCATTGTGTTTACAGGGGATTGCCTCAACCCATTTAGAAACATAGTCCACCCCCACCAAGATATAAGAGTTACCAAAAGACATTGGGAAAGGTCCCATGAAGTCAATGCCCTAAACATCAAAGAGATCAACTATTAGGATGGGGTTCATGGGCATTTGATTTCTTTTTGTTAACTTCCCGAGCCTTTGGCATCTATCACAACTCCTACACATGATGTGGGCATCTTTGAAAAGTGATGGCCAAGTAAACCCTGATTGCAACACCTTCATGGCTGTTTTCTGAGAGGCAAAATGGCCTCCACATGCATTCTCATGGCAATGGTTGAGGATTCCTTGTTGCTCTTCTTCAGGGACACACTTTCTTATTATCTGATCTGCGCAATACTTGAAAAGAAAAGGCTCTTCCCAATAATAAGCATGAATCTTTGCAAAGAAGTGCTTCCTGTCTTGTGCTTTCCACTCACTTGGAACTTCACCAGTAACCAAATAGTTAGCAATATGAGCATACCAAGGAGTTTTCTTTAGCAACATGAGTGATTCATCAGGAAAGTCATCATTAATAGGTAAGACATGGGAATTGTGTGCTATAGCCAACCTTGAAAGGTGGTCAACTACCACATTCTCCACTTCTTTCTTGTCTTTGATTTGGAGATTGAACTCTTGTAATAAAAGAATCCATTTAATCAACCTTGCTTTTGCATCTTGCTTTGTTAATAAATACTTCAAGGCTGAATGGTTAGTGAAAACAATGATGAAAGACCCTACCAAATAAGCACGAAACTTCTCTAAGGCAAACACCACAGTTAACAATTCTTTCTCTGTAGTTGTGTAGTTCCTTTGAGCTTCGTTCAATGTTTTGCTTGCATAGTAGATCACATAGGGCTTCCCATCTTCTCTTTGGCCAAGTATAGCTCCTATAGCAAAGTCACTGGCATCACACATTACTTCAAAGGGTAGTTGCCAGTTGGGGGCCCTCACTATTGGAGTGGTTGTAAAAAATTGCTTCAATTGATCAAAACTCTTTTGACATATTTCATCCCATATAAACTTAGCATCCTTAGCTAAAAGTTCACAAAGAGGCTTTGAAAGCTTAGAGAAGTCTTTTATAAATCTCCTATAGAACCCTACATGGCCAAGGAATTGCCTTACTCCTTTTACAGTGGTTGGGGATGGCAATTTGACAATAAGTTCCACCTTTACTTTTATCAACTTCAATGCCTTTCTTGAAGATGATATGGCCAAGGACAATTCCTTGATGTACCATAAAGTGGCATTTCTCCCTGTTGAGCACCACGTCTTTTTCAATGCATCTGTTAAGAACCGCTTCCAAATTGAC
Organism: Vitis x doaniana; assembly: GCA_030345155.1. NCBI lineage: Eukaryota > Viridiplantae > Streptophyta > Magnoliopsida > Vitales > Vitaceae > Vitis > Vitis x doaniana. The sequence goes on from CP128323.1 coordinate 11,180,622, forward strand.
TAAGCATTCTTCAAATGTACCTCCATAGATGGTGATATCATCCATGAAAACCTCCATAATTCGCTCCACCATATCACTGAAGATACTAAGCATACATCTTTGGAATGTTGCAGGTGCATTGCATAAACCAAAAGGCATTCTTCTGTAGGCGTATGTTCCAAATGGACATGTGAAAGTGGTCTTCTCCTGATCTTCAACATCAATTTCAATTTGGAAATACCTTGAGTACTCGTCCAAGAAACAATAGAAAGGATGGCCAGAGACTCTCTCTAGCACTTGATCAATAAACGGGAGTGGAAAATGATATTTCCTTGTCACAACGTTCAATTTCCTATAGTCAATGCACACCCTCTAACCTAAAGGGAGGCGTGTAGCAATTTCTTCTCCTTTTTCATTTTGAACCACAATAATCCCTAACTTGTTTGGTACCACTTGAGTAGGACTCACCCAAGGGCTGTCAGATATGGGATAAATAATACCCGCTTGAAGTAGCTTCAGTACCTCAGCTCGCACCACCTCTTGCAAATGAGGATTCAATCTTCTTTGAGGTTGACTAATTGGTTTAACTTCTTCCTCCATATATATGTGATGTGTACAAACCAAAGGACTGATTCCTTTCAAGTCAGATATTTGCCATCCTATTGCTTTCTTACACCTTTTGAGAACTTTAAGTAGAGAAATCTCCTGATGAGTAGTAAGAGATGAAGATATAACAACAGGGCATTGGTTATTATCTTCTAGGTATGTGTATTTCAACCCATGGGCAGAGGTTTCAAATTGAGCTTTGGGATCTCTTCCTTAACAGCTTCTTGTGCCTCCTCTTTATTGAACAAAGGTAGTATCTCTTCTTTCCTCCTCCAACCTTGTAGAGTAGCAAACACATCAGCGGGTTCAGACAACCCTTCTTCAAGATCCTCAAGACTTTCATTCAACTTGTCTTGCATATTCTGATTACAATGCTCCTCCACTAGAGTGTCAATAATGCATACCTCTTCTGGACCTTCTTCTTTTTCCGGAGTGATTAGCTTCTTAGACATATAAAAGATATTAAGCTCAAGTGTCATGTTGCCAAAAGTGAGTTGCATAAGTCCATTCCTACAATGGATGATTGCATTTGAGGTAGCAAGAAATGGCCTTCCAAGGATGATTGGAACATAATTAGCTTCCTTAACAAAGGGGTCAGTATCAAGAACAACAAAATCTACTGGATAGTAGAAATTATCAACTTGAACTAAGACATCTTCAATTATCCCCCTTGGAATTTTCACTGATCTATCAGCTAAAGATAGAGTGATTGATGTTGGATTCAATTCACCAAGTCCCAATTACTTGTAGACAGAGTATGATAGCAAATTCACACTTGCTCCCAAGTCTAACAAAGCTTTTTCCACTACCTTTCCTCCAATCATGACTGAAATGGTAGGACATCCCGGATCTTTGTACTTCAAAGAAGACTTGCATTGTATGATGGCACTTACTTGCTCAATCAAGAAGGCTTTCTTATTCACATTCAACCCTCTTTTGATAGTACATAGGTCCTTTAGGAATTTTGCATATGTTGGAACTTGCTTAATCATATCCAGCAATGGAATATTGACTTTCACTTGCCTCAATACTTCAAGGATTTCTTATGCATTTTTTATCCCCTTTTTCCCATGCAAAGCTTGAAGAAAAGGTGGAGATGTGTGTTTCTTCATCATTTCTTCCTTAATAAGTTCTTTCTCCGGATTTGAATTCACTGTTGAATCATGGTCCTATTTCCCTTCACTGATATCTTTCTTCTTTCCTTTGATTTCCTCCCTCTTCTTTGTCTCTTCTTCTTCTTCCTCTTCAACATGTGGCTTGGGTGTTGATGACTCAACCTTTTTACCACTCCTTAGAGTGATCAAGGCTTTGACATCTCTCACCTGTGAAGATTCTCCCTCATGAGTTTCCACTTCATGGATACCCTTGGGGTTTTGGTGAGGTTGAGAAGGAAATCTACCCTTCTCTTGCACTATGTTCAAATTAGTGAGCCTTGAGATTGAGTATTGAAGATTTTCTATCTTCTGAGATAAGTCATTTTGCATCCCATCCATCCTTTTATTCAAAGTATTCTCTACACTGTCAATTCTTTGACTGAGTTGAGCATTGATGGATTTTTGGTCTCCAACAAAATCTCCCACAACCTTGCTGAGATTCTCTATTGCTTGTTCAAGACTTGAAGCTTGTTGAGATGGTTGAGCTGGCTGTTGGTACTGAGGTGCTCTTGGCTTCCATGAAAAATTTGGATGATTCCTCCAACTTGAGTTGTAAGTGTTTCCATACGAAGCATTGCTATTGGGCTTGAATTGTCCAATGACATTTGCTTGATCTCCAAACATTTCTCTAGCAACTGGAATTGTAGGGCACTCCTCCACCAAGTGTTCATAAGATTGACAAATAGAACATGGTTTTACTTGCACTAGTGTTTCAACAACAGCTTGCACTTCATGCATCTTTTTCAGTTCTAGCTCCTCCAATCTTCTTGTCATAGCTGCAAATTTTGTTTTCATATCAACATCTTCATTCAAGGTGTACATCCCAGCCTTAGCATGAAAAGCATTCGATTGAGACTTCATTTTCCCCACTTCTCCTTTGTTTGGTTCATCCCATCCTCTTGAGACTTCAGCTACATAACTCAAGAAATCCATAGCTTCCTCAAGATTCTTACTCATGAAATCTCCTCCACACATTGTCTTGAGGAGTTGCTTCATTGAGGAAGACATCCCATCATAGAAATAACTTACCAATAGCCATGTATCAAAACCATGGTGAGGACAAGCATTAATGGCTTCCATGTATCTTTCCCAACACTCATAGAATTTATCGTTCTCTTTAGCTGAGAAGTTTGAAATTTGCCTTTTCAAGCCATTTGTTCTATGAGTAGGAAAAAACTTCTTGAGGAATTCAACTTGTAAATCAGTCCAAGTACGGATACTCCTTGGCCTTAAAGAATTAAGCCAAATCTTGGCCTTATCCTTTAAAGTAAAAGGAAATAGCTTAAGCCTCATCAAGTCGATTGAAGCTCCTGCCTCTCGGAATGTATTACAAACATCTTCAAATTCCTTGATATGTGCAGAGGGATTCTCACTTTCCATTCCATGGAAGGTTGGTAGAAGTGGAACAATATGGGGTCTGATCACTAGCTGCTCTGTAGGGGACACTATACATGATGGTGCACTCATACGAAGTGGATGCATGCGGTCCCTCATTGATTTGAATTCATTGGGATTGTCCTGATGACCATAGTGACTATGCTGATCTTCAGGTGTAGTTTCCATGATGTTCAAGATCAATTCCAATTCCTTGTTATGAGGTGTTTCAAGTTTAACAAGCCTTCCTCCACTATCTCGTATCCAATTTGGCATACACAACTAGTATCAACTGTAACAAAAACAAAAACAGAGGAAAACAAAAGAAAACAAGACTACAAAAAAAAAAAAAAAGCTTAGATTAACTAAAACTAAATTAAAAGCTATGTTAGAATATGAACAAGTGAAAGAAACAACTAAAAAGAGTTAGTAAAATGAAAGAAAAATCAGCAAACTTGTGATGAAAATCACAAGTACGCTAAAATAATATCCTTGTGAAGTTGGCGCCTTCCTCGGCAACGGCGCCATTTGATTCGTGTCCCCAATTGGTGTCTTAGCTGATTCATGTCCAGCTGGTGTTCCTTGATTGTGGTCCTCAGAAGGGAGTAATCAACAAAATTTATAACCTAGCTAATATAGCATAGTGGCTCTAGGATTGTTCACTGGGAAGGGTTTTCAACTTACAACTGATACCAATTCAAAGTTAAATTGGTGCTTTTTCATTTCAAGGTTAGCTTAAGAAGAAAACATAAACTTTGGTTGAAAAAAGTTTTGTTTTAAGCTAACTAAAAAGAAAGTAATGGAAATTACTTATGAAGAAAAACATTCCTTGGAGTTTTAGGTTCACAGGGGAGACTCCTCATGCAAAAACAGAGCTCCGGTCACTTGGTTCTTTTCCTCGCATTAGAGAATTAACATATAGTTAATTCTCTAACCGGTGTTGTACAGATGCTTCCCTTTAATGGATTTCAGCACTAATTCCCTCTCATTGATGCAACTTGCAATGGCTTGTGCCTCTCACCTAGCATTTGCCATTCAAGGTGATCATTAACCTTGGACTTCCCTTCTCAAGCTCGCAAGAAATAACTAATGGATGTCTCCTTAGAGTCCAAAAGCTTACCAAGTGTTGGCAATTCTAGAAAATCCTACCTTCAAGTCACCTCCCAAAAGCTCGCAAGAGATAAACTAGTGCATCTCCATGGACGGAGATCACTTACCTTACCAAGTGTTGGCTCAGGTGAATTGAAGGTGTTTTAAGTTAACTAAAAACATAGAAATCATTAATGGGTCACACTTTCTCTTCATTAATGGCTGAAACAACAAAACTACCAATTCTTGCAATTGGGGCCTTACCCGGCATCCTTAGCTCCAAGGAACTAAAAGCCTAGCCACTCATTCTCTGAGGAAACATCCTCAGAGCTTGTTTGGCTAGTAAGAAAAAGAAATAAATACAATAGAATCAAATTGAGTAGGTAAAGCAGAGCAAAAGCTCTGTATTTTACTTCCTTGCAAAACTATACAAAGGATGTCTGAAAACAAGCTCCCGACCTCCTTTTGTAATGGAATTTACAAAACAATATATATGGGGTTATTTACCCTTTGTTCTTGCTTAAAGACTAAGGAATCCTATGATAGGTGGATTACAAGAAGAGTTTGGGGATTTAGACATCAAATATCTAAAGCAAAAAAATCTCAAAATGTCGGTTGCAAATATCGGGAAGCTTCAGGAGAATTTCGCAGCTGTGCAAGATGGCTGCGAAATTTCGTAGCATAAAGGACACCATTTTGCAGCCAAAGGCTGATTTCGCAGCCCTCCTCTTGTGATTTCGCAGCCAAAGGCTGATTTCGCAGCCCTGCGAAATTGGCCTTCAGCTTGGAGTGATCGGCTTTCAATGGTTGTAACTCCTTCATTTCAACTCTGAATTATGCACTGTTTGAAGCATTGGATTTCTAACTTCCCAATCTTCGAAATGACATATAGTATACATAAATTGAGGTCCAAGAAGTGCTCCAAAAGTGGCTGACAGTGACTGTCCTCTAGAATGCTTCATGTTAGATTTCTCTTTGCTTCCCCTCTTTGCATTCCGGATTTGCTTATGGCAAAAGACTATAAAGCTTCAAAGCTTTGGTTCTTCATGTTTCTGAGCTTTCCATTGCTTTTCCATGGATTTCAAAGAACTCTCCTCAATTTCGGATTGCTTTGGTGATCAAATTACTAACAAAAACACCAAAACTTACACAATTTGATTAGAAATGATTGCAAAGATCCTTAATATGTTAATTGAGTTAAAAGGTAATAACTACTACTCGAAAGTGTTTAAAAGAGTTAATTACAAGCTATCAAATAGCACTTTTTGAGTAGTAATCAATACATCCACTATATGAGAGTAATGAATTGAAGATTTTGACTAAAATTCACAAAATGATTCAAGCTTACATCAAAAGTATTACTAGTATCATATATCAAGGTAAAAATAAAATTATTATTTTGACATTTCTTTATTTTTTAAATCTATTATGTTTTACGCATCCAAATTGATTTTCAAAATAATTATTATTCTACATAAAGTTTTAGGGCATAAAACCATATTTTCTTGATTTTGATTTGATAAGCAACTAAAATATCTATGAAATGATATAATGTGAATGTTGTATCAACATACGTTCTCAATGTTTTATCATTGTAATATATCTATTGCTTGATTTTTATGCTAGTTTCAAAATATATGATTTCTAATTTAAACATGTGATGTCCATGCAAAATATATTTGAGCTTTTTAACTTGATCACTTGAATTGAACATTACTTAAGTGCATTAGAAATTGCACAAAAGATTCAAGTCATGAGTTACTTACAGGTTAATGTGTTCATGCCTAATTCATGGACTTAAGTAATCTGTCAGAATTTGTAATACAACATCTCTAAATTGGTGGGATGACTTATTGGCCACACTAAACTATGTATGAATAATCTGACGGTTCTCCAAACATAGGGGTGTAGTTGTAACTTTAAAAAGAGCTCGATAAGTCGAGTGTTGAACCTTAGAGAAAGGATCTTGGAATGTAGGTGAGGTGTAAAGATTAAGAGAATGGAAAAATGGTGGTGGAAAACTCTTTATTGAATTCTTGCTTTGGGCAAGAAAGTGGTTCAAAAGTTATTACATGAAAAGAAGAATTGGTTAAAAAGTCTTAACAAATTTGTAACTAACAATTGAGGAAGGGGGAATTCTAAGGTCCCTTCTTTACCATGTGATGATCCTTGTTATTAATATACCATCTAAAAGTGTTCACCTATCAATTGAATCCTTTTGCAAAACCCTATGTTTCTTAAACAACATTAGTGATTTAAAAATTGTTGTCTTGGGCTTACATATTACTATTCTAAGTCAAAATGACTTACCCATTAAGTGCTTAGAATACCTTATGCAACCTTAAGCTCCAATCTCTAATTAGGTATAAAATTTAATGGTTTCATGAATCATAATATCACAACCCTTTGCCCAATTTCAATATTTAGGGCTTAATGAAAGTTATCCCAAGTCAAAATGACTTTACCATTTTGTGCATGTGATACCATATTGAGACTTATAATCTCTAACTGTCAAATATCGAAATATAATGCTTTATGTTGAATAAAAGGGATTCACTTAACAAGTTACTTTCACTTAAAAACATTTCTTAATGTAAGGATACATTCTAATGGAAGAATAGGAAACCCTAGCACTTCCTTTCTTTTGTTGGGAAACTTGGATTACTTTGTTTCTTAGCGCTGAATTGAATAGGTAGCATGCAAACTAACTTAGATTTATCTAGAAACTAATCTAGTAGAAACATTGACAATAAAAACCAAATATAATAATAACCTAGAAAAGTATAAATTGTACCTAGATTTGAATGTCCTTAGATCAAATTTGTGCGGTGAAGAACAAATATGAAGTCGTCGAAGATTGTGTCTACTATTACAATCGAAATAAAGGACCCTTAGGAAACCACAATATTTGGTTTCTATTTCTAATTAGTTTCTATTTAGTTTAGGAAATAAAGGATCCTTAGGATTAGTTTTTATTTTATTTAGTTTTTATTTCTAATTAGTTTCTATTTAGACTAGGAAATAAAGGATCCTTGGAATTTGTTTCTATTTTATTTAGTTTCTATTCAAATGACTATATAAAATAGGGAGAGTCTAATGAGAAAGACATGGAAAAATAATCTCAATAGGAAAAATTTGTTCTCTCAATTTTGCATCTTCTCCTTGCGTCATAAAAATTGGTATTAGAGTATGGCCTTGGCACCAATCATGGCAAAAGGGACTAAAGCGCAAGAACAACAAAGATTTAGAAGATAGACCTGGCTTTCTTACATTTAGAAGGAAAGCCATTGGAATGGTTTCAAGGGTACAAGGCTAGTAACAAAGAGATCCATTGGTGATAGTTTTCTATAGATGTTGTTTCTAGGTTTGGCCCTAGTACTTATGCTAGTCATATTAGGAAAATAACCAAACTAAAATAGGTTGCTACAATTAAGGCATACCAAGAGCGGTTTGAAGTGTTGATGGCTAGAGTTAGTGGGTTGTTAGAGGAATTTTTTGTTCAATGTTTTAATAGTGGCTTGAAAGAGGTAGTTAAAATTCAAGTCACTATGTTTCAACCGAACACAATAGCCAAAACCATTGGGTTAGCCTTGTTGTAGGAAGAGACAATGGAGACAATTCTCAAAGAAGTCGAAGACTCTAACAAAAGTAGGAGGAATTTAGTGAACTTTATGGGAATCAAAATGAATCAGAATGACCAATTACCACCCATTAAAAGGATTTCAACCATAAAGATAGGAAAAAAAGACTTTGTTATTATTGTGAGGAGAAATATGAGCTTGGCCATAAATGTAAAAAGAAGCAAAATTTTCTATTAGATGGTCATGATAGTGAAGTGGAAGCGACATGTGAAGTTGAAAATAATGTAAGGAGGATGATCTTATGGTTTCAATCAATGTAATATTTGGTTCAACATCTTATCAAACCATGAGAATTTGTGGCAACATCAAGAAGAAGGTCATCACCATACTAATTGACTCAGGAAGCAACCATAACTTTCTTGATCCCATAGTGGCCAAAAGAATAGGATGCTCAATACAAAATACCAACCCCATGAAGGTGATAGTGGTGATTGGAACTAGAATTACTAGTGATGCAATTTGTAGGCGATTGACATGGAACATGCAAGAGAAGGAATTTTAGGCGGATTTGAGGCTTATACATTTGGGTGGATGTGATATGGTATTGGGAATTTAATGGCTAGCTGAATTGGGACCCATATTGTGGGATTTCAAGAATTTGAGAATGGAATTTATTGTTGATGGAAGGAAATTCATGTTAAGAGGTGCAATTATAGGTCTCAATAAGTTAGCTTTAACATATTGGATTCAAAAGGATTCAAGACGTATGTCTTGAGTAATTAAAATTCAAATTTTCTCTATACAAGGGGATGAGGAAAATAAAGTTGAAAAAAAACAATAGGGTAATTTTCCAACTCGTTTCCAAAAAACGCAACATGGGAAAATGCTTACAAGATTCAACAAAAGTTTCCACAATTTTAGCTTTAAGGACAAGACTTCTTTTGATAGGAGAGGAAATGTTACGAATAAAGGATCCCTAGGATCCCTCAATCTTTGGTTTTTATTCCCAATTAGTTTCTATTTAATTTAGGGAATAAAGGATCTTTAGGATTAGTTTGTATTTTATTTCTAATTAGTTTCTCTTTAGTTTAGGAAATAAAGGATCCTTGGGATTTGTTTATATTTTACTTAGTTTCTATTTAGAAGCCGCATAAAATAGGGAGAGTCTAGTGAGAAATACATGGAAAAATAATCTCAATAAGAAAAATTTGTTCTTTTAATTTTGCATCTTCTCCTTAGGTCATAAGATCTACCCACTAGTCTTCCACCCGATCTCTCCTCACATCTAACTAGGCACGAGAAAAGTGTGGGTTTTTCTCTTTAGAGGGTGGCTAAGGTTTCTCTCTAGAGGCTCTCTCCGGAAGATGATAGACAAAATTGAAACCCTACCCTAGTAAGGGTATATATTTATAGGGTTTCCTATAAGCTTAAGTGACTTGAATCCAAATTGGGCTTAGGTTACCTAATCTAGTGCAACTGGGTCCTAGTTAATTAATTAGCCCTAAAGAGCTCTAATTAATTAATTAGCCCATAGCAAAAAGACAATTCATAAAATCTAGTGCAACCTTATGTTTATATTAAAACATCCTTATGCACACTTATGAACCAAAAACTCAAATTCCTCAAAATAAACATGCCTCTGCATAATAGGAGCTCAAACAGGGACCATTGGGACTTGTATGAAAATATTGGCTTCCTAAGAATACAATTTTGATATTGATTCAACACTCCATTAAAAAGAATCAACTGCACTCTAGTATCCTATAAAATTACAACAAGCATATCTCAGGTTCGTGCCCTACTATCCACTGCATGCAAGCTCCCTATGAACTAATGTCCATAATATAATAAGTTAGTGCTATCATATATCAAGATTTCCTCTCCAATTCTTAAGTTACATATTCTCCTTATTATGAGATCAATTGACATACTTTAGCTTCAAGGAATATATGCCAAATTTCCACTAAAGGAAATGTTATGACAAATAGTCTTTTAGATTATATGTCATTTAGATCATCCAAGGGGACACACTGTTTCAATATCATGAGATATTATGGTGCCTTTATTGAGAATACCTATTGTCACTACCCTTTATCAATAGTGACACAATCCATAGAGATATATGAACACTTTAGGTATTACTCATAGGTAAGAGTCTCTTGTTGATTTTGACATAGGCTTAATACCCTCTCAAGGTTGAGAGTCCATGCAATATGGAAGCTTGGAGAATCATGGAAACTAATAGCCTTATGTCGTGATTAATCGTAGGTCTTATTCAATGTGCATAACATACACTAGTGCACTTATAATGGGAAAACCATCCTGATGACCAACACAAGTCATCCCTCCAATTAGGAGGTGGAACACTACAGTCTCAGATGGATTGCCCAAATCCATAAATTGACTGTGGACTACTCATTACTTTATAAGGAACCCATGACTTAGAACTTCTATGCAACTCTTAATGTACCTATGTCATATACAATGCAAGTGATATGAGCATGTATGCTCAAACAACCAATTAATGCATATGGAATAGGAAAAAAAACCAAGAAACATAGAGAAACAAATTTATAAACAAATCTCATTCTATTGCATCATGTCATGCTTTATAGGGCTCATTCTTAAAAAATTCCTACTAGTCCTAAAGCATGCTAGGAACACATCTTACACCTAAGTTATCTCTATGACCATGAAAGACTCTAGTAAACAAAGTCTTCATGAAGGGATCTACCAAGTTCTTTGCAAAAATAATCTTCTCCATGACCGCATCTTCTCTAATTTCTATATTACTATCAAGTGATACTTTCTCTCTATGTGTTTTCCTTTTCAGTGGTTTCTTGGTTCTTTAGATTGTGCCATCATCCTACTATTATCACAAAATAATTCTAGTGGTGATACAACTAAGGGTACTACCTCAAGTCCCATCAGGAACTTTTGAAGCTAAATGACTTTCTTTGTTGCTTTAGAAACATCAACATACCCAGCTTTCATAGTGGAGTCAGTAATACAGGATTGCTTCAAACTTTTCTAACTAACATCCTTACCACCTAGAGTGAACACAAACCCGGAGGTAGACTTGCATGAGTCTCTATCGAACTAAAAGTTCTAATTCGTGTACCCACGGTGTAACAACTAATCACAATGATACACCAACATATAATTTGTTGTTCTTCAAAGATACTTAAGTATATGCTTGACCGTCATCCAATTCTCTATGCCTGAATTAGACTGATATCTCTAGTATATAGCATCACATGCATAAGGTACTACCTTTATGTGATTTTTTCCTTAAATATCTTAGGACACTAATCTTGAGAAAGAGACACTCCATACTTGAAGGGTAGCAGACCTTTCTTAGAGTCCTGTAACACATACTTAAATAAAAGCTTATCAATGTAGGTGTCTTGAGACAATGCAATCTTCCTATTCTTGCGATCTTGAAGGACCTTAATCTCAAGAATATATTGCACCTTACTCGATCTTTTATCTAGAATGAGTAGATAGTCAAATCTTGACTAATGACAATCTTACATCTTTCCCAATGAGTAGAAAATCATCAATGTACAAGACAAAAAACACCATCGAGTTTTCCTACGACTTCTTATACACATAAGGCTCAACCTCATTTTGATCAAAATCAAGAGTTTTGATAGCTTGATCAAAATGCATATTCCATGAGTGAGATGTTTGCTTTAATCTATAAATGGATTTATGCAACTTGTACACAAGTTGTTCTTATGTCTTTGCTATGAATTCGTCTAGTTGCATTATATAGATTCTCTCTTTAGGATAAACATTCAAGAACGTTGTCTTGACATCTATTTGTCATGTCTCATAATCAAGATGTGTTGCAATGGATATGAGTATTCTAATGGATTTGAGCATGGCTACTAGTGAGAAAGTCTCTTCATAGTTGAAACCAAACTTTTGATTATAACTCTTCGCTACCAACCATATATATCTCAACTTTTCCATTTACTCATCTCTTCTTCTTATAGACCCACTTACACCTAGGCTCCATTAGAATGCATAGATTCTAACTCTACTTCTATAGTTCTTTGCCATAGAATAATATCATCACTTCTTATAGCTTCATCATAATTTGTAGGATCGGTCTCATGTTTTTCTAGAATTGTTTGGAAAGACTCTCCCAAAATGAACTTACTTGGTTGTATAACAACCCTCTTATTATGAAAAGACTCTCATGTACTAGAATTGATGGGAATAGTAGGTATAGGAACCTTTAAACCTATAATCTTTTGTCCTAATATGGGAGTGTCTTCAAGTGCTCTCTAATCTATATCATGTTTTGCTCTACTACTTATTGTATAGTCCTCTTCCAAAAATTTGGCATTTATGCTAACAAATACCTTCTGGTTGACTTGGTTATAAAAATAATGTCCTCTTGTTCCTTTTGGATAGCCTACAAACTGACATACCTTAAACCTTGCTTCCAATTAACTTGTATACCTTTAGCTTCAACACATGTGTTGAGCACCCCCAAATGTGAATGTGTTGCAAATTGGGTTTACGATCTTTCCACATCTCTATGAAAGTTAAAGGTACCAACTTGGAAGACACTAGGTTGAGAAGATAAGTCATAGTATCTAGGGCATCTCCTCAAAAGGATATAGTGTTGATGAAAAGCTCATCATAGATCTCACTGTTTATCAATGTTCGATTTCTTCTTTTCGCTATTCTATTTTGTTATGGAGTTCTAAGTATACTCAACTGTGATATAATACCATGCTCCTTGATGAAAAAATTGAACTAAGTAGGCATGTAATCCCCACCTCAATCAGATTGAAGTACCTTGATATGTTTACCTAATTGATTTTCCAATTTTGCCTTAAATTCAATGAATTTATCTAAGGCATCAAATTTCTTATGCATCAAATAAACATATCCAAACTTGGAGTAATAATTTGTAAATGTGATCAAGTACTCATAACACATGCATGGACATTGAAAGGCTCACACATGCCAATATGCACTAACTCCAAACACTCCTTAGCTCTATATCATTTGGTAGTAAAAGGTCTTTTGGTCATCTTATCTTCTATACAAGATTCATAGACTGGAAAATCTTTGGAATTAAATAAGGTAAAATTCTAAACTTAACTAGCCTTTGGATCGTGTTTAGATTAATATGACCTAGGAACAAGTGCCTAAATTATGTTTGATTAGTATTAGTGCTAGGTTCATTTCTCTTCTATGAGACATAATAACTCTCATTACTTGAAAAAACAAATAATGGAGATACACGATAAAGATTATCCACCAATGACCTTGAGCATTTAAGTGAATTATTCAATTTAATAAAAACTTGTTTATTATAACAAAAACACTGAATAATTCAATTTACATAACTTATAAACGAAAATCAAATTTTTTTTAGACTCAAGAACATAAAGACAATCTTTTAATACTAGAAGACAACTATCATCTAAGATAAGGGTAACATCTCCCACCGCCTACATAGCAACCCTTGCTTCAAAAGCTAATTTCAGGTATATGCCCCAATCATTCAGGCTTCTCCTTAGCTGAAGAACCTTTAACTGCCATATGAATGCCTTTCTAGTCCTTGAGAATCCCCTCATCCATTTAGAGTTTTCTCATTAGTTTGGTTAAGCTCATCATCATCTTATTCATAAAATAATTGAGCTTAAATCGCTTGAAAGAATCTAACATGGTCTCTAAAACCATGTCAACCTAGGTTTTCCCATCAATCTTAGCTCCAAGGGTCTTCATCTCATTAAAGATTTTGATCATATGAATCATATGATCTTTAACAGGAGTTCCTTTTGACATCTTAGCATTCATAGTAGTCTGAAGGGCAACTTATCTAGCTGACATACCTTTGTCACCATACATTTCATAGAGACTATTAAGTATATAATAAGTTGTTAGCATTGACACGTGTTGATGTCGCAACACATTATCCAAAGATCCAAGTATATACACTTGGTCTTTTGATTCACCTTTTACCAACTATGATATGCATCAGTCTCTTCCTGAGCGGAATGTTATTTTGGGGGAAATGTAGCTGAGTTATCCACTTTAGCTTCTCTGAAGTGAGTATTGTGTCTAGATTCATTTTCTAATGCATAGTTTGGTTCAATCAACTTATTAGTAGTGAGTATGAAATTAATTGGATTATAAGACATGATATCTATAACAAAAATAAAAACCATGCATCAATAAAATGAATATAAACAACAAGAATGAATTTGTAAAAAAAAATGTGGGGCTCTCAAAACTAGATATCTATTTACAAGATATCCTAGTATCATAAGAATCAAGTTTACGTGGGGTAAGTTAGGACCTTAATACTAGTTAGAGACCCTCTCAAATTGATTTCCTTGCCTTAACCATGAAAGGTATCTAAAGACAAGATCAACATACCTTTCCTTTGGCTTGTAGACTATGCAAATGGAACTATGTTGGGCAATCAACTACTTCATATCCAATGTTAAGTACATAACCATTGTCCTTTAACTATCAATGTCATCAAGTAAGGAACCCCACCATAGGGGTGGTTGCTCCAACTATAGACATGTTTAGTCTTGTCCATAAGGAGAGTTCATATCTCTTGATTCCTAGGGCCCAACCCATCGTGGGGGTAGTAATGAACCCAAATTAAGATGAGCTCGATAATGGAGGGTGTGGGGGGTGTGGGCTTAATTTGCTAATGCCTTTTCCTAATTAATCTTTGAAAAGAAAGACTTTTTAGTAATTTTGGTAACCTTAAAATAAATTCTTTAATATGAGATTTTTCAAATCTATTATTTACTTATTAAATTGGGACTCTTGTGTTAAAAGAATTGCTTTCTTATTCATTTATCCTTAAACAATCCATATCCTCAAAAGTCATTCTTACCTCATGGGGGAAGCTTGAAAGACTTGATGATTTCCTCTTATACTCGAGGGTGGGAGGGGGGTTTGGGGGACTATCATAAGTATCATTTTCCTTCTCTTAGATAATCACCTATCCAATTTAAGAACCACCTACCCAAAACCAAGTGGATAGTTAAAAAAGGGATAGCAATATGATTTTCAATACTAACCACCTCAAGAAAAATAACAATAGGAAAATGCTTCTTATGAAAATTTATTTTTCTTAAGAAAAATCCAAAATTACTTTTCCAATATTTTATTATTCATTTAACACGTTAAAATTAAATATGGTATAAAATAAATAATAAAATAAAACAATTACTCCCATGGCTTTATGGATCTTTTTGTAAAATATGGTAATCCATTTGGATAATCATCCAAATTTACCAATTATAGTACTTGCAACACAAAATAGGGTTAGTGAGTGATTTACAACTAAATCTTATACTATTACATAAGTCCCCAAGTTGCCATGACCATTTTCTTTACTGTTTGCTTGCCACTAAAAATTTGAGAAAGGAGTTGGAAGCAACTTTCACCATTTGAAGCATTGTTTGAGCGTTCAAGTTGCTTAAGTGACTTGAGACCAAATTGGATTTCACTAACCTAATCTAGTCTAATTGGGTCCTAATTAATTAATTAGCCTTGACAAGCTTGAATTAATTAATTAGCCCAAACCAGAAAGACAATTCATAAACTCTAGTGTAATCTTGTTTTTTTACCAAAACACTTTAATGCACATTTATGAACTAGAAACCTAAATCCCTCAAAATAAACATATCTTTGTGTAATAGGAGCCTAAGTGGGGATCGTTGGAACCCATAGTAAAATATTGGCTCCCTTATAATCCAATTCTAAAGTTGATTCAATAGTCTACTAAAGAGAGTCTACTGCACTCTAGTATCCTATGAAATTATAACAAGCATAGCTCAATTTCATGCCCTATCATCTACTGCATATAGAATCCCCATGAACTTGTGTCTGTAATCTAACAAGGTAGTACTATTAACTATCAAGATTACCTCTCTAATCCTTAAGTTACAAATCCTCTTTATTATGTAATCAATTGACATACTCTAACTCCAAGGAATATATGTCAAATTTTCACTAAAGAAAATGTTATGGTCATAATATTCTAGATCACATGTCATTTGGGTGTGGATAAAGGTAGAACAATGCCTCTTTAGTGGCTTCTTTAGGCTTTATGGATTGTCTCTCCCAAAATGGCTCAAGACTAAAGGAACGTAATTATTTAGGATTATCAAATTGTTCTTTAGTGGATAGTTCCACAATTACAATCTTATCTAGGGATAATAAGAACAATCTGAATCTAAAGGCCATAGGGTTGGGGCTTGATCTTCCTGGATTCGCTATCTCCTAAAAGAGATCCAAACCTTTCTTTTTTGAAATCAAGGAAACTTTTCCTTATGCAGCAACATAGGTAATCATCTTAATAATGCATAAAATTTGGCTTATAATATTTCTTACAAGAAATGTAGATGATGGATTACTTTTATTTCTATGTCAATAGGGCCTTGTGGAGATTCCATACATTATAATGTAGACAATAGTTGTTGGAATCATAACAAATTTCATGATCAACTTTCAAAGGACAACTAGTAAGATTTTAAACTCTTGAGCTCCTTTATGACATATAGGTTCCACATTTGTGATTGTTTCTTTTTATTATGGTGACTTTCACTTTTATTTTCTATTAGTATTGGGCGAAAAATATAAAATTCATTTATGCAAGTAAATTAGGGAAGTTTGTTGTTTACCTAGGCTATGTTTGGTTCTCAGAAAATTTGAGGGAAAATGCAAGGGAAAGAAAATACAAAGGAAAAATAGAAGGAAAGAAAAAGTGAAGGAAAATAAAAAATGGATTAAAAGTTGATAAGTTATTTTTATTTTTTACTTCAAACTCATTTTATTTATTTTAACTCATCAATATAAAGATTAAATAATTTTAAAATACATAAGTTTTTAATTAGTTTTAATTATATTTGATTTTCTTTTATATTTTTCATAGGGCAACCAAACATGAAAAAATCATTTTCCTTTGCATTTTTTTCTCTTTCCTTAGTATTTTCCAAGAACCAAACATAACACTAAGAAAAGTCCATTTCTAAATCAAAATTCTTCAATAGCTATCTTAACAACTAACTTAACATGTTTCCTATTTTTGGAAAATTGCTTGGGTTTTCCCTCGAGTTGTGTTGTTCTTTGTGCGCACTTTTATTAACAATATATTATCCTGAGAAATCGATTCAAGAGAAGCTTATAAGTAAAATATTGTAACATTCTAAAAAATCTTAAAATACATGTGAACCTTCTAAGGGAAATTGAAATCTCATCTCAAGCTTTCTTATTTCCAAACTAGTGAGTGATATTTTTTTCTTCATACACCAAACATGGCTTGAGAGCCTGTTCTAAATCAACAACTATGTCTAGTAACAAGCAAACCTCCTTCCAAATTCTACCAACAATGATTGTATACAACAAAAACTATTTAATTTAACTGTAATTGCTTGAATCAATGACCACACCAAATAAAAAACTAGAGTTTCAACAACTTGGCTACATGTCCTATTCATAGAGAACAAATTATTAAATTTTTGGGAACATTATGAGGCTTTAATTTCAAGACTTAAACTTTAAGAATTACAAAAATCTTTAAAGAGAAAGGGTTTAATTATTTGGACACTCTAAAAGCATTAGACAATCTATGGGGTAATTTATTCTTAAATGGATAGAATTTGTAAAATGAACCAATCCATTAGAAAATGAATTAGAAAATACAAAAGAAGAATGAAATATCTTTCCAAGAGATATGAGAACCAATAGAAGAAATGTGTATCTAAAAAGCTCCATGTTCAATTTAAGCATTAAGAGACATACCTAATGATTCAATATATATGCACTTCATGTGTATAAGCTTTGTAATGAAACTAAATGTGTGGTGTTTCTTAGCAAAGGCATAATCTAAGCATTAAGAGACATGCCTAATAATTCAATGTCATTCATGAAATTTACATTTAAATCTAATTGCCTTACTCTTTCATACCAAAAACTCAACACAATAACATAGATGTAGAATTCAATGGCATAAAAATTGGGTCAAGAATTCAATCCAATACATTATGGGCAAATTCAATGATTTACTTGAGGTCTAATAGTCCAACAAGATTGTTGGATCGATCTCCTCCAAAATGGTTTTCTCAACAACCGATCTCTAATTGTTGCACCTTAAATGAAAATTGAAGGAGTCAAATCTCTACAAAACAAATCAAAAGGTTCTAGATAAAATTTGTAAAACGAAACAATAAAGATGACTAAAATCTTGATATGGAAAGTTTGTAATGCCTTTTGAATCCAATACCAATTTTTGTTTATGTTAATGGACTTTCTAGTTGATAATGAATGTAGTAATAGTAGCTTGCTTATTTCAATTTTGTAATTATAAATTCCATTATAGATAAAACAAAGTGGATATTTACAGAATGATAAAACACCTAGGTTAAGATGCCAAGCTATATAGTTTTTGCTCTAGGCTTTCTATAGAGACTTACATGATTCCTCAATTGGATTTTTTCAAACAAAGCCTAAGAAGTTTGACATCAAAGAAAAGAAAATAGACATCCACATCTATGAATTGCTTACACAAGCATGCTTGGAATTTGCTATCCATTTTTCTTTATTTTTACACCATGCCAAACTATCTACTTAACCACTCAAGCAACACTAAGCCTTTAGATTCAATAACCTATTTTTAAGTTGTTTATTGAGGTTTTTTTTTTAAAAAAAAAGTAGAAAGTGGAAGTCTATCCAAACATACTACAATGATGTAATTTTATTTTATTTATGCATAAGAAAAACAACATGAAAAGAAAACACTAAGAAAGCTACTTCAAGTTATACTTTGATATGTGATTTCAAGTAGTAAAATACATTGTAATGGGACACCTAGGGCCAAACTTGTAGTTGTCCAACACTTAAAAACTCAGCATCTAACCTCTTCCCATATTTTTAGAATATCATATTGCCCAACATATAATCAGACTATAGCAACTAATGGTTATTTCTCTTAGGATCAAGCAAGGATGAAAATATCATGATATATTGTCAATATATCATTGATATATTGCATATCAGTTGGAATGGAAATGATATATAGGTTTGGTATATTGAGGCATGGAAATATCGGGAAAAAAAGAAGCTAAAAATCATTGATATATCAGTGATATATCGAGAAATAGCGATAAATCAATGATACAAGGAATAAATCAGTTGCAACAACAAAAAGAAAAAAAAAATCATTGATTTTTTGGCAATATATCAACGATAAATTGCTAATTTTTTACAAAAATATCTACTCCAACTATGCAAGTGATCTAATGGCCTAGATCACGTTTACATTGATCCAATGACCCAAATTACACCCACATTTTTTAAGATGATACAATGGTCATAAGGGTGATCTAAGGGCCCAAATTTAATTTGGGATATGATCCTATAGTTAGGAAGTGATCCCAATGGCTATTTGAAGATCTAATGATTAGATTTTGCCCAAATTTCTACCTAACGACCAAAAATGATTTCTAACGTTACAATCAGTTTCCAATGACTCTTTTGGCCCAATTTTTCTATAAATAGCTGACTCTCTATCCATATCATCCACATTTCATTCCAAAGTGTATTGATATCCTATTGCTCATATTTCTATTCTCAAAATCTTATAAATTTGAGAATTTATAAGTTAAATTTGTGGATTAACTCTAAACCAAGTTTACTCAATCATTGTAAGGTATGTTTGTTTTAAATTTTATTTATTTAATCAATAGAATTTAAGTTATTTGTATAAGTTTAATAATAGTTTAATGTTAATTTTTATAAATTAGTACATTTCAATAGATGTAAGTAAATTAACTTAACATAGTTATATATTTGATTTACATAATTAGTAGATTTGCAATAAGTTAATTTTAAATTAATGATTTAATTTAATTTTGATATTCAAGTATAATTAATTAGTAGATTTGCAATTAATTAGTATATTTTCAATAGATTTTAAGTAAATTAACTTAGCATAGTTATATATTTGATTCACATAATTAGTAGATTTGTAATAAGTTAAATTTAAATTAATGATTTAATTTTATTTTGATATTCAAGTGTAATTAATTAGTATATTTTAAGTAAATTAACTTAGCATAGTTATATATTTGATTAACATAATTAGTAAATTTGCAATAAGTTAAATTTTAAATTAATGATTTAATTTAATTTTGATATTCAACTGTAATTAATTAGTAGATTTGTAATTAGTTAGCATATTTTCAATAGATTTAAGTAAATTAACTTAGCATAATTATATATTTGATTAACATAATCAGTAGATTTGCAATAAGTTAATTAAATTAATGATTTAATTTTATTTTGATATTCAAGTGTAATTAACTAGTAGATTTGCAATAAGTCAATTTTGAATTAATGATTTAAATTTATTTTTCACTAGATCGACTTTTTGTTTAAAGACATCAACAAAAGACCAAGTGTTGTAGAGGTGGTAAGCAATGCCCGCAAGATAACCAACTTCATTTACAACCATGGTTGGTTACTTGCATAAATAAGAAAATTCTATGGTTGAGACATTGTTTGACCTGAAGCTACAAGGTTCGCCGCCAATTATATTGCTCTTGATAGCCTTCTTAAAAAAGAGTTGATTTCAAGAAATTGTTTATGAGTGATGAATGGGTATAACACAAGCTCAATCGATCAAAAATTGGACAAGAAATAGAGAAATTAATGTTTGACCATCCATATTAGGAGAAAGTGGCCAAAGCCATTGTACATGGTGCTTTGACTCGTGAGTTCAGAAGTTGTTCCCACAATGCCCTTTGTGTACAAGCTTATATAAGTGATGAAAAAGAACCTCAATGGATGTTCCAAATAATAGAAGGTTGTTGGGAGAAAACACTTAGACATCCACTTCATACAATAGGTAATTAAGTAGTATCTATCTTCATAAGCTATTAGTCTTGATTTATATAATACTAACTCTACTTAAATTTATTATAGCATACTTCTTGAATCCAAGGTTTCAATATAGGAATTGAGTTGGTAGTGATCCTGAGTTACTTGAAGTGGTCCATGAGTTTTTTGCTAAATTAGACCTAATTGCTAAATCACTTGGTCAATTTGGAAATAAGGTAAATTTAAAACTGTTATATTACCCAATCAAATCAAAAATAGTTTCATTCATCAATTTATTTGAACTTTTATTAAAGATATGTGTAGACCCCCATTTTAGGGACTATTATTATCTCTTTTTTTGGCTAGGTGGAGAAATTTTTGAAGAACATGTGGCCTTTTTGGAGAGGCCATTTTAAAATGTGGCATCACATTTGTGAGTAAAGGGTGGTTTTCTAAAGAGTGAGTCAATGGACGACACGTAGCAAAGAACCATTGGGAATGAATCTCCTCTACAGTGGTGACACGTAGTAGAGGAGAGAGAACTTTCGGGAAAGGCAAAAAAATTTTCACAGAAAGAAAAAAGAGAGCATTGGAGGAGAGGAATCAAGCTATGAGAAAGGCCATTTTTGAGATAAAAAATAATATAAGAGAGATGGTGAGTTGGACTTAGATAGGGAGCAACTTAAGAGAGGAGGTTGGAGTAGAGAATGAGTGAACGGGACTGTGAGAGATAACTAGAGAGTAGGTATTTTCTGATGTGGTTGTCTTAAGAGAAGTGCAGAGATAGACTTGATGGGCAAGGAACTGAGAGAGAGGGGATAAAGGGAATATGAAGCTTGGTAGGCAATAAAAAAGGAAAGACCACGGGGAGCCGGTCAATTTGGAAAAGTTTTGAGTGAAGGAAGAGAGCATTCTTAGGTATGATGTTGTAGACTCCCTTTTTTTTTCTTTATCATCCTATAACTTCACTTCTTTCTTGCTATTTTTGGTTGTTGTTTGTTTGGTTTGGGTATGGATATCTTGTCATTCATGTGTCTTCAGTTGAGATCTAGGCTATTGATTACTACTCAAACAGTGCTCTTTTATAGCTTCTTATACTCTTTTAAACACTTTTGAGTAGTAATTAATACCTTTTAACTCAATTGGCACATTAAGGACCCTTGCAAGTGTTACTAATCAGTTTTTGGCAAGTTTTGGTGTTTTTGGTAGCTTTTTGATCATTGAAGCAAGCCAAGAATGAGGAAGAATTTTGTGCAACCTTGGAAATAGGTTTCCAAGCCAATCAAGAGATGCAAGGAACAAAAACAGAGAGAGAAATCCAACATGAAGCAATTTCTCATGGTTATGCGAAATCTTTGCATGCTATGTGAAATTCAAAATGACAGCAGCTGCAAGACAAATTTAGTGTACTTCTTGGAGTCCATTATATACATAATATATATCATTTTGAAGCTCAGGAAGTCAAGAGTCCAACGCTTTAAACAGTGTGCAAATCGGAGCTGAAATGAAGAAGTTATGACCATTTGAAGACAACTGCACCAAGTTGAAAATGAATTTCACAACAGCCAAAGTCAAATACGAAAATTTTGCACCAGCCAAATCCAAATGTGAAAGTTTCGCACCAGCCAAATCCAAATGCAAAAATTTCACAATACCACAAACCACTTGCTAAAATTTTGCAACTCAAAATCCACTTGCGAAATTTTTGCAACTCCATATCTGACTTGTGAAATCTTCATGTAATCTTTAGATATTTGCGCACTGACTCAGTTAGATTTTTTCTCAAGATATTTAGTGTAATTACCTATTTCCTCCTTGTAATCAGCTATAGATATTTCTGGGATATTTAGGATATCTAAAGGGAGATTAAAAATATCTCTTTGGATATTTCTTAGAAAAATATCTTCTATATATATATATCTCTGAACCAATGTAAAGAAAAATACACAACGGAGGAGGATCGTAATAAGAAATATATCTACAGAGCACTTGCTCTGCTTTTCCTTCGAATTTTTATTTTCATTTTCTTTCTAGCCAAACATCCTCTAAGGCCTCAAAGGATGAGTGGCTAGTCCTTTTTTGTTTCTTGGACTGAAGGAAGCTAGGTAAAGGATTCGGATACAAAGGTAGGAGTTTTCCTTGTTTCAGTTTTTAATGAAGAGAAGGTTGTGACCCGTTAATGGTTTTTATATTTTTAGTTAACTTAAAATCCCTTATAATCACCTAGGCCAACACTTGGTAAGCTTTTCAGACTCAATCCATAGAGATCCATTAGTTATCTCTTGCTAGCCTCTGGGGAATGGTTTAAAGGTAGGATTATCTAAAATAACCAACACTTGGTAAGCTTTTAGACTCCCTGAAGACATCCATTAGTTATCTCCTATGAGCTTTTGAAGGGTAATCCAAGGTTAAGGATCACCTTGAATGACAAATACTAGGTGAGAGGTATGAGCCATTGTAAGATGCATCAGTGAGAGAGATTTAGCGTTGAAACCATTAATGGGAAGTAGTTGTAACACACTGGTTGGGAGGATAACTATAGGTTAAATCCCCAATGCGAGGAAAAGATCCGGAATCTCCCCTTTTGTATAAGGAACCTGAACCTATGACCTGAAACTCCAAGAAACCTTTTCTTTATAATTAATATCAGTTACTATTTTTTTGGTTAGCTTAAAACCAACCCTTTTTTCAACCAACTTTATGTTTTCTTTTAAAGCTAACTCATAAAAGAAAAATCACGTGTGAAATGAAAAACCCATCCCTATGGACGATCCTAGAACCACTATGCTATGCTAGCTATGCTACCCTAGTTTATGGTGAATTAGGTTTATAAATTTTGTTGATAACTCCCGTCTGAGGACTGAATCAAAGGTACACCAATTGGGGATGAATCAAATGGCGCCATTACCAGGGATGGTGCCACTTCACAGTGATATAACTTTTCTAGAACACTTGTGATCTTCATCATAAGTTTGGTGATTTTTCTTTTCTTTTACTAACTCTTTATTTGTTTCTTTTCATTTGTTTCTGTTTTGAGTTTATCTTTTATTTAGCTTTTAGTTAACCTTAATTTTTTATTTCTAGAATTGTTTTTTTTCTTTTATTTTCTTTGTTTTGTTTTAGTTATTACTAGTTGTGCATGCCATGTCGGATACAAGATAGTAAGGGAAGCCATGAATTTCTTGAGTTATGTAGCTGAAGTTTCAAGAGGATGGGATGAGCCGAATGCCAGAGAAGTGGGAAGAATGAAACCTCAACCAAGTGCTTCTAGTGCTAAGGCTGGGATGTATACTTTGAATGAAGACATCGATATGAAAGCAGAAGTTGGAACTATGGAAAGAAGATTGGAGGAGCTAGAAATGAGGGAGATTCAAGAAGTGCACGCCATTTTTTAGAAACCAGTGCAAGCTATCCCTTGTTCCATTTGTCAATGAGCACTTGGTGGAAGAGTGTCCTATCATTCCAGTGGTGAGAGAGATATTTGGTGATCACAAACACTTACAATTCAAATGGTAGAAATCATCCAAATTTCTCTTAGTAACCACAACCACGTCAGTACACGCAACCTAGACAAGCACCCCTGCAAGTCTCAAGTCTTGAACAAGCCATTGTGAATCTTAGCAAGGTCGTGGGAGATTTTTTTGGAGACCAGAAATCCATCAATGATCAATTCAGGCAAGAAAATGCTCATATCAGGCAAGAAAATGCTTAGATTAGGCAAGAAATTGCCAATCGAGATAGAAAGATAGATGAGAGGGTGAATGATCTATCTCAAAAGATAGATAATCTCCAATACTCAATCTCAAGGCTTATCAACCTCAACATAGAGCGAGAAAAAGGAAACTTTCCTTCTCAACCTTATCAAAATCCTAAGGGTATCCATAAAGTGGAGGCTCAAAAGAGAGAAACTTCAATAGTGAAGGAATTCAAAGCAGTTATGGTTGATCAACCCACATTCAAGCCAAAGCATGATGAAGGGTTACCTAAACCCTTAGATTTGCTTGCTACTTTGTCCCCTTGGACGAGGAGAAAAGAAATGCAACCCTTACTCAATGAGATGGAGATACAGAGACATGCTAAGGAGGAGCCCCCAAAGCTTATTCTTAACCCGCTACCTCCAGAGATGAAATATGCATACCGGGTAGAAGACAAGCTGAAACAGGATCGGTTTTTTTTTATGGACTTAGTCTTTCTAAAGACTAGCTAGTCCTTCTAAAGACTAGCTAGTCCTTCTAAAGACTAGCTAGTCTATATCTTTTTGTTTTTTAAAACTTGTTTTGATTTTGATTTCTTGCTTTAATTTCATTTTGGTTTGATTTAACTTAGGTTTTTTTTTTTTATGATCAAATGCAGGGGAATTCCAAAATAGAGGAAAAATAGAGCAATTCGTAGGCTTGCAAAAATTTCGAAACCCTAAGTCTACCTTGCGAAAATTTCGCAACCCCAAATGCAGCTTGCAAAAATTTTGCAACTCCACAAGCGCCTTGCGAAAATTTTGCAAACCTATTTGCTCCTTGTAAATCCCTCTGCCACCTTGCGACGCCCCACCTGAGGATGCATCATCTCCACCAGAGGCCCCCACTACTTGATCATAGGACATCTCATTATCCTATTTTTCTTCTATACGACTCAAACTCCATGTCACTCAGGAGGTACCATTTCCTCCCTTTATTTATAATCGTTCTTACCACATTGAGGGCAATGTTGATCTTGGTTGGGGGGAGAGTAAAGGAAGGAAGTTGTTAATAATGCTAAGTTATTTTGTTAAAATAGTACTTTTCGCTTAATTTAAAAAAAAAAATTGCTTTTTACTCTACTCTCCATGGTTACTAAAGAAAATTTCTCAAAATGAAATGGGAAAAATTGAGTTCTTACCTTTTTATTTGAATATTAGAGTCGTATTATGCTTATTAAAGTTGATGAATTATTGAAACCCCTATTGAATTCAACCTTATTTCTTCCACTTTAATCTTATCACACACTGTGCACTTTAGGTTCCGAATATAATATGAAAAACTATCTCACCACCTGAACTTAGGAAAATTTAGACTTGGTACCTTCGACCTCATTTTAATAGTGTTGGGACACCTTATAAAAGGCCAATACGCCTTTGAAAAAAGTGAAATAACAAAGTGTTTCGCTTGCCTTGAAACCCGAGCAAGGTCCGAGGGGTATATGGTGAAAATCTTTAAAACCCAGTGCCCTAAGCCTTGATTGCTTGGGAGCCACTGACCTCACTGCTCGTTACAAGGGTGAATCGGTGGAGTTTAACATAATGTAGGTGCTTGGATATTAAATTTCATTCTCAAAAGTCCAGGGTAAAATATGAGGAGTTAGTGGTCGAAAGATCCTTAAAGCTTGATGCCCTAAACCTTGATTGCTTAGGAGTCTTCAATGGATCCCCGTTACATGGACACTTTAGAAAACAATACCTTTAGCATTGCACTCCTACAATGAAAAAAATTGTGAAATAAAAGAGGTGCGTTCTTAGCCTATTGGAGGTTGATTAGTTTGCTAAGATTTGATAAAGAACTAGCTTGGGGGGAGAGTATAGTTCGACATACTATAATCGGAAGCTAATAAATAACACTTAGATTTTTGTGGAAGAGTAAGGTTTGGATCTTTGGGAGTGAAAATTCTTTTGATGCTTAAATTTTCATAATGTCTACTCTTTATACATTGTGATTAGGCAAGATATTTGATGACTCTTGTTGAAGGTTGGGTTTTGCCTCCTTAATGTTCCATGAGACAATATGATCCGCATCATGCCACTTGAAAATTTTTTGGAGTGATCAGCATGATTTTGTAAATTATATTACTGTCTTATTTTTGTTTTTCTCTCCTTCATTGCTAAGGGACTAGCAATATGTTGATTGGGGAGAGTGAGTAGTAAGGCTATCAATGGACTTTGATGAAGATTTTATTCAGGATCCTATAATGGCCATTGAGTTTTGAGGTCGTTGCTTGATATTTGCAATTGGCTCGATTTTCAAGGAATTAGAGTTTGAATGTGCCGAAGACTATAACATGTTGTGCAATGCCTGTTGATATCTCGAAAGTAATGAATGACTTGTTACTATGTGAAAATGATGTCTAATGTCCAAAGCCAAATTGGATGAAGCGTAAGTTCTCATGCATGGCCTTCTAGATTTCAAGAGATCATAAGATTTTAGATGTTCTTTTGCTTTACTCTTGTGACTTATATAACTCAGACTGAGCCTGAGGCTATCCAAAAATAGCACTAAATGAATTGATTTTGCCATTTTTATTCCCAAGCCAACAACATCACCAAGCATAGTGTTTGGGAGTTCCGCAAATTGGAAACCCAGTTGTTCTTCAACACAAAGAATGGTTTTACCTTTGGCAGCTGGATATCCTTAATAATCCAAAAAACCACATGCTAATGCCCCCTCCTGGTCATGTTCATAAGGTACTCATGCTTGGTCACCCTTCCAACCCTGGTGCATGTAACCCCTTCGGCATGGTCACCAAAGTCTCCACACAATTCATCCAAAATCCCTTCAAAGCTTCCATCAAATTCTTAGATTCCTACCTATCCATGAACCTCATGTGTATGTGATCACTATGCATGGGTGTGGCCAACCATTTTCCAATTTATTGCTAAGTTTCCTCTATATTCACATCATTGTCCATTTCCCATTTGCCCACCATCTTCAACGTCTTCCCTTCCTCATATTCACCATTTACCTCTCTTTCACCATTCATATCCCCAATCAATCATATCCACCACCAAACCATTTTTCTCACTACCTTCTCCACTCATTCCACCACCAAACCCAATTCTCTCACTACCTCCTCCACTCATTCCCTATAAATTTCTTCCCATTCTTTCCCCTGTGCATGCAACCCGCATGCATGACCACTTCGGTGCATGCATGGCCCCTTTAGATACCTCATTTTCCAAGCTTACAACTGTATGAAGATTTCCGTCAATGGAAAGAAAGATTTGTATGTCAAGAATGTGCAAAGAATTATTATTTGCATGAGAAAGAGGTAGGAAAATCTAGATCATTAAACATTTTTCTAAGAAGGAAACCCTTGTATTACAAAAGATACTTGAAGATGGAGTAGGAATGGTGACATCTAAAAGAGACTCTTTGGCCACTTGTGATATTGTACTATTTGAGTATAACAATTCTGAATGGTCCACTGAAGCAGGGGATCCTGATCATGAGAAGCTTAATGAAAAAGTGAAGGAACCAAAATGAAGATGAGAACGAGGAAAATGACGAGAATGGACATGACAATGAGAATTCCATGGAACTCCGAGAAGAAAAACGTTAAATAAGAGCAAATTGGGGAATCTTCTACATAGATCAGAACTAGTTATGAGAATCAAGGAATGTTATTTGAGACTCCATGCACTGAATACTCATCTTTGCATTCTCATCAACCACCCAATTTTTGCATAGCCTTGTAGCCAATTACTAGAATTAAACTTCAGGATAATCATAGCAGCTCTAAAACAGGTCCACGTTGACATTCCAAGTCACTAAAGACGGTAAGCAATTTGACACCGATGTTCACCATAAGTATCTTTAATGGTCATGCTGCTGGATGTGTGGTGACTTTGATGGAAGATGGTGAGATAATTGATGGGAAATCCCTTCATGACTCCTTAAAATATTTAGGAAAACATCCTTGTTGTTGTAACGAACTGAACACCTCCCTAAGAAGTAGTTGTGTAACATGCTAAGCTAGTTGCTTTCTAAAGGCACTAAGTTAAACAAATATCAAGCAAAATTAGTTGAACTAGGTGCAAATGGTTTCCAAAATACGGGTTAAGGAAAATAGTGTGAGCAAAAGCAATGCATGGATTTTAGATTAGAAGCTTAATCAACTCACGGATGAGAAAGCAAGCTGAATAACATCAGAAAAATGACTCAAAGAAACTCTCTTACTTGATTTCAATTATGTCTTCCTTAAGTGGTTCCCCTAGCCCTCCAAAAATCTAATATCAAAGCATCATCCAACAACACCACTCACCACTAGCAGAGTGATCCTAGTGGCATCCCAAGCATCACTTCTGCATGGCCATGCATAGTCACCCTCTAGTGCACCACCCAAAGGCCAAGTGTTATCCTCTTAATACTTTGTCTTTTGTTTTCAAAATTTGATTTTCAAATTCAAGTTTTTGAATAATTTTCAAAAATCCAATTCTCAAATAATTTTAGTTTCACAACTTTTCATCATCCCTTAGATTTTTAGGTCTAAAAATCCCATTTTCAACCAAATTTGTTGCCATTTTCTCTTCAGCAAGCATTTTTCACAATTTTCCTTGATTTTTGAATTGTTTTAAAATAAACATGAATTAAATTCTATAATTCCAAATAATAGAATTTGTGAAATTATTTCATGCAAA
This sequence comes from Vitis x doaniana, assembly GCA_030345155.1. Classification (NCBI taxonomy): domain Eukaryota; kingdom Viridiplantae; phylum Streptophyta; class Magnoliopsida; order Vitales; family Vitaceae; genus Vitis; species Vitis x doaniana. Next base: position 11,209,661 of record CP128323.1, read on the forward strand.
AATAAATTGGGCTTTGGTGGAGGCCCAACATCCATGATACCTTCTTTAAAAATGATTTGAGTGAAGAGCATAACTGGTTTTGATAGGTGTTGCTTCATTTCGTGACACATGCGATATAGTTGATATTCATTACTATGTACTAACTCCATTTCATGATAGCGCATTATTGCTTGTTGCTAAGGTATGCTCTCATTCGCACTTTGTCTATTCTCTATGCATGATTGGCTTTCTGTGTATGACCATTTTGGTATCCATTGATTTCCTAGTTGATTGTCATGTTTGTCTCACCTTATTTAGTAGATAACTCATTATAAGGCTTAGAGAGGTGCTATGGTCTTTCATCGTACCTTCCCGATAAGTAACTTAACCCCCTAGGCCCATTTCTATTTTTCATATACCGTCTTTTCCAAATAAGGAGTCACACTAGGGTTTTCTTTCTTATTTTGTTTTCCCTTTAAAAATAAAACAAAAATAAGTGGTGACTCTAAGTCATTTTCTAAAAATATAAACTTTTTTTTTAAAAAAAATGAGTTCGTCATCGAGTGGGAATGCATTGAGCAAAATACGGGGTCCACAATATGATATTGATATTGAATACATAGCTTGTACTTTTTTTAGACACAAAGAAAGGATTTGGTGATCGAGCAATGGTTATAGCAAAGTCAACCATGGTCCCTAGTGAGTACTATTTCTTAATAAAAAAAACTAAATTGATTATTATTATTATAAATTTACTATATAAGTATTTATTTAATTATGAATTTGGTTGCAGTTGAATGGTGGTTCATATATGGAAACCATATGCCACTTTAAGCAAGTTTCCCATCAAATTTATTTCACAAACTATGTCATCTTGCCTGTGAAAGAAATTGGAGTACATTCACTCTCATCCACACGAAACAAAAAAATTATCTAGCTTACCCTCGACTACAACAATTAGTTTTTTGTTATTATAATAGGAAACTAAAGCTATGCGATATGGAGGTAGAAAATGATAAAGTTATTGAGAAAGATTACCTTGATCTCCTTGACATTTCAGTAGAGGTGGTTGAAGAAGAGGATAATCAATTATTCCAATGGGCTAGAACTCTACACTTATATGATGAAGTAAAAAATTTTGATCCATGAATTGCTACTCATGCTCAAGAATTTGGTGTTGATGTTGACCGATTGTTATTTGAAGAAGTTCATAGTAAGAGTTCTAGCAAAGACATTGGGGATTCATTTGAAGGGGCATTGAATTTCCAACCTTTAGTTGACTCCACAAATGTTGGGCAAAGTAATAGACCTATCACTTCTAGTACTTCTACTTCTAGTTGCAATAGTTCAAGAGGTGGAACTAATGATGGAAGTGATAATGAGGGAAATGCTAGAAAAGATGTTGGGCAACAAAGTCAATATCCAATAAGCTCATTTACTTGTGAAGTTTATTCTATGCATTACACACAGGATGAAGACCATGAGAATGGATAATGGCACCATTTAATGATAAGTTATTTTCAGTCAGTCTTGAGTCCATGAGCATAGGGACTCAATTTAGTGACTTATTGAATGATGCTAACGTTTACCCTTCTTTTATGATGGTTTATGGTCAACTTTCAGGCTCAAGTTTAATCGATGAAGAGTATGATATTGTGGACTCACATTTTTCACCTGCGTCCCCACTCAAATGGCGAAACTTTCTTTCTATTTTATTTAGGGAAAATTTGATTTTTAGAAAAAGACTTGGAGTCACCACTTATTTTTGTTTTATTTTTGAAGGAAAAAACAAAATAAGAAATAAAAATCCTAAGTGTGACTCCTAAAGGAAAAACAGGTCTGTGAAAAATAGAGTCTGAGTTTGGGGGTTAGGTTGCCTATTGAGAAGGTACAGTGGTGAGTCGTAACACCCCTTTGAGCCCGTATATGTACGGTCTCTGCTAAATGAATTAATGGAATTGTGGAAATTAATTAATTAATCATAGATACCAAAATTAAACAAACGAGACAATATATACAAAGATGATGACAAAATAAAATTATAAGAATGTACAAAATAAATGACAATAGAATTATGCAAATTGATTTATTGAACTAATTAGAAAAAAAAAATTGAAAGAATTAGTTTTCAAGAAATTTCAAATGATTTTATTAAAAAAATTTGAATTAGTGATTTCAATTTATTTATTTACAAAAAGAGTCAATTTATTTTCAATTAATGATTTGATTCAATTCCATTTGTATTTCATTTAAAAAAAAAAAAGGTTATTTACACTTATTGTATCAAAAGAATTTATTACAAAATTTCAATTTGGGCACAAAAATTATTTTTACTTGCTTTTACTAGAAAATAAAGAATTTTTACAATTTTATTTACAAAACAATTTTTGGAAAATTTTTATTAAACAAAGAAATTTTTAGACAATTATTATTAAAAACAAATTTCAAATTCTATTAAAAACTATTTTTTTGGATTTTTCTAAAAGCATTTTTCTAAATTTTTATGAATAAAAAAATTTCTTTTATTAAGAAGAATATTTTAAAATTATTATTTTATTAAAATATATTTACTGAATTATTTCTCTTATTTAAACAAAATTTCTGATTTCTTCGATATTTAATTCTGTACATAACAAGTAAATACGCAGATAAATATTTACAGAAACCAATAGAAACAAAACCAAATATAAGTAGGAAATCAAATATGTACCCAAACAAGCTTACAACAAGTTCAATGTCTTTATATGACTATTCGAGTATCACTTTATTCCATGAAATTTCATGCTCCATTTGTCATAAATCTATACTTAGCCAACAAAATTACAGAATGGCCTCATGCAAAAACAAAAATAGCCTAAATGTAAATATCCAGAAATGTACAAAGTCCAAAACAAATATTTGAGCCCAAATCCAAACTTCAAATTAGTCTGACAAATTTCGTCAATCAAAATGGACCCAAATTAGCAAATATAATCCAACAACAATATTTCACATGTCATAGGCCCTAATCTAAAATTTCCAAATAAATAGCCAAAATATAAACTCAATTAATTTAACCCAAAACATGATAAATTAAAATAAATCCCATTAGGCCTAAATTTAATATACCATAATCCAAGCCTAATTTAATATGTAAACCTAAATCCAAAACCAAAATCAACTCAATTTAATATGTAAACCCACATCCAAAATATTATATCATATCCAAATTAAATACTTTAAATGAGCACAACCACATAAATTATTAACTAATTTAGCCCAAATTAACAAATTACAAATTAATTCACCAACAATAAATTAGTCCATATTTCACATTAATTCTCCAATAACAAATTAACCCAAATTCCATATTAATTAACAAAACTCAAATTTCATATTAATTCAATAATTCAAATCTCACAAACAACAATTACTATTAAAATCAAATCAAGAAAAATAAATAATAATAATGGAAAATTGGGTGTGATGGGTAAGTGGGGGAATGAGAGAAAAAAGGAGAGGATCATTGGCCAATAGTGGCTCGTCGGCGAGGATTGGTCGGTGGTCTTGCCGACAGTGATGAGAGTTGATGGCTTTTTGAAATAAAAAAATAAAATAAAGGAAGATAATAAAAAAAATTGGGAATAAGAAAAATGGGATGGAGATATGCCAGAAATGACACCGGTGTCATTGTTGAAGATTGGAAGTGGTGTGGAGAAGAGAAATGGAAGAAGAAAAGAAGAATAGAAAAAAAAAAAAAAAAAGGCTAAGGAGAAGAGTGAGAGAGGGTGTGGTCGTATGGCAGTGGGGAGTGGTGTTCGGGAAGGAAGGAATGAGAGAAAGGGAAGAAGAGAGAAAAAAAATGGGGAAAAAAAAACCCCCGACTGTTGGTGTGTGTGGGAGTTCGGAAGGAGAAGAAAAAAAAAATGGAAAAGAGAAGATGGGGAGATGGGAGATGGGGAGCCGACCAGTGTGTGGGTGTTGTGAGAAACTATAGGGAGAAAAGAAAATGGAAAAGAAATGGGGTCGGCCATCCTAAAAAAAATGGGAAGCAAAAATGAAAAAAAGAAAAAAGAAAATGAGATGAGAGAGAATTGGGAAGAAAGAAGAGAGGGGAAGGTATGGGTCTCACATGGGGGTATGGGCATAAGAGAGAAAGAGTGGGTGGGGTGGTTGGAGAAGGTAGGAAGAGAGGGGAAAGAGAAGAGAAAAAAAGAAAGAAAAAAAAAAAGAAAAGGAAAAAAAGAAAAAGAAAAAATAATAATAATGATAAAATAAAATAAAATAATATACAAAATAATAAAAACTAATAATTAAATGGTGAGTGGGCTAAAAATATCATATGTAATCGGGATTTAATTTTAAAAGTAAAATTGGGCTAAAAATTAATGTAAAAATAAAATTGGGATAAATTTTGGGGTTTAATGCCCATCTTCGGTAGAGTCTACAAGTAAAGTGAGTGTACACACAGGAAAAACGAAGTGGACTCTACTGAAGAAAAAGAAAGACCACCAAATTTGTCCCAGTATGACGAGCTCTCTTAAACCAAAACAAGAACAAAGAGGCTCTAAAACCCTACAAAAGTGAAATGGCAAGAATGGAAACTCCTAAGGTACTCCTAAAGTTACACTATGGATCCAAACTACCCCTGAAAAGTCTCCAAAAGTGACTTGAAAATCGATATCGAAGTCGAGTAGCAGTTAAACCACCAAGGAGCACATGAACAAAAGTGTACAAAGGAAAAACCATATGTGTAACATACGATGACACAAAGTATAGGGTATCCAACAATACAATCAAGACACATGCTACAAGCTCACAGAGCTATATCCTTCACAAAAGATGAGAAGAAACTCTAGAATATCATAATGAAGTGAGAAACACATATGCAATAAAGAGAGAAGTAAAAAGGAATGCGAAACTGTGAGAACAAAGCATGTAATGCTAGTGATCATGAATATTAGGAACTGTGGCTCTAAATGACAAGACTGACTCTAAACTCTAAACTAAGAAAAAAATGGCTCTAGAAGCCAAACCAAAAAGCTAACTTTAAACGTTAAATCAAAAAGCCTATAGGTGAAGTCTTACGGTGGTGATACAACTGAAATGCCCATATATGCCAATCTATGGTGGTAAAACTCTCAAAGGCCCACAAATAAAAATCTGTGGTGGTGATAATCTCAAAGGCCCAAGGATGAAAATCCATGGTGGTGAATTAACTAAAATGCCCATAGATATTTAATCTATGGCGGTGAACCTGAAATGCTCATAATGCCTGAAATGTCTATGGTGGTGATTTTTAATCTATGGCGGTGAACCTGAAACTGATCAAGGCTCATAAATGATAATCTATGGTGGTGAATCTAAAATGTCTATAGATGTCTAATCTATGGTGGTGAAAACTGATCAAGGCCCATAGATGAAAATCTATAGTCATGAAACTGGAATGCCCATAGATGTCTGATCTATGGTGGTGAAAATCACTGAAAAAAGAGGATTTCCTAAACAAAGTGAAGAAATGGGTTGTCCTAAACAAACCGAGGAAAGAGGGATGCCCTAAACAAACCAGAAGAAAGGGGGATGCAGTTAACAAACTAACAATGGGGGGGGGGGGCTAAACAAACTAACAGTAGGGTGATGCCCTAAATAATACTGACGGTAGGGGGACGCCTTAAATAAGATGAAGGAAAAAAGATATCCTAAATAAACTAAAGGTAGGGGGATGCCCTAGATGATAACTCGTAAATATTGAAAAATGAGTCTAACAACCATGAAATCAACATGAGATGTGATAAACCCAAAAAGGGGGTACGCCCCAATATGACGACTCACAAAGATTAAGAAATAGATTGAGTAGTGAGAAAATCTACAAAAGATCTGATGAACTCAAGGATGAGGGTATGCCCTAGTGTAAGATAGTAACCAACATAAGACACAAAATGTCACCATACAAGACACTCTAAGATATGCTCAACGACAATGTAATGAAAAATTATAACACTAATGAATAGATGCTTAAACAAGACCATACATCACAAAAACTATGATGACAAAGAAAAACTAAAATAACAGACCAAACAAATGTAGACCAAGACTCTAAGTCTAAAATGTAAGCAAGTCAAGATGCAACATGTCAACTATCAACATGAAAACATCATCACAAATACATCAATAGTTTAATAGGCCTTACCATCATGGAAGATGCTAAACTTAATGTTCAAAGGCGTGTGAAAGCCCAACTAGAAAACTCAAGACTGGTTTACATCCTCCCCTGATCAAGAGAATGGGATAAGGTCATGCTCAATAGTGAGATAAGTAGGCTCAATATCTGCTAGGCTCTAAAATAATGGATGTAGGTGTAACAATGTCAAATGTAGGATGTATGGGTGTGTAACAAAGGAAAGTGGGTATCCAAGTTGAACTAAGTATGTTGAGAAGACTAAACCTAGGGTGCCAATAACTCTATGGTCCATCGAAAGCAGCAATCATAAACAGGAGGTGGAGTCTCAATGTCAAAATTAACAAGGTGGCCATACCCCAATATGAATGCATCCTTTCAAAATGGGTAAGCCCTCAGTGTAAGATAATCTCTGGAAAGTATGTGTCTGGAATAAACTATCAACTCACAAAACCTATCACTAATAAGTGGGTTATGCCTTAGTGTAAGCATCTCTAAATCAAGCATCATAGGAGAAGTAAAATCAATCATACAAAATTTGATCAAAATGAATCTCTGCTTCTCAATGTCATCGTGGTAACGTGAAGAGAATATCTAACCTCCTCTAAAGAAAGAACATATCCCAATGTGAAAAAAATCAAGCAAAGTGGTATGCCTCAACAAAAATGCACTCTGACATGATCATGCCTAGATGTAAGTTGGTATCTCTAATATCAATCGCCAATGAAATGGTTATGCCCTAGTATAGGGCAACCTCTAAAATGACTAAACTCCGCTGCAAACTCTCACAAGTGTTTGTGTCCTGATCCAATCATCTCAAAAAATCTGTCAATACCAATGAGAAGGCTATGGTCCCGCATAAACACATCTAATCAAATCACCCAACCATATCTCATACTTAAATGTGAAAGGAATCTAATCACCTCCAAAGAACAACTATGCCTTAAAAACCATCATCAACTGAGAAATATGCCCTTGTGTAAAGTACACTAGATGAAATATACCAATCATGTCTCATGCTCCAATGTGAAAAAGGACGTTTGATCTCCTCTGAGGGATGGCCATGATTCAAAAATCCATCATCGACTGAGATGAGTATGCCTTGACATAATGGTCATCTAAAAAACTCAACCCCTGACCAAAAAAAGTGTACCTTAATGCAATGTATCAAGCAAAATGGTCGCATACCTGAAAAAACTCTCTGAGGTGGCGATGCCCCAATGTAGGGTCATACCATAACTCCTGGTCCATCACAATCAGAATGCTCTCGAATCAGTCCCAAGTATCACCCACATAAGAGCTATCAAACACAATGTGTGATGTCATGGCCTCAAGGTGGTCTTAAGACTCAAAACGTAATGTAGGCAAAGGTAATAAGGTGAAGAAATGAATGGAAACTAGGCTCAATAATCCTAATGATAAAACCCCATACCCTCATCTATAAAATGCAATATGTGTAGAGAATCTCATAAACTATGGATCTAAGGATGCCCAATATGAATATATCGATGAGGAAGAAAGAATCTAAGATGAATATATCAATGATGAAAGAGAAGAAATTAAGAATATCGAACTGCTCATGGGATGTATAAGAATGATGTGTGGAAAATATCGAACACGGAATGTAAATCGATATGAACAAAGAACAATGTAGGCAAGGCAAATGAAATACCATGAGATGAACAAATAGATTGAAGGAAAATGAATGAGCACTGATTTACTCAAATCAAGTCATGGAGAACAGTCAAACCACCGATGTATAGACTGATAAAGAAGACAATAACTCGAAGTCCCTAGGAAAAGGTCATTCGTCTCTCACACAGAAGATACATAACAAGATAGACACAAGAAGATGAAAGCTTCCTAAAAGTTCACATACAAACTTTCATAAGCAACTAACTCAATAAAGCAACCTCAATGAAGGATGACATTGTATACATACATACATGTGCTTATTCATTTTTTTTTTTTTTGTGTTTTTTTTTTTTTTTACTTGTACATACTCTAAATATCAACAAACGAGCACCACTAAGAATACATAATGAAATGGATATACTCTCAAACAATGATGTAGATGAACTCTCTCTAAGAAGATGACTTTCTCAACTAAGGATCTCCAAACCAGTGTCCATGAGATAGGAGTGGATAGGGATATGACCGTCCTCCATGTATTGAAATATGAAAGATCATCACTCATGGCATAGAAAGAAAAGTGATGACTAAGACAAAGGATAGAACAAATGATATAAATAAAGAGGTATGATGAAAAATGATGGCAGGACAATAAAAAATAATGAAGATGATGAATCAATAAGTCCATGGCCCATGAGACTCCTAAATAAAGCATATATACACCGGAAGGCTCCTATCCCAATGTAAAAAATGAGTAAGGCTATAAGAAAGAAAATGTTATAATGCTCATGTGAGGCTCAAAGGGCTAGCAGTGGTTTAGATGTCAATAAAGGTAATAGGGTGTAAGCTAACCAAAATAAAGGCCACCCATTCTATAACCACAATCTCAAACATCGTGCTCTCAAACTCTTAAATGATCGATACTAAAAATCGATGTCTATCTAATATAACCACGTCAGCCCTCTGGAATCATGCGCCAAACCATACTCCAAATGCTCCATAATAATCTCAAAGGTAATCATCTCAAAGCAAAGTAAATGATGATCTCATCAGGCACAACAACTCATCACAAACCAACTCTCATCATACAAGATCAATCTCTATACTCATGGAAAAATAAGTGACAGTCCCATCAAGCAATCGACCAATCCTCATATCGTACGCCACCCAAAGATCATAAGTCATCCCTCGCCATGCAAGATCAACCCTGGGCTCAAACTCCTCACACTCTACCTAGTATAATCAAAGAAAAGATATGCAAAGTTAGAACAACTGGGGATGGAAAGGTCATGTAATGGTGTCAAGGAAGATGTTGTGTAAAACTCACAATAGGTAAATGTAGGTCGAAGCAAAGTCCAAGTATGAGAGTGAGTAAAGCACTGCTCTGATCATAAGATGATGGGTCACAATCTCAAACTCCCTAGGTCAAATCTTTGATCCTAGGCTAATAAGCTCAATATCCTCCATGATAGCTCAAGCCTCAACACCTCAAAGTGCAAGTGAATAAATGCCCTAAGTCAAAAACACTAACACAACACATGATGTGTGGTCATGTGATGATAATTAAAGTTTAGATGTATGACAGAGACTCTAAAGTCATAAAAGTGTCTACTATGAGATGGCTACAAATATGGCTAAAGAATTTCTACCAGTGATCCAAAAAAATGAATGAGGTGTGAAAAACAACACTGTCATGAGATCGATACTCCATCTATAACAAAATATTTTTTATTCACTTTCAACCTAAGCTCCATAAAGAAAAATGATAAGGTGATGAAGGCGAACCTCTAAAAAATGGTGTGAATGTGAAAACATGTTTTTCACCTTTCTATAATGAAAATATCGGGTTGGAAATAGAATCAGGTGAGTCAACCAAAGAATGAAGTATCAAGTCCATGACAGGTGAAGAATGTAAAAAAGGTAAGCATGATCAATGAGCATATCCCAAAACGTCAAGTAGAAAGTGACAACAAACCGAAAGAATGTGTCGACTCAAGAAAATAAGACTATCTAAAGTCCTAGGGAGAAAGTGTGCTAGACTCAACAAGCAACAAGAAAAAACCAAAAACATACAGCAAAGGGTGGTCCAACTGATACTCAAACTCGCACTGATATCTAAGCACTCTCGATTGGAGACCAAAAGAGGGAGTATTGGATCCATGTTGTGACTAAAGCAGGCTCGAAGGCTTTCAGATGCACCCACGTGTAAGAAAGGAAATCCTAATCAAAAGATCTAAGGCTCACCCTACAAGGTCAAGGCAACTCTAAAAAAAAAAAGACTTTAAAGGATCTTTAGTAGAAGCGATCATATCGTTCGACAGTATGCAACCTCTTACACGTCTCTGAAGAGATGAGAGCGTTTCCATGCAAGGTGGTCATCATTTCCACACATGCACTACCTCAACATCCCAAGGGGTTTCGTCAGGTGAAAGCTCTCACAACTCTCAACACTCAGTGGTAATCTAACGTGCATAGTGAACAGTGTGGGTTCATCCGAATATCTTATCAAACTAAGCAGAGAGATAATTCACTGGTCACACCAATATCCTGAAATCTAGCTCTGGGCTATACAAGTCTTCAAAGATCAGACTCCAATCAGGATCAATGTGTCGACCTTCTCTAGAATGCTCCCAAATATAGATATAGCTCATCACTAAACCCTACTCCGAATCACTAGTTCGGTCAAAGAGCAAACAAAGTAACAAGTCTCATATCAAATACAAGATCAAGGGAAACAAGGTCGACCGAGACTAGGGAGTTAGAGGTAAGGGGATAGATATGTGTCCCACACAGACAAGCAATACATACATCACATAGAAGAATAGTAGTCATGCACCAAGCAGACATGCAAATAATAGGTATATCACTCATATTTACACACAAGCTAGGCAAGAATATGATAAACAAGATACGTATATACAAAAATAAACAATATGTCAAGATAAACAAGATAATATACAATAAAGAAAATCAATCACACCAATATGAACGAGATATACAAAAATGAGAATATACATGTCAAGGAAAGTAAGATAATCATACAACAAGAAGAGTCACTATGCTAAAGTAGGTAAGAGAATCAATCGATGTAATCAACATGTCAATATAGCCAATGAACAATAACAACCAAACATGCATCATAAAGAAAAAGGGTAATCATGCAACATGCAGTCATACAAAACAAATACATACAAATATAGGCAAATATGTACAAGCGCACATGATAACAAGAATCAATATATAATAAGGCACATGCAATATATATACCAAATAATCATGTCAACACTCATATGCCTTAAAACATGCAAATATACAATAAAGGCACAATAATAGGGTGCACAGTAATCGATTAATCAAACACCACATTTCCCTCAACTCGAGTTCAAGTTTGACCCTCTAAAGATCCCTAGCAAAGTTGCCATTTTGTGGACCCGCATTTTTCACGTGCGTCCCCACTCAAATGGCGAGACTCACTTTTTATTTTATATGGTGAAAAATTAATTTTTAGAAAAAGACTTGGAGTCGCCACTTATTTTTGTTTCATTTTTGAAGGGAAAAACAAAATAAGAAATAAAAACCCTAAGTGTAACTCCTGAAGGAAAAACAAGTTTGTGAAAAACCGAGTTTGGGTTCAAGGGTCAGGTTACTTATCGAGAAGGTACGGTAGTGAGTTGTAGTACCCCTCTAAGCCCCTATACGTACGGTCTTTACTAAACGAATTAAGGGAATTATGACAATTAATTAGTTAATCATAGATATCAAGATTAAAGGAACGAGACAATATACACAAAGATGATGACAAAATAAACTTACAAGAATGTACAAAATAAATGACAATGGAATTATGCAAATTGATTTATTGAACTAATTAGAAAAAAAAATTTATTTGAAAGAATTAGTTTTCAAGAAATTTCAAATCATTTTATTAAAAACAATTTTGAATTAGTGATTTCAATTTATTTATTTACAAAAAAAAAAGTCAATTTATTTTCAATTAATGATTTGATTCAATTTCATTTGTATTTCATTTTTTAAAAAGAAGTTATTTACACTTATTGTATCAAAAGAAATTATTACAAAATTTCAATTTGGGCACAAAAATTATTTTTACTTGCTTTTACTAGAAAAGAATGAATTTTTACAATTTTATTTACAAAAGTATTTCAATTTGTTTTCATTTAAGAAAAGTTACTTATACAAATTATTAAAAATATATATATAACTTTATTTGCAAAAGAATTTTTAATTAAAAATTAATTTTTGGGACAACTTTACTTACAAAACAATTTTTGGACAATATTTATTAAACAAAGAAATTTTTGGACAATTATTATTAAAAACAATTTTTCAAATTCTATTTTTTGGATTTTTCTAAAAGCATTTTTCTAAATTTTTATTAATAAAAAAACTTTCTTTTATTAAGAAGAATATTTTAAAATTATTATTTTATTAAAACATATTTATTGAATTATTTCTCTTATTTAAACAAAATTTCTGATTTATTTGATATTCAATTCTGTACATAACAAGTAAATATATACAAATAAATATTTACATAAACCAATAGAAATAAAACCAAATATAAGTGGGAAATCAAATATGTACCCAAACAAGCTTACAACAAGTTCAATGTCTTCATACGGCTTTTCGAGTCTCACTTTCTTCCCTAAAATTCCATTCTTCATGTGTCATATATCCATACTCGGCCAACAAACTTACAAAATGGGCCCATAGAAAAATAAAAATAACCCAAATGTAAATATCCAAAAATATACAAAGTCCAAAACAAATATTTGAGCCCAAATCCAAACTTCAAATTAGTCCGATAAATTTCATCAATCAAAATGGGCCCAATTTAGCAAATATAATCCAACAAAAATATTTCACATGTTATAGGCCATAATCTAAAATTTCCAAATTAATAGTCAAAATATAAGTTCAATTAATCAAATCCAAAACATGATAAATTAAAATAAATCCCATTAGGCCTAAATTTAATATCCTATAATCCAAGCCTAATTTAATAGGTAAACCTAAATCCACAACCAAAATCAACCCAATTTAATATGTAAACCCACATCCAAAATATATCAAAATATCATATCATATCCAAATTAAAAACTTCAAATGAGCACAACCATATAAATTATCAACTAATTTAGCCCAAATTAACAAATTCCAAATTAATTTACCAACAATAAATTAGTCCTAATAATAATAATAATAATAATAATAACAATAATAATAATAATAATAATGGAAAATGGGTGTGATGGGTAAGTAGGGGAATGAGAGAAAGTAGGAGGGGGTCACTCACGGCGACTGGCCAGTGGTTCACCGATGGCGATGAGGGTTGATGGCTTTTTGAAAAACAAAAATAAAATAAAATAAAAATAATAAAGAAGACAATAAAAAAATGGGAAGGGGTCGTCCACGGCGACTGGCTAGTGGTCTCACTGGCGGCGATGAAGGTTGACGGCTTTTTGAAAAACAAAAATAAAATAAAATAATAATAATAAAGAAGACAATAAAAAAATGGGAAGAACAAAATGAGAGAAAAAAGGAATGGAAAGGCACCGGAAATGGTGCCGGTGTCACGCCACCGACAGTGGCGATGGAGATTGCTAAAGTGTGGAGAAGAGAAATGGAAGAAGAAAATAAGAATAGAAAAAAAAATTAAAAAAAATGAAGAAAATGCTATGGAGAAGAGTGGAAGAGAGTGTTGTCGTGTGGCAGTAGGGAGTGGTGTTCGGGGAGGAAAGAATGAGAGGAAATGAGGAAGAGAGAAAAAAAATGGGCAAAAAAAGAAAGCCCCCGACAGTTGGTGTGTGTGGGAGTTAGGAAAGGGAAGAAAAAAGAAAAATAGAAAAGAGGAGATGGGGAGATAGGGAGCCGACCAGTGTGTGGGTGTTGGGAGGAGTTGTAGGGAGAAAATAAAATGGAAAAGAAATGGGGGCTGACCGTCCTAAAAAAAAAAGGAAGTAAAAATGAAAAGAAAAAAGAAAATGAGAGGAGAGAGAATTGGGAAGAAGAGAGGGGGAAGTATGGGTCTCAGGGTATGGGCATGAGAGAGAAAGAGTAGGTGGGGTGGTTGGGGAAGGTAGGAAGAAAGAGGAGAGAGGAGAAGAAAAAGAAAATGAAGAAAAGAAAAAATAAAAATAAAAATAAAATATAATAATAATAATAATAATAATAATGATAAAATAAAATAAAATAAAATAAAAACTAATAATTAAATGGTGAGTAGACCAAAAATATCATATGTAATCCGGATTTAATTTTAAGAGTAAAATTGTGGTAAAAATTAATGTAAAAAATAAAATTGGAACAAATTTTGGGGTCCACAAATATGTCTAACTAATATTCTTTTGCATAAATGTCATACCACGTTCAATATCAGATGCAAGGAGGATTTTACACAAGAACATGGATGAACCCCGAGTATCCCATTCATGTTGAGGTAGTAGGCAGGACACAAGAGATCTATGCATGGCATGTTCGGATTTTTAATTAATACTATTGAGGCTCAGTGAGTTGGTACCCATATTGTCTCCAATAATAAAATGAGATTTCTTCATCTACCAATTGAATTACACCACATTGATCATCATTTTGGTACTAAAAGGTTATTACAATGTAACATGTATAAATTATTGATATTTAATGAAATCAAACCTTTCAGTAGCTTCATAATGAGTGTATACTTACAAAATTCACATTTCTTATCGATTGACATGATATAATTAAATTTAATATTGTAAATTATATCATACATATATCAATTTCTTTAACAAAACAACTTTAAAATATTTATTATACTTCTAATTTCATTTCTAAGAGTTTTTTCTTACGTTTCCATGAGTTTTGATCAATTTTTAGTCTATCAATATTTCCCCAATATATTTGTAAAATCTAAGTACTGATATATCTGTGTTTATCAATATTTTCATCATTGGGATCAGGTAGCTAGGACTAGGTTTCCCAAGTAGAGGGGTTCAAAAATATTAACAGGATTACCTTATGCGACTAATGTTGATAAAGAGTTAAACACAATCATCATCACCTAATCCTATATCTATGTTTATCAATATTTTCATCATTGGGATCAGGTAGCTAGGACTAGGTTTCCCAAGTAGAGGGGTTCAAAAATATTAACATGATTACCTTATGTGACTATTGTTGATAAAGAGTTAAACACAATCATCATCACTTAATCCTACAAAATACTTAAAAAGTAGCATGAAAGCTAATGAAAATTCAAGATATTTAGAGATTAATCTATGAGAAATTAATGTTGGAAAATTTGGTTTCCATTAAGTTTCAGCCTTGCTAACAATCCATTCTTGCTAGAAGATACAATAATAAGTTTATCAACAAGAGGGTCTAATTGTTTGGAATCAAGAACCCTTTTGGTTTCTATTCCTTAGTTAAGTTTAAGTCATAGTCTCTATTGCAAAAAATACAACCCTATTTTCCCTTAGACTAAACACTTACTCCCTATCTTGTTTTACTAGTGAGACTTATAACAAATTATAGCCTAGTAAGAATCACATATAAAGAATCTATAGCTTCTTTGAATCCACTGCTACAATTAATAATAAAAGATAAAATGGAGAACAAAACAAAATCCAACATCATCCTCAATAAAAAAATAAAAATAAAAAATAAACGAGAAAAGCAATCATTTCCACGATCAAATTCTATTTATCTAAAAAAGAAAAAGAACAATTTGTTAAGTTTCATCTTCACCTTCAGCCACACAATCATCCTCAAAAGTAAATTGGTTAATAGGGAATTGGCTCTAGGAGGAGCCAAATTTCTTTTACAGAAATCCCTTAAAATCAAAATGTTAAAAAACATATCAAATTTCTTTTACAGAAACATTAAATGCCTAAAGCAACATCAATTATCCATTAATTTGATTTCCAAAAGCTAGAAGGTCGAGATTCACCAAGGAAAGTGTAAGAGGTAAAAGTCATATTCCCATTAAGCTCTGACCTAAAGTAAATAGAAATCTTCTATGTTAGTCGGAAGGTGAGGCTACTAGCTTAGCAACAATCTCCATATCCCAAGAAACTTTTGACAATGAATGGAAGTTGAGCCCCAAAAATAACTCCTACAACCTACAAAAAATCAATTTCATTTTTCAATTCAATAAGGGAAATAGAGGCCAACAAGGAGCATAATAAGGACTCTTTCTTTGGAGATTAAAAGTTTGGGGAAAGAGGTTTGGGGAAAAAGACTTAATTCCTAGGATTATTCCTCACTGGTCTCCTACATAGATGAGTCGACTTAGTTCTTAGAGCTCTTCCTCAAGGACATGCAATTCCAATCTGAGTGTTGCTATGAGTTCGGTGAGCGAAATAGTCGTTGATCTAGGCCTCGTCAATGATGAGGATGTCAGTGGAGGTAGTAATCTAGTTGGAAACTTAGTTCCTAGGGTTTTATGGCTTTGGGAGAAGAGTTCAATGGTTATCACTAGCAACGATTCTCACCATTGAGCGCTTAGAAGAGTGAATGAAAGAAAAATGTCACAAAATTAATGAGAAAAAAATTCACAAGTCATTCAAAAGTTCTCACCAACAACGATAATAAAGGAAATGACTCTTAGTGGGTTCAATAATCCAAAGTGAGCTGGAGAACCAATGCTTATATAGTAGTATCTATTGGGCCATATATAGTAGGACTCATTCCTTCCCTCAACTATAAGAACTCTTATACCAACAACCCATTCATTCCCCCAACAGCAGCGACCCATTCCTTCCTCCAACTATAATGCTAGGGGGAATGTCCATCAGTTGCGGCTCAAATAAGTACGATGCTATACATATGCTTTGGTTGTAGATTTTGTTAGCTCTAGCTAAAACTATGTCACTATATCTCACTTTTCTTATAGTGTACCAACTAAATTAGGATTTTCTAACCTTAAAGTTAATTGACTTTCCAAACCAAATGAAATAATTATTTTTTTAATTAATTTATTTTTTAATTCATTAATACATTGATTCAACTAATAATCATATCCGTAAAAACATGTTAAAATATTTTATAGAAAAAAAAAATGAATGTATACTTGTAAAATTAATCACTCTTAAGTTAAGATTGAATTCAACATAAACCACCCAAACCAATCCTGTTTTAAATCATTACGGAGTAAACTTATCCAAATCTCCTCCTCTTCATAATACTATAAATACTATTTTTTTTTGTCCTCAACGTAAAAGTTAAGTTGACAAGAAAACGTGTCAACAAATGCATCTTCTTCTTTGAAGTGGAAAAAACTACATAATGATTAATACAATATTCATGAAGAGATAAAATACACACGAGGAAAAACCAAGACCAGAACCATCTCTTTAAATAAATTCTAGTAAATTTTAATTTCTATCCCTTAGTTTATGTTTGATTCTTTGAAAATTTGAGGATAAATACGAGAAAATAATATAAAAATATAAGGTAGAAAAAAATAATAAAAATAAAAGATAGATATATTTAATATTTAATTTTTTAAAAAATAATTGATTAAAAACGAGAATGAAACGAAAAGAAAAAAAATAGTAAATTAATAAATTATTTTATGCATATCTTTAAATTCATTTTTAATTTGATATAAAATTAAATAATTTAAAAATAAATAAGTTATTAATTAATTTTAATTATAATAATTTTTCTTTTATAAACTAAATATGAAATTTTCTTTAATATTTTTTTCTATTTTCTTAATTCTTTCTAAAAATCAAATAAAATATTTTAGAGTAAAAGAAAACTACCCATTGAAATTCCCAAAGTGATACACTATATAATAGCATTCAAATATGCTTACAAGTGAGATAGTTATCTCTTCAATATATTTGCATCTTCTTTTATCGCTATTTTCCTTTTCTTTTACACTGATATATCTCAATTAATCTCATTTTCCATTCTACTCCAAATCTCGTCCAACACGTGTCAATCTCAAAATTTTCTAACGCCGTCAGCCTAAACTAAATTATCAATTAACCTCGTGCTCTTTTTTCCTTCAAAAACATGTGAATGATTTAGCATGAGGGTTGATTTTGTGCTTGTTCAACTAATTTGAAAATTTTATAAATAATAATAATAATAATAATAAGTCGTATGCATGGGAATTCAGTAATAAATCCCTTTCCCAACGTGACGTTTTAGAATTAATTATTTTCATCCACATGAGAAATTCATAAAAATTAATGTTTTGTTTCCGATGCGTACGGGGAACACAGACACAAGACAAGTCAAATTGGCGAGGCAACCACACAAATCATACTACAGTAAAGCCGCCAGGTTGACTTTTTGGCTTCTCAACAATAATATAAGTGAGGGTGCTACGTGGAAGAGACGTGTGGATAAGGAGATATTACGTCACACCCAACGTCATGTTTGAACGCAGACTCGTATTCGAACTAATTTTCTCACGAAGGCTGCTTAATCAGTAAATATACTCACATACTACGTATGCTAACAATTTTCTAAATGTACCATGAATTTAAAATGGTTATTTTAAGCAAGATTTTACACCATTGACTCAAGATAGCCTCCGATAGAATAAGACAAAGTAATGGATATAATAAATTACTTTATCATTTATTATATCTTATATTAAGAGAAGTGATATTTATATTATTTATAATTTTTTTATATTGTTTATATGAAATATATTAATTTTATATTAAAATATGAGATATGCATATCTCATATATTATAAAATTATTTTTTTTATCATTTTTTTATTTTTTTATATACTTATTATGTAAAATAATTTTTTTTATTATAAATTAAATTTATTATAAAAAAAAGCCAAAAAATTATAAACTAATATTAATATGTAATATATGAATTATTTTTATAAATTGAATAACCTAATATAATATTTTTATATTTATAAATTTGAAATATTTTAATCATAAATATTATTAAATATAAAAGAAATTTCAAAATTTTAAATAAAAAATATTGGAATATGATATCATTTTCATTTTAAACATAAAAAATAATATATGTTTTATATTATGTTTGTATTTATTTCATATATTAAATATAAACATATTCGAAGCCATGAAATCATAAAATCTGTAGCAAAGAATTTTTTAAATTTTGTTATAATTAATATGGATAAAAACAAATGTTACACCACCAAAGGCCATTTGGCATTTAAACAATTCGCAAACTTGTTTCATGTGATTCAGTTCTTGAAGTTTGTTAGTTTGTAGGATATAAAAAAAAAAAAAAAAACAAGGGGTTATTAATTTAATAATCAAGTTGTCCAAAAGGTATTTGTTAATACAAATATCAGGTTTTTAGAAGAATACTATATGATAAGTAGTAATTCTAAAAGTGATGTTGATTTGAGAGTACTATAGGATAGTCCCACAACGACAAAGAATACTATGGTTGTAATACCTACCATTCATGTTGGGAAGTGTCCCAAATTCCTAATTAGAGTAGATTCCTTTTTGTAAAAAATATTGTATAAAATATTTCCTAAGTTGATTTACTATTGTAATATTAGACTTTTTTTTTTACACAATAAGGAAGGTTGTTAGAAATATCTCTATAAATATTCTAGGTTTTAAAAGGAAAAAGTCCTGAGATAGAGATGAGCTTGTAGGGATTGTACGAGGTGAATACAGATGTGAGGAAGAACGGAAGATATCTAGTGGAACAAGAGGGCTCGTGGTTCATGGTGTGGACATTATGAGTGGGGAAACATGAGATGTTTTGGGAACCTAATAATTGCATTTAGTTCTATCCTCTATAATGTTCTCTATGGTATAGAGAAAAAATTCTCTCTCATCCGTAGATGTAGGCATGGTTTGCCAAAACCACATTAAAACCTCATGTACCCTGTGTTAATTCAATGAGAATGAACATCACTTTCGGATAGAGCCCAAGATGGCCACCTCCATTTTATCTTGCACAAAGGAATCTCCGGATGGGATTCCGAACACACCTCTCCAAAGATTAAGTAGGAGAGTTGACTTGAGCAAGAAAAATGTGTTTTTGGAAAGAAAGCAACATACCTTTCCTATGGTTATGGGTGACTATTTATTCTTGCTTACGCTTAACACCTATTTAAACATTTAATGGTGCCTTAACTACAATTGATTATGCATTAATGTGGCAATGATTGATGGCCTACAATGCTTGTCTTGCCTTAATGAGCCTTAACTATTTGTGTCTTATAAGCTGCATTAGTGCACAGAGAATGAACGTTACTTCTGAGCAAAGTCCAAGATGGCCACCTCTATTTTGTCTTGCTCAAAAGAATGTCCGGATGAGATTCCAGATATGCCTCTTTGAAGATTAAGTCAGAGAGTTGACTTGAGTAAGAAAATGTGTTTTTAGAAAGAAAGCAACATACCGTTCCTATGGTTATGGGTGGCTATTTATTCTTACTCACGTATAATGTCTATTTTAACGTTTAATGGTGCCTTAACTGCGATTGATTATGTGTTAATGTGGTAATGATTGATGACCTACAACAACTATCTTGCCTTAATGAGCCTTAACTATTGGTGTCTTATCCCTGTAACGGCCGCATTAATCACGATTACTACTTGACGCACAATCAATGTCTAGAGGTAGCTCAAACTTCATTCTTAGTAAGAAATGGAAATGGGGGCAAGAATAGGGGTTTTGTCTGTCCGACACCTTGAAAGCTTGTTTAGGGCCCTAGGACCTAAGAACACCGACATCCTCGCGCATATCAGATGCCTTGAAGGCTCAGTTGGGTCAACCCAACCATGAGACGACACTTAGCCACTTGCCACATTGTACATCGTGTGTGTGATTATTTTATCTTTGTGTTCTTGAACTAACATGTTTGCATTAAAGCTTTTGTTGGCACAACAATTCCTTATAGTTCTAGTACATGAGTGTCTCATTATACTAGGAGGGTAGTTACACAACTATATCGATTCATGTATTTGGGAAAGTTCTTTGAGATACTTCTAGAGCCAAAAAAAAAAAAAAAAAACAAGGATGGCAAAAGGAAACCAAGTTTGGAATAGGTATTAATTTAAATTTGATACAAAATCTAGAATCAATTTCAAAAAGACATTATAACTTCTTTATCAAAATGATGCAATATGTTTCTACTAGTATCAATTCTGTATAAATTTCAAATAGATACCAGTGTTTTATCAAAGTGACACAATGGATTAAAGCTATTATCAAATTTAGTATCGATTTCAAACTAATACCAAAGTGCTTTATTGAAATGAAGCAGTTGTTTTACAGTATTGGGATTCTAGTATTGAAAGTATTATTAATTTGCACCTGCTTGTATAACAAAAATTGCCTTGCAATTCGATATTGCACTTGAAAATATAATTTTTGGGGTTGAAGGTGATTTGTATGCTTGTAAGTGTTTGAGATTTTAGTTTTAGATAATATGACACTTTAAGATTATGATACATAGATGTTTTGGAAGTATAATTAATAGAATACTTGAAGATTGTTCTAGAGACTTTTTGCTCATTTTTTGGAGTCTTTTGGTTCATTTTGATTTTGAATTTAAATTTTATTTCCCCTCCACTTTTCATATCATTTCTTATCACTCTCTCTACAACCAAATATGAGAATGAAGGCTAAATTCTTCATGATTGGTAGTTAACCCTCTTTATATATAAAAGAGGAGTGTTGAGTGTTAGGATTAGAGCCCTTAAAAATTTGACATCATGTGACAATTGACATAGGCCTCATTTGTCACAGGCAAAGTGATTTTTCCTAAAGGGTCTAGCAAAGCACTATCTAACCTAATAAGAGGGCATGATTAAGGCTGAAACATTTTTCTTAAAAGTTTTATTTTTTTTATTTTTTATTTTTGTATGTAAGAAAGTATAAGAGGTTAGTCATGATCCTTAGATTAACTAGTACCTATTGTACTTCAAAATTTATTATATCAATATAATGACCAATAGATTTTAGTGAGGAGTTCTAATTTATCATAATTCTTGATTTGAGAACATGAGTTAGATTCTGTGTTGGACCATTGCACTTTACTTGAGCGATCACCTACGTGGTCATCTCCTTTCCTTTTTTTTGTTTGGGTAATTCTTTGAGTTCTTGCTTTTGGTTTTGCTTAGCCAATGACTCCCTATGAATGGAAGCTATAACAATTAGACGTACCTCCTTTAAGGGAGGTAGTCTTTTTTTCTTTTATCTTGATCCTCCCCTTTTTAAGTTTTTCTTTTTTATTATTATTAATTCTTCCACATACCAATTTAGGTCATGGCACTCATCAATCCAGTGTCCTTGATCTCCATGATAACTTGTTAGGGGGCTTTTCCTACTCCTAGTAATAAAGGTTGGGGAGCTCGGTACTCTCCCATGGGCATAATTTCCTACAGTATGTTTCGTTGCAAAACTTTAAGAGGTGTGTATGTTAGACATGGTCAATTATCCTTATGGATATTGTTGTTTTCATATTCTCCTTTTTCCTTAGATTGTTTCCTATGATTTCTCTTCTATTTGTTTGGAGGCAATGTTTCTTGGTATGAAGTTTCTCCGATCGTGGATGTCAACTTTCTAGTTTTTAGGACTTAAAATCTTCTTCAAGCGCATAATATTTCTAGGTCTAGAGAATAAGCCTTTAATTTTGGTGGGTGGTGACTTAGAGGGTGACTTAAAGAGTTAATTTGTACCCTTCATGTTACTGTTATTTTGAAGGCATGTCATTATCTATGGTAGTTGTTCCTTTAATTTGGGAGAGTTTAATGTTGAAAGGCTAGATGTAAGCCCATATTGACTTTCCAATAACTTTCTAGACTTGGGATAGATTTTTCTACACTCACTGGTCGTGAATAAGACCCTCATTTGAAATTTAAGATGAAATTGGGTGGGGGCTAGTGGAACCACATGAGAGTCAATCCTTATAAGCTTGAAAGGAAAACCTTGGATGGAGTAAGTCATTTCCTTATGCCAAGATCATCATCTGCCTAGCATAGCTTCCACTTTAAGGAAAACATCAGTAAAACATGTTGAAGTTATCTTGGGTATAGCTTGTAGGGCGATGGGCTTGACAAGTCGAGGTGGTTGGGTTTATTCCACTAACCTACATCTAAGCATGCTTGTTCTTTTTCCAAGGATGAGGGGCTTCACCAAGTCTGCTTAGAATCGATAGCTTGCTCTCTCTAGCTCGATTTAGTTGATGCCTTCTTTTCACTCATTGAACTTCATCGTGACAATTGCAGGTTAAGTGGATTAAAGCATCGACTAACTACCCTCTTTAGTGAATTTTACAAGCAAGATCTTCATTTATTTTGTTTAGCTCCCAAAGTCAATGTAATATATCTTCACCCTCTATGAAGTTTTCTCTCCATTTCTTCCATTCGTTATATATTGGGAATATTTATTATGAATGATTTGATTTGGCTATTTTGTTATTAATGTGGGATCGTACATTGAAGTTTATAATGATGAGTCATTTTAAGGTGGGAATAACATTTACTCTTACCAAGATGCATGTGTATCATGGTTATAATGAAGAATGTTTTATCAATGTAATGATAAGGTTGATCACCTCGGAGCAAAGCGGCAAATGTGACTTAGATTATGTGCCACCTTGTACTTTCCTAGTATTTCAATTTTGTTTATAGATTATTTTCTTTTATGGGGCCACGCGACTCTGCTTTAAGAAAGTAAGAGTCCGGATTCAATATAGCTAGTAAAATAAGGCAGCCTTGCCTTAAACCTAGGCCTTTCTAGTTTTTAGGACTTTAAATCTTCTTCAAGCGCATAATATTTCTAGGTTTAGAGAATAAGCCTTTAATTTTGGTGGGTGGTGACTTAGAGGGTGACTTAAAGAGTTTGTACCCTTCATGTTAGTGTTATTTTGAAGGCATGGCATTATCTATGGTAGTGGTTCCTTTAATTTGGGAGAGTTTAATGTTGAAAGGCTAGACGTAAGCCTATATTGACTTTCCAATAACTTTCTAGACTTGGGATAGATTTTTCTACACTCATTGGTCGTGAATAAGACCCTCATTTGAAATTGGGTGGGGGCTAGTGGAACCACATGAGAGTCAATCCTTATAAGCTTTAAAGGAAGACCTTGGATGGAGTAAGTCATTTCCTCATGCCAAGATCATCATCTGCCTAGCATAGCTTCCACTTTAAGGAAAACATCAGTAAAACATATTGAAGTTATCCCGGGTATAGCTTGTAGGGCGATGGGCTTGACAAGTCGAGGTGGTTGGGTTTATGCCACTAACCTACATCTAAGCATGCTTGTTCTTTTTCCAAGGATGAGGGGCTTCACCAAGTCCGCTTAGAATCGATAGCTTGCTCTCTCTAGCTCGATTTAGTTGATGCCTTCTTTTCACTCATTGAACTTCATCGTGACAATTGCAGGTTAAGTGGATTAAGGCATCGACTAACTACCCTCTTTAGTGAATTTTACAAGCAAGATCTTTGTTTAGCTCCCAAAGTCAATGTAACATATCTTCTCCCTCTATGAAGTTTTCTCTCCATTTCTTCCATTCGTTATATATTGGGAATATTTATTATGAATGATTTGATTTGACTATTTTGTTATTAATGTGGGATCCTACATTGCAGTTTATAATGATGAGTCATTTTAAGGTGGGAATAACATTTACTCTTACCAAGATGCATGTGTATCATGATTATAATGAAGAATGTTTTATCAATGCAATGATAAGGTTGATCACCTCGGACCAAAGCTGCAAATGTGACTTAGATTATGTGCCACCTTGTACTTTCCTAGTATTTCAATTTTGTTTATAGATTATTTTCTTTTATGGGGCCACGCGACTCTGCTTTAAGAAAGTAAGAGTCCGGATTCAACATAGCTAGTAAAATAAGGCAGCCTTGCCTTAAACCTAGGCCTTTCTTGGAAGTTACAAATCTAGCCGTCAATCATAGATATAAACAACATCAAAACTCAAACTCAGTCCATCCCCCAATTACATACAAATCCTTCCGAGAAGAATCATGGCAGACCCTCTGGAGCTTGCAGGCAATACAGTAGTTTCGACTGTCGCGTCGGCAGTGATGACCCACCTCACTGTTGTCATCGCTATAACTATCACCATAGCTTTTGGTTATTATCGATGGAAGGTATTAAAGCGCGATCATGTGTTTTGCTACAAGCCCAATCGGAACCATCAGCAAATATACTGTGTTGTGTGCCTCCACGACGCCGTTGAGGGCGACAGGCTCCGCCGGCTGCCCGATTGCAAGCACTGCTTCCATGTGGGCTGCATCGACGCCTGGTTTCAAGTCCATTCGACCTGCCCACTATGCAGAAGCCAGGTCTCCCTTCCTCATCGCCGTCAACCGACTCTCTTCTCTCATTTTCTTTCATTGTTGAAGCTTATTGCCAACAAATTTGGGAACCCTCTTTGCCTTGAGATTCCTTTGGCTCTCTGTGATAGTTTAGGGTACATTCCTTAATTGTAATTCCATTTTTTTCTATGATAGTCTCCCAAATGAGAATAGGGAGAAAATTATAGAAATTATGCACTTCCCTAAATTGATTAGAATGATTAAAAGTTTGGGGAATGTTTCTTTATCGGAAATTTCTCTTCTGCTCATCTTATCTTCTGCCGTTCGAAAAAGAATTAAAAGGAACTTACCATTATTTTTTTTTTCTTTTATTATTTTTGCTTAAAGCATTTAGCATATAAGCCTTTATTTTTAAGGAAAAGATTTGTTTTCATATGTGTTTATTTATTTATTTATTTTATAATGGTTAAAAATAGAAGGATCTATTGATAATTCACATCTGTGTTAATTTGTTTGAAGCTACGGCATTGAGATTCGCCACTTTGTTGGTGCAGGATGAATCCAAAGTGGGATTCCTTGTATTTTCTTGAAGCTTGAAAGGACGAAAATTTGCTGGTCAGCAGTCGTAATTTAGAAATTAATCTCAATTACTAAATTTTAATATATAATTAAAATTAAGTTCAATTATATTAGAAAATATAAATAATTCAAAAAATATGTCTATTTTTAATTTCCTTGGTTTATTTTAGATCATGGAGAATATTTTTAATGGATCATATTTTTATTAAGAATAAAAATAAAAATAAATGTTTATATTAATAAAAGGGGAGAATTGTTAAAAATATTGAACTAAACTCTCCTTATACAATATATCCAAACTAATTGGTTTCAAATTGAGTATATTTTGTGGTTTTCCATGAGCTTGAATTTCCTTACCAAGAATTGTTTGGGTCACAATCTACACATCATATTGAGTCACAACCAGTTGTTACTACATCCAGCACTTTTACCATAATTGATGTAGGAGCTTCAGGTGACCTCAAAATAAGCACTCCTTCATGTTCTTTGCTTGTGGTACGTCCAGCCTCTATTCTCAATATTCCTCATTCTACTTCACCTAAACCTCATTTTGCCTTACTTAAGCCACTTCCAACAGACAAGCCAATTATCATCTAACAACTAGTGGCCACTCACCCTATGATTATTAGGTCTCGAGCAAGCACTACTACAAAAGAATAATTTATGGCGCTTGATTCCTTGGTGCTTTAAAAAAAGTGTCATTACTTGACTTTTAGAGGGCCCGTTGAGTAAACAAGTGGTCGAAGTTGGCACTTAAAAGGAAAATGTTAGACCATGGCGCTTTATGCTGAGGATAATGGCGCTTCCTATAGCACGATGTTTTCTATAAGCGTCTTTATTATTTATTTTTACCTTGGCGCTCTATAAAAGTGACATCAAAATAACAATTTTATATATGGCTCACATATTTCCCATTCTCACCCACGACCTCATAGTGCACCAAACATTCCCTTCATTTTTGCAAAACCCTGACATACCCTTGGAGCCTAGTAAACTGCAATCGATATCAATCAATGACTCCAGATGAGGCTCTTGACACTGGAGATCTTGTCACACGGTGCGTTTCCAAGCCCTAGTGTGAGATCTTGAGTATAAAAAACCGGAGATCAATTTTGAATCTCCATTTTGTAACTCTCATAACAAAGAATAAGCACTAAAACTCCATTCTTCTTTTACAAATTCCACCATCGAGTGACAAATTAGGTGATTCTCCACTCTTTCAACTCCATATTCCTCATTTATTACAAGTGCTATGATGTTCATCGAGTTTCCCTTTGCAAATTGTGCCTTAATTGTACGGGCTGTAGTGGAGAAGAAACACGGTTCACTCTAAGATCTTCAACATGCAACGACTTCATGCATAAAATCAAGGAGGGAGCCTTTCCAAGTAAGATCACTATGAATTTCATTTCTTCCTCATTTTCAATACTATTTTATTTTATTTTCTACAGATTTATGAGTGTTATCTTGTTGATTTAGTGTGGACATCAAGAGTTATTTGGTTGCTTTGACTGAATCTAATTGTCTGCATACATGCTCTGTTCTGGTCACATTTTAGATTCTTTGATTTCCCCTTGTAAATAGATGAATTTATCTTTAGGTTTGGTATTTGAGAATCATATGACTTCCCTCAGTTTGTATTACCTATTCTTGATTTGTTGATTAGGCATGAAATGTGGTTTTTCTTAGTTCATTTTGTTTTACCCATTCGTATCCTATTTTTTATTGCTTTCCTTTGCTTTTGGTCCATGCCCTTAGGCCTGCCAAGTGTCACATTTGGTCCAAATCTAGTATCCATAGAGAAAGGGAACTGAAAAATTGTACGTGAGGTAGGGGAAGTGGTTGTTATGTTCAAATGGGTGTTCATCAACCCATGATCAAAAGGGCTAAGTATTTAGAAATTAGTGCAGAAATTTACTGTTTATGTGGATTGAGAAAACTCTTGACTGGAAGGCTTAGGAACTATTCTCTTGTTGATTGTTAGGAGGCATCTTTATTCACGTTGGCATGCTGCCATAAAAGAGAAACAATTTTGTACATTTGAAAAGGGCTCCAAACACACACCATAGGGAACGCCTAAGTTGATTGTGGACATGGTGGGGATTGGTGTGAGCACCAGTTTTTTCTGGAATGAAGATCGTTTGGTGCACGGTTTGTAAATAATTTTTTTTTTTTAAAAAAAATGTGATAGAAGGTTCTAGAGAGTCACTAGATTTAGTGCAGGGTTTTGGCTTGAAGGTAAAAAGATGAGACGGTATTAGAGAGGTAGCAATTAGTG
Organism: Vitis x doaniana; assembly: GCA_030345155.1. NCBI lineage: Eukaryota > Viridiplantae > Streptophyta > Magnoliopsida > Vitales > Vitaceae > Vitis > Vitis x doaniana. The sequence continues at coordinate 11,237,551 of CP128323.1, forward strand.
GACAAATTTGAATTTTTGTGGGATTAAAATAATTATCAGAATTTTTAAAAGGAAGTCTTTAGAACTTTGGGAAGGCAAACTGATTGTGTACGACTGTTAATGGTAGAGAGGAAAGTTGATAGTGCATGGTTGTGAGGAGAAAAGCAACAAACACATGATCACACCATCAGATTTTGAAACCACCATATTGCTAGCCCAAATGCACATCAAATTGCTGAATTTTGAGAATTTGGATAAGCTTGGGAAAAACAACACCGCCAGCTAAATTTTGGAGAACATACGCTAGCTGAACTGATAAAGAAGGCAAGCATAGCTGCATAGAAAACTAGACCACCAGGTTGTTACTATGAACATACACACATCAGCCACACTTTCACTCTCATCACACACAAGTCAACATGCTTCACTCACCCTTGGCACACACCACCACTTTGTCTCCTTAAGAATTTTCTTTTTTTGGTTGTGTGGCTTTATGTGATTATTTGTGTTTGTTAGTGATTTCAAAATTCTTATCAATCTACCTCTATAAAAAATAATTCTCAATTTTCCAAATTCGTCTTAGACATTCTTAGGTTATGAAAATTCAATTTTTCAAAAATTCATGCAACCAATTTTATTCGGTATGCATATTTTGAAAAAGAAAATTTAAAATGAATTTTGGTTTTGAATATACGTGAATTAAATTTCATAACTCCAATCAATGGAGTCTTCATGGATAAATTCGTGGAAATTAAAATGGGATTTAATAGATCCCTACATACAAAGTCTTTTTCAAAACAAAGTTTTTTATTTATTTATTGAAATTATGGATAATTCACTATACTTCTGCATTCGTAAATTGGAATCTGGTAACTTAGAAACCCTTTAAAATTTTTATAATTATTCTATGACATTCTAGACTCCTTCAAGTTTGATTTTGAAATCTTTCTTAGGTCAAATATGGTTTTCCAATTAGAAGATATAAATCAATCTTTTTGAAAGTTCAATTTTCACTATGTTTTTTACACTCAGTCTTGTTTTGCAAAATTAAATTACTAAACAATCTATTTAATCTCTTTGAATATTTTTATTTTAATCTCGACTTCTTAAATTTAATTATTGATGCCTAAAATATTAATAAATAATTTCTTTCTTCTTGCACCCACTACACAAATGCTCTTATGGAGTTGAGAGATGTTTATTTATTTTTAAGTATGCTATGAATGTGATATTGCCTTGTGATTATTTTTCATATAAAATAGATATATTAGGATAGTTATGTGAATTTTTGTATGATTTTAGGACATCTCAAAGTTAGTTAGAAAAATCAATTGTTGAACACCTTAAAAAGATGCCCAGTTCTAGACCTATTATCATTATTATGAAATCTGGCACTAAATGAGGGTTGGTTAATTGATATGGTCACTTAGATGGTAAAATAGAGATGTTCTCTGTAAATTTTGTGATAAAACTTAACTTCTAGATATTTGTTTTAGATTTATTTTGTAGAGTCTTCTGTTCAGATCATTTTTTTATTTATTTCTCTTGTGGTGGCTGATAGTGGAGAGTTCCCAAGGCAGGCTGTGTTTTTTCTCCACCCTCAAAGACGTCCTCCTTCTCAACTGTGTCTTCTCACCTTTTTTTTTTTCTAGATATTTGTTTTAGATTTATTTTGTAAAGTCTTCTGTTTGGATCATTTTTTTTATTTCTCTTGTGGTGGCTGATAGTGGAGAGTTCCCAAGGCAAATTGTGTGTTTTCTCCACCCTCAAAGACGTCCTCCTTCTCGGCTATGTTTTCTCACCCATTTTCTTTTTTTTATGCCCCCATCCTTCTTTGCATGTTGAAAGTCCCTTTTAAAAGAAATTCTTCCACTCTCCAAAACCACCAACCCCCATTTTCTATGGCAATTGGCAACCGTGTATCTTTGGAGGAGTCCTTCTCTCTTAGAATTCCATATTCCCTCCACCAGAAAAAGTCTCCCAAATTTCCAAAACTTCATTTTCACAATTTAAAATTTATCCTCTTCATTATTATTTTTTAAAAACAATATGATTTTCCAATCTAAAAACTTAATATAATATTTTCAAAAAAAAAAAAACATTCAAGTGTCAACTCCTCCGTTTTAAAAATATCCTGATTTTTCGATTTAAAACTTAATCTCTCCATTTAAAAAAATATATATTTTCCAATAAATAAATAAATAATTTAAATAATAATAATAACAATAAAGCTAAATCTCCTTTTTTATTATAAATAAATAAATATTCTGGCATCAATTTTTTTTATTGGTAAGTTTCCTTGTAAGAGCATCCTATTTACTAAATCAAATAAATGAATAAAAATTTTAGAGAATGATAAAATATTAATAATAATAATAATAATAAAGGCAAGATAATAAATAAATAAATAAATAAATAAAAATAACAAATAAATAAAAATAAGAGATTGATAATAGTAAAAATAAAAATAAAAAAATAAATTGAGGGTCATGCAAGTCATGCAACCATGCAAGTTACATAAAGAATGCCTAAATGGTGACCTAAGTGAGCTTAGATAGGCCAAATGTGCCTAAAGGGCCTAGGGGTATCCAAATGGGCTTAGTGTGCCTATGTGGGCCTAAGTGAACCTAAGTGGGCCTAAGTGAGTCTAGATGGGCCAAATGTGCCTAAAAGGGCTTAGGAGTGTCCAAATGGGCTTAGTGTGCCTAAGTGGGCCTAAAATATCCTTTCTTTCTTGAATCTAGTCTTGTTAAACCAAACAACCTTAATGTGTCACATGCACTTGCTAATCCACATTGGAAAGCGACTATGGAAGAAAACTATAAGGCCTTGCAGCAAAATATGATGAGGGAGTTAGTGTCTTTCTCCTAATCTTAATGTGGTTCGAAATAAATGAGTTTTTAAGTTAAAGTTCAATGCAGATGATTCAATATACAACAATATAAGGCAAGGTTAGTGGCAAAGGGGTTCCACCAAACTCCAGGGATTGATTTTTCTGAGACTTTCAGCCTAGTAATCAAACCTACTACTATTCATGTTGCCTTACTTTAGTGGTATATATACAACAAGTGGGATATTCAATAGGTAGGTGTGAATAATGTGTTTCTTAAGGGGGTGTTACAAGAAACTACTTCTATAACACAACTAGAAGGGTTTTATTGATATTACAAGACCTCATGTATGCAAGCTTAGAAAAGCCTTATATAGACTTAAATAAGCCCCATGAACTTGGTTTGACAGGTTAAGAAGTGCCTTGCTTAGTTGGGGTTTCCAAAATTCCAAGTTTAATACATCTTTGTTTGTCTACAAGGTTGAGAAAACTTTGGTACTTTTATTAGTTTATGTGGATGATATTCTTATCATTGGAACCAATCCCAAGGTCATTGAGAAACTTACAACATATTTAAACAAGACTTTTGCCTTACAATTGTTGGGGTCGCTTCATTATTTTCTTACTATTGAAGCTTTTCAAAGTGATATTGAGTTGTATTTGACACAATCAAAATATATTGCTGATTTGTTGAAGAAGGCCAAAAAGGAAGGTGTTAAAGCCTATTCTACACCTACAGCTCTAGGTAAAACTTTGTCCAGATATGAAGGGGAAGCTATAGCAGATCCTACAGTGTATTGCAGTACAATTGGAGCTTTACAATATCTTACTGTAACAAGATCTGATATTTCATACATTGTGAGCAAATTAAATCAATTCTAACAAAGTCCTATAAAGACTCAATAGCAAGCCTACAAAAAGGTTTTATGATACTTAAAAGGAACCCTCACACAAGGACTTAGCTTGAAACCTAGCAAAAATTTAAGCCTAAGTGCCTTCTTAAATGCAGATTGGGCAAGTTATCCAAATGATAGACGATCAATAGTGGCCTATTGTATCTTTCTTGGTGATTGCCTTATTGCTTGGAGTTCGAAGAATCATATAGTAGTTGTTAGGTTTAGTACTAAGTCTGAGTATAGAGCTCTAGCCCATGCAGTAGTAGAAATAGCCCAGTTAAAATCTTTGTTGGGAGATATTGATGTTCAATTAGCTCTTAAACCTGCAATCTGAAGTAATAATTTAGGAGTTGCATCACTTGCTCCAAATCCAGTATACTATGCTAGAACAAAGCATGTAGAGATTGATATGCATTTTGTTAGAGACATGATTATAAACAAGTAGCTGGAAGTTTGCTATGTTCCTACGTATGACCAAGTTTTTGATGCACTCACTAAAGATTTGTTTGTTCAGTGTGTCCACAAGCTTAAAGACAAACTCAAGGTTACTGACTCACCTTTCATTTGAGAGGGCATGTTAAGAAGTTAAGCATAAAGCAAGCAAATTAATTGTCAGGTCTTCAAGTGGTTAGGATTGATGTGGTTAGGTTTGTTAAGCTCTCTAACTAATCCATTGTAACTATAAAAAGTTGAAATGAAAGAAATGAAAGAAGATAGAGTGAGAATAATAACAGATCCCTATTTCTAGAATTTTCTTTTGTGCTCTCTTCTTTCAATCTATTACTTTTCTTTCTTCACCTTGTACTTTGCTAGATTGCTCCATCCATTTTTTGAAATCCAAGAAAAGATTCAAAGAGAAAAATAGAGAAAAGAAAAGAAAATTTAGGATTTCTAATTATGAATTCTCTTAAAAATAGGTACAACACTATTACAATTCAAATAGGCATAATAGAGAAAATAAAGACAAATTTACCCTTACTTTCTAAAAAGATAGAAAATCATTCTAACATATTAACTAACGGTAAACAAATTTGCAATCTATTTGAAAGAATGAACAAAAGGCAAAGTGAGAGTCTTATGCTAAAGGTGATGATGAGTGATGTGACAATCAATCTCAATATGCTTAGTCATTTTATGAAAGACAAAGTTGTGAGTAATCTGAATAGGACTCTTATTGTCACAATGCACCATACCATTGAGAAAATCTCTTAACAACCAATTGAGCTTTGTATCACTTAATTGAACTACCAGATCCCAAGTATCAATCTTATGCAAAGAAAAAAGTTCCTCGGTCATAGCCTATAAAATGCTGAGAAGAACATAGGAGAAGAGAATCTACGATCTCATAAAGTGTTGGAGTAGCCGTAGAAGGAAAGGAAAGAGCATGACAATAAAAAATAAAAGTACCAACATTTGCATGAAAACTATCTGTATCATTTAAGAAAGAATCAATATGAACAAGTTTAGACATAGAGACATTATGAGACTCAACATGAATAGAAAAGGACTATGCTTAAAAAAGAAAAACTAATAGAAGACATAAAATTAAAACTGTTAAGGAAAGAGAAAAAGAAGAAGACACCAAATTGAATCATCAAAGAAAGAGAGATATAAGTCAATATAAAATTATTGGGGAATGAGAGATCAAGGAATAGAGACAGAAGAAGACACGACTATAGAAGAAGAAATAAAAGAAGAAGAGACAGACAAAATTTGGATTTATACATAATAGACAGAGCTAGATAGAGTTTGGATTCATATACAACAAACAAAGACAGATGAAATTTGGATTCATATCTAGAAAATAGAGACAAATGGAATTTTGGATTCATATCTAACAAATAGAGACAAACGGAATTTGGATTCATATCCAACAAACAGAGATAGATGGAATTTGGATTCATATCCAACAAATAAAACCAGATAGAATTTGGATTCATATTGAACAAACAAATAGAGGAAATGAAAATTAGATTGGTATATAATCTTTCCAAATGTTCCTAGACCCCCTTGATAGTTTCATACTTTGCCAACTGTATGTCTATTGAATCATCAACTGAGTTGTTGATCCAAGTGATAATTCTCGAATTACTTACTTCTCAAGCATCTAATTGTTCAACATATTTTTCCGTTTTACATTCACGAGTTTGCGTAGATTGCTAATAATATAACTCACATCTTTTTCATTTTTAGAAAATTTTTCATCACATAACTCTAATACGAATAGTTTTTTTGCCCATTTCTTTAGTTTGTTTAGGGCATCCTTTTTCTTTTAGCTTGTCTAGGGCATCCCCCTATTGTTAGTTTGTTTAGGGCATCCCTTTTCTTTTAGCTTGTCTAGGGCATCCCCCTATTGTTAGTTTGTTTAGGGCATCCCCCTGCCATAAGTTTGTTTAGGGTATCTCCCTTCCTTCAATTTGTTTAGGGTATCCCTCTACCATCAGTTCCATCAGTTTGTTAGGGCATCCCCTATTTCCTTCAATTTATTTAGGGCATCTCTTTTTTCTAAGTTATCTTACCGCCATGGATCAAACATCCATGGGCGCTTCGTTTATCTCACCACTATAGACTTTTCATTTATGGACATTTAATATGAGTTTTCACCATCATAGATTAGACATCTATGGCCATTTCAGATTCACCACCATGGATTTTCATCTATAGGCATTTTAGATTCACCACCATAGTTTTCATCTATGGGCCTTGATTAGTTTTCACCACCATAGATCAGACATCTATGGGCATTTTAGATTCACCAATATAGATCAAACATCCATGGGCATTTTAGTTATCTTACCACCATGGATCAGACATCCATAGGCACTTCAATCATTTCACTATCATATATTTTTCATCTATGAGTCATGATCAATTTTCATCGTCATAGATTTACATCTATAGGCATTTTAGATTCACCGTCATAGATTTTCATCTATGGGTCTTGATCAGTTTTCACCATCATAGATTTCTACCTATGGGCATTTCAGTTTTCACCACCATAGATCAAACATCCATGGGCATTTTAGATTCACCACCATAGATTTTTCATCTATGGGATTTGATCAGTTTTCATCACCATAGATTAGACATCTATGAGCATTTAGTTTTCAACACCATAGATCATACATCTATGGGAATTTCAGTCTTTACCACCATAGATTTTCATCTATGGGCATTCGTTACAGTTTTTTCATCATCATAGATTTTTGTCTATAGGCTTTGATCAATTTTCACCACCATATATTTTCACTTATGGGCATTTTAGTTTCTGCCACAATAGATCAAACATTTATGGGCATTTTAGATTCACCACCATAGATTTTCATATATGGGCATTTCAAATTCACCATCATAGATTTTCCATCTATGGGCTTTGATCAGTTTTTACCACCATAGATTAAACATCTATATGCATTTCAATTTCATCACCATAGATCATAAATTTATGGGTATTTTAGATTCACCACCATAGATTTTCACATTTATGGGCATTTCAGATTCACCACCATAGATTTTCATCTATAGACCTTGATCAGTTTTCACCACCATAGATTTTTCATCCATAAGCATTTGATTTAGATTCTTACCACCATATATCATACATTTATGGGCATTTTAGATTCACCACCATAGATTTTTCATTTATGAGCATTTGATTCAGGTTTTTACCACCATAGACTTTCATCTATGGGCATTTTAGATTCACCACCATAGATTTTTCATCAATGGGCATTTGATTCAAATTTTCATCACCATTGATCAGATATCTATGGGCATTTCAGTTTTCACCACCACAAAATTTTCATCTATGGGCATTTGTTACAATTATCTCACTACCATAGATTTTCACCTATGGGCGTTTGATCAGTCATATCACCACCATAGATCATACATCTATGGGCATTTCAAATTCACCATCATAGATTTTCATCTATGGGTCTTGATCAGTTTTCACCAACATAGATTTTCATCTATGGGTATTTTAGATTTACTATCATATATTTTCATCTGTGGGCCTTGATCAGTTTTCACTACCATAGATCAGACATCTATAGGCATTTCAATCTTCACAACCATAAATTTTCATTTATGGGAATTTCAAATTCATGACCATAGATGTTTATTTGTGGGCTTGATCAATTTTCACCACCACATATCAAACATCTATGGGCATTTCAGTTGTCATCACCACAAATTTTCATCCTTAAGCCTTTAAGATTATCACCACTATATATTTTTATTTATGGGCTTTTAAGAGTTTTACCACCATAAATTCGCATCTATGGGCATTTTAGTTGTATCACCGTTGTAGATCTTCACCTATGGGCCTTCTAGTTTAGTGTTTAGAGTTAGCTTTTTCGGTTTGGCTTTTAGAGCCATCATTTTCTTAGTTTAGAGTTTAGAGTCAGTCTTATCATTTAGAGGCACAACTCCCAACATTCATGATCACTAGCATTACATGCCTTGTCCTCATAGCTTCACATTCCATCATACTTCTCACTTCATTCCATATGTATTTCTCACTTCTCCATCATACTTTTATAGGGTTTCTCCTCAATTATATGTGATATAACCCTTTGAGCTTATAGCATTTGTTTTGATCGTATCATTGGTACCTTTCACCTTGTGCCCTTGTATAGTGCACGTGTAGTTTTCCTTCTATATGTGTTCGTTCCTGTGCTCCTTGGTGGTTCGGTTGCTATTTGACTTTGACATTGATTTTCAAGTTGCTTTTAAAGACTTTTTAGAGAGAGTCTGGATCCATAGTGTAACTTTAAAGGCACCTTAGGAGTTTCCGTTATAGCCATTTTTATAGGGTTTTAGAGCCTCTTTGTTCTTGTTTTAGTTTGAGAGAGCTCACATTACTAGGACAAATTTTGGTGGTATTTTTGAAATTCTTTGATAGAGTACACTTCGTTTATCTCATTGTTTATACTTTTATTCCATTCCATTGCTTATATTGCTTACACTCGTGAACTCTACCAAAGAAAGGCATACTTGTAAACCCCCAAATTTGTCTCATTTATTTTTTTAACCTAATATTTTAAACTCATTTTATTTTATTGTTTTTATTGTTTTATTATTATTATTTATTTATTTATTCTTTTTTCCCTTTCTTTTTCCTCTTTCTGTATTTCTCTTTCCTCTTTTCCCCACAATACCCAACATTGTTGTCTCTTAACGATGACACCACTACTGACAACACTATTGTTGACCGATAGTCTCTTCTGATGTCGACAGTCATCCCCCATCTAGCCACATTTCCCTCTCTCTTTCTCTTTGTCCCCCATTCCTATCATTTTCCCCTTTTACCCATGCCTTCACTTTCCATTCGCAACCGACTATCACCACTGCTTCCCATGGCCATCATTGTTTCACCTTGCCTCATGACACCGCCTAAACCAACCATCCATCCATCCCTAGTCCACTAAACATTGACACTAGCTTCATCTTGCCATGCGACTGCCACATTTATTCATTTTGGGTTTCAAGAACAAGGGCTAAAACCCCTGTGTTGATTTACATAGTGACTATTTTTTTGTGTTTTGGTTGTTTGTGAATCTCATTTACATTAGTTGGTGGGCTTTAGGCAATTGTATTGGGCTTGCTATTACAATATTTTGGGTTTCTAGTTAATCTAACATAAGGCCTATCATGGATTTGTATTTTACTTTGGATTTAGTCTTTAGATTTGCTTTAAGCCTACATTTTTACTTTGAGACTATTACTATTTAGTATTAGGCTACATGTGTTTTCATCTTATTCTATTCATTTTTATTTTATTTTATTTTGCATGGGTTGATTGATAGTGGAAAAAAAGGCAAATAATGCACAATGTTTGGTTCAAGCTGGTGGAGTGGTTAAAGACAGGGTATGGGCTTAAGTGGATTTGGAGTAGGACAAGATTTGGGATTAAAAGAGGAAGATTGGGGAAAATAAGAGAAGTTGGGGGAAGGGATGCCTCTTGGAGGTCTCAAAAACACCATAGTTTGTTTGTTTTTCTTGTTTTTGTTTTTTTTTTTTTTTTTGGTTTTTGAGGCTTTGCTAAGATCACTTGTATACATGGAGCTTCATATCAAAAGTAATGGAAAGCTACTGAGAGTCTATCGCAATGGCACTGTAAAGTTATATAATTATAATGTTATCCTCATTATATATATATATATATTGGTTTGATTTTATTTATCATATATGTAAATGGTAGTTTTGAGTTTGTGTATATTTGGTTTATTTTGATTCATATCCTACAAATATCTTGTACTCGATTAGGTTTCTTTTTTATTTATTTGGTAAGCAAGAGATTCTACCATCACTATGCATAAATTATTTTTGTTATTTATTTGTTTATTTTATTGTTATTTATTTATTTATTTTAATTTTTTGCGTTGTTGTGCAAATTTGTTAATAAAATATAATATTTTTTTTTGTGAGATATTTTTAATGAACCATTTTTCTTATATTAATAAATAAAGTTGAAAACCTTTTTTAAGATAAAAAAAAATCATACCAAAAAAATAATAAATGGAAATTCATAGTTTTAACCGAGTGAATCCTTTTTTAATAATAATAAACTGTTTTTTTTCTCTGAAAAAAATTGTTTTCTTTTTTTAAAGAATATATGTATTGTTTCCCTAAAATGAAAAAAAAAACTTTTTTTAATTAGATGAAATAAAGCTAACATCCCCTTTTGAATATATATATATATATTTGAAATGGTTATTGTTTTCTTATTTATTTATAATAAGTTTGGAATATTTTTCTTCAAATATAAAATCATAAATAAATTGAAATCAAGCTTTATAAAACTAAATATCCTTTTCTTAAAAATAATACAAAACAAAACAAGATGCAATTTTTTTTTTTTTTTTTTGCTATAGCTGAAATTAGTTTTTTTTTTCAGAAAAGTTGAAAATCTTATCTTTTTACCAATTTTATCAAAACATTAAAAAAAGAAAAAAGAAAAACAAACAAAACCTTTTCTTTCTAAGAATCCAAATATCACGTTTTTAATAATTTGGAAACTTGTTTGGAATAATAAATTTGAAATGATTTCTTCCTTTTTTGAAAATAAAATAAAATCGAGATAACTTTTAACAAATTCATTTTGTATCAAAATTGTAAAGATTCCTTTTTAAAAATAATAATAATAAGTAAATAAAAAAAAATAAGATTGGACCACTGAATGAAATTTGAAAAAAAATCGTTTTTTTTTTAAATAAAATTGGATGAACTTTTTTTTTTTTTCTTTTTGTGATATCTTGTTTAATAAATTCCAAACTTTAAAAGACAAATGATAAATTTAGAATCAAAGATAAATTTTTTAAGCTTTAATAAAATTGTAGAACTTTTTCAATAAAATCTTTATTTTCAATAATTTTTTAATAAAATTAAATGATAAATCATTTTTGGTAAATAAAAAAGGATATTGAAACATTTTTAAAAAATCATCTTCTTATTAATAACCTTTATGTATTAATGAAATTAGATTGAATTTTGATAATATTGTAAAAGACTTCTAAAGACCCTTATTTTGGTCTAAGTCTTTTTGGTCGTTTTTGGAGCATATTTTTATCACCCTGGGAAGAGCTGGCAACTTGTTTTTAGAGTGGGGGTTGGTTTCCGGAGGAGCCAAGCTGCATGGGATGCATGGTCAAGGACACCACCACCTTGCCATGGTGATGGTTGGGATGGAGACTCTTGGCTGAACATTGGAGCAGTAGAGTAGTTGGACGGAAATGGAGAGATATTTTTAGAGCTACAGGAGAAGCAGGGAAAAGGGGGAGGAGTGCTGGAAGACATGCAAAGCTTACTCGAGAGGAGTCTCACCAGGTATGTTTGATGTTTCCATTGACTTCTAGGTTACTCATATGTTTTCCATTACTAATTTTTTCTATTGGATTTTATTATCCATGCCAATTTCAGATTGAGGTTATTGAGGCTCTATTATGGCTTGCTCTGTTTCATATTGATTGCTTTTCGTTTTGAATCTGCTAGTGTTTATTTGTTTTTATTTTTTACCATAATAAACCCATTAAATGATCATGTAGTATGGCTCATTCGGACACCCATTTTTTGTATGCTTGTTCTATGTTCCTTTTCTCCTCCAAACTCACCTCCCATCTCCATGCCTATCACCTTCCCATCATCTACAACCCACACCCAAGCCCACGCTGACGCCGACGCCGGTGACACCATGGAGATGAAATAGAGAGATGAGAAATCAACACCCACGACCGTCCACGCCTTTCCCTTTTCTGATTGAACCTTAGAGACATGTAGAGGCGATGCCAGATCATTCCTTTGTGGAATAGATGTGAACCACTTGCCATCGACGGCCGGCTGAGAAGAAGAAGTCGACGTTTCATCACCAAACAACATGATTTCCAACGTAAGCAGGAAAGGAAGAGAGAGAGAGAACCAAATAGAGACTAGTCAACGACGCTTTTGTTTTCATGGAAGAAGTTGTGGTTGCTCTTGTGGGCCACGACGATGGGGCTTTCAGTGCAACTGCTAACGGCCAGAGCGCATGCTGCGGCGGGCGCGTGGCTAAACTGAAGGACCCCTATGGCTTCGTCTGGCTTGAGCTCCACTAGCGTGCCGTGAGTTACAGAGTACTGGCCTGCACTGCCATCACCGAGCTATGAATGTGCTGAACGTGTTTCCCATTACAAATGGTGGAACTATTAAGATGTTTTACATGCGGTTTTATGCGCCTACTACGTTGGCGCTTGCACGCGACTTTTGGTTGTTACATTATACTTTTGTTATGGAGGACGGAAGTCTTATGGTCTGTGAAAGATCACTTAAAAAAAAAAACTCAGAATGGTCCAAGCATACCACTAATGTAACATTTTGTGAGAGTAGAAATGTTGTCAGGTGGCTACTTGATAAGACCTTGTGGAGGGGGGTTTTCCCAATTCTATATATATGGGGTATTGGGTCACTAGTGGATAGTTAGAGCAGTACAATTCTGGACATCATGCATGGGCATCCCCCAATGCCCCCCCCCCCCCCCCCCCCCCAAGGGCCAAGTGTTCTTTTTTTTTCTTTTTTTTTGAATTCTTCATCATTTAATGTTAAATTTCTAATTTTCATAAAAATTTCATTCCTAAATAATTTTCTAAAATTTCAATTTTTAAACTTATTTTTTTTAGAAACTTCCATTCTTGAATAATTTTCCAAAATTTCAATTTTCAAATTTATTTATTTAATAACTATTATTATTATTATTATTATTTAATTTTATTTATTATTTATTTTAATTCCATTCTCAAATAATTTTTCAAAATTCCAATTTTTAAATTTAATTTTCAAGGTTTCAATTTTCAAATAATTTCCAAAACTCCAATTTTCAATATAATTTCAAAACTCCAATTTTTAAGTTTAATTTTCAAAACTTTAATTTTCCAAGCTTTAATTTTCAAATTTAATCTTCAAAATTTCAATTTTCAATATAATTTTAAAATTTTCAATTTCTAAATTTAATTTTCAAAATTCCAATTTTCAAAACTTCAATTTCCAGATTTAATTTTCAAAATTCCCATTTTCAGATAATTTTTCAAAATTCCAATTTTCAAATAATTTTCAAAATTCCAATTTCTTTCAAATTTAATTTCCAAAATTCCCATTCTTAAATTTAATTTTTAAAACTCCAATTTTCAAGTAATTTTCAAAACTCCAATTTCTTTCATATTTAATTTCCAAAATTCTCATTCTTAAATTTAATTTTCAATACTCCAATTTCTTTCATATTTAATTTCCAAAACTTCAATTCTTAAATTTAATTTTCAAAACTCCAATTTCTTTCAAATTTAATTTCCAAAACTCCAATTCTCAAATTTAATTTTCAAAACTCCAATTCTTAAAATCAATTTTCAAAACTCCAATTCTCAATTAATTTTCAAAACTCCAATTTCTTTCAAATTTAATTTCCAAAACTCCAATTCTCAAATTTAATTTTCAAAACTCCAATTCTCAATTAATTTTCAAAACTCTAATTTCTTTCAAAATTAATCTTCAAAACTCCAATTCTCAAAATTAATTTTCAAAACTCCAATTTTCGAATAATTTTCCAAACTTCAATTTTCAAATAATTTTCACAACTCCAATTTTCAAAGAATTTTCAAAACTCCAATTCTCAAATTTAATTTTCAAAATTCCAATTTTTAATTTTTTTTTTTTTAAGAAATTCAATTCTCAAACAATTCTTCAAAATTCGAATTTTCAAAACTTCAATTCTTAAATAATTTTCCAAAATTCCAATTTTCAAATTTAATTTTTAAGAAATCTCATTCTCAAATAATTCTCCAAGATTTAATTTTCAAAACTTTCATTTTCAAATAATTTTTCAAAATTCCAATTTTTAAATTTAATTTTCAAGATTCCAATTCTCAAATAAATTTCAAAACTCTAATTTTCTTTCAAATAGTTTTAATTTCATTCTAGTTTTCAAATAAATTTAAGTCCTTAACTTTCATCATTCATTAAGGTTTTAGGTCACCAAAAATCCTGATTTTAAATAAACTTGCTACATTTCCTTTCAAGTAAGCACTTTCACCAATTTTCTTTGATTTTAAAATAATTTTCTATTCCTCTTGATTTTAAATAAGCATAAATATGATTTTCATAATTCTAAAATAATGGAATTTGTGAGATTAATTCATGCAAAATCAATTGGCCTTTGGTGGGGGCCCTACATACAAGTTTTCTCTTCTAATTGTCAACTATTATGCTTAATGAATGTTGCTTGGTCTTAGTCTTACTCTTTGATATGCATGTGATAATTCTTATACTTGAGCTAACCTTATTTCCATGATAGCGCTTTATTACCTATAGCCAAGGTACACCCCCACTCCTACTTCATTTATTTATTCGTTCTCATACTTGATTTGTTTTATTATTTGATCATTTCATTGGTATCCATTGATTTCCTTATCAATTATCACACTTGTTTCACCTTATTTAGTAGAGACCTTATTGTAGGGCATAGAGGGGTGCTACGGCTCACCACCATACCTTCCTAATGAGTAACCTGACCCCTAAACCCGACTTTGGATTTTCACAAACTATCTTTTCCAAATAAAGAGTCACACTTAGGGTTTTCTTTCTTATTTTGTTTTCCCTTAAAAAAATAAAACAAAAATAAGTGGCGACTCTAGGTTTTTTCCCTAAAAAAAATCAAATTCACCAAATAAATAAAAAGCGAGTTTCGCCATCGAGTGGGAATGCTTCGTACGAAATACAGGATCCACAAAATGGCGACTCCATTGGGGAGGTTTAGAGGGTCAAGCTTGAACTTAAGTTGAAGAAAATTTGGCGTTTGATTAGGCGGTTGATGGATACCTTCTTTTTGTGCTTCTCTATGCTTGAGTGATCATAGCACATTGAGGATTTTGATATGGTGATTTTGTATGCTTAATTTCTATATCCATTTGTGATATTGATATACTAATGATATTGATTGATCCTCTTGCTTATCTTAGCATATTGATTTTGCTTTAGCCATGATTATCCTGTTCACTTTGGCATGTATATTGACATTGCTGTACATCTTGTTTGTCTTAGTGTTGATTATCCTACTTATATATTATCTTGATCATCTTTGAGCATGCTATCCTTGTTGCTATTCATCTTGATTGTCATGTTCTCATTTAGCTTATGTGTGGACATGGATGATATACTTGCTCTCTGCTTGACTACCTGTTTCATGTCTACTCTTCTCCTATGTGATTGCATGTTGGTTGTCAATGTGGGTCACACATCTATCCCCTTACCTCCAACCCTCTAGTTTCGGTCATTCCTTTTTCTTTCGGTTTTTACATTTGCAAGTGTAGACTTTGTGTGTGCTTGTTTCTCTAACCAAGCTAGTGGTTAGGAGTAGGGTTTAGTGATGGGCTATTGATGTTTGGGAGCATTCTGGAGGTGGCTGACATATTGAGGCTAATTGGAGTATGACCTTTGAAGACTTGTATAGCTTAGAGCTAGATTTTAGGATATTTATGTAACCAGTGTGTTTTCTTTTTAGTTTCATAGGATTTTCAGATGCACCCACACCACTCATTGTACACTTTAGTCGACCACTGAGTGCTGAGAGTTGCGAGAGCTTTCACTATAGGAAACCCCCCTAGGATGTCGAGGTAGTACATGTGTGGAGGTGATGACCACTTTGCATGGAAGTGTCCCATCTCTTTGGAGACTTGCAGAGGGTTGTATACCATAGGAGGGTATGATCGCTTCTGCTAGGGATCCTTTAAAGTCCATTTTTTTCTTTTTAAAGCCACCTTGACTTTGTAGGTTAAGCCTTAGATCCTTCAATTAGGACTTCTTTTCTTACACGTGGGTGCACTTGAGAGCTTTTAGAGCCTCTTTAGTTACAATTTGGATCTAATACTCCGTTTTTGGTCTTCAGTTGAGAGTACTTAGAGATTAGTGCAAGTTTGAGTATCACTTAGACCATCTTTTGTCACGTAATGTTGACTCTTTCTAGTCTTTCGTTGAGTCTAGCATATTTTCTCCTTAGGGCTTTAGATAGTCTTCTTTTCTTGAGTTGACACTTTCTTTCGGTTTGTTGTCACTTTCTACTTGACGTTTTGGGATATGCTCATTGAGTACGCTCACCTTTTTATATCCTTCACTTGTCATGGGCTTAATACTTCATTCTTTGGTTGACTCGTCTGATTCTATTTTCAACCTGATATTTTCATTACAAAAAGGTGAAAGACATGTTTTCACATTCACACCATTTTTGAGAGGTTTGTCTTTATCACCTTATCATTTTTTTTTTATTGAGCTTGGGTTGAAAGTGAATTAGAGATATTTTGTTATAGATGGAGTATCGATCTCATGACAGTGTTGTTTTTCACACCTCATTCATTTTCTAGATTATTGATAAAAATTCTTTAGTCACATTTGTAGTCATCTCACAGTGGACACCTTTATGACCTTATAGTTTCTACCATTTATCTAGGTTTAGATTGCCATCACAGGACCATATATCATATGATGTGTTGTACTTTTGATTTGAGACATCTTTTCACTTATACATCATGATCACTTTGGCTTAACCCATCATGGAGGATATTGAGCCTATTGACCTAGGATTAGAAGATCAACCTAGAGAATTCGAGACCGTGACCCGTTTCACCTTCTGATCAGAGCAGTACCATATCCATATCTTGACTCTGTAGAGTTGATGAACTACCTATTTTGAGCCTGACATGACACCACCATTTGGTACCACTATACAACTTTACCATCCTTGTTCGTCTTAGCACACTACAGTACCATTGCCTATTCTTTCCATCATTTTCTTCGATCTGACCAGGTAGAGTCCAAGATGGTTAGACCTGAGGTGAGCTCTGCATGATGATAGATGGATCATGATGAGAGAGTGGTTTGAGCGCTTGATGATGTTGCTGAGGCAGAGGAGTCATCATGGAGCATCCAGATCTAAGCCATTGCACATGACTTAAGGGTTTTGGTAAGATAAGAGAGGTTGATTTTATGAGACAATGGTGAGTGACATGTGATGATAGAGTGAGGTGATTGTCAAAGGACATTGATGATTATCACAGAGCATCAATGGGAGCTTTCAGACGATTTCAAAGAGGTTGATATGTCTATGTTTGATAGATGCCAGTATTTAGTATTGACCATGTGAGATTTTGAGAGTACGATGTTCGAGGTAGTGGTCAAAGGATGGGTAGCCATCATTTCATGAGCCCATTTACCCTATCACCTTTACATATAGAGTTACCCGTTGCTAGCCCATTCACCCTCACGCGAGCACCATAACCTTTTCTTTTATCACCTCTTTTACCTATTACACTGGGTTGGGAACCCTATAGTGCTTGCATGCTTTGATTAGATACGTCATGAGTTCTAGACCTGACAAACATATTCAGACCTCATCTCTCACTCTTCATTATGATTTTTTCCACTTTGACATCATCTTATCACTCTTTTCCGACATCACATATCACTACTTGTGATATTCGTTCTCTGTTTTTTTTCTCATCATTGCTTACTCGACATTATCCTTGTTTCACCTTGAGTGGTGGTTTTTCACACGTCACTGCATGAATGATTGTCACATTCTTTCCCCTATTCACCCTATGGGCAGTGGTTCAAGGATCTTAGTTTGAGAGGTTGTCTTGTTAGTGAGGATTCATGTTACATCTGTATGTGGAGAGGGTTTGATCATTTGGGTATGTATTTTCATGGGAGGTCATTCATTATTGATCAAAGTATGTGCCAAAAAAAAAAAAAAAAACCTAAGAGATAAAAGATAGCGCATTCTTCATTGTATCATCCTCCATTGAGCACATGTATGGATATGCTAGTTTACTTCATTGGGTTTATGTGTTTGAGAGAGCTTGTATGAGAGCTTATTTATGAGATTCTATCTTGGTATATATTTTGGGTGAGAGTATGAGCCGCCCATTCGATTTTTATGAGAGAGACGAGCGACCTTTCTTTAGGATTTCTAAATCCTTGCCCTATTCATCATTACATCCATTTTTATGTGACTTATCTACATGCTTTGATCCAGGTTGACCATCACTCACTTTCTATCTCTTTGTCTTCTTTTATCTTTATTTTATTCCTCCATGTCACTCTACCTCATCTGATTTCTTTCTTTTATCATCCTGCATGATGTTTGACTTGGGTTCAGCATCCACACTTTATTCTTTTTTATTCAATATGTCCATTCCTTTATCATCATTTTTCGTATAGGGATCCTTAGGTCTGCGACTCATGGTTTTTCTACATATTGCATCTCATCCATAAGGGGTATGGGGATTATATCATTGGGATCTTTGAGCCTAGTTTCTTTTCGTTTATTTCACCCTATTACCTTAGCCTTTGTTATGTCCCATGTCTTAAGACCACCTTGATACCATGACTTCACATATTGTACTTGATAGCTCACACATAGGTAATACTTGAGATTGGTTGGAGATTATTTCTTAGAGCATGATGGATGATGAGCTATGATATGATTTACACTAGGGCATACCTCTCTTATCAATGATGGATTTTTAGAGGTGATGTGATCTACACTAGGGCATACCCCACTCATCGATGACAATTTTCTTTCAAGATGATCTCTTGCACTGAGGCATAGTCAGTTCACTTATTCGCTTGGATTATGATGGATTAAGAGTTATGGGGTGACCTTACACTGGGGCATAGCCATTTTAGATAGCACTTTTATTGGAGATACTGTCACTCTACTCGATATTCTACATTGGGACACACTCCACCCATTGATGGTTGATTTTTTAGATGATGGTTTATTTTGAGACACAGTTGCTTCAAAGATCGTGCATGGTAGACATAGCCACTCTATTCTTTCTTGTGGAGCATGAGGTTATTAAGATTTGTTGAGGTTATATTAGCATATTCATTTTCAGCATTGAGAGATGAGATTGACCTTATTCTGATGACACATACTGAGACATAGCCCTTTCATTGGCAATGGACTTTGATTTATCTTGGAGTATAGACACTTCAGATGGTTTACACTAGGGCATAGCCACTTCATTCACATTCATAGAGCACGGGGATTCTGATTCATATGGATTATGTTGAGATGTTTCCATTTTTGGCACCAAGAGTAGAGATTGATTGATTTGTTGACATACACTACGCATGGTCCTCCTTAGAAGTTGTTGACTCAGATACACTACTTTATATTGGGGCATAGCCGTGATGAAGAGCATTTTTCATTGGAGCATAGCCACCCTATTGGATCCTTTACATTGGGGCATATCCATCTTTTGGAGGGAGATCATATTGATTCTTTACATTGGAACATCTAACGGGTGATATAACGATCATTGGATTGTTTCATTTTGTCCTCATTTGCATACTGGGGCATAGCCATCTAGTCGGATGTTTTGACATCGAGACTTGACTTTCTATTTATGATTGTTGTTTTTGACAGATTATGGAGCTATTGACACCTTGGGTTTAGTCTTCTTGACATACTTGGGTGATCTTGGATACCTACCTAACTTTCATTTTGTACTCAGATATTCCACCCGTGATACTTTCATACTTATATCTATCCTACCAAAGCCTGATCATTTCCTTCCATCCCACACATCTCACCATGACACATGACCTCACACCCATTTCTCGATTAGGAGACGATATAGATTACTCCTGGATTTCTTTGGTTGTGCTTTCATACATCTTTTGGACTTTAGGTTCAACATCTTCCATGATGGCAGGGCCTAACAGATTATCGATTTATTAGTGATGATGCTCGCATTTTGACAATTGGCATATTAGGTTTTGACTTGCTTACACTTTACATTCTAAGCATCAATCATCATATATTTTTATCCACCAGTTAGTTTTGTTTTGTTAGCATGGTATCATGATACATGGTCCTGTTTGGCATTACCTATTCGAGGTTGGACATTTTCATTACATGATGGATGAGTATATTTCAAAGTACAGTAGTTTTAAGGCATTTTGTGTCTCTTTTTGTCCACCATTACATGTTGGGGCATACCTTCTTCTCTGAGAGCACCAGACCTTTCAGTAGACTTTCATTCACCTTTTGATCTAGTTGTTAACCCTTGTGAGTTGCATATTGGGGCATACTCTCTTTCCTTGGGATCATCGGACCTTTTATAGGCTTCATTATCTTTTGACCTTGTTGTCAATCCTTATGAGTTGTCATACTGGGGCATATCCCTTCCTGTCGAGTTTGCTTCCATCGTTATCTTAATTATCCTTTGGCTTTAAGCCACTCGATCGGTCATCGTCATGTCAGTTCAGTTTGAGTTTGTAGGGCCGCACCTATATCGATCAGTCATTGTCCATGTCAGTTTGAGATTTTAGTTTTTGGGACCGCACCTATATCGATTGGTCATTCATCTTGTCAGTTCAATTAGAGTTTGGGACTGCACCCATATCGATCGACCATCTTCCTATCATTTTGTGTTAGATTTCAGTTTTTAGGGTTGAACCTATATCGATTGGTCATCGTCTTATCAATTTGAGTTTAGGTTTCTGGGGTTGCACATTTATTGATCGACCATCTTCCTATCAGTTTAGTTCAGTTTGAGTTTTTCGAGACTGCACCTATATCGATCAGTCATTGTCTTGTCAATTTGAGTTTGGGTTTTTGGGGCCACACTCATATCGATCGGCCATCTTCCTATCATCTTATGTTAGATTTTAGTTTCTGGGACCGCACCTATATTGATTAGTCATCGTCTTATCAATTTAAGTTTGGGTTTCAAGGTCGCACCTATATCAATCAGTCATTTTCCTATCAGTTTGTGTTAAGTTCGAGTTGGGGCCGCACTCATATCAATCGGCCATCTTCCTTTCATCTTGTGTTAGATTTCAGTTTCTGGGACTGTACCTATATCGATCGGTCATCATCTTATTAGTTTGAGTTTACATTTTTAGGGTCACACCTATATCAATCAGTCATTTTCCTATTAGTTTGAGTTCAGTTTGAGTTTCAAGACCGCACCTATATCGATTGGTCATCTTTTTGTTAGTTCAATTTGAGTTTTTTGGGACCGCACCTATATCGATCGGTCATTCATCTTGTTAGTTTAGTTTGAGTTGGGATCATCTATATCAATCGGTCATCTTCATATTAGTTTGAGTTCAGTTTGAGTTTCAAGACCGCACCTATATCGATCGATCATCTTTTTGTCAGTTCAATTTGAGTTTTTCAGGACCGCACCTATATCAATCTGTCATTCATCTTGTCAGTTTAGTTTGAGTTGGGATTGCACCTATATCAATCGATTATATTCATGTCAGTTCCGTGGTAGTTAGAGTTTGGGGCCGCACCTATATCAATAAGTCATCTCATTGTCATGTTAGTTTGAGTTAGGGTCGCACTTATATCAATCGGTCATCTTTCTATCAGTTTGTGTTTAGTTCGAGTTAGGATCGCACCTATATCGATCAGTCATTCATCTTGTTAGCTCAATTTTTGGGACCGCACCTCTATCGATCGACCATCTTCCTGTCAGTTTATGTTCAGTTTGTGTTTTTGGGACCGCACCTATATCGATCGATCATTCATCTTGTCAGTTCAGTTTTTAGGACTGCACCTATATCGATTGGTCATTCGTCATGTCAGCTTAATTCAGTTTAAGTTTTCGGGACCGTACCTATATCGATCGGTCATCGTCTTATCAGTTTGAGTTTGGGTTTTTAAGGTTGCACCTATATCGATCAGCTATCTTCCTATTAGTTCAGTTTAGTTTGAGTTTTTCAGGACCACGCCTATATCGATCTATCATTCATCTTGTTAGTTCAGTTTTTGGGACTGCACCTATATCGATCGGTCATCGTCTTATCAGTTTGAGTTTGGGTTTTTAGGGTCGCACCTATATCGATCAGCTATCTTCCTATTAGTTCAGTTTAGCTTGAATTTTTTAGGACCACACCCATATCGATCAATTATTCATCTTATCAGTTCAGTTTTTGGGGTCACACTTATATCAATTGGCTATCTTCTTGTGAGTTTGTGTTTAGTTAGTTTTTTCGAGACCACACCTATATCAATCGGTCATTCATCTTATCAGTTCAGTTTGAGTTTTTAGAGCCTCACCTATATCGATCGGCTATCTTCCTATCAGTTCAGTTCAGTTTAAGTTTCTCAGGACCGCACCTATATTGATCGGTCATTCATCTTGTTAGTTCAATTTTTAGAGTTGCACCTATATCGATTGGCCATCTTCTTGTCAGTTTGTGTTTAGTTTGTTTTTTTCGGGACTACACCTATATCGATCGGTCATTTTTCATGTCAATTTGAGTTTTTGGGGCCATACTTATATCGATCGACCATCTTCCTATCAGTTCAATTCATTTTGAGTTTTTCAAGGCCGCACCTATATTGATCGGTCATCGTCTTATCATTTTAAGTTTGGGTTTTTGAGGCCACACCTATATCAATCGGCTATCTTCCTCTCAGTTCAGTTCAGTTTGATTTTCTTAGGACTGCACCTATATCGATCGGTCATTCATCTTGTCAGTTTAATTTTTAGGGTCGCACCTATATCGATCGACCATTTTCCTGTTAGTTTGTTTTTTTGTGACCGCACCTATATCAATCAGTCATTCATCTTTTCAGTTCAATTTAAGTTTTTAATGTTGTACCTATATTGATCGACTATCTTCCTATCAGTTCAGTTTGAGTTTTTCAAGATAACACCTATATCGATCGGTCATTCATCTTGTCAATTCAGTTTTTGGGGCAGCACTTATATCGATCAACCATCTTCCTGTCAATTTGTGTTTAGTCTGTTTTTTTCGGGACCGCACCTTTGTCGATCGGTCATTCATCTTGTCATTTTAGTTTTCGGGACCACACCTATATCAATCTATCATTCGTCATGTCCATTTGAGTTTTAGGGGCCGCACCTATATCGATCGGCCATCTTCCTATCAGTTCAGTTCAGTCTGAGTTTTTCAAGACCACACCTATATCAATCCATCATCGTCTTATCAGTTTGAGTTTGGGTTTTCGGGGTCGCACCTTTAGCGATCGGCCATCTTCCTATCAGTTCAATTCAGTTTCAATTTTTTAGGACCACACCTATATCAATCGGTAATCGTCTTATCAGTTTCAGTTTGAGTTTTTGGGGCCGCACCTATATTGATAAGCTATCTTCCTATCAGTTTGTGTTCTGCTCGAGTTGGGACCGCACCTATATCGATCGATCATTTTCTATGCCAATTTGAGTTAAGTATTTGGGACCACACCTATATCGATTAGTCATTCATCTTATCAATTGAGTTAAGCCTTGTTTGGCATCGAGTCGCGCCTACCTCGTTGAGTCTATTTGGCCTTGAGCCACACCTTATCCTTCTTTTGAGTTCTTTTTCCATGTGTCGATCACTCCTTATCTCAATCATCTTTGTACTGCTCATTGTATCATGGTCCAATGTTATTCATTACATAAACATTCTTTGCATCATCCACATCTTTAGCTAGAGTCTCACATTCCTAGTATGTGCCCTTGATCTTGAGCTTATCGTGTTATGTGTTTAGACCAAAATTTAGGATCTTTTATATTCTTCGATACAGTTCACTTCATTCCATTTGCCTCTCACGTATCCGTGATCCATTCATTTCATCATGATCTCTACCGAAGAGGGGCATATTTGTAAACCGTTGTCGTTTTTAGAGCATATTTTTATCACCCCGGGAAGAGCTGGCCGCTTGTTTTTGGAGTGGGGGCCGGTTTTCGAACGAGTCAAGCTACATGGGACACATGGCCAAGGACACCACCACTTTGCCATGGTGGTGGTTGGGATGGAGACTCTTGGCTGAACATGGAGCAGTAGAGTAGTTGGACGGAAATGGAGAGATATTTCTCGAGTTGCAGAAGAAGTAGGGAAAAGAGGGAGGAGTGCTGGAAGACGTGCAGAACTTGCTCAAGAGGAGTCTCGCTAGGTATGTTTGATGTTTCCGTTGACTTCTAGGTTGCTCATATGTTTGCCATTACTAATTTTTTCTATTGGATTTTATTATCCATGCCGGTTTCAGATTGAGGTTATTGAGGCTCTATTATGGCTTGCTCTATTTCATATTAATTGTTTTTTGTTTTGAATTTGCTGGTGTTTGTTTGTTTGTTTTTTTTTTTTTTTTTTACCACCATAAACCCATTAAATGATCATGCAATATGGCTCATTTAGACACCCATTTTTTGTATGTATGTTTTATGTTCCTTTTATCCTCCAAACTCACCCCCCATCCCCATACTTATCACCTTCCTATCCTCTATAACCCACACCCAAGCCCACGTTGATGCCGACGCCGGTGACACTATGGAGATGAAGTAGAGAGATGAGAGATCAACACCCACAACCGTCTACGCCTTTCCCTTTTCTGATCGAACCTCAGAGACATGCAGAGGCGATGCTAGATCATTCCTCTGTGGAATAGATATGAACTGCTTGCCATCGACGGTCGCCTATGAAGAAGAAGTTGGTGTTTCGTCACCAAACAACATGATTTCCAACATAAGCAGGAAAGAAAGTAAGAGAGAACCAAATGGAGACTGGTCAACAACGCTTTTGTTTTCATGGAAGAAGTTGTGGCTGCTCTTGTGGGCCACGGTGGTGAGGCTTTCAATGCAACTGCTAACGGCCAAAGCGCGTGTTGCGATAGGCGCATGACTAAGCTGAAGAACCCCTACGGCTTCATCTAGCTTGAGCTCCACTGGCGTACCATGAGTTATAGAGTGTTGGCTTGCACTGCCATCACCGAGCTGTGGATGCACTAAACGTGTTGCCCACTACAAATGGTGGAACTCTTGAGTTGCTTTACATGTAGTTCTATGCGCCTACTATGTTGGCACCTGCACATGACTTTTGGTTGTTATGTTATACTTTTGTTATGGAGGATGGAAGTCTTGTGGTCTGTGAAAGATCATTTAAAAAAATACTTGGAATGGTCCAAGCATACCACCAGTGCAGCATTTTGTGAGAGTAGAAATGTTGTCAGGTAGCTACTTGATAAGACCTTGTGGAGGGGGGGTTTTCCCAATTCTATATATATGGGGTATTGGGTCACTAGTGGCTAGTCAGAGCACTACAATTATGGACACCATGCATGGGCATCCTCCAATGCACCACCTAAAGGGCCAAGTGTTCGTTTTTTTTTTTTTTTTTTTTTTTTTTTTTTTAATTCTTCATCATTTAATGTTAAATATCTAATTTTCATAAAAATTCAATTCCCAAATAATTTTCTAAAATTCCAATTTTCAAACTTATTTTTTTATAAATTTCGATTCTCGAATAATTTTTCAAAATTCCAATTTTCAAACTTATTTAATTATTATTATTATTATTATTATTATTATTATTATATTTTTATTTTTTTAATTTATTATTATTTTTATTTTTTTATTTTTATTTTAATTTCATTCTCAAATAATTCTTCAAAATTCCAATTTTTAAATTTAATTTTCAAGATTTCAATTTTTAAATAATTTCCAAAACTCCAATTTTCAATATAATTGTCAAAACTCCAATTTTTAAGTTTAATTTTCAAAACTTTAATTTTTCAAGGTTTAATTTTCAAATTTAATATTCAAAATTTCAATTTTTAAATAATTTTTAAGACTTCAATTTCTAAGTTTAATTTTCAAAACTTCAATTTTCAGATTTAATTTTCAAAATTCCCATTTTCAAATAATTTTCCAAAATTCAAATTTTCAAATTTAATTTTCAAATAATTTTCAAAATTCCAATCTTCCAAATTTAATCCTCAAAATTTCAATCCTCAAATAATTTTCAAAATTCCAATTTCTTTCAAATTTAATTTCCAAAATTCTCATTCTTAAATTTAATTTTCAAAACACCAATTTTCAAGTAATTTTCAAAACTCCAATTTCTTTCATATTTAATTTCCAAAACTCCAATTCTTAAATTAAATTTTCTAAACTCCAATTTCTTTCAAATTTAATTGCCAAAACTCCAATTCTCAATTAATTTTCAAAACTCTAATTTCTTTCAAAATTAATCTTCAATACTCCAATTCTAAAAATTAATTTTCAAAACTCCAATTTTCGAATAATTTTCCAAACTTCAATTTTCGAATAATTTTCACAACTCCAATCTTCAAAACACTAATTCTCAAATTTAATTTTCAAAATTCCAATTTTCAATTTTTTTTTTTTTTTAAGAAATTCAATTCTCAAACAATTCTTTTAAATTACAATTTTCAAAACTTCAATTCTTAAATAATTTTCCAAATTTCCAATTTTCAAATTTAATTTTTAAGAAATCTCATTCTCAAATAATTCTCTAAGATTTAATTTTCAAAACTTTCATTTTCAAATAATTCTACAAAATTCCAATTTTTAAATTTAATTTTCAAGATTCCAATTTTCAAATAAATTTCAAAACTCTAATTTTCTTTCAAATAGTTTTAATTCCACTCCAACTTTCAAATAATTTTAAGTCCTCAACTTTCATCCTTCATTAAGGTTTTAGGTCACCAAAAATCCCGATTTTAAATGAACTTGTTACATTTCCTTTCAGGTAAGCACTTTTATCAATTTTCTTTGATTTTAAAATAATTTTCTATTTATCTTGATTTTAAATAAGTATGAATATGATTTTCATAATTATAAAATAATGGAATTTGTGAGATTAATTCATGCAAAATCAATTGGCCTTTGGTGGGGGCCCCCTACATACAAGTTTTCTCTTATGATTGTCAACTGTTATGCTTAATGAATGTTGCTTGATCTTAGTCTTGCTCTTTGATATGCATGTGATAATTTTTATACTTGAGCTAACCTTGTTTCCATGATAGCGCTTTATTACCCGCAGCCAAGGTACGCTCTCACTCCTACTTCATTTATTTATTTATTCTCATACTCGATTTGTTTTATTATATGATCATTTCATTGGTATCCATTGATTTCCTTATCAATTGTCACACTTGCTTCACCTTATTTAGTAAAGACCTTATTGTAGGGCTTAGAGGGGTGCTACGGCTCACCACCGTACCTTCCCAATAAGTAACCTGACCCCTGAACTCGACTTTTGGTTTTTCACAGACTGTCTTTTCCAAATAAGGAGTTACACTTAGGGTTTTCTTTCTGATTTTGTTTTCCCTTAAAAAAATAAAACAAAAATAAGTGGCGACTCTAGGTCTTTTCCAAAAAAAAAAAAAAAAATCAAATTTTACCAAATAAATAAAAAGCGAGTTTCGCCATCAAGTGAGAATGCTTCGTGCGAAATGCGGGGTCCACAACTTGTTTTCTATAAAAATAATAAAAATTGATTTGCTTGTAAATAGAATAGAATAGAAACATCCTTTATAGATAAATTTGTAAAAAAAAAAAAAAATCTTTTTTCTAAATAATTTGTTTTCTTAAATAAAAGTTAAAGTGAAATACTTTTATAAATAAAATTGTAAAAAATCTTGTCGATAAAATTACTTTTAATTAATTCTTTTAACAACAATAAGTGAAAATAACTTTCTTGAAAATAAAAATTGCATACAAATTAAACCAAATCAAATAATTTGTTATTCATAAATTGAAACATCTTGCGAATTGAAATCATTAACTCAAGCTTTTTTTTAATGCAAATAAATTCTTTCAAAATTTCTTAAAATTGCATTGTGATATTTGAAATAATGAAATCTTTTTCAATTAACTGATTTGTATCTTTATCTCTTTATTTATTTTGTTTATTCTTGTAATATGATTTTTATCATGATTTGTACATATTCATTTGTGTGATTCTTTATATATATATATCCATGATTAATTAAGTATACAGACTTAGAGGGTGCTACGGCTCACTACCGTACTAAACTCGATTTTTGTAGACATATATTTTCCAAATGAAGAGTCACATAGGCTTTTATTTCTTATCTTGTTTTCCTTAAAAAAAAATAAAAAATAAAAATAAGTGGCAACTCCAAGTATTGTTTTTTAAAAAAAATCAAAATTTCAACAAATAAAAAGCAAGTCTCACCATTTTTAGTAGGAACACTTGTGAAAAATGTGGGTTCACACTTATATAATAAATCAAAGTAATAGAGTCTAACGCCAGCATGTCTAGTAAAAGTTGGACTCTATCTCAAACACTCTTCACCAACTGTATGTCTATCAAATTATCAATAGAATTTTTTATCTAAGTGATAATTTTGGAATTGCTTGCTTCTTAGGTATCTAACTCTTCTGCATATTTTTCCTCATTTTCAATCAAAAGTTTGCATAGATTGCCAATAATATAATCCACATCTGTCTGCTCTTTATAAAAATTTTCATCACATAACTCCAATATAAATTGATTTTTTTTTTTTAAAAAAAAAATTCCAATCTAACACAAAGAGATTGAAGGGAACTATCTCGTTTACTAGTCATGACAAGTAAACAACAAATAATCTCCAAAAAAAATAAAGTAGATAGGAATAAAAAAAAATGAATATGAAATCAAATATTATAATCATACAAGAAAAGAACGATGCGATCACCCATTATGATATTCCACGATCAAACATGACAGAAAAGAATTCAACGATTAAACAAATACAAAAGCAGTGTATGAGATTAAACTCTCTTTCATAATATCACAAATCAAAAGTCCCATTAATGAATCGATTTTGCTCTAATACCATATTGAAATCCCAAAAAAGATTCAAAAGGAAAAAGAAAAAAAGAAAAAAAAAAAGAAAATTTAGGATTTTTCTAAATGAATTCTCTTGAAAATAGGTATAACACTATTAGAATTCAAATAGACTTAATAAAAAATATAAAGACTAATTTACCCTTATATTTTACAAAAAAGAAAATAATATTAATATAGTAACTATATAAATAAGAGATATAATAACTAAATAATAAATATATAGTGACTCCTCTACGGTCTAAATACTTTAATTTTGTTTGCAAATTATTTTCGTTTATGGAAAAAAATTGCGGCGTCACTCTGCTTTAAAAACTAAAGAATGAAATTTTCCTTAAATTAATATATCGGACTAACTATCTACTTCCACTTCGCAGCCTTGCCTTTAACCTAACAAAACACAGAATGGGTCAATACCCAAGGCTACAAATTCACCCCTCAATCATAAATATAAACTCCCCCAATTACATACAAACCCTGCCGAGAAGAATCATGGGACACCGTCTGGAGCTTGCAGGCGATACAGTAGTTTGGACTGTCGCGTCGGCAGTGACGACCCACTCCACTGTTGTCATCGCTATAACTATTACCATGGCTTTTGGTTATTATCGACAGAAGGTATTAAAGCGCGATCATGTGTTTTGCTACAAGCCCAATCGGACCCATCAGCAAACATACTGTGTTGTATGCCTCTACGACGCTGTTGAGGGCGAGAGGCTCCGCCGGCTGCCCGATTGCAAGCACTGCTTCCATGTGGGCTGCATCGACGCCTGGTTTCAGGCCCATTCCACCTGCCCACTATGCAGAAGCCAGGTCTCCCTTCCTCATCGCCGTCAACAGACTCTCTTCTCTCATTTTGTTTCATTGTTGAAGCTTATTGCCGACAAAACTGGGAACCCTCTTTGCCTTGAGATCCCCTTGGCTTTATGTGATAGTTTAGGGTACATTCCTTAACTGTAATTTCAATTTTTTTAGGTTGTTTTGGCATAGGTTGGATCTCCAAAATGAGAATGGGGAGAAAGTTATAGAAATTATTCACTTCCCTAAATCGATTAGAATGATTAAAAGTTTGAGGATTAATGTTTCTTAATCTGAAATTTCTCTTCTCATCATCTTATCTTCTGCCTTTATAAAGAGAAACTTGCCATTATTTTTTTTTTCCTTTATTAGTTTTGCTTAAAGCATTTAGCATATAAGCCTTTATTTTTAAGGAAAAGATTGTTTTCATATGCTTTTTTATTTATTTATTTATAATGGTTAAAAATAATATATATATTCTTATATTTGGAGAGGATAGAAATTTTCCACCTCAATCATCACTTGCTGTATACTATTTAGCATGTTGAATGAGTGGTCCACCCACAAAGATCAATCAATGAAAGGTCACAAATACGTGGAAGTTTAATGGTTTTTTCTCTACACTGTCGGTGCTTTTGCTCGTGAGAATGTGTGAAAAGTGCCAAACCTTCCATCAAGAAAATCAGGTGAGGATAAAGAGAGATGTTTCAAGCACGTCACATGGGGTGTTGTAATTGCGGGGTTGGTTTTAGTGTGAAGGTAGGCGCATTCCCACATTCTAATATTTAATCTCACCAATCTTTACCCACCACTTCATCTCGAAGGTTCCGTCTGGAAATGATTTCAAACCGCATAATCCAAATAACGTGTCAAAACTCTAATCACAGATATAATAATATTGGGAAAAAGTGAATAATTACAAAATAATAAAAAATGTTACTTATATCATTAAAAAATAATACTTAAATTATCAAAATATATGAAATATTAATTATTTTTTTTATATTTTATAAATTTATGTTTTTATTTTTATGATTTTTTTTTATGAGTAATTGAAAATTCTTCTTTTACAATTCGGCAATTCAATCACTGTTTTTTTTTTTTTTTTTTTTGGATTTTTGTATCCCATAGTAGTTTAAAAATAAACAAATAATTGATTTTTGAAAAATAAAAATAGTTTATTGTGTGATAACTTTTAAGGTAAATTCTCAATATTTCACAAGCTACTATATTTTCATAACATTAAAAAAAATCCGGATTTTTAGGGCTCCTCCCTCCATTATGAAATCTAGCTCCAATCTAGTAATGGATTTATAACCAACGAGATAAATGAAAACTATGAAATGAAGAAAATTTACATTAAAAAAATGCTTATTGATACTTAAATTTGTCTATTGTGGAGAATGTTTTTCTCATATATTTGTCCATTTGCTCTTTCAAAAAATAAAATAAAAGTAATAATAGGATGTCATACAAATATATCATAAACATATTATTAGCTATGTTGTCAGGCCTTGTAGGTGTTATTCATATTCCTTAAGGTTATGCTTGATTCTCATAAAATTTGAAGGAAAGAAAATAGAAAGAAATAGCGGTAAGATAGAAAAAGTTAAGGAAAATAAAAAAGAGATTTAAAGTCAATAATTTAATTTTATTTTTTTCTTCAAATTCATTTAACTTATTTTTCTATATTATATAAAAATAAATTATTTTAAAATTCATAAATTCTAACTAATTTTAATTATATTAGATTTTCTTTCATTTTTTTTATAGTGAAACTAAATACGAGAAAACCATTTTCCTTAACAATTTTTTTTTCTTAGTACTTTCCAAAACCAAACCTAGCCTAAAACTTTTTCTTCATATGCTTTTAGAGTTAAAAGTATTGTTTCAAATAAAAAAAGGATTTGAACGAAGAAGGATGTTGCATACACTCATATACATGGTTTCTCATCCCATGGTAAGTCATCCTATAATAATATTTGTGACATCTCATATCGGATGAGGGAGAAAGTTCATAACACTATATATATATATTCTTAATCCTATACACATGTTTTAAAATTGTGAGGGTCCCTTTAAACATAAAGCGAACAATATCTATATAGTTGGATGTGAGTCGTGACAATAATAAATAAAAAATAGAATGAATTTCTCATTTTCATCTTGTTTTAAGACAAAGTAAAAATGAAAAGAAAATATATTTTATACGTTTTTGCCTTCAAATTGGAATTAAAAAAAAAATACCATCTTTTTTTTTCCTTTTTCCAAATTTTATTGATTGAAAATAATTGATGAGAGAGGTCTAAATTTTCTTCTCATGTGGCATAAGATAAATGATATAGAATCATATATTTGATGTGATAATTTAGAGCATTCCAGATTCTAGCAAAATGGCCCAAATACAATGGAGTCAAGATCGTGGAAAAGAAAATTCAAAGGTTGGCTAATCAAGCTAAAGAAAGTTACGGTCTCCCATTGAATTCAATCTACAATTTAACATTAAAACAATCATCTCAAAACAATCCAAGCTCGGCTTCTCTCTTCCTCAAGATATGCGAATATTGAAGCACGTGCTGCTGAATTGCTGACTCAGACGCTCAAAAGCTGTCAAAGAATCCTAACCACTAACTACAAATTTTCAACACTATCCATACTAACCCCAAGACCTACCATCCAAATAATCACCCTGTGGGCTCCCATCATCATCACCTCTCACCATACAAATCTTGAAGTAAGTACACAATATCTTATAGTTACTAACCCACTTCAACACCCACAAAACCAACTTCACCCACTTTGTTCATCAGTGGAGTTTATCCATACAACTACTTAACCCACTTCAATAATTTTCTTTTAGAGATTTCTTCTTATTCAAAAAAGGGGTAAGACTCTTCTTCTTCTTCAATATAGGAAAATCAGACATCTCCAAGTGAAGATTCCTAGATATATGGTCCTAGAGAGATATTGTAATTTTATTTTTATTAATTTTATTTATTCTTTGACCTAACTTTGTTCCATCCATAAGGAATAAAAGAAATTAACTTTTGATTAAAAAGTAAACAATGTTTTCATAGTGTATTTTAAAGAAAATGAATTTAAAAAATTTGTATTTTCAATTTATTGGATTCTTTTAGACTAATAATTTTAAACTTCATTAAACTAATTCAAAAAAATATCTATGTTTTTAATTTCTTTGGTTTATTTTAGATCATGGAGAAATTTTTTAATGAATCATATTATTGTTAAGAATAAAAATAAGATAAATATTTATATTAATAAAAAAGGAGAATTGTTAAACGTATTGAGCTAAACTCTCCCCATACAATAAAATTACTATTTTCTTCAATTTTTCAACCTTACCCATCAAAACATAACACTTCTATTCCAATCCATTTTTTTTTTCCAATTCCTTTCATTTTTCCCCTTTATTCAACTAGTGGTGCACTTAGTTCCTCATTTTTTAAAAAATTTCTTTTAACTTTTCGTTACAGTATTAAAAAGAAATTTTGAGAAAAAAAAATGGAGAAAAATAAAAGATATATTGGGGAAATATTATCGAATATTTTGACATAAAATATCGATGGACTAAAGTTGATCAAAACTCATGGAAATGTAAAAAAAAAAAAAAACTCTTAAAAATAAAATTAGAAGTATAATAGACATTTTAAAGTTGTTTTGAAGAAATTGATATATTCATGATATGATTTGTGATATTAAATTTAATTATATTGTGTTGGTTGATAAGAAATGTGAATTTTGTAACTGTGCACTCATTATGAAGCTACATGAAACATTTAATTTCATTAAATATCTATAATTTGTACGTATTACATTGCAATGACCCTTTAGTACCAAAATGATGATCGATGTGGTTCAATGGAATTGGTAGATGAAGGAATCTTGTCTTATTGTTGGAGAGAATAATGGTACCAACTCACAAGCCTTGATTAAAAATCTGAACATGTCATGAATAGATTTCTTGAGTCTTGTCCACTACCTTTACATGGATGGGATACTTAAGGTTCATCCATGTGCTCGGATCAAATTCTCCTTGCATTTGATATGGAACGTGGTATGACATTTGTGTAAAAGGAGAATAGCTAGACATACCATTCTTTTCATCAGTTGAACTTGAGCCCATCACATTATTTTGAGAAGGTTGACCATAACCCATTACATAAGGAGGGTAAACGTTAGCCTCATTCCATGAATAACTAAATTGAGTCTCTATACTCATAAACTCAAAACTGGTTAAAAATAACTCTTTATTAAATGGTGTCATCGTCTGTTCTCTTCCTTTGTACAACTTCCCAATAGCTTTCATGCCTGGACCAATTCTTTTAGAGCTATGGTCTTCATTCTATGTGTAGTGCATGAAATCATCTTCACAAGTGAGTGCACTCATTGGATATTGACCTTGTTGTTGTTGCTCAACATCTCTTCCATCATTTCCTGCATTATCACCTCCATCAATAGTTCTATCTCTTGAACCATCGTAACTTGAAGCAGAAGTACTAGTAACTCTATGTCTACTACTTTGCCCAATACTTGTGCAATTAATTGAAGGTTGAGAATTCAATGCCGCCTCAAATGAATTTTCATTGTCTTTGTTGAATCTCTCACTATGAACTTCTTCAAACAAGCCTTGTTCAACATTAATACCAAATTCTCGAGCATGAGCAACAATTCCTGGATCAACATTTTCATCGTCATCATCCAAGTGTACGTAGAGGCCTAACCCATTGGAATAATTTATTATACTCTTCTTCACCCACCTCGGTTGAAATTTCAAGGAGATCAATGGAATCTTTATCAACAACTTTATCATTTTCTACCTCTATATTGTTGAGTTT
This sequence comes from Vitis x doaniana, assembly GCA_030345155.1. Lineage (NCBI taxonomy): Eukaryota > Viridiplantae > Streptophyta > Magnoliopsida > Vitales > Vitaceae > Vitis > Vitis x doaniana. Next base: position 11,272,056 of record CP128323.1, read on the forward strand.
TAATTTCATGTTATAATAATAAAAAACTAATTATTACAATCAGGGGTAAACCAAATGATTTTGTTGCTTTGTGTGGATGAGAGTGAATGTGCTCCAATTTCTATCATAGGTAGAGGATGATGCAATTTGTGAAAGAACTTTGATGTTTAACTTTCTCAATATAGATGTATGGTTTCCATACATGAACCACTATTTGATTGCAACTAAATTCATAATTATATAAATACTTATGTTGTAAATTTATAATAATGATAATCAATTTAATTTTCTATTAAGAAATAAGACTCATCAGGGACCATGGTTGACCTTGTTGCAACTGTCACTCGATCATAGAATCCTCTTTTCACGTATTGAAAGAGTACAAGCTATGTATTCATTGTTCAATATGTCAATATCATATTTTTAGTAAATGTTGAAATAAATTGATGAATGAAATTATTGTTTGATTAGATTGGATACAATAACATTTTTTGGTTTACCTTATTTCCTAATTGACCAAATGTTTAAGTTGTTGGGTCTAATTTAGCAAAAACCTCATAGACTGCTTGAAGTAGCTTGGGATCGCTACTAACTCCATGCTTATGTTAAAACCTTGGATTCAAGAAGTATGCTACAATAAAATTAAGTAAAGTTAGTATTTTGTAAGAGAAAATTATATAAATCAAGACTAATAATTTATAAAGATAGATAGTACTTAATTACCTGCTTCATGAAGTGGATGTCTCAGTGTTTTCTCCCAATGACCTTTGATTGCTTAGAACATCCATTCTTTAGCATGTAGACAAATGAGGTTCTCTTTCATCACTTGCATGTACACAAAAGGCATTATGGGAACAACTTATGAATCCATGAGTTGAAGTACCATGTACAATGGCTCATATAATGAAACTATTTTTGCCACTTTGTCCCAATATGAATGGCAAAGCATTAATTTCTTCATTTCTTGGCGAATTTTTGTCGGACTGAGCTTGTGTTGTGACCAGTCATCACTTATAAACAATTTATTCAAATCGACCTTTTTTTTCCTAAAAGGTTGTCAAGAGCAATATAAAGCCTCGTAGCTCCAAGTCGAACAATTGATTCATGCCTAATTGGTGTCTCAACTGATTCATGTCCAGCTGGTGCTCCTTAATTGAGGAAGTAATCAACAAAATTTATAACCTATTACACCATATACTAGGGTAGCAAAGACAAAGCTACTATAGCATAGTGGCTCTAGGATCGTTCACTGGGATGGGTTTTCACTTCACAAATGATATTAATTCAAAGCTGAATTGGTGTCTTTTCATTTCAAGGTTAGCTTTAAAAGAAAACATAAAGATGTTTGAATGAAAAATGATTGGTTTTAAGCTAACCAAAAGTAGTAACTGATTTTACAAAGAAAAGTGTTTCTTGGAGTTTTAGATCACTAGGCTCAGATTCCTCATACAAAAAGGAGAGTTCCGGTCACTTGTTTCTTTTCCTCGCATTAGAGAATTAACATATAGTTCCTTCTCCAACCGGTGTTGTACAGATGCTTCCCATTAATGGGTTCAAACACTAAATCCCTCTCACTGATGCACCTTGCAATGACTCATACCTCTCACCTAGCACTTGCCATTCAAGGTGATCTTTAACTTTGGATTACCCATCAAAAGCTTGCAAGAGATAACTAATGGATGTCTCCTTGGAGTCCAAAAGCTTACCAAGTGTTGGCAATTCTAGAAAATCCTACCTTCAAGCCACCTCTCAGAGGCTCGCAAGGGGTAACTAGTGCATCTCCATGGACGGAGATCACTTGCCTTACCAAGTGTTGGCCCAGGTGATTTAAAGGAGTTTTAAGTTAACTAAAAAGATAAAAACCATTAACCGGTCACACTTTCTCTTCATTAACAACTAAAACAACAAAACTTTCAATTTATGCATGAGGAAACTCACCCGGCTTTCTTCACTCCAAGAGACAAAGAGCCTAGCCTCTCATCCTCTAAGGAAAAATCCTCAGAGTTTGATTGGCTAGAAAGAAAACTAAAGAGAAAACAAGAATATAAAGAAGAAACAGAGCAAGTGCCCTGTTCGTTGATTTCACATATATGATATATTATATGATGGATTATCTAGAACAACCCCCTCCGAGAGTCCTCTTGAGAGTTTATATAGGAAGGTAATTTACCCTTCCTTGGATACTTCCTAGCTAAGGAATTACATGAGTGGCTGAATACAAGGAGAAAATGGAAATTTAGACACAAAAATATCAGAAGAAAAGATCTAAAAGAGTCGGTGCACAACTATCAGGAAGCTTCAGGACCGTTTCGCAAGTGAAAATGAGGTCTGCGAGATTTTGCAGATGCATAAGAAGGGCTGCGAAATTTCTTTGCAGCAAAAGGCTGATTCAACACCTTTGTCAAGCTGGCTTACATCTTGTGGTGTTTGGCTTCCATCGCGACGTGAAACTTCAGGGGAAATCCATAGCACTGTGCAAAAAGGCTGCGAAATCACTTCGCAACAAAATGGTGATTTCGCAGCACTTTTCTGAAGCCTTCATTCAGCTTGGAGCAGTTGTCTTCCAAAGGCTATAACTTCCTCATTTCAGCTCCAAATTGCACATGGTTTGAAGCATTGGATTGTTGACTTCCTAAGCTTTCAAATGACATATTGTATGCATAAATTGGACATCAGAAAGTGCTCCAAAAGTGGCTGCAGTGACTGTCATCAAGAATGCTCCATGACTAATTTCTCTTTGCTTCCCCTTGCATTTCCACTTTGCTTATGGCAAAAGATCTTCAAAGCTTCGATTCTTCATGCCTCTGAGCTTCCCATTGTTTTCCAAGGATTCCATATAACTCTCCTCAATCTCATAATGCTTTGGTGATCAAAATACTAACAAAAACACCAAAACTTACACAATTTGGTTAGAATTGATTGCAATGGGCCTTAACATGCTAATTGGGTTAAAAGGCACTAAATACTACTCAAAAGTGTTTAAAAGGATTAATTACAAGCTATGAAATAGCACTTTTTGAGTAGTAATCACTCCCCCAACCGACATATTGCTAGTCCCTTAGCAATGAAGGAGAGAAAAATAAAATAAAAGTACCATAATTTACAACATCATGCTGATCAAAAAATAATTTCCAAGTGGCATGATGATCTAACTCTCACATGGAACATTAAAGAAATAAAACTCAAACTTCAATAGGAGCTATCAAATAATTTGCCTAGTCACAATTCATAAAGAGTAGGCATTATGCAAATTTAAGCTTCAAAAGAGTTTCCACTCTCAAAGGGTCAAACCTTACTCTTCCACAAAAATCTATGTGTTATTTATAAGCTTCCGAATATAGAATGTTGAACTAATCTCTCCCCCAAACCTAGTTTTTTTTCAAAGCTTAGCAAACTGATCAACCTCCAATAGGCTAGGAACGCACCTCTTTTCTTTCACAATTTTTTTTTCTTGTAAGTGTGCAAAGCTTAAAGGCATTCTTTTCTAAATTGTCCATGTAACGGGGGTCCATCGATGACTCCCAACCAATCAAGGTTTAGGGCATCAAGTTTTAAGGATCTTTCAACCATTAACTCCTCGGATTTTACCCCAGACTTTTGAGAATGAATTTTAATACCCAAGCACCTACAGTATGTTAAACTCCACCTATTCACCCATGTAACGAGCATTGAGGTCGGTGACTCCCAACCATTGAAGGCTTAGGGCACCAGGTTTCAAAGGTTTTCACCATATACCCTTTCAGACCTTGCTCGGGTTTCAAGGCAAGCAAACAATTTATTTTCTTTCTTTTTTTTTTCAAAGGCTCATTGGCCTTTCATAGGGTGTCTCAATATCATTAAAATGAGGTCAAAGGTACCAAGTCCCAAAATTTTCTAAGTCAAGGGGGAAATAGTTTCTCATTTTATAAAAGGAATCTATTGTGCACAGTATGTGGATAGCTTAAAGTGGAAGGACTAAACTTGAATTCAAAAGAAGTTTCAACAATTGAACCACTTTAGTAAGCATAATACAAACTCTAAGTCAAGTAAAAAGACAAAAATTCAATTTCTCCCTTTTCATTTTGAAAATTTTTCCTTAATAACCATGGAAAGTAGAATAAAAAACTTAAAAATTTTAAAAATTAAACAAAAAACAACTAAATTACCAAAATAACTTAGCATTAATAGCAATACTTACTTCCTCAACTCTCCCCCCAACCAAGCTGAACATTGTCCTCAATGTGACAAAAGCGATTAAAAAATAGGGAGGAAGTGGTACCTCCTGAGTAACATGGAGTTTGAGTTGTATAGGAGAAACCACATGTTTCAAAAAAAACAAAAGAGTTAGTGAGTAGAGAAAATAGAAAAATGCTAAGTTTAATAAAAAAAAATGATGTCTATATATGATTCTGAGAAAGTAGAATATAAGATATGATCAATGGATACCTCCAATCCCAGAATATAAAACATCAAAACATGGAGCTATGTATACTACTATAATATGTAAAGACAAAAGTAAAGAGATGATCAAGTAATGGTAAGGGTCCTGTGGAGCTGATGCATCTGTGGTGGCCTCTTGAGTGGGTTGGATCAGCACTTTGACCTCTGTTCTGGTAGTTTCCTTAGGTGGCATAGTCTCATCAACTGGAGCTCTCAGTTGGTAGCTATGGGATTTGATGGTTTTAAGGAGGTAAGAAATGGAATGAGAGGCTTCATGTGTGTGATCCCAGGGTGCACGGGGCTTTCCTCTAGTCTTGGCCATGGCTGAAATGGAGAGGGGTGGCTGTTCATGAGTTCCAAAGGGTACTCAGCTGGTGCGTGGGGCTCTATTGGCATTTTAGCAACTTCCCTTGGCTTTGCAAGGTGTTTTTGCAAACTTCCCTCCATTTTGCAAGTCAATTTCACAATTTGAAGGCCATTTCTAAGCTTGGAGGTGATTTTGCAGCCATTTCGAAGCTTGGAGATGATTTTGCAGCCTAAAAGTGCCCTGCAAAATGGAGCTTTGGCTGCGAAATTGGAAGTTTTTATGTTCGCAGCCATTTTGCAGCTTTTAAAATACCCTGGGAAATTGGGCTTTGGCTGTGAAATTTGGAGTTTTTATGCTTCCCAGCCGTTTCACAGCTGCGAAATAAGGGTCAATTTGCTGCAAAAATGGCACTCGTGTGCCAAAAGTTGGTTTTGCAGCTTCGAAATCCTCTGCGAAATGGAGCTTTCCCTGCGAAAATGGGATCTTTCATGCTTTGGTGGTTCGTAGCCCACTTCGCAGCTGCGAAATTGGGGTCACTGTACCGCGGAATGGCACTCGTGTGCCAAAAGTTGGTTTCGCAGCTGCGAAACATCCTTCGCAGTGGAGAAATTGCTGAGGAATCGCTGCGGAATGGGGTTTTTTTACGCTTCAGTGGTTCGCAGAGCACTTCGCAGCTGCGAAATGGGGGTTCCTGTGTTGCGAAGTGGCACTCGTGTGCCAAACATCGGTTTCACAGAGGACTCAAAAGTGTTGCGAATTGATTTTGCAGCAAAATGCCAATTTCGCAGAGGCTGCGAAATCTCGCAAACCCCTGTTTTTCCCCTGTTTTTGCTCTGTTTTTGCTTTGTTTTTGCTCCGATTTCTTCCCGATTTCTTCCTTTGCAATTCCTCTTGATTTTGATCATCCAAAAACCTATATTGCAACAAAACAAACTAGAATTAAAGCATTAAAATCAAAATTAAAGCATTGAAATCAAAATTAAAACAAGTAATAAGTAAAACAAAAAGGTATGGACTAGCTAGTCTTGAAAAAGACTAAGTCCATCAAAAAATTTGATCCTGATTCAGCTTGCCCGGATCCCATATGAAGTTAGCATCCTTCACTTGAGACTTGCATTGTATGATGGCAATGGAAACAATTCTCTTTCTCTTTCCTTTAATTTCCTCCCTCTTCTTTTTCTCTGTTTCATTCTCTATTTCATGCTCTTGTTTGAATGTGGCCATATCAACCTCTTTACCACTCAAAGTGATAACCGTTTTAACTTCCTTCACCATTGAAGATTCTCCCTTTTGAGCCTCCATTTCATGGATGCCCTTGGAATTTTGATAAGGTTGAGAAGGAGAGTTTTCTTTCTCTTGCACTGTGTTGAGGTTAGCAAACCTTGAGATTGAATCTTGGAGATTATCTATCTTTTGAGATAGATCATGTTGCACTTCATCCATCTTTTTGTTCAATGAACTCTCTACACTGTCAATTCTTTGACTGAGCTGAGCATTGATGGATTTGTTAGCTTCAACAAAGTCTTCCATGACCTTGTTAAGATTCATCATAGCTTGTTCAAGGTTTGAGGCTTGCTGTGGTACTTGAGCAGGTTGCTGATACTGAGGTGGCTGTGATTTCCAAGAGAATGTTGGATGGTCCCTCCAATTGGAATTGTAGGTGTTGCAATCACCAAACATTTCCCTCTCCGTTGGAATGATAGGACACTCTTCAACCAAGTGCTCATATGATCGACAAATGGAACAAGGCATAGCTTGCAATGGTGTTTGAGAGATGGCTTGCACTTCTTGCATGTTCTTCATTTCTAGCTCATTCAATCTCCTTTCCATAGCTGCAATCTCTGCCTTCATGTCCATGCCATCATTCAAAATATACATCTCACCCTTAGCATTAGGTTGAGACGTCATTCTTCCCATATCTCTAGCATTTGGTTCACCCCATTCTCTTGAAAATTCAGCCACATAACTCATGAAGTTCATGGCTTCCTCTGCTATCTCGTATTCAATATGACATGCACAACTAGCAATTTGTGAATTAAAAACAGAGAAAACAAAAGGAAACAAAAGAAAAACAATTCAAAGAAAGAAAATTAAGGTAAACTAAAAACTAAATAAAAAGTATACTAAAATATGAACAATAAAGAAATAAAAAGAGTTAGTAAAAGGAAAAGAAAAGTCACCAAACTTGTGATGAAGATCACAAGTACTCTCAAAAGATCATATCACTGCAAAGTGGCACCATCCCCGGCAACGACGCCATTTGATTCATGCCTAATTGGTGTCTCAACTGATTCATGTCTAGCTGGTGCTCCTTGATTGAGGAAGTAATCAACAAAATTTATAACCTATTACACCATATACTAGGGTAGCAAAGACAAAGCTACTATAGCATAGTGGCTCTAGGATCGTTTACTGGGATGGGTTTTCACTTCACAAATAATATTAATTCAAAGCTGAATTGGTGTCTTTTCATTTCAAGGTTAGCTTTAAAAGAAAACATAAAGATGTTTGAATGAAAAAGGATTGGTTTTAAGCTAACCAAAAGTAGTAACTGATTTTACAAAGAAAAGTGTTTCTTGGAGTTTCAGATCACTAGGCTCAGATTCCTCATACAAAAAGGAGAGTTCCGGTCACTTGTTTCTTTTCCTCGCATTAGAGAATTAACATATAGTTCCTTCTCCAACCGGTGTTGTACAGATGCTTCCCATTAATGGGTTCAAACACTAAATCTCTCTCACTAATGCACCTTGCAATGGCTCATACCTCTCACCTAGCACTTGCCATTCAAGGTGATCTTTAACTTTGGATTACCCATCAAAAGCTCGCAAGAGATAACTAATGGATGTCTCCTTGGAGTCCAAAAGCTTACCAAGTGTTGGCAATTCTAGAAAATCCTACCTTCAAGCCACCTCCCAGAGGCTCGCAAGGGGTAAACTAGTGCATCTCCATGGACGGAGATCACTTGCCTTACTAAGTGTTGGCCCAGGTGATTTAAAGGAGTTTTAAGTTAACTAAAAAGATAAAAACCATTAACCGGTCACACTTTCTCTTCATTAACAACTAAAACAACAAAACTTTCAATTTATGCATGAGGAAACTCACCCGGCTTTCTTCACTCCAAGAGACAAAGAGCCTAGCCTCTCATCCTCTAAGGAAAAATCCTCAGAGTTTGATTGGCTAGAAAGAAAACTAAAGAGAAAACAAGAATATAAAGAAGAAACAGAGCAAGTGCCCTGTTCGTCGATTTCACATATATGATATATTATATGATGGATTATCTAGAACAACCCCCTCCGAGAGTCCTCTTGAGAGTTTATATAGGAAGGTAATTTACCCTTCCTTGGATACTTCCTAGCTAAGGAATTACATGAGTGGCTGAATACAAGGAGAAAATGGAAATTTAGACACAAAAATATCAGAAGAAAAGATCTAAAAGAGTCGGTGCACAACTATTAGGAAGCTTCAGGACTGTTTCGCAGGTGAAAATGAGGTCTGCGAGATTTTGCAGATGCATAAGAAGGGCTGCGAAATTTCTTTGCAGCAAAAGGCTGATTCAACACCTTTGTCAAGCTGGCTTACATCTTGTGGTGTTTGGCTTCCATCGCGGCGTGAAACTTTAGGGGAAATCCATAGCACTGTGCAAAAAGGCTGCGAAATCACTTCGCAACAAAATGGTGATTTCGCAGCACTTTTCTGAAGCCTTCCTTGAGCTTGGAGCAGTTGTCTTCCAAAGGCTGTAACTTCCTCATTTCAGCTCCAAATTGCACACGATTTGAAGCATTGGATTGTTGACTTCCTAAGCTTTCAAATGACATATTGTATGCATAAATTGGACATCAGGAAGTGCTCCAAAAGTGGCTGCAGTGACTGTCATCAAGAATGCTCCATGACTAATTTCTCTTTGCTTCCCCTTGCATTTCCACTTTGCTTATGGCAAAAGATCTTCAAAGCTTCGATTCTTCATGCCTCTGAGCTTCCCATTGTTTTCCAAGGATTCCATATAACTCTCCTCAATCTCATAATGCTTTGGTGATCAAAATACTAACAAAAACACCAAAACTTACACAATTTGGTTAGAATTGATTGCAAGGGGCCTTAACATGCTAATTGGGTTAAAAGGCATTAACTACTACTCAAAAGTGTTTAAAAGGATTAATTACAAGCTATGAAATAGCACTTTTTGAGTAGTAATCAGCAATGTCTCCACCATAAAACTTTCTCATTTATGCAAGTAACCAACCATGATTGTAAATGGAGTTAGTCTCTTGCAGACATTACTTATCATCTCTATAACACTTGGTCTTTTTTTTATGTCTTTAAATATTAAGTGGATACAGTGTGCTGCACACAGAGTCTAATATATGTTAAACTTTTTCATCAACAGCTTGTTTGCTTTCACAAGCGTTGACCCATTATCCATGTCAAGTTAAACCACGTTTTCTTTCATGACATCTTTGATAACACTATTTAACAACTCGTATATATATTTTTGGTCTTTGATATTGTTAGATTCATCAACTGACTTAAGGAAGATTGTGGTCCCTTTTGAGTAGGCTATGAAACTAATTATACTTAACTTCATTGGCTCTATCCATCCATCAAACATTATTGTGCACCCATATGTCTTTCATTTTTCTCTTTGCTAGTTCATATAAGCTTCCATTTCATTGTACTCCATTTCCAAGTACTTGTTCTTTATTTCATTTGGATATGGAGGTTCGATTCCCATTCCTACAATTCATATGTAAGAAATATTTAAAACATGTCATAAAAGGCTATACCTACTCAAACAATATAAAAATAGAGTAGTTAGTAATTACCTACTTGTTGTGCATCAATAATCATATTCTTGAAGTGTTGAGATATTGCTTTATAGGGCATAATGCTTTCATAAATGAAAAATTTTCTTATTAAGCATTCCATTATTTCTTCAATGGAACCGCCTTTGAATAGATCTTTGACATTTCTTTATCTTGTAGTAGAAGACTTATACAACAAGTGGGCAATAAGTGGTAATAATTCTCAATGTTGCACACTATGTGATTTCCACATCGGCCTTGGTGCATCACTAAGACATGTCAACTGCCTTATTTTACACTTGCTTCCTTAAACATTTAATGTTGCTATTGATTCCATTCTATCACTTTCAAGGTGTGAACAATCACTTGATAAGCATCCTGCTCATAAGGTTGCATATCTGCCGAATACATGTACACATCATCATTATCATCATCATCATCCTTATCTATGACATGTCTTTGGCTGCCCCCATTGTGCCATGTAATTGAGCACAAATCCTTTCAATCTTTCTAGATTTCTTTGCTTTTGCTTTGGTATTTTAATGCAACATCTCGTCTATCTCTTCTTTCACTTTGCGAGGTACTCTAGGAGACTTTTTGCTATTGTTGTGCAGGTTTGTATGCGCTAAATGGAACTTGAATGAAGTGATGCCTCCATTCTTCATCAACATTTTACAATGGTTACAAATTGTCCCATTTTTGTTTCCCTCCACTAATGAACAATGCTTCCAAGCTGGATCTCACCCTGGGGTGCCACTCCCACCACTTGCACTTGCACATCCACTAGCCATTCTTTTCAACTTGAACTATGCATAACATGAAATTGAAGTAATTTAAATTCAATGTCGTTAATGATGCAAAATACTAAAATTCAATGCTATACTAATTTTAAAATGTACTAAGTTAATTTATTCTCAATAGGCCATTATTATGCTTGAATATCAAAATAAAATTAAATCATTATATTGAAACTAACTTATTGCAAAGCTACTCATTATGGATTTAAATATAAAACTATGCTAAGTAATTTACTTAAATATATTGAAAATATATTAATTAATTGCAAAATGTACTAATTTAAATTCAACTCTATACTAATTAAAAAATATACTAAGTTAATTTATTCTTAATAGGCTATTATTATGCTTGAATATCAAAATAAAATTAAATCATTAATTTAAAACTAACTTATTGCAAATCTATTAATTATGGATTCAAATATGATACTATGCGAAATTAATTTACTTAAATCTATTAAAAATATATTAATTAATTGAAAAAATGTACTAATTTAAATTCAACGTTATATTAATTAAAAAATATACTAAGTTAATTTATTCTCAATAATTATTACTCTTGAATATCAAAATAAAATAAAATCATTAATTTTAAACTAACTTATTGCAAATCTACTAATTATAGATTTAAATATGAAACTATGCTAAGTTAATCTACTTACATTTGTTGAAAATGTACTAATTTATTGAAAATTAACATTAAAATATTATTAAAATTAGACAAATAACTTAAATTCTATTGATTAAATAAATTAAATTTAATAGAAAAATAATTAAAATTTAAAATAAACATACCTTACAATAATTGAGCAACCTTGGTTTGGAGTTAATCCACAAACTTGACTTATAAATTCCCAAATTTATAAAATTTTGAGAATAATCACAAATAAAATATGAGCAATAAGAGATCAATACACTTTGGAATGAATTGTGGATGAAATGGATTGAGAATTAACTATTTACAGAAAACATTTGGGCCAAAATAGCCATTAGAAAGTGATTTTAACGCTAGAAATCATTTATGGATGATGGATAAAAATTTGGGCAAAATCTAACAATTAGATCATCAAATAGCTATTAGGATCACTTCCCAACTATTGGATCATCTCCTAGATGAAATCTTGGCCATTGGATCACCCATTTGAGCATTGGATCATCTTAAAAAATGCAAGTGTGATTTGGGTCGTTGGATCAATACGGACGTGATTCGAGCTATTAGATCAAGTGCATAGTGGAGCAAATGATCATTGCAACATCTTTAATGCACATACATGATTGGGGTCGTTGGGTCAATGTGGGCGTGATTTGAGCCATCAAGTCAAAATCATAGTAGAGCGGGTATATTCGTAAAAAATTGATTTTTTTTTTTTTTTTTGCCACAACCAATTGTTTCATTGTACATTCGATTTATTGGCAACAACCAATATATTGTTGATATATCGATGATTTTTGGCAAATTTTTTCGATATTTCTATGCCTTGATATTTCTCACTTATATATCGTTTTCAAACCCCCTATTACATGATATATCAACGATATATCGTGATATTTTCGTTCGTATTGAAAAGTGAAGAAAATGGTAGCTTAATCATTTCACATCTATAATTTATTTTTTAAAAAGAAAATAAAAGATAAATATATAGAATGAGTGTAAGATGATGTATTTAACAATTCTTTAAATGAAAGTTAACAATTAAGTAACCTATTGGCAGTATGGTCATCTATATTTTGAAGTTAATTTTTTCATTGAAAAAAGTAAACTTGTTAAATATATATATTAAAAAAAATTTGCTTTAAAAATAATTAATATAATATGTCTACAAAGATAAAATTTAAAAATCTTCTGTCCTATATCATTTTTATGAAGTAAAAATGATTTCATAAAAATGAAATAAACCTTACAAAGATGTGTTTTAAACCACTAATTTTAAAATTAAGTACAAATTTAATTGATCACATGTAGATAATTTCAATTGAAATAGTTAATTTGAAATTAATTATAAATTGAGAATGACTTTGAATAGTTAAGAAGGACATTTTCACTCACCAATTCATTCCTTGCTATTAATCATATTGAAGCATATATTTCTTGCTATTAATCATATTGAAGCATATATTTCTTAAGTTTAATACTAGATCTACTGAAGCACTAACTAGAAAGAAGTGCCTTTTAGTGTCGTTAAGATGCTACATGGACAATTGAACCTTCCTCATAAGATATACTCTTCTTATTCATCCAATATGAAATACTATATAAATTTCTTGTTAATGATTGATTTTAATTTATATCAAAATCTAAGTATTTGTTTTGTTGAAATCCACATGATCAATTATTGATAATTTTTTGTTAAAATAATATTTTATTGCATTCTATGTTTTGAACCTAACAACAAACCTATTCATAATACACTAATCATACTTGCACTATAACTCCAATTCATATTATATTAGAAGTCCTAATTAATATAAAAAACCTAAATAAATAAAAATTCCTAATGTTTCTTAAATTCCTAAAAAAATTTCTCATTTGACTTTAAGTTGACTTATGATTACTACTCAAAAAGTGCTATTTGATAGCTTGTAATTAACTCTTTTAAACACTTTTGAGTAGTAGTTATTACCTTTTAACTCAATTAACATATTAAGGACCTTTGCAATAATTTCTAATCAAATTGTGTAAGTTTTGGTGTTTTTGTTAGTGATTTGATCACCAAAGCAATCCAAGGTTGAGGAGAGTTCTTTGGAATCCATGGCAAAGCAATGGGAAGCTTAGCAACATGAAGAACCAAAGCTTTGAAGCTTTAAAGTCTTTTTCCATAAGCAAATCATGAATGCAAGGAGGGAAATCAAAGAGAAAAATCTAACATGAAGTATTCAAGAGGACAACAACTGTCAGCCACTTTTGGAGCACTTCCTGGAACTCAAATTATGCATACTATATGTCGTTTCGAAGTTCGGGAAGTCAGCAATCTAATGCTTCAAATGGTGCACAATTCGAAGTTGAAATGAAGGATTTAGAGCCATTGGAAGCCGATCACACTAAGCTAAAAGCCAATTTTGCGAGCTGCGAAATCACAAGAGGATGGCTGCGAAATGGTGTCCTTCATGCTGCGAAATTTCGCAGTCATCTTGCACGCCTGCGAAATTCTCCTGAAGCTTCCCGATATTTGCGACCGACATTTTTAGATTTTTTTTACTTCAGATATTTGATGTCTAAATCCTCAAACTCTTCTTGTAATCCACCTATCATAGGATTCCTTAGTCTTTAAGCAAGAACAAAGGATAAATAGCCACATATATATTGTTTGTAAATTTCCATTACAGTAGATGTTGGGGAGCTTGTTCTCAGAGACATTCTTTGTATAGTTTTTGAAGGAAGTAAAATGCAAAGCTTTTGCTCTGCCTTACCTACTCAATTTGATGGTATTATATTTATTTTTTCTTACTAGCCAAACAAGCTCTGAGGATGTTTTCTCAGAGAATGAGTGGCTAGGCTTTTAGTTCCCTGGAGCTAAGGTTGCCGGGTAAGGCCCCAAATGCAAGAATTCGTAGTTTTGTTGTTTCAGCTGTTAATGAAGAGAAAGTGTGACCCATTAATGATTTCTATGGTTTTAGTTAACTAAAAACGCCTTCAATTTACCTGAGCCAACACTTGATAAGGCAAGTGATCTCCATCCATGGAGATGCACTAGTTTATCTCTTGCGAGCTTTTGGGAGGTGAACTCAAGGTAGGATTTTCTAGAATTGCCAACACTTGGTAAGCTTTTGGACTCCAAGGAGACATCCATTAGTTATCTCTTACGAGCTTGAGAAGGGAAGTCCAAGGTTAATGATCACCTTGAATGGAAAATGCTAGGTGAGAGGCACGAGCCATTGCAAGTTGCATCAGTGAGAGGGAATTAGTGCTGAAATCCATTAAAGGGAAGCATCTGTACAACACCGGTTAAAGAATTAACTATATGTTAATTCTCTAATGCGAGAAAAAGATTCAAGTGACCGAAACTCTGTTTTTGCATGATGAGCCTCCCTTATGAACCTAAAACTCCAAGGAATGTTTTTCTTCATAAGTAATTTCCATTACTTTCTTTGTAGTTAGCTTAAAACAAATCCTTTTTCAACCAAAGTTTATGTTTTCTTCTTAAGCTAACCTTGAAATGAAAAAGCACCAATTTAGCTTTGAATTGGTATCAGTTGTAAGTTGAAAACCCTTCCCAGTGAACGATTCTAGAGCCACTATGCTATATTAGCTAAGGCTATCCTAGTGCATGGTGATATAGGTTATAAATTTTGTTGATTACTTCTGTCTGAGGACCAAACTCAAGGTATACTAGCTAGGCACGCAATCAAATGGCACCGTTACCGGGGAAGGTGCAAACTTCACAGTGATATTATTTCAGCGTACTTGTGATTTTCATCACAATTTTGGTGATTTTTCTTTCATTTTACTAACTCTTTTAATTGTTTCTTTTACTTGTTCATATTCTAACATATCTTTTAATTTAGTTTTAGTTAATCTAAGTTTTTTTTGGTAGTTTTGTTCTCTTTTGCTTTCCTTTGTTTTTGTTTTTGTTACAGTTGATACTAGTTGTGTATGCCAAATTGGATACGAGATAGTGGAGGAAGGCTTGTTAAACGTGAACACCTCATAACAAGGAATTGGAATTGAGCTTGAACATTATGGAAGCTACGCCTGAAGATCAGCATAGTCACCATGGTCATCAGGGCAATCCCAATGAATTCAGATCAACGAGGGACCGCATGCATCCACCTCGTATGAGTGCACCATCATATATAGTGCCCCTTATAGAGCAGCTAGTGATTAGACCACATATTGTTCCACTTCTACCAACTTTCCATGGAATGGAAAGTGAGAATCCCTATGCACATATCAAGGAATTTGAAGATGTTTGTAATATATTCCAAGAGGGAGAAGCTTCAATCGATTTGATGAGGCTTAAGCTATTTCCTTTTACTTTAAAGGATAAGGCCAAGATTTGGCTTAATTCTTTAAAGCCAAGGAGTATTCGTACTTGGACTGATTTACAAGCTGAATTCCTCAAGAAGTTTTTCCCTACTCGCATAACAAATGACTTGAAAAGGCAAATTTCAAACTTCTTAGCTAAGGAGAATGAGAAATTCTATGAGTGTTGGGAAAGATACATGGAAGCCATCAATGCTTGTCCTCACCATGGTTTTGATACATGGTTGTTGGTGAGTTATTTCTATGATGGGATGTCTTCCTCAATGAAGCAACTCCTCGAGTGGAGGAGATCTCATGAGTAAGAATCCGGAGGAAGCTATGGATTTCTTGAGTTATGTGGCTAAGAATCTGGAGGAAGCTATGGATTTCTTGAGTTATGTGGCTGAAGTCTCAAGGGGATGGGATGAACCGAACAAGGGAGAAGTGGGAAAAATGAAGTCTCAACTGAATGCTTTTCATGCTAAGGCTGGGATGTACACCTTGAATGAAGAAGTTGATATGAAAGCAAAATTTGCAGCTATGACAAGAAGATTGGAGGAGCTAGAACTGAGAAAGATGCATGAAGTGCAAGCTGTTGCTGAAACACCAGTGCAAGTAAGGCCATGTTCTTATTTGTCAATTTTATGAACACTTGGTGGAGGAGTGCCCTACAATTCCAGTTGCTAGAGAAATGTTTGGAGATCAAGGAAATGTCATTGGACAATTCAAGCCCAATAGCAATGCTTTGTATGGAAACAGTTACAACTCAAGTTAGAGGAACCATCCAAATTTTCATGGAAGCCAAGAGCACCTCAGTACCAACAGCCGGCTCAATAATCTCAACAAGCTTCAAGTCTTGACCAAGCAATAGTGAATATCAGCAAGGTTGTGGGAGATTTTGTTGGAGACCAAAAATCCATCAATGCTTAACTCAGTCAAAGAATTGACAGTGTAGAGAATACATTGAATAGAAGGATGGATGGGATGCAAAATGATTTATCTTAGAAGATAGATAATCTTCAATACTCAATCTCAAGGCTCACTAATTTGAACACAGTGCAAGAGAAGGGTAGATTTCCTTCTCAACCTCACCAAAACCCCAAGGGTATCCATGAAGTGGAAACTCATGAGGGGGAATCTTCATAGGTGAGAGATGTCAAAGCCTTGATCACTCTAAGGAGTGGTAAAAAGGTTGAGTTGCCAACACTCAAGCCACATGTTGAAGAGAAAGAAGAAGAAGAGACAAAGAAGAGGGAGGAAATCAAATGAAAGAAGAAAGATATCAGTGAAGGGAAAGAGGACCATGATTCAATAGTGAATGCAAATCCGGAGAAAGATCTTATTAAGGAAGAAATGATGAAGAAACACACATCTCCACTTTTTCCTCAAGCTTTGCATGGGCAAAAGAGGATCAGAAATGCATCAGAAATCCTTGAAGTATTAAGACAAGTGAAAGTCAATATTCCATTGCTGGATATGATTAAACAAGTTCCAACGTATGCAAAATTCCTAAAGGACTTATGTACTATCAAAAGAGGGTTGAATGTGAATAAGAAAGCCTTCTTGACTGAGCAAGTAAGTGCCATCATACAATGCAAGTCTCCTTTAAAGTACAAAAATTTGGGATGTCCTACCATTTCAATCATGATTGGGGGAAAGGTAGTGGAAAAAGCTTTGTTAGACTTGGGAGCAAGTGTGAATTTGCTACCATACTCTGTCTACAAGCAATTGGGACTAGGTGAATTGAAGCCAACATCAATCACTCTATCTTTAGCTGATAGATCAGTGAAAATTCCAAGGGGGATAATTGAAGATGTCTTAGTTCAAGTTGATAATTTCTACTATCTAGTAGATTTTGTTGTTCTTGATACGGACCCCTTTGTTAAGGAAGCTAATTATGTTCCAATCATCCTTGGAAGACCATTCCTTGCTACCTCAAATGCAATCATCAATTGCAGGAATGGACTCATGCAACTCACTTTTAGCAACATGACACTTGAGCTTAATATCTTTTATATGTCTAAAAAGCTAATCACTCCGGAAGAAGAAGAAGGTCCAGAAGAGGTATGTATTATTGACACTCTAGTGGAGAAGCACTGGAATCAGAATATGCAAGACAAGTTGAATGAAAGTCTTGAGGGTCTTGAAGAAGGGTTGTCTGAACCCGCTGATGTGCTTGCTACTCTACAAGGTTGGAAGAGGAAAGAAGAGATTCTACCTTTGTTCAATAAAGAGAAGGCACAAGAAGCTGCTAAGGAGGAGATCTCAAAGCTCAATTTGAGACCTCTGCCCATGGAGTTGAAATACACGTACCTGGAAGAAAATAGACAATGCCCTGTTGTTATATCTTCATCTCTTACTACTCATCAGGAGATTTCTCTACTTAAATTCTCAAAAGTTGTAAGAAAGCAATAGGATGGCAAATATATGACTTGAAAGGAATCAGTCCTTTGGTTTGTACACATCATATATATATGGAGGAAGAAGCTAAACCAATTCGTCAACCTCAAAGAAGATTGAATCCTCATTTGCAAGAAGTGGTGCGAGCTGAGGTGCTAAAGCTACTTCAAGTAGGTATTATTTATCCCATATCTAACAGCCCTTGGGTGAGTCCTACTCAAGTGGTACCAAAGAAGTCAGGGATTACTGTGGTTCAAAATGAAAAGGGAGAAGAAATTGCTACACGCCTCACTTTAGGTTGGAGGGTGTGTATTGATTATAGGAAATTGAATGTCGTGACAAGGAAAGATCATTTTCCACTGCCATTTATTGATCAAGTGTTGAAGAGAGTCTCTGGCCATCCTTTCTATTGTTTCTTGGACGGGTACTCAGCGTATTTTCAAATTGAAATTGATGTTGAAGATCAGGAGAAGACCATTTTCACATGTCCCTTTGGAACATACGCCTACAGAAGAATGCCTTTTGGTTTATGCAATGCACCTGCAGCATTCCAAAGATGTATGCTTAGCATTTTCAGTGATATGGTGGAGCAAATTATGGAGGTTTTCATGGATGATATCACCGTATATGGAGGTACATTTAAAGAACGCTTAGTCAATTTGGAAGCGGTTCTTAATAGATGCATTGAAAAGGACTTGGTGCTCAATTGGGAGAAATGCCACTTTATGGTACATCAAGGAATTGTCCTTGGTCATATCATCTCCGAGAAAGGCATTGAAGTTGATAAAGCAAAGGTGGAACTTATTGTCAAATTGCCATCCCTAACAACAATAAAAGGAGTAAGGTAATTCCTTGGCCATGTAGGATTCTACAAGGGATTTATAAAAGACTTCTCTAAGCTTTCAAATCCTCTTTGTGAACTCTTGGCTAAGGATGCTAAGTTTATATGGGATGAAAGATGTCAAAAGAGTTTTGATCAATTGAAGCAATTTTTGACAACCGCTCCAATAGTGAGGGCTCCTAACTGGCAACTACCCTTTAAAGTACTGTGTGATGCCAATGACTTTGCTATAGGAGCTGTACTTGGCTAAAGAGAAGATGGAAAGCCCTATGTGATCTACTATGCAAGCAAGACATTGAACGTAGCTCAAAGGAACTACACAACTATAGAGAAAGAGTTGTTAGTTGTGGTGTTTGCCTTAGACAAGTTTCGTGCTTATTTGGTAGGGTCTTTCATCATTGTTTTCATTGACCATTCAGCCTTGAAATATTTATTGACAAAGCAAGATACAAAAGCAAGGTTGATTAGATGGATTTTTTTTATTACAAAAGTTCTATCTCCAAATCAAAGACAAGAAAGGAGTGGAGAATGTGGTAGCTGACCCCCTTTCAAGGTTGGTTATAGCACACAATTCCCATGTCTTACCTATTAATGATGACTTTCCTGAGGAATCACTCATGTTGCTAGAGAAAACTCCTTGGTATGCTCATATTGCTAACTATTTGGTTACTGGTGAAGTTCCAAGTGAGTGGAAAGCACAAGACAGGAAACACTTCTTTGCAAAGATTCATGCTTATTATTGGGAAGAGCCTTTTCTTTTCAAGTATTGTGCAGATCAGATAATCAGGAAGTGTGTCCTTGAAAAAGAACAACAAGGAATCCTCAGCCATTGCCATGAGAATGCATGTGGAGGCCACTTTGCCTCTCAGAAAACAGCCATGAAGGTGTTGCAATCAGGGTTTACTTGGCCATCACTTTTCAAAGATGCCCATATCATGTGTAGAAGTTGTAATAGATGCCAAAGGCTTGGGAAGCTAACAAAAAGAAATCAAATGCCCATGAACCCCATTCTAATAGTTGATCTCTTTGATGTTTGGGGCATTGACTCCATGAGACCTTTCCCAATGTCTTTTGGTAACTCTTATATCTTGGTGGGGGTGGACTATGTTTCTAAATGGGTTGAGGCAATCCCCTGTACACACAATGATCATAGGGTGGTTCTCAAGTTTCTTAAGGAGAACATCTTCTTAAGATTTGGGGTGCCCAAGGCCATAATCAGTGATGGAGGTACTCATTTTTGCAACAGACCTTTTGAAACCCTATTAGCCAAGTATGAAGTGAAGCATAAGGTAGCTACACCTTATTGATTCGTGGCTCCCAATTGGTGTATCAGTTGATTATGTCTAGCTGGTGTTCCTTGATTGAGAGAGTAATCAACAAAATTTATAACCTATTACACCATCATTAGGATAGCTTTAGCTAATATAGCATAGTGGCTCTAGGATCGTTCACTGAGAAGGGTTTTCAACTCACAACTGATACCAATTCAAAGTTAAATTGGTACTTTTTCATTTCAAGGTTAGCTTAAGAAAAAAAATAACCTTTGGTTGAAAAAGGTTTTGTTTTAAGCTAACTAAAAAGAAAGTAATGAAAATTACTTATGAAAAAAAACATTCCTTGGAGGTTTAGGTTCACAAGGGAGGCTCCTCCTGCAAAAACAGAGCTCCGCTCACTTGGTTCATTTACTCGCATTAAAGAATTAATATATAGTCAATTCTCTATCTGGTGTTGTACAGATACTTCCCTTTAATGGATTTCAGCAGTAATTCCCTCTCATTAATGCAACTTGCAATGACTCGTGCCTTTCACCTAGCATTTGCCATTCAAGGTGATCATTAACCTTGGACTTCCCTTCTCAAGCTCACAAGAGATAACTAATGGATGTCTCCTTGTAGTCCAAAAGCTTACCAAGTGTTGGCAATTCTAGAAAATCCTACCTTCAAGTCACCTCCCAAAAGCTCGCAAGAGGTAAACTAGTGCATCTCCATGGACGGAGATCACTTGCCTTAGCAATTGTTGGCTCAGGTGAATTAAAGGTGTTTTAAGGTAACTAAAAACATAGAAATCATTAATGGGTCACAATTTCTCTTCATTAATGGCTGAAACAACAAAACTACCAATTCTTGCATTTGGAACCTTTCCCGGCAACCTTAGCTCCAAGGAACTAAAAGCCTAGCCACTCATTCTCTGAGGAAACTTCCTCAGAGCTTGTTTGGCTAGTAAGAAAAATTAAATAAATATATACAATCAAAACGAAAAGGTAAGGCAGAGTAAAGGCCCTGAATTTTACTTCCTTGCAAAACTATACGAAGTTTTTTGAGAACAAGCTTCCCGTCCCCTTTTTTAATGGAAACTTACAAGCATTAAATATGGGTTTATTTACCCTTTGTTCTTGCTTAAATACTAAGGAATCCTATGATAGGTGGTTTACAAGGAGAGTTTGGGGATTTAGATATCAAATATCAAAAGCAAAAAATCTCAAAATGTCGGTCACAAATATCGGGAAGCTTCAGGAGAATTTTGTAGTCATGCAAGAGGGCTGCGAAATTTCGCAGCATGAAGGACATCATTTCACAGCCAAAGGTTGATTTCGCAGCCGTCTTCTAGTGATTTCGCAGCTAAAGGTTGATTTCGTAGCCCTACGAAATTTGCCTTCAGCTTGGAGTGATCGGCTTCCAATGGCTGTAACTCCTTCATTTCAACTCCGAATGATGCACCATTTAAAGAATTAGATTGCTAACTTCCCGAGCTTTGAAACGACATATAGTATGCATAAATTGAGCTCCAGGAAGTGCTCCAAAAGTGACTGACAGTGACTATTCTTTTAAATGCTTCATGGTAGATTTCTCTTTGCTTCCCCTCCTTGCATTCCGGATTTGCTTATGGAAAAGGACTTTAAAGCTTCAAAGCTTTGGTTCTTCATGTTTCTAAGCTTTCCATTGCTTTGCCATGGATTCCAAAGAACTCTCCTCAATCTTGGATTGCTTTGGTGATCAAATTACTCACAAAAAACACCAAAACTTACACAAAGTGATTAGAAATGATTGCAAAGGTCTTTAATATGTTAATTGAGTTAAAAGGTAATAACTACTATTCAAAAGTGTATAAAAGAGTCAATTACAAGCTATCAAATAGCACTTTTTGAGTAGTAATCACTTATCACCCTCAGACTTCTGGGCAAGTGAAGCTAGCAAATAGTGAAATCAAGAACATATTGATGAAGGTGGTGATCACGAGCAGAAAAGATTGGTCTATTAAGCTTCATGATTCATTATGGGCATATAGAATAGCTTACAAGACTATTCTTGGCATGTCTCCCTATCGCCTAGTCTATGGCAAAGCATGCCATCTCCCTGTGAAAGTTGAATATAAGGCTTGGTGGGCAATCAAAAGGTTAAACATGGACTTGATCAGAGCTGGGGCAAAGAGCTGCTTAGACCTTAATGAGATGGAGGAATTAAGAAATGATGGTTACATCAATTCCAAAGTTGCAAAACAAAGGATGAAGAGGTGGCATGATCAATTAATCTCCAACAAAGAATTCCGGAAAGGACAAAGAGTCTTACTCTATGATTTAAGGCTCCATATCTTTCCTGGGAAGCTCAAGTCAAGGTGGATAGGCCCTTTCATTATTCACCAAGTGCATCTCAATGGAGTGGTGGAATTACTGAATTCCAATAGCACTGACACTTTCAAATTCAATGGTCATCGTCTCAAGCCATTCATTGAGTCGTTTAACCAAGAAAATGAGGAAATCAACTTCCTTGAGCCACAGAAAGCTTAATCAGAAAAAGGTTAGATGGACTTGGTTTCACCAAAGTCCATAATTTTTGTTTAATTGTGTTAATTTATAAGCTTTATTAATTGCTTTGATTTTTATTTTGGTCTTAAATTGTGTTATTTATATGTAACTTAATCTTTTTGAATGATCAAGATCAGGAGGAATTGCAAAGAAATTGAAAGAAGGAAGCTAGGACGCAAGAGGAGCTCAAAAGCAAGAGATTTCCATGGTCTGCGAAATTTCGCAACCTAAAAAGGGCCCCTCCAAAAATGGCCCTTGGCTGTGAAATAATTTTGCAACCCCCAAGTAGCCGCTGTGAAAACGCCTTTCGGCTGTGAAATGATTTCGCAGCCCCATTCCCCCCTCTGCGAAAATTTTTGCAGCTGTGAAACACCCCTTTGGCACACGAGTGCCATTTCGCAGACCTCCCCCCCTCAGCTGCGAAACGGTTGTGAAATCTTTCACACCTAAAAATCCTCATTTTCGTAGCCGAGCCCCCATTTCGCAGGTGGTTTCACAG
Organism: Vitis x doaniana; assembly: GCA_030345155.1. Lineage (NCBI taxonomy): Eukaryota > Viridiplantae > Streptophyta > Magnoliopsida > Vitales > Vitaceae > Vitis > Vitis x doaniana. The sequence goes on from CP128323.1 coordinate 11,294,859, forward strand.
TTGTGAAACCACCCCTTGGCACACGAGTGCCATTTCGCAGCGCCATACCCTCATTTCGCAGCTACGAAATGGGCTGCAAAAATGTTGTCAAAATGCCCTCCTCTGCGAAATCCGCCTTCCGTTTTGAAAATGGCCATCTGCTGCGAAAATAAAAACCGTCCCTTGGCATCCCTTTTAAACGGTATAAATTCCATATTTCCTATTCTAACCGATCATTTGAACTTCAGAAAGGTATTGAAGAGGAGCCAAGCCAGAGCAACTTTCCGCTTAAGCCAAGCCGCGTGCACCTCCGGCCATCTTCTTTGACCAGCCATGGTTAGAACCCAAGGAGCTAAGTCCTCGTCCCCATCATCTTGCCTGAGAATTCCAAGAGGGACCCCTGTCCAAGCTGCCACATCTGAGCCTCCGCAACCACCAGTCGTCCCACCTCCGGTTGAGGACGCACCCATCAGTCCTCCTATGAGGCGCTATCGGACATGAAAGTCACTTACCATGGCAGGTGCGAGCTCTTCCAGAGCCAAAAATTCAGGTAGCGGTCCTCCAAAGAAGAAAGCCAAGGTCTTAGAGCCAATTGATTTAACAAACCAGTCTTCAGAGCCTGAATCAGAGCCTATGCCATCTCCATCACTTGTCAAAAAGTCTCAGCTGTTAGCCAAAGAGTCTCAGATTCCCTCAGGCATGACTCTTGAGGTGGTTATCAGACGCCCCATGGTCACTCAACCGCCAATTGAAGGAAATTTGGATTACAGGGCAAGACCATTCCACTCCGAGCTCCATTTTGACATAGCCACTTTCAGACTTCAGCCCGAGCTCAGGGATTCCTTCCATCTGCTACAGAGGTACCATATGGAGCATTTGCTGACTCCCAGGGATTTTTTTTATCCCCATGTGGCATTGGACTTCTATCAGTCCATGACCACAAACCAGGTCCGGGATCCTACAGTCATCCATTTTACCATAGACGGACGCCATAGTATTTTGGGAGCCCGACATATAGCAGAGGCACTCCATATTCCTTATGAGCCAGCATGTCCAGAGGATTTTCGAGTCTAGACTCATCCTGCGCAGGGCAATATAGTCCACATCTTTCCAGAGGAGCATCCTCGCACCACTATTTGTTGAGGAAGGAGCTCCCTCCCAGCATGTTCTTCATTGATGCACTCTTGCGCCATAACATCTTTCCACTTCAGTATTGGGTGCAGAGGAGAGGAGTTTTGCTAGAGGCATTATTTAGGATACCTGAGGGATACTTCTTTGGCCCTCATCATCTCATCATGGCCGCTCTTCTATACTTTGAAGAGAAGGTCCATAGGAAAAAGCTACTCCGAGCGGATGCTATTCCACTTCTCTTCCCTAGATTGTTATGCCAAATTTTGGAGCATTTGGGATACCCAGCAGAGCCTCAGCTTGAGCGTAAATGCATTTGTCGAGAGATATTCACTCTCGATAGATGGACAAGTATGACAGCCTATGGTGCAAACCAGGAAGCAGCAGTTGGACCAGACCATCTAGACCAGCCAGAGGAGCCGGTTGACATATCAGCTGACACTCCACCACCTGCCCCTGCAGTGGCCTCTACTAAGTATATACCTGAGGTTGCACCCTCTGCTCTCCAGGCCATACCACAGACTCCCCCTGTTATTCTACCCATATCAGAGCCATCTCCTTCAGCTAAGCTAAGGATTGCTATATCCATTATCGAGTATAGAGGCCTATGCCACACTTTCGAGGCATTGGCCACCTCTCAGAGCATCCTCACTCAGTAGATCACAACTCTTAGTGCTCATCAGGAGTAGATTATTGCCACTCAGACCTAGCATACTACCATCCTGAGGCAGATTCAGCACCATCTGGGTATTATATCAGCTCCTGAGCACCCATTCCTAGCCCATCAAAGCCATCACAGGCTCTTTCTTTCATACATCAGACCATGCCTCCTAAGGAGCCCACTACAGGAGAGGTAGAGGCAACTAAGCCATCATCTCCACAGCATCCTCCACCCACCATCTGATCATTTTCACAGTTTCCTTTATATTTCCTTTATGTATTTTGTTTATGTTTGTCCTTTATGAAATCCCGTGCTTTTGATATTTTATATATTAGGATTAATTGTATTACTTGTTCTCTTTTTGTACTTACATGAATTGAAGTAATACAAATCTATCATTTTTTGAGCACTCTTAGCATTATTTTATTCTAATTCCTCTACTCATATCATTTATTGTTTTTGAAACATGTGGTTTCTCCAATCAATACTCGAAATTCATATCACTCAGGAGGTACTACTTCTTCCCTATAATTTCAATCGCTCATGCCATATTGAGGACAATGTTCAGCTTGGTTGGGGAGAGAGTTAAGGAAGGAAGTTTTTGTTATTTATGCTAAGTTATTTTGGTAATTTAGTTGATTTTTGCTTAATTTTAATTTTTTTTTTTAAGTTTTTATTCTCCTCTCCTTGGTTATTAAGGAAAAATTCTAAAAATTGAAATGAGAGAAATTGAATTTTTGTTTTTCACTTGACTTAGAGTTTGTATTATGCTTACTAAAGTTGATGAATTGTTGAAACTTCTATTGAATTCAAGCTTAGTTCTTCCACTTAAGCTTTTCACACACTGTGCACAATAGGTTCTAATTATAAGATAAGAAACTATTTCCCTCTTGACTTAGGAAAATTTAGACTTGGTACCTTTGACCTTATTTTAATAGTGTTGGGACACCTTATAAAAGGCCAATAAGCCTTTGAAAAGAAAGAAAGAAAGAAAAAATGTTTGCTTGCCTTGAAACCCGAGCAAGGTCTGAGGGATATATGGTGAAAATATTTAAAGTTTGGTGCCCTAAGCCTTCATTGGTTGGGAGTCACTGACCTCAATGCTCGTTACAAGGGTGAATAGGTGGAGTTTAACATACTATAGGTGCTTGGGTATTAAAATTCATTCTCAAAAGTCCGGAGTAAAGTCCGAGGAGTTAGGGGTTGAAAGATCCTTAAAGCTTGATGCCTTAAACTTTAATTGGTTAGGAGTCATCGATGGACCCCCGTTACATGGATAATTTAGAAAAGAATACCCTTAAGCCTTGTACTCCTACAATGAAAAAAATTGTGAAACAAAAGGGTGCGTTCTTAGCCTATCGAATTTGGTCAGTTTGCTAAGTGTTGAAAAAGAGCTAGGTTGGGGGGAGAGATTAGTTTAGCATATTATATTCGAAAACTATCAACTAACACTTAGATTTTTGTGGAAGAGTAAGGTTTGGTCCTTTGGAAGTAGAAATGATTTTAAAGCTTCAATTTGCATAATGCCTTCCCGTTATGAATTGTGATTAGCAAATTATTTGATAACTCTTGTTGAAATTTGAGTTTATTTCTTTAATGTTCCATGTGAGAGTTTGATCATCATGCCACTTAAAATTTTTTTGAAGTGATCAGCATGATCTTGTAAAGTATAATATTTTTTTAGTTTACTTTTTCTCTCCTTTATTGCTAAGGGACTAGCAATATGTCGGTTGGGGGGAGTGATTACTACTCAAAAAGTGCTATTTGATAGCTTGTAATTAACTCTTTTAAACACTTTTGAGTATTAGTTATTACCTTTTAACCCAATTAACATATTAAGAACCTTTGCAATCATTTCTAATCAAATTGTGTAAGTTTTGGTGTTTTTGTTAGTAATTTAATCACCAAAGCAATCCGAGATTGAGGAGAGTTCTTTGGAATCCATGGCAAAGCAATGGAAAGCTCAAAAACATGAAGAACCAATGCTTTGAAGCTTTATATCCCTTTGCCATAATCTAGTCATGAATGCAAGGAGGGAAAGCAAAGAGAGAAATCTACCATGAAGCATTCGAGAGGACATCCACTGTCAGCCACTTTTGGAGAAATTCCTAGAGCTCAAATTATGCATACTATATTTCGTTTCGAATCTTGGGAAGTTAGCAATCCAATGCTTCAAACGGTGTGCGATTCGAAGTTGAAATGAAGGAGTTAGAGCCATTGGAAACCGATCACTCCAAGCTGAAGGCCAATTTCGCGGGCTGCGAAATCACAAGAAGATGGCTGCGAAATGGTGTCCTTCATGCTGCGAAATTTTGCAGCCCTCTTGCACAGCTGCAAAATTCTCCTGAAGCTTTCCAATATTTGCGACCGACATTTTGAGATTTTTTGCTTTAGATATTTGATGTCTAAATCCCCAAACTCTCCTTGTAATCCACCTATCATAGGATTCCTTAGTCTTTAAGCAAGAACAAAGGGTAAATAGCCTCTTATATAATGCTTGTAATTTCCATTATAGAAGAAGGTTGGGAGCTTGTTCTCAGACAACTTTTGTATAGTTTTTGAAGGAAGTAAAATACAGAGCCCTTGCTCTGCCTTACCTTCTCATTTTGATTGTATTGTATTTATTTAATTTTTCTTACTAGCCAAACAAGCTCTGAGGATGTTTCCTCAGAGAATGAGTGGCTAGGCTTTTAGTTCCTTGGAGCTAAGGTTGCCATGTAGGGCCCCAAATGCAAGAATTTGTAGTTTTGTTGTTTCAGTTGTTAATGAAGAGAAAGTGTGACCCATTAATGATTTCTATGTTTTTAGTTAACTAAAAACGCCTTCAATTCACCTGAGCCAACACTTGGTAAGGCAAGTGATCTCCGTCCATGGAGATGCACTAGTTTATCTCTTGCGAGCTTTTGGGAGGTGAATTGAAGGTAGGATTTTCTAAATTTTCCAACACTTGGTAAGCTTTTGGACTCCAAGGAGACATCCATTAGTTATCTTTTGCGAGCTTGAGAAGGGAAGTCCAAGGTTAATGATCACCTTGAATGGCAAATGCTAGGTAAGAGGCACGAGCCATTGCAAGTTGCATCAGTGAGAGGGAATTAGTGCTGAAATCCATTAAAGGGAAGCATCTGTACAACACCAGTTAGAGAATTAACTATATGTTAATTCTCTAATGTGAGGAAAAGATTCAAGTGACCGGAGCTCTGTTTTTCCATGATGAGTCTTCCCTGTGAACCTAAAACTCCAAGGAATGTTTTTCTTCATAAGTAATTTCCATTACTTTCTTTGTAGTTAGCTTAAAACAAATCCTTTTTCAACCAAAGTTTATGTTTTCTTCTTAAGCTAACCTTGAAATAAAAAAACACCAATTTAACTTTGAATTGGTATCAGTTGTAAGTTGAAAACCCTTCCCAGTGAATGATTCTAGAGCCACTATGCTATATTAGCTAAGGCTATCCTAGTGCATGGTGATATAGGTTATAAATTTTGTTAATTACTCCTATTTGAGGACCAAACTCAAGGTACACCAGCTAGGCACGCAATCAACTTATAATTTCAACTACCTCCCTTAAGTTGAGTTATGAAGTCAACACGCTAAGCATTATCTTCAACTTCTCAAACCCATTCATCTTTAGAGACTTTTGCAAAAATATTTGCAACCTGATCCTTTGGTCTACAAAACTAAACTTCGATCTTGTCTTATCATGAGTTCCTTAATATAATGAAATTTGATGCTTATTTATTTTCTCCTATGATGAAACATTAGATTCTTTGTCAATATAATAGAAAACTTATTATCACACAAAATCTTTGTAGGACATTTTTGTTTATACAACAATTCACTAAGCATCTTATGAAGCTAAACTGCTTGACATGTTGTGGAAGTAATTTCCATATATTCAACTTCTACAATTGATGATTCTACAACTTGTTGCTTCATTGATGGCCATGAAATTGATTATATTCTAATCTAAAAAATATACCTAATGGTACACTTTCTAGTCTTTATTCACCTCCCTAATCACTATCTATGTAGTTTACTAAACTAGTGTTGCTTTAGTAAGAGTAAAAATTTCCATGATTACAAGTAGCACTACACACCTCAAAATTTGTTTTGCTACTTGTAAGTATGATTGATATAGTTTTTCTATAAATAAACTAATAATTCCTACTCTATAAGTAATATTTGGTCTAGTAGAAGTCAAATAACAAAGACTTCCTACTATGCCCTTGAAATATATGAGATTTACTAGTTCCTTAATGCCTTTTTGTGTCATCCTTGGTTGCTTTGCAATAGGAGTACAAATTATTGATGATGATTCCATCTTGAATTGCTTTAGAATGTCTATGACATACTTTTTTTATGAGATTAAGATACTATCACCTATTTATTAGACTTCAATTTTAAGAAAATAGGATTTTAATTTGAAATTTGTCATCTTAAATTGTTATGTCATTCTTTCCTTGAAATCTTCAAACACTTGCTGACAATTTACTATAAAAAATAAATCATCCACATAGAGCCATGCAATGATTACATTACCATTAGAATTTGACTCGATGTAGAGTGTATGCTCAAAAAGACACTTTTGAAATTCATGTCATGATAAATAAGGATGAATTACTAAGCATATGGTGTCTACTTTATCACATACAATGCCTTTTTGAATTTGTAAACTTGTTTATCTCGTGTTTCCTTAATATATCCTAGTGATTGTTTAATAAAGACCTCTACTTCAACTATACCATTAAGAAAATATGACTTCACTTCCACATATTTGATGAATTTTCCTTATTCTTTGAGTTGCAATCATGTGAATGGTATTTAGTCTTGCAACTGGTGGAAAAGAGTTCAAAATAATCAATACTTAACTTTTGTTTATAACCTTTTGTAATCAATCTTGCCTTAAACCAATCAACATGACCATTAGATTTATACTTTGTCTTATAAACCTATTTTAGCTTTCATTCATTGTTCTTCTCTATTGATCAAATTGCTTCATTCATTACTTGAATCTACTTCTCATCACTTGTTGCTTCTTCATATAAAATCCTATCACGATTTGAAAATAAACAAGACTTAATTAAACTTATATCGGTAATTTCAGTATATTTCATAGCTTCATATTCCTTTAGATGTTTAGGCATAATATGAGAACATTTTGGGTCCTATAGCATTAGTGATTCAAACTCTTACCCAAGCTCTATTTGCATAGGATAACTAATAAGAGAAGGTGTACTTGAAATGGAAATATATCCTATAGCATTCTCTTAATGCTTATTGTCCTCCACAAAATTATTCTTTTTTCAATGAAAAATCCTTTTTCCTCACTTTGTTTTTGAGTCCATGTTCAACTTTCATTTTCTAGGAATTGAACATTGCTACTCACAATCAACTTCTCTGTTTTGTATTATATTGTTTCTAACCTTTAGTTACATTACAATAACTAATGAAAATACAAGAAGATCATCAAACTTTTTTTATGCTCTTTTGGTATATGAGAATGTGCAATACACCTAACAACTTGAAAAAAAGGAAATTTCTAGATTATGACCACTCTAAGATTCCTTAGGTGTTCTTCTAAAGACTACTTTAGTAGGGCACCTTTTCAACAAGGACACTACAAATATAACAACTTCTGCCTAAAAGGTTTTTGGAAGCAACTTAGCCTTCAACATGCTTCTTGTCATTTCCATAATGGTTATGTTCTTCCTTTTAGTTATACCATTTTGTTGTGGTGTATAGCTAGCAATCAATAGTCATCAAATACCCTAACTTTTATAATAATTTATAAAATTCACTAGAGGTGAACTCTCATCCTCTATTAGATATCAATATCTTAATATTGCAATCACATTGTTTTTCAACAAAAAATTTGAATTCCTTAAACTTTTTAAAAGCTTCATATTTTTCTTTTAAAAAAAATCAAACTTTTTCTTATAAAATCATTTATAAAGGTCAAAATATATTGAGATTTTACCTTACCGGGATCACATATATCTATATGCACTAATTCTAAAGGTTGTTTGGCTCCTCTGGATCTTCCAACTAGAAAAGAATTCCTATGTTTTCCCAAGGAGACATCTTTCATAAGCATAATTTGGAACATAAATCATTGGTAATCCTACTTCCATGTTCTTTTGTACCAACAACTTCAACCCACAAAAATTGAGATGACCAAAACAAAGATACTAAAGCCAATTGCCATATTCTTTTGTTGTTTTCAAACTAAATGAAGTTTTTTCTTGAAAAAACATAGGAAACATCTTGTTCTTTGTTAGATGCACTTTTGCAATCATCTTCTTATTTTTATCATTAAGGGTGTAAACTCCATTAAAGATATTAATGATATGCAATCTTTTTTTATTAATTGTCCCATGCTCAACAAATTCAAAAAAAGGTCTCAAAAAAAAAAAAAAAAAAAAACATCTACTTTAGTAAAATTAGCACCATCTTTAGAATGTTTGTTAACATTACCTTTGGCTATGATTGAAACTTTGGATTTTTTCCAAAGTTAACTTCACTACTAACTAATTCATTTAATTGTGAAAACATTTTTTTTCTAACCACACATGTGGTTATTGCATCTTGTATTCAGGTGTCGAATATCTTTGTAGTCTACATTTGATGTTGCTACATAGTAAGCCAATACTAAATTCTACTCTACCTCGATGGTATTTGCTTGTTCTATTTATTCATTCTACAATTTCATTTGACATTTTGACTTATAGTGTTCATACCTTTTACATATAAAACATTGCATGTGTGACTTGTCTTTAGGTTTAGGAGTGTTACCCTTTCCATTAGAATAATTTTTGTCATAATCTCCATCTCTATTGTTAAAGTTTTTATGTTCTCTACCTCTGCTACAACCACAACCTTTACCACCTTGTTAGCTACCATAATCTCCTGTAGATGCTTTACTCTACATGGATTGCTCTAAATTATTATAATTGATTCTCTTACTCATTTATTGTTCATGAGAACATAATGAGCTCACCAACCCTTGAATTGTGAAAGTGAAGATATTTTTTCCTTCTTCAATCATTGCAACAACATAGTTAAATTTTGCATTTAAAGATCACATAATTTCCTTTACTATTTGTTGATCACCAAACTTCTCACCAATAACCCACATATGGTTTACAATAGTTTGTACTCAATCAAAAAATTTGAGATGGATTCAAAGTCATTTATATAAAAAGACTTGAATTCACCTTTTAATGTATGCAACTTCATTTGTCTGACATGATAATCATCTTTGTATAGTTTTTAGAGAGTAACCCATCCTTTTTTTTTTTTGCCTTTGAGATATTCTGAAATATGGATTCATTTATTGCTTGGAATATTGTATAGAGTGTTTTTTTTTTAATATTTCTTTCAATAATTTTTTAATTATTTTTTTTTTGCTCATTTGATAGTACTTTGAATTCTTTTGAATCGATTGCTTTGTTATAACCATTATTTAGTAGATCCCATAAATTTTGAAATCTAAATAAGACATGCATCTGAATACACTAATGATTACTACCAAAAAGTGCTATTTTGTAGACCTAATTATAATGGTTTTAAGCACCTTTGTGTAGTAATCATATTCATTTAACCCAATTAATTCATTAAGGTCCTTAGTAATTGGTTTTAACCATTTTGTGGCAAGTTTACATGTTTTTATCAGCTTATGAATCAATTCAAGCATGCCAAATGATGGAGGAGCTAATTGGACAAGTTAAAGCAAGGATTTTGGAAGTTTACAGGCTTGAATTTCAAGTGGAAACACGAGCACAAGCAAAAAGAATGCAAAGAGGAAAAACAAGCAAAGTGAAGAAAATAGAGGACAATAGCTGCAGTCTTCTTTCGCACTTTTGGGGCACTTCCCGAAGTCAATTTTCTACATACTATATACCATTTCAGAGCTCAGGAAGTCAAGAATCCAACACTTCAAACCGTGTACAATTTGGAGCTGAAATGAGGAAGATATGGCCTTTGGAAGACAACTGCATCAAACCTTGCGGGAATTTCGCAAGGTGAATTTCTCCTTGCGAAATTTCGCAAGGGGATTTTCCTCACGATGCGAAATTTTTCCATTTCGCAACATTGCGAAATTTTCGCAAGGAGAAATTCACCTTGCGAAAATGCCAAAGCTCCTCTGTTTCTCCACACACGCACCACCGACTTCTCAGATATTTTTAGCTTGATATTTTCTCATGTAAATTCCTTTAGTAACCTTGTATTCAGCCATCATAAGGCTTTATCTTGTAAGTTTGCTATATATAGAGGTGCACAACACCTCCAAAAGGGGAGATTGGAAAATGGACGGATGGGGTGATCGATCCTCTGTAGATTAAATTAGAATTATATAAAGCTCTGTTTTTCTTCTTTTCTCTTTTCTTTCTCATTTTCTTAGTAGCCAAACAGCCTCTGAGGACTTTTCCTCAGAGGATGGTTGGCTAAAACCTTTAAGTTTCTCAAAGTATGGATGTTATGTGATGGCTTGGATGCAATCCCATGGAAATTTCTCGCACCCGGAAGGTAAGGTAGTTGTTTTTCATTAATGGTTCATTAATGTAAATTTTGGTTTTTATTTCCTTTGGACAACTTCCAACGGCCAATACTTGATAAGCTTTTGGATTTCTATCCATTAGTTATCTCCTACGAGCTATTGGAAGGTGAGGTTTTCAATTCCAAGTTTTGCATTAATCCGTTAGAACCAATTTCAATGGCCATTGAAAGGTGAGTTTATCACCTGGAATGACTTTGAGTTGCCAATATTTGGTAAGCTTTTGGCTTTAGACCATTAGTTATCTCTTACGAGCCATTCAAAGGAAGTCTAAGGTGAATAACCATTGATGAAATTCACTACCATCTGTTTTGCCATTTTAAAGGATTAAAACTTGATTTGCTAAATCCATACCGGTTTGGGAAGCAAGCATCACCATAGTTGCAACCCCAATGCGAGGAGCCTAGCCTGAGATTTCCAATTTGCATAAGAGCCAGAGCACAGCTATCCTATCTTTGAGAAACTTGTTTTTACACCCTTTCATTTTAGTCTTTAATGTTAGCTTAGATTAGTTTAAACCTCTCTAAAACATTTTCATCTTCTTTTAAAGCTAACATCCGTAAGAAAATCACCTATTTTCCTAATTTGAATATCACTTGTGTTTGCGAAAACCCTTCCCAGTGAACGATCCTAGAACCACTATGCTATAGTAGCTTGGCTACTTTAGTAATAGTATTTAAGGTATAAATTTTGTTGATACGCCTTTAAAGCTAAGCTACCATGAGTCGCATCAACTAATTATCAAAATTCTCACATGTGAATTTTGTAAGTTGATGATGAATTGAATTATTACTTGTAGCCATAATTTCACCAACAAAATTGTAACTTTCTTATGATTTTGTACATTCCTTGGTATTCTAGCTTTGATTGACATTTCACCTTATTTAATCTTTTAGCTTTGATATCAATTGTTGGAACCCACTCTTTTTGCTAAAATAATAGTTTATTACATTCTATTATTTCAACATAATAACAAACCTATTTGTAATAAACTAATCATACTAGCACTATCACTCCATTTCATATTAGATTAGAAGTCCTAATTAACATAAAAAACTTAATTAAATAAATAACAATTCCTAATATTTCTCAAATTCTTAAAATTTTTATAGTTTAACTTTAAGTTAGATTATAATTTCAACATGTTTTTCAACCATTCTTAAAAAGATTTTTCCATTTTTTAGAATAAAAAAACCAAAAAAAAAACATGTATAACATTAAAAAAACCATAAAGTAGTTTTTGTTCTTAAAAATAGAAATACGGTGTTTTGTAAGAATATTATTCAATTCTATTCATTGCTTGTTTGATGGTTATTTTAAAAATATAGAGAATGGTTAAAAATAAAGCATTATAAATAAAAATTATTTTTAAAAATATTTCAAAATATAGAAATAGGATAATAACATTTCAAATTCCAAACAAGAATTTTGTTTTACAAAACATTAGAGAATAGTTTTAGAAAATAGTTGTCAAAAATTAATTTTCAAAATTGTTTTGGAAAACACTTCTAGAAACCATGTAGATACATAGATTAGGGTAATTAACATTTGAACTTTTTGGGTAACGTTTAATTGGATGGAAAGTGTTTTGGGTTGGAATGGCATTGAGCTACAAAATAGCTTCATTATGACCAAATTCATCAAAGTTGTGCATTTATAAAAAATGCATAAGATTTAACACATTGATCCCACATTTTTCATTCTAGACCAACTATCGTTATTGTGTAATGATAACTGGTAGTTGAATTCGTAGACACCCAGTGAAGACATCGGAAAGAAACTAACACCACTTAGCTTAATCCCTATTAAATGATAATGAGAGTAAGAACATCAGGTGTCATTTGTGAAGGCACTCGAGCCCAATTCAATTCAGCTCAACTCACATCACTCGTCCATGCAATGACCATTAAAAATGTTCAATGCCAAAAGTTTGTTGTGTCTGCACCAATTAGTCATGGTAGTACCCATACAGGTCATGTCAATTGCTAAGCTAAAACATCCTTAACAACTCAATATGGGGAGGGTTGTTTAAGTAAGGATTATTTACAACCTCTTCTCCATCCATTGCAATATAATTTCAATATGAAAAATCCAAGGTACTTAACTATTATATCATTTTAGGTTATTTAGTTATATTCATTCTGGATTAAGATTATATATTGTATGGACTCTCAACCTTGAGAGGATTTTAAGCCTGTACCAAAATCAACATGAGGCTTTGACCTATAGGTGAGACCCTAAAGTGGTCATATATCCTTATGGATTGGGTCATTGTTGATGGAGGCTAGTGGCAACAGGAATTCTCAATAGAGGAATCATTAACTCATGGGATTGAGTTAGTGTGTCCCATTGGGTGATCCAAAGGAAATGTGATAATGAAATATATGGCCACAGTAATTCCTATATTGGAATTTGACATATGCTTCTTAGAGTTAGAGTATGTCATTTGATCACATAATAAGTGGGATCTATAACTCAAGGATTTGAGAGGTAATCTTGATAGGTCATAACACTAACTTGTTAGATTATTGACATAAGTTCTTGGGGAGTTTGCGTGCAATGGATAGTAGGTCATGAACCTAAGCACTTGGTGTCTTGTTGTAATATACATAGGGTATTGGAATGCAATTGACTCTCTATAATGGGATGTTGAGTCAATTTGAGAATTTGTTTTTAAGGGAGCTAGTACTCCTATGAGTCTCAATTGTCCTCGCTCTAAGCTCATAATCCTTCTTGGCATGACTTATGAGGGTTGGATGAGTTTTTAGCTCACTTTTGTGCATAAGGGCGTTTTGGTAACTATGAAATGTTGCATAGGGATAAGTGTGTGGTATCTTTGGACTGTGCTAAATTGACCTAAGCCCATGGTGAGCTTAAGTGACTTAAGCCCAATAGGAAGCCTATATATTCTCCTTTAGGGGTTAGGGTTTCCAAGTTTTGTTATTTTCCCCTTCAATTTAAAGAGAGAACCCTAGCCTCTACCTTTGAGATTTCCACCATCTCAGTGCCTAGACAAAAGGAAGAGTCATTGGGTGGAAGATCATGGTGTTTACGAGATCCATTATGACTTTGGAGTTATCTACATCGATTAAAATTGATTCAAGAACATCCAAATCAAAGGTATGTGGCTTTATTCTCTAGATCTATGTTTTCTATGGTATCCATATTGTTTTTGAATACCAATTTATCCACTGCGATAGATTTAGAGAGCCTATGATAGATTTGCATGCACCCTACACGATTTAGGGCATGGGAATGGAGCAATCCAAGGTTCCCAACTATTGGTATCAAAGCCCTAAGGTAGGTTCTAGCATGTTAGATTTATTTTAGGGTGTGCGAAATATGTTTTAGGTTGTTAACTCTATTTTGCAAGGTTTTTTTATTCAACACATGACCCTAAGGGATGAATGGATGAGATGTTTTTATTCATTCAATTAAATATATCAATATATTTGGATTGATTGATTAGAAGTTTGATATGATATTTGATTATTGTTCTCTAGATTGGGTTGTAGACCTCATAAGGGTGTATAGTATTTTTATTTGGTTGTAAAAATATTTTCTTTTCAATCAATAGGTTATGAGCTCCTTTATAGGAACATAGGAATTTTTATTGCTATAAAAATTTTAGTTTAAGGTATCCATATATGGTGACCCAAGAGAAAATAAGGAATCTTGAAAGTTTTTTTTTTTTTTTAGATTCTATGGTTGTTAAAGGAATCTTGAAAACTTATTTAGATTGGAATGTGCATGGTTAGGAAATTTTATTTTAAAAGAAAAAATAAGTTGGAAAAAGGATTAAGAGCTTTATTACTTTTTTTAAAATGAATTCTTAGAGATTTCATTTTTTTATTTTTTATTTTTTAATATATATATATATTAAAGAAAAGCTCTTATTTTTCCAAATCTTTATAAAAGAGTATTTTTCATATTTTACACTAGATTTTTATTTAAAAAAAAAATTTAATTTTGTAAATTTATGATAGATAATTTATAATTAAGAATGATTTCTAAAATAAATATTAGAAGCTAAAGAAAAGTTTTTTAGTATTCTTAGCAAATTTTCATGAAAAGATATTTTTCAGGATTATATTTTTAAACTAGTTGCTAAAAAGATTGTTATTTCTTTAGAACTATCTATTTATTAAACTTTAGGAGGTTTTCCTATTCTCTCTCAGTGAGATAAGAAAAACTATACCTATAGTTGGTCCTCTAGGCTCTCCCTCTCAAAGAAAATGATGAAACCATTCTATTTCGATAGTTCAATGATAAGGAATAAGAAGGCAATTCTTTTAACACAAGAGTCCCGATTTAAAAGCAAATAATGGACTTGGAAAATCTCATGATAAAGAATTTATGAGAAGAAGGGTTACCAAAATAAATTTGGAAAGTTGATTACTACTAAAAAAAAGCATATTTTAGATAATAATTCTCATGAGTTGCACGTCTTTTGAGTAGTGATTATGCCTAAAACACTCAATCAACATGTTGTTTCCCTTGCAAGAGTTATTAACAAGTTTTATGAAGTTTTGGAGTCATTTCAAGGTATGATTTGGATAAATTGGTGACAAAAGAGATGAATCAAATTGAAGAGAACAAATAAAGTTGATTATGATCCAAATGCACAATGAAATAAGTAATGCAATTGGTTTGAACCAGGATTTGGAGTTGATTTGAAGGTGGTTGAAGTGGAATCAAGAGAAAAAAATGGAAGAAATGGCAAAAAGGAGTTGAAAAACTATGTTTTTCAATTTCGCATGAACATGCGGAAAATTGGCACAGTCGTGTGAAATGGACCAAACGGGAATTTGGTTGCAACTTAAAAAGGGAAAAATGAAAATTGATTTCGCATGACCATGCGAAAATTTCGCACAATCATGCGAAATGGTCCAGGAAGGCAAAAATGGTGTTGATAAATTTTCCATTTTGCACAATCGTGCGAAATTGTTGGAGCTCGTGCAAAATTGCATTTTTTTTCCAGATTTCTTGGTGAGGAAACCTCCAAAAGACCTCTTAGATGATGCCAAGTGTCCACTTGACCTTGACCTATAAATAGAAACTTGATTTACTCATTTGAGAGGCTTTTTACATTTTTCTAATTATAGAACTTTTCAGATTTTTTCTTTCTAGAATTTTCTACTTTCCTTCATTTTCTCTCATTTCCTCACTAGCCAAACATGCCTTGTGAGATCAAATCTCCAAGCATGAGTGGCTAAATCTCGTTTTTCTCGGAGGAGGAAGGATCTAGAGGCAAGATCTATGGTGGAATTAGAGAAATGAGCTTGATTACTACTCAAAAAGTGCTATTTTATAGCTTGTAATTAACTCTTTTAAACACTTTTGAGTAGTAGTTATTACCTTTTAACCCAATTAACATATTAAGGACCTTTGCAATCATTTCTAATCAAAGTGTGTAAGTTTTGGTGTTTTTGTTAGTAATTTTATCACCAAAGCAATCCGAGACTGAGGAGAGTTCTTTGGAATCCATGGCAAAGCAATGGAAAGCTCAGAAACATGAAGAACCAAAGCTTTGAAGCTTTAAAGTCCTTTGCCATAAGCAAATCTGGAATGCAAGGAGGGGAAGCAAAGAGAAATCTACCATGAAGCATACCTGAGGATAGTCACTATCAGTCACTTTTGGAGCACTTCCTAGAGCTCAATTTATGCATACTATATGTCGTTTCGAAGCTTGAGAAGTTAGCAATCTAATGCTTTAAACAGTGTGTGATTCGGAGTTCAAATGAAGGAGTTACATCCATTGGAAGCCGATCACTCCAAGCTCAAGGCAAATTTCACACGGCTGCGAAATCCGCCTTGGGCTACGAAATGGTGTCCTTTTTGCTGCGAAATTTAGCAGCCCTCTTATACGGCTGCAGAATTTCTCCTGAAGTTTCCCGATATTTGCGACCGACATTTTGAGATTTTTTTGCTTTAGATATTTGATGTCTAAATCCCCAAACTTTCTTTGTAACCCACCTATCATAGGATTCCTTAGTCTTTGAGTAAGAACAAAGGGTGAATAACCTCTTATATATAGTTTGTAATTTTCTTTACATAAGAATCATCGAGTCGGGAGCTTGTTCTCAGACTTATCCTTTGTACAGTTTTGCAAGGAAGTAAAATACAGAGCCTTTGCTCTGCCTTACCTTCTCATTTTGATTGTATTGTATATTATTTACTTTTTATTTCTAGCCAATCAAACTCTGAGGATTTTTCCTTAGAGGATGAGTGGCTAGTGTGGACCCGCATTTTTCACGCGCGCCCCCACTCGATCGGTGAGACTCGCTTTTTATTTATTTGTGAAAAATTAATTTTTGGAAAAAAAAAAGTTAGAGTCGCCACTTATTTTTTTTTTTATTTTAAACGGAAAATAAAATAAGAAAGAAAAACCCTAAAAAATGACTCCATAATTTTTGGAAAAAGGCATGTCTTTGAAAAACCCGAGTCTAGATTCGGGGATCAGGTTACTTATTGGGAAGATACCTTTAAAAGGTAGCACCCCTCTAAGCCCTATAAAGGTCTCTACTAACTAAGTTAAGGGGAATGTGGCAATTAATCGGCTAATTATGGATACCTAAGTAGGCTAGGTGGTTCCAAAAAATAGCATGCCAAACAAGATCAAATTACAATAAAGGAATGTTAGGATACGTACCCGGACCACTTCTCAAGCACTATCATAAAACATTAGAGTCAGTATAGAAGTATAGCACACGACATGTATTTAATCATAACGAATCTAGCATACATCTAAGCACCTAAGGATTATCAAACATATGTATATTTCACAGTGACATGATTGTTTACAAAATTTAGAAAGTAAGTGATAGGGGACATATCTGGATAACATAGATAACTTACAATGCGCTTCCATAAGACATAAGGGGTTAGATAATAAATAATAAAATATAGAAATCCTAGCATGCTCGTTGTCTAATTAGCATAGCATAAATTATCAAAGTATATGAAAACACTAATTATCACACTCATCTTGTATACAATTCCTAAAAAAAGATAGACATAATTTCAACAAGTGACAAAAGTGGCAACAAAAATAATTTTTGAAAATATTTTCTTATGTAGGGGTTTCACCAATTCCCCAATTGATATACACGAATTTAGCCTAGAATTATTCCATTTATTTGGGACCACAAGCTTTGATTCATGTTTTATTCAAAACTGCAATTTTTTTTTTTGAAATTCGAGGAAGATGTGAACCGATCAAAACATGGTTGCACATTATTTAAGAAAATGAGATTTTGATTTTAAGAATCCTAAAGGAAATTTTTAATTGAATTTTTAAAGGGAATGAGATTTTGATTCTGAGAACTCTAAATGAATTTTTGAAATGGTTTTTTAAGGAAATGAGATTTTGAGAATATTGTTATGTTTTAAAGATAAAAGAAGTTAATTTGAAAACAATAAAATGTATGAATCAAAATACCAAGCAAAAGAAAAAAAGAACAAAATCACAAAGTAGAATTTTTGACAACCGATAAAATTGAAGTGGTAGGAATGGAGGCCAATCTTCACTATCTTCTGATAGCCTCTAAAAATTGAATTCGACAAAGGATGACCAAAGTGATAAACCAAAACCATAGATCTTACAAGCACTGAGACTTTAACAACATTTAATCTTAAGATAAACTTAATCAAGCACTAAATATTATGTGATCTTTAAAATAGTACAAACGATACGTATCAGCTAATATTGACGATTTGGAGTCATAAATTTAATCGACTAACTAAACAATTGAATAAAAGAAAACAAACACATAGAATAAATAAAATTAGTCAAAAACTAAAATGAACTATTTTTAAACACAAAATGACAACATGGGAATAGATTAAACTAATAGCCTACAATTCGAAAGCATAGAATTAATGGAAAAATGGAATAAAAAAAATCTTAACATAAACTAAACAATATGAAACCAACCAAATTATTTAAAACTCTAAAAAAATATCAACTAAAACAGGATCAATCAAAACTAAAATAATTAATTATTTTTAATTTTTTTTATTTTTTTATTTATTTTTATTTATTTGAAAACATGAATATATCAACGCGGAATGAAATAAATTAACCAACTTAAATTCTAAAACTAATAAACTAAAAGGATGAATCATGAATTAAATTTAACAACCTTTAGATATGAAAAGAGTGACATGGAAGCAATTGAACTAATAAACTGAATTTTAATAACATTTAAACTAAAAGATAAATTAAAACTAAACTAAAAGAAATTATGAATTTCCTAATTGAGAACAAAAATAATGCCAATCAAAATTCTAAATTTTTAACAATTATCACAAATTATCCAAACTCTAAAAAATCCTAACTTTTCCATTATCAACAAAATTGCCCAAACCAATACTTAAAATAACAATAATAATAATAAGTAAATAAATTAAAAAAAATCTAATTTGTCAAACTAAGAAAATAAATTGTAACTACATTAAACATAAATCATAATTTTCAAGCAAGAATGATAAATCAGTAATAATTAATTTAGTTAGTTAAGAAAAATTAAAAATTAACATCTAAGCTAAATATGAATTTTCAATAAAATAAAATTTTAAAATGCATAGGCCGAATGGGAATAATACAAAACTAACTTTAACAAATTAAAAACATGAATACATTAACATTGGGAATGAGTACCTAAATATGTAAAATTCTGAAATAATTATGAATGGCATTGAATAGTCATGAATCAAAATTCAAACAGGAAGAATTAATTTACCTTTCTCAAAGATGCGTGGGCTACTCTCCAACAAAAGTGACAGTACGATTCTTTTATTTTTTTATTTTTAAAAGTCAATTCTATGATGCATGTTGTGATCGTTATGGATCAATCAAGACTAAAAAAAAAACTAATAATTTAAGGAACAAAATAAATTAATATGGATATTCAAAGTTAATAACAAATAATTTTGTGAAGTGCACACATCGGGTAATCTAAATTAATAATAATAATAATAATAAAATAAAATAAAACTCAAAAATATTAAATTAAACAAAAATTAATAGAAACAAATTTAATGGCTTGCAAACATACATATATTCACATAAGATTAATTAAACTAGAAAATAAAAAAAATAAAAAGAACTTAAAATACATAACGGGAATAATACAAAACCAAATTTAACAAATTAAAAATATGAATATATTGGTATTGGAAATATATAACTAAATAAATAAAATTCTGAAATAAATTGAGTTGAATAGTCATGAATCCAAATGAAAATAGGAAAAATCAATTTACCTTGGTCAAAGACGCATGGGCTACTTTTGTTAGTGACAGTATGATTTTTAAAATCAATTCCACCTGGTGTGGTGGATACCATGCACTGCAAATACTTGCATAGTCACCAAAACAGTGCGTATTAGTGGAGAGAAATCTTCCTTGACAGTGTGTTGCCCTTGAGAGAATCTGGTGGTCTCCTTTATGTCCTCCAAGCAGTAACCCCTTAAATTGAATGACATTTTCTATAGTCGCGTGATCCCCTTTGGTGCAGCCCGCGCATGGAGTCCTTCTTGGTGGCTGGTTTCTGGGCAAAATCTGGCGAGCTCCTTTCAAAGTCCAGAACGCGTGGATGTTCTCGATGAGAAACCCACGTTTGGTGAAGACGAAGGTAATCCACGTCTTGACCGGAGCGAAGACTTCTTTGATGATATATATATTTTTAAAACGATAGCTCCTAATAGTTCACGAAGACACGATCTGATCCGGCTGCTATCGCGCCATTCAAGGTACAATCGTGCTTCTCTGAAGCTTTTTCGGTGCGACTGCCTTCTTTTCCTTCCTTCTCAATGGTTCCCTTTCCCTTCTCTCAAGCCTCTACCCTATTCTCTTCTAAAAACCAGCCCAACTTTATCACCGAATCTGCCATCTTTTCATGCCCTGAATCCTTCTTTCCTCCAACCCTCCTTCTCTCTTCTCTCTCTACTGCCTCCTCTCTCAAAACCAGCCACCTTCCTTTCTTTATAGAGCGTTCTGTCTCCTCCCAAAATCAGCGCAATACCTTTTAAAAAAAAAACCCTTTCTGTAGCTTCCCCAAAAATCAGATCAATTCCTTCACCCGCCTCTCATTCATCTTCTCCACGTGCCAAAAATCCTTTTGTGGACCCCGCATTTCGGCTCAATGCGTTTCCCACTCGATGGCGAGCTCGATTTTTATTTTGAAAAATTGATTTTTTATTTATTAAGAAATGACTTGGAGTCGCCACTTATTTTCGTTTTATTTTTAAAGGGTAAACAAAATAAGAAAGAAAAACCCTAAGTGTGACTCCTTACTTTGGAAAAGGCAGTCTGCGAAAAACCGGATCAGGTTCGGGGGTCAGGTTACTTATCAGGAAGGTACGGTACAGACCGTAGCACCCCTTTTAAGTCCTTAAAGTCGGGTCTCTACTAATAAAATGAAGCAATCATGGCAATTGATAAGGAAAATCAATGAATACTCAGAGTGATCATGCACACGTAAGAGTTGAGACATGCATAGACAACGATTAGAGGGAAAATAGGTACATACCTGGGCAACAAACCGTCATGCGCTATCAATAGAGAGGGTTAGTACACCATATAGAGCACAAAACATACCACATGCATCACTAAGCAGGGATTAAAATTGTTCGAAGGAAAGCTAGATTTTTGAAATTCATTTGAGAATCGAAATCTTAGAGATTATTTTGAAAATTAGATCCTTAGGAATTATATGTAAGAAATGAGAACTTTTAGAAATTAAATTTGAAAGAAAATTGGGATTTTGAAGAATTATTTGAAGGTTCGGGATTTTTAAGAAAAATTAAGTTACGAAAATTGGGATTATGGGAGTTAAATTTCGAAAGGGATCAAAATCGTAAGCTATTTGAGGCGTAGAAATTATGAAAGTTGATGCGTAAAAACGGAAAATCTTAGAAATCATTTGAAGGCAGAATTTATAGAAATAATGAATAAGATGATAATAATAATGATAATAATAAGTAGCGGGGTAAATACGGGAATTGGAGCATGGGAAACGGGAAATTAAGTTCGGGGATAGGACAATTGGAATTTCAAATAGCTAAATTTAGGAATGATTGAAATTTTTAAGAGAAATAAATGGGTAAGTATGGAATAATGTTACTGATTAATCAAAACGATATTTGGGCGGATGAATAGTGAATAATGGGATTTTGAAAGTCGGGCCTTTGAATAATTGAACTCTAATTATTGGGATTTTCAGAAAAAAGAAACAAATAAACGTGGAATTTATAACAATGATAACAAAGATGATATTTGAATAAATGATAGTGAATGATGGAATTTTTGAGTCTCAAGGTTAAATTTGGAAATCCGGTTTTGAAGACTTGAATTTTAATGATTGAAATAAATAAATAAATAAACACAAAATAATGATACTAATTAACAAAAATGATGCTCAAACGAATAAAATAGTGGAATTTTTCTAATTGAAAATTTGAATTAGGGCGTTGGATTTTTAAAGGATATGATTTTGAATAAATAGGAAGGTATGAGATTATAATACTAATTAACAAGAATAATATTTAGGCGAATAAAGATGGATAGTAGAATTTTTGGGATTGAAGTTTTAATTAAGGCATGGGGTCTTCGAAAGATTGGACTTTTAATAGACATGGAAATAATGATTCTAATTGATGAGGATAAAATTTTAGATGAACTGTAGAATTTTTAGGGTTGAAAAATTGAGTTAAGACAAGAGATTTTTGAAGAACTAGGTTTTAAATAAATAGACGAATACGAGATAATAATCCTAATTGATGAAAATAAGGTTTAAACGAATTACTGAGAAACTAAATTAAGACAGGGGATTTTTGAAGGGTTAGATTCTAAATAACTAAACAAACATGGGATAATAATTCGATTTATGAAAATATGATTTAAACAAGTATTTGAAGAATTAAATTTAAAAACATGGGGTTTTTTTTTAAGGGTTAGGCTAGATAAATAAATGAATGTATAAGGCAATAATTCCCATTGATGGACATAAGATTTAAACGAGTATTTGAAGAATTAAATTACAGCATGGGATTTTCTTTATGGACTAGACTTCGAACAACTAATAATACGGGATGATGATTCGATTTATGAGAATAAGATTTAAACAAGTACTTGAAGGATTAAATTAAAGCATGAGATTTTTGGAGGATTAGTATAGATAATTAAATGAATAATATAGGACAATAATTCTAGTTGATAAATGTGAGATTTAAAAGAGTTTTTGAAGAATTAAATTAAAACATGTGATTTTTTTTTTTTTTATGGATTAGAACTTTGAATAACTAATAAATACAGGATACAGATTCGGCTAACGAGAATATGATTTAAACAAATATCTTGAAGAATTAAATTAAAACATGAGATTTTTGGAGGATTAGACTAGATAGATGGATGAATATAGGATAACGATTCCAATTGAGGAGCACAAGATTTAAACGGATTATTGAAAGATTAAATTACTAAAATAAATATGGGATAATGATCCTAATAGATGAAAATAGGGTTTAAACGAATCATTGAAAAATTAGGTTAAGGTATGGGGTTTTCGAAGGATTGGACTTTAAATAGCTAAATAAACATGGGATAATAATTCGATTTATGAAAATGTGATTTAAGCAAGTATTTGAAGAATTAAATGAAAGCATGAGATTTTTGAAGGATTGGTATAAATAAAATAGATGAATATAAGATAATAATTGATGATCGTAAGATTTAAACGAATATTTGAAGAATTAAATTAAGACATGGGAATTTTGAAGGATATTTGAAAATTAAAGTCTTAGAGATTATTTGAAAATTGGGTTTTTAGAAATTAAATGTAAGAATGAGATTTTTAGAAATTATCAAATAGAGAAATATAGAATAATGCTACTAATTAGAAAAACGATATTTGGACGGATGAAAAGTGGATGGTGAAATTTGAGATTGAAGATTAAATTAGGGAGTCAGGATTTTGAAGAATTGAAATTCAATGATTGGGTTTTTAACGAATTAAATAAATAAATATAGAATATTAATGATAGTAATAAAATAAGTAAGCGTGAAAATTGAAATATCGGGAATCAAAAATTAAATTCGAAAATCGAAATTTTGAAAAATCGTTCGAAGGTGGAAATTGGAAAATGAACAGATAAATAGATAAAATAAAATAATAACGATAGAAGTAGTAAAGATTTAATGGATGAATGCGAAAATTGGATTTTTTTTAAGGTTAACTTTTGGGAAATTGAGAATTCGGAAATTATTTGAAAAACGAAAACCTGGAAAATTAGATTTATGAAAAGAATTTTTGAGGAATTAAATTTTGAGAGTGAAGATTTTGAGAGTTAAATTCGAAAGTTAAAAGGGGAACTGGAAATTAAACTTTGGTTTCAAATATGAAGAATTTGCATAAAATAAATAAATAGGTAAACGCATAAATGAATATGAAGCTAAAAGGGGAATGGACGTTAGGGCGATGGGCCAAAGCTGGCCATGTAAGACCATGCAGAGTGGAGTCCCTAACTTGGGGATTTGTGAGGCGGCAAGAAATAAAGGACTTTCAATACGTCAAACTAACAACTCCACCAGCTGTTTGAACATCACTGGTTTGTGCTTCTCGTAGCTCGGGCTCCACCTCTTCGACACCTCACCATCTAATGCTCCTGGAAAGGTCGCCGCATTCCCGTTCAGCACCATTTAGTGATGCATCGGACCTATACACCCACGGATCCATCATAGACGGCGGCAAGGGCGGAACCTTCTTGCTTTGGTGGCTAGAGAACCACCTTAATGACCACATCAAAGACAATCTTCACGTTCTTGATGACTCCAACAGCAACAGTTTGACGCATGGCACGAACAGCAAAACGACCAAGTGGGGGAACATATGATGTGGAAATTAGTCTTGCGAAGAAAAACAATTTCTGGGTGACCCCGAGGTATTTGGTGGTCTAGGTTAAGGTCTTCAATGTTTAGCAGGTCCAAATTAACACCCTGATTCAGATTCTTCTGGATGGATCCGAGTTGGGACTGAGCGGATTTTTCTAAACATCAAAGAGATGGCACAATGTAGTCCATCCTCAACTTTCTGGGCTCTCTCTTTTGCATCCCTCAGCATTTCATGAGTGTGGTTCACACATTTTACAGGTATCCAGAAAATTTCGTTTGTATGAGAATTGAGCTTCTCATGGGACTCTCCCATGAATATCCCAACCAAAAAAAATCAACCCAGCTGAGATATCCAACACTTTGAACAGACCAGAAACAAAGGAGAACAATAGAAAACAGAGTACAAACAGAGCACAAAAGAATGAAATAAAATGAACCAGTCAGACAACCACGTTTCATATTACAATCCATGTGCTTAAACAAAGGTAAGTGAGATCAATAAATTTTAAACAAAGACCCAGGCATGATTTAGACATTTTATAGGAAAGCTGCAACAGAGACAGCTCATACCCGAACAAAACTCCAGGAAATGTGAACCAAGAGATCAACAACAAGTTATACTAAAAAACAGCAATAATAGAGAAGGAAAATGAAGAAATCCAAAATAAAGAAATCCATGTTGGCCATACCTGAACCTCTTTGGCAGTGCTTACTCTGCTCCCTCCTCTATAAGCTCTCACCCCCTTTCCGGATCCCCCTCACTTCTCTTTTTGTCCCCTCCTTTTCATTCCTCTATTGGTGTCTTCTTCAGCAAGCCAAACCTCCATTTCTTATTCATCACGTCAGCAAGCATGGGCTTGCAACCATTCTCATGGCTGCCCACGTCTCTTGCCGTGTCTATCAAGCTGTTCTCTTTTTAGAAAAGGGGTCCCCCCATCCTACTGAAAAAAGAAAAGCTCACTTCTCTCGGGTAGTGGCAGCCAAAATAAAAATAATCCCCTTGGTCTTGCAAGGAGGGGTCTACACCTTTCCCTTTTCCTTTTCTAAGTCCAGGATCTCTCTTTTCCGCTCATTGACTCCACTAACATGGGAAAACAACTCACCAGAACTCTCTCTTCTCTGAACATAGCCCATATTTCGTCCCTATACATGCTGTATTTTTATTTTTATTTATTTATTTCTTTTTCAGGCCAAACCGTTTTGGTAATTCACCTTTCCCAAAAAAAAATCACATCCCTTCTAATCAGTTTCTCAAGAATCCGTTGAAAAATTCTTCCTTCTAGACTTGCTTCAATAGTCGTCCATTTGGTAAGTTTCCTGCATAAACATGGAATTATTAGATTTAATAAATAAATAAATAAAAACTCATTTCATGCAATTATAAAATAAAATAAATAAACAAAATAGAAATAATAATAATAATGATAATAATAATAAATCAAAACTTACTTAATCTTAAAAGCAATCAATAAAATAAATAAATAAAGAAAAAACAAGAAAACAAATCTAAGTGAAACTAAACCTTGAAAAGTGCCAAAGAAGGCCTAAGGTGGTGCCTAATGGACCGAAGTCTAAATGGGCCTAAAGTGATGCCTAATGGGCCAAGGGTACCTAAATGGGCCTAAAGTGTCGAAATGGGCCTAGGATGGTGCCTAATGGGCTTAAAGGGCCTAAGTAGGCCTAAGGTGGTGCTTAAGTGTATCTAAGTCTAAATGGGCTACCAGGAGTCGCAATAGAGTTCGATAAATCCCTCAACCATAGTCCCAAAGGTGGCTTAGAGCAGATAGGCTACGCGAGTAATAATGGGTTGCCAGGAAATTGCTGTAAAGGACATGTGCTAAGAGGACAAAATGGAGAGTCTACAAATATGCCCCTTTTCGGTAGAGATCACGAGTGTGGAGAATGTGAGTAAAAATACGAATAATGAGCGGAACGAAGTGAACTATACCGAAAAACTAAAAGAATAGGACCAGAGATTTTGTCCTAGCACATGACGAGAATAAGCTCAAAACACGGGGATGCAATCACAAAGATGGAATAACTTTAGGTTGTGAGCTCAAGGCTCTACACAGAAAGAATACTTCAGGTCATAAATGAAAAAATTGACTCTAGGTCGAGAGCTCTCGGTTCTAAATGAAAGATAAATGACTCTGGGTCATAAATGAAAAATGACTCTAGGTCGAAACCTCTCGGCTCTGAATGGAAAATGGACTCTAGGTCGAGAGCTCTGGGCTCTAAATGGAAGAGAAATGACTCTGGGTCATAAATGGAAAATCGACTCTGGGTCGAGAGCTCTAGGCTCTAAATAGAAAAGAAATGACTCTGGGTCATAAATAAAAAACGACTCTAGGTCGAGACCTCTGAGCTCTAAATGGAAAATAGACTCTGGGTCGAGAGCTCTGGGCTCTAAATGGAAAAGAAATGACTCTGGGTCATAAATGAAAAACGACTCTAGGTCGAGAGCTTTGGGCTCTAAATGGAAAATGGACTCTGGGTCGAGAGCTCTGGGCTCTAAATGGAAAAGAAATGACTCTGGGTCATAAATGAAAAACAATTCTAGGTCGAGAACTTTGGGTTTTAAATGGAAAATGGACTCTGGGTCGAGAACTCTGGGCTCTAAATGGAAAAGAAATGACTTTAGGTCATAAATGGAAAATCGACTCTGGGTCGAGAGCTCTGGGCTCTAAATGGAAAAGAAATGACTCTGGGTCATAAATGAAAAACGACGCTAGGTCGAGAGCTTCAGGCTCTAAATGGAAAATCGACTCTGGGTCGAGAGCTCTGGGCTTTAAATGGAAAAGAAATGACTCTAGCTCAAGAGCTCTGGGTTCTAAATAGAAAAGAAATGACTAACTCGAAAGTGGATAGGAAGCAAATGGATCAAAGTCGTATGATCGAAATGCTAAGGGCTAGACTTCTAAGCTTAGGAATGGAAATATGCCTCAGTATCCAAAGTGCTCGCAGTGCTGAAACAACCAATAAATCGATCATTCGCTGAAATCAAGGAGTCAGTAACTAATGCATCATGACAAACCTTTGAAAAATCTGAACTGAAAAAGCTCTCTATGTCTCACAAGCTGCTCTAGCGACAAACCTCAAGAGGTAAATCTCGGAGTGTGTATATCGTGACTCATCTAAAAGAAAAACTCAAAGCACACGAAAATACTGCTCATCTAGATAACTCGATCCACAAGATAATCAATGACGAAAACAATCTATCTCATGAGCATTTGGCTAAAGGATCCACCCATGCTCCTCGGGTGAAACCTGATGTGACCCATCTCTATCTCAACAAATCCATGTAGGGAGGTCTTGATACAATCATTCGTCGGAATCTCCGGGCTAGTACTCAATCTAAAACTAAGTCAGCCACTGTCTCAATCTCAAGGATACTCAAAGAAAAAATGGGGAAATATACCTCAGTATACGATCCGATATCAAAGCCCTGAGATAAACAACCGACACTAATCATCCATGCTCATATCACTGCCTAAACAAATCTCATAAAGGAGAGGGGAATATGCCCTAGTATGGATATCTGATGCATAATAAAGAATCTGTCAAAATCCATCAAGCATATCTATAACCATGAATAAGATAGCGACATAACCCAAAACGACTAGGAATCTCATAGAAATGAGGAGATATGCTCTAGTGTGAATATCCAATGCACAACCAAAGGATGAATCCAACATCATCAATCAACTATCCTCAGCTCAACAATAATCCGCTAAGAAGTCAGAATGAAGTATCGACCAATGCCTCAAGGGAGACACTCCAAATCTAATCTCAAATGAATAGCCAAAATGATGAGGGATGTGGTAATCCCAGGAGTAGAAGCATGTCTCTGATGAAACCCTAACTAAATCTGATAGGAATCCGGTAACCTCAAAATGGGGAAATATGCCCCAGTATGGATGTCTATACACAACCAAAGGATGAATCCAACATCATCAATCAACTATCCTCAACTCAACAATAATCTGCTAAGAAGTCAGAATGAAGTATCGATCAATGCCTCAAGGGGGACACTCTAAATCTAATCTTAAATGGATAGCCAAAATGATAAGGGATGTGGTAATCTCAGGAGTAGAAGCATGTCTCTGATGGAACCCTAACTAAATCTGATAGGAATCCGGTAACCTCAAAATGGGAAAATATGCCCCAGTATGCCAGATCTATACACTGCACTGAAAACTGCCTCCAACTCAATAATAATCCACTAGTCTATGTCAGAAATACTCCGTGAATGGAACCGCTAGGGGCTCAACAATGCTCCACTAGAACTGATATAGTCTCAACATACCTTACTAGGGATCTCTGATCGGTGAAAATGCCCAGACTCAAAGAAAGTGCTCCACTAGGGGCTCATCTCAACCAAATGAAAGGGGAATATGCCCCAGTAAGATAATTGATGCATAGTAGAATGAAAATCTGTATAGCATCAAATATCATCCATAAAATGAAGCAATCATCCACATTCATCACCAAATCACCTCCAAGCATCAAAGAAGCATCTCCCAGAAGAAGAAACATGACAACATCTATATATCAACCAAATCCCAAACACTAGCCTAAGTAGAGGCTGTCAAAGATAACATCTGATCTCATGGTCTCAGAGTGGTCTTAAGACACGGGACGTAACATAGGTCAGGGTGATAGGGTGAAAGAAATGAAGGGAAACTAGGCTCAAATACCCAATGATCAAACCCATACCCTCGTGTACAAGATGTAATGCGTAGAAAAATCTCATGAGCCATGGACCTAAAGGTAACCAAAGGAAATGTCGATGGCGACATGAGAGAAAGATGAGTAGTCAAACCATCAATGAAATATGTGAATGATGCGAAAAAGGTATCAAATCAATAATGGGTATCAACATGTAGGGAATGGATAAAAGGTGGAACAAAGATTTGGAAAGAGGTAATGGGATACAAAAGGAAGCAATGAGAAAGTGGAACAAGTGATGATCAACCCATGTTAGTACAATAAAGGAAAGTCATATCACTAATGATGGAATGGTGGGTAAGACAATGATCCGGAAACCCTAGTAAAAGGTCGCTCATCTCTCATACCTAATACATATCAACCATGGTCCAAGAAGCGTAGGATACCATAGAACTCTCACATGAATCCCTAACACTCCAAATGCATAACAAGAGTGGCTTAAGGAGTGAAAACTCATATAAAAATCTCACAAGAACCCACAATGACAAATATACCCAATAAACAGACCTCAAAAAGTGACATAAGTGCCTAATGGAGCAAGATTCCACACACAAACATATCATTGCGCTTTTTTTTTTAATTTTATTTTATTTTATTTTATTTTTTTAGCACATGCTCTGATCATCAATAAGTTAAACTCCAATGGGAAAGATACAAGAAATGAATAAACTCTCTCAAATCACTGATGAATACATGAATCCCAACCCACGAGACAACCTCTTAGACTAAAAGTTTCCGAATCAATGCCAAATAATGGGATGGATGGAGTGATATGACAGCCCTCTTTTGCACCAAGATGTGAAGAATCATCAACCCAAGAAATATAATAGATAAGATGAAGCAAATAATGATAAACGCAAGAAAGAGAATGAAAATATAATGATAGTGAAATAGAACAAACGAGGCGATAAGGGGACGGTAACAAGAATGAGAAGATAGGCCTATAAGTCTAAAGCTCATGAGACTTTCCTAGCAAAGCATGCATATACATCAAAGGGCCCCAACCCGGGTGTAGAAATGGTAATCAAAGCTATAAGAAAGAAATAAGGCTATAATATACCACGTGCGGCTCAATGGGCTAGCAACGGTTTAATATATCAATAAAGGTGATAAGGTGTAAGGCTAACCAAAATGATGGCCACCCATCCTGCGACCATGGTCTCAAATGTAATACTTCTTCAACTAATCCACATTGGTGGGGTTTGAGAACTGGTCTCTATCCAGATACGTCAATCATATTTCCCCTCTGGGGTAAACTCGCTAATGACAAGTGGTGTACTCCAAGTAAGTCCCTAGGCTCTCTTGGAATAGATGAATCTCCATGACCATAACCGGGCTAATATCGTCCTCAAACATATCATCAACATAAGCAGGATGCCCCAACATAAATAAACTGAATCTCTTCTAAACTCTCAACAATGAAGATCTCAAGCATATCAAGAGAGTGAACTATCTCTGGCTAATCTGTGCCAAGCATCCAACTATCATCCAATACGTCCATCTCATGCTCGTCATGAAGAAAATCATGTCAATCAAATCTCCCATCTAAGAAAAACTAATGTTCTCTATAAGAACTCTCATCTAATAAATTTGACTCATAATCCACTAAACTCATCATATGTACGAAGTCACCCTCAACAATGTCACTGGCTAACTTGGTGGTGGAGGTGGGTGGTAATGAATCATATAACATCTCATCCTGAACTGGATGCTATCTATCTCACTATCCATCAATCCTCTGGCTCAAACCTGCTAATGCATCCTAAATAGAGTCGTAGTGATTGTAAGTCGATCAACTGTATCATGTTGAGGATCCATACCTGACTGCTTTGAAACCTTCACCAATCTATCTCCAACTCTAATATAAAAAGTCGAATCCAAACTTAAGCGAATAACATTCCTATAAGGTACAAAGACACGGAAAGAGAAATGACATGAAGGAAGCTCAGAAGAGGTGGAAACACACTAATCACAATGTAGAAAGGTGGCCCAATTGAGACTCAAACATGTACAATCTCTAAGCACACCAAAAGGAGACCATGAAGAGGATAACTAAACCCAATTGTGACCAAGGCAGCTCTGAAGGTCCACAGATGCACCCACGTGTAGGAATGAAGTCTTAATTGGGTCTAAGTTAACTTACAAGGTTGAGGTGGCTCTATAGGATAAAATGGGTGGGTTAAAGGATCCCTAGTAGAAGCGATCATACCCTCCGGCGGTACGCAACCCTTTGCACGCCTCCAAGGAGACAGGGTGCTTCCATGCAGGGTGGTCATCACCTCCACACATGCACTTCCTTGCGTTCCCAAGGGGTTTCTTAATGGTGAAGGCTCTCCTATCTCTCAACACTCAAGGATAATCTAAAGTGCACAATGAAGGATGTGGGTGCTTCCGAAAAACCTAAGATCTAAAGTGAGATAGTGAACAAAGACAAGCAATCATACGAACATGCAAGAGAAAGGGTTGTCATGCAACAAGCAGCCATGCGAAGCAGATAAATATCAAATAATCAAAGTCCTATCTAGCATATGTGAGAGTGAATCATGCTAAAGTGAGCAAAACAAGTGATCATTCAAGGCAATCAAACATGTTAAGATAGCAAAGCAATCAAGCAGGATAACCAAATCACCTTGCCTAAAAAGGGTACCCTATAATAGACCAATTAAACGCCACATTTTCCTTAAATAGTGTTCAAGCTTGATCCTCAAAATCCCTAGTGGAGTCGCCAATTTGTGGACCCGTATTTTTCACACGCGCCCCCACTTGATCGGCAAGACTCGCTTTTTATTTATTTGTGAAAAATTAATTTTTGACAAAAAAAAGTTGGAGTCGCCACTTATTTTATTTTTATTTTAAAGGGAAAATAAAACAAGAAAGAAAAACCCTAAAAAATGACTCCATAATTTTTGGAAAAAGGCATGTCTTTGAAAAACCTGAGTCTAGATCCAGGGATCAGGTTACCTATTGGGAAGGTACCTTTAAAAGGTAGCACCCCTCTAAGCCCTATAAAGGTCTTTACTAACTAAGTTAAGGGGAATGTGGCAATTAATCGGCTAATTATGGATACCTAAGTAGGCTAGGTGGTTCCAAAAAATAGCATGCCAAACAATATCAAATTACAATAAAGGAAGGTTAGGATACGTACTCGGACCACTTCTCGAGCAATATCATAAAACATCAGAGTTAGTATAGAAGTATAGCACACAACATGTATTTAATCATAGCGAATCTGGCATACATCTAAGCACCTAAGGATTATCAAACATATGCATATTTCACAGTGACATGATTGTTTACCAAATTTAAAAAGTAGGTGATAGGGGACGTACCTAGATAACATAGATAACTTACAATGCGCTTTCATAAGACATGAGGGGTTAGATAATAAATAATAAAATATAGAAATCCTGGCATGCTCGTTATCTAATTAGCATAACAGAAATTATCAAAGTATATGAAAACACTAATTATCACACTCATCTTGTATACAATTCCTAAAAAAAGATAGACATAATTTCAACAAGTGAAAAAAGTGGCAACAAAAATAATTTTTGAAAAGAATTTCTTATGTAAGGGTTTCACCAATTCCCTAATTGATATACACGAATTTAGCCTAGAATTATCCCATTTATTTGGGACCACAAGCTTTGATTCATGTTTTATTCAAACCATAATTTTTGGAAAAAGGCATGTCTTTGAAAAACCCGAGTCTAGATCCAGGGATCAGGTTACCTATTGGGAAGGTACCTTTAAAAGGTAGCACCCCTCTAAGCCCTATAAAGGTCTCTACTAACTAAGTTAAGGGGAATGTGGCAATTAATCGGCTAATTATGGATACCTAAGTAGGCTAGGTGGTTCCAAAAAATAGCATGCCAAACAATATCAAATTACAATAAAGGAAGGTTAGGATACGTACCCGGACCACTTCTCAAGCACTATCATAAAACATCAGAGTTAGTATAGAAGTATAGCACACAACATGTATTTAATCATAGCGAATCTAGCATACATCTAAGCACCTAAGGATTATCAAACATATGTATATTTCGCAATGACATGATTGTTTACCAAATTTAGAAAGTAGGTGATAAGGAACGTACCTGGATAACATAGATAACTTACAATGCGCTTCCATAAGACATGAGGGGTTAGATAATAAATAATAAAATATAGAAATCCTAGTATGCTCATTATCTAATTAGCATAGCAGAAATTATCAAAGTATATGAAAACACTAATTATCACACTCATCTTGTATACAATTCCTAAAAAAAGATAGACATAATTTCAACAAGTGACAAAAGTGGCAACAAAAATAATTTTTGAAAAGATTTTCTTATGTAGGGGTTTCACCAATTCCCCAATTGATATACACGAATTTAGCCTAGAATTATCCCATTTATTTGGGACCACAAGCTTTGATTCATGTTTTTTTCAAAACTGCAATTTTTTTTTTGAAATTCGAGGAAGATGTGAACCGATCAAAACATGGTTGCACATTATTTAAGAAAATGAGATTTTGATTTTAAGAATCCTAAAGGAATTTTTGAAATGAATTTTTTAAAGGGAATGAGATTTTGATTCTGAGAACTCTAAATGAATTTTTGAAATGGTTTTTTAAGGAAATGAGATTTTGAGAATATTGTTATGTTTTAAAGATAAAAGAAGTTAATTTGAAAACAATAAAATGTATGAATCAAAATACCAAGCAAAAGAAAAAAAGAACAAAATCACAAAGTAGAATTTTTGACAATCGATAAAATTGAAGTGGTGGGAATGGAGGCCAATCTTCACTATCTTCCAATAGCCTCTAAAAATTGAATTCGACAAAGGATGACCAAAGTGATAAACCAAAACCATAGATCTTACAAGCACTGAGACTTTAACAACATTTAATCTTAAGATAAACTTAATCAAGCACTAAATATTATGTGATCTTTAAAATAGTACAAACGATACGTATCAACTAATATTGACGATTTGGAGTCATAAATTTAATCGACTAACTAAACAATTGAATAAAAGAAAACAAACACAGAATAAATAAAATTAGTCAAAAACTAAAATGAACTATTTGCAAACACAAAATGACAACATGGGAATAGATTAAACTAATAGCCTACAATTCGAAAGCATAGAATTAATGGAAAAATGGAATATAAAAAATCTTAACATAAACTAAACAATATGAAACCAACCAAATTATTTAAAACTCTAAAAAAAATATCAACTAAAACAGGATCAATCAAAACTAAAATAATTATTTATTTTTTATTTATTTTATTTTATTTTTATTTTTATTTTTTTATTTGAAAATATGAATATATCAACGCGGAATGAAATAAATTAACCAACTTAAATTCTAAAACTAATAAACTAAAAGGATGAATCATGAATTAAATTTAACAACCTTTAGATATGAAAAGAGTGACATGGAAGCAATTGAACTAATAAACTGAATTTTAATAACATTTAAACTAAAAGATAAATTAAAACTAAACTAAAAGAAATTATGAATTTCCTAATTGAGAACAAAAATAATGCCAATCAAAATTCTAAATTTTTAACAATTATCACAAATTATCCAAACTCTAAAAAATCCTAACTTTTCCATTATCAACAAAATTGCCCAAACCAATACTTAATAATAATAATAATAATAATAATAATAATAATAATAATAATAAGTAAATAAATAAAAAAAATCCAATTTGTCGAACTAAGAAAATAAATTGTAACTACATTAAACATAAATCATAATTTTCAAGCAAGAATGATAAATCAGTAATAATTAATTTAGTTAGTTAAGAAAAATTAAAAATTAACATCTAAGCTAAATATGAATTTTCAATAAAATAAAATTTTAAAATGCATAGGCCGAATGGGAATAATACAAAACTAACTTTAACATATTAAAAACATGAATACATTAACATTGGGAATGAATACCTAAATATGTAAAATTCTGAAATAATTATGAATGGCATTGAATAGTCATGAATCAAAATTCAAACAGGAAGAATTAATTTACCTTTCTCAAAAACGCGTGGGCTACTCTCCAACAAAAGTGACAGTACGATTTTTATTTTTTATTTTTTTTTAAAAGTCAATTCTATGATGCATGTTGTGATAGTTATGGATCAATCAAGACTAAAAAAAAAACTAATAATTTAAGGAACAAAATAAATTAATATGGATATTCAAAGTTAATAGCAAATAATTTTGTGAAGTGCACACACCGGGTAATCTAAATTAATAATAATAATAATAATGAAATAAAATAAAACTCAAAAATCTTAAATTAAACAAAAATTAATAGAAACAAATTTAATGGCTTGCAAACATACATATATTCACATAAGATTAATTAAACTATAAAATAAAAAAAATAAAAAGAACTTAAAATACATAACGGGAATAATACAAAACCAAATTTAACAAATTAAAAATATGAATATATTGGTATTGGAAATATATAACTAAATAAATAAAATTCTGAAATAAATTGAGTTGAATAGTCATGAATCCAAATGAAAATAGGAAAAATCAATTTACCTTGGTCAAAGACGCGTGGGCTACTTTTGTTAGTGACAGTATGATTTTTAAAATCAATTCCACCTGGTGTGGTGGATACCATGCACTGTAAATACTTGCATAGTCACCAAAACAGTGCGTATTAGTGGAGAGAAATCTTCCTTGACAGTGTGTTGCCCTTGAGAGAATATGGTGATCTCCTTTATGTCCTCCAAGTAGCAACCCCCTAAATTGAATGACATTTTCTATAGCCGCGTGATCCCCTTTGGTGCAGCCTGCGCATGGAGTCCTTCTTGGTGGCTGGTTTCTGGGCAAAATCTGGCGAGCTCCTTTCAAAGTGCAGAACGCGTGGATGTTCTCGATGAGAAACCCACGTTTGGTGATGACGAAGGTAATCCTCGTCTTGACCGGAGCGAAGACTTCTTGGACGATATATATTTTTTTTAAAACGATAACTCCTAATAGTTCAAAGAAACACGATCTGATCCGGCTGCTATTGCGCCATTCAAGGTACAGTCGTGCTTCTCCGAAGCTTTTCCGATGCGACTTCCTTCTTTCCCTTCCTTCTCAATGGTTCCCCTTCCCTTCTCTCAAGCCTCTACCTTATTCTCCTCTAAAAACCAGCCCCACTTCATCACCGAATCTGCCATCTTTTCATGCCCTGAATCCCTCTTTCCTCCAACCCTTCTCTCTTCTCTACTGCTCTTCTCTCTCTACGGCCTCCTCTCTCAAAACCAGCCACCTTTCTTTCTCTATAGAGTGCTCCGTCTCATCCCAAAATCAGCGCAATACCTTTTAAAAAAAAAAAACCCTTTCTGTATCTTCCCCAAAAATCAGATTAATTCCTTCACCCGCCTCTCATTCATCTTCTCCACGTGCTAAAAATCCTTTCCCTTTTCCTTTTCCAAGTCCAGGATCTCTTTTTTCCGCTCATTGACTCCACTAACATGGGAAAACAACTCACCAGAACTCTTTCTTCTCTGAACATAGCCCACATTTCGTCCCTAAACATGCTGCATTTTTATTTTTATTTTTTTTTTCAGGCCAAACCGTTTTGGTAATTCACATTTCCCAAAAAAAAATCACATCCCTTCTAATCAGTTTCTCAAGAATCCGCTGAAAAATTCTTCCTTCTAGACTTGCTTCAATAGTCGTCCATTTGGTAAGTTTCCTGCATAAACATGGAATTATTAGATTTAATAAATAAATAAATAAAAACTCATTTCATGCAATTATAAAATAAAATAAATAAACAAAATAATAATAATAATAATAAATCAAAACTTACTTAATCTTAAAAGCAATCAATAAAATAAATAAATAAAGAAAAAACAAGAAAACAAATTTAAGTGAAACTAAACCTTGAAAAGTGCCTAAGTGGGCCTAAGGTGGTGCCTAATGGGCCGAAGTCTAAATGAGCCTAAAGTGATGCCTAATGGGCCAAGGGTACCTAAATGGGCCTAAAGTGTCGAAATGGGCCTAGGATGGTGCCAATGGGCTTAAAGGGCCTAGGTAGGCCTAGGGTGGTGCTTAAGTGTATCTAAGTCTAAATGGGTTACCAGGAGTCGCAATAGAGTTCGATAAATCCCTCAACCATAGTCCCAAAGGTGGCTTAGAGCAGATAGGCTACGCGAGTAATAATGGGCTGCCAGGGAATTGCTATAAAGGACATGTGCTAAGATGACAAAATGGAGGGTCTACAGCTAGGCTCTTTGTCTCTTGGAGTGAAGAAAGCTGGGTAAGTTTCCACATGCAAAAATTGGAAGTTTTGTTGTTTCAGCTTTTAATGAAGAGAAAGCGTGACCCGTTGATGGTTTTTATATTTTTAGTTAACTTAGAACGCCTTAAAATCACCTGGGCCAACACTTGATAAGGCAAGTGGTCTCCATTCATTGAGATGCACTAGTTTATCTCTTGTGAGCCTTTGGGAGGTGGCTTAAAGGTAGGATTTTCTGGAATAGCCAACACTTGGTAAGCTTTTGGACTCTAAGGAGACATCCATTAGTTATCTCTTGCGAGCTTTTGACAGGTAATCCAAGGTTAAAGATCACCTTGAATGGCAAGTGCTAGGTGAGAGGTATGAGCCATTGCAAGATGCATCAATGAGAGGGATTTAGTGTTTGAACCCATTAAGGGGAAGCATCTGTACCACACCGGTTCGGGAAATAACTATATGTTAAATCCCCAATGCGAGGAAAAGAAACAAGTGACCGAAACTCCCTTTTTGTTTAAGGAACCTGAGCCTAGTGATCTGAAACTCCAAGAAACACTTTTCTTTGTAGTTAAAATCAGTTACTATTTTTGGTTAGCTTAAAACCAATCCTTTTTCCACCAAAGATTATGTTTTCTTTTAAAGCTAACCTTGAAATGAAAAAGCACCAATTCATCTTTGAAGTAATATCAATTATGGAGTGAAAACCTATCCCAGTGAACGATCTTAGAGCCATTATGCTATGCTAGCTGAGGCTATCCTAGTACATGGTGTAATAGGTTATAAATTTTGTTGATTACTCCCATTTGAGGACCAAAAATCAAGGCACCAGTTGGGCACGAATCAAATGGCACCATTGTTGGGGACCATTGAGATGACATGAATAAGTTGATACACCAATTGGGAACGAATGAGAGCTTGAATTGCAAAGGTAATTTGATCCAATTGATTGATTAATTGAAATTTGGTGGTTTTTCTCTTCAAATTATCTTGGATGATTACTACAATGCAAGCTAGGTAGATTCATCAAATTCTTAAAGCTATATTTGATAAGATTGAATAGATGCATTGTGTGAATCATTGGAAGATAATTTAAGATGAATTGAATATATGATTTGAATTGATCTCTTGGATTAAATGACCTAATTTGAAGATAAATTAGATCTACACCTAAAACTAGATAAAAAATCGGTTTAGATGAAAATTTAGGTTTTCAATATAACTTGATGAAAATTAGATCTCAACATCTATTCATCATGGAAATTGTTTTGTAGAAAATCATAACTCCGAGAATTTCATCTCCTATTAATTTTCTTTTATTTTACATTTTATTTTTCTTCTCAATTTGAGACCATTGTTACATTGATTTTTTAAATTGAATTTTCAAATCAATTTCACTTTATCACAATCATTTCTTCTCCTCTCATTCAAGCCTTAATTACCGAGAATAATCCATCCTAGTGGACGACACTTAAAAACCACTATACTACGGTAGTTTGTACTAAAACCATTTTTAATCGGGTACAAGCTACTCTAGAATAGTGAATTAGGTTATAAATTGTGTTTTGATCCAATAAACGATGAAAATCCAAGCGGTCAAAAGTTTTAGTAATTTAATGGAGATATAAAATATTTTGAAAATAGTTTCCAAAATGAATTGTTTAATTCTTTTTTGAAAAAAATATTTTTGGGAGTTTTTCATAGAGAATATTTTATTTATTAAGGAATTACTAAAATGTTCTATTTTTGGTAGTATTTAATGGAATAAATTATTATGAAATTTCCATGGAAATATTTATTAAGTTGGAAATGTGTAAGAAATAAAGAAAGTAAATCTTATGAGGATTTTTCGATATGAGAAGCAAAAGTTCCTTTCTTGGATAAGGTGCTCTCAAAATTATTCAAAATCTCATAAATTGGTCATTTCCTTATTACATAAAAGTTTCTAATTTGAAAAATAAATATTTTGGAAATTTTCATTAGAGATAATTTATCATTAGAAGATTATTTCCAAAAGGCTTAGTAATTTGATGGAAATAAATTTTTTTATGAAACATTTCCTAAATAAAATATTTATTAATTGGAATTATGTATAGAAGGGGAATTTTATGAAAATAGATTTCAAAATTTTGAGAGTGGATATTTTATCAAAATTCTTTTTGAAAATTACTATAATGGAAATTTTAAAATTTTCATGTTGGTATTCTCCTATTATACTAGGTTTCCAATTACGAAATAAATATTTTTAAAAATTTTCAAAGTAGATAATTTATTCATAAGGGAAATTACTAATGTTTTTAAAGTACTCTTATTTATCTCAAAAGATTAAGTGGGAGGGGGCCTTAGGCAAGCCCACCGCCTCCATTGTCGAGCACATCTTGATTTGGGTTCATCACCACCCCCACGATGGGTTAGCCCTAAGAATAAGGAGATATGGACTTTCTACATAGACGATACTAGAAATGTTTGTAGTGAGAGCGACCACCTCCACGGTGGGGTTCCTTAGTTAGTGACATTGATAGTTCAAGAACAATGGTTATACAGTTACATTGGATATGAAGTGGTACAATCACCTCATGCGGTCGCACTTGTATAGTCCATGGGCCAAATAATAGGTATGTTGATCTTGCCTTTAAGTACTTTTATGGTTAAGGTAGGGAGATCAATTTGAGAGGGTCTTTAACTAGTAATAAGGTCATGACTTGCTTCACATAGGCTTCATTCTTATGATACTCAGATACCTTGCAAAAGGATATGTAGTTTGGGAGTACTACATTTTTGCTAAATTAATTACCAGATGCCATGAATGCTTAATTATGTCATATGCTTGGTTATATTCTTTGTTACAGATGTCATGTTGGTTCAATTATCACTATTTTTCTCACAATAGGCCAAACCCAACTAATCAATTGGACTAATTTTATTATGGATATAGTAACTAATTGCATAGAAGTTAGTTTAGGTAGAGCTAGCCATTCCTTATGAACTAGCTTAGTAAACGGAAAGAATTGTATATCAAGGTGGTACTAGATGGATCAGAAGACCAAGTGTCTAATACTTGGATCTTTGGGTAATGTGTTGTAATAGTAATACATGTCTATTACTAAAGACTTTGATACTCTCTTTCTAGTTTGCAATGGTTATTTGGTGATAAGGATAGGTCAGCCTTGACAAGCTACTCTTAGGACTATTATGAACACCAAGTATACACATGCCATTTTCCTTTCGGATGGCTAAGGGGATTCTCAAAGATTATAGGGTGTTCATATGGAAGTCAAAGGTTCTTCAGGTTCTTCTCTCAAGAAGAAGAAGAAGAAGAACAATACTAAATAAGGAAAGTTCAAGATAAGGAATAAGAGAGCAAGATCAAGGACAAGTGCCTCCTTTGTGACCTTTTAGGATACTAGAAAATGAATGCTCAATTTACCTAAAGGAAAAAAGAAAGTATACATCATTTTCTCATTGATGAATATTTAGTGGTCAATTTTACCTTTTATGGTGGATAAATTCCAAGCCCACTATCTATAAGTCCTTATATATTCAATAAGTGAGAAGGTTAAATGATGAGATTATACTTACCTTAGCTTCAAATGCAAGGTTAGTTATGCAGGTTAGTGAGAAGTAATATCCTCTTCCTTTATATGTATTCCATTATTACTTTGCCAAGTGATGAGAACAGTAAGATCTCAGGATTAAACCTAGCACTAATTAAACATTTGGTCTCTAGACCTAGGTCATATTAATCTAAATAGGATCCAAAGACTAGCAAAGTCTACACTCTTTGATTCTAGAAGATCTTTCAGTCTACGAATGCTGTATAGATGGTAAAGTGACTAAGAAGACTAGAACTAAGGAATGTTTGGAGTTAGTGCATATTGACATGTATAGAACTTTTAGTGTCCATGCATGGGGAGGGTATGGGTATGTCATCACTTTTAGTGATAATTACTCTAGGTTTGAATATGTACATAAGAGATTCGATGCCTTAGATACATTCATTGAATAAAGCGGGATCAGATAACCTATTGGGTATACATACTAAGTCACTTCAATTAGATCAAGGTGATATGTCTAGTAAGTTTGATTCTTTCCATTGGAGCACAAGATTATTTCATAGTCATGTGCAGTAGGGTCTTCATTGCAAAATGGAGAGGTGGAAAGAAGATATCAAACTTGGTTAGACATAGTGAGATCGTGGGTAGGTTTTTCATTTTTTTCCTCAATTCTTTTGGGGATATGTCTAATAGACAATGTAATACCCCCCCCCCCCCCCCCCCCCCCCCTCCCCCCTTTTTTTTTCTTAAGAGGTATATCAATTTATAGGATATCTAAGAGAATTTTTAGGTTATTACCTTTATGGTTAGGATCATCAAAAGATATTTGTTGCCACAAATATCAAATTTTTTATGAAGACTATATGATGAGGAATAAGGTAAAGAGGGATACATATTGGAGGATATATTAGAGGATAGTCCCACACTACATAGGATGCCATGGATCTAGAGGGTTAAAGACATACCATTCCTATGATTTGTAGTATACTGGTGTCTCATCATAGTAGGAGGTTCATATCCCACAAACTATGATGAAGTAGTGAGCAATGTTTGTGTTCACTTAAGGAAAGGAGTTATGAAGAGGTAGTTAAAATCTTTGTATTCTAACATAGTTTGGGTTCTTGTAGAATCACCTTGATTACTACTCAAAAAGTGCTATTTGATAGCTTGTAATTAATCCTTTTAACCACTTTTGAGTAGTAGTTATTTCCTTTTAACCCAATTAACATGTTAAGGACCCTTGCAATCAATTCTAATCAAATTGTGTAAGTTTTGGTGTTTTTGTTAGTAATTTGATCACCAAAGCAATCCAAGATTGAGGAGAGTTATTTGGAATCCATGGCAAAGCAATGAAGAGCTCATAAACATGAAGAACCAAATCTTTGAAGCCCTTTGCCAAAGTCGTTCAAAGTATGCAAGGAGAGAAGCAAGGAGAGAGGAAAAACAGAGTGAAGAAAACAGAGGACAGCAGCTACAGTCTTCCTTCGCACTTTTGGAGCACTTTCCGAAGTCCATTTTCTACATGCTATATACCATTTCAAAGCTCAGGAAGTCAAGAATCCAACGCTTCAAACTGTGTACGATTTGGAGCTGAAATGAGGAAGTTACAGCCTTTGGAAGACAACTGCTCCAAGCTGAAGGAAGGATTCAGCAAAGTGTTGCGAAATCAGCCTTTTGTTGCGGAATGATTTCGCAACACTTTTGCACAGTGCTATGGATTTCCCCTGAAGTTTCACGCCGTGATGGAAGCCAAACACCACAAGATGTAAGCCAGCTTCACAAAGGTGTTGAATCAGCCTTTTGCTACAAAGAAATTTCGCAGCCCTTCTTGTGCATCTGCGAAATCTCGCAGACCTCATTTTGGACAGTGCAACGGTCCTGAAGCTTCCCGATAGTTGTGCGACCGACACTTGGAGATATTTTTCTTCAGATTTTTGTTGTCTAAATCCCCAAATTCTCCTTG
The DNA here is from genome assembly GCA_030345155.1 of Vitis x doaniana. NCBI lineage: Eukaryota > Viridiplantae > Streptophyta > Magnoliopsida > Vitales > Vitaceae > Vitis > Vitis x doaniana. The sequence goes on from CP128323.1 coordinate 11,337,562, forward strand.
CAATCCACCAACCATAAGATTTCTTAGCTAGGAAGGTTGGAAAAACTTCTCTATATATATTCCCTTGCATCCATTGTAAAAGATATAGATATCATATATAGAATCAACGAACAGAGCGCTTGCTCTGTTTTTTCTTATATATTCTTGTTTTCTCTTTAGTTTTCTTTCTAGCCAATCAAACTCTGAGGATTTTTCCTTAGAGGATGAGAGGCTAGGCTCTTCGTCTCTTGGAGCTAAGGTAACCGGGTAAGTTTCCACATGCATAAATTGGAAGTTTTGTTGTTTTAGTTTTTAATGAAAAGAAAGTGTGACCCGTTGATGGTTTTTATCTTTTTAGTTAACTTAAAACACCTTTAAATCACCTGGGCCAACACTTGGTAAGGCAAGTGATCTCCGTCCATGGAGATTCACTAGTTTACCCCTTGCGAGCCTCTGGGAGGTGGTTTGAAGGTAAGATTTTCTAGAATTGCCAACACTTGGTAAGCTTTTGGACTCCAAGGAGACATCCATTAGTTATCTCTTGCGAGCTTTTGACGGGTAATCCAAGGTTAAAGATCACCTTGAATGGCAAGTGCTAGGTGAGAGGTATGAGCCATTGCAAGGTGCATCAGTGAGAGGGATTTAGTGTTTGAACCCATTAATGGGAAGCATCTGTACAACATCGGTTGGAGAAGGAACTATATGTTAATTCTCTAATGCGAGGAAAAGAAACAAGTGATCGGAACTCCCTTTTTGTATGAGGAATCTGAGCCTAGTGATCTAAAACTCCAAGAAACACTTTTCTTCGTAAGTAAAATCAGTTACTATTTTTGGTTAGTTTAAAACCAAACCTTTTTCATTCAAACATCTTTATGTTTTATTTTAAAGCTAACCTTGAAATGAAAAGACACCAATTCAACTTTGAATTAATATCATTTGTGAAGTGAAAACCCATCCCAGTGAACGATCCTAGAGCCACTATGCTATAGTAGCTTTGTCTTTGCAACCCTAGTATATGGTGTAATAGGTTATAAATTTTGTTGATTACTTCCTCAATCAAGGAGCACCAGCTGGACACGAATCAGCTGAGACACCAATTAGGCATGAATCACACCTAAAGGGATAAAACCCATAGGTGTAAGTTGGTCTACAAGAGAAACATAGGAGTAGATGGAAAGCTTGAGTTTTATGTGGTTAAGATTATAGCAAAAGGTTATAGTTTGAAACTTTATTTCAACTATGGAAAACCTTTTCAATAGTGGTCATACTCAAATCCATTAGATTACTCTTATTTATTGCAACATGTCTCATTTATAGATTTAACAACCAAACATTTTCATAGTAAAGGACCTTGTGTGTATGTGTACAAGAAGGCATAAGGAATCATGATGATGCTCTAAGATCTTAAAGGTAGATGACAATTTACTCATTGGATATGATGTAGGGATATTGCCATCAGTCAAGATCTAGTAGTGTACTCAGTTTTAGATGAAAATCTAGAGGAAGGCACAATATATTTCTTGGTGTTAAGGTCTTTTAGGATTGCAAGAATATGAAAATTACACCGTGTCACCTACATAGATAAGTGTTTGGTCAAGCACATGATTCAAAACTCTAAGAAGGGTTTGTTACTCTTTGGATTTGGAGTTGTCTTTCTTAGGAACAATGTCTTTAGACATCTAAGGAGAGAGATCGCATTAATGTGGTATCCAATGCCTTTAAAATGGATAGCCTTAAGTATGTGATGCTATGTGCAAGACCAGATATTTGTTTTGTTGTAGGAATAATGAGTGGATATTAGTCCATTTCTTGATTAGAGCTTTGGGCGGATGTCAAAGATATACTCTAGTATCTTTGAAGGATGAGAAATTATATGTTTGTGAGTCTTTACAATGAGTTGGTACTCCTTTTGTATTGAGAAATTGGACATCAGTTTGATAATGACTCTCTTAGGTCTACCTTTAGGTATTTGTACACTCTAAGTGGCTTTTTGTTGTTTCCATAGCAACAAAGGAAGCCTTTTAGCTTATGGGTAGTTTCTTTGGCTATATCATCTAAGATCCTTTTATGTGATAATAGTGGAACGATGGCATGGTCTAAATAACTAAATTACCACTAGGAGAGGAAACACATAGAGAGGAAGTGTTACCTTATTGTGAGATAGTACAGACAAGGATGAAAATATCGGTAATTATGGATATATCGGTACTTTGATTTTACGGATATATCGTAAATATCGGAGAAATATCGGTGGATATTTTTTTACAAATATTGGTGGAGCGAAAATTATTCAAAATTCATAAGAATGCTTGGAAAAACTCCAAAAAATGATAAAATAAGCAAAAAAAAAAAAAAAAAAAAAAAAAAAAAACACATTTTAAAGTTATTTTGTAAGTGTAATTGACATAGAAATGATCAAGAAGAAAAACATCGGTAGGCAGAGATATATCAGTAGATTCGATACTTGGATTTTAAGAATAATAAATATGAATTTTGAAAGTGTATAAAGTTAGAATTGAGTTAAGAAATATTTAATTTTATTAAATAAAAATAATTTATACATAAATATAATACATATGACATTGCAATAGTCTTTAGTACCAAAATAAAGATCGATGTGGTTCCATCATATTGTCAGATGAAGGGAGCCCATCTTGTTGAAGACAATATTTATTTAAAAAATTTTAAAATACTTTTATTAAAACATGTTTTATTACATTTTAAATGAAAAATTAAATTAATTTATATAAAATATTTTATTTGAGATTTAATTTCTAAAATTTTATTAAAAATATGTGGTAACAACTTTTTCTATTAATATTAATTTATTTAAATAATTAAAATTATTAATAATTTATCTTATCAAATTCATTTTAATTTATAAAATATTAGAACTTTCTTAATTTTTTATATTATAAATTTTTTTGGGGTAAAATTATATTTTTAATATTTTAAAATAAAAACATTTAAAATTTAAATAAAATTGAAAGGATAAATATAAAATAAATTTAAGAGTGAAGTGATAATAATTTTTAAAAATAGGATTAATGAGATAAATATGAAAAGTGTTAAAATAAAAGGATAATATAAAAACACGGGTGAAATTTGGGCCATTAGATCATTAAAAATTCAAACCTGGAAAATTTCAATTTTTTTTTAAAAAATAAAATAAAATAAAAACCCAAAAGAATGGCCCATTTTTCGGCAATTTTTTTTCCGTTCTCCCTGGTTACTCTGCATATCGCTCCGCTCGCGATTTTATTGCCTATTTATCTGTTCCAAATCGATATATCATCGATATTTTAGCGTTTTTCCTGATATTTTTCCCATATTCCTCATGTTCGATAATTGATGCTCAAAATCATTTTGGGGTTGTCCGATATCTGATATATCAACGAAATATCGCTGATAAAAACTAAAATTTCAATCCATGAGTATAGGGAGGTGATATGACTTCGGAGCAAAATCTTTTTATAGTGCTCAGTCTGTTTTTGGGACTAGTGGGAGTTTGTTGGGATTGAACCCCAAAAAGCAAGACATGATGTAACAAACTTAGACTTAACTATCCCTTTGGTATATTGACATTGATATGAGCACTCAACCCATGTCTCTTATATTGTACATGACTTAGGTGCATTAGGAGTTGTATAAAAGGTACAAGTCATGGGTTTCTTCTAAGTAGATAAGTTGTCCACAATTGATTTATGGATTTAGGTAATGTAGTAAAGACTGTAGTGCACCACCTCCTAATTAGAGGGATGACTTATCTTGGTCATCGAGATGGGTTTCCCATGGTGAGTCTACTAGTGTATGTGATACATATTGGATAGAACCTACGATAAATCATGACATAAGGCTATCAATTGTCATGATTCACCAAGCTACTACACTGCATGGATTCTCAACCTTGAGAGGATATTAAGTTTGTGCCAAAATCAACAAAAGGCTTTGACCTATGGGTGAGACCCTAAAATGGTCTTATATCCTTATGGATTAGGTCACTGTTGATGGAGGCTTGTGGCAATAGGTATTCTCAATAGATGTATCATGATATCTCATGAGATTGAGATAGTATGTCCCCTTGGGTGATCCAAAGGATGTGTGATCATGAAATCTATGGCCATAGTGATTCCTTTATTGAAATTTAACATATGCTCCTTGGAGTTAGAGTATGTCATTCGATTACATAATAAGTGGGATCGAACTCAAGGATTTGAGAGGTAATCTTGATAGATGATAGCACTACCTTGTTAGATTATAGACACTAGCTCATCGGGAGTCTGCATGTAGTGGATAGTAGGTCATGAACCTGAGCACTTGGTGTCTTGTTGTAATATATATAGGGTACTGGAGTGCAGTTGACTCTCTATCGTGGGATGTTGAGTCAATTTCAGAATTTGATTATGAGAGAGCTAGTACTCCTATAGGTCTCAATGGTTCTCATTCTAAGCTCATATTCCTTGTTGGCATGGTTTATGAGGGTTGGATGAGTTTCTAGTTCACTTTTGTGTATAAAGGCATTTTGGTAATTACTTAATGTTGCACAGGGATAAGTGAATGGTATCATTGGACTGGACTAATTAATTAATTATACCTTGTATGGTTAATTAATCAATTAGCAACCTTTTTGGGCTAGATTAAGTGACTTATGCCCATGGTTAGCTTAAGTCACTGAAGCCTATAAATACCTTTTTAGGGGTTAAAGTTTCCAAGGTTTGTCATTCTCTCTTTTAGTCTAGAGAGAGAACCCTAGCTTCCACCCTTGAGATCTCCACCATCTCAATGCTTAGACACAAGGAAGAGTCATTAGATGGGAGATCATGGTGTTTACGAGATCCATTATGACTTTGGAGTTATCAACATTGATTGGAATTGATTCGGGAACTGATTGCGTGCCTAGCTGGTGTACCTTGAGTTTGGTCCTTAGACAGGAGTAATCAATAAAATTTATAACCTATATTACCATGCACTAGGATAGCCTTAGCTAATATAGCATAGTGGCTCTAGGATCATTCACTGGGAAGGGTTTTCAACTTACAACTGATACCAATTCAAAGTTGAATTGGTGCTTTTTCATTTCAAGGTTAGCTCAAGAAGAAAACATAAACTTTGGTTGAAAAATGATTTGTTTTAAGCTAACTAAAAAGAAAGTAATGGGAATTACTTATAAAGAAAAGCGTTTCTTGGAGTTTTAGGTTCATTGGGGTCAGGCTCCTCATGCAAAAACAGAGCTCCGGTCACTTGAATCTTTTCCTCGCATTAGAGAATTAACATATAGTTAATTCTCTAACCGGTGTTGTACAGATGTTTCCTTTTAATGGATTTTAGCACTAATTCCATCTCATTGATGCAACTTGCAATGGCTTGTGCCTCTCACCTAGCATTCGCCATTCAAGGTGATCATTAACCTTGGACTTCCCTTCTCAAGCTCGCAAGAGATAATTAATGGATGTCTCATTAGAGTCCAAAAGCTTACCAAGTGTTGGCAATTCTAGAAAATCCTACCTTCAAGTCACCTCCCAAAGGCTTGTAAGAGCTAAACTAGTGCATCTCCATGGACGGAGATCACTTGCCTTACCAAGTGTTGGCCATAGTAAATTGAAGGCGTTTTAAGTTAATTAAAAACATAGAAATCATTAAGGGGTCACACTTTCTCTTCATTAACAGTTGAAACAACAAAACTACCAATTCTTGCATTCGGGGCCTTACCTGGCTACCTTAGCTCCAAGGAACTAAAAGCCTAGCCACTCATTCTCTGAGGAAACATCCTCAGCGCTTGTTTGGCTAGTAAGAAAAAATAAATACAATACGATCAAATTGAGTAGGTAAGGCAGAGCAAAGCTTTGTATTTTACTTCCTTCCAAAACTATACAAAAAGTGTCTCTGAGAACAAGCTCCCGAGATATCTCTGTAATGGAAATTACAAACAATATATATGAGGCTTTTTACCCTTTGTTCTTACTTAATAACTAAGGAATCCTATAATTGGTGGATTACAAGGAGAGAATGGGGATTTAGACATCAAATATCTGAAGTAAAAAATCTAAAAATGTCGGTCGCATATATCGGGAAGCACTCAGGAGAATTTCGCAGGCATGCAAGATGGTTGCGAAATTTCACAACTTGAAGGACACCATTTCACAGCCAAAGGCTGATTTCGCAGCTTTCCTCTTGTGATTTCGCAGCCTGTGAAATTGGCCTTTAGCTTGGTGTGATCAGCTTCCAATGACTCTAACTTCTTCATTTCAACTCCGAATCATATATTGTTTAAAGCGTTCGATTACTGACTTCTCGAGCTTCGAAACGACATATAGTATGCATCAATTGAGCTCCAGAAAGTGCCCCAAAAGTGTCTAACAGTTGCTGTCCTCTTGAATGCTTCATGTTAGATTTCTCTCTTTGCTTTCCCTCCTTGCATTCATGATTTGCTTATGGCAAAGGACTATAAAGCTTCAAAGCTTTAGTTCTTCATGTTACTGAGCTTCCCATTGCTTTGCCATGGATTCCATAGAACTCTCCTCAATCTTGGATTGCTTTGGTGATCAAATTACTATCAAAAACACCAAAACTTACACAATTTAATTAGAAATGATTGCAAAGGTCCTTAATATGTTAATTGAGTTAAAAGGTATTAACTACTACTCAAAAGTGTTTAAAAGAGTTAATTACAAGCTATCAAATGACATTTTTTGAGTAGTAATCAGGAACATCTGAATCAAAGGTATGTTGCTTTATTCTTTAGATCTATGTTTTCTATTGTATCCATATTGTTTTTGAATACCTTTTTATCCACTAGGATGGATTTAAAGAACCTAAGATAGATTTGCATGCACCTTACACAATCCAGGGCATGGGAATAGAGTAATCCAGGGTTCCCAAAAAATACAAGTAAGTATTGTTGAGTTATATGAAGACATAAAAATATTGTTGAGTTGTTTCAAAGGCATAAAGTGGATATAAGAACTACATGATCCATGGCATGGGAACGAAGTAATCCAAGGTTCCCAAAAAATATATGTAAGTATTGTTGAGTTATATGAAGACATAAAAATATTGTTAAGTTGTTTCAAAGACATAAATTGGATATAAGAAAAAAAAGACAAAAAATTAATTGATAGAGGAAAATTTTAAAGGAGTGCTCAAGTATCCTACAAAGTTGCTCAAGCACTCAAGTGCTTAAGACCCTAGAATTACTCTTAAGAACTCGAGACAAGTTTGTCCAATTTCATTAATTTCTTACCAATTTTGGTAAACCATTTTTGAAAACTTTTGATTTTAAAATTGAGCCCACATCATTCACTAGGGTTTGTCCCTTATATATATATATAATAGATCTTTGTTGAAGTACATTTGATTACATTATTAATAATTTGATATAGATCTTTATGGAGATGACCCAACTACTATGTTAGCCTTTATATTTCTTTTAATTTAAAGGGATGAAATTGTTATGGTTTGACAATATCATGTTTCAATGATACATTTGGTATATTTTTTACAATAATTTGATCAATCATTTTTTTCTTTTCTTATTAAATGATTTACTCACAAACAAAAAATGGAGCCAGTGCTATGGATCTGCTAATAGATTATTGATATGATTGAATTAACATGTGAGGAAATTCAATATGTGTTTTGTATAAATTATCATTGATTTTTTTAAGCAAAAAATATACTATGCTTTTGGATTAACAATAATGTAGTAAGGTTATGGGATTTGATCTTATGCATGAGAGGAAATTGAAAGAGGAATAGTAGAGGTAGATAGGAGAAACAAAATAAAAACACTTGAAGTAAGAGTTATGGAAGAAAAAATCACCTAAAATCTGTGTTTGAGATCAAATGCAAAGATTTCGTTCGATGTGAGATCAAATGTAGAGATTTCTCTTGATGCGAGATCATATGAATCCACCAAGAGTAGCTTTTACGTCATGCTTTATTCCTCAAACTAAGCATGTAAACCATTCGACCGTAGTTAGTACCATTGTTACCAATATTCAGAGGATGTGAAGAAGATAATCCATATGCGCACATTAAGAAAATTGAAGAGATTTGTTCTACATTCTAAGACTAGAATATCTCCATAGATATTTTGAAAATGAAGTTTTTTTCATTGACTTTGAAAGATAAGACTAAAGTTTGGTTTGATGCATTATATCTTAGAAGCATCTAATCTTGGAATGAGTTGCAGATTGCATTTCTCTATGATTTTTTTCTTTGCACATTGCACCAGTATGATGAAGAGATAAATATCAAACTTCTTACAAAAAAAGGTGAAATTTTTTATCTCTGTTGAGAGTGCTTCAAGGACGTGATAACAACATGTTCACATCATGGTTTCGATAGTTGGCTAATTCTTTTTTACTTCTATGAGGGAATGTTTCCTCAAATGAAGCAATTATTTGAGACAATATATGGAGGAGATTACATAAGTAAAAGTTTAGTTGAAGCAATTATGGACCCTCAATTTTCATGTGTGTTCCCACTCAATGTTAAGACTCATTTTTATTAGTGAAAATTGGATTTTTGAAAAGTTGGAGTTGCCACTTATTTTTGTTTACTTTTAAATGGAAAACAAAATAAAAATTAATACTTTAATGTGACTCTTTTTTAAAGGAAAATTTTTTGCAAAAAACCAAGTTAGAATTTAAGGGGCATTATACTTGTTAGGAAGATATCACATGGGTAGCTTCATATTCTATATTACAAAATAAATAAATAAATAAATAAAAATCAACTTATTTTTAAGATTTTATTTCTTTTTGCTCATATTCAATATTAATTTTTTTTTAAGAAAATGATTTTGATTTATTTTTTATTAAAACAATTAATTGAATGGAATTTCATTTAAAAAAAATGTTTCGATTAGAGTTTTTTTTATAAGAAAAATGTTTCTTATTTACTTTTATTTCAAAAGAATGATTTTTATAATTTTTTTACAAAAGTATTTCAACTAAATTTTTATTTAAGAAAAGTGAGTTTTTATTTTATTTTTACTAATTTAGGAAAATGATTTATATAATTTTTTTAATAAAAGACATTTCAATTTCCTCCTTATTTTATTTACCAAAAAAAAAAAAGAGAGATAAAGATGGTTTTAATTGAAAAGTTATTTTGTCTTTGTTTTATTTAAGAATTTTTTTTTATCAATTTAAAAAAAAATCTCTTTTGCTTAAAAAAAATGTGTTTTACAATTTTATGAAGAAAAATATCTTCCAATTTTATTTTTTTAAAATGGTCTTACAAATTTATTCTAAGAAAAATGGTTTCCCAATTTATTTTTAAAATGGTTTTATAGATCTATTCTAAGAAAAATGGTTTTACAATTTATTTAAGAAAATGTTGTTTTGTAATCTTATTAAAAAATGATTTTTAATTCTATTTAAAAAAATTGGTTTTACAGTTTTTTTTTATTGAAAAAAAAAGGTTTCAAGTTTTATTTTAGTTAAAACAAAAAAATATTTTGGGTTTTGTTTTACTTAAAAAAAAAAAGGATTTCAACTTTTATTTATTTTCAAATTTGATAAAAGCATAATGAAATGAAGCAATTATGTAGAAATTATACAAATGAATATGAATGAAACAAATAAAATAATAAAAAGGAAGGAATTATTAACCTAAATTAGTTTCATTAATCAATATCACAAGCATATATATAAGAAACTGATATATGAAAAAAAAAATATGTACAAAGATAAAAAATAAAAAAATAAAAAAATAAACCGAGGAAACAAGTACAAAAAATAAATATATTTACAAAAAGTATTTATAGAACTATAAATGAATGAAAATAAATAAATAAAGAGGGCGAAATGTACCTAATATATAGTAGTTGAACTCAAGCTCATTAGCTCTTTATAGCTTCTAGGTGAAGCTCAAATAAAATACAAACCCAAATGTGCCACTCTCTCACCAAAATAAAATCTAGAAAATACCAAGTGATGAATAGAGAGTATTCATCCTCTCCTTCCCATCCCTCCAAACCCTAGAGTCTGTGCTGTTTTATAATCTTCAGTTTGGTCTTCAAGCCACCATAATCCAACCAACCATATGTTCTCATCTTAGGCTTCACTTTCCATCCATTATTATCACCTCTTAGCCAACAAATCAACAAATAAAAGCCCAAAGGAGAACCATTTATAAGCCTAAGCAAAAAAAATAAATAAATAAAAATAAAAAAATAAAAAAATAAAAAAAATAAAAAAATAAAAATTAAAGACCTGAATAATAATAAAAAAATGAAGCGTAAAGTTTAGCAAGCCCAATGAAATGAAAACCCAAATTTAATTCAATTGAAATAGCAAGATTAAAATAGATAATAAGCCCAAATTAAGATTTAAACAAAAAGCTTAAGGCCTAAAGTCAATAATAGAAGACCCAAATTGATTATGTAATGACCTAAGGACCTAAATCTATATCCATAATCCATGATGGAAATAGAGCCCAAATAAACACAAACCTATAACAGGCCTAAGACTATCAAATCAATATATATTCCCTATAGATTGAGTCATTGTTGATGGAAGTCGGTAGTAATAGGTATTCTCAATAGAGGCACCATGATATCTTATAGGATTGAGACAAAGTGTTTCCTTGGGTGATCCTAAGGAGATGTGATTATATAAATTATGACTATAGTGGTTCCTTAAATAGAACTAGACATAAGCTCTTGGAGAACTAAGATATGTTAGTCGAGTAAACAAAATGAGGATTTGTAACCTAATAGTAGTAGAGGCAGTCTTGAAAGATAGATAACTTTCACCTTATTAGACTATGAACATCAATTCATGAAGAGACTAAATGTAATGGATAATAGGTCATAGACTCAAGCACTTTGTATCTCATTGTTATTTACATAGGGTATTAGAGTACAATTGATTCTTTGCAATGGGATGTTAAATCAACTTCATAATTGGATTATTAGGGAAACAACATTGTCTTATGGGTCCTAGTAATCCTCGTTCAAACTCATATACCTTGTTGGCATGGTTTATGAGGATTGGATTGGATCTTAGTTCACTTTTGTACATAAGGACATTTTGGTAACTATCAAGGTAGCATAGGAGTTAGTGAACAAAATCTCTAAATGAGGCTAATTGATTAATTAAAAATCTATGTGAGGTTAATTAATGAGTTAGGACCCATTTTAAGCTAGATTAAGTGACCAAAGCCCTTAGTAAGCTAAAACCACTTAAACCCACTTAGAGAACCCTATAAATACCCCTTAAGGGGTTAGGGTTTTCAACATAGTCGTCTTCCACCATCTAAAGAAAGAAAGAGCCATAGCCTTCTCCTTTCCAATGACCCTCCTTTGGAATGCCAAGATTAAGTTTGAGCCATTAAGTGGAAGAACTTAGGTATACAAGACCTTTAAATTCTTTAAGCTTTATCATCACTGTGTGGATTAGATTGTGGAATGTCCAAATCTGAGGTAAAGTTCTTTAAAGCACTTTTAATATAGATTCTTTCATTAAAAATTATATATGTTGCTTCCTTTGCTAGGATCTAGAGCCCTAGGAAGAAAATCATGCACCTAACCTGATTCTGAGATAAGGAAGGGAGAGATCCTGGATTCTCCATAACACTTGGTTAGTGTGTAATTATTAGAGAGCCTAAGAGAACTAGCTAATCTTGGTGGAATCCTTTTAGTGCAGTATACGAAGTGCATAATATAGATTAGGTTCCTAGTGAACAATTCAAACCACTACTTAAAGGTGCATAATCTTAACTATGCTTTTCTAAATGCATAATTTGGATAGTGCTCCCACAGCATGCTACCTACAATTGGCTTTACTTAGTGCACTATTAAGGGTCCTGCTCAGATTGAAGTATGATATCAATGACAACATCCAAACTTGAAGTGTTGGAAATATTCTAAACAAGCTTCAATTCTATAAAAATCTCACAAAATAGATCAAATGAATTTTTCTAGGTATTAGCAACAAACAAAAGATTGGGCTTGTTACGAGTACCTTAAATAGACTAAAATAATCTCTTTGAAGCCATCCAAGTGTTTAATTTGAGTTTTTATCAACCAATGGTGTAGATTTAAGTTTCTCTTTCAACTTTTAAAATACAATTTACATCTCTTTGTTCATAGAAATTTAATGTCTTTCAATAGTAGATTGTGCAATGATTGAGCTATTTGTGACAAATCTTGGATGAACCATTTACAAAACCCTATATGGCTTAAGAATTAATGTACTTCTTTGACTATAGTAGGGTTTTTCAATTTGAAGATCAATTCAACTTTGGCTTTATCAACCTCTATACCTCTATCTGATATCACATGGCTTAGGACTATCCCCTACTTGACCATGACGTGGTGATTTTCTCTTTTTAGCACTAATCCTTTCTCAATACATTTATTTAATACTTTTTGCAAGTTTTCTAGACAAGCCATTAATGAGGGTCCATGAATTGTGATGTCATCCATAAACACTTCCATATCTTTTTCTAATAATTTTTAGAAAATGATCATTATGCATTTCTAAAATGTCACAAATGCATTGAATAATCCAAATGATATTCATTTATAATCATATGTGCCAAATTGGTAAGTAATGCTGTTTTTTCTTAATCTAATGGTGCAATGGGTATTTGAAAATACCTTGAGTACTCATCCAAGAAATAGTAATAGTGGTAGCCTACTTTCTCCAAGGTTTGGCCCAAAAATTGTAGCAGAAAATCATCCTTCCTTGTTACTACATTGAGCTTATGATAATCAATGCACAACCTCAGCTTATAGTAAGTATGGTAAGTACTTCTTCTCTTCTGTCATTCTTAATTACCATTATGCCACTCGTAGGAACCATTAGGTTAGGCTAATTGAAGTACAATTAGAGATAGAGTAAATGATTCCAACTTCTAATAGTTTAATTACTTTTACTCTTATGACATCTCACATCAAGGGGTTAAGCCGTTGCTATGGTTGGTGAATGGGCTTTACATTCTCCTCTAAAAATATGTGATAAGTGATAACCCGACTCTTGGTAGCTTGGCATGTAAGGGTATCAACAAAATTTATACCTAATGTCCTTACACTAAAGTAGCAAAGCTACTATAGCATAGTGGCTCTAGGATCGAACACTGGGATGGGTTTTTACTTTAACTGGTGAAGTTCGGAGGATGGAGTGAACTTTTCTTAATAAAAATTAGGTTAAGATGAAAACATAAAAAGATGAAGGTGTTGTAAACTAAACTAACATGAAAATAGGTTAAAAGATGGAAAAAGAAGTTTCTCAAAGCTTTGGATAGCCATGCTTAACTCACAGTGTAAAAATGGAGATTTTGGGACTTTTCACCTCGAGTTGGGGAAGCAACTAAGGTGATGCTTACTTCCCGAACCGGTATGAGTTTAACAACTAAGTTTTAGTCCTTGAAAACTTACAAAAAGGGTAGCTGAACCTCATAAATGCTCTTTTATTGATATAGGACATCTCCTCCCCTTGCAATACAATGGCTCGTAGGAGATAACTAATGAACGTCAGTGAATCTAACAATAAGAATCCACTGAGACCAAAAGGTTATCAAGTATTGGCCATTCAAAGCAAGTCAGAGGGATTAAAAGCTTTACTTTGAATGAAAACATTTATGATGCTTGGCTACTTACATTTATGGCTTGGAAATCTCCATCCTGACACGGGAGCTTCACATGGCATCCATTACTTCAAGAAACTAAAAGGTTTTAGCCTCTCATCCTTGGGGATTTCATCCTCCAAGGATGTTTGGCTACTAAGAAAATGAGAAAGAAAGGAGAAAAGAAGCTTTTGAACAAAAGAGCTCTTATAATTTCTAAGGTTACGGGTTACAGCCTTTTTCGTCTGAGGCTCTTCACCTCTATTTAAAGACAATAACAAGCTAAATTACAAAAGCAACCTTTTCATTGGTTGATTACAAGGTTATAAAAGGAATTTACATGAGAAAATATCAAGCTAAAAATATATGGGAAGTCGGTGGTGCGTGCGTGGAGAAACAGAGGAAATTCGGCATTTTCGCAATGTGCCTAAATCCTCCTTGCGAAAATTCGCAACGTTGCGAAATGGCAAAATTTCGCATCGTGAGGAAAATCCCCTTGCGAAATTTCGCAAGGAGAAATTCACATTGCGAAATTTTCGCCAGGTTTGATGCAGTTGTTTTCCAAAGGCCATATCTTCCTCATTTCAGCTCCAAATTGTACACGGTTTGAAGCATTGGATTCTTGACTTCCTGAGCTTTGAAATGGTATATAGCATGTAGAAAATGGAATTCGGAAAGTGCCCCAAAAGTGCGAAAGAAGACTGCAGCTGCTGTCCTCTGTTCTCCTCTTCGCTTCTCTTTGCTTGTGCTCGTGCTTCCACTTGAAATTCAAGCCTATAAACTTCCAAAATCCTTCCTTTAACTTGTCCAAGTAGCTCCTCCATCATTTGGCATGCTTGAATTGATTCATAAGCTGATAAAAATATGTAAACTTGCCACAAAATGGTTAAAACCAATTACTAAGGACCTAAATGAATTAATTGGGTTAAATGAATATGATTACTACACAAAGGTGCTTAAAACCATTATAATTAGGTCTACAAAATAGCACTTTTTGGTAGTAATCAATAAGTGCATAGATTAGGGCTAATTACTTTTAAGTCCTTGATAGACCAATTGATCACCTTTCCACATTATTTTAGTACTTGAATAAGCTTATGCTTCTGAACTTGATTAAGGGATGTGGTTATAATAGTTGGGTAGTCATTTCTCTCTCTAAGGTAGACCTACTTGAGCCATTAAGATAGTGATATCTTCTCTTTCTTTTCTTTTTCTTTCTTAACCTTTTCTATTGTGAATATTTCCTCATTCTCTTTCACAATTTTATTACTTTGTCTTTTATTTGGTATGTAGTGTCCATATCATCCAACCTTTCATAGTTTGTGATAAACTAATGTTCTATCAAGTTGTCTAAATGTTCTTGGATCAACGTTTCAGTCAAGCATATTTCTACTAGCTAGCTCTTCTTATTCTTTTGCCTACAACACAAGGCTTCTTGTCAGCTAGAACACATTGGTTTCTAGGTTCATGTCTCTAAAGGTTAGCTTCATTATCTCATTTTTACATTTAATCAGGGCATTAGCAATAACCATAAATGGTTAGCCCATAATTATTTATACTAGATTTGAGTTCCTTTCTGGCTATTATACATCAAGTACTACAAAATCGACAAGATAGTAGAAGATTCCAACTTGAAATAGGATGTTTTCTACTACTCTCTTCAGTATTTTTACTAATATGTCAGCCAAATATAATATGATATTTGCTTTCTTGAAGTCCCCTAAACCAAGCTTTTAATATATTGAAAACAAAATCTTTTAATAAAGCATGATACAGAAGTTACCTTTGGTGGATTCAAGTGATCTCTCATTGAACAAAATATCTGGATTTGATGTCGAACAAGTAGATTCTAGTTGATTTGTTCTTCCATGACTTTTACTTCAGGTGTTCATAACCTTTCTCCTATATGCCTCTTTTGTATAGGATTAAACCTCATATTCTTGTTATACTATTGTTAATATAGAAATAGAGCACTTTCTGTCCAAAGAAAATTCAATGATAATTTATGCAAAATATGTATTGAATCTTTTTCTAAACTAATTCAATTATATAAAAAAATTTGTTAGTAAATTTGGTGCCGCCAATTTTAGTTTTGACTTTTTATGGTAAATGATTTATTTACAAAAAGAAATTTTTGATTGACAAGATTATTGTATAGATATACCAAATTTTTCATTGAAACCTCTTGTTTCCAAACTAAAACAATCCTTTGCAAAAAAAAAAAAAAAAACACAAAGGCTTGCATAGTAGCTAAGTCATCTCTATATGGATTTACATCAAGTTATTAATGATAATCAAACATTCTTAAACAAAGACAACTTGTACAAAATAATAACAAATAAAAGAATTCAAATATCACCAAAATAATTTGATCAATCATGACAATTGCATATGGAACAAGGACATTATATACAAATCTACGAGATATAAAACATTGACATCTAAAAAAGTCTTAACACAATACCAACTCATCATTCTTAATGCACTTAGGATACGATTTCCTTTTTTCTTTTTTCTTACATCTAAAATTATCTTTTAGAAATTTGAAAATCTCACATTTCTCTATAATTAAAATTCTAATTCCTAAAACCTCCTATAACAAAAATGGTAGAAAATAGTAGATGAATGCAATGCATCACATCCAATGACATCTTTATCATGGAAAGAATGGGTTTTACAATCAAATAATATAAAAAGAATTCAAGTTTAAAATAAATAAAAACATAATTTAAAAAAAAATGCAATTAAGAATATTACAGAGAATTCCATCATTTTATTATTTAATGTTGTATCATGAAAACCTCTCTAGAGATCAACAAATTCTTAACCTTCTAAAGCAAGATTCACAAAACTAGATCTTATTTGGTAGCCAAGAAAATCAAAGAAAATCTCTTATGAAAATTACAAACTCTATTTAAACTCTAAATTTTAAGACTATACCTCTATCTGACCTCTCTAACTCTCTCTCTATATCTCACATGACTAGATAACAAGCTATTTATAGGCAACTAATAAGTCTCTAGCCTAATTACAACTTGCCACATGCAAGATATAAACCATAAGAAAATATAACACTAAATCTTCAATTTCGATCTCTATGGTCGGAGTTCACAAATTGATTTGATACTTCCTTAAAAATTTGATACCATATTTTATATAATATTTGCATTATGCTTCAATTATCAATATCAGTTTGGTAAAAATGAGACATTATGATATAATGCGATAAAACAACTCTAAAATTGTGTATCAAAATCATATCGCATATCAAAATTAATTATCTACTCTGCCAATTGCTTCCTAGCTAAAAATGATACTAGGCAATAACAATTTTCATATTAAAATAGAAATTCAAAAATTAATTTATTATTCTCTAGCTTCTAATGAGTTTGATGTTTTAAAAAAATCAATTCAACACCATCGGATATCAATTTACTTTATCTCAACATATCAAAATGTGAATTATAGTTTAAAGCTACCTAGAAATACGAACACTATCTCAGTATCAAAATATAAAAACTGATACAATTGAGGTATCGAAAGTGCATTGTTTTATCAAATTGATACACCCTCAATTATCGAAATTTATATAAAAAATTCGTTATTGCTTTATTACCAAGTATCAAAATGCATGTATGCTTGATATCAATCTGATGATCAATCTCTAAACTCGTTCTCTTCAACTACTTGCAACTTAGTCTTAATCTTATTTGAAAACTATGAAACTCTTCAATTCTAGATAAAATCTTACCAACTTCCAAAATTAATTTGAAAAGAGATACTTGGCATAAATATAAGATAAGGTAGTTGAATTGCGTGCAAATTTCCTGAAAATGTCATCAATTAAATTTCTCAAATTATCCATTTTACACACAAATCAATTGGGACCATAGGAAAATACTAACTTCCTAAAATCCAATTTTGAAGCTAACTCGATATCCTACTACAGGGAGTCAATTGCATTCAAGTATCCTATGATATTATAATGAAATGTAGGAACTCATGTCCATAACCTACTATCCATTATATGTAAGCTCCCCATGAACCTGTGTCCATAATCTAACGAGGTGAACACAATTAACCTCTTAAAACTACCTTTACAATCCTCAAGTCTCAAATCCTCTTATTATGTAATCAACTAGCACACTCTAGCTTAATAAAGAACATGTATCAAATTCTACTAAAGTAATTACTACAACAACAAATTTCATGATCACATGTCCTTACCATCACCTAAGGATACATGCTATCTCAAACACATGAGATATCATAGTGCCTCTATTGAGAAGACTTGTTGTTACCAATGTCCATTAACAGTAAACCAATCCATAAGGAATATGGGACCACCTTAGGATCCCACTTGTAAGTCAAAGTCATTAAAGACTTTAGCACAAGCTCAAAATCCTCTCATAGTTGAGCACCTATATAGTATAGTAGCTTGGTGAGATCAAGACTACATAATAACCAATGCCATGACTCATCATAGGTCTATCCAATATGTAACCATACACACTAGTGCACTTACCATGGGAACTCCATCCTGATGATCAAGATTAGTCCTCTCTCGAATTAGGAGGTAATGCACTACAACCTCAAATGGATTGCCTACGTCCATGAATTGGTTGTGAAAAAAATCATCTACTTGCAAGGACCCCATGACTTGGATTTTTCATGTAACTCTTAATGCACCCAAGTCATATATAATCAATGCAAGAGATGTTAGGGTAAGATACTTAGAAAGTGTAATTCATGAATAGGATAAATAAAATTAGGAAATTGAAATCATATTATTAAATAATAAATTTGATAAATATTACATCATGTCATGCTTTTAAGGGCTTTATCCTAGTAGTGGTGGGTGTGGACTTGTATTTTTCATATGCGTCCCTATTTGACAGAAAGATTTTTTAAAGTGAAAAACTATATTTTATAAAAAAAATGGAGTCACTATTTATTTTTATTTCTTTATAGGAAAAATAAAATAAGAAACTAAAAACCTAAGAAAAATGACTTCTTAAACTTTTGGAAAAGCGTTTTTTTGAAAATCCCGAGTCTAGGTTCAAGGATTAGGTTACCTATCAGGAAGGTACCTTAAAAAGACATCACCCTTCTAAGCCCTAAAAAGGTTTCTACTGGTTAGGTTAAGGGAAGTGTGACTATTAATAGATTGACATTGGGTACCAAGAAAGGCTAAGTTGTTTGCCTAAATTCTAATGACATATTGAGCAAACGACCAATCATTCTCAATCACAACATAAAGTAGAGTTAGCAAGCCTACTTGAGATACTTCTTAAAGCACTATCATAAGACAACGGAGTTAGGTTGCATCTCATAAAAAAAAATAAAAAAAAAATCAAGAAACAATCAAAGCAGTTAAGGATAATATATATCAAACATGAATGAAGTTCATACAAAACATGCATGCTCATAAAATTAAAAGGTGAAGAGTGGTGAGCGTACCTAAACAACATATCTTAAACGTAATATGCTTCCAATACGAATAGAGAGGTTAGGACAAAAGATAATGATGAGCAATTAGGGCAACAAGACCTAACATGCATGATATCTACATGGTGTAGAAAAAGAACATGGACTCAAAAAGACATCAATTACCATACAAGGCATGCATACAACTCCTAGATATATATAAGATGGAAGAAACAATGATTATGACAAAGTATGTAACCAACTAATTGGAATATAGGCATCACAATTAAAATTCTAAATTAATACCTAAGGGCATCACTTGACCTGATAATAAATAAAAGACCAACCTCCCTATCATATATAATATATCATAATGCAACATTGAATAATAGGCTATGAAATATCCATTCATTACGAATTAAACATTAAGAGCAATTAGTATGTAGAAATTCAACATATGATCAAAATAGATTATCTACATAAATAAATTCCAAAAAAAATTAAGAAGCAGAATTTAACCACACTAAAGCATAGAAGACTTTTCCTAGACCTCTAGAACAACATTCAAAAGTCCAAACACTCATTCAAATAACATATTTAATCCAAAACAACCAAAAGTTCCAGAAGGTCCAAAATTAGGATAAAAAACAATGACTAACATAAACTAAATTTTTTTTTTAAAAAAAAAACTCATAGGGCTTCTAGATTCATACAAAAAACTACACATGTCCTTTAAGGTGTTTAAATTACATAAAAAGGAAATCCAAGAATAGGGAGCACTCAAAATAATTTTTAAAACATTCAAATTGATCATCTAGCTAGAATCAGTCATATACAATAGGTGTGACTTTGAAAAAAAATCATATCTCACTCTAGAAAACATATATTTCAATATTTTATGTGTCAAAATTCAATTTCAGGAAATCCAGAATTTATAAAAAATATTTATTTAAATTAAAAAGGTCAAAAAGTAATTTAATTTTACAAAATTCTTTCAGATGTATAGTATCAGGCCAATATAGAACATGCTGAAGAAAGATATCATAATTCAACTTTGAGAAAAGGTGTTTGACTCAAATAATATTCCAAAACGAACTTCAAAAAGTGAGTAACATCATAAAAATGTTGGAATTTTTTTTAAAACAATCTAAAATGATCAAAATGAATTTTTTTTTTTTTGAAGGGTTAGTAACTTGGTTGAAACTGACAACAAAATGATTTTTGGAAAATTCTTTCATGTAGCGGCCCATCAAGTTTCCTTATTCAATATTCATAATTTTAACTTGTAAATCCTCCACTTCAAATGAAAAATTCACCAAGACCAAGAATATTTCCATTAACTTGGGAGCACAAGTTCACGTATGCTTA
Organism: Vitis x doaniana; assembly: GCA_030345155.1. Classification (NCBI taxonomy): domain Eukaryota; kingdom Viridiplantae; phylum Streptophyta; class Magnoliopsida; order Vitales; family Vitaceae; genus Vitis; species Vitis x doaniana. Next base: position 11,357,914 of record CP128323.1, read on the forward strand.
AAAAACACATTTTTTCTAAAAACCAAAGAGAGGAAGACAACTAAGACAAAATTGAGTTGCATAATTTTTGAATAAAATGAGACTTTTGCCTTAGGATCTAGAATAAATTTTCAAATACCTTTGCATGACTTAACTTTCCTTTTAAAAATATTTTTATGCAGCAAAAGGAGAATCAAACAATAGCACTAAAACAAGTGTTAAAATTTTAAATTCTAACCTGAAAAAAGAAAAAAAACTACTTTGTGTTCTCTTCTTGGTTACCTCTCATTAGTGATCAAGGCGCCAAATCCATGATGGAATATCTATAAAATTTATTTTTATTTAAAACTAACAATCCAAGAAGTTTTAAAAATAATAATTAATCAATTTTATTAAAGACTAACAATCCAATAATTTTAAAAAATAACTACTAACAATCATTTTTATTAAAACTAACATTCCATGAATTTTTTAAAAATAATTACAACTAGAAATTTTATTATACATAATATTCCAAATTAACAAATAACTATTTTATTAAAACTAACAATCCAAGAATTCTTTTTTTTTTTTTAAATAATTACTGATGATCAATTTTATTAAAACTAACATTTCAAGAATTTTTTATTATTTATTTTTAAAAAATAACCACTAACAATCAAGTTTATTAAAACTAAGTTGTGAGTGTTTAGCTAGGTTGGCAATTCTGGACAAAATTCCTAAGTGTCTCCTAACTCGATTTACCAATCCCTCTTCGAACTACTTAACTTTGAAGATTAAGACTTTGCTTAAAGGCCAAGATATGTAGCCACGTGTGTGGTGATTGAATGTGAATCGACCCTGTTTTTCATCTTTAAATGAGTTAAGAAAGCTGGGAGAAATAGCTTTTGGTGCAAAGCTTTTATTTCACTATTTTTGGATTGATCCAGGTGTAGGGGCAGATTGATCCAACTAACCTGATTCTACGATCAATTTCTAACCCTTGGATGACTTCATTCTCATTATTCTCATTTAAAAATCAAACTTTCTCCCATTTTTGGAAGTAGAGAGAGTTGCAACCGTGTGAGAGCTTTTCTTTCCTCTCCATTTTAAGTGTGTTTGCCTTCTAAGAAAATCTCACAAGTTTTCCAAGAATTTTTTCTTAAAATGGATTTTTTTTTATAAAAAAAACATAGGTTGATTTCTAAAACATTCATCTCTCATTCTCTTGGTTTTGTGCAAAAACCCATTTTCTTCTTATAAGAATTCAAGAAGAGGTCAAGATTGAGCTTGGTGCTGATCCAAATGTGCTTTGGAAGATAAATGTGAGAAGTTGAAAGTGAAGGTACTAGTTAAGTGGTCCGGGAAGGATTGGTTGGCTTGAACTAGGTAAAACCTTGTATTCAGTTTTTATTCCTCATAGTGGAGTTTTTCAATTGGTGGTAGGCCTGTAGTTTTTTATCTCTTCAGAGATTTTCCACGTAAATTTATGGTATCACATTGTCTCTTTTTCTCTTCTTAGCATCAGTTTATTAGTTTCAACAATTTATTAGAATTTTGATTGTCTTCTACTTGATTGAATGATGAAGAGAAAAGGCTATGAATCATCTTTGAAGTTGTTTTTGATTGATGATCATTGACATTTTGAGGTATATTGATCTTGTTTTTACTTGAATTTAGTTTAAGTTGATTTGAGTTTGGGAGTATTGGATCATGTGCATATGAATTGCATTTTAATATTATTGGGGAGTGTTGTTGCATTCATATAAGTGTGTGATTTATAATTTGTGTTTTTGAGAATGTGTTAAGAAAATAAAAATAGTAAAAAGTTTTCAAGGTTTGCTAATTTGAGTTGAGAATTTTTTTTAATTGGTCAAAATATCTATTCAACCCCTCCTCCTCCATCTCTCTCCCTCTAGGTGTATTCCACTATTGAGATTTACATTTTCAATTGGTATCAGAGAAGGTTTTTAAAGAAAAAATCATTTTCTGTCCTAGAATCTCAATCATGGAACCTCATCAAGAGGGAGCTTCCATTAGGAAACCACCGTTTTTAACCAACGGAAATTATTCTCATTGGAAAGTGAGAATGCAATATTTTCTTAAAATGCAAAGTGAATTGGTTTGGAATGCTATTGAATTTGTTTGGTCTCCACCTAAGGAGTTGGATAGAGAAGGTAGACCAACTAATGTTATCAAGCTTAAGTTGGAATGGGATAGAGGTGACAATGAGTCTACTGAGAACAATGCTACAACCATGTATTTCATCTTTAATGCAATTAGCACAAATGAATTCCGTAGGATAGCCACATGTATTTAGGCTAAGGAGGCTTGGGATATCCTCCAAGTGACTCATGAAGGCACTAATGCTGTGAAAGTGTCCAAACTTCAAATGTTGACCTCTAGGTTTGAGATAATTAGTATGGAAGATCATGAGAACTTTGGAGAGTTTCATGCAAAATTGATGGACATTGTGAATTCTAGCTTTAATCTAGGCGAGTCCATCCTTAATTCCAAAATGTTTAGAAAAATTCTAAGATCTCTTTTGAAGAGATTTAGAACAAAAGTCACCGCCATTGAAGAGTCCAAGGAAGTAGATTCCTTGAAAATAGATGAACTTGTAGGTTCATTCCAAACCTTTGAAATGACTCTTGAATCACCTAGGAAATCAAAGGGCATTGCCTTGAATGCCATTAAAGAGGAGTCCTTAGGTTCCGAAGGTGAGGGTATTGAGAAAATGTCAGACGGAGAAGTTGCTAGATTTACTAGAAAATTCAAAAAATACATGAAGTTCAAGAAATATAAGAAAAGTCCAAGGAATATGCTAAAAAATGGAACAATTCAATGGGAAAATCAGATGTAAAAGACAAAAAGAAAGACAAAAGTTTCAAAAAGGACTTTGAGGTTAAGTGCTTCAAGTGTGGGGGAAAGAGACATTATGCCACTGAATGTCCCTCAAAGAAAAAAGGAAATAAAGCCATGCAAGTCACTTGGAGTGACACATAATCATGTCAATCAAGTGAAAAATAATCCAATTCTAGTGAGGAATGCACTAATTTCACAACCTTTATGGCAAGTTTAATTGAGGAACCACTCAAGAAAGAGATTCTTAGTGAGTCTTGTGAGTTAAGTGACTCTGATGGTGATGAGATGAGTTTTGACTTTGCATATGAGACTTTGTACAAAGAGTGTTTGAGTCTCGAACAAGAACAAGTTGAGTGGAAGGCTTATAAAAGGATTTTAATCAATGAGACTAAAACTCTAAAGGGTGAGAACGAGTCTTTGCTAGATACAATTGCCTTTCTTGAGGTTGAACAATTTGACATGAATAAAATGTGTGATGAATTGAAGAGTGAAAATCAAGTGTTTAAGAATGAGTTGAGTCTTAGAAAAGAAGAGTCACATCCTAACTCTAAAAGACTTAGTGATTTCATCAATTTAAGGAGGAAATTATTTGATAAAAAAGGCTTAGGTTTTGTTGATGAAACTACCACTCCAAGTAGTGGTAAAACAATTTTTTTTCAAGCCTTGTGAAGGAGTGGTCCCTAAGAAAATTCCTCCTAAATTAAAACTTCATTGCACTCACTGAACTAAAATGGGACACATCGTTGATAGATGTTATGCTAAGATGTTTGAAAGTTTCCAAAGAAAGTTGACCAACCTAATGAATGAATCATTCACTTTGAGAAATAGATTGTTACAAGGAGGCAAGAGAGTGTTCAAGAGAGATTCAAATGTCCCTCATCATAGTGGTTTCGAAGGAAGCACTTCCAATGGAATGACCAAAGTCACAAATGTCAAACAAATATGGGTGAAAAATAATGAATTTAATTGCCTTGTTCACACTGCACTTAGGGCTAGTGAGTCACACTCATGGTACTTTGATAAAGGTTGTTCACGTTGTATGACAAGTAATAGATCATTTTTCATTAATTTCACCGAATTTGATGAAGGAAATGTGACTTTTGGCGATGGTAATGTTGCTAGTGTGAAAGGGGAAGACACAATTTGTGCTTTTGGGATCCCTAACCTTGAAGAGGTCTTGTATGTGGAAGAATTGAAATTTAACTTGGTTAGCATTAGTCAAATATGTGACAAGAAGTTCAATATTCAATTTTTACAAAATTTATGTAAAGTGTTTGATTTGAATGGAAATTATGTGATGATTGGTTTGAGAACTTTTGATAATTGCTATGCCATTTGTCAAAATCCTTCTACCTCTTCTTCTTCCCTTATATGTGGTAGTTCAAAAGTTGAATCAATCAATTTATGGCATCATGGGTTGGGTCATTTAAACTACCCTAACTTGATGAAGGTTGCTAATAATGAAGTCATCAAAGGGATTCCTAAGCTTGGAAAACCCTCTAATCCTATTTGTGGTACTTATCAAAAGGGAAAACAAACTAGGAGTACACATAGGAGAGTTGATGAAATTTTGACCTCTAAACCTTTAGAATTCTCACACATGGACCTCATGGGACCAATGAGAACTGAGAGTTTAGGTGGCAAGAAATACATTTTGTTGATGGTTGATGACTATTCTAGGTATGCATGGGTTGCATTCTTAAGAGATAAGAGTGAGGCCCTCATAACTTTCAAAGACATTGGTTTGAAAATTCAAAATGAAAAAGGATATCCCGTTGATGTAATTAATAGTGATAGGATGAGAGAATTTGATAATTTTGATTTTCTAGAATTTTGTCATTATTTAGTAATCAAACATGAGTTTTTTGCTCTTAAAACACCTCAACAAAATGATGTAGTTGAGAGAAAGAATTGTGTCCTTCAAGAAATGGCCCGAACAATGCTAAATCAACATGAACTTCCAACATGAACTTCCTACACATTTTTGGGTTGAAGCCATCAACACCGCTTACTATACTTCCAATAGAATTCAGATGCTTCCTCATACTAGGAAGACTTGTTATGAGTTGTGGAAAGGAAAGAAACCTAGTGTGAAGTACCTTAGGGTGTTTGGAAGTAGATGTTATGTCTTGAAATATCATGAAAATATTGAAAAGTTTGAATCCAAGAGTGAAGAAAGGGTATTCTTAGGATATTCCTCCAAAAGTTAGGCATATAGAGTATACATTTGGAGTTCAAAATGTATGGTGGAATCAATCAATGTGATTGTCGATGATCTAAGATAAAGGTCAAGAGAGTGTGATGAGAATAGAATTGATGTGTCAAAAGATATTGAAGTGATTGAAGAAAAAATTGAAGATGAAAAGTTAAATGAAGAGGAAGAAAAGAGAGAAGAGCAATGAAAGAAAAGAGATATGGGGAGAATTGATCCATTAAAGAAAAATAGGTCAAGGGTACCTAAGAACCATCCATTAAGTAATGTGATTGGAAACTATAAGGATACTATGGTAACAAGGAGACAATCCAAGCTAAATGAGATAAGCTATGTTTGTTATACCTCCCAAATTGAACCAAAAAATGTTGAAGAAGCCTTGAATGATAAAGCTTGGGTAGAGGCTTTTCATGAAAAGCTAAATCAATTTTCTATAGATGATGTTTGGTTCTTAGTGCCTAGACCAAAAGATGTGAATGTCATTGGAACAAAATGGATTTTCAAAAATAAAATGGATGAAAATGGTGTGATTGTGATAATAAAAGCTAGGCTGGTTGCTTAATGGTTTAAGAAAATTGAGGGAATTGATTTTGATGAAACCTTTGCTCCGGTTACAAGACTTGAATCCATTCAAATACTCTTAGTTGTAGCTTGTGTATAGAAATTTAAATTGTTTCTGATGGATGTCAAGAGTGCCTTTCTTAATGGGATCCTCAATAAAGAAGTGTATGTGGAACAACCCAAAGGGTTTCAAAACCCTAGGTATCCTAATCATGTCTATAGACTTAGGAAAGCTCTCTATGGTTTAAAACAAGCTCCTAAAGCTTGGCATGAATGACTCACATCCTATATTCTTAAAAAAGGATTCATGAGAGGGGGAGCTGATCGAACATTGGTCATTAGAAGCAATGATGAAGTGTTCTTGGTAGAAAAAATCTATGTGGATGACATAGTGTTCGGCTCTACCTCTAGGGAGTGTGCTTTAGATTTTGTCAAAGAGATGAAAAGTGAGTTTGAGATGAGCATAGTAGAGGAATTGACCTATTTTCTTAGTTTCCAAGTGAAACAACTCAAGGATGGGATTTTCTTATCGCAATCCAAGTGTGCAAGGGAGCTTGTCAAAAAGTTTGGGCTTGAGTCAACTAAACATTTTAGGACTCCAATGCCTATCAACCTAAAGCTAAGTAAGGATGAATCCGAGAAAGCATAGAGGAAACATTGTATAGGAGCATGATTTTTAGCCTCTTGTACTTCACTGCTAGTAGATCGGACATAGCTTTTAGTGTTAGAGTGTGTGCTAGGTATCAAGCATGTCCTAAGGAATCTCATCTCATAGCTCTTAAGCGCATCATTAGGTACATTTCTAGTACTTTGGAGCTAGGTCTTTGGTATCCATTTGACACTCATTTTGATGTAGCTTGCTACACTGATGTTGATTAGGCTGAAAATGTGGATAATAGGAAAAACACTTCAGGTGATTGTTTCTACATTGGAAATTTCTTGGTTGCTTGGATGAGTAAGAATCAGAACTCTATTTCGCTTTCCAATGCTGAAGCAGAATACATTGTCGTCATTAGTTGTTGTTCTCAACTTTTGTGGATTAAACAAGTGTTGAGAGACTATGGGATAGATCAAAGAACCATGGTTATGTTTTGTGACAATACTAGTGCAATCAACATCTCCAAGAACCCTGTTCTTCACTCTAGAACAAAACACATTAACATTAGACATCACTTCATTTGTGACTTAGTTGAAGACAAAGTTGTATCATTGGAATATGTTCCAACTGAGGGTTAAATTGCTGGTTTTTTCATTAAACCTTTGGATGTGTCTAGGTTTGAATCACTTAGAAAATCCATAGGTTTATGCATAATCAATTTGACTTCTTCTAGAACTTGTCTAGGACATCCTCTTATATATTCTTGAATCCTAGTTGTCTTCTTAAGTTCCTAAATGTCATCAAGTTGTTTTGTTTTGGTTCAATATTTTCTTCATTTTTCAAAAATTTTCAAAAATTGTTGAGTTCATAAGAGTGACATGCTTATTCTTTTGTTTAAAAGTTAGATTGACTCATAATGATCTTAAAAGCTTCAAGATGTTTTTATGTCCATGGCTTGATTGATAAACATGATATTGAATCCTTGCTATTTTGATTTGATTATATAAACCACAAAAGGTTAGCTTCATTTCTTTTAAGTGAGTAACATCTCATGGTTGAACCTTGTGACTGCATAAATGGTGAATAATACTCTTTAAAGTCTAAATTTAAACTTATACCTATTTAATAAGCATTAAAAAGTGATTAAGTGACTCGAAAATTCCTTGAGTGGTTGAGATGATCGTTCCTTGATTGTTTACCCTTTCTTTCAAATTAAGTATAAAAAAAAAAAAAAAAAAGTGGAAAAGAAAAGAAAAGAAAATGAAATATGAAGTTTCCTGGAATGGTTATGGCTCCTTGGCAATGTTTCAAGAGTTAAAAAGCCCCCATTATAAGAGTGAGACATCCCTTATGTTGTCATGTTGTAAATGCATCCTTAGAGATTCTCAAGTCAACAAAAATTTATCTTAAGGGTAAAGCCTATATCTTTGTATTCCTTTCAATGCTAAATGTGAAAAGTAAATAAGGTATGAACTTTGTTAAAGGGATGTAAATGGGTCGTGTTAAACAAAAATCCGGCCAAGAAAGGTGCAAATTGACTTCTTGGAACATTATCTTGAATTTCTCTAGAAAGGAAGTGTGCCTTGGAAATGATTTTAGCCTCATGCATAGATATATGTTCATAAGTGGAAAGAAATTAATATTCTCACTATTTTATGGTGTCATGAGTAAGTCTTCTTTGAGCTTAAGCTTACTTGTTAGAGTGTTGAAAATCATTTGTTTTTTACCTATTCATTTGATAAATTTAGAAGGTTCTTCAATTTCTATGTTTGTTAATTTTTTCTATTGTTAAGTTCTTAGAAGCCTTTTTGTTCAATATGAATCAATTCTACCTCCTTGATTAAAAGATAAGTATGTCATCCTATTGTATCTCAGATTTGGTGGATAAATTTTAAGTTTTTGGAAAGCTAGTTGGTGTGTTTCTTGTGATTTTTCATCAATTTTTGCCAAAGTCATTTTTCAGTAGGGTGTTGATCGATCTGCTGAATTTGTGGATCGATCCACTATGTGCATAGTTTTGTGACCAAAAGCCCTTCAACGAATCCTAGATTGATACCACTTATTCCTTGTCTTTCACACACTTAGCTTTTTTTCTTTTTTTTTTTTCAATTTTGGCATGTTCAAACTTGTGTGACTATGTATCACTGAGAGCTCGTGATCGAAAGTTGGATCGATCCACCAAGATTGATCCCACATGCATTTGTGATAAATTCCATTCTTGCCCTCATCTAGTTCAACTCATATGGTTCAATGAATCATGGACATTTTCATAATTTAAAGTTAAAAAAATGAAAATTCAAAATCCCCAAATCATTTTAATTTTCTCATTTCTTTCAAAGCCCTAGGGCTTTCGTTCCAAAGAAGAAAATCTTCTTTACGCATCCTCATTCCTTTTTTTAGTAAGATCTTCATCCTATCATGATCTTCACAACTCGTTTTTCTTGTTTTATTTGTTGTCGGCCTACATTTTCTTTCTTTCTATTGACGTCTTCTCCAGTGTTTGTCGTTGACCTATGCTCTAGCTTTTGTCGCTGACTGATGCTCCATTTGTTTCTACTAGCATCCTTTTTGGTGAGTTCTTTTTCTTGTAGTTGTGTCTGTGTCTTCTTCATCATAGGATTTTTGCTCTGGTAGCCTCTGTTCCTTTGTGTACAGGTTTGTTTATCCTACACAGGTTGTGCTTGTTAGTATGTGTGTGATATTTTCTCGAGTGGATTGTTTTATATCTAATACTATTTCAATCTTTAGTTGCTTGGTTCTTTGTATTTTTACATAAAATTATGCCTCCAAAAGGTCATGGAAGCAAAACCCCTATTAAAGGGTCATCCTCTAAGACCCCAGAAGGTGCTTGAGATGAGAATTTACCCATCAATCCATCTTTCTAGCCTCCCAATATCACTAAGGCTCCTGGGAAACTTCCATTGATGGGATTCATTTCAATGCTTTCCCGAAAAAGTTTTGTAGAGACCTATACACCAAGGATTATCATCTGAGAGACAACTTCATCTAGAATCATTTCTTGACACACCAATTCTAGCACTGTTTGTAGAACTAGGTTGGCTTCCTCTAGCAAGCTTCATTGGAATTGTGTGTGCTCCTATTGTCTGAATATTTTATTTCAATATTACTGAACATGAATTGGATGAGTCCTACTTAAAGTCAAGTCTCTTTGGAATTGTTGTTAAAGTCACTCCAAAGGTGATTGCTGAAGTCTTAGACATCCCATTGGTTGAAGCACCCTCTGTGAGTGATTTGGAAATCACCTCTAAGCTATTAGATAAAGTGTCCATTAACTTATAAGGAGAGGTTCAAGGTTAGCTAGGCCTAGTTGCACACATTGGTAGCATATCTCATCTTACATGGGTGTTGGCAACTTTTCTAGCTTTCTTAATTTATCCTTCTTCTCATCGGGCAGATATTTGTAAGAAGAGCTCCATTCTCTTGTCCCAAATTCTTCATCAAGAACCCATCAACCTAGCATCTTGCATCTTAGATGAGATGATTGTTCGAGGAGATCCTTCCGTGTATAGAAGGAGGTTCTTCCCTATAGCATTTTAATCACAAAAATTTGCCAAAAGACTAGGGTTGAATTTCCTATAAATTCTTTCTTTCTTAAACCAATGGGTCCCATTGATACCTCATCTTGGAATCGAAGTCAGGGATAGATTGAGGGCGCCCTTGGTTCTAAGAAGAAGGTGTGCCATCATAGAGCTAAGAGCAAAATTGGTGAAAGTGACTCAAATTTAGTTGTGGTTCCAAGTGTCCTGGCTCAACTTTGTGCTAGATTTGATGCATTGGATGATAAAATTTTTGCACAATCTACCTTGTTGTTCGAGTAGATTTCTCAACTCTAATCTTATATGGAGAGAGGCTTCTCACTAATTGATGGACAAATGATTTGCAACATGGATCAGGTGCAAACTCTTAAAGACTTTGTCCATAAGCATCTTCCTTAGCCGTGTAGCAACTAGTTATCTTTTTAGATAGCTTTCTTTTTATATTATGTTCAATTTACTAGTGTTATATACTTTGCTTGCATTGGATAGCTCTTTGTCTCCTTCTAGTACAAAAATGGGGAGACATTTTACACTTTACATTGATGTTGATATGACATGTAGTTGATCATGATAGTTTCATTGTGTTTTATTGCTTTGGATATTTGATATGTTGATCATGATCACCTTTTTGTGTATTTGTGGATATTAGACATGGTTTTGGATTCATGAATACATATTGACTATCTTTAGACAAGTGATCTTTGTGGATATATGTGGATATTTGTGTGTCAATTCATTTGAAACTTGTGAAAATGTCTTGGTAATATGTGCAGGTACTACTAATGTTTTTCTTAAGATTTATTTACATGTTTTTTAATACCTTTGGTGAGGTTTTGAGTAAGTTAGTGGCCTTGTATGAGAGTTGGGTGGGGCTTACTTACTTATGCTCATTCGTGTTGTAAAGGTTTTGTCCCATAATTTCCAAAAAGGGAGATTGTGAGTGTTTAGCTAGATTGGCAATTTCGAACAAAATCCCTAAGTGTCGCCTAACTTGGTTTTCCGATCCCTCTTCGGACTATTTGACTTTGAAGATTAAGACTTTGCTCAGAGGACGAGGTATGTAGCCAAGTGTGTGGTGATTGAATGTGAATCTACCCTGTTTTTCATCTTTAAATAAGTTAAGAAAGCTAGGAGAAATAGCTTTTGGTGCAAGGCTTTTATTCTCCTATTTTTGGATCAATCCAGGTGCAGGGACATTTGATCCAACTAACTTGATTCTAAGATCAATTTCCAACTCTTGGATTAAAGGCTTCATTCTCAATTAAAAACCAAATTTTCTCCCATTTATGGAAATAGAGAGAGTTGCAGCCATCTGAGATTTTTTCATTCCTCTCCATTTTGAGTATGTTTGGTTCCTAAGAAAATCCCACAAGTTTGCTAAGAAATTTTTCTTAAAATGGATTTTTTGAAAAAGAACATGGGTTGATTTCTGAAACATTCATATCTCATTCTCTTGGTTTTGTGCAAAAACCCATTTTCTTCTTGTGAGGATTCAAAGAAGAAGCCGAGATTGAGCTTGGTGTAGACTCCAAGTGTACTTCGTAAGATGAAGGTGAGAAGTTGAAAGTGAAGTTACTAGTTAAGTGGTCCATGAAGGACTATTGGCTTGAGCTAGGTAAAACCTTGTGCTTAGTTTTTATTCTTCATAGTGGAGTTCTTTAATCGGTAGTAGGCTCATGGTTTTTGATCTCTTTGAATATTTTCCACATAAATTTATGGTGTCAAATTGTCTCTGTTTCTCTTCTTAGCATTAGTTTGTTGATTACTACCCAAAAAGTGCTATTTTATAGCTTGCAATTAATCCTTTTAAACACTTTTGAGTAGTAGTTATTGCCTTTTAACTCAATTAACATGTTAAGGACCCTTGCAATCAATTCTAATCAAATTGTGTTAAGTTTTGGTGTTTTGATAGCTTTTTGATCACCAAAGCAATATGAGATTGAGGAGAGTTACATGGCAAAGCAATGAAGAGCTCAAATTCATTAAGAAACCAAGCTTTGGAGCCTCATAGCCCTTTGCCAAAGTCGTTCAAAGTATGCAAGGAAAGAACAAAGGAGAGAAGCAAAGAGGAGAAAAGCAAAGAAGAAAACAGAGGACAGCAGCTGCAGTCTTCCTTCGCACTTTTGGAGCACTTCCCGAAGTCCATTTTCTACATGCTATATGCCATTTCAAAGCTCAGGAAGTCAAGAATCCAACGCTTCAAACCGTGTACGATTTGGAGCTGAAATGAGGAAGTTACAGCCTTTGGAAGACAACTGCATCAAGCTGAAGGAAGAATTTTGCTCGGTTGCGAAATCACCCTTTTGTTGCGAAATGATTTCGCAGCCATTTTGCATAGTGCAACGGTCCTGAAGCTTCCTGATAGTTGTGCACCAACTCTTTTAGATCTTTTCTTCTGATATTTTTGTGTCTAAATTTCCATTTTCTCCTTGTATTCAGCCACTCATGTAATTCCTTAGCTAGGAAGTATCCAAGGAAGGGTAAATTACCTTCCTATATAAACTCTCAGGGAGAGACTCTCGGGGAGAGAGGTGGGTCCGACGCATCCTTTGTAAAAGTTTCGGGAAGGAAGTAAAATACAGAGCACTTGCTCTGCTTTTCATATATATTTGTTTTCTTATTAGTTTTCTTTCTAGCCAATCAAACTCTGAGGATTTTTCCTCAGAGGATGAGAGGCTAGGCTCTTTGTCTCTTGGAGTGAAGAAAGCCGGGTAAGTTCCCTCATGCATAAATTGGAAGTTTTGTTGTTTTAGTTTTTAATGAAGAGAAAGAGTGACCCGTTAATGGTTTTTATCTTTTTAGTTAACTTAAAATGCCTTTAAATCACCTGGGCCAACACTTGGTAAGGCAAGTGATCTCCGTCCATGGAGATGCACTAGTTTACCCCTTGCGAGCCTCTGGGAGGTGACTTGAAGGTAGGATTTTCTAGAATTGCCAACACTTGGTAAGCTTTTGGACTCTAAGGAGACATCCATTAGTTATCTCTTGAGAGCTTTTGACGGGTAATCCAAGGTTAAAGATCACCTTGAATGGCAAGTGCTAAGTGAGAAGTATGAGCCATTGCAAGATGCATCAGTGAGAGGGATTTAGTGTTTGAACCCATTAAAGGGAAGCATATGTATAACACCGGTTGGAGAATTAACTATATGTTAATTCTCTAATGTGAGGAAAAGAAACAAGTGACCGGAACTCTCCTTTTTGTACAAGGAATCTGAGCCTAGTGATCTAAACTCCAAGAAACACTTTTCATTGTAAGTAAAATCAGCTATTATTTTTGGTTAGCTTAAAACCAATCTTTGTTCAAACATCTTTATGTTTTCTTTTAAAGCTAACCTTGAAATGAAAAGACACCAATTCAGCCTTGAATTAATATTATTTGTGAAGTGAAAACTCATCCCAGTGAACGATCCTAAAGCCACTATGCTATAGTAGCTTTGTCTTTGCTACCCTAGTTCATGGTGTAATAGGTTATAAATTTTGTTGATTACTCCCTCAATCAAGGAGCACCAGCTGGACACGAATCAGCTGAGACACCAATTAGGCATGAATCAAATGGCGCCGCTGCCGGGGATGGTGCCACTTTGCAGTGATATGATCTTTTGAGAACACTTGTGATCTTCATCACAAGTTTGGTGACTTTTATTTTCTTTTTACTAACTCTTTTTATTTGTTTATTTTTCTTAGAATTGTTTTTCTTTTGTTTTCTTTTGTCTTCTTTGTTTTTAATTCGCAAATTGCTAGTTGTGCATGCCATATTGAATACGAGATAGTAGAGGAAGCCATGAACTTCATGAGTTATGTGGCTGAAGTTTCAAGAGGTTGATCTGCCCACATGTAAGCTAGAGCATATGGTAGAAAGTGAAACAGAGAAAGAAAAGAGGGAGGAAATCAAAGGAAAGAGAAAGGGGAAAAGGATAGAGAAAGATGGCTATGATGTTAATGTACAAGGAGAACCACAGAGGATAGTCATCAAGGAAGAAATGAAGAAACACATGCATCCGCTTTTTCTCCAAGCTTTGTATGGCAAAAAGGGAATTGGTTTTGTTGCCATCATACACAGCAAGCCCCAAGTGAGAGATGCAAACTTCATATGGGATCCGGGCAAGCTGAGTCAGGATCAGAATTTTTTGATGGACTTAGTCTTTCTAAAGACTAACTAGTCCATAGCTTTTTGTTTTACTTATTACTTGTTTTAATTTTGATTTCAATGTTTTAATTTTGATTTCAATGCTTTAATTTTGATTTTAATGCTTTAATTCTACTTTGTTTTGATGTAATATAGGTTTTTGGATGATCAAAATCAGGAGGAATTGCAAAGAAATTGAAGGAAAATCATTTGGAGCAAGAAAAGTGCAAAAACAGGGCAAAAACAGGGGTCTGCGAGATTTCACAGCCTCTGCGAAATCAGCACTTTGTTGCGAAACCATTTCGCAACACATTTGACTCCTCTGTGAAAATTTTCACAGCTGCGAATCCAAGAATGGCACATGAGTGCCACTTCGCAGCACAGGAGCCCCCATTTCGCAGCTGCGAAGTGGGTTGCGAAGCTCTAAGGCGTGAAAGATCCCATTTTCGCAGGGAAAGCTCCATTTGGCGGGGTGTTTCGCAGCTGCGAAACCGATTTTTGGCACACGAGTACCATTTGGAAGCCCTGTACACTTTCGCAGCTGCGAAATGGTTGCGAAACCTCCACACCTTAAAATACTTTAGCGCGCACACCATGAACAGACATGTCACAGCCGCACCCCCATTTCGGCAACTATTGGACACATTTTGATCACTTTCTGAACTTCATTTCATGCATACCATATATCGTTTGAAAGCTTGGGAAGTCAGGAGTCCATAGCTTCAAACGGTTCTCGATTTGGATTTGAAACGGAAAAGTTATGGCTATTTGAAGACGACTGTGCAAACCATGAGCGGAAATGTCGCATCTCCATTTTGCTACTGTTGGATACATTTTTGAAGCACTTCCTGGAGCTCAAATTATTTATACCATATCTCGTTTCAAAGCTTGGGAAGTTAGGAGTCCAGTGCTTCAAACGGTATGCAATTTGGAGGTGAAATGAAGAAGTTATGGCCGTTTGAAGACGAGCGCGCAAAGCTGAGCGGGAATTTCGCAGTCAAGACGCCATTTGGAAGGGTGTTTTGCAGTTGCGAAACCACTTTTTGGCACACGAGTGCCATTTTGTAGCATAGTGACCCTCATTTCACAGCTGCGAGATGGCTGCAAAATCCCAAAGCTCCATTTCGCAGGGTATTTCAAAGCTGCGAAACCATTTTTTGGAACATGAGTACCATTTGGAAGCCCCGTACACTCATTTTGCAGCTGTGAAATCACTTTTGGGCTGCGAAATCACTTTTAAGCTGCAAAATGGCTGTGAAATCACCTCAAAGCTTCGAAATGGCTGCGAAATCACCTCCAAGCTTAGAAATGGCCTTCAAATTCCGAAATTGACTTGCAAAATGGAGGGAAGTTTGCAAAAACACCTTGCAAAGCTAAGGGAAGTTGCTAAAATGCCAACAGAGCCCCACGCACCAGCTGAGTGCCCTCTGGAACTCATGAACAACCACCTTTCTCCATTTCAGCCATGGCCAAGACTAGAGGAGAGCCCCGCGCACCCTGAGATCACACATGAAGCCTCTCATTCCATTTCTTACCTCCTTAAAACCATCAGAGCCCATAGCTCCAGTTGAAGAGACTATGCCACCTAAGGAGACTACCAGAACAGAAGTCAAAATCCTGATCCAATCCATTCAAGAGGCCACCATAGATGCATTAGCTTCATATGACTCTACCATTACTTGATCATCTCTTTACTTTTTGTCTTTATATATTATACATAGCTCCATGTTATGATGTTTTATATTCTGGGATTGGAGCTATCCATTGATCATAACTTATATTCTACTTTCTCAGAATCATATATAGACATCATTTTTGGTTTAAACTTGGCATTTTTCTATTTTCTCTACTCACTAACTCTTATGTTTTTTTTGAAACATGTGGTTTCTCCTATACGACTCAGACTTCATATCACTCAGGAGGTACCACTTCCTCCCTATTTTTTAATCGCTTTTGTCACATTAAGGACAATGTTTAGCTTGGTTGGGGGGAGAGTTGAGGAAGTAAGTATTGTCATTAATGCTAAGTTATTTTGGTAATTTAGTTGCTTTTTGTTTAATTTTTTAAAATTTTAAGTTTTTTATTCTACTCTCCATGGTTATTAAGGAAAAATTTTCAAAATGAAATGGGAGAAATTGAATTTTTGTCTTTTTACTTGACTTAGAGTTTGTATTATGCTTACTAAAGTTGATGAATTGTTGAAACTTCTATTGAATTCAATCTCAGTTCTTCCACTTTAAGCTATTCACATACTGTGCACAATAGGTTCCGGTTATAAGATGAAAAACTATTTCCCTCTTGACTTAGGAAAATTTTAGACTTGGTACCTTTCACCTCATTTAATAGTGTTGGGACACCTTGTAAAAGGCCAATGAGTCTTTGAAAAAAAAAAAAAAAAATGTTTGCTTACCTTGAAACCCGAGCAAGGTCTGAGGGGTATATGGTGAAAATCTTTAAAACCTGGTGCCCTAAGCCTTAATTGGTTGGGAGTCACTGACCTCAATGCTCGTTACAAGGGTGAATAGGTGGAGTTTAACATATAGTAGGTGCTTGGGTATTAAAAATTCATTCTCAAAAGTCAGGGGTGAAATCCGAGGAGTTAGTGGTTGAAAAATCCTTATAGATTGATGCCCTAAACCTTGATTGGTTGGGAGTCATCGATGGACCCCCGTTACATGGACAATTTAGAAAAGAATGCCTTTAAGCTTTGCACACCTACAAGAAAAAAAATTGTGAAAAAAGAGGTGCGTTCTTAGCCTATTGGAGGTTGATTAGTTTGCTAAGCTTTGAAAAAAAACTAGGTTGAGGGGAGAGATTAGTTGAACATACTATATTCGGAAACTAATAAGTAACACTTAGATTTTTGTGGAAGAGTAAGGTTTGGACCTTTGGGAGTGGAAATTATTTTGAAGCTTAAATTTGCATAATGCCTACTCTTTATGAATTGTGACTAGGCAAATTATTTGATAGCTCCTATTGAAGTTTGAGTTTTATTTCTTTAATGTTCCATGTGAGAGTTAGATCAGTCATGCCACTTAAACATTTTTTGAAGTGATCAGCATGATGTTGTAAATTATGGTACTTTTATTTTATTTTTCTCTCCTTCATTGCTAAGGGACTAGAAATATGTCAGTTGGGGGGAGTGATTACTACTCAATTTATAGCTTGCAATTAATCCTTTTAAACACTTTTGAGTAGTAGTTATTGCCTTTTAACTCAATTAACATGTTAAGGACCCTTGCAATCAATTCTAATCAAATTGTGTTAAGTTTTGGTGTTTTGATAGCTTTTTGATCACCAAAGCAATATGAGATTGAGGAGAGTTATTTGGAATCCATGGCAAAGCAATGAAGAGCTCAAATTCATTAAGAAGCCAAGCTTTGGAGCCTCATAGCCCTTTGACAAAGTCGTTCAAAGTATGCAAGGAAAGAACAAAGGAGAGAAGCAAAGAGGAGAAAAGCAAAGAAGAAAATAGAGGACAGCAGCTGCAGTCTTTCTTCGCACTTTTGGAGTAATTCCCGAAGTCCATTTTCTACATGCTATATGCCATTTCAAAGCTCAGGAAGTCAAGAATCCAACGCTTCAAACCGTGTACGATTTGGAGCTGAAATGAGGAAGTTACAGCCTTTGGAAGACAACTGCATCAAGCTGAAGGAAGAATTTTGCTCGGTTGCGAAATCACCCTTTTGTTGCGAAATGATTTCGCAGCCATTTTGCATAGTGCAACGGTCCTGAAGCTTCCTGATAGTTGTGCACCAACTCTTTTAGATCTTTTCTTCTGATATTTTTGTGTCTAAATTTCCATTTTCTCCTTGTATTCAGCCACTCATGTAATTCCTTAGCTAGGAAGTATCCAAGGAAGGGTAAATTACCTTCCTATATAAACTCTCAGGGAGAGACTCTCGGGGAGAGAGGTGGGTCCGACGCATCCTTTGTAAAAGTTTCGGGAAGGAAGTAAAATGCAGAGCACTTGCTCTGCTTTTCATATATATTTGTTTTCTTATTAGTTTTCTTTCTAGCCAATCAAACTCTGAGGATTTTTCCTCAGAGGATGAGAGGCTAGGCTCTTTGTCTCTTGGAGTGAAGAAAGCCGGGTAAGTTCCCTCATGCATAAATTGGAAGTTTTGTTGTTTTAGTTTTTAATGAAGAGAAAGAGTGACCCGTTAATGGTTTTTATCTTTTTAGTTAACTTAAAACGCCTTTAAATCACCTGGGTCAACACTTGGTAAGGCAAGTGATCTCCGTCCATGGAGATGCACTAGTTTACCCCTTGCGAGCCTCTGGGAGGTGACTTGAAGGTAGGATTTTCTAGAATTGCCAACACTTGGTAAGCTTTTGGACTCCAAGGAGACATCCATTAGTTATCTCTTGCGAGCTTTTGACAGGTAATCCAAGGTTAAAGATCACCTTGAATGGCAAGTGCTAAGTGAGAAGTATGAGCCATTGTAAGATGCATCAGTGATAGGGATTTAGTGTTTGAACCCATTAAAGGGAAGCATCTGTATAACACCGGTTGGAGAATTAACTATATGTTAATTCTCTAATGCGAGGAAAAGAAACAAGTGACCGGAACTCTCCTTTTTGTACAAGGAATCTGAGCCTAGTGATCTAAACTCCAAGAAACACTTTTCATTGTAAGTAAAATCAGCTATTATTTTTGGTTAGCTTAAAACCAATCTTTGTTCAAACATCTTTATGTTTTCTTTTAAAGCTAACCTTGAAATGAAAAGACATCAATTCAGCTTTGAATTAATATCATTTGTGAAGTGAAAACCCATCCCAGTGAACGATCCTAGAGCCACTATGCTATAGTAGCTTTGTCTTTGCTACCCTAGTTCATGGTGTAATAGGTTATAAATTTTGTTGATTACTCCCTCAATCAAGGAGCACCAGCTGGACACGAATCAGCTGAGACATCAATTAGGCATGAATCATTTGTCAGTTTCAACAATTTATTAGAATTTTGATTGTCCACTACTTAATTGAATGATGAAGAGAAATGGTTATGAATCATCTTTAAAGTTGTTTTTGATTGTTGATCATTGACATTTTGAGGTATATTGATCTTGTTTTTATTTGAATTTAGTTTAAGTTGATTTGAGTTTGGGAGTGTTGGATCATGTGCATGTGAATTGCATTTTAATATTGTTAGGGATTGTTGTTGCATTCATATATGCATGTGATTTATAATTTGTGTTTTTGAGAATGTGTGAAGAGAATAAAAATAGTAAAAAAAAGTTTCAAGTTTTGCTAATTTGAGTTTAGACTTTTTTTTTTAATTGGTCAAAATACCTATTCACCCCTAGGTGTATTCCACTATTGAGATTCACCTTTTCATAAGTAACTAACTTTCCATGAATTTGTTAAAAATAATTGCAACTAGCAATTTTATTAAAACTAACAATCCAAGAATTAAAAAAAAAAATTAATTACATCTAGCAACTAACAATCCAAGAATCGTTTTTCAAAATAATTACAACTAAAAGTTTTTATTAAAACTAACATTTCATGATTTATTTTAAAAATAATTATAACTAGCATATCAAATATCATGAACTTAAGTAATAATATGTCTAAATTGTAAAAGAAAAAAAAAATCTAGCTTTCAAAGATCAATGGAAAAACTCTTAAAACCATACCAAACAACATAACTTAATTAAAAAGAAGTCTAAAACATAATAATAAAAAAAATAAAAAAAATAAAAAATTCAAAGATCAATGGCTAAACTCTTAATAGCATATCAAATAACATAAACTTAATTAATGGTAAGTCTAAACTTTAATATATATATATATATATATGAAACTTAATTTCAAAGATCATTGGCAAAACTCTCAATAGCATATCAAACAATATAAACCTAAATGATAATAAATCTAAATCTTAAAAAAGATCAAGCTTGCCCTCATATTAATCTACTTAATCATTAAACTTACACTTTTCCACGATGTCTTTCCAAGCCCAAGGAAGACTTAACTTCTCAAGCTTTCGATGATGTTTTTCTTTTCTCTTTCCTTTCTTTGGTCTCAAGGTCTAACTGTAGTAGTCTTTCCTTGATGCAACCTGAATTTCCCCACAAATGGTGTGATTCTCCTTTTTGAAAATGCCCTTAACCCTTCTCTAGATGCAACCTCTCTCTCTTTCTTTCTTTCAAAGTGTGCTCCTTCCTTTACATGGAAGTTCAAGTTAAATTTTCCCCTTAGACATGACCTCAATTCTTCCATATTCATGCTGAATTTTTCTTCATAAACGTAGCCCCATTTCATCCATATGCATGTTGGATTTTCATCATAGATGCAGCTCCATTCATTCCATATTCATATTGAATCTTCCTCATAAACGCAATCCCATTCATTCCAAATTCATATTGAATCTTCCATATAAGAGCGACCCCTTTATTTTATATTGAATCTTCCTCATAAATGCAACCCTATTTAGTCCATATTCATATTGAGTTTTCCTTAAAGAAAATGGTCTTCTCTTTCTTCAAATTTTCTTCCATTTGGTAAATGATTTATTCTCTAATCAGTTTTTTTTTTTTTTTTTTTTTTTTTTTGCTTTTTTGAATCTTTCATACTTCCATTCCCCATTGACCTTTCTTTTGGAAAGTTTTTCTCTCTTGCAGCCCATTTCATAATTGAATTAAATCTCTAAGCACAGTCTAAATGTTGTATGGTATTTTTCCAACCATGAGAAGAGTCCTTAATGCTAAGATTCAATTGGCCACCCTTTCCTTTTCATTGATAAATTTCCTTATGAAAGCACAAAATTATTAGATTAAATAAATGAATAAAAGAGGTATTTTAGAAAATGATAAAATAAAATGAAAATAAACAAAATCATAAATAATCATAAATAAATAAAAAATGTCAAGCAAGCCATACAAAAATGTGAGCCATGAATTCATGCATGCCATGCAACCTATGCAACAATTACTTAAAAGGTGACCTAGGTAGGTTCAGGTGAGCTTTGGTAGGCTAAGTGTGGCTAAGATGGGTTAGGTGGGCTTATGTGGGAAAAGTGTGCTTAGATGGGCCAATGTATGCCTAGATGGGTCAAGTATGCCTAGATGGGCCAAGTGTGCCTTGATGGGCCAAGGTATGCCTAGATGGGCTTAGTGTGCCTAGATAGACCAAGTGTGCCTAGAAGGGTCAGGGTATGCCTAGATGGGCTAAATGTGCCTAAATGAGCCAAGTATGCTTAGATGGGCCAAGGTATGCCTAGATAAGCCAAGTATGCCTAGGTGGGCCAAGTGTGCCTAGGTGGGTCAAGTGTGCCTAGGTTGGTCAAGTGAACCTAGATGGGCCAAGGTATGCCTAGATAAGTCAGATATGCCTAGGTGAGTCAAGTGTGCCTAGATGAGCCAATTTGTGTCTAGGTGGGCTCATTGTGCTTAGATAAGCCAAGTATGACTAGATAGGCTAGGTATGCCTAGATAGGCTAAGTGTGCTTAGGTGGGCCAAGTATTCCTAGACAGGCTAGGTTGCCTAGGTAGGATAGGGATGCTTAGGTGACCTAAGGTAAGTTTGTGTAAGTTGGAAGGTGCTTATGTGACATAGAGTGAGTTTATGTAAGCTAGAAGGTGTCCAAGTCACCTAAGGAGTGTCTAAGTGACAAAAGGTGATAAAAAATGTGCTTAAGTGACCTACTATGAAAAAAAAAAAAGTGCCTAAGTGACCCATGGTGATAAGAAATATGCCTAAATAAAAAAGTGTACTTGAATATGCCTAAGCAATTTGTCCTAAAGGTGTACCTATATGAGCTATCCTAAAAAAGGAAAGAAAAAAAGGAAAATCCTATACCTAACTTGGGGTTGCCAAGGGTTACAATAAGGAATTAGATAAATCATTCAATCAGAGTCTCCAAGGTGACTAAAAAAAGTAGGTTGTATGAATAGAAAGGGGTCATAAGGGAACTTTTATGTGGTAGGAGAGAAGCATAGGAAAACACCTAGTATTACATGTGCTAAGAGGACAAAATTGAGGGTCTATAGTGGGACCATTACACAACTAGGTCGATTCATTAATTTTGTGTTCGATAGAGCCTTTGAAAGCAGCATGCCATGATGTAACATAATAGATTCATTGATAGGTTTATTTATTTATGATTTTGATTCCCTTTATTATGCTTATTTGCATTAATCATTATCTAAGTATTCAAGTCCTATCACTTGTATCATCTATGAATTGGGTTCGTTAGGAGTAGTATAGAAAATCCAAGTCATGGATTCCTTGTAAGATAATAAATAGTTTATAGTTAATTCATGGATTTGGGCAATTCATCAAAGATTGTAGTGCACTACTTCTGAACTCGAGGGGTGACTTGTTTTTGTCATCAATTTGGTTTTCCCATGGTGAGTGCACTAATGTATATGGTTACAATTTGGACAAGACCTATAATGAATGATGACATTAGCTATCAGGTAGTCATAATTCATTAAGCTACTATATTGCATGAACTCTCAACATTGAGAGGATATTAAGTCTGTATTAAAGTCACCAATAGTTTTTTACCTATGATTGAGACCTTAAGGTTGTCATATATTCCCTATGGATTAGGTCAACAGGTATTCTTAATAATGGTTGTTAGAATATCTAAATTTCTCTATTCTAAGTCTTGATTGTTGGTGTTCATTCAAAACTATACTGGGGATCATTCAAACTATGCAATGGAAGCATTAAAACATTGAATCATATAAAATTATAGATCTATACGCTTAGAAAAACATATCAATAATTTAGATTTTCTTAGATCAATTCCAATAAGTGAAAAAGTCAGTATGTATCTAAAAAACCAATAGATCTTCCACCCAAGGGATCTTTTGCCTAATCTAGGTACTTAAGAATGGTGGAATCCTCTCAAAGGGCTAGAGTTTTAGGTTTCTCTCTTTGAATTCTGAAAAGACAGAAAACGTTAATCCTTAAGGGGGGTCTATATAGGTTTACTTGTGTGCTAAAGTGACTTAGCTCATATTGGGCTTAGGTTACTTAGGTGGTGTTTGTTTTTTTACTTAATTCTAAATAGAACCTTAATGCTTAATAGTGTTAAATATTAGGTTGTTTGTTTTTGTAATATTTTATTTCTATTAAGTATTAAAAAGTACAAAAAATCAATATGTCATTTTTTCTATTTAGAAAAAGCTATATATTTTGGCTTTTTCTATTTAGTAAAAAGTTTATAATAAGTCATGAAAAAGTAGAAAAACAAACAACCTAAATTCTAAAACTAAATTGCTTTTAGCAAAAAGCCAAAAAAACAAACACCACCTTAATCTTATTGGGCTTCAATCAATCAATTGACCTAATATTGAAAGATCATTCATAAGATCTAATGGAATCTTATATTTACCAAAATGCTCTTTATGCACACATATGAATATATAACCCATATATCCTCAAGTAATTTACCACCTAGGAATATTTTCTCGAGTAGGGGCCATTGGACCCATAGAAAAATAATAGTTCCCTCAAAATTCAATTCTGAAGTTGACTTGGCATCCCACTATAGAGAGTCAACTATACTCTAGTATCTTATGATATTAGATTGAGATAGAATACTTGGTTTAGTGACCTACTACTGACTACGTGCAAGCTCCCCAAGAACTAATGTCCATAATCTAATGCGGTAAACATTATCATCCTTTCAAGATTACCTCTATCATCCTTGAGTTACAAATCCTCTTATTATGTGGCTAAGAAACTTTAGCTCATAAGGAGCATATTTCAAATTCAAATTAAGGAATTACTACAACCATATAATTCATGATGCATATGTACTTAGAATCACCCAATGAGACATGTTGTTTCAAACCAATGAGATATTCTAGTGCCTATCTTAAGAATATCTATTGCCACCTGGCTTAACCAATAATGAAATAATCAATAGAGAATAAATGACAACTTTAGGGTCTCACCCATAGATTATAGATACTGAAGACTGCAACATTGGTTCAATATTCTCATAAAGTTGAGGGTCCATACAACATAGTAGCTTGGTGAATCATGACTACCCAATAACAATATCATGATTCAATATAATTCATGTCCATTTATAACCATACACATTACTGCATATATCATAGGAAAACCATCCTGATGATTAAAACAAGTTATCCCTCTAACTAGGAGGTAGCATAATAAAGACCACTAGAAGGGTAAGCATGTAAAGAGGAAGTATCACTTGATATGGGAAATAGAAATGAAATGAGCTATTGTTGTTTAGAAGATAACTTATGTGAAGAACTTGGTAGATCCCTTTACCATGACTTTATCTATCAAAGTCATTGATAAACATATATAGCTTAGGTGTCACATGTATACCTAGCATGCTTTAGGGCTAGTGGGAGTTTGTGAGGATAGAACCCTTGAAAGCATGATATGATGTAATTGAATACATTCATTAATAAATTTGTTTATTTATTATTCTAATTCCCTTTATTATTTGTGCATTCACACCCTTATCATAATCCAAGTATTCACCCCCCCATCACCCGCATTAAACATGGGTTGGGTGTAGTAGAAGTTGTAAAAAATCTAAATCACGGGTTCCTTGCAAGATGATAAGTAACTCATAGTCAATTCACGGATTTGAGCAATTTGGTAAAAACTATAGTGTACCATATTTTAATTTGAGGGATGAGTTATCTTGGTTATTAGGATGGTTTTCCTATGGTGAGTGCACTACTATGTATGGTTACACATTGGATAAGACCTATGGTGAATCATGACATTGGCAATTAGGTAGCCATGATTCACTAAGCTACTATACTACATGGACTCTCAACCTTGAGAGGATATTGAGTTCATGGGGTTTTGACTTGTAGGTGAGACCCTAAGGTGGCCATATGATAGAGGTTGGTGGTAAAAAATATTCTCAATAGAGTCACCATGATATCTTATGAGATTCTTACAACGTGTCTCTTTAGGTGATCTTAAGGACATATGATCAAGGAAACTATGATCACAGTTATTCCTTAAATAAAATTTGATATATACTCTTTATGAGCTAGAGTATGTTAGTTGATCATATAGTGAGATCATTTATAACTCAAGGACTGTAGAAGTGATCATGAAAGGATGGTAGCACATACCTTATCTAACATCATAGGATACTAAAGTGTAGCTGACTCTCTATAGTGGGATATTGAGCTAATTTCATAATTAGGTTTTGAGAAAGCTAATATTTTCTTATGGGTCTCAGTGTCCCCATCTGAGTTTCAAATTCATGGTGGAATAATTGTTTAGGGGAATTTGTAGGCAATCTTAGATCTCTTCATTCCCTATTACATACTTAGGTTAGGTAAATGAAACTGATCTTAGGGCTTTTACATCCTAGCAATTGAAGCTAAAAAAATAAAAATAAAATAAAAACAATAATAATCAAGGGCTAGAAAAAAGAGTGTTATAGACGTTTTTACCTAAATCTAGATGTTGCTAGATCAATTCCTTATGATGAAGAAAATGCCTGAATACTCTAGAGGTCACATATACTCGAAGTCTTTCGCTTGATGACTTAAACCATAACCTTAGTACTTCAAAGAGTGGACTTTGAAAGGGAGGATGCCTTAACTATCTCTCTTTCTCTCTCTGGAAATGGAAGACAACAATCGAAAGCCTTCAAAATATCCTTTATAAGGTTTCCTTAGTAGGCTTAAGTGACTTGAACCCACTTGGGCTTAGGCTAATTAATTTTAGCCCACAATGGGTCCTAATTGATTAATTAATCATTCAGGGCCATCTAATTTATCAATTGGCCTAATCCAAAGACATTCATAATCTCTTATGCAACCTTACATAATTTCCAAAACACTTGTGTGCATAAGAGTGAACCTAGAGTCAATTCAACCTTAAAAAATTATGCCATCATGGTACATGAGCAAGGACCACTTGGATCCATAGGATTACATGCTCTCTCAGATTCCAATTCTAAAGTTGGTTCAACATCCTACTAAAGAGAATTAATTGCACTCCAAAACCCTATGTAGATAACAATGAGATGAAACTCAGATCCATGACCTACTATCCATTGCATGTAGACTCCTTATAAGTTGGTGTTCTAATCTAATAAGGTAGTACTATCACCTATCAAGATTGCTTCTCTAATCTTAAGTTATAGGTCACACTTATTATGTGATCAATTAGCACACTTTAACTCTAAAGAACATATGTCAATTTTTCCTTAAAGGAAATGCTATGGCCATAGTCTTCTAGATCACTTAAGGGGACACATTGTCTCAATCCTATGAGATATCATGGTGCCTCTATTGAGAATACCTATTATCACCGACCTTCGTCAACATTGACCTAATTGAAAAACCTTGGTTCAATAGGGTAACACCCGAAGAGGGGGTTGAATAAATGTATTTAAAAACTTTCTTAAATAGGGAGTAGAGTTCTTAACCCAATTAAACCTACGAGATATCAAGGATAATATGTATGATCAAAGTAACCACTGAATCACAAAAATAAACAATGAGACACAAGAATTTTTAATTGGAAAACCCCCATACTAACTGTGGAAATAAAAAACCACGAGGTTTGATATCGTTAGTCTAGATCCACTATATGAGATCAAGTTACATAGATTTACTTGACTACTTTACCTTAAAGACTTACCCTCTAATACCTACAACTTGATCCACGTCTGCAATGTAGTAACCTCCAATTGATCCCAATGAATACAGTTTAACCTCGCCGAAGGGGATACAAGTCTTCAACCAGCTAGATTCAATGAGTGAATCCTTTGTATGAGAGATTGAGAATGGTGTGGTTTGCTAAGCTTGCTCATGATAAAGTTCCTCTCTGAATCTATAACCCTAGATATATATATATATATATATATATATATATATATATACAAGCATAGAAACAATAGGAAATCAGTATCTCAAAGTTTCCAAACTCAATTTTCGTGCATATCCAATACAACAAATTTTGATAGATTTGGCAGGAGTGTTCAAGTGCACTTAATCATTGCTTGAGCGCCACTTAATCGCTTGAGCGGTACCAATACTTGAGTGTTGTTCCTCACTTAAGCAATCCTTGCAATTTTCAAATATTTACTAAAATACTTTTTAATATTAAAAAAAGTACCAATCTTTGTTACACCTTTTAGAAGCCTAAATTGCCACAAGCCAAGCCTTTTTAGATGTACTTATGACTTTCTAGTTGGATGAACAACAACCTTGGATCTTTAATAAAGAATAAATCACTATCTAAAAAGATTCCTAAGTTAGAAAATAAAAAGGAACAAAATTGTCAATAGACAATAATGACTTATTGTCTTAACAATCTCCCCTTTTGGAAATTTTTTGATAAAACATTGTTACATAAACCCTCTCAAACTCTTATAAAGGATTTTACATAACACACATGAAGGCTCATTTAAAAATAAATTGAGGAAAGGCATTGCATCATCTTATAGCACTTATCTTCCAATCTTGTAACCTACACACATAGAAGCAAATATACCAAAGGTAAAACAATGTTTGGGATAATGTAAAGAAAAATAGGATAGTGGAAGGTTTTACTTGATTCACTGCATAAGATTGAAGAATAAATATAGTTCTACAAGGATACTAATATGCAAAGTCAAAATACACACACATACAATTACACGTAATTCAGCCAAGTCTTAGAGAAGCTTTACAAAGAGTAGTCGATCAATAGTAAAGCATAGGAGGCTTGCACCAACCAAAATATACACAAGAAATATCATGGGAGCAAACTTCTATGATTAAGGATAGTTTAAGAGAGTTAGATTGATCAAAAAGAAATATTTTCCAAGAAACATCTGCATTAGCTATCTCTCTTAAACTCCTCAAGCATGTAATCAACAAATGATTTGGTTTCCTTCAATGTCTTAGGTTTAGTTTCCTCCAATATTTCAATTAAATTCTCATTTTCCCTTAAAAAATTGAATCATAAATTAAAAAATTTTCTCCCTAATTTAAAGTCTCTCTTTCTTTAAAAGAAATCCCCCCTTATTTTTTTTTAAACATATATATTTTTCCTTATGGCAAAGTATGTATCAAACTATGCAACAATAAACATACAAAACATGAGACAAAAAAGGTAACACATCATATATATATAATCATGATTTTAGATATACAAGAAATATATGAAATGATAAACAATCCAAATCAACAAAAAGATGAAAACGAAATAGTCTATATATATAAAATCATGGTTTTATATATACAAGAAATATATGAAATGATAAACAATCCAAATCAACAAAAAAAGTGAAAATAAAATAGTCTAAGCATTAAAAGGTAGATGAGGCAGTATAGAACTCGGGGCACCCTACGTGTGGATCTAGGAAATGATGTATATGAACTGGCCTTGGATCTCACAAAGTTGTACGCCCTAGTCATCTAAAGCTTGATCCTAACTATCCACCTATAAGTGAAGACATGTCATCGAATCCATAAGCTTTCATGGAGCCAGATTGGTTGAAGTTGAAGTATGTGAAGAACCAACATGACGACGACTAGAGCGTGGACACTATGTAGGCATAGGGAAGCTAGCCTTGGGAACCGGACCATCTTGCTCCATAGCCTTGACCTCATCCTTCTTAACGAGGGCCTCTTAAGGAGCCTCCTCTACTGTTATAGCAAACAAAAAGGCATCTTGTAGACCATGGGGAGATGGAGGAACATTGACCTATATACATAAATTTAGTGCTTAACCCAAGAAATCGCGTCTATGAGAGTGTGAGATGCCCCCAAAGAATGATTGAACTCTAGACCAACATCCTCCAGAATCTTGAAAATGAGAAAAGTAAAAGGTAGACCTCCAGAACAATAAGAAAGGTTGCGATAAGGAGTCATGACATCAAGGATGACCTACCCTATGTCAAACTATTGGCCACTTAGAATGACATGAATGAACTGAGCAACTAAGTGGTGAATTTGAGTACAGTGTGAGGAAGGGTAGATCAAATAAGTAAAAAAAGTAGTGAAAATCCATTATGGCTTGGCAAAGTTAGTGATAGGGATGTAAAACAGAAGAGGGTGAGGAACGTAAAATAAGAATAGAAGGAATGATATCATGCTTTCCTTAAGTGAGAGCTTGAACTTCTAAAGGGTAAGACAGGACACGATCAACAAGCTGAGACATGCCAAAGACACATCGAATAGACTGTGAGGAGATAAGGAAAGACTGACCATACATGATCACTTGGAAAGTAATGCCAGAAACAATCGAGTGAATGTTGGCATAGAACATCTACATAAAATGAAGGTAATAAGTTCCTCAAAGAGAAAAAAAAGTTTCCCACCCTTGCTCACAAATGATAGTGGGGAGAGAAATATCCTGAAAGGCTCTAAGGTTGATAGGACGCTCAACCTCGATACAACGAGCTCGAAAAGATGCAAAGAAATGTGCATGAGACTTCTCAAAATGGAAACACTCCACTAGAAGGTCATCTAAGTAAAAAGGATCCTAGAATGGAATGCCTTGAATGGGCTCAGGTGACCTAAGAGGGGTCACCTCTCAGGGATAATGAAAACTAGCCATAAAAGCAACAAGAAATATTAAAGACATGAAAAACCACAACCTTGTAACTACCCACTCACAACTGTGTAGATATTGTCCGCTTTGGACCTAAAGGGGTTATCACGGTTTTAAAACTCATCTACAAGGTTAAGAAGAGTCCATACTCATATAGTGTCAGGAATTTTCCTCCCTATCTGATGTGGGATGTCACAAACAACCCCATGCAAACACAACGTCCTCGTTATGTCCCATGGGATTGAAGGGCCAAACAGACGACACCCCTACAGGGCTAAACAAACCCTCACACCGAGGTCAAAGATTCGCTCTAATACCATTTGTAATGACCCACTCCCAACCGTGTAGATATTGTTCACTTTAGACCCAAAGGGGCCCTCACGGCTTTAAAATGCGTCTACATGGTTAAGAGAAGTCTATACTTATATAGCACCAGGAACTTTCCCCCTTATCCGATATGGGATGTCACATGAGTTGTTCATTGCCATCATAGTGGTACTATTCATTACATCATAACCTAGAGTTGTTCATTATTTTTAGATATCTTTGAGTGATTTAACCTATATTTTGTGTATATCACTCTCCTTTTTAACTGAATTTTGGGTGTTCAGAGTTCACATCTCTTTATTACATCACAGCTTTGAGATGTAATGCAACAACCCAGTGTTGTTCACGCGTTGTCCTCCTTGTCCAGATTCTTTCCACCCCAATTAGTGACCCTGACCTTAAAGCTTATTGTGCCATGTGCTAGGATAAAATTCCAAGTTGTATTGTTCCTTGATGCAGTTCACTTTATTCCATTCATTTTTCATGTTTCACTGTTCTTGTTCATTACACTCGTGATTTACATCAAAGAGGGGAATATTTGTAGACCCTCCATTTTTGTTTTAAAGGGATAAGTGGCAAAGAAAGGAGGAGCTGCTAATGGACTGCAGAGTGAGACATTGGAGAGAGGGGAAGGCTCCTTCTATGGGTTTTTGGAGAGAGAGATTATGGTAGCAGATGGGGGATTCATTAGAGAAAAACTTAGAGAAGGCAAAATGGGAGCAAGAACAGGTTAAAGGGCGGTCACTATGGGGATTGGATTAGGAGACATTCTTTGATTTTCTGTAGAGGGGGAAGAAGGGGTGATGATGTTTATATTTTGGAGAGTGAGGCAGAGGAGGAAAGGGAGAAGACATTTTCCTGGTTGGGTAGTGTCGGTTAGAGAGAGAAGAGGCTAAGCAGTAAGAAACCAGAGGAAGAAAAAAAAACGATGAGGAAGCTGGTAGATTTTCAAAGTTTTTGAGAGAGCGTTCTTAGGTATGCTATTGTAGACTCTATGTTTCTCTTTATCATCACGTAGCTCTTGTCATTCTCTTTAAATCTATTTTGATGTCTCACATGACTTTGAAGCTCATTGACAAAATAATGAGATGTGGCTTCACTTTGTTTCCCTTTGTTTGTTTGTTCTCCTCTTGTTTCTCCGAGGTTCTCCTTTTGTTCCCTTTTCTAATCCTTCTTATTTTTCTGGTGACTGTTTCTGGTCTTGCACATTGAGGTTGCGCTCGTTGTTCAGTGGGTACCTTCATTTGAGTGCGCTTATTGCCAGAAGTTCTCAACGCCGATGTTAGCTTTAGAGGGGCATTATACAAAGGGGATGGAGTTGAATAATGGTGTGCTTGATGTTGTTCGAAGGGAGGTAGAGAATTGTGATTGCTTGTAAGGTTTCCAGGTCTCTGATACAGTAGTAGAATCACATAATGCCACCCTATCTGCCCATCAATCAGTTGAAAGGCAGATGAGTATATGGTTCTTGATAATGAAGCTCCTTACTACATTTGCTTCTGAGCCCTTAAGCTCACCACTCCAAGCCTTGGCAATCTGAACCATCTGATTTCTACAACAATGTCTGGTTTCATTGCTAATACATGCTCAGGTTCGGTTCAAACCTTGATTGGGAATGTTTTGGGCCATGAGTCTTCAGACTGATCATTTGTGAAAAAGTCAGCAACAAGCATGTTTAGTGGGAAGAGGGTTTCTAGAGGCACAGAAAGAAGGTGTTTGGGCAAGCTCTTTTCTTTCATATGATCAAACGCAAGTCATGGATGTATGGGAAACTATGGAAGAGATATTGTATTCCAAATTTGAAGCTATGGGGATCAATGTTTTTTATGGGAGTTCATAATGCACTATAGAAGGATAAAATTGAAGGCACAATTGAAACCAAACCAAGAGAAAATATTTCCCAGGTTGAGAACGACGACAATAGCAATTAGAGTGATTTTTTTAACAATATGAGCTTGTATGTCTGAAAACGTAAATGATTCATGTCTGGACGATGATGATTTGTTGTGTGATTTCCAAGTCGATTTGAGGACTTTGGCATGTGTGGTTTGCGGGATACTTGGTTTTCCATTTGTTGGTGGTACAGTCATCTGATAGAGAATCAATGGAATTTTGTTCATACAGATCATCTTTTGGTTGAAAATCGATCTTGAGATATAGAAACCATGACATCTTATTGTCCTTCAGCTGTTCATGGCACTTCTAAAGGTCCTGTTTTAGGTACACAAGTTGACAAAGATGAAACAACCAAGGAGGAAATATCTTCTGCTATCCTGATGACTAGAAACCTGAAGTATAGAAAAGATTTCAAGTTAATAAAAGATGAAAAGGAATCCTCAATAGATGTTAACAATCCATCATCAGAAGTAACTGAGAGCATCAAGCTGAACAAGAGCACTTTACTCTGCCATCCTCAACTGAATGCCTCTAGTTGGGACCAGACAACTGCCCAGCCAAGTCAGTATACAACCCCAGTAAGTGGCTATGATTACTATGGCCAACAGCAGACTCAACGGTAGCAGCAAATCCATGGCGGTCCTTCTGTTCTAATTGATGATTCTGGTTACAGTTACAATCAACTACCAGCTTCTGGATATAATAAAAAAAGGTAGGTAATACTCTAGAGGCAATGGTACTGGTCAAGAAGGCCAAAGTAACTTTAGAAGAGATCATTGAAAGAATCCTATAGTTCTCTAGGCATCGGATAATGGGCATAATGTCAGCTTGTCAATTGTTTCTCTGAGCTTGTCAAATTTGAACTTGAGTGGGGAAATTTCATCAGAAGTTGGTGATTTGAAGAACCTGAAATCCATAGATCTGTAGGGGAATAGACTAACTGGTCAGATCCCAGATGAGATAACTTTGGATTTGACTGATAATCTACTATATGGGGACATACCCTTTTCAATATCTAAGCTTAAAAGACTTGAGCTGTTGAATTTGAAGAACAATCAATTGACTGAACCAGCCAGCTTCATTGTCAAGAAAGATAACACCTGTTGCTGGTATGATATGAATTGGTTAATGTTGTTGAAGAGTGATCTGATGGAGAAAGAAAGCTCGACTAAGGAAATTGAACAGCTTAAATCCTTGATACAATTGAAAGAATGAGAGAATGAAGTACTGCAGGACCACATCCATTGTAGTTTGGTAGAGATGGGAACTTTATGTTTTTCCCTGAAGGTTCTTTTCTGCCCATGTGAAATAATGTTGAGGAGACGATAATGGCCAGTGATAAAGCTATGGCATTTCATGTAGCTCTTTGCTAGGAAGAGCCCTAAACCTTCTGTTTCTTTGGCTAATGATGCTAGAGAGACTAGTCTAGCAATTGTTGAAATTCAACTACAGAACCCCGATTTATGAAGTTGGAAGGAATAAAGGAAGACATCCTCACCTATTCAAAAACCCAGTTGAACAACAAAAGGCTTATTTACTTCCAAAACTGAGACTGCTTCTGCAATAGACATTCAGAGGAATGAAGTTCATGCAAGTAGATGATGAGAAGACACAATCTGGGGAGGATTCTGAAGACGAAGCTGATGATTCAGACAAGATTCAGCCATTTCAGGTTGCTCTAAGAGGTAGACAGTGACACAACAGAAATGATGGCACAATTTTCGTATGGGTCTACTAACAGGGAGGGTGCAGATTACTTGAACTCTGTTTCATTTTTTGGGACTAATTTCCAAGAAATCTCACTATATTGTGGGCAGTCAGAGTCTAAGTACACTAAGAACAATAATAGTTATGCCAGTTCTGTCACGTCTCCAACAAATGAACCAAGTGAACTGTAGAGAATTAAACCGAATTCCCAACCCGTGAGGAACAAAAAATTAGAGAAAACAAACCCCAAAGAAAAAAAATCACACGCACAAGATAGTATTTACATGGTTCGGCAATTTGCCTACATCCACGGAGTTGCAGGGATATCACTATTATCAAGGAAGAATACAGAGTACAACATAGCGGCTACAATATTCTCTCTATATATATAACACGGCAACCCTACCACACTAAAAAACCCTAATTCCAAAAGGTGGTTCCACAATGGGCTAAACGGGCCCAACAGGCCTCAATAAATCTCCCATTAAAAGGCCATGCAATATTATTCGGGTCGGGTTGTCAAACCGGATCAAACAAAACTAGGCTCCACAAAGCCCAACAGTGAACATCTGAAAGTTGTGGCATCACCAAAGAATGAATCTGTAACTGTCATTGGCACTTCTAGTTCTTTGAATGAGAAAGACTTTTGAGGGTAAAGATGAAACTTCCTCATCAAACCAAGTTAAGATTGAAGATGAAAATCGGGAGGCCCAACTTCCTAATACAAATGCTGGCAACCGAATAGCCAGAGGTAAAAATGCCTAAATGCAATTTCAGTTCTAAGGCGAGGTGAGAAGAAAGTAGATGGTTGATGATTACTACCAAAAAGTGCTATTTTTTAGACCTAATTATAATGGTTTTAAGCACCTTTGTGTAGTAATCATATTCATTTAACCCAATTAATTCATTAAGGTCCTTAGTAATTGGTTTTAACCATTTTGTGGCAAGTTTACATGTTTATATCAGCTTATGAATCAATTCAAGCATGCCAAATGATGGAGGAGCTACTTGGACAAGTTAAAGCAAGCTTTTAGCTACACCAAAGCAAGCCAACAAAAGGAGAGAAGCAAAGAGAAGCAAAGAGAAGCAAAGGGAAGCAAAGAGGAAAACAGAGGACAGCAGCTGCAGTCTTCTTTCTCAATTTTGGAGCACTTAACGAAGCCCATTTTCTACATACTATATACCATTTCAAATCTCAGGAAGTCAAGAATCCAACGCTTTAAACCGTGTATGATTTGGATCTGGAACGAGGAAGATATGGCATTTGGAAGAAAACTGCTCCAGGCTTGTGCGAAACTCGCACACCCCCTCAGTCGTGCAAATGGTGTGTGAAACTCGCACACCCCCTCAGCTGTGCAAATGGTGTGCAAAACTCGCACACCATTCGCACAGCCCATGCGTGGTGCGAATTTTCCCCTGTTTTTGCCGACTCCACACGAGATCTTTTCTTTTAGATATTTTTATATAAATTTCCATTATTCTCCTTGTAATCCACCAATCATAAGATTTCTTAGCTAGGAAAGGTTGGAAAAACTTCTCTATATATAGTCCTGTGCATCCGTTGTAATTGATATATGTAATAGATATAAATATATAGAATCGGCGTACAGAGCCTTGCTCTGTTTTTCCTTCTCTTTCTTTCTCATTTTCTTAGTAGCCAAACATCCTTGGAGGATGAAATCCCCAAGGATGAGAGGCTAAAACCTTTTAAGTTTCTCAAAGTATGGATGTTATGTGATGGCTTGGATGCATTCCCATGGAAATTTCTCGCACCCGGAAGGTAAAGTAGTCGTTTTTCATTAATGGTTCATTAATGCAAAGTTTGGTTTTTATTTCCTTTGGACAACTTCCAACGGCCAATACTTGATAAGCTTTTGGATTTCTATCCATTAGTTATCTCCTATGAGCTATTGGAAGGTGAGGTTTTCAATTCCAAGTTTTGCATTAATCCGTTAGAACCAATTTCAATGGCCATTGAAAGGTGAGTTTATCACCTGGAATGACTTTGAGTTGCCAATATTTGGTAAGCTTTTAGCTTTAGACTATTAGTTATCTCTTACGAGCCATTCAAAGGAAGTCTAAGGTGAATAACCATTGATGAAATTCACTACCATCTGTTTTGCCATTTTAAAGGATTAAAACTTGATTTGCTAAATCCATACCGGTTCGGGAAGCAAGCATCACCATAGTTGCAACCCCAACGCGATGAGCCTATCCTGAGATTTCCAATTTGCATAAGAGCCAGAGCATAGCTATCCTATCTTTGAGAAACTTATTTTTACACCCTTTCATTTTAGTCTTTAATGTTAGCTTAAATTAGTTTAAATCTCTCTAAAACATTTACATTTTCTTTTAAAGCTAACATCCATAAGAAAATCACCTATTTTCCTAATTTGAATATCACTTGTGTTTGCGAAAACCCTTCCTAGTGAACGATCCTAGAACCACTATGCTATAGTAGCTTGGCTACTTTAGTAATAGTATTTAAGGTATAAATTTTGTTGATACGCCTTTAAAGCTAAGCTACCATGAGTCGCATCAGTTGAGCTATTGCTGACAACAAAGAAATTAATATTATAGAGCAAGTGGATTATTTACTTAAGCGACCTATAAGTATAGGTAATATTTGCAACATGTATGAAGTCTGGACGCCCTGGATTTGAACTTTTGAGGCTTGCCACTATAGCTAAAAATGTTGGTCTCTATTTTACTTAGCGAGCCTTATTTGTTTACTTTACCAACATGGTATTACCTGCCTCCTACTCACAAGAGGCTACTTCTGGTGAGAAATTTGTTATGTCAGCTGAGCCATTTGAGAAGCCCTTGATTTTGAGTAGGGTTGGAAACGACAAAGATGAGGTCTTAGGGAGGGGAGGCGTGCAGTTCCTTTACAGCATGTGGACAAAAGGTTTGATAGTAAAATTCTGAACTCGAGATGGTTGAATCTTGAGATGCATGTTGTTGTGAAAGGATTAGTCAGAGAAGGAGACATCTTCACCTTGTTGGAAGTTGTTTGAACAATATATAGGTATGGAAGGCTCTCCAAGGAAATCCATTGTGAACATAGTATTGGCAAGTTTTTCACAAAGCCCTAATGTTCAATGGCTTGATAAGGCTTATGGGTTGTGGATTGCTAGTTCCTGCATCTACTGTTTTGAGGAAATTGGTTGAAATGAAAGAGTTCCCTCCTGTGTCTGCTGGTCTGCTATCTTTGCCCACATGTCACAGACAACTTCAGAAGATTATAGTCGTGGTGTGCTCAGATAAATTAATCAAAAACAAAATTGCATCGTGGATAGTAGCAACAACCAGTTTAAATAAATAATCTTGGAAAAATCTTCTCTTAAAAATTAACTAAAAATATCAAAATACTTTTCTTTAGGTTTGAACACTTATTTTGGTAACCTTCTTAACTATAAATTTTCTATCATAAATTTTCAAAATAAACTCATTCTTTATAATTGAAATCATGCACAAAAAGGAAGGAATATATTTTTATAAAAATTTGGAAAAATAAAAGCTCTTCTTTAAAAGGAAAAAAAATTATTCTTAGAGATTTAAAAGATTTGAAAGGATTTTATAAAAATAAAATATCTAGGAATTAATTTTTAGAAAGAAAGAAGTTCTAAATATTTTCCAGCTCATCATCTAAAATAAAATTTCCTAACCATGTATATTCCAATTTAAATAAGTTTTCCAATTTTGAAAAAACCCCTGAAAATTGATATTCAATTAAAAATGCTAAAATATTTCAAGCCACATATGCAATTAATAAAGATAATATATAATAAAAAATGGAATAATTAAATAAATTTTTCTCATCATGGCCTTTAGGGATCTTATCAAAATAGTTCTGCAACTAAAGATTAGAGTTAGTAAAAAATTGAAACACGCTAAAAAGCCCAATTGCTATAAAAAAAAATTAAAACTAAATAAATAAATATTGAGTCCGAAAACAAGCCCAAAATTGAGTCCAAACAATTAAAAAATAATTTGGCCCAAACTCAATCCTGAAATAGCATGTTCTTTATGTAGTCTTGCTTCAAGTGATCATATCTCACTCGTTCAATTTTGAGTTATAAATTGTTTGAAGTGTTAAATTCCTGACTTCCTATGCTTCAAAACCATATATGGCTTAGCCCATGTATCTATTGGGAATCGCAGATTACTCCATTCCCATGCACTAAATCGCGTGGGGTGCTTGAAAATCTATCCTAGGCTCTCTAAATCTATCACAACAAATAAACAAGTATTTAAAAACAATATGGTTACTATAGAAAACATAGATATGGAGAATAAAGTCACATACCTTTGATCTAGAAGTTCTTGGATCAATTCCAATCAATGTAGATAACTCCAAAGTCATAATGGATCTCATAAACACCATGATATTCTGCTTGACAAATGGGGGAGATCTCAAGGGTGGAGGCTAAGGTTCTCTCTCTAAATTGAAGGGGAGAATGGTAAGACTTAGAAACCCTAACCCCTAAAGGGGTATTTATAGACTTCCTATTGACCTTAAGTGACTTAAGCCCACCATGGGTTTGGGCACTTAATCTAGCTCAAAAGGGTTGCTAATTGATTAATTAATCATACAAGGCCTTAATTAATCAATTAGTCAAGTCCAGACATACCACTCACTTATCCTTGTGCAACCTTGTATAATTATGAAAACACCCTTATGCACAAAAATGAACTAATAACCCATCCAACCCCTATAAACCATGCCATCAAGGAATATGAGCTCAAAGTGGGGACCATTGAGACCCATAAGAGTATTGGCTCCCTTAGAATCAAATTCTAAAATTAACTAAAAATCTTAATACAAAGAGTCAACTACATTTTAGTACCCTATCTATATTACAACGAGACACCATCCACTACGTAGACTCCCAATGAATAGGTGTCTGTAATTTAACAAGATAGTGTTATCACCTATCGAGATTACCTCTCCAATTCTTAAGTTACAAATCCCACTTATTATGTGATCAATTGACATACTCTAACTCCAAGGAGCATATGTCAAATTCCATTGAAGGAATTATTATTACCACATGTCCTTTGGATCACCCAAGGAGACACACTATTTCAATCCTATGAGATATTATGGTGCCTCTATTGAGAATACCTATTGTCACTAACCTCCATCAATAGTGACCCAATCCATAAGTATATATGACCATCTTAGGGTCTCACGATAAGTCAAAGCCTCCTGTTGATTTTGGCACAGACTCAATATTCTCTCAAGGTTGAGAGTCCATGTAGTATAGTAGCTTAGTGAATCATGACAATTGATAGCCTTGCATCATAATTCACCATACGTCTTGTCTAGTGTGCATCACATACACTAATTCACTTACCATGGGAAACCCATCCCAACGCCCAAGACAAGCCATCCATCCAATTAGGAGGTGGTGCATTACAGTTTATACTAGATTGCCCATATCCATGAATCAACTGTGGACAACTTATCTACTTACAAGGAATCCATAACTTGTATCTTCTATGCAACTCCAAATGCACCCAAGTTATGTACAATGTAAGACACATGGGTTTAATGCTCAAATCAATGTCCATACACCAAAGGAATAACAAAAGGATAGTTAAGTCTAACTTTGTTACATCATGTCTTGCTTTTAAGGACTCAATCCCAACAATATCCCATAAGAGATTGCCTTAAAATTAAGTCATAATAGAGTTAATGTGTAGGCACTCTATTGGAAAACTTACATTTTTCCAATTGTGGAATCTTCACCATGGATTTTCTATGAAGTATTGGAATGCTTCCATGCTCTCTTTAGATTACAAGATTGATCAAAATATATATATATCCTATGTTCCTCAAAACGAAGTTTAAAATCAATCTAGGTGTTGACCTTCAATTTTGTCCTCCTAGCACATGTCCTATTAGATACTTATTCGATACTTTACAGTAGTTCCTTGGTGACCCATAGCTACTCATACTACTTACTTCTTTTTTAGCCACCTCAAAGACTTTGGTTGAGGGATTATCTGACCCCTTATTGTGACCCTTGGTAGCCCTAATTTAGACTTAAGCTCTTCATTCCTTTTTAGGATAGTTCTTAGGCATGTTTAAGTCACTTAGACAATAACCCGAACACTTTAAGACACTTAGTTCATTAGGCACCCACTTAGGCCCATTTAAACACTTCATCGGGATTAACTTATATATATATATATATAACTTTTATTATTATTATGATCATTATTGTAGGCATTACATAATTATATTTATTTTGTTTATTTATTTTCATTTTTACTCTTTATTTGTTTATTGTTATCATTGTCTTTATTATTATTATTACTATTTTTATTTTTATTTTTATTTTATTTATTCACTTATCTAATAGGAAATTGCTTGAATTGTTTAGACTCCAAAATGTGCAAATAACCCTTGATTGAATGATGGAATAATAGGGTCTCTCATTTTTCCCTTTCTTTTCTTTTAAAATCGTATTTTGTTTTACTACCAATCTGATAATTTTTCATCAGTTTCTTCTCTTTTCTTTTACCCTTTTTAATTTTATTTTATTATGTTTTGCATGAGGAGAAAAATTGCATGGGATTTCTTCGGGAAGATTATGAGCAAGGCAAAGACATACATGCAGCAAGGAGGATCTGAGAAAGCCGTCTGCAGAATATTACCAGAAGGAATAGCACACAGATTACCATTCCACGCTCATCTATAGCCCAAAATGCAGTCTCCCTCGCCAGTTTCAGCAAGAGTACTTGTCATCCTATCAATTATTATTTCGAATTTGATGAATGTATCAGTTGCTAATGAAGGGCTTTGTTCAGCGCCTTCAAATTTTAACAGTTAATTGAACTCAAGACCTTTGTACTGGAAGGTCATGAATCCCATGTTGGCTCCTTCTCACCTTCAAGACTTGTCAGGCTCCACTCGCAGTGTGTATTAAAAAAAAAAAAGATTATGCCTTAATCATGCCTGAAAGTCATGTATTCAGCTCTTTACCCGAGTGGACCAATACACCAGGAGCGTATTTAATTACACCAGCTATGGGATCACACTTTGTAATGTACTTAGCAAATATGCATGGAAATTCAAGGTCAAGGCTTCCTTTATATGATGTCAAGAGATTGTTGGTTCAACTGTCAAGCAGCCGCTTCTTGAAACTCCCGTGCTGCACCGAACAGACTTTGAATAGAGATCCATGGGTGCTTTCCATCTTTGGTGGTTGGATTTTTGATGGAGAATTCATAAGAATCCATGGCTAAATTGAGAAGCTTTAATCTTTGTTCTTTTAATAGAAAAATCCTTGATGGTGGATGGGTAGTAGAAGATGGATTGATTGATTTATGGAAGATTATGTGGCTGTCATATTTAGATAAGGAAGTAGAATATTGTGTCAAGGACATCATGATTATATTCGTTTTAAAAGGAAACAGGCAGCCATGCATTGGGGGAAAGTGAGGGCTGCAAATTTGATTATAAGAAGATGCAACCACACCATGGCATTACATATAGAGATAACTGGCATCTAAAAAAGGTAAGAGAAAGGACGGTGGGGATTTTTGGTAGGCTTCGGTAGAGGATTCTAGAAAAAGGAGGCAGCCACATAAGGAAGAGAGTCCCTTCTCTTCATTGGAAAGAAGTCATGTAATGTGAGATTTTGATGGCGATCATCACGCTTTGAGAAAAAGAAGGCGTCTCCGGTGTCTTTTCATCACCCTTCGCCGATGGATTCTCGTAGTAGATTGTGAAATGCTTTCTCATCGTCGTGATTTTATCCGAAAAAGATCTTCGCTTCCAAGCCATGTACGATGAGTATGGACAAGCAATCGGCGATGGCGATGGTGACGATGTCTTTTTCCAAATCGTCCAGCACTCCATGGTCCCCGTCGTACTGCCTAGAATGATAATTGCGTCGGATTGTCAATGCAAAGCCTCGACTGCAACGCATCCGGAGTCCGATATCTCCATCGATCATCATTTCTTTCCTCTCCGAAATGATATCTTTCCGTGCCCAGCGTGTGGCGAAATCTTTCAGAAATCGCAGATTCTCGAACAACATAAACATGCGGTTTCAGAGCTCATTGACGGAGATTCAGGGAATAACATAGTTCGGATCATATCCAAAATCGGTTGGACCGACAATGAAAAGATACCGAAAATTCACCGAATCTTGAAAATCCACTACCAGCCCGCACTATACATCACAGCTCCTCCACTAGCATCACCACTTCCTCCACCGCCATTGCCACCACCCGTCAATCCGTTATTTGTTGCTCCTCGGTAGGATATTCTCCTTCTCACCAGAGATGTGGCTACCCAAGATTGAGAATGGGTGCTCCTGGGCTGTGACAGCAGTGTAGTGGCTGAGATCGGAGAGGCACATGGGTCGGAGGCACGAGGTGAATGGGAGGAGAAAGAATGGGCTTTTGATTATGACGTTCAAAGGGAATTTCATTCCATAAAGATGCAATGCTTTGGGGATTGTGCAATGCATGGGCAACCATCACACCATGCATTCTTGTAATTGGTTTTTAAAAAATCCTACTGTCACTTTTGATGGAAAACGGCCCATGCATTATTATTGGAAAAGGTAAGCTAGAAACTCTTTGTTTAATTTTTTATGTGTGAATCTTAATTTCATAGTAGT
Organism: Vitis x doaniana; assembly: GCA_030345155.1. NCBI lineage: Eukaryota > Viridiplantae > Streptophyta > Magnoliopsida > Vitales > Vitaceae > Vitis > Vitis x doaniana. Next base: position 11,399,879 of record CP128323.1, read on the forward strand.
TTTAGAATTTTAGTTTTTAATTTAATTAATTCCATGATGATATATTCATCTACTGATTACTACTCAAAATGTGCTATTTGATAGCTTGTAATTAATCCTTTTAAACACTTTTGAGTAGTAGTTAGTACCTTTTAACCCAATTAGCATGTTAAGGCTCCTTGCAATCAATTCTAATCAAATTGTGTAAGTTTTGGTGTTTTTGTTAGTATTTTGATCACCAAAGCATTAAGAGATTGAGGAGAGTTATATGGAATCCTTGAAAAGCAATGGGAAGCTTAGAGGCATGAAGAATCAAAGCTTTGAAGCACTTTTGCCATAAGCAAAGTGGAAATGCAAAGGGGAAGTAAAGAGAATCCAGCCATGAAGCATTCTTGATGACAGTCACTGCAGCCACTTTTGGAGCACTTCCTAGAGTCCAAATTATGCATGCTATATGTCATTTGAAAGCTTAGGACGTCAAAAATCCAATGCTTCAAACCGTGTTCGATTTGGAGCTGAAATGAGAAAGTTACGGCCTTTGGAAGACAACTGCTCCAAGCTGAAGGAAGGCTTCAGAAAAGTGCTGCGAAATCACCATTTTGTTGCGGAATGATTTCGTGGCCTTTTTGTACAGTACCATGGATTTCCCCTGAAGCTTCATGACGCGATGGAAGCCAAACACCACAAGATGAAAGCCAACTTTGCAGCAATGCGAAATCAGCTGGTTGCTATGAAGAAATTTCGTAGCCCTTGTGGTTCATCTGCGAAATTTCGCATACCTCATTTTTCTCCTGCGAAATGGTGCTTAGTGCTTCCCGATATTTGTAACCGACACTTGGAGATATTTTTCATTAGATTTTTGTTACCTAAATGCCCAAATTCTCCTTGTATCCAACCAATTATAGGATTCCTTAGTTTTTAAATTAGGAATTTGGCAAAATATCCATGTAATAGCTATAAATGTAATTTTGGTATAAATAGAGCCCGAGGAGCTTGTTCTTGGGGTGTTGAACCTTTTGTAAAAGTTTCAAAGCAAGTAAAATACAGAGCTTGAGCTCTGCCTTACCTGATCAATTTGATTATATTATTTTTATTAGTTATGCACTCTTTGAGGAATTTTCCCTAGAGAATGAGTAACTAAAGCTTTTAGTTCCTTGGAGTTAAGGTTGCCGGGAAAGGTTCCAAGTGCAAGAATCAGAAGCTTTGTGGTTTCAGCTATGAATGAAAAGAAGGTGTGTCCCGTGAATGGTTTCTATGTTTTTAGTTAACTTAAAACGCCTTGGAGTCACCTGGGCCAACACTTGGTAATGCAAGTGATCTCCGTCCATGGAGATGCACTAGTTTACCCCTTGCGAGCCTCTGGGAGGTGACTTGAATGTAGGATTTTCTAGAATTGTCAACACTTGGTAAGCTTTTGGACTCTAAGGAGACATCCATTAGTTATCTCTTGCGAGCTTGTGAAGGGAAGTCCAAGGTTAAAGATCACCTTGAATGGGAAAGGCTAGTGAGAGGCTCAAACCATTGCAAGTTGCATCAGTGAGAGAATTAAAGCTGAAATCCAATTGAGGGATGCATTTGTGCAGTACCTGTTAGAGAATTGACTTTATGTTAATTCTCTAATGTGAGGAAATGAACCAACTGACCGGAGCTATGCTATTGCATGAGGAACCTCCCCTGTACGCCTGAATCTCCAAGGAATGCTTTTCTTCTTAAGTAAATTCCATCGCTTGCTGTGTTGTTAATTTAAGTCTAAACCTTTTTCAACCAAAGTTTGTGTTTTATTTCTTAAGCTAACCTTGAATTGAAACAGCACCAATTCACTTTGAATTGGTATCATTTTTAGTTTGAGTACCATTCCCAGTGAACGATCCTAGAGCCACTATGCTATAGTAGCTTTTTCTTTGCTACCCTAGTTCATGGTGTTATAGGTTATAAATTTTGTTGATTACTCCCGCCATCAAGGAGCACCAGCTGGACATGAATCAGCTGAGACACCAATTAGGCATGAATCATCTACGTGCTTTAGATTTTATTTTTATGTTTTTATTTCTTTTTTATTTTATTTTAATGTGAATAAAAATAAAAATTTGTTTAGGAATATTTAGATAATTAATTTGTTGAATCTCGTATTGGTGTTTGTGTATTTCCGGATTCCTTAATTTTGCTTTTAATCCATTAATATTCAATTTTGTACTTGATTATAATTTTAGTTAATTAATTTAGTTAATCACATGTTATCATTTTCATATTTTAAGTTTATTAATTTTAATTTTGATCCGTTAATATTTAGTTTGAATATTTTAGAGTTTTAGTCAATTAATTTGGTCAATTACATGTTATTATTTTCGTGTTTTAAGTCTAGTAATTTTAATTTGGATCTATTACTTAAAGGTTAGAACTGTGTTTAAATTTAGTTTTGATGTATCATTTTAAATTAAAAAAAAATTGATTTCATATAGTTTAAGCTTTGATTCATTAAATTAAAAAAAAAAAGAATGATTTGATCTCTATTTAATTTAATTTTGATTCATTGCATTAGATTGAAAGCATTTGTGTTTTATTTATTTATTCATTTATGTATTTGCTATTCATTTAATTACTTGTTATCCATTTATTTATTTATTAATAAGATTGATATTATAGGTTAGACATATAGTTTTAAAATTTAATTTGGTTAGTTTTTAATTGATTTTAGGTGCAAGTGCTTTTATAAAATTTTAGTTTGTTAAAATAATTGATCATATGTGTTAAGGATTTGATTTTTAGATTTGCCTTAATTAGTGTTTAATTCATTCACCTATTCAGTTTAGATATTTTCTATAATATTAGTTCTTTAATAAAATTAATTCTATGATTGAAAATTCATTTTGATTGTTACTCTTAATTGATGTGTTTCTTGAAAAATTAGTCATTACTTCTTGGTGAGTACCTCATTAGCTTATTTGAGCTAAGTTTGAATAATTTATTTTGGTAGTCTCTGGTAAAATTTACTTTTTGGAGGCCATCGGAAAATAGTGAAGATTGACCTCCATTCTCATCACTTCAATTTTCTCGGTTGTCAAAAATTCTACTTTGTGATTTTGTTCTCTTTTGTTTTGCTTGGTATTTTGATTCATATATTTTATTGTTTTCAAATTAATTTCTTTCATTTTTAAAACATAACAGCTACCACCTTTGTTGGTTGTTATAATCATATCTTTTCTTTTTAGGAATTGTATACAAGATATGTATGATAATTAATTATTCCATATTCTGATAATTTTTGCTAATTAATTATATAAGCATGATAAGATTTATTATTTATTATTTATTATCTAACCCCCATGTCCTGAGGAAGCGCATTAGTAGTTATATATGCTATCCAGGAACGTTCCCTAATGCCCACTTTCTAAACCCTATAAATATGATTGTCGTTGCGTACTATGTCCATGCTTGCTATCCTGTTTGATTGCCTTGATATATATTTGATGATTGTTTGATTATCTTTGATAAAATGCATGTTGTGTGATGTATCTCAATACTAACTTTTATGTTTTATGATAGCGCTTGAGAAACTGTCCAGGTATTCACCCTAACTCTCCTTTATGGTAATTTGATCCTATTTGGCATGTTATTTTTTGAAATCACCTTAGTCTATCTAGGCATCCTCAATTAATCAATTAATTGCCACATTACCCTCAATTTAGTCAATAGAGACCTCTTTAGGGCTTAGAGGGGTGCTACTCCTAGAGGTACCTTTCCAATAAGTAACCTGATCCTCGGACTTAGACTCGGGTTTTTCAAAGGCACACTTTTCCAAAAATTATAGAGTCATTATTTTTAGGTTTTTATTTCTTGTTTTATTTTCCCTTTAAAATAAAAATAAAATAAGTGGCGACTCCGACTTTTCCAAAAATTATTTTTCACAAATAAAAAGCAAGTCTCGTCGATCGAGTGGAGACACACGTGAAAAATGCGGGTCCACACTACTATTTATCTAATAAAGTTCAAGTTCACTTTTATCTATTCTATTTCCATGCATTATATCTTGAAGCACTTTGGCATGTATCTTTTGCATTGTACGTGACTTAGGTGTATTAAGAGTTGTATGTAGAAGATTTAAGTCATGGTGTAGACCCGCATATGGGACTTGTTTTTTTCATTTGCTACAACTTCTTGCCAAGTGGAAGGCTCTTAAAGAGCCAGATGCTACTTCCCGGTTGGGTGGTCAGTGAATCAGGAGGCGTGCAGCAGCAGGGAGAGTGGTTGGGCAAGACATGCTTGCTGACCGGTGAATAGAAGACAGAAGAGGATACCAAGGAGAAAAGGAAAAAGGGTCAAAAAAAAAAAAAAAACAGGGCTCGAAGTCAGGTGAGCTTCCATCTGTGAGGAAGCTTTTCAGGTATGGACCCTGTTCATTACCTTTTCTATTTTGTTTTTGGATATCGATAAGATTCTATTTTGGTGTTTAGATGCGAGCATTGGAGATTTTATTATGTTCTTATGGAATCTGAGTTCGTTTGCCTCCATGTTGTGCTTGATTTCTAACTTGACTTTCAACTTGTTTACACCGACTATTTTAAACTGCTCTCCTCTGTTTCTTGATTGTTTGCGGGTTATCCTCGATGCCTAGAGTATACTTACTCATTCTCTCTGTTCTAGAAAATTTTGAGAGAAGATTCATCACATGCTTTTGATTTGTGGGGTCGTGCCTGCATTTCTTTTCTTTTTATTATTTTTTGTTTATTTATTTATCATTCCACCCGGGGAAGAATTCTGTCCGGCCAACGTTCCACCTCCTCTGATTATCTCATATCCGGAATTCTGTCCGACCGATGTTCCACCTCCTCCGGATATCTCATATCCGGAATTCTATCCGGCCGAAGTTCCACCTTCTCCGGATGTCTCACATCCAGAATTCTGTCCGCCGACATCCCACCTTCCCCGGATGTCTCACATCTGGAATTTTGTCCGGACGATGTCCCATCTTCTCCGGATGTCTCACATCCGATGCTTGACGCTGGATGTCTCACATCCGATGCCTGACGCTGGATGTCTCACATCCGACGCCTGACGCCGGATGGGAGAGGAGGGCGATTCAACTTCCCCCGTCAGACATGTCTGAATCCTCTAACAGTGCTTACCCGGAGAGCATCCAACCGACAATTCAGTTTCCCCAGACAGCTTGGCTCGTCAAACAGTTGCGATTCACCGAATCCATTTCTGCCCACAATCAAAAAGCAAACTCTGATAATATTGACGACCAAGTCTCCTGAACTACCACTCCCTCTATGTTTCATCCTTATTTGTTTTTTTATGAATAATCTCTCATACTCCTCTTTCTTACATTTTTTTCAAATTCAAGCTTTTAAGTAGTTTTCCAATCTCTAAACCCTTTCAATAATTTTAGTTTTTTTTTTTAAATTCTCATCCTTAGGGTTTTAGGTCCTAAAAATCACATTTTTAATAAAAATTGGCTGCCACTTTCTTTCTGGCAAGCCACTTTCACACCTCCTTTGTTTTAAAAATGTTTTGAAATAAGCAAAGAATCAAATTTTGTAATTCTAAATAATGGAATTTACGGATTTGGTCCATGCACAAATAATCGGGCTTTGGTGGGGGCCCCATATACATGATCTTGTGATCGTTTGATTGATCTAATTGATTGACTTGGTTATCATACATGATTTATTTATCGTGCTCTCTGACATGTATACTATTATTCCTTAATTGTGCATTAACCCTCTCTCTTGATAGTGCATGGTGGCTTATTGCCGAGGTACGTACCCATTTTCCATCTGATCATTGTCTATGCATTTTCAAACTCTCATACGTGCATGATCACTTTGGGTATTTACTGTTTTACTCATCCATTGCCCTGATTGCTTCATTTTATTAGTAGAGACCCGACTTTAAGGACTTAGAGGGGTGCTACGGTCTCTACCGTACCTTCCCAATAAGTAACCTGACCCCCGAACCCGATCTGGTTTTTCGCAGACCGCCTTTTCCAAAATAAGGAGTCACACTTAGGGTTTTTTTTTCTTATTTTGTTTACCCTTTTAAAAATAAAACAAAAATAAGTGGCGACTCCAAGTCATTTTCTTAACAAATAAAAATCATAATTTTTCAAAAACAAAAAGCGAGTCTGGCCATCGAGTGGGAAACGCATGAGCCGAAATACGGGGTCCACAAAATGGCGACTCCGCTGGGGATTACTAGAGGGTCAAGCTTGAACGTAAATTGAGGTAAATGTAGCGTTTGATTGGTCGATTAGTGGGTACCCACCTCTCTTTGTGCGTGTGTTTATTTGACTATTGATTACACATTGAGAGCCTTTGATATCATTACACTTGATGCATGCTTGGGTGTTTGTTTTTACTAGGGACGTTGACATGTTGATTGTGATGATTGTTTGTCTTGATTGAGCATTCCAATTGTGGCATTTTTTTCCGTGCTTCATAGCTATATATGTTTGGGACACTGATATGTTGATTATGTTGATAGCTCATCTTACCTTTCTTAGCATAGTGACCCTGATTTTGCCATGTTTGTTTTGATTACCTCACATGTATAGACTCACCATTGTATATCATTTGATTTGACATGATTGATTCTTTCGATTATATATTATCTTGTTTATCGTAGAGCATGCTATCATTTGTCAGATATCTTCTTGGTTAGCTTGTGTGTAGATTTGGATGATATATACCTGTTTTGCATGATTGTCTGTTGCATGACTCTTCTCATCCTGGTGTGATTGCATGAGTTGCTTGTCTATGTGGGACACACACCTATCCCTTTATCTCCAAGTCCCTAGTTTCGGCCGACATTGTTTTCCTTGCTCTCATATTTGATACGAGACTTGTTGCCTTGTTTGCTCTTCGACCGAGCTAGTGATTAGGAATAGGGTCTAACGACGGGCTATATCGATGCACAGGAGCATTTTGGAGGAGAGCAACACTTTGATGACGATTAGAGTCCGATCATTGAAGACCTGTATAGCCCGAAGCTAGGTTTCATGGATATTTGTGTGGCCAGTGTGTTTCCTTTCCCATTTTAACTTCTTAGGTTTATCGGATGCACCCACACCGTTCACTGTGCACTCTAGTTGAACATTGAGCGTTGAGAGTTTAAGAGGCTTCACCATAGGAAACCCCCTAGGATGTCGAGGTAGTGCATGTGTGGAGGTGATGACCACCTTGCATGCAAGCGCCCCATCTCTTTGGAGGCGTACAGAGGGTTGTGTACCGCCGGAGAGTACGATCGCTTCTGCTAGGGATCTTTTAAAGTCCACCCATCTTATTTTAGGGCCTCCTTGACCTATAGGATGAGCTTAGATCCTTTGATCAGGACTTCCTTCCTTACACGTGGGTGCATCTGACGGCCTTCAAAGCCTCTTTAGTTACAGTTCAAATCCAATGCTTTTTTTTTTGTCTCCAGTTGAGAGTGCTTAGAGATCAGTGCGAGTTTGAGTACCAGTTGGACCACCCTTTATTGTATGGTTTTGGTTTCTTCTTGTCGCTCATTGAGTTTAGCACACTTTCTTCCTAGGACTTTAGACAATCTTCTTTTCTTAGGCTGGCACATTCTTTCAGTTTGTTGTCACTTTCCACTTGATGTTTTGGGATATGTTCACTGATTATGCTCACTTTTTTATATTCTTCACATATCATGGGCTTGATACTTCATTCTTTGGTTGACTCGCCTGATTCTATTTTCAACCAAATTTTCATTATAGAAAGTTGAAAGGCAGGTTTTCACATTCACACCATTTTTTAGATATTCGCCTTTACCACCTGATCATTTTTCTTTATTGAGTTTGGGTTGAAAGTGAATCAGAGATATTTTGTTATGGATGGAGTATCGATCTCATGACAATGTTGTTTTTCACACCTTATTCATTTTTTGGATCATTGATAGAAATTCTTTAGTCATATTTATAGCCATCTCACAGTGGACACCTTTATGACCTTAAATTTTCTGTCATATTTCCAATTTTAGATTACCATCACAGGACCATATATCAAATGATGTGTTGTACTTTTGACTTGGGACATCTATTCATTTGCGCGTCATGATCACTCTGGCCTGACCTATCATGGAGGATATTGAGTCTTTTGACCTAGGATTAGGAGATCGACCTAGGGAATTCGAGACTGTGACCCATTTCACCTTCCGTTCAGAGCAGTACCATATCCATATCCATACCCTGACTCTATGGACTTGGCGACTTACCTATTTTGAGCTTTGACATGACACCACCCCTTGGCACCATTACATGACTTTACTACCCTTGTTCGCCTTATCATGCTACAGTACCATTGCCTTTCCTTTCCATCATTTCCTTGAACTAACTAGCTAGAGTCCGAGATGGTTAGACCCGAGGTGAGCTTTACACGATGATAGATGGATCATGATGAGAGAGTGGTTTGACTACTTGACGATGTTTTTGAGCCATTGCATATGACTTCAGAGAGTCGGGACGATTAGAGACAGTGATTTTATGAGACGATGGTGAGTGGCTTATGATGATGGAGTGAGGTGATTATCAGAGGACATTGACGGTTATCATAGAGCATCAGTGGGAGCTTTCGCACGATTTCAGAGGAGTCGCCATGACTATGTTGGATGGATGCCAGTCTTTAGTATTGACCATGTGAGATATTGAAGGCACGATGTTCGAGGTTTTGGTCAAAGGATGGGTGGCCATCATTTCATGAGCCTATTTACTTTATCACCCTCACATATAGAGTTACCCGTTGCTAGCCCTTTGAGCCTCACACGAGCACATAGCCTTTTCTTTCATCACCTCATTTACCTATTACACCGGGATGGGGACCCTGTAGTGCTTGCATGCTATGTTTGGATACATCATGAGTTCCAGACCTGACATACATATTGGAGCCTCATTCTTCACTCTTCACTGTGATATTTTCCACTTGGACATCATTTCATCACTATTTTTCTTATATAACATATCACCACTTGTGATATTCGTTCTCTGCCTTTTCTTTCATTATTACTTACTCGACATTATCCATGTTTCACCTTGAGTGGTGGTTTTTCACACGTCACTGCATGAAGGATTGTCACGTTCCTCCCCCATTCGCCTTATGGGCAGTGGTTCAGAGATGTTATTTTGAGAGGTTGTCTTGTTAGTGAGGATCCATGTTACATTCGTATGTGGAGAGGGTTTGATCATTTGGGTATGTATTTTCATGAGAGTTCATTCATTATTGGTCAGAGTATGCACAAAAAAAAAAAAAAAAACGCATTCTTCATTGTATCATTCTCCATTGGGCATGTGTATGGACATGCCGGTTTGATTCATTCAGTTTATGTGTCAGAGAGAGTTCGTATGAGAGCTTATTTATGAGATTCTATCTTGGTGTATATTTTGGGTGAGAGTATGAGTCATCCATTCGATTTTTGTGAGAGAGACGAGCGACCTTTCTTTAGTATCTCTGGATCCTTGTTCTATCCATCATTCCATCTATTTCGGATGTGACTACTTCCTATGCTTTGATGCAGGTTGACCATCACTCATTTTTCTACCTCTTTGTTTTCTTATATCTTTGTTTTGTTCCTCTATTCCACTCTACCTCATCTGATTTCTTTTTTTTTTCTCATCCTGCTTGATGTTTGACTTGGGTTCAGTATCCACACTTTATACTTGTTTATTCGATGTGTCCATTCATTTATGATCACTTTTCATGTGGGGACACCTAGGTTCGGGACTCATGACGTTTTCTACGCATTGCATCTAATGCACGAGGGGTATGGGGATCATTATCATTGGGATCTTTGAGCCTAGTTTCCTTTCGTTTCTTTCATCCTATTACCTTAGCCTACGTTACGTCGCATGTCTGGAGATTACCCTGAGGCTATGACTTCACACGTTGTGCTTGACGGCTCACACATGGGCAATACTCGAGATTAGTCGGAGATTATTTCTTGGAGCATGATGGATGGGGAGTTGGGATGATGATTTACACTAGGGCATACCCCTCTTATCAGCGATGGATTTTCAGAGGTGATGTGATCTACACTGGGGCATACCCCACTCATCAATGACAGTTTCTTTCGGGATGATGTTTTGCACTGAGGCATAGTCGGTTTGCTTCTTTCACATTGGATTATGATAGATTAGGAGTTGTTAGATGACCCTACAATGGGGCATAGCCATTTCAGAGAGCGCTTTTATTGGAGATACAGTCACTCTACTCGATACTCTGCATTGGGACACGTTCCACTCATTGATAATTGATTTTTGAGATGACGATTTACTTTGAGGCGTGACCCTCTCATTGGTGACGGACTTTGATTTTTCATTGGAGCATAGTCACTTCAGATGGTTTATACTGGGGCATAGCCAGTTCATTCGTACTCATAGAGCTCGGGGATTTTGATTCATATGGATTGTGTTGAGATGCTTCCATTTTTAGCACCAGAGTAGAGATTGATTGATTTGTTGACTCGGATGCATTGCTTTACACTGGGGCATGGTCGAAATGGAGAGCATTTTTCATTGGAGCATAGCCATCCTATTTGGATCCTTTACATTGGGGCATGTCCATCTTTTGGAGGGAGATCCGATTGATTCTTGACGTTGGAGCATCCGACGAGTGATATAGTGATTATTGGATTATTTCATGTTGTCCTCATTGCATACTGGGGGCATAGCCACCTTGTTGGAGGTTTTGACATTGAGACTAGCTATTGATGCCTCAGGTCTAATCTTCTCGGCATACTTGGATGATCTCGGATACTTACATGCCTTTCATCTCGTACTTAGACATTTCACCTTGGATACTCTCATGCCTTCTATCATACCAGAGCCTGATCATTACCTTCTGTTATCCCACACATCCCACCGTGACACATGACCTCACCCCTTTTCTTGATTAGGAGGAGATGTAGATTAGTTCTCAATCACCTTGGATGTGCTTTCATACATCTTTCAGACTTTAGGTTCAACATCTTCCGTGATGGCAAGACCTAACAGATTGTTGACTTATTAATGACGATGTTTTCACTTCGATAGTTGGCATGTTGAGTATTGTTTTGCTTACTCTTTTCATTTTGAGCACTGATCATTATTGTTGTTATTCACCAGTTAGTTTTGTTTTGTCAGCATGGTGTCACGATACATGGTCCTGTTTGGCACTACCCATCTGAGGTTGAACATTTTCATTACATGATGGATGAGCATATTTTTAGAGTATAGTAGTTTTGAGGCATTTTCCATCTCTGTCTATTCATCATTGCATACTGGGGCATACCCCCTCTCCAAGAGCATCAGACCTTCCACAAGTTTCATTCACTTTTCGATCTAGTTGTTGACCCCTCCGAGTTGTCATACTGGGGCATACCCTTCTTCCCTAGGATCATCGGACCTTTCACAGGCTTTCATTCACCTTCTGACTTAGTTGTTGATCCTCATGAGTTGTCATACTAGGGCATATCCCCTCCGACCGGGTTGGCTCGCATCATTATCTAAGTCATCCTTTGGTTTTGGGTCACTTGATCAGATTATTCATCATTTGTCATATCAGTTTGTGTTTCTGGGACCGCACCTATATCAATCGGTCATTCATCGTGTTAGTCTGAGTTTTGGGGCCGCACTTATATCGATCGACCATCTCCTTGTCATACCACTTTGTGTTTCTAGGACCGCACCTATATCGATCGACCATCTTCTTATCATTCGTCTTGTCAATTTGAGTCGGGGCCACACCTATATCGATCGGCCATCTCCTTGTCATGTCAGTTCAGTTTCTGGGACCGCACCTATATCGATCGGTCATTCATCATGTCAGTCTGAGTTTCGGGGCCGCACCTATATCAATCGGCCATCTTCTTATCATTCGTCTTGTCAGTTTGAGTCGGGGCCACACCTATACTGATTGGCCATCTCCTTGTCATATCAGTTTCTATTTCTGAGACCGCACCTATATCGATCGGTCATTGTCTTGTCAGTTTGAGTCGGTGCCGCACCTATATCAATCGGCCATCTCCTTGTCATATCAGTTTGTGTTTTTGGGACCGCACCTATATCGATTGGTCATTGTCTTGTCAGTTTGAGTCGGGGCCACACCTATATCGATCAGCCATCTCCTTGTCATACCACTTTGTGTTTCTGGGACCGCACCTATATCGATCGGCTATCTTCCTGTCAGTTTGAGTTTTCGAGTCGGGACCGTACCTATATCGATCGGTCATTCATCGTGTCATCTAAGTTTCGGGGCCACACCTATATCGATCGGCCATCTCCTTGTCATATTAGTTTGTGTTTCTGGGACTGCACCTATATCGATCGGTCATTGTCTTGTCAGTTTGAGTCGGGGCCGCACCTATATCGATCGACCATCTCTTTGTCATATCAGTTTGTGTTTCTGGGACCGCACCTATATCGATTGGTCATTGTCTTGTCAGTTTGAGTCGGGGCCGCACTTATATCGATCGACCATCTCTTTGTCATATTAGTTTGTGTTTTTGGGACCGCACCTATATCGATCGGTCATTGTCTTGTCAGTTTGAGTCGGGGTCGCACCTATATCGATCGGCCATCTCCTTGTCATATCAGTTTGTGTTTCTGGGACCGCATCTATATCGATCGGTCATTGTCTTGTCAGTTTGAGTAAGGGTCGCACCTATATCGATCGACCATCTTCTTATCATTAATCTTGTCAGTTTGAGTCGAGGCCACACCTATATCGATCGGCCATCTCCTTGTCATATCAGTTTATGTTTCTGGGACCACACCTATATCGATCGGTCATTGTTTTGTCAGTTTGAGTCGGGGCTGCACCTATATCGATCGGTCATTGTCTTGTTAGTTTGAGTTAGGGCCGCAGCTATATCGATCGACCATCTCCTTGTCATATCAGTTTGTGTTTCTAAGACAGCACCTATATCGATCGGTCATCTTCCTATTAGTTTCAATTTGAGTTTTCAAGTCGGGACCGCACCTATATCAATCGGTCATTCATCGTGTTAGTCTGAGTTTCGGGGCCGCACCTATATCGATCGGCTATTTTCTTATCATTCGTCTTGTCAGTTTGAGTCGAGGCCGCACTTATATCGATCAGCCATCTCCTTGTCATATCAGTTTGTGTTTCTAGGACCGCACCTATATCGATCGGTCATTGTCTTGTCAGTTTGAGTTGGGACCGCACCTATATCGATCAGCCATCTCCTTGTCATACCACTTTGTGTTTCTGGGACCGCACCTATATCGATCGGTCATTGTTTTGTCAGTTTGAGTTGGGGCTGCACCTATATCAATCGGCCATCTGATTCATGCCTAATTGGTGTCTCAGCTGATTCTTGTCCAGCTGGTGCTCCTTGATTGAGGGATTAATCAACAAAATTTATAACCTATTACACCATATACTAGGGTAGCAAAGACAAAGCTACTATAGCATAGTGGCTCTAGGATCGTTCACTGGGATGGGTTTTCACTTCACAAATGATATTATTTCAAAGATGAATTGGTGCCTTTCCATTTCAAGGTTAGCTTTAAAAGAAAACATAAAGATGTTTGAACAAAGATTGGTTTTAAACTAACCAAAAATAGTAACTGATTTTACTTACAAAGAAAAGTGTTTCTTGGAGTTTCAGATCACTAGGCTCAGATTCCTCCTACAAAAAGAGAGTTCTGGTCACTTGTTTCTTTTCCTCGCATTAGAGAATTAACATATAGTTCCTTCTCCAACCGGTGTTGTACAGATGCTTCCCATTAATGGGTTCAAACACTAAATGCCTCTCACTGATGCAACTTGCAATGACTCGTGCCTCTCACCTAGCACTTGCCATTCAAGGTGATCTTTAACCTTGGATTTCCCTTCACAAGCTCGCAAGAGATAACTAATGGATGTCTCCTTGGAGTCCAAAAGCTTATCAAGTGTTGGCAATTCTAGAAAATCCTACCTTCAACTCACCTCCTAGAGGCTCGCAAGGGGTAAACTAGTGAATCTTCATGGATGGAGATCACTTGCATTACCAAGTGTTGGCCCAGGTGATTTAAAGGAGTTTTAAGTTAACTAAAAAGATAAAGACTATTAACGGGTCACACTTTCTCTTCATTAAAAACTAAAACAACAAAACTTCCAATTTATGCATGAGGAAACTCACCCGGCTTTCTTCACTCCAAGAGACGAAGAACCTAGCCTCTCATCCTTTGAGGAAAAATCCTCAGAGTTTGGTTGGCTAAAAAGAAAACTAAAGAGAAAACAAGAATATAAAGAAGAAACAGAGCAAGTGCTCTGTTCGTTGCTTACATATATCTATCATCCATCTCCTGCAACCCCCTCCGAGAGTTTATATAGGAAGGTAATTTACCCTTCCTTGGATACTTCCTAGCTAAGGAATTACATGAGTGGCTGAATACAAGGAGAAAATGGAAATTTAGACACAAAAATATCAGAAGAAAAGATCTAAAAGAGTCGGTGCACAACTATCTGGAAGCTTCAGGACCATTTCGCAGGTGAAAATGAGGTCTGCGAGATTTTGCAGATGCACAAAAAGGCTGCGAAATTTCTTCATAGCAACCAACTGCTTTCGCACTACTGCAAAGTTGGCTTTCATCTTGTGGTGTTTGGCTTCCATCGCGGCGTGAAGCTTCAGGGGAACTCCATAGCACTGTACAAAAAGGCTGCGAAACCATTCCGCAACAAAAGGCTGATTCCGCAGCACTTTTCTGACTCCTTCCTTCAGCTTGGAGCAGTTGTCTTCCAATGGCTGTAACTTCCTCATTTCAGCTCCAAATCGTGCACCGTTTGAAGCATTGGATTGTTGACTTCCTAAGCTTTCAAATGACATATAGCATGTAGAAAATGGACTTCGGGAAGTGCTCCAAAAGTACGAAAGAAGACTGCAGCTGCAGTCCTCTGTTTTCTTCTTTGCTTTTCTCCTCTTTGCTTCTCTCCTTGCATTCCGGATTTGCTTATGGAAAAGGACTTCAAAGCTTTGGTTCTTCATGCCTCTAAGCTTCCCATTCTTTTCCAAGGATTCCATAAAACTCTCCTCAATCTCATAATGCTTTGGTGATCAAAATACTAACAAAAACACCAAAACTTACACAATTTGATTAGAATTGATTGAAAGGGGCCTTAACATGCTAATTGGGTTAAAAGGCACTAACTACTACTCAAAAGTGTTTAAAAGGATTAATTATAAGCTATCAAATAGCACTTTTTGAGTAGTAATCACCATCTTCCTGTCAGTTTGAGTTTTCGAGTTGGGACCGCACCTATATCGATCGGTCATTGTTTTGTCAGTTTGAGTTTTCGAGTTTGGGCCGTACTTATGTCGATCGACCATTTTCCTATCAGTTTGTGTTTAGCTTAAGTAGGGACCGCACCCATATCGATCGGTCATTCATCTTATCAGTTCAGTTTGACATCCAGGGTCTTTGTCCGATATGACATTCAGAGTCACATCTTTAGTTTTGGCGTTCAGAGCCATCATCGTGCATACTCATCCAAGCATTTGAGTCATCTTGTTTCCCTTCATTTTGGGCATTTAGAGTCATTATCTTCACCTGATTGCTTGGTGCTTATCTCCTATTCATCATTGCTCTTCTAGACTTCCCCCTTCCACTGCACATGACATAGTTCTTTGAGTTCGTGACACATACTTTGGTCATGTTATTGGGCACCCTACACTCGGCATTCTCATATAGCTCGCATAAGGCAGTCTCCTTTAGGCGCGTTTTGTCCGTACTCCAAGGTGGTTCGACCGTTACTCATCTTTGACATTGATCTTTTGAGTCACTTTTAGAGACGTCTTAGAGGGAGCCTGGATCCTTAGTGTGGCTTTAGAGGCATTTTGTGACATCTTTTTCTCTTAGGATTAGAGCCTTTGTGTTCGTTTGTTGGCCTGAGTGACTTTGCGTTTCACTAGTGTCCTATTGGGGGTCTCCTTTGTTCTTCGATAGAGTTCACTTCATTCCACTCACTATTCACACTTTATTTTCATTCCAGTGTTCATATTCCTTACACTCGTGAGCTCTACCGAAGATGGGCATATTTGTAGACCCCCATATTGGACTTGTTTTTTTCATCTGCTGTAGGTCACACTTCTTGCCAAGTGGAAGGCTCTTAAAGAGCCAGATGCTGCTTCCTGGTTGGGTGGTTAGTGAATCAATAGGCGTGCAGCAGCAGGGAGAGTGGTTGGGCAAGCCATGCTTGCTGACCGGTGAATAGAAGACAGAAGGGGATACCAAGGAGAAAAGGAAAAAGGGTAAAAAAAAAAAACAGGGCTCAAAGTCAGGTGAGCTTCCATCTGCGAGAAAGTTTTTCAGGTATGGACCCTGTTCATTACCTTTTCTATTTTGTTTTTGGATATCAATAAGATTATATTTTGGTGTTTGGATGCGAGCATTGGAGATTTTATTATGTTTTTATGGAATTTGAGTTCGTTTGCCTCCATGTTGTGCTTGATTTCTAACTTGGCTTTCAACTTGTTTACACCGACTATTTTAAACTACTCTCCTCTGTTTCTTGATTGTTTGCGGGTTGTCCTCGATGCCTGGAGTATACTTACTCATTCTCTCTGTTCTGGAAAATTTTAAGAGAAGATTCATCACATGCTTTTGATTTGTGGGGTCGTGTCTGCATTTCTTTTCTTTTTATTATTTTTTGTTTATTTATTTATCATTCTACCCGGGGAAGAATTCTGTCTGACCGACGTTCTACCTCCTTCGGATATCTCATATCCGGAATTCTGTCCGACCGACATTCCACCTCCTCCGGATATCTCATATCCGGAATTTTGTCCGGCCGAAGTTTCACCTTCTCCGGATGTCTCACATTCGGAATTCTGTCCGCCGACATCCCACCCTCTTCGGATGTCTCACATCTGGAATTCTGTTCGGCCGAAGTCCCACCTTCTTCGGATGTCTCACATCCGACGCCTGACGCCGGATGGGAGAGGAAGGTGATTCAACTTCCCCCGTCAGACATGTCCGGATCCTCTGACAGTGCTTACCCGGAGAGCATCCAGCCGACAATTGAGTTTCCCTAGACAGCTTGGCTCGTCAGACACTCGTGATTCACCGGATCCATTTCTGCCCACAATCAAAAAGCAAACTCCGATAATATTGACGACCAAGTCTCCTGAACTGCCACTCCCTCTATGTTTCATCCTTATTTGTTTTTTTATGAATAATCTCTCATACTCCTCTTTCTTACATCTTTTTCAAATTCAAGCTTTTAAGTAGTTTTCCAATCTCTAAACCCTTTCAATAATTTTAGTTTTTTATTTTAATTCTCATCCTTAGGGTTTTAGGTCCTAAAAATTGCATTTTTAATAAAAATTGGCTGCCACTTTCTTTCTGACAAGCCACCTTCACACCTCCTCTATTTTTAAAATGTTTTGAAATAAGCAAAGAATCAAATTTTGTAATTCTGAATAATGGAATTTACGGATTTGGTCCATGCAGAAATAATCGGGCTTTGGTGGGAGCCCCATATACATGATCTTGTGATCGTTTGATTGATCTGATTGATTGACTTGGTTATCATATATGATTTATTTATCGTGCTCTCTGACATGCATGCTATTATTCCTTAATTGTGCATTAACCCTCTCTTTTGATAATGCATGGTGGCTTATTGCTGAGGTACATACCCACTTTCCATCTGATCATTGTCTATGCATTTTCAAACTCTCATACGTTCATGATCACTTTGGGTATTCACTGTTTTACTCGTCCATTGCCCTGATTGCTTCATTTTATTAGTAGAGACCCGACTTTAGGGACTTAGAGGGGTGCTACGGTCTCTACCGTACCTTCCCAATAAGTAACCTGACCCCCAAACCCGATCTGGTTTTTCGCAGACCGCCTTTTCCAAAATAAGGAGTCACACTTAGGGTTTTTCTTTCTTATTTTGTTTGCCCTTTTAAAAATAAAACAAAAATAAGTGGCTACTCCAAGTCATTTTCTTAACAAATAAAAATTATAATTTTTCAAAAACAAAAAGCGAATTTGGCCATCGAGTGGGAAACGCATGAGCCAAAATGCGGGGTCCACACATGGGTTTGTTGCAAATAGATGAATTGCTCTCAACCAGTTCATGGACTTAGACAACCCATTAAAAGTTGTAGTGCACCTCCTCCTAATTGGATAAATGACTTGTCTTGGCCAACGGGATGGGTTTCCTATGGTGAGTGCATTAGTGTGTATGCTTACACATTGAACTAGACCTACGATGTATCATGACTTGAGGCTATCAAGAAGTCATGACTTCACCAAGAGGTTTCACTGTGTTGTCTCTCTACCTTAAAAGAATATTGAGTTATTAGTAAAGTTAGCATGAATTTGACTGACGAGTAAGATCATAAACTAATCATATATTCCCTATGCATTGAATCACTATTAATAGAAGTCGATAGCAATAGGTATTCTCAATACAAACACTATGATATCTCATGGGATTGAGATAGTGTATCCCTTAGGTAATCCTAAGGTGTGTTCATGAAAATTATGGTTACAGTAGTTCCTTAAGTGGAAATTGACATTAACTCTTATAGAGCTAAGACATGTTAGTTGCACACATAATAGGAGGAATTGTAACATAAGGATAATAGAGGTAGTCTTGAAAGGCAAATAACTTGGATTTGGGATAGATTAAGTGGCCTAAGCCCTTAGTGCGCTCAAGTCACTTAAGCTTAGTGAGGAACCTTATAAATAACCCCCTTAAGGGTTAGGGTATTCATAACTTTTTCTGAAGAACCATCTTCTACCTTTAGAAAAAAAAAAAAAAAAAGCCATAGCCTCCACTTTCTCTTCCATCCTCATCGAAAGTGTGTCAAGGTTAAGGTTCAAGTTATCGGGTGGAAGATTTCAGGTTTACGAGACTTTTGAAACTTTGTTTTTCATTTTCACCATGTAGATTCAATTCGGGAACATTTGAATCTAAGTTATGTTTTTCATTAGCGCTTTCTAAATCCTTATAAAGTTTAAAATTGCAATTTTTCCATTATGCATAGTATTTAGAAAAACGGATGATAGTTTTACATGTTCCTAACCTAATCCGGGCTTGGGAAATAAAGAGATTCGGGTTTTTTCCATCACTTAGAAAATAAAAATTGGATTTTTACAATCAATGAAAAGATCCTATACTTCTAACTATAAAGCTTATAACTGAAACTAGAAACAGAACATTTAAACTAACAATTCTTAGCAAATTTAATATATAATAAACCAATTACAATTATAACCATCATGTTGACATTCATTCATCCCTTTGAGCCATGGGATAAATAAACATACCTTGTAAGACAGAGTTAGCACATCCTAGAATGGATCTAATATGAAATAACCTAACTAGGGCTCTGATACCAGTTGCTAGGAAATCTCGAATTCCTTTGTTCCCAAGCCCTAAATCATCAGGGTGTATGAAAATTGATCACAGGCTCTCTAAATCTATCATAAAAGAAAACTTGGTATTCAAAAACCAATATTAATAACATAGATCTAGAGAAAAATGTCACATACCTATGATTCAAATGTTTCCAGATCAATTCTACTATGTATAGAATACTCCAAAGTCATAACAGATCTCGTAAACACCATGACCTTCCACCTGATAACTCCTCCTTAAGTCTAAGCATTGAGATGGTAGAGATATCAAGGTTAGAGTCTAGTTTCTCTCTCTAGACTGTAAGGAGAGAATGAAAAAAGTTAAAAACCTTAAACCTTAAAGGGGTATTTGTAGGAATTCTACTAGGCTTAAGTGACTTGAGTCCACCCTAGGCTTAGGTCACTTAATCTAGTCTAAAAAGGTTGCTAATTGATTCATTAACCTAACAAACCTCCAATTAATGAATTAGCCTAGTCTAAATATGTCGTTCACTTACCCTTATGCAACTCAGCATGATTACCAAAACACCTTTATGCACGGAAATGAACTAAAAACCCATCCAACCCTCATAAATCATGTCATCAAGGAATATGAGCTTGAGCAGGGACCATTGGGACCTGTGGGACATATTAGCTCCCTCAAATTTCAATTATGAAGTTGATTCAACATCGTATAGCAAAGAGTCAATTGCACTTCAATACACTATGTATATTACAACAAGACACCAAGTGCTTGTGTCCATGACATATAATTCATTATATAAAATCTCCCTATAAACTAGTTGTCCATAGTCTAACAAGTTGAAAGCTATCAACCTTTTAAGATTATTTCTACAATCCTTAAGTTACAGATCCTCTTATTATGTAATCAAAAGACATAATCAACTCACTAAGAACATATGTTAAATTCCACTAAAGGAATTACCGTGAGCCCACAGATTTCATGATCACACGTCCTTAAGATCACCCAAAGGGACACATTGTCTCAATGTTCATGAGATATCATGGTGCATTTGTTGAGAATACCTATTTCTACTAGTTTCCATTAACAATGAAAAAATCCATAGGGAATATATGATGAGCTTATGATCTCACCATAGGTCAAAGTCATTGTTAATTGCTATGCAAGCTTAATATTCTCTCAAGGTTGAGACACAACACATTGAAGCAACATGGTGAAGTCATGACTACATGATAACCTTATGTCATAACTTATCGTAGGTCTTACCCAATGTGTAACCATACATACTAGAGCACTTACCATGGGAACCCCATCCCGATGACCAAGACCAATCATCTCTCTAATTAGGAGATGCTACACTACAACCTCAAATGGATTGCCTAAGTCCACAAATTGACTATGAGCAAATCATCTACTTGCAAGGAACCTATAACTTGGATATTATGTGCAATTCAAATGCTCCCAAGTCATGTATAATGCAAAAGATGTTAGGTTAGAATGTTCACAAAATATAATGCATTGATTCAGGATAGATAAAAGTGAACCTGGAATATCATTTAATGAATAATGTATTCCAAATATGTTACATCATGTCATGTTTTTAAGGGCTCTATCCTAACATTATCTTTAATCAAATTGAAGTGCCTTGATATATTTACCCAATTGGTTTTTTGATTTCACCTTAAATTCAATGAATTTTGTTTAAATCATTATGCTTCTTATGTGTCATGTAAACATATCTGAATTTGGAGTAATCATCTGTAAACATGATAAGGTACTCATACCTTTCTTGTGCGTGAACACTGAAAGACCCATACTCATCATTATGCACTAACTCTAAACACTCCTTGCCTTTGTATCTTTTAGCAGTAATTACCTTTTATACAAGATTAACAGACTAAAAGATCTTCTAGAATCAAATGTGGTAATATTTTAGACTTAAACAATCTTTGGATTCTATTTAAATTAATATGACCTAGGCATAAGTGACAAAGTTGTGTTTGATTAATGCTATGTTTCTTTTATGTGAGATATGATAATTCTCATTACTTGGCAAAACAAATAATAAAGTCAAACAATAAAGACTATCTATCAATGATCCTCAGCATATAAACAAATCATTCATCTTAGTAAAAACTTTTTTGTCATTAAAAAACCAATGAAAAATTCTGTTTACATAAACTAGAAACCAAAGTCAAATTCTTCCAAGACTTAATAACATAAAGACAATCTGTTAATACTAGAAGACTATTATTAGGAAATATAAAGGTAACATCTCCCATTGCTTGCATAATAAATCTAGCTTTGGAAGCTAATGTTAGGCACATATCCCTATTATTTGGCCTTTTCCTTAACTAAAACCCATGTAATGAATTACAGACATGATTGGTGACTCTGGAATCTATCCCCTAAGAATTAGTGAAATCCAACACTAAGCATGATTTAGCTAGAAGAGAATGAAGCATACTTGACGGCGTCTTCAAGAATTTAAGGCATTCATTTTTCTAGTTGCCTTTCTAATCATAAAGGAAACACTTACTCTAACCCTTTTTCTTCTTCTTCTTCCCCTTGCTCTTGAACTTTCCCTTTGGCTTGGTAGACTTAGTAGTGTTCTTCTTTTGGCTAAAAGAACTTGACGAACCTTTCATTGCCATATGAATGCCTCTTTGGTCCTTGAGAATCTCATCAATCATTTGGAGTTCTCTCATCAGTTTGGTTAAGCTCATCACCATAGTTGAGCTTGAACTATTTGAAAGAATCTAGTAAGGTCTCTAGAACCATGTCAACCTAGGTTTTCTAATCGATCTCAACTCCAAGGATCTCCATTTTGTTAAAGAGTCTAATTATACAAATCATAGAAACATTTTGATGTTATAGCATATTATCCAAAGACCTAAGTATGATATACTTGGTCTTCTATTCTGCTATTTGTCAACTATAATAATTGTCTTTCTTCTCCTGAGTTGAATGTTCATTAGGGGTAAAATGAACAATTTCCTAAGTTACCCACTTTAGCTTCTCAGAAGTGAGTGCTATGTCTAGATTTCTTTTCCAATCCACATAGTTTGTTTTGGTAAACTTATTAATAGTGAAAATGAGATTAATTGAATCATAAGACATAATATTTGTAACAAAAATAAAACCATGCATTAATTAATTGAGCATACACAACAAATTGGTAATTAATTTAACAAAAATGTAGTGTTCTCTAACCATATGTCATTTTGTAAGGTATCCTAGTATCATAAGAATCAAGCCTACAATGAGCAATTCATGACCTTATTACTAGTTAGAGACTCTCTCAGATTGATCTCTATGTCTTAACCATAAAGATATCTAAAGGCAAGATCAACATACCATTTTTTTGGCCCATGCAAGTAGGATTGCGATGGCTGATTTGACCACTCCATATCACATGTTAAGTATATAACCATTGTCCTTAAATTATCAACGTCACCAAGTAAGGAACCCTACCGATGAGGTGGTTACTCCCACTATAAACATGCCTAATCTCATCCTCAATGAGAGTTCATATCCCTTGATTCTTAGGGCTTAACCCACCAGTGGGGTGGTGATGAACCCAAATTCTCCCACTTAATCTTTGGAAAAGAGAGACATTTAGTAATATTTGGTAACATTTCTCAAAATAAATTCTCTATCATGAGATTTTCCGAATCCATTATTTACTTCTTAAACCGAGACTCTTATGCTAAAAGAATTACTATTTTATTACTTTATCCTTAGATTATCAATGTACAAAATAGTTTCGTTCTTCTCTTAGAGGGAGAGAGTTTGGAGGATCAATGATAAGTGTAGTTTTCTTTCTCTCAAATAGAGGGGTGTAGGAGAGTTTAGAGAACCATCTATCCAACCAAGTGGATAATTCATTAAGGAAATATCTTTTAACAGCCAAATCAAAGAAAAAAAACATTGGAAAAATGTTTTATAAAAATTTATTTTCCTTAAGAAAAATCCAAAGTTACTTTTTCAATTTACTATGTATTTAGCACATGTTAAGCAACAAATAAAGCATATAATAAATAATAAGATAAATGAATTGCTTCCCATGGCTTTAGGGATCTTGTTGCAAATTAGGTAATTAATTTTGCATACAAAATCCAAATTAGTAAATTACCAAAATAATCCTACAACAAAAAATAGGCTTAGTTACACAAAAACCCTAATCTATTATAAAAATCCAAAAAATTACCACTTTCATCCATTGTCCCTTCGTTACTACTAGTTTACCGTCATTTGTGCTAAAGCACCCAAATTTTTTTAAGACCATTGGAAGCATTGTTTGATCAATTGTGTCTCTCAAGCATTATAAGTGATCACTCAAGCGCCCAAGCCTCTCAAGTGTTCATCTCAATGCTTGAGTGTTGCATCCCTTTCCTACACGCCTGAGGCTGCTTCTTTTGCAAAATCCAACTATTTTCTCCATCGAAAACTTACCTTGGTTGGATTATGAGTCATGATGGCTATGATTGTTGTCCTACATTGCTTTCTTACCTTCCATGGGTTACAATATTGATAAAAAAAAAAAAAAAAAACATATTTTTACAATAAAAAATCCTACACTCCATTGAAGGAGTTTTCAACCAATCTAATAAAATTAAGATTTTTTCAATCGATAAAAATACTATGCTCCTAAATTCTAAAAATAAAAAATAAAAAATCCAATAATACCATCCTAACATTAATAAAAATTATAATAATCATATTATAAGATTATAATATAGAACACACATTCATTATCCCTAGGGCCATGGGATAAATAAAAGTGCCCTACAAAATAAAGTTAGCACACTCTAGAGCGAATTTAACATGCAAAATTCTATCCTAAGGTTTTGATACTAGTTGTTAGAACCTTGAAGACCTCTGTTCCTTAATCTTAGATCATATAGGTGCATGCAAACTACCCTAGGCCTCTAAATCAGATGCAATGAAAGAAAAAAATCCAACTTTTAACCTTCTAGGGTCCAAAGAAAAGTCATTAGAAAGTTTTACCTTTGATTTGGACATTCCCAAATCAATTTCGCTTGATGAAGATGAAGCCTAGAAAGTCCAAAGGTCTTATACACCCAAGATCTTTTGCCCGATGACTCAAACCACGATCTTGGCACTCTAAAGTGTGGTGTTTGGAATAGTGGAATTCTAGGCTTTCTTTTTCTCTAGAAGTTGATTCGTGCCTAATTGGTGTCACAGCTGATATGTATCCAGCTGGTGCTCCTTGATGGTGGGTGTAATCAACAAAATTTTTAACCTATAACACCATGAACTAGGGTAGCAAATACAAAGCTACTATAGCATAGTGGCTCTAGGATCGTTCCACTGGGAAGGGTACTCAAGTTGAAAATGATACCAATTCAAAGTGAATTGGTGCTGTTTCATTTCAAGGTTAGCTTAGGAAATAAAACACAAACTTTGGTTGGAAAAGGGTTTAAACTTAGATTAACAACACAACAAGTGATGAAAATAACTTAAGAAGAAAAACATTCCTTGGAGATTCAGGTATACAGGGGAGGTTTCTCATGCAAAAGCATAGCTCCGATCAGTTGGTTCCATTCCTCACATTATAGAATTAACATAAAGTCAATTCTCTAACAGGTGCTGCACAAATGCATCCCTCAATTGGATTTCAGCTTTAATTCTCTCACTGATGCAACTTGCAATGGTTTGAGCCTCTCACTTAGCCTTTACCATTCAAGGTGATCTTTAACCTTGGATTACCTGTCAAAAGCTCGCAAGAGATAACTAATGGATGTCTCCTAAGAGTCTAAAAGCTTACCAAGTGTTGGCAATTCTAGAAAATCCTACCTTCAAGTCACCTACCAGAGGCTCGCAAGGGATAAACTAGTGCATCTCCATGGTTAGAGATCACTTGCCTTACCAAGTGTTGGCCCAGGTGACTTCAAGGTGTTTTAAGTTAACTAAAAACATTAGAAACCATTCACGGGACACACCTTCTTTTCATTCATAGCTGAAACCACAAAGCTTCTGATTCTTGCACTTGGAACCTTTCCCGGCAACCTTAACTCCAAGGAACTAAAAGGCTTAGCTACTCATCCTCTGGGGAAAGTTCCTCAGAGAGTGCATAACTTAGTAAAATAAGAAAAAAAACACAATCGAAGTGAGAAGGTAAAGCAGAGCTCAAGCTCTGTGTATTTCTTTGAAACTTTTACAAAAGGTTCAACACTCTAACACCCTCAGAACAGGCTCCTCGGGCTCCCTTTATACCACAATTACACTTACAGCTATTACATAGATATTTTTGCCAAATTCCTAACTTAAAAACTAAGGAATTCTATCACTGGTGGTTTACAAGGAGAATTTGGGCATTTAGATAACAAAAATCTAATCAAAAATATCTTCAAGTGTCGGTTACAAATATCGGGAAGCACTAAGGACCACTTCGCAGGTAAAAGATGAGGTCTGCGAAATTTCTTCATAGCAACCAGCTGATTCAACACCTGAGCGAAGTTGACTTCCATATTGTGGTGTTTGGCTTCCATCGCGGCGTGAAGCTTCAAGGGAAATCCATAGCACTGTGCAAAAAGGCTGCGAAATCATTCCGCAACAAAATGGTGATTTCGCAGCACTTTTCTGAATCCTTCTCAGCTTGGAGCAGTCATCTTCCAAAGGCTGTAACATCCTCATTTCAGCTCCAAATTGCACACGGTTTGAAGCATTAGATTTTTGACTTCCTAAGCTTTCAAATGAAATATTGTATGCATAAATTGGACATCAGGAAGTGCTCCAAAATTAGCTACAGTGACTGTCATCAAGAATGCTTCAAGGCTGAATCCTCTTTGCTTTCCCTTGCATTCCAGACTTTGCTTATGGCAAAAGTGCTCCAAAGCTTTGATTCTTCATGCCTCTAAACTTCCCATTCTTTTCCAAGGATTCCATAAAACTCTCCTCAATCTCATAATGATTTGGTGATCAAAATACTAACAAAAACACCAAAACTTACACAATTTGATTAGAATTGATTGAAAGGGGCCTTAACATGCTAATTGGGTTAAAAGGCACTAACTACTACTCAAAAGTGTTTAAAAGGATTAATTATAAGCTATCAAATAGCACTTTTTGAGTAGTAATCAGAAGTGAAAAATGATTGTCTCTCAGAATTGATGGAAACCCTAATCCCTAAGGGGGTATTTATAGGGTTCTCCTACTGGGCTTAAGTGAGTTGAACCTATTGGGAACGTTGTCTCACTCTGTTCCCATGCCCTAAATCTTATAGAGTGCATGCATTTATCCTTAGGGCTCTCTAAATCTAACATAGTGGAAAATAATGGCTTTAAAAACCATTATAAAATAAAAATCTAGAGAAAAAAAATGCTCATACCTGGATCTAGATGTTCCTATATCAATTTCTTATGGTGAAGAACATGCATAGGAAAATTGGATAATCTCTCATCATGTTGCTACCCACAAGCACGTCCTGTGCAATTCTTGTGCACATGCCCTATGCACATCATGTGCAGTTCCCGTGTAGGTGGCCTATGCACATTGCCTACGATTTTGTGCGTGAAGCTCGTGTGATTCCAATGCGCTTCTCATGCACCTAAGATCTTTCCCCCAATGACACATCCTTGTGTCTAGGTACTGAGATGGTGGAGATCTCAAGGATCGAGGCTAGATTTTTCTCTCTAGACTAAAAGAGAGATTGGTAATACCTTGAAGCCCTAACCCCTAAAGGGATATTTATAGGTTCCTACTAGGCTTAAGTGACTTAAGCTCACCATGGGCTTGGGTCACTTAATCTAGCCCAAAAAGGTTGCTCATTGATTAGTTAACCATATACAACCTTAATCAATCAATTAGCTAAGTCCAAAGATACCACTCACTTATCCTTGTGCAATCTTGCATAAAACCAAAACACTTTTATGCACAAAAATGAACTAAAAACCCATCCAACCCTCATAAACCATGTCATCAAGGAATATGATCTCAAAGCGAGAACCACTAGGACCCATAGAAGTATTGACTCTCTAATAATCAAGTTCTAAAATTGACTTAACATCCGACTACAAAGAGTCAACTGCACTCCAGTACCCTATGTATATTACAACAAGGCATCAAGTACTCAAGTTTGTGACCTACTATCCATTGCATGCAGACTCCCCATGAACTGGTGTCCATAATCTAACAAGGTAGTGCTATCACCTATCAAGATTACTTCTCAAATCCTTGAGTTATAGATCACACTTATTATGTGATCAATTGACCTACTCTAGCTCTAAGAAGCATATGTCAAATTCCACTAAAAGAATTACTGTGGCCACAAATTTCATGATCACATGTCCTTTAGATCACTTAAAGGGACACACTATCTCAACCATATGAGATATCATGGTGCCTATATTGAAAATACCTGTTGCCACCCGTCTCCATCAATAGTGACCCAATCCATAGGGATATATGACCACTTTAGGGTCTCACCCAAGCCTCTTGTTGATTTTGGCATAGGCTCAATATCCTCTCAAGGTTAAGAGTTCATGTAGTATAGTAGTTTGGCGAATCATGACAATTGATAGCCTTGCATCATGAATCGCCATAGGTCTTGTACAGTGTGAATCACATATATTAGGTCACTCACCATAGGAAACCCATCTTGATAGCCAAGACAAGCCATGCCCCCAATTAAGAGGTAGTGCACTATAGTTTCCACTAGATTCCCCAAGTCCACGAACCAATTGTGAACAACTTATCTACTTACAAAGAACCAATGACTTGTATCTTCTATGCAACTCCTAATGCACCCAACTCAAGTACAATATAAAAGGCATGTACTAAATACTCAAATCAATGTTAATACACAAAAATGATAGTAAAGGGATAATTAAGCCTTACTTGTTACATTATGTCTTGCTTTTAGGGGCTCAATCTTTAAAAACTCCTATTAGCCCCAAAAGTATACTAGGCACTACAAAAAAAATTCGGCTCCATAATCTCATCAGGTCTCTATACTATCTTACAATAAGGTAACACTTCCTGTTTATGTGTTTCTTCTTCTAGTGGTACTTCAGTTCTTTAGACTATGCCACCGTCCTACTATTATCAAATAATAGGATCTTAGACGATATAGTAAAGAGAACTACCCATAAGTCAAATGGCTTCCTTTGTTGCTATAGAAACAACAAAAAACCACTTAAAGTGTACACATACCCGAGGTAGACTTGTGAGAGTCCTTATCACAGTAAAGTTCAATTTCCTAATATGAAAGGAGTACCAACACATCGCAAAGACTCACAAACATATAATCCCTCATTCTCCAAAGATACTAGAGTATATATTTGACATCTGCCCAAAGCTCTAATCAGGAAATGAACTAATTTCCACTCATTATTCCTACAACAAAGTAAATATTTAATTTAGCACATAGCATTGCATATGAAAGGCAATCCATTGTAGAGGCATTAGACACCACCTTAATGTTATCTCTCTCCACAGATGTCCAAGGAAATTGATCTTATGAAAAACAACTCCAAATCTACAGAGTAACAAACAGTTCTTGGAGTTTGCAACATGTACTTGACCAAATGCTCATCTATGTAGGTGACATGGCACAATTTTCCTATTCTTGTAGTCCTAAAGGACCTTAACTCTAAGAATATATTGTGTCATTCTCTAGTTTTTCATCTAGAATTGAGTAGACTACCAGATCTTAATTGATGACAATATCATTGCATCATATCCAATAAGTAGATTGTCATCCACTTACAAGATCTTAGAGCATCACTTTCTTTCCTATTCTTTCTTATAGACACAAAGCCCTTTGCTATGGAAATGTTTGGTTGTTAAATCTCATAAATGCGACACACTACAATAGATAGGAGTAATTTGATGGATTTGAGTATGACCACTATTGAAAAGGTTTTCCATTGTTGAAACAAAGTTTTAAACTATAACCTTTAGCTATAGTCTTAGTCATATAAAACTTAAGCTTTCTATTTACTCTTGTGTTCCTCTTGTAGACCAACTTACACCTATGAGTTTTATCCCATTAGTTGTTTCTACATGAACCCAAATTATGTTTGAAAACAAAGATTCTAACTACCTCTTCATAGCTCCTTACCTTAAGTGAGCACAAACACCGCTCACTACTTCATCATAATATGTAGGATATAAACCTCCCACTATAATGAGGCATTGATGTACTAGAAATAATAGAAATGGTATGCCTTTAACCCTCTAGATCCATAGTATTCTATGCAATATATGATTCGTGCCCGATTGGTGTTCCAATTGATTCAACTCAATTGATGTGCTTTGATCTGAATCCTCAGACGGGAGTAATCAAGAAAATTTATAAACCTATTTCACCATATACCGGGGTAGCATTTAGCTGCATAGTATAGTGGCTCTAGGATCGTCCACAGAGATGGGTTTTCACTTCGTAAATGATATTAGTTCAAAAACTGAATTGGTGCTTTTTCTTTTCTTTGTTAGCTTTAAAAGAAGACATAAGTTTGAATGAAAACGGATGGTATTAAGCTAACTGATTCATGCCTAATTGGTGTCTCAGCTGATTCGTGTCCAGCTGGTGCTCCTTGATTGAGGGATTAATCAACAAAATTTATACCTATTACACCATATACTAGGGTAGCAAAGACAAAGCTACTATAGCATAGTGGCTCTAGGATCGTTCACTGGGATGGGTTTTCACTTCACAAATGATATTAATTCAAAGCTGAATTGGTGCCTTTTCATTTCAAGGTTAGCTTTAAAAGAAAACATAAAGACGTTTGAACAAAGATTGGTTTTAAACTAACCAAAAATAGTAACTGATTTTACTTATAAAGAAAAGTGTTTCTTGGAGTTTCAGATCACTAGGCTCAGATTCCTCATACAAAAAGGAGAGTTTCGGCCACTTGTTTCTTTTCCTCGCATTAGAGAATTAACATATAGTTCCTTCTCCAATCGGTGTTGTACAGATGCTTCCCATTAATGGGTTCAAACACTAAATCCCTCTCACTGATGCACCTTGCAATGGCTCATACCTCTCACCTAGCACTTGCCATTCAAGGTGATCTTTAACCTTGGATTACACGTCAAAAGCTCGCAAGAGATAACTAATGGATGTCTCCTTGGAGTCCAAAAGCTTACCAAGTGTTGGCAATTCTAGAAAATCCTACCTTCAAGTCACCTCCCAGAGGCTCGCAAGGGGTAAACTAGTGAATCTCCATGGATGGAGATCACTTGCCTTACCAAGTGTTGGCCCAGGTGATTTAAAGGAGTTTTAAGTTAACTAAAAAGACAAACACCATTAACGGGTCACTCTTTCTCTTCATTAAAAACTAAAACAACAAAACTTCCCATTTATGCATTCAGAAACTTACCCGGCTTTCTTCACTCCAAGAGACAAAGAGCCTAGCCTCTCATCCTCTGAGGAAAAATCCTCAGAGTTTGATTGGCTAGAAAGAAAAAGAATGAGAAAACAAAAATATATAGAAGAAACAGAGCAAGTGCTCTGTTTGTCGATTACATAAATATTATATGGTGGATCATCCTGGAACAACCTCCTCCGAGAGTCACCCCCTGAGAGTTTATATAGGAAGGTAATTTACCCTTCCTTGGATACTTCCTAGCTAAGGAATTACATGAGTGGCTGAATACAAGGAGAAAATGGAAATTTAGACACAAAAATATCAGAAGAAAAGATCTAAAAGAGTCGGTGCACAGCTATCAGGAAGCTTCAGGATCATTGCACTGTGCAAAATGAGGTCTGCGAGATTTCGCAGATGCATAAGAAGGGCTGCGAAATTTCTTTGCAGCAAAAGGCTGATTCAACATCTTTGTGAAGCTGGCTTACATCTTGTGGTGTTTGGCATTCATCATGGCGTGAAACTTCAGGGGAAATCCATAGCACTGTGTAAAAGTGTTGCGAAATCATTCCTCAACAAAAGGCTGATTTCGCAACACTTTGCTGAATCCTTCCTTCAGCTTGGAGTGATTGGCTTCCAACGGCTGTAACTTCCTCATTTCAGCTCCAAATCGTGCACCATTTGAAGAATTGGATTCTTGACTTCCTGAGATTTTAAATGGTATATAGCATGTAGAAAATGGACTTCGGGAAGTGCTCCAAAAGTGTGAAGGAAGACTGCAGCTGCTGTCCCCTGTTTTCTTCACTCTGTTTTTCCTCTCTGCTTTTCTCCTCTTTGCTTCTCTCCTTGCATTCCGGATTTGCTTATGGCAAAGAACTTCAAAGCTTTGGTTCTTCATGCCTCTAAGCTTCCCATTATTTTCCAAGGATTCCATAAAACTCTCCTCAATCTCATAATGCTTTGGTGATCAAAATACTAACAAAAACACCAAAACTTACACAATTTGATTAGAATTGATTGAAAGGGGCCTTAACATGCTAATTGGGTTAAAAGGCACTAACTACTACTCAAAAGTGTTTAAAAGGATTAATTACAAGCTACAAAATAGCACTTTTTGAGTAGTAATCACTAACCTAACATAAAGTAACTAAAATTAACTAGAAAGAAATTAGAAAGAAAGGTGTTTCTTAGGATTTCAGGTTACTAGGATCAGGTGCCAACTGATTACTACTCAAAAAGTGCTATTTCATAGCTTGTAATTAATCCTTTTAAACACTTTTGAGTAGTAGTTAGTGCCTTTTAACCCAATTAGCATGTTAAGGCCCCTTTCAATCAATTCTAATCAAATTGTGTAAGTTTTGGTGTTTTTGTTAGTATTTTGATCACCAAAGCATTATGAGATTGAGGAGAGTTTTATGGAATCCTTGGAAAAGAATGGGAAGCTTAGAGGCATGAAGAACCAAAGCTTTGAAGTCCTTTGCCATAAGCAAATCCGGAATGCAAGGAGAGAAGCAAAGAGGAGAAAAGCAAAGAAGAAAACAGAGGACTGCAGCTGCAGTCTTCTTTCGCACTTTTGGAGCACTTTCCGAAGTCCATTTTCTACATGCTATATACCATTTCAAAGCTCAGGAAGTCAAGAATCCAATGCTTCAAACGGTGCACGATTTGGAGCTGAAATGAGGAAGTTACAGCCATTGGAAGACAACTGCTCCAAGCTGAAGGAAGGAGTCAGAAAAGTGCTGCGGAATCAGCCTTTTGTTGCGGAATGGTTTCGCAGCCTTTTTGTACAGTGCTATGGAGTTCCCCTGAAGCTTCATGCCGTGATGGAAGCCAAACACCACAAGATGAAAGCCAAATTTGCAGTAGTGCGAAAGCAGCTGGTTGCTATGAAGAATTTCGTAGCCTTTTTGTGCATCTGCAAAATCTCGCAGACCTCATTTTCACCTGCGAAATGGTCCTGAAGCTTCCATATAGTTGTGCACCAACTCTTTTCGATCTTTTCTTATGATATTTTTGTGTCTAAATTTCCATTTTCTCCTTGTATTCAGCCACTCATGTAATTCCTTAGCTAGGAAGTATCCAAGGAAGGGTAAATTACCTTCCTATATAAACTCTCGGAAAGGTTGGTTACAGGAGATCCATCATAGATATATGTAAGCAACAAACATAGCACTTGCTCTGTTTCTTCTATATATTTTTGTTTTCTCATTCTTTTTCTTTCTAGCCAATCAAACTCTGAGGATTTTTCCTCAGAGGATGAGAGGCTAGGCTCTTTGTCTCTTGGAGTGAAGAAAGCCGGGTAAGTTTCTGAATGCATAAATTGGAAGTTTTGTTGTTTTAGTTTTTAATGAAGAGAAAGAGTGACCCGTTAATGGTGTTTGCCTTTTTAGTTAACTTAAAACTCCTTTAAATCACCTGGGCCAACACTTGGTAATGCAAGTGATCTCCATCCATGGAGATGCACTAGTTTACCCCTTGCGAGCCTCTGGGAGGTGAGTTGAAGGTAGGATTTTCTAGAATTGCCAACACTTGGTAAGCTTTTGGACTCCAAGGAGACATCCATTAGTTATCTCTTGCGAGCTTTTGACGGGAAGTCCAAAGTTAAAGATCACCTTGAATGGCAAGTGCTAGGTGAGAGGTATGAGCCATTGCAAGGTGCATCAGTGAGAGGGATTTAGTGTTTGAACCCATTAAAGGGAAGCATCTGTACAACACCGGTTAGAGAAGGAACTATATGTTAATTCTCTAATGTGAGGAAAAGAAACAAGTGACCGGAACTCCCTTTTTGTATGAGGAATCTGAGCCTAGTGATCTAAACTCCAAGAAACACTTTTCTTTGTAAGAAAAATCAGTTACTATTTTTGGTTAGTTTAAAACCAATCCTTTTTCATTCAAACATCTTTATGTTTTCTTTTAAAGCTAACCTTGAAATGAAAAGGCACCAATTCAGCTTTGAATTAATATCATTTGTGAAGTGAAAACCCATCCCAGTGAACGATCCTAGAGCCACTATGCTATAGTAGCTTTGTCTTTGCTACCCTAGTATATGGTGTAATAGGTTATAAATTTTGTTGATTAATCCCTCAATCAAGGAGCACCAGCTGGACACGAATCAGCCGAGACTCCAATTAGGCATGAATCAAATGGCGCCGTTGCCGGGGATGGTGCCACTTTGCAGTGATATGATCTTTTGAGAACACTTGTGATCTTCATCACAAGTTTGGTGACTTTTCTTTTCTTTTTACTAACTCTTTTTAATTGTTCTTTTTCTTTATTTGTGTTTTAGTTAACCTTTCAGCTAGTTTTAGTTAGTCTTAATTTTTTGAATTGTTTTTCTGTTGTTTTCTTTTGTTTTCTCTGCTTTTAATTCACAAATTGCTAGTTGTGCATGCCATGTTGAATACGAGATAGCAGAGGAAGCCATGAACTTCATCAGTTATGTGGCTGAATTTTCAAGAAGATGGGATGAACCAAATGCTAGAGATATGGGAAGAATGATGTCTCAACCTAAAGCTAAGGGTGAGATGTATATTTTAAATGATGGCATAGACATGAAGGCAGAGATTGCAGCTATGGAAAGGAGATTGGATGAGCTAGAAATGAAGAACATGCAAGAAGTGCAAGCCATCTCTCAGACACCATTGCAAGCTATGCCTTGTGCCATTTGTCTATCTTATGAGCACTTAGGGGAAGAGTGTCCTATCATTCCAACAGAGAGGGAAATGTATGGTGATTGCAACACCTACAATTCCAATTGGAGGGACCATTCAATATTCTCTTGGAAACCACAGCCACCTCAGTATCAGCAACCTGCTCAAGCACCTCAGCAAGCCTCAAACCTTGAACAAGTTATGATGAATCTTAACAAGGTCATGGAAGACTTTGTTGAAGCTAACAAATCCATCAGTGCTCAGCTCAGTCAAAGAAATGACTGTGTAGAGAAAAAGATGGATGAAGTGCAAAATGATCTATCTCAGAAGATAGATAATCTCCAAGATTCAATCTCAAGGTTTGCCAACCTCAACACAATGCAAGAAAAAGGAAACTCTCCTTCTCAACCTTATCAAAATTCCATGAGTATCCATGAAATGGAGGCTAAGGAGGGAGAATCTTCACAAAAGAGGGAAGTCAAAGAAGTGATCACTTTGAGTGGTAAAGAGGTTGATCTGCCCACATGCAAGCTAGAGCATAAGGTAGAGAGTGAAACAGAGAAAGAAAATAGGGAGGAAATCAAAGGAAAGAGAAAGGGGAAAAGGATAGAGAAAGATGGCTATGATGTTAATGTACAAGGAGAACCACAGAGGATAGTCATCAAGGAAGAAATGAAGAAACATATGCCTCTACTTTTCCTCCAAGCATTGTATGACAAAAAGGGAATTGGTTTTGTTGCCATCATACTCAGCAAACCTCAAGTGAGAGATGCTAACTTCATATGGGATCCGGGCAAGCTAAGTCAGGATCAAAATTTTTTGATGGACTTAGTCTTTCTTAAGACTAACTAG
Organism: Vitis x doaniana; assembly: GCA_030345155.1. Taxonomy (NCBI): domain Eukaryota; kingdom Viridiplantae; phylum Streptophyta; class Magnoliopsida; order Vitales; family Vitaceae; genus Vitis; species Vitis x doaniana. The sequence goes on from CP128323.1 coordinate 11,435,006, forward strand.
TCCATACCTTTTTGTTTTACTTATTACTTGTTTTAATTTTGATTTCAATGTTTTAATTTTGATTTCAATGCTTTAATTTTGATTTTAATGATTTAATTCTACTTTGTTTTGATGTAATATAGGTTTTTGGATGATCAAAATCAAGAGGAATTGCAAAGGAAGAAATCGGGAAGAAATCGGAGCGAAAACAGAGCAAAAACAGAGCAAAAACAGGGGAAAAACAGGGGTCTGCGAGATTTCGCAGCCTCTGCGAAAATGGATTTTTGTTGCGAAATCACTTCGCAACACCTTTGAGCCCTCTGCGAAAGTTTTCGCAGCTGCGAAACCGATGTTTGGCACATGAGTGCCACTCGCAGCACAGGAGCCCCCATTTCACAGCTGCGAAAGTGGGCTGCGAAGCTCCAAAGCATGAAATCCTCCATTTCGCAGGGAAAACTCCATTTGGAAGGGTGTTTTGCAGCTGCGAAACCACCTTTTGGCACACGAGTGCCACTCCGTAGCACAGGAACCCCAATTTCGCAGCTGCGAACCACTAAGGCGTAAAAAGCCCCAATTCCGCAGCGATTTCTCAGCAATTTCTCCATTCCGCGGGGTGTTTCGCAGCTGTGAAGCCACCTTTTGGCACACGAGTGCCATTCCGCGGTACAGTGACCCCAATTTCGCAGTTGCGAAGTGGGCTGCGAACCACCAAAGCATGAAAGATCCCATTTTCGCGGAGAAAGCTCCATTTCGCAGAGGATTTTGAAGCTGCGAAGCCAACTTTTGGCACACGAGTACCATTTGGAAGCCCCGTACACTCATTTCGCAGCTACGAAATGGCTGTGAAAACCTCCACACCTTAAAATCCTTCAGCGCACACACCATGAACAGACCTATCACAGCCGTACCCCCATTTCGGAAACTATTGGACACATTTGGATCACTTTTCGAAGTTCATTTCATTCATACCATATATCTTTTGAAAGCTTGGGAAGTCATAAGTCCATAGCTTCAAACGCTGCTCGATTTGGATTTGAAACGGAAAAGTTATGGCTGTTTGAAGATGACTGTGCAAACCATGAGCGGAAATGTCGCACCTCCATTTCGCTACTGTTGGAGACATTTTTTGAAGTACTTCCTGGAGCTCAAATTATGCATACCATATCTCGTTTCAAAGCTTGGGAAGTCAGGAGTCCAATGCTTTAAACGGTATGCAATTTGGAGGTAAAATGAAGAAGTTATGGCTGTTTGAAGACGAGCGCGCAAAGCTGAGCGGGAATTTCACAGTCGAGACGCCATTTGGAAGGGTGTTTCGTAGCTGCGAAACCACTTCTTGGCACACGAGTGCCATTTCGCAGCACAGTGACCCTCATTTCGTAGCTGCGAAATGGGCTGCGAAATTTTTTTTCCTCATTTTCATCACTTTTGGGCTACGAAATCACCTCCAAGCTTCAAAATGGCTGCGATATCATCACCAAAAGTCGAAATGACCTTCAAATTGTGAAATTGACTTGAAAAATGGAGGGAAGTTTGCAAAAACACCTTGAAAAGCTAAGGGAAGTTGCTAAAATGCCAACAGAGCCCCACGCACCAGCTGAGTACCCTCTATAACTCATGAACAGCCACCTCTCCATTTCAGCCATGGCCAAGACTAGAGGAAAGCCCCGCGCACCCTGAGATCACACACATAAAGCCTTTCATTCCATATCTGACCTCCTTAAAACCATCAAATCCCATAGCTACCAACTGAGAGCTCCAGTTAAGGAGACTATGCCACCTAAGAAGACTACCAGAGCAGAGGCCAAAATTCTGATCCAACCCACTCAAGAGGCCACCACAGATGCATCAGCTCCACAGGACTTTACCATTACTTGATCATCTTTTTATTTTTTGTATTTACTTATTATATTAGTATACATAATTCCATGTTTTGATGTCTTATATTCTGGGATTGGATGTATTACTGATGATACATCATACATAGACATCAATTTTTGTTTAAACTTGGCATTTTTCTATTTTCTCTACTCACTAACTCTTTTGTTTTTTTTGAAACATGTGGTTTCTCCTATACGACTCAGACTCCATGTCACTAAGGAGGTACCACTTCCTCCCTATTTTTTAATCGCTTTTGTCACATTGAGGACAATGTTCAGCTTGGTTGGGGGGAGAGTTGAGGAAGTAAGTATTGCTATTAATGCTAAGTTATCTTGGTAATTTAGTTGCTTTTTGCTTAATTTTTAAATTTTTTATAGTTTTTATTCTACTCTCCATGGTTATTAAGGAAAAATTTTCAAAATGAAAAGGGAGAAATTGAATTTTTGTCTTTTTACTTGACTTAGATTTTGTATTATGCTTATTAAAGTTGATGAATTGTTGAAACTTCTTTTGAATTCAACCTCAGTTCTTCCACTTTAAGCTATCCACACACTGTGCACAATAGGTTCCGAGTATAAGATGAAAAACTATTTCCCTCTTGACTTAGGAAAATTTTAGACTTGGTACCTTTGACCTCATTTAATAGTGTTGGGACACCTTATAAAAAGCCAATGAGCTTTTGAAAAAAAAAAAAAAGAAGAAAGAAAGAAAAATGTTTGCTTACCTTGAAACCTGAGCAAGGTCTGAGGGGTATATGGTGAAAATCTTTAAAACCTGGTGCCCTAAGCCTTAATTGGTTGGGAGTCACCGACCTCAATGCTCGTTACAAGGGTGGATAGGTGGAGTTTAACATATTGTAGGTGCTTGGGTATTAAAATTCATTCTCAAAAGTCCGGGGTGAAATCCGAGGAGTTAGTGGTTGAAAGATCCTTAAAGCTTGATGCCCTAAACCTTGATTGGTTGGGAGTCATCGATGGACCCCCGTTACATGGAAAATTTAGAAAAAATGCCTTTAAGCCTTGTACTCCTACAATGAAAAAAAATTGTGAAAAAAGAGGTGCGTTCTTAGCCTATTGGAGGTTGATTAGTTTGCTAAGCTTTGAAAAAGAACTAGGTTGGGGGGAGAGATTAGTTTGACATACTATATTCGGAAACTAATAAGTAACACTTAGATTTTTGTGGAAGAGTAAGGTTTGGTCCTTTGGAAGTGGAAATGATTTTAAAGCTTAAATTTGCATAATGCCTTCTCTTTATGAATTGTGACTAGACAAGTTATTTGATAACTCTTATTGAAGTTTGAGTTTTATTTCTTTAATGTTCCATGTGAGAGTTAGATCATCATGCCGCTTGAAAATTGTTTTTTGATTAGCATGATGTTGTAAATTATGGTACTTTTATTTTATTTTTCTCTCCTTCATTGTTAAGGGACTAGCAATATGTCGGTTGGGGGGAGTGATTACTACTCAAAAAGTGCTATTTAATAGCTTGTAATTAATCCTTTTAAACACTTTTGAGTAGTAGTTAGTGCCTTTTAACCCAATTAGCATGTTAAGGCCCCTTTCAATCAATTCTAATCAAATTGTGTAAGTTTTGGTGTTTTTGTTAGTATTTTGATCACCAAAGCATTACGAGATTGAGGAGAGTTTTATGGAATCCTTGGAAAAGAATGGGGAGCTTAGAGGCATGAAGAACCAAAGCTTTGAAGTCCTTTGCCATAAGCAAATCCGGAATGCAAGGAGAGAAGCAAAGAGGAGAAAAGCAAAGAAGAAAACAGAGGACTGCAGCTGCAGTCTTCTTTCGCACTTTTGGAGCACTTCCCTAAGTCCATTTTCTACATTCTATATACCATTTCAAATCTCAGGAAGTCAAGAATCCAATGCTTCAAACGGTGCACGATTTGGAGCTGAAATGAGGAAGTTACAGCCATTGGAAGACAACTGATCCAAGCTGAAGGAAGGAGTCAGAAAAGTGCTGCGGAATCAGCCTTTTGTTGCGGAATGGTTTCGCAGCCTTTTTGTACAATGCTATGGAGTTCCCCTGAAGCTTCACGCCGCGATGGAAGCCAAACACCACAAGATGAAAGCTAAATTTGCAGTAGTGCGAAAGCAGCTGGTTGCTATGAAGAATTTCGTAGCCTTTTTGTGCATCTGCAAAATCTCGCAGACCTCATTTTCACCTGCGAAATGGTCCTGAAGCTTCCAGATAGTTGTGCACCAACTCTTTTGGATCTTTTCTTCTGATATTTTTGTGTCTAAATTTCCATTTTCTCCTTGTATTCAGCCACTCATGTAATTCCTTAGCTAGGAAGTATCCAAGGAAGGGTAAATTACCTTCCTATATAAACTCTCGGAAAGGTTGGTTACAGGAGATCCATCATAGATATATGTAAGCAACAAACAGAGCACTTGCTCTGTTTCTTCTATATATTTTTGTTTTCTCATTCTTTTTCTTTCTAGCCAATCAAACTCTGAGGATTTTTCCTCAGAGGATGAGAGGCTAGGCTCTTTGTCTCTTGGAGTGAAGAAAGCCGGGTAAGTTTTTGAATGCATAAATTGGAAGTTTTGTTGTTTTAGTTTTTAATGAAGAGAAAGAGTGACCCGTTAATGGTGTTTGCCTTTTTAGTTAACTTAAAACTCCTTTAAATCACCTGGGCCAACACTTGGTAATGCAAGTGATCTCCATCCATGGAGATGCACTAGTTTACCCCTTGCGAGCCTCTGGGAGGTGAGTTGAAGGTAGGATTTTCTAGAATTGCCAACACTTGGTAAGCTTTTGGACTCCAAGGAGACATCCATTAGTTATCTCTTGCGAGCTTTTGACGGGAAGTCCAAAGTTAAAGATCACCTTGAATGGCAAGTGCTAGGTGAGAGGTATGAGCCATTACAAGGTGCATCAGTGAGAGGGATTTAGTGTTTGAACCCATTAAAGGGAAGCATCTGTACAACACCGGTTAGAGAAGGAACTATATGTTAATTCTCTAATGTGAGGAAAAGAAACAAGTGACCGGAACTCCCTTTTTGTATGAGGAATCTGAGCCTAGTGATCTAAACTCCAAGAAACACTTTTCTTTGTAAGAAAAATCAGTTACTATTTTTGGTTAGTTTAAAACCAATCTTTTTTCATTCAAACATCTTTATGTTTTCTTTTAAAGCTAACCTTGAAATGAAAAGGCACCAATTCAGCTTTGAATTAATATCATTTGTGAAGTGAAAACCCATCCCAGTGAACGATCCTAGAGCCACTATGCTATAGTAGCTTTGTCTTTGCTACCCTAGTATATGGTGTAATAGGTTATAAATTTTGTTGATTAATCCCTCAATCAAGGAGCACCAGCTGGACACGAATCAGCTGAGACACCAATTAGGCATGAATCACCAACTACAAAGAGGGAGATTCCGGTCACTTGAATCTTTTCCTCACATTTGGAATTTAACCTATAGTTATTTCCCAAACCGGTGTGATACAGATGCTTGCCATTAATGGTTTCAACGTTAAATCCCTCTCACTGATACACCTTGCAATGGCTCGTACCTCTCACCTAGTATTTGCCATTCAAGGTGATCATTAACCTTGGACTTCCCTTCTCAAGCTTGCAAGAGATAACTAATGGATGTCTCTTTCGAGTCCAAAAGCTTACCAAGTGTTGGAAATTCTAGAAAATCCTACCTTCAAGTCACCTCCCAAAAGCTCGCAAGAGGTAAACTAGTGCATCTTCATGGACGGAGATCACTTGCCTTACCAAGTGTTGGCTCAGGTGAATTGAGGGCGTTTTAAGTTAACTAAAAACATAGAAATCATTTACGGGTCACACTTTCTCTTCTTTAAAAATGGAAACAACAAAATCTCACACTTATGTAGCCGGAACCTTACTTAGCTTCCTTCACCCAAGAAACAAAAAGCCTAGCCACTCATCCTCTGAGAAAACATCTCAGAGAATGTTTGGCTAGCAAGAAAATGAAAATGAAAGAGAAGGAAAAACATAGAAAGGCTCTGTATATTCTATATATTGATCGATTCTACATACTTCTATATCTATTACAATGGATGCAAGGGAATATATCTAGAAAAGTTTTTCCAACCTTCCTAGCTAAGAAATCTTATGGTTGGCGGATTACAAGGAGAAGAATGGAAATTTATACAAAAATATCTGAAGAAAAGATCTCATGTGGAGTCGGCAAAACAGAGGAGATTTCGCACTTGCATGGGCTGCTGTGCGAAATTTGCACAAGGAGAAGGTGTTGTGCGAATTTCGCACAAGCTTGGGCTGCTGTGCGAAATTCGCACATGCTTGGTTGAGTTGTCTTCCAAAGGCCATATCTTCCTCATTTCAGCTCCAAATCATATACGATTTGAAGCGTTGGATTCTTGACTTCCTAAGATTTGAAATGGTATATAGCATGTAGAAAATGGACTTCGGGAAGTGCTCCAAAAGTGCAAAGGAAGACTGCAGCTGCTGTCCTCTGTTTTCATCGCTCTGTTTTCCTCTGTTTTTCCTCTTTGCTTCTCTTCTTTACTTGGCTTGTCTTAATGATCCAAAAAACTGTCAAAACACTAAAACTAGCCACAAATATGATTAGAAGTAATTTCTAGGTCCTTAACATGCCAATTGGAATAAGAATGGAGAACTACTACACAAAAGTGCTTAAAACACAATAAATTAAAGGTGCAAAATAGCACTTTTTGGGTAGTAATCATTCCCCCCAACTGACACATTGCTAGTCCCTGAGCAATGAAGGAGAGAAAAATAAAGAAAAATAGATAATATAATAATTTACAAAATCATGTTGATCACTCCAAAAATAATCAAGTGGCATGATTGGATCAAACTCTCACATGGCAAGTCAAGGATATAAAACTCAATCATCAACAAGAGTCATCAAATAATTTGCCTAGTCACAATTCATAAAGAGTAGGCATTATGCAAATTTAAGCTTCAAAATAATTTCCACTCCCAAAGGTCCAATCCTTACTCTTCCACAAAAATCTATGTGTTATTTATTAGTTTCCGGATATAGTATGTCAAACTAATCTCTCCCCTCAACCTAGTTCTTTTTAAAGCTTAGCAAACTAATCAACCTCCAATAGGCTAAGAACGCACCTCTTTTCTTTCACAATTTTTTCTTGTAGGAGTGCAAAGCTTAAAGGCATTCTTTTCTAAATTGTCCATGTAATGGGGGTGCATCGATGACTCCCAACCAATCAAGGTTTAGGGCATCAAGCTTTAAGGATTTTTCAACCACTAACTCCTCGGATTTCACCCCGGACTTTTGAGAATGAATTTTTAATACCCAAGCACCTACAATATGTTAAACTCCACATATTCACCCATGTAACGAGCATTGAGGTCGGTGACTCCCAACCATTGAAGGCTTAGGGCACCAGGTTTTAAAGATTTTCACCATATACCCCTCAGACCTTGCTCAGGTTTCAAGGTAAGTAAAACATTTTTCTTTTTCTTTCTTTTTCAAAGGCTCATTGGTCTTTTATAAGGTGTCTCAACACTATTAAAATGAGGTCAAAGGTACCAAGTCTAAATTTTCCTAAGTCAAGGTGCAAAATAGTTTTTCATCTTATAAACGGAACCTAGTGTGCATGGTGTGTGATAAGCTTAAAGTGGAAGAAATAAGGTTGAAATCAATAGGAGTTCAATAATTCATCAACTTTAATAAACATAATACAAACTCTAAGTCAAGTAAAAAGAACAAAAAATTCAATTTCTCCCATTTCATTTTGAAAATTTTTCCTTAATAGCCATGGAGAGTAGAATAAAAACTTAAAAATTTTTAAAATTAAGCAAAAAACAACTAAATTACCAAAATAACTTAGCATTAATAACAATACTTCCTTCCTCAACTCTCCCCCTAACCAACCTGAACATTGTCCTCAATGTGATAAAAGCGATTGAAAAATAGGGAGGAAGTGGTATTTCCTGAGTGACATGGAGTCTGAGTCATATAGGAGAAACCTCATGTTTCAAAAAAAAAAAAAAAGAGTTAGTGAGTAGAGGAAATAGAAAAATGCCAAGCTTAAACAAAAAATGATGTCTATATATGATGTATCATCAGTAATACATCCAATATAAAACATCAAAACATGGAATTATCTATACTAATATAATATGTAAAGACAAAAAGTAAAGAGATGATCAAGTAATGGAAGGGTCCTGTGGAGCTGATGCATCTGTGGTGGCCTCTTGAGTAGGTTGGATCAAGACTTTGGCCTCTGTTCTAATAATCTCCTTAGATGGCATAGTCTCCTCGGGTCTTACGCATAAGGGAGCAAAGAAATGAGGCTCAGAGGCTTAGGATCGGGAAGGGTAGGGATGAAGAATCCCAAAAATTCGCACAAGGGAAGGGTGGTGCGAATTTCCCACAAGGGGAATGGGTAGTGCGAATTTCGCACAAAGCACTATTCACTCGTGCAAATGCGAAATTGTGGTGCTTTGCACGATCGTCTTCAAACTGCCATAACTTCTTCGTTTCAACTCCAAATCATGCACCGTTTGAAGCATTGGACTCCTAACTTCCCAAGCTTCAAAAAGAGATATAGTATGCATAATTTGAGCTCCAGGAAGTCCTTCAAAAATGTGTCCTACAGTAGCGAAATGGGGTGCGGCATTTTAGCTCATTGTCTGCACAGTCTTCAAACGACCATAACTTCTTCTTGATTTTGATCATCCAAAAACCTATATTACATCAAAACAAAGTAAAATTAAAGCATTGAAATCAAAAATTAAAACAAGTAATAAATAAAACAAAAAGCTATGGACTAGTTAGTCTTAAGAAAGACTAAGTCCATCAAAAAATTTTGATCCTGATTTAGCTTGCCCGGATCCCATATGAAGTTTGCATCCCTCACTTGAGACTTGCTTTGTATGATTTTCCCATACAAAGCTTGGGGGAAAGGTGGATGCATGTGTTTCTTCATCAATTCTTCCTTGATGACTATCCTCTGTGGTTCTTCATCTATATAGTCATCTTTCTCTATGCTTTTCCCCTTTTTCTTTCCTTTGATTTCCTCCCTCTTTTCTTTCTCTATTTCATTTTCTACCATATGTTGTAGCTTAGATGTGGGCAGATCAACCTCTTTATCACTCTCCTTAGCCTCCATTTCATGGATACCCTTTTGATTTTGATGAGGTTGAGAATGAGAGTTTTCTTTCTCTTGCATTGTGTTGAGGTTGGCAAACCTTGAGATTGAATCTTGGAGATTATCTATCTTCTGAGATAGATCATGTTGCATTCCATCCATCATTTTCTCTACGCTGTCAATTCTTTGACTGAGCTGAGCATTGATGGATTTCTGAGCTCCAACAAAGTCTCCCATGACCTTGTTCAGATTCACCATAGCTTGTTCAAGATTCGAGGCTTGTGGAAGTGCTTGAACATGTTGCTTGTACTGAGGCAACTGTGGTTTCCAAGAGAAATTTGGATGGTCCCTCCAATTGGAATTGTAGGTGTTGCAATCACCAAACATTTCCCTCACTGCTGGAATGGTAGGGCACTCATCCACCAAGTGCTCAAAAGATAGACAAATGGCACAAGGCATAGCTTGCAATGGTGTATGAGAGATGGCTTGCACTTGTTGCATATTCTTCATTTCTAGCTCATCCAATCTCCTTTCCATAGCTACAAACTTTGTCCTCATGTCTATCCGTCATTCAAAATATACATCTCACCCTTAGCATTAATGATTCATGCCTAATTGGTGTCTCAGCTGATTCGTGTCCAACTGGTGCTCCTTGATTGAGGAAGTAATCAACAAAATTTATAACCTATTACACCATATACTAGGGTAGCAAAGACAAAGCTACTATAGCATAGTGGCTCTAGGATCGTTCACTGGGATGGTTTTTCACTTCACAAATGATATTAATTCAAAGTTGAATTGGTGCCTTTTCATTTCAAGGTTAGCTTTAAAAGAAAACATAAAGATGTTTGAAAAAGGATTGGTTTTAAGCTAACCAAAAATAGTAACTGATTTTACTTACAAAGAAAAGTGTTTCTTGGAGTTTCAGATCACGAGGCTCAGATTCCTCCTACAAAAAGGGAGTTCCGGTCACTTGTTTCTTTTCCTCGCATTAGAGAATTAACATATAGTTCCTTTTCCAACCGGTGTTGTACAGATGCTTCCCATTAATGGGTTCAAACACTAAATCCCTCTCACTGATGCACCTTGCAATGACTCATACCTCTCACCTAGCACTTGCCATTCAAGGTCATCTTTAACCTTGGATTACCCGTCACAAGCTCGCAAGAGATAACTAATGGATGTCTCCTTGGAGTCCAAAAGCTTACCAAGTGTTGGCAATTCTAGAAAATCCTACCTTCAAGTCACCTCCCAGAGGCTCGCAAGGGGTAAACTAGTGAATCTTCATGGATGGAGATCACTTGCCTTACCAAGTGTTGGCCCAGGTGATTTAAAAGCGTTTTAAGTTAACTAAAAAGATAAAAACCATTAACGGGTCACACTTTCTCTTCATTAAAAACTAAAACAACAAAACTTCCAATTTATGCATGTGGAAACTTACCCGGTTTTCCTCACTCCAAGAGACAAAGAGCCTAGCCTCTCATCCTCTGAGGAAAAATCCTCAGAGTTTGATTGGTTAGAAAGAAAACTAAAGAGAAAACAAGAATATATATGAAAAATAGAGCAAGTGCTCTGTATTTTACTTCCTTCCCAAAACTGTACAAAGGATCCTTCGTAACAACCTCCTCTGAGAGTCTCCCTAAGAGTTTATATAGGAAGGTAATTTACCCTTCCTTGGATACTTCCTAACTAAGGAATTACATGAGTGGCTGAATACGAGAAAATGGAAATTTAGACACTAAAATATCAGAAGAAAAGATCTAAAAGAGTCGGTGCACAACTATCGGGAAGCTTCAGGACCGTTGCACTGTGCAAAATGGCTGCAAAATCATTTCGCAACAAAAGGGTGATTTCGCAGCCGTGCAAAATTCTTCCTTCAGCTTGATGCAGTTGTCTTCCAATGGCTGTAACTTCCTCATTTCAACTCCGAATTGTGCGCCATTTGAAGCATTGGATTGTTGACTTCCTGAGCTTTAAAATGGTATATAGAATGTAGAAAATAGAATTCTGGAAGTGCTCCAAAAGTGCAAAAGAAGACTGTAGTTGTTGTCCTCTATTTTCTTCACTCTGTTTTTCCTCTCTCCTTTCTTCTCTCCTTACATACTTTGAACGACTTTGGCAAAGGGCTATGGAGCTTCACATCTTGGTTCTTCATGAATTTGATCTCTTCATTGCTTGGCCATGGATTCCAAATAACTCTCCTCATTCTCGGATTGCTTTGGTGATCAAAAAGCTATCAAAACACCAAAACTTAACACAATTTGATTAGAATTGATTGCAAGGGTCCTTAACATGTTAATTGGGTTAAAAGGTAATAACTACTACTCAAAAGTGCTTAAAAGGAGTTAATTACAAGCTATGAAATAGCACTTTTTGAGTAGTAATCACTCCCCCCAACCGACATATTGCTAGTCTTTTAGCAATGAAGGAGAGAAAAATAAAATAAAAGTACCATAATTTACAACATCATGCTGATCACTTCAAAAAATGTTTAAGTGGCATGACTGATCAAACTCTCACGTGGAACATTAAAGAAATAAAACTCAAACTTCAATAGGAGCTATCAAATAATTTGCCTAGTCACAATTCATAAAGAGTAGGCATTATCCAAATTTAAGCTTCAAAAGAGTTTCCACTTCCGAAGGACCAAACCTTACTCTTCCACAAAAATCTATGTGTTATTTATTAGTTTCTGAATATAGTATGTTGAACTAATCTCTCCCCTCAACCTAGTTCCTTTCAAAGCTTAGCAAACTAATCAACCTCCAATAGGCTAAGAACGCACCTCTTTTCTTTCACAATTTTTTTTTTCATTGTAGGAGTGCAAGGCTTAAAGGCATTCTTTTCTAAATTGTCCATGTAACGGGGGTCCATCGATGACTCCCAACCAATCAAGGTTTAGGGAATCAAGCTTTAAGGATTTTTCAACCACTAACTCCTTAGATTTCACCCCCGACTTTTGAGAATGAATTTTAATACCCAAGTACCTACAGTATGTTAAACTCCACCTATTCACCCATGTAACGAGCATTGAGGTCGGTGACTCCCAACTAATTAAGGCTTAGGGCACCAGGCTTCAAAGATTTTCACCATATACCCCTCAGACCTTGCTCGGGTTTCAAGGCAAGTAAACATTTTTCTTTCTTTCTTTCTTTTTTTCTCTTTTTTTTTCAAAGGCTCATTGGCCTTTCGTAAGGTGTCCCAACACTATTAAATGAGGTCAAAGGTACCAAGTTTAAATTTTCCTAAGTCAAGAGGGAAATAGTTTTTCATCTTATAATCGGAACCTATTGTGTACGGTGTGTGATAAGCTTAAAGTGGAAGAACTAAGGTTGAATTCAAAAGATGTTTCAACAATTCATCAACTTTAGTAAGCATAATACAAACTCTAAGTCAAGTAAAAAGAAAAAAAAATTCAATTTCTCCCATTTCATTTTGAAAATTTTTCCTTAATAACCATGGAGAGTAGAATAAAAACTTAAAAATTTTAAAAATTAAACAAAAAGAAACTAAATTACCAAAATAACTTAGCATTAATAGCAAAACTTACTTCCTCAACTCTCCCCCCAACCAAGCTAAACATTGTCCTCAATGTGACAAAAGCGATTAAAAAATAGGGAGGAAGTGGTACCTCCTGAGTGACATGGAGTCTTGGTCGTATAGGAGAAACCACATGTTTCAAAGAAAACATAAGAGTTAGTGAGTAGAGAAAATAGAAAAATGTCAAGTTTAAACAAAAAATACGATGTCTATATATGATGTTTCATCAGTAATACATCCAATATAAAACATCAAAACATGGAACTATGTATACTAATATGATATGTAAATACAAAAAATAAAGAGATGATCAAGTAATGGTAAGGTTATGTGGAGCTGATGCATCTGTGGTGGCCTCTTGAGTGGGTTGGATCAAGACTTTGACCTTTGCTCTGGTAGTCTCCTTAGGTGGCATAGTCTCCTCAACTGGAGCTCTCAGTTGGTAGCTATGGGATTTGATGGTTTAAGGAGGTAAGAAATGGAATGAGAGGCTTCATGTGTATGATCTCAGGGTGCGCGGAGCTCTCCTCTAGTCTTGGCCATGGCTGAAATGGAGAGAGGTGGCTGTTCATGAGTTCCAGAGGGTACTCAGCTGGTGCGTGGGGCTCTGTTGGCATTTTAGCAACTTCCCTTAGCTTTGCAAGGTGTTTTTACAAATCTCCCTCCATTTTGCAAGTCAATTTCACAATTTGAAGGCCATTTCTAAGCTTGGAGGTAATTTTGTAGCCATTTTGAAACTTTGAGGTGATTTCACAGCCCAAAAGTGATTTCGCAGCCGTTTCGCAGCTGCAAAATGAGTGTACGGGGCTTCCAAATGGTACTCGTGTGCCAAAAAGTGGTTTCGCAGCTTCGAAATACCCTGCGAAATGGAGCTTTGGCTGCGAAATTGGAAGTTTTTACATTCACAACCATTTCACAGTTGCAAAATGAGGGTCACTGTGCTGCAAAATGGCACTCGTGTGCCAAAAATTGGTTTCGCAGCTGCGAAACACCCTTCCAAATGGCGTCTCGACTGTGAAATTCCCGCTCAGCTTTGCGCGCTCGTCTTCAAACGGCCATAACTTTTCCATTTCACCTCCAAATTATATACTGTTTGAATCACTGGACTCCTGACTTCCCAAGCTTTCAAACGATATATGGTATGCATAATTTAAGCTCTAGGAAGTGCTTCAAAAATGTGTCCAACAGTAGCAAAATGGAGGTGCGACATTTCCGCTCATGGTTTGCATAGTCATCTTCAAACAGCCATAACTTTTCCGTTTCAAATCCAAATTGAGCACCGTTTGAAGCTATGGACTCCTGACTTCCCAAGCTTTCAAACGATGTATGGTATGCATGAAATGAACTTCGTAAAGTGATCAAAATGTGTCCAATAGTTTCCAAAATGGGGGTGCAGCTGTGACATGTCTGTTCATGGTGTGCACGCTGAAGGATTTTAAGGTGTTGAGGTTTCGCAGCCATTTTGCAGCTGCAAAATGAGTGTACGGGGCTTCCAAATGGCACTCGTGTGCTAAAAATTGGCTTCGCAGCTGCGAAACACCCCGCGGAATGGAGTTATTACTACGGAATTGGGATTTTTCACGCCTTAGAGCTTCGCAGCCCATTTCGCAGCTACGAAATGGGGGCTTCTGTGCTGCGAAGTGGCACTCATGTGCCATTCTTGGATTCGCAACTGCGAAAATTTTCGCAGAGGAGTCAATTGAGTTATGAAACGGTTTTGCAGCAAAGTGACAATTTCGCAGAGGCTGCGAAATCTCGCAGACCCCTGTTTTTGCCCTGTTTTTGCACTTTTCTTGCTCCAAACGATTTTCCTTCAATTTCTTTGCAATTCCTCCTGATTTTGATCATCCAAAAACCTATATTACATCAAAACAAAGTAGAATTAAAGCATTTAAATCAAAATTAAAACAAGTAATAAGTAAAACAAAAAACTATGGACTAGCTAGTCTTAAGAAAGACTAAGTCCATCAAAAAATTTTGATCCTGACTTAGCTTGCCCGGATCCCATATGAAGTTTGCATCTCTCACTTGAGACTTGCTGTGTATGATGGCAACAAAACCAATTCCCTTTTTGCCATACAAAGCTTGGAGAAAAAGCGGATGCACGTATTTCATCATTTTTTCCTTAATGACTATCCTTTGTGGTTCTCCTTGTACATTAACATCATAGCCATCTTTCTCTATCCTTTTCCCCTTTCTCTTTCCTTTGATTTCCTCCCTCTTTTCTTTCTCTGTTTCACTCTCTACCTCATGCTCTAGCTTACATGTGGGCAGATCAACCTCTTGAAACTTCAGCCACATAACTCATGAAGTTCATGGCTTCCTCTGCTATCTCGTATTCAATATGGCATGCACAACTAGCAATTTATGAATTAAGAACAGAGAACACAAAAGAAAACAAAAGAAAAACAATTCAAAGAAAAAAAATTAAGGTAAACGAAAAACTAAATAAAAGGTATACTAAAATATGAAAGAAAAATAAACAAATAAAAAGAGTTAGTAAAAAGAAAAGAAAAGCCACCAAACTTGTGATGAAGATCACAAGTACTCTCAAAAGATCATATCACTGCAAAGTGGCTCCAGTCCCCGGCAACGGCGCCATTTGATTCATGCCTAATTGGTGTCTCAGCTGATTCGTGTCCAGCTGGTGCTCCTTGATTGAGGAAGTAATCAACAAAATTTATAACCTATTACATATACTAGGGTAGCAAAGACAAAGCTGCTATAGCATAGTGGCTCTAGGATCGTTCACTGGGATGGGTTTTCACTTCACAAATGATATTAATTCAAAGCTGAATTGGTGCCTTTTCATTTCAAGGTTAGCTTTAAAAGAAAACATAAAGATGTTTGAAAAAGGATTGGTTTTAAGCTAACCAAAAATAGTAACTGATTTTACTTACAAAGAAAAGTGTTTCTTGGAGTTTCAGATCACTAGGCTCAGATTCCTCCTACAAAAAGGGAGTTCCGGTCACTTGTTTCTTTTTCTCGCATTAGAGAATTAACATATAGTTCCTTCTCCAACCGGTGTTGTACAGATGCTTCCCATTAATGGGTTCAAACACTAAATCCCTCTCACTGATGCACCTTGCAATGGCTCATACCTCTCACATAGCACTTGCCATTCAAGGTCATCTTTAACCTTGGATTACCCATCACAAGCTCGCAAGAGATAACTAATGGATGTCTACTTAGAGTCCAAAAGCTTACCAAGTGTTGGCAATTCTAGAAAATCCTACCTTCAAGTCACCTCCCAGAGGCTCGCAAGGGGTAAACTAGTGAATCTCCATGGATGGAGATCACTTGCCTTACCAAGTGTTGGCCCAGGTGATTTAAAAGCGTTTAAGTTAACTAAAAAGATAAAAACCATTAACGGGTCACACTTTCTCTTCATTAAAAACTAAAACAACAAAACTTCCAATTTATGCATGTGGAAACTTACCCGGCTTTCCTCACTCCAAGAGACAAAGAGCCTAGCCTCTCATCCTCTGAGGAAAAATCCTCAGAGTTTGATTGGCTAGAAAGAAAACTAAAGAGAAAACAAGAATATATATGAAAAACAGAGCAAGTTCTGTATTTTACTTCCTTCCTAAAACTGTACAAAGGATTCTTCGTAACAACCTCCTCCGAGAGTCTCCCTGAGAGTTTATATAGGAAGGTAATTTACCCTTCCTTGGATACTTCCTAACTAAGGAATTACATGAGTGGCTGAATACAAGGAGAAAATGGAAATTTAGACACAAAAATATTAGAAGAAAAGATCTAAAAGAGTCGGTGCACAACTATCGGGAAGCTTCAGGACCGTTGCACTGTGCAAAATGGCTGCAAAATCATTTCGCAACAAAAGGGTGATTTCGCAGCCGTGCAAAATTCTTCCTTTAGCTTGATGCAGTTGTCTTCCAATGGCTGTAACTTCCTCATTTCAACTCTGAATTGCACACCGTTTAAAGCATTGGATTGTTGACTTCCTGAGCTTTAAAATGGTATATAGAATGTAGAAAATAGAATTCGGGAAGTGCTCCAAAAGTGTGAAAGAAGACTGTAGCTGCTGTCCTCTGTTTTCTTCACTCTGTTTTTCCTCTCTCCTTGCTTCTCTCCTTACATACTTTGAACGACTTTGGCAAAGGGCTATGGAGCTCCAAATCTTGGTTCTTCATGAATTTGACCTCTTCATTGCTTGGCCATGGATTCCAAATAACTCTCCTCAATCTCGGATTGCTTTGGTGATCAAAAAGCTATCAAAACACCAAAACTTAACACAATTTGATTAGAATTGATTGCAAGGGTCCTTAACATGTTAATTGGGTTAAAAGGTAATAACTACTACTCAAAAGTGCTTAAAAGGAGTTAATTACAAGCTATGAAATAGCACTTTTTGAGTAGTAATCAATTAGGTTGAGACGTCATTCTTCCCATATCTCTAGCATTTGGTTCATCCCATCTTCTTGAAAATTCAGCCACATAACTCATGAAGTTTATGGCTTCCTCTGTTATCTCGTATTCAATATGGCATGCACAACTAGCAATTTGTGAATTAAAAACAGAGAAGACAAAATAAAACAAAAGAAAAACAATTCAAAGAAAAAAAAATTAAGGTAAACTAAAAACTAAATAAAAGGTATACTAAAATATGAACAAAGGAAAATAGACAAATAAAAAGAGTTAATAAAAAGAAAAGAAAAGTGACCAAACTTGTAATGAAGATCACAAATACTCTGAAAAGGTCATATCACTGTAAAGTGGCACCATCTCCGGCAATGGCACCATTTGATTTGTGCCCGATTGGTGTTCCAATTGATTCAACTCAATTGATGTGCTTTGATCTGAATCCTTAGACGGGAGTAATCAACAAAATTTATAAAACTATTTCACCATATACCGGGGTAGCATTTATCTAGCATAGTATAGTGGCTCTAGGATCGTCCACAGAGATGGGTTTTCACTTCGCAAATGATATTAGTTCAAAAACTGAATTGGTGCTTTTTATTTTCTTTGTTAGCTTTAAAAGAAGACATAAGTTTGAATGAAAACGGATGGTATTAAGCTAACCTAACATAAAGTAACTAAAATTAACTAGAAAGAAATTAGAAAGAAAGGTGTTTCTTGGGATTTCAGGTTACTAGGATCAGGTGCCAACTACAAAGAGGGAGATTCCGATCACTTGAATCTTTTCCTCGCATTCAGAATTTAACCTCTAGTTATTTCCCAAACCGGTGTGATACAGATGCTTGCCATTAATGGTTTCAACGCTAAATCCCTTTCACTGATACACCTTGCAATGGCTCGTACCTCTCACCTAGTATTTGCCATTCAAGGTGATCATTAACCTTGGACTTCCCTTCTCAAGCTTGCAAGAGATAACTAATGGATGTCTCTTTCGAGTCCAAAAGCTTACCAAGTGTTGGCAATTCTAGAAAATCCTACCTTCAAGTCACCTCCCAAAAGCTCGCAAGAGGTAAACTAGTGCATCTTCATGGATGGAGATCACTTGCCTTACCAAGTGTTGGCTCAGGTGAATTGAGGGCGTTTTAAGTTAACTAAAAACATAGAAATCATTTACAGGTCACACTTTCTCTTCTTTAAAAACGAAAACAACAAAATCTCACACTTATGTAGCCGGAACCTTACTTAGCTTCCTTCACCCAAGAAACAAAAAGCCTAGCCACTCATCCTCTGAGAAAACATCTCAGAGAATGTTTGGCTAGCAAGAAAATGAAAATGAAAGAGAAGGAAAAACATAGCAAGGCTCTGTATATTCTATATATTGATCGATTCTACATACTTCTATATCTATTACAATGGATGCAAGGGAATATATATAGAGAAGTTTTTCCAACCTTCCTAGCTAAGAAATCTTATGGTTGGCAGATTACAAGGAGAAGAATGGAAATTTATACAAAAATATCTAAAGAAAATATCTCATGTGGAGTTGGCAAAATAGAGGAGATTTCGCACTTGCATGGGCTGCTGTGCGAAATTTGCACAAGGAGAAGGTGTTGTGCGAATTTCGCACAAGCTTGGGCTGTTGTGCGAAATTCGCACATGCTTGGTGCAGTTGTCTTCCGAAGGCCATATCTTCCTCATTTCAGCTCCAAATCGTATACGGTTTGAAGCATTGGATTTTTTACTTCCTGAGATTTGAAATGGTATATAGCATGTAGAAAATGGACTTCGGGAAGTGCTCCAAAAGTGTGAAGAAAGACTGCAGCTGCCGTCTTCTATTTTCTTCACTCTATTTTCCTCTGTTTTTCCTCTTTGCTTCTCTCCTTTACTTGGCTTGTCTTAATGATCCAAAAAGCTGTCAAAACACTAAAACTAGCCACAAATATGATTAGAAGTAATTTCTAGGTCCTTAACATGCCAATTGGAATAAGAATGGAGAACTACTACACAAAAATGCTTAAAACATAATGAATTAAAGGCGCAAAATAGCACTTTTTGGGTAGTAATCAATATAGGACTATCTTCTAATATATCCTTCAATCTATATCACTTTTTGTCTTATTCCTTATCATGTTGTCTTCATAAAAAATTTGACATTTGTGTTAACAAATATCTTCTTATGATCATGTTCCTTATCCAAACATTCTTTGGCTCTAGTCTTTTTGGTTATTTTACCATCTATTTAGGATTCATAAGCTGAAAGATCCTTTGGAATCAAAGAGTCCAGACTTTACCAGTCTTTAGATTAATATGACCTAGGTCTAGAATCCAAATGTTTAATTAGTGCTAGGTTTAATCCTGAGATCTGATTATTCTCATCACTTAGCAAAGTGATAACGAAATACATATAAATGAAAAAAATATTACCTCCCACTAACCTGCATAGCTAACCTTGCATTTGAAGCTAAGTTAAGTATAATCCCATCATTTAACCTTCTCACTTGTTGAATATCCAATAAGAACTTGCAGATAGTGTGCCTAGAATCTATCCACCATAAATGGTGAAATCCACCACTAAATATTCCACAACGAGAAAATGATGTATACTTTCCTTTTTCCTTTAGGTAAACTGACATTCTTTTTCTAGTGTCCTAAATGGTCACAAAGGAATCACTTGCCCTTAAGTTTGCTTTCTTATTCCTTCTCTTGAACTTTTCTTATTTTGTATTGTTCTTCTTATCGAGAGAGAAGAACTTGAAGAACCAATGACTTCCATATAAACACCCTATAATCTTTGAGAGTCCTCTTAGCCATCCTAAAAGAAAATGGTAAGAACTCTAAGATCATATGAATATTGGTGTTTATAACAATCCTAAGAGTAGTTTGTCAAAGGTAACCTACCTTATCACCAAGTAACCATTGCAAACTAGAAAAAGAATATCAAAGTCTCTAGTAATAGACGTGTTTCTATTGCAACAAATTATCCAAAGATCCAAGTATTATACACTTGATCTTCTGATCCGTACAATACCACCTTGATATACCACTCTTTCGTTTTATTAGGTTAGTTCATAAGGAATAACTAGCCTACCTTCATTGCAATTAGTTACTATATCCAAAATAAAATTAGTCCAATTGATTAGTTAGGTTTGGCCTATTGTGAGAAAGAAAGTGATAATAAAACCAAAATGGTATATGTAACAAAAAAAATAACTAAGCATATGACATAATTGAGCATTCATGGAAATTGTAATTAATTTATTGAGCATTCATGGCAATTGTAATTAATTTAGCAAAAATGTAACACTCTCAAACTATATGTATGTCATTTTGCAAGGTGTGCTAGTATCTTAAGAATCAAGCCTACGTCGGCTAAGTTATTACCTTATTACTAGTTAGAGACATTCTCAAATTCATCTCCTTGCCTTAACCATAATGGTATCTAAAGATGAGATCAACATACCTTTGATTTAGCCTATAGACTATGCAAGTGGGATCGCATGGGGCTTTTTTACCACTTCATATACAATGTCAAGTGTATAACCATTGTCCTTGAACTATCAATGTCACCAAGTAAAGAACCCCACCATAGGAGTGGTCACTCCCACTACAAACACATCTAGTCTCGTCCATGTGGAGAGTCCATATCTCTTGATTCTTAAGACTAACCCACTATGGGGGTGGTGACCTAAATCAATATGAGCTCAACAATGGAGATTGTGGGCTTGGTTGAGGCCTTCTTCCACTTAGTCATTTGAGATAAATAAGAGGATTTTAAAACCATTAGTAATTTTCTTGATGAATAAATTATCTACTTTAAAATTTTTCTTAAATATTTATTTCCTAATTGGAAACCTAGTATAATAAGAGAATACTAACATGAAAAATTAAAATTTCCATGAGTAATTTTCAAAAAATAATTTTGATAAAATATCCACTCAAAATTTTAAAATCTATTTTCATAAATTTCTCATTCTATATACAATTCCAATTAATAAATATCTTATCTAGAAAATGTTTCAAAGAAATTTGTTTTCATCAAATTACTAAGTCTTTTGATAATAATCTTTTAATGATAAATAATCTCTAATAAAATTTTATTCCATTAAATACTACCAAAAATAGAACCTTTTAGTATTCCTTAATAAATAAAATGTTTTCAATGAAAAACTACCAAAAATGTTTATTTTCAAAAGGAATTAAACAATCCATTTTGGAAAGTATTTTCAAAATATTTTATATCTCTATTAAATTACTAAAACTTTCCAAAGCTATTTTGATAACCCTTCTTATCATAAATTCTCTATCATGAGATTTTCTAAATTCATTATTTACTTTTAAACCGGGACTCATGTGCCAAAAGAATTGCTATCTTATTCCTTATTATTTAATCATCCAAACATAATAGTTTCTTCCTTCTCTCACCAAGAAAGAACATAAAAACCTCTTAAAGTTTAATAAACGGATAGTTCTAAAGAAATAACAATCTTCTTAGCAACAACCAGTTTAAATACATAATATTGGAAAATATCTTCCCATGAAAATTTACTAAGGATACTAAACAAATTTTCTTTAGGTTCTAATACTTATTTTGGTAACCATTCTTAATTATAAATTATCTATCATGAATTTCTAAAATTAACTTATTTTCTTTAAATTGGAATCCTGTGAAAAATAGAAAAAAACCATTTTATAAAGATTTGGGAAAATAAGAGTTCTTCCTTTAAAGAAAGATTTTATTCTGAGAGATCTCAAAGATTTGAGAAGATTTGAAATAAAATTAAAATCTTTAAGAATTAATTTTAAAAATGTAAGAAAACTCTTAATCCTTTTTCCAACTTATCTTTTCTTTAAAATCAAATTTCCTAACCATGCACATTCCAATTTAATAAGTTTTCCATTTTTTTGTAAAAAAAACATGAAGATTTATTTCCAATTAAAATATCTTGAGGCCACATATGCAATTAATCAAGAACATATAATTAAACAAGCAAGGGAATAATTAAATTGAAGATTTTCTCATGGACTTTAGGGATTCTATTGCATATTTGGTAATTTAAATTTGGCTAAAATCCAAATTACCAATAATAGTTTTGCAACCAAAAATAGGTTAGTGAAAAATGAAAACCCAAAAGGCACAATCGTCACCGAAATGATCTCACAAGGAGAGGTCCCAAATTTAACCCAAACAACCAAAAAGAATTGGATCCATATGCCATCCCATAACAACATGCTCTTTGCGTATCATTACTTTGATTGGCATATTTCCCTTATTTCAATTTTTAATTGTGATTCGTTTGAAGTGTTGGATTCCTAACTTCCTAAGCTTCAAAACCATATGTGATTTTTCCCAAGAAACTAACTAGAAGTAGCCTCGATTTTGGCTCAAAATTGATGTCACTGTGTTATCATGCACTTTGCACAACCTTGCTTCAATAAAGTGTATCTCTCTCGTTTCAACTCCGAATTATGATCCGTTTGAGGCGTTAGATTAGTAACTTCCTAAAATTCAAATCCATATGTAGTTCACCCCAAGAAACTACTAGGAGCTAGTCTTGATTTTGAGTTCAAATCAATGTCACTATGTTGCCACGAATCTCAAACCAAGAACTTCCAAGAATGGTTCTTTTTTCTTTAAGCACCATAAATTCTCAAAAAGAACTTTCAAGATTCCTTCTTTTCTCTTAGGTCACTATAGATGAATGTAAAAAACTGAAATTTTTATTACAATAAAAATTCCTATATGCTTATAATGGAGCTTACAACTCATTTATTGAAAAGAAAAGATTTTAACAACCAAATAAAAATTCTATACCCCTTGTGAGGTATACAACCCAATCTAGAGAATCAAAAGGCAATTGAATCAATAAAAAAATTTCATTCAATTGAAGAAATAACAACCTATCACAATTATAATCATTGTATTGACATACATTCATCCATTTGTGCTATGGGATGAATAAAGCAACCGTGTAAAACAGAGTTAGCACACTCTAAAATAGATTTAACATGCTAAAACCTAACCTAGGGCTCTGATACCATTTGTTGGGAACCTTGGATCACTCCATTCCCATGCCCTAGATCTCATAAGATGCATGCATCTATCCTTAGGGCTCTCCAAATCTAACAGAGTGAAAAATAATGGCTTCAAAAACCATTATAGAATAAAGATCTATAAAAAAAAGTGCTCATACCTAGATCTAGATGTTCCAAGATCAATTCCTTATGGTGAAGAACATGCCTAGAAAAATTAGATAACCTTTCCCCATGTCACTACCCATGTGCACGTCTCGTGCGATTCTCATGCACATGGCATGTGCACATCATGTATGATTCCTATGCACATTGCCTATGCGCATCTCATATGGTTCTTGTGCGTGTGACTTGTGTGATTCCAATGCGCTTTTTGTACACCCAAGATTTTTCACTTGATGACTCTTCCTTATGTTTAGGCACTGAGATGGTGGCAATCTCAAGGGTGGAGATTAGGGTTTTCTTGTTGGATTGAAAAAGAGAATGGAAAGACCTTGAAACCCTAACCCCTAAAGGGGTATCTATAGGCTTCCTACTGGGCTTAAGTGACTTAAACCTACTATGGGCTTAGGTCACTTAATCTAGCCTAAAAAGATTTCTAATTGATTAATTAACCATACAAAGCCTTAATTAATCAGTTAACCCAATCCAAATATACTGCTCACGTATCCTTCTACAACCTAGTGTAATTACTAAAACACCTTTATGAACAAAAGTGAACTAAAAACCCATACAACTCTCACAAACCATGTCATCAAGGAATATGAGCTCAAAACGGGGACCATTGAGACCCATAAGAGTACTAGCTCCCTCATAATCAAGTTCTAAAATTAACTCAATATCCTACTACAGAGAGTCAATTGCATGCCAATACCTTATGTATATGATAATGAGACATCAAGTGTTTGAGTTCGTGACCTACTATCCATTGCATGCATGCCCATAATCTAAAAATGTAGTGCTATCACCTATCAAGATTACCTCTCATATCCTTTGAGTGACAGGTCCTACTTATTATGTGAGCAACTAACATACTCTACCTCCAAGGAGCATATGTCAAATTCCACTAAAGGAATTACTATGGTCATAGATTTCATGATCACATGTCCTTTGGATCACCTAAGAGGACACACTGTCTCAATCCCATGAGATATCATGGTGCCTATATATATTGAGAATACTTGTTGTCATCAACCTCCATCAACAGTGACCCAATCCATAGGAATATATGACCACTTTAAGGTCTCACTCCTAAGAAAAATCCTTTTGTTGATTTTGGCACAGTCTCAATATCCTCTCAAGGTTGAGAGCTCGTGCAGTATAATAGCTTGGTGAATCATGATAATTGATAGTCCTGCATCATGATTCACCATAGGTCTTGTTTAGTGTGCATCACATACACTAGTGCACTTACCATGGGAAATCCATCCTGATGACCAAGACAAGCTATCCCTCTAATTAAGAGGTAGTGCACTATAGTCTTTACTAGATTGCCTAAATCCATGAACCAAATATGGACAACTTATCTACTTACAAAGAACCCATGGCTTATATCTTTTGGGTAACTTCTAATGCAACCAAGTCATGTACAATGTAAGAAACATGGACTTAATACTCAAATCAATGTCAATACACCAAAAGGATAACAAGGGGATAGTTAAGCCTAAATTTGTTACATCATGTCTTACTTTTAGGGACTCAATCCCAACAAAACCCACTAAGAATTGGGTCACTTAATCTAACCTAAAATAAGTCTTAATTGATTAATTAACCTCATAGACTCATCTAATTAATCAATTAGCCCACTCTAAAGAACTTTTTCACCATTTCCTACGCAACTAACAATCACCAAAATGCCTTTATGCATAAGAGTGACCATAGAACCAATCCAACCCTCATAAATTGTGTCATCATGATATATGAGCTTATAGCAGGGACCATTAGAACCTATGAAAGTATCGACTCCTTTAAAATCCAATTTTGAAGTTGATTCAACATTTCACTAATGAAAATCAATTGCACTCCAATATCCTATGTAAATAATAACGAAATGAAGCTCGAGTATGTGACCTACTATCCACTACTTGTAAACTCCCAATGAACTGGTGTCCATAATCTAACAAGGTAATACTATCACCTATTAAGATTACCTATCCAATCCTTGAGTTATAGATCCCATTTATTATATGATCAATTGACGTACTCTAGGTAGAATGAGAATATATCAAATTTCCACTAAAGGAAATGTTATGGTTATAGTCTTCTAGATCACATGTCCTTTGGATCACCTAAGGGTGTCCACTATCTCAATTCCATGAGATATCATGATTCTTCTACTGAGAATATTATCAGCACCAACTTCCATCAATAGTGACCCAATTCATAGGGATATATGGCCACCGTAAGGTCTCACCCATAGGTCAAAGTCTTTTGTTGACTTTGACATAGACTTAATATCCTCTCAAGGTTGAGAGTCTATGCAATATAGTAGCTTACTGAATCATGACAATTAATAGCCTTAGTTATGATTCACTATAAGTCCTATCCAATATGCTTTACATACACTAGTGCACTCACCACGGGAAAACCATCTTGATGACCAAGACAAGTCATCCCTCCAATTAGGAGGTAGTGCACTAGTCTCAAATGGATTGCCCAAATCTATGAACCGACTATAGATTAATCATCACTCAGTAAAAGATGTGGAGCATGTATGCTCAAGTAACCAATTTATGTAAAAAGGATAATAAATGGGAAACTAGGAAATATTAAATAATTAAATTTATAAATTAGTATCTATTTGTTACATCATGTCATGCTTTCTAGAGCTTAATCCCAACATCCTAATCTTCAATCCTTTCTTGGACCACTTGCCTAGAACCTTCAAACTTTGGCTAACCATTTTTTTCTTTCAAAACATACTTGAAATCCATACTAAGCTTGATCTTGGTATCTTATTGAATCCATAGAAGAAGAAATTTGGATTTTGCATCAAATATGATGACCATGAGAGTATTGATGAAACCTAACTGAATCAACCAATTTTAAAAGGAATTTTTGCCCTTTAAAGATGATTTTCAACTCAAAGCCATGAAATTTTATTAAATTTTCTTTCAAACCAAAGACCACCAAAATAGGTAAAGAACTTGAAGCTCAAGGGAGCCTACCTAAATCTCAAAACTGTTTTTTCCTTTTTTTTAGACATAGGGCTTAAATATTAGGGATTTAAAACCCATTAAACAACTAAGATTCATTTGAAAAATAATGAAGATTTGCAAATGTGATCCAATTTTGATCAATTTGACAATATTGAAAAAATCTAGTTATAATAAAAACATTAGCCTTTAATTTGGTCAATTAGAAATGGATCCAGCTAATATAAATACAAATTTTGACACTCTTAAGCTTTAACTTTATTTTTCAATAAAAAGATAAAAAAATTGAAATATGCCCAAAGTCTACTAGGGTAACACCCAAAGAGGGGTGAATAGATGTATTAAAATAATTACAGTATATGATTCGTTCCCAATTGGTGTCTCAGCTGATTCATGTCCAACTGGTGCTCTTTGATTGAGGGAGTAATCAACAAAATTTATAACCTATATCACCATGCATTAGGATAGCTTTAGCTAACATAGCATAGTGGCTCTAGGATCGTTCTATGGGAAGGGTTTTCAACTCACAATTGATACCAATTCAAAGTTAAATTGGTGCTTTTTCATTTCAAGGTTGGCTTAAGAAATAAAACACAAACTTTGGTTGAAAACGGTTTTGTTTCAAGCTAACTAAAACGAAAGTAATGGAAATTACTTATGAAGGAAAACATTCCTTGGAGGTTTAGGTTCACAGGGAAGGTTCCTTATGCAAAAATAGAGCTCTGATCATTTGGTTCATTTCCTTGCAATAGAGAATTAACATATAGTCAATTCTCTAACCGGTGTTGTACAGATGTATCCTTTAAATGGATTTTAGCTCTAATTCCCTCTCACTGATGCAACTTACAATGGCTCGTGCTTCTCACCTAGCATTTGCCATGCAAGGTGATCTTTAACTTTGGACTTCCCTTCTCAAGCTCGCAAGAGATAACTAATGGATGTCTCCTTGGAGTCCAAAAGCTTACCAAGTGTTGGCAATTCTAGAAAATCCTACCTTCAAGTCACTTCCCAAAAGCTCGCAAGAGGTAAACTAGTGCATCTCCATGGACGGAGATCACTTGCCTTACCAAGTGTTGGCTCAAGTGAATTGAAGGTGTTTTAAGTTAACTAAAAACATAGAAATTATTTAAGGATCACACTTTCTCTTCATTAATGGCTGAAACCACAAAGCTACTAATTCTTGCACTTGGAACCTTTCCCAGCAACCTTAGCTCCAATGAACTAAAAGTCTAGCCACTCATTCTCTGAGGAAACTTCCTCAGAGCTTGTTTGGCTAGTAAGAAAAATTAGATGAATATAAACAATCAAAACAAGTAGGTAAGGCAGAGCAAAAACTCTTAATTTTACTTCCTTTCAAAAACTATACAAAGCGTCTGTGTACAAGCCTTTCTTCCCATTCGTCCCTCCTCTCTCTGAGGAAACTTACAACCATTAAATATGGGTTAATTTACCCTTTGTTCTTGCTTAAAGACTAAGGAATCCTATGATAGGTGGGTTACAAGGAGAGTTTGGGAATTTAGACATCAAATATCTAAAGCAAAAAATCTCAAAATGTCGGTCGCAAATATCGGGAAGCTTCAGGAGAACACCCGTGCACTGTGCAAAAAATGGCTGTGAAATTTTCGCAGCAAAAGGAGAAGATTTTCACAGCAAAAGGCTGATTTCTCAGCCGTGCAAGAATCTTCCTTCAGCTTGGAGTGATATGCTTACAATGACTATAACTCCTTCGTTTCAACTCCGAATCGTGCACCGTTTGAAGAATTGGATTGTTGACTTCCTGAGGTTCGAAACGACATATAGCATGCATAAATTAAACTCCAGGAAGTGCTCCAAAAGTGGCTGAAAATACTATCATCAAGAATGCTTCATGGCTGATTCTTGTTTGCTTCCCCTCCTTGCATTCCGGATTTGCTTATGGAAAAGGACTTTAAAGCTTTGGTTCTTCATGTTTCTGAGCCTTCCATTGCTTTGCCAAGGATTCCAAAGAACTTTCCTCAATCTCAGATTGCTTTGGTGATCAAATTACTAATAAAAACACCAAAACTTACACACTTTGATTAGAAATGATTGCAAAGGTCCTTAATATGTTAATTGGGTTAAAAGGCAATAACTACTACTCAAAAGTGTTTAAAAGAGTTAATTACAAGCTATGAAATAGCACCTTTTGAGTAGTAATCACTCCCCCCAACCGACATATTGCTAGTTCCTTAGCAATGAAGGAGAGAAAAAGAAAAATAAAAAGTACTAAAAAGTAATAAACTTTACTAGATCATGCTTATCACTTCCAAAAAATTTTAAGTGGCATGATGATCATACTCCCACATGGAACATTAAAGAAATATAAACTCAAATTTCAACAAGAGTTATCAAAAACTTTGCTAAACACCTTTGATAAAGAGAAGACATTATGCAAATTGAAGCTTTAAAATCATTTCCACTTCCAAATGACCAAACCTTACTCTTCCACCAAAGTCTAAATGTGAGATTATAGTTTCCGAATATAGAATGCTAAACTAATCTCTCCCCCCAACCTAGCTCTTTTCAACACTTAGCAAACTGACCAAATTCAATAGGCTAAGAACGCACCCTCTTGTTTCACCATTTTTTTCATTGTAGGGGTGCAAGGCTTAAAGGCATTCTTTTCTAACTTGTCCATGTAACGAGGGTCCATCGATGACTCCCAACCAATTAAGGTTTAGGGCATCAAGCTTTAAAGATCTTTCAACCACTAACTCCTCGGATTTTACCCCGGACTTTTGAGAATGAATTTTAATACCCAAACACCTACAGTAAGTTAAACTCCACCTATTCACCCTTTTAACGAGCATTGAGGTCAATGACTTCCAACCAATGAAGGCTTAGGGCACCAGGTTTTAAAGATTTTCACCATATACCCCTCAAACCTTACTCGGGTTTCAAGGCAAGCAAACATCTTTCTTCTTCTTTTTTTTTTCAAAGGCTCATTGGCCTTTTGTAAGGTGTCCCAACACTATTAAATGAGGTCAAAGGTACCAAGTCTAAACTTTTCTAAGTCAAGAGGGAATTAGTTTTTCATCTTATAATCGGAACCTAGTGTGCATAGTGTGTGAATAGCTTAAAGTGGAAGAACTAAGCTTGAATTCAATAGAAGCTTCAACAATTGAACAACTTTAGTAAGCATAATCCAAACTCTAAGTCAAGTGAAAAGCAAAAGTTCAGTTTCTCCCATTTTAATTTGAAAATTTTTCCTTAGAAACCATGGAGATTAGAGAAAAAACTTTAAAAGATTTTAAAATTAAGCAAAAATCATCTAAATTACCAAAATAACTTAGCATAAGTAACAAAAACAAAAAAAAAAAAAACTTCCTTCCTCAACTCTCCCCCCAACCGAGCTGAGCATTGTCCTCAATGTGGCATGAGCAATTGAGATTATAGGGAGGAAGTGGTACCTCCTGAGGGATATCAATTTCGAATATTGATTGGAGAAACCACATGTTTCAAAAAGAATAAAAGATATGAGAAGAGGAAATAAGAATAAAATGATGCTAAGAGTGATCAAAAAGTGATAGATTTGTATTACTTTAATTCATGTGAGTACATTTGGAAAATAAGCAATACAAGTAATCGCAATATATAATATCAAAATGATGGGATTTCATAAAAGACCAACATAAACAAAATACATAAAAGAAATATAAGGGAAATGTGTAAATGATCAGATGGTGGGTGGATGATGCTGTGGAAATGATGGCTCAGCTGCCTCTCCTGTAGGTGGCTCCTTGTAGACCCCCATTTGGGGCTTGTTCTCAATTTTTTTCTGCAGGAATAGTCTTTGCCAAGTGGAGGGCTCTTTCAAGAGCCACGTGCTGCCTCAAGAGAGGCTGCTATGGATTCAGCTAGTGCTATTAAATGAGCCAATGAGGATGAGACACGAAAAATGAGGGAATCTGCAGGAGCCGTTGTAGAGGAGCGTATTCTGTTACATGTGGCAGGCCAGCTGCAGGTGAGTGAAAGCGTATCTGTGGGCAGGTGGAGGAGATATTTCGGAGGGTGTTTTTTTTTTTTTTTTCAGGGGAGGGCTTTTCAAGGGGAAGAACGGAGGAGGTCCTGGGAGTTTTGAGGGGAGGTATTCGTTTAGCTGTGGGGGAGAGATATTTTGTGGGAGTTTCAGAGAGGATTCCTGGGGGGCTAGAGGAGCTCTTTCAGGCAGGGAGAGTTTGGAGGGGAGATTTTTCTAGGGAGGCAGACTGGTTTTCTAGTGGATTCAGGAACTGGAGTGAGAAAAAGAGGTTTTAAGAGAACCAGAGAGAGAGAGAGAGTATTGGCTGAGCTAGGAGGCTGTTGGTGAGAGGGTTGAGGGAGGTAAGCTTGCCAGTTTAGTCGACATTGGAGAAGGACTTAAGGCGTTGACAGCTGAACAGAGCTTGACCGGAAAAGGGTTCTCTCAGGTATGAATGCAGCTGATAACTTGTTTGGTTTGGATTCTTATTACTCCTCTGCATTTCTTGTTGATATCTGGATATTTATTGGTTTGTTTGGGGTGGATAATGAAGGCCACTTATTGCTTGTTGAAATATAATCCTACAGTCATGTTTACCAACATTAATTTTAATATGCTTTGCTTCTACTGTGAAATGCTCCACAATCCTGCCCATGGTTTTTTTTATGTGTTTATTCTCACCTAATCGGAAGACTTACTTATGATTCATGAAGTGAGGCCTCATTTGAAGATATTTTCATATGTTGTCTTTCATGCTTTGTTTCTATGATTTCTTCCTTGTTGTGGTTATTCTTTATTCTTAGATTGTGCTCAATGTATGGACTGTGAGAGAAGAGTTAGTGAAGAGGCGGAAATATAAGTCACGTTCAGGGTAATGTTCTACTAGATCCAAGTATAAGAAGAAGCTCAATACAATAGTGCCTGAAAAGAAACACAGGAGCAAGGGTGGTTTTGATTATGGAGAGTGTACACCTGACTGAGAAATTAGAGGGCGTTTATCCCAAATGAACAAAAAGTCTATGGACTCAAGAAGTGACGCATCTGATGACCTTGACAGATCTTCAGAAAGTGGTAGTAGTGGTAGTGAAAATACCGTTTCAGATACAGAGAGTGGCTTGATTTTCCATTCAGAAGGCATGATAGAGTAGAGCACCCGCTGCTGTCAGTTTCAAATTCAGCTTATATTAAGGAAGTTCAAGGTTCTGAGCAATGCCCAAGGGACCTTTCTCCCCTAAGATGATGGAATGGCAAAGCATGGGGAAAGTTTTCGTGCTGCTATAGAAGGGACGAGTATAAGTTTGAGATTTCTGATGCACTTATTTTATAAGGCTGCGGGTACAGGGTTATAGTGGAGTTCAAGAGTAGAGAATTCAATGGGGAAGGTATAATCTAATGCAAAGGTTCATGGATATTCTGGTTATGCTGAAGGGACACTACCCTATTCATGCATCTTGGTACTGAAGTCAAAGGCAAGGGTTCGCCTCTTGAAGTTGCTTGTGGTCTTGCTATGACAACAGTAGTGGCAGCAGCCCTAGGGCTGCGTAGCATAGCAGTGGCTGCCATGTTTTGACCATCTTTTCTTGTCAATGACCTATACATGAACATGCAAGTGAATGGTACTTTAAGACCTTCACGGATATTGGGCGAACATAGGCTTGATTGATCTGTTGATAGCTGTAAGCTACTGGTCAACTGGCCAAGAAATGTGATCCATCTATTCATGACCTGGGTATCGTGCCTCCAAGGATGAATATACGCCTGGTTCGCAAGGCTCTTCACTTCCATCATCACGTCAGCCTTCTCACATCTCATACCCATTTCCTATACCTCTTCCATTCCGCCTCATCGTCTTTCTACCTTTCAAGTCATCCATTCCCCATCTTTTGATACTCATACTCACCATCTAACCTCTGTACCCATATCTCACCACTCCGCATACCCATTTTCTATCACATTCCACATCCATTCTTTCTCCTGATGCATGGCCATAAGAGTCCACATTAACACCCATTACGTCTTTCTCCAGCCACCTATATCCTATTAGACACCATCCATACCCATGTTCTCTACCCATTCCACTCTCTAAACCTTCCCATGCATGCCACTACTCTGTTAATACCCACAAACCTACTGCTCATGGCCGATACTCCCCTCATTACCTTCTCTCACTCATCCTTTCTGCCATTAAGTGCACACCTTCTTTGGTAAGGCTGCTCGCCTTGTTGACAACACCAACCACCAGGGCCACTTCCAAAAGGTGTTGACTACCATTGGGAACTTCTGTATATGCTCCATAGCGTTTGGCATAATAGTAGAAATAGTGGTGATGTACCCAATTCAGAGACGCAAGTACAGGGAATGGGATCACGGGAAGATGAAAACATAAACCCGGACATGTAGGGGATTACCTGGATTTCTAAGAAGAAAGCGTTTGTGATGGCTTGGATATCGGCAGTGGTGTTGGTGATGCATGCAGTACCTAGCTGATTGTTGAAGTTGGAATAGGAGATTTTCAGTCAGAAGCAGTTGGTCACCCATACTCCCAGGCCTAAATGACTCGTCATCCTTTACGAACATAGGAAACAGGTCCCTACCATCGGGATTGATAGAGCCCAGCAGCAGTTAGTTACTGGTGATGCAGTTTCTTGGAACGGAGAAGAAAGTCCAGCATGACCAAAGATTGCGCTTCCTCTTTAATGAGATATTCTTAGATTTTCATTGTTGCTACTGACAGTATAGGCTCGAGGCAACTCTAAGACGTCTGCAAGGCGTTGCATGGCCGTTCTGTGGTGTCGATTTGAAAGAAAACTATTGATAAGGAGCTCCGGGAGGCTCCAGGTTGGAAGGATGGGTAACGGGATTATTCTATGTCTCGATTATCATCAACCTTTAGGGCAGCGCTGCGTGGTACGTTTGCAGATATCTCTGGATGTCTTCAGCGTTTTCGAAGGTGGCAGAGGTAGAGATAAGATCTAGTCGAATGACAACTTACCCTATTTTGAGCAGGTTGGGCTCGCCAGTAGACTATCATTCTGGTGGTCGAATTCGTTGACTGAGGAAAGATTAGCAGTTTGTGATCTAGGGGGTGGAACATTTGATGTTTCTATTCTGGGGATCTCTAAGGGTGTTTTTGAGGTTAAAGCAACAAATGGTGATACGTTCTTGGGAGGAGGGGATTTTGACAATGCCTTTTTCGGAGTTTTCGGTGAATGAGTTCAAGAGAACTGAGGGAATTGATCTTTCAAAAGGATAAGCTTGTCTTGCAGAAACTCCAGGAAGCAGCTGAGAAAGCCAAGATGGAACTCTCATCAACATCTCAGACTGAAATCAACCTGCCATTTATCATAACTGATGCACCAAGTGCAAAACATCTGAAAATAACTCTCACCAGATCAAAATTTGAGAGTTTGGTGGACCACTTGATTGAGAGGACTGAGAGTCCATGTAAGATCTGTCAGAAGGAAGCGAAGAGTGATGACACCAGGGAAGTGACTCAATTATCTACTCTACACTTGCCCGCTCATGGCCCCAAAATTTCAGAAGTGGTCAAAAAGCTGGAAGACTGCAAGTCCTGAAATTTGACCTAGCCTTTCAAATTGGGTTCTCTACATTGGAACAAGAGGCAGTAGCATGAGTTATCCTCCAGAATAGCTCTATTCTCTGCATGGTTACCTTTTGCATGGCTACCTTAGGGCCACGTGTCATCCTCCCGAACTCTTCCCTTTTGACTTTAAAAATAAGTTTCCTCAACCTCATTTTCTAAAATGATTTCTTTAATTCTGTTTTTTTTATTAGTTTCAAATCTTCAAATTTTCTCATCCTTAGCATTTTTCTTAGGTTCCAAAAATCCTTTTCAATAAAATAGATTGTCATTTCTCTTCGGCAAGTCTTGTTCACATTCTCCTCGTTTTTTTAAATGTTTTAAAATAAGCGTGAATTTATCTTCATAATTCCAAATGATGGAATTTATGAAATTGATTCACTCAAAAATAAATGGGCTTTGGTGGGGGGCCCAACATCAAATAAATTTTCATCAAAATAAAAGTGAATTTGAATGAAGTGCCATGCGTGCCTTTGATGATTTCGTACTCGATTTAGTGACATGTGAGCTATGTTTATGCTCTTTATTGTGCACTAACCCTCTCTCTTGATAGCGCATAGTGGCTCGCTGCTCAGGTACGCACTCATTCCCACTCTGGTTGTCTATGCATTTTCTGATTCTCACATGTGCATGATTTATTCGGGGTATCCATTGATTTACTCATCCATTGCCATGATTGCTTCATTTCATTAGTAAAGACCCGACTTTAGGGACTTAGAGGGGTGCTACAGTCTTTACCGTACCTTCCCGATAAGTAACCTGGTCCCCGAACCCGATCCGGTTTTTTCGTAGAGCCACCTTTTCCAAAGCAAGGAGTCACACTTAGGGTTTTCTTTCTTATTTTGTTTACCCTTTTAAAAATAAAACAAAAATAAGTGGCGACTCCAAGTCATTTTCAAATAATCAATAAAAATCAATTTCTTAAATAAAAATCGAGCTCGCCATCTAGTGGGAAACGCATTGAGCCGAAATGCGGGGTCCACACTCCTCATGAGGCATAGGCTAATCAACAAAAGGAGGGGCCAGTGATGGCTCTGATGAGCTGGGAATGGCATGCTCAGGAGCTGAAATAATGCCAAGATGATGCTGAATCTGCCTCAGGATAGCAGTGTGCTGCGCCTGAGTGGCAAGAATCTGCTCCTGCTGAGAGCAAAGGGCTGTGATCTATTGAGTGATGATGCTCTGAGAAGTGGCCAATGCCTGGTAAGTGTGGGAAAGGCCTCTATACTCGAGAATGGGAATAGCTACCCTTGGCTCAGCTGAAGGAGATGGTGCTGATGTAGGTGGAATGACAGAGGGAGGTTGTGGTGTGGCCTAAGGAATAGAGGATGGAATCTCTAGTGGAGGCTCACAAAGGGTCACTGCAGGGGCAGGTGGCTGAGTGTCAGCAGGTGGTTCAACTGGCTCCTCTGGCTGCTCTGGTCCAACTGGTGCTCCCTGGTCTGCACCACCATAAGTTGTCATACTCGTCCATTTGTCAAGAGTAAAAATCTCAAGACAAAAACGTTTTCGCTCATGCTGAGGCTCTGCTGGGTATCCCAGGTGCTCCAATATCTGGCATAATAGCCTGGGAAAGAGGAGTGGAATGGCATCAGCTCGGAGCAATTTCTTTTAATGCACCTTCTCTTCAAAGTATAGAAGAGCAGCTAAGATGAGATGATGAGGGCCAAAGAAGTATCCCTCAGAGATCCTAAACAAGGCCTCCAACAACACTCCTCGCCTTTGCACCCAATGCTGAAGTGGAAAAATGTTATGGCGCATGATGCGACTCATGGTAACTTAGCTTTAAAGGCGTATCAACAAAATTTATACCTTAAATACTATTACTAAAGTAGCCAAGCTACTATAGCATAGTGGTTCTAGAATCGTTCACTGGGAAGGGTTTTCGCAAACACAAGTGATATTCAAATTAGAAAAATAGGTGATTTTCTTATGGATGTTAGCTTTAAAAGAAAATGAAAATGTTTTAAAGAAATTTAAACTAATTTAAGCTAACATTAAAGACTAAAATGAAAGGGTGTAAAAACAAGTTTCTCAAAGAAAGGATAGCTATGCTCTGGCTCTTATGCAAATTGGAAATCTCAAGATAGGCTCCTCGCGTTGGGGTTACAACTATGGTGATGCTTGCTTCCCGAACCAGTATGGATTTAGCGAATCAAGTTTTAATCCTTTAAAATGGCAAAACAGATGGTAGTGAATTTCATCAATGGTTATTCACCTTAGACTTCCTTTGAATGGCTCGTAAGAGATAACTAATGGTCTAAAGCCAAAAGCTTACCAAATATTGGCAACTCAAAGTCATTCCAGGTGATAAACTCACCTTTCAATGGCCATTGAAATTGGTTCTAACGGATTAATGCAAAACTTGGAATTGAAAACCTCACCTTCCAATAGCTCGTAGGAGACAACTAATGGATAGAAATCCAAAAGCTTATCAAGTATTGGCCGTTGGAAGTTGTCCAAAGGAAATAAAAACCAAACTTTGCATTAATGAACCATTAATGAAAAACGACTACCTTACCTTCCAGGTGCGAGAAATTTCCATGGGATTGCATCCAAGCCATCACATAACATCCATACTTTGAGAAACTTAAAGGTTTTAGCCAATCATCCTCTGAGGAAAAGTCCTCAGAGGCTGTTTGGCTACTAAGAAAATAGAAATGGGGAAGAACCGGAGAAGAGAGAAAAACAGAGCTTTATATATTTCTAAGTTAATGTACAGAGGATCGATCCCCCAAAATTCCTCCTCCTTCCTTGGAGGCATTGTGCACCTCTATATATAGCAAAATTACAAGATAAAGCCTTATGTTGGCTGAATACAAGGTTACAAAAGGAATTTACACGAGAAAATATCAAGCTAAAAATATCTGGGAAGTCGGTGGTGCGTGCGTGGAGAAACAGAGGAAATTTGGCATTTTCGCAAGGTGCCTAAATCCTCCTTGCGAAATTTCGCAAGATGGTTTCTTCATGGTGCGAAATGGCAAAATTTCGCACCATGTGGAAAATCCCCTTGCGAAATTTCGCAAGGAGAGATTCACCTTGCGAAATTTTCGCAAGGTTTGATGCAGTTGTCTTCCGAAGGCCATATCTTCCTCATTTCAGCTCCAAATTATACACGGTTTGAAGCGTTGGATTCTTGACTTCCTAAGCTTTGAAATGGTGTATAGTATGTAGAAAATGAACTTCAGGAAGTGCCCCAAAAGTGCAAAAGAAGACTGCAGCTACTGTCCTCTGTTCTCCTCTTCTCCATTGTCTTGTTTGTGCTCGTGTTTCCACTTGAAATTCAAGCCTGTAAACTTCTAAAATCCTTCCTTTAACTTGTCCAAGTAGCTTCTCCATCACTTGGCATGCCTGAATTGATTCATAAGCTGATAAAAACATGTAAACTTGCCACAAAATGGTTAAAACCAATTACTAAGGACCTTAATGAATTAATTGGGTTAAATGAATATGATTACTACACAAAGGTGCTTAAAACCATTATAATTAGGTCTACAAAATAGCACTTTTTGGTAGTAATCAGCGCAGGAGTGCATCAATGAAGAACATGTTGGGGGGAAGCTCCTTCCTCAAAATGTACAATGTATGCACAATGTCACTCTGTGAAGGGCTAGTCCAGGCTCGAAAATCCCCTAGGCGCGCTGGCTCATAGGGGATATGGAGTGCCTCTGCTATATGCCGAGCTCCTAAAATCCCATGTCGTCCATCTATGGTAAAATGGATGGCTGTAGGATCGCTGACCCTATTTGTGGTCATGGACTGATAGAAGTCCATTGCCACTCGGGGATAGAAAAAATCCCTGAGAGTTAGCAAATGCTCCATACGGTACCTTTGTAGCAGACGAAAGGACTCCCTGAGCTCAGGCTGAATTCGGAAGGTGGCTATGTCAAAATAGAGCAAAGAATGAAATGGCCTTGCTCTACAATCCAGATTTCCTACAATTGACGGCTGTGTCACCATGGGGCATCTGATGGCTTCCTTAGGAGTCATATCCGAGGGAATTTGAGATTCTCTTGCTGGCGCCTGAGATGGTTGAGGCTTCTTGGCAGGCGGTGGAGACTTTTTAGCAAGCCGTGGAGACCTTTTAGCAGGCGGCGGAGATTTTTCAGCAGGTGGTGGAGATGGTGTAGGCTCTGATTCAGGCTCCGAAGATGACTCGGTCAGATCGATTCGCTTAGAGACCTTTACTTTCTTCTTTGAGGGTCCTCCGGAAGAGCTCGCACCAGCAATGGTAAGCGATCGCCTTGTATTATAGCGCCTGGCCGAAGGACTGGCAGGTGCGCTCTTGACTGGTGGTGGGCCAGGGCGAGGACGCGGCGACTGAGAGGTGGAGTCTTGGACAGGCGCGCCTTTTGGGATTCTCAGGCTAGTCGATGGAGATGAAGACTTTGCTCCTCATGTTCTGGCCATAGCGATGTCAGCAAAAACGGCCGGAGATGGGCGCGACTTGCTCAGGCGAAGGAGGCAGACGAGAGGGTGCTCTGGATTTGCTCATCTTGGCACCTTTTTAAAGTTCAAATAACGGTTTAAAAATAGGAAAAATGGAATTTATACAGTTTAAAAAGAACACCAAAGGTCACTGTTCCTTTTCGCAGTAGAGGGGTTTTTTCACAACGAGGAGGCGTGGATTTTGCAGCAGCTAGGCGTTTTCGCAGCGAGGGAAAATTTGACATCGATTTTGCAACCCATTTTGCAGCTGTGAAACGGGTGTATGGCTCTGCGAACTGGCGCTCGTGTGCCAAAAGGGGGTTTCGCAGCTAGAAACACCCTTCGAAATGGTGTTTCAGCTACGAAACGGTAGGTCTCCAAGCGTGGAAAAAGTTGTAGCCAATTCGCAGCTGCGAAACGGTGGTACCCGGCTGCGAAATGGCACTCGTGTGCCAAGGAGGGCTTTTGCAGCTGCGAAAATTTTCGCAGTGGGCGCAAGGCGGCTGCGAAATGGTTTCGCAGCGAAGATCGATTTTCGCAGTGGGAAGAGGGATTTTCGCAGCGGCTCTTGAGGGCTACGAAATTTTTTCACAGTGGAATGCGATTTTCGCAGCGACCCCCTTTTGGCTGTGAAATTTCGCAGCCAAAGCTTTCTCATTGCTTTTGAGCTTCTTTTGATTCCTAACTTCCTTCTTTCGATTTTTTTTGCAATTTCTCCTGATTTTAATCATTGTAAAAGATTAAGTTAGTTACGATTAACATAATTTAAGACCAAAATTAAAATAAAATAATTTGCAAAACTTAAAAATTAACATATTTAAACAAAATTTATAGACTTTGGTGAAACCAAGTCCATCTAACCCTTCTCTGATCGGGCTTTTTGTGGCTCAAGGAGGTTGATTTCCTCATTTTCTAGCTTGAACGACTCAATGAATGGCTTGAGGCGATGACCATTGACTCTAAAGTTGTCTATGCCATTAGAATTTAGTAATTCCACCACTCCATTGAGATGTACTTGGTGAATAATGAAAGGACCTATCCACCTTGACTTGAGCTTCCCTGGAAAGATATGGAGCCTTGAGTCATAGAGTAGGACTCTTTGTCCTTTCCGCAATTCTTTGTTGGAGATTAGTTGATCATGCCACTTCTTCATCCTCTGTTTTGCAACTTTGGAATTGATGTAAGCATCATTTCTTAATCCCTCCATCTCATTAAGGTCTAAGCACCTCTTTGCCTCAGCTCTAATCAAGTCCATGTTCAACCTCTTGATTGCCCATCAAGCCTTATATTCAACTTCTACAGGGAGATGGCATGCTTTGCCATAGACGAGACGATAGGGGAACATGCCAAGAATAGTCTTATAAGCTATTCTATATGCCCATAATGAATCATGTAGCTTAATAGACCAATCTTTTCTGCTTGTAATCATCACTTTCATCAATATGTTCTTTATTTCCCTGTTTGCTAGCTCCACTTGCCCGGAAGTTTGAGTATGATAAGGTATAGTTACCTTATGCTTCACTCCATACTTGGCTAATAGGGTTTCAAAAGGTTTGTTGCAAAAATGAGTACCTCCATCACTGATTATGGCCTTGGGCACCCCAAATCTTGAAAAGATATTCTCCTTAAGAAATTTGAGAACCACCCTATGATCATTATGTTTACAGGGGATTGCCTCCACCCATTTGGAAACATAGTCCACCCTCACCAATATATAAGAGTTGCCAAAAGACATTGGGAAAGGTCCCATGAAGTCAATACCCTAAACATCAAAAAGATCAACTACAAGGATGGGGTTCATGGGCATTTGGTTTCTTTTTGTAAGCTTCTCGAGTCTTTGACATCTATCACAACTCCTACACATGATGTGGGAATCTTTGAAAAGCGATGGCCAAGTAAACCCTAATTGCAAGACCTTCATGGCTGTTTTCTGAGAGGCAAAGTGGCCTCCACATGCATTCTCATAGCAATGGCTGAGGATCCCTTGTTGCTCTTCTTCAGGGACACACTTCCTTATGATCTAATCTGCACAATACTTGAAAAGGAAAGGCTCTTCCCAATAATAAGCATGAATCTTTGCAAAGAAGTTTTTCCTGTCTTACGCTTTCCACTCAATTGGAACTTCACCAGTAACCAAATAGTTAGCAATATGAGCATACCAAGGAGCTTTCTCTAGCAACATAAGTGATTCCTCAGGAAAGTCATCATTAATAGGTAATACATGGGAATTGTGTGCTATAGCCAACCTTGAAAAGTGGTCAGCTACCACATTTTCCACCTCTTTCTTGTCTCTGATTTGGAGATCAAACTCTTGTAACAAAAGAATCCATCTAATCAACCTTGCTTTTGCATCTTGCTTTGTCAATAAATACTTCAAGGCCGAATGGTCAGTGAAAACAATGATGAAAGACCCTACCAAATAGGCACGAAACTTGTCTAAAGCAAACACCACAGCTAACAATTCTTTCTTTGTAGTTGTGTAGTTTCTTTGAGCTTCGTTCAATGTTTTCCTTGCATAGTAGATCACATAGGGCTTCCCATCTTCTCTTTGGCCAAGTACAGCTCCTATAGCAAAGTCATTAGCATCACACATTACTTCAAAGGGTAATTGCCAGTTAGGAGCCCTTACTATTAGAGCGGTTGTCAAAAATTGCTTTAATTGATCAAAACTCTTTGACATCTTTCATCCCAGACAAACTTAGCATCCTTAGATAAAAGTTCACAGAGAGGCCTTGAAAGCTTAGAAAAGTCTTGTATAAATCTCCTGTAGAACCTTGCATGGCCAAGAAATTACCTTACTCCTTTTACAGTGATTGGGGATGGCAATTTAGCAATAAGTTCCACCTTTGCTTTATCAACTTTAATGCCTTTCTCAGAGATGATATGACCAAGGACAATTCCTTGATGTACCATAAAATGGCATTTCTTCCAGTTGAGCACCAAGTCTTTTTCAATGCATCTTTTAAGAACCGCTTCCAAATTTACTAAGCATTCTTCAAATGTACCTCCATATATGGTGATGTCATCCATGAAAACCTCCATAATTTGCTCCACCATATCATTGAAGATACTAAGCATACATCTTTGGAATGTTGCAGGTGCATTGCATAAACCAAAAGGCATTCTTCTGTAGGCATATGTTCCAAATGGACATGTGAAAGTGGTCTTTTCCTGATCTTCAACATCAATTTCAATTTGGAAATACCCTGAGTACCCATCCAAGAAACAATAGAAAGGAGGGCCAAAGACTCTCTCCAGCACCTGATCAATAGACGGGAGTGGAAAATGATCTTTCCTTGTCACAGCGTTCAATTTCCTATAGTCAATACACACCCTCCAACCTGAAGTGAGGGGTGTAGCAATTTCTTCTCCTTTTTCATTCTGAACCACAGTAATCCCTGACTTCTTTGGTACCACTTGAGTAGGACTCACCCAAGGGCTATCAGATATGGGATAAATAATACCCGCTTGGAATAGCTTCAGTACCTCAGTTCGCACCACTTCTTGTAAATGAGGATTCAATCTTCTTTGAGGTTGACGAATTGGTTTAGCTTCTTCCTCCATATATATGTGATGTGTACAAACCAAAGGACTGATTCCTTTCAAGTCAGATATTTGTCATCCTATTGCTTTCTTACACCTCTTAAGAACTTCAAGTAGAGAAATCTCCTGATAACAGGTAAGAGATGAAGATATAACAATAGGACATTGGTTATTTTCCTCCAGGTACATATATTTTAACTCCATGGGCAGAGGTTTCATACTGAGCTTTGGGAATTCTTCTGTTACATCATCTTGTCCCTCATCTTTATTGAATAAAGGTAGGATCTCTTATTTCCTCCTCCAACCTTGTAGAGTAGCAAGCACATCAGCAGGTTCAAACAACCCTTCTTCAAGATCCTCAAGACTTTTATTCAACTCGTCTTGCATATTCTGATCACAATGCTCCTCCACTAGAGTGTAAATAATGCATACCTCTTCTGGACCTTCATTTTCTTCCGGAGTAATTAGCTTCTTAGACATATGAAAGATATTAAGCTCAAGTGTCATGTTGCCAAAAGTGAGTTGCATAAGTCCATTCCTACAATTTATGATTGCATTTAAAGTAGCAAGAAATGGCCTTCCAAGGATGATAGGAACATAATTAGCTTCCTTAACTAAAGGTTCAGTATTGAGAACAACAAAATCTATTGGATAGTAGAAATTATCAACCTGAACTAAAACATCCTCAATTATCCCCCTTGGAATTTTCACTTACCTATCAGCTAAAGATAGAGTGATTGATGTTGGCTTTAATTCACCAAGTCCCAATTGCTTATAAATAGAGTATGGTAACAAATTCACATTTGCTCCCAAATCTAATAAAGCTTTTCCCACTACCTTTCCCCCAATCATGACTGAAATGGTAGGACATCCCAGATCTTTGTACTTTAAAGGAGATTTGCATTGTATGATGGTACTTACTTGCTCAGTCAAGAAGGCTTTCTTATTCATATTCAACCCTTTTTTGATAGTACACAAGTCCTTTAGGAACTTTGCATATGTTGGAACTTGTTTAATCATGTCCAATAATGGAATGTTGACCTTCACTTGCCTCAATACTTCAAGGATTTCTGATGCATTTTTTATCCCCTTTTTCCCATGCAAAACTTGAGGAAAAGGTGGAGATGTGCGTTTCTTCATCAATTTTTCCTTAATAAGCTCTTTCTCCAGATTTGCAGTAACTGTTGAATCATGGTCCTCCTTCCCTTCACTGATATCTTTCTTCTTTTCTTTCATTTCCTTCCTCTTCTTTGTCTCTTCTTCTTTCTTGTTTTCAACATATAGCTTGGGTGTTGGTGACTCAACCTTTTTACCACTCCTTAGAGTGATCAAGGCTTTAACATCTCTCACCTGTGAAGATTCTCCCTCATGAGTTTCCACTTCATGGATACCCTTGGGGTTTTGGTGAGGTTGAGAAGGAAATCTACCCTTCTCTTGCACTGTGTTCAAATTAGTGAGCCTTGAGATTGAGTATTGGAGATTATCTATCTTCTGAGATAAGTCATTTTGCATCCCATCCATCATTTTATTCAAAGTATTCTCTACACTGTCAATTCTTTGACTGAGTTAAAAATTGATGGATTTTTTGTCTCCAACAAAATCTCCCACAACCTTGCTGAGATTCACTATTGCTTGTTCAAGACTTGAAGCTTGTTGAGATGGTTGAGATGGTTGAGCCAGCTGTTGGTACTGAGGTGCTTTTGGCTTCCATGAAAAATTTGGATGATTCCTCCAACTTGAGTTGTAAGTATTGCCATACAAAGCATTGCTATTGGGCTTGAATTGTCCAATGACATTTGCTTGTTCTCAAAACATTTCTTCTAGCAACTGAAATTGTAGGGCACTCCTCTACCAAGTGTTCATAAGATTGACAAATAGAACATGGCTTTACTTGCACTGGTGTTTCAGCAACAGCTTGCACTTCATGCATCCTTTTCAGTTCTAGCTCTTCCACTCTTCTTGTCATAGCTACAAATTTTGCTTTCATATCAACATCTTCATTCAAGGTGTACATCCCAGCCTTAGCATGAAGATCATTTGGTTGAGACTTCATCTTTCCGACTTCTCCTTTGTTCGGTTCATCCCATCCCCTTGAGACTTCAGCTACATAACTCAAGAAATCCATAGCTTCCTCAGGATTCTTACTCATGAAATCCCCTCCACACATTGTTTCGAGGAGTTGCTTCATTGAGGAGGACATCCCATCATAGAAATAACTCACCAACAGCCATGTATCAAAGCCATGGTGATGACAAGCATTAATGGCTTCCATGTATCTTTCCCAACACTCATAGAATTTCTCATTCTCTTTAGCTGAGAAGTTTGAAATTTGCCTTTTCAAGCCATTCGTTCTGTGAGTAGGAAAGAACTTCTTGAGGAATTCAGCTTGTAAATCAGTCTAAGTACGGATACTCCTTGGCCTTAAAGAATTAAGCCAAATCTTGGCCTTATCCTTTAAAGTAAAAGGAAATAGTTTAAGCCTCATCAGGTCGATAGAAGATCCTCCCTTTCGAAATGTATTACAAACATCTTCAAATTCCTTGATATGGGCATAGGGATTCTCACTTTCCATTCCATGGAAAGTTGGTAGAAGTGGCACAATATGGGGTCTGATCACTAGTTGCTCTGTAGGGGGCACTATACATGATAGTGCACTCATACGAGGTGGATGCATGCGGTCCCTCATTGATCTGAATTCATTAGGATTGTCCTGATGACCATGGTGACTATGCTGATCCTCAGGTGTAGTTTCCATGATGTTCAAGCTCAATTCCAACTCCTTGTTATGATGTGTTGATTACTACTAAAAATGTGTTATTTGATAGCTTTTAATTAATCCTTTTAAAC
Organism: Vitis x doaniana; assembly: GCA_030345155.1. Taxonomy (NCBI): domain Eukaryota; kingdom Viridiplantae; phylum Streptophyta; class Magnoliopsida; order Vitales; family Vitaceae; genus Vitis; species Vitis x doaniana. The sequence continues at coordinate 11,479,458 of CP128323.1, forward strand.
ACTTTTGATTAGTAGTTAGTGCCTTTTAACCCAAGTAGCATGTTAAGGCCCCTTGCAATCAATTCTAATCCAATTGTGTAAGTTTTGATGTTTTTGTTAGTATTTTGATCACCAAAGCATTAAGAGATTGAGGAGAGTTATATGGAATCCTTGAAAAGCAATGGGAAGCTTAGAGGCATGAAGAATCAAAGCTTTGAAGCACTTTTTCCATAAGCAAAGTGGAAATGCAAAGGGGAAGCAAAGAGAATCCAGCCATGAAGCATTCTTGATGATAGTCACTGCAGCCACTTTTGGAGCACTTCCTGAACTCCAAATTATGCATGCTATATGTCATTTGAAAGCTTAGGAAGTCAACAATATAATGCTTCAAACAGTGTGTAATTTGGAGCTGAAATGAGGAAGTTACAGCCTTTGGAAGATAACTGCTCCAAGCTGAAGGAAGGAGTCAGAAAAGTGCTACGGAATCAGCCTTTTGTTGCGAGATATTTCGCAACACTTTTGCACAGTGCTATGGATTTCCCCTGAAGCTTCACGCCGCAATGGAAGCCAAACACCACAAGATGGAAGTCAACTTCGCAAAGGTGTTGAATCAGGCTTTTGCTGCAAAGAAATTTCGCAGCTCTTCTTGTGCACCTGCGAAATTTCGCAGACCTCACTTTTCACCTGCGAAGTGGTCCTTAGTGCTTCCCGATATTTGTAACCGACACTTGGAGATATTTTTCATTAGATTTTTGTTACCTAAATGCCCAAATTCTCCTTGTAAGTCACCAATGATAGGATTCCTTAGTTTTTAAGTTAGGAATTTGGCAAAAATATCTATGTAATAGCTGTAAATGTAATTTTGATATAAAGAGAGCCCGAGGAGCCTGTTCTGAGGGTGTTGAACCTTTTGTAAAAGTTTCAAAGTAAAATACAGAGCTTGAGCTCTACCTTACCTGATCAATTTAGTTGTATTATTTTTATTTCTTCTTAGTTATGCACTCTCTGAGGAGCTTTCCCCAGAGAATGAGTAACTAAACCTTTTAGTTCCTTAGAGTTAAGGTTGCTGGGAAAGGTTCCAAGTGCAAGAATCAGAAGCTTTGTGGTTTCAGCTATGAATGAAAAGAAGGTGTGTCCCGTGAATGGTTTCTACGTTTTTAGTTAACTTAAAACGCCTTGGAGTCACCTGGGCCAACACTTGGTAAGGCAAGTGATCTCTAACCATGGAGATGCACTAGTTTACCCCTTGCGAGCCTTTGGTAGGTGACTTGAAGGTAGGATTTTCTAGAATAGCCAACACTTGATAAGCTTTTGGACTCATAGGAGACATCCATTAGTTATCTCTTGTGAGCTTTTGATGGGTAATCCAAGGTTAAAGATCACCTTGAATGGTAAAGGCTAAGTGAGAGGCTTAAACCATTGCAAGTTGTATCAGTGAGAGAATTAGAGCTGAAATCCAATTGAGGGATGCATTTGTGCAGCACCTGTTAGAGAATCGACTTTATGTTAATTCTCTAATGTGAGGAATTGAACCAACTGACCGGAGCTATGCTATTGCATGAGGAACCTCCCCTGTACGCCTGAATCTCCAAGGAATGCTTTGCTTCTTAAGTAATTTTCATCACTTGCTGTGTAGTTAATTTTAAGTCTAAACCTTTTTCAACCAAAGTTTGTGTTTTATTTCTTAAGCTAACCTTGAAATGAAACAGCACCAATTCACTTTGAATTGGTATCATTTTTAGTTTGAGTACCCTTCCCAGTGGAACGATCCTAGAGCCACTATGCTATAGTAGCTTTGTATTTGCTACCCTAGTTCATGGTGTTATAGGTTAAAAATTTTGTTGATTACTCCCGCCATCAAGGAGCACCAGCTGGACACGAATCAGCTGAGACACCAATTAGGCATGAATCAGGTGTTTCAAGTTTAACAAGCCTTCCTCCACTATCTCGTATCCACTTTAGCATACACAACTAGTATCAACTGTAACTAAAAAAAAACAAAAACAGAGGAAAACAAAAACAAAGCTACTACAAAGAGTTTGATTAACTAAAACTAAATTAAAAACTATGCTAGAATATAAACGAGTAAAAGAAACAACTAAAAGAGTTAGTAAAATGAGAGAAAATTCACCAAACTTGTGATGAAAACCACAAGTACACTGAAATAATATCACTATGAAGTTGGCACCTTCCCCGGCAACGGCGCCATTTGATTCGTTCCCAATTGGTGTCTCAGCTGATTCATGTCCAGTTGGTGCTCTTTGATTGAGGGAGTAATCAACAAAATTTATACCCTATATCACCATGCATTAGGATAGCTTTAGCTAATATAGCATAGTGGCTCTAGGATCGTTCTTTGGGAAGGGTTTTCAACTCACAACTGATACCAATTCAAAGTTAAATTGGTGCTTTTTCATTTCAAGGTTGGCTTAAGAAATAAAACACAAACTTTGGTTGAAAACGGTTTTGTTTCAAGCTAACTAAAATGAAAGTAATGGAAATTACTTATGAAGGAAAACATTCCTTGGAGGTTTAGGTTCACAGGGGAGGTTCCTTATGCAAAAACAGAGCTCCGGTCATTTGGTTCATTTCCTCACATTAGAGAATTAACATATAGTTAATTCTCTAACCGATGTTGTATAGATGTATCCTTTAAATGGATGTCAGCTCTAATTCCCTCTCACTGATGCAACTTGCAATGGCTCGTGCTTCTCACCTAGCATTTGCCATGCAAAGTGATCTTTAACTTTGGACTTCCCTTCTCGAGCTCGTAAGAGATAACTAATGGATGTCTCCTTGGAGTCCAAAAGCTTACCAAGTGTTGGCAATTCTAGAAAATCCTACCTTCAAGTCACTTCCTAAAAGCTCGCAAAAGGTAAACTAGTGCATCTCCATGGACGGAGATCACTTGCCCTACCAAGTGTTGGCTCAGTGAATTGAAGGTGTTTTAAGTTAACTAAAAACATAGAAATCATTTAAGGATCACACTTTCTCTTCATTAATGGTTGAAACCACAAAGCTACTAATTCTTGCACTTGGAACCTTTCCCGGCAACCTTAGCTCCAAGGAACTAAAATTCTAGCCACTCATTCTCTGAGGAAACTTCCTCAGAGCTTGTTTGGCTAGTAAGAAAAATTAGATGAATATAAACAATCAAAAGAAGTAGGTAAGGCAGAGCAAAAACTCTTAATTTTACTTCCTTTCAAAAACTATACAAAGCGTCTGTGTACAAGCCTTTCTTCCCGTTCGTCCCTCCTCTCTCTGAGGAAACTTACAACCATTAAATATGGGTTAATTTACCCTTTGTTCTTGCTTAAAGACTAAGGAATCCTATGATAGGTGGGTTACAAGGAGAGTTTGGGAATTTAGACATCAAATATCTAAAGCAAAAATCTCAAAATGTCGGTCGCAAATATCGGGAAGCTTCAGGAGAACACCCGTGCACTGTGCAAAAAATGGCTGCAAAATTTTCATAGCAAAAGGATAAGATTTTCGCAGCCATGCAAAAATCTTCCTTCAACTTGGAGTGATCTGCTTGCAATGACTATAACTCCTTCGTTTCAACTTTGAATCACACACCATTTGAAGCATTGGATTGTTGACTTCCTGAGCTTCGAAACAACATATAGCATACATAAATTAAACTCTAGGAAGTGCTCCAAAAGTGGCTAAAATGACTGTCATCAAGAATGCTTCATGGCTGATTCTTGTTTTCTTCCCCTCCTTGCATTCCGGATTTGCTTATGGAAAAGGACTTTAAAGCTTTGGTTCTTCATGTTTCTGAGCCTTCCATTGCTTTGCCAAGGATTCCAAAGAACTTTCCTCAATCTCAGATTGCTTTGGTGATCAAATTACTAATAAAAACACCAAAACTTACACACTTTGATTAGAAATGATTGCAAAGGTCCTTAATATGTTAATTGGGTTAAAAGGCAATAACTACTACTCAAAAGTGATTATAATGAGGGTCTTTACCCTAAGATTCAAAGCTTGAATCTTTTGAGTAAGAGATCAGAAATGGTGTGGCACATTAGACTTTCTCCTTAATGAAAACCTCACAATAAGTTTGAGATCTCTAACCCTTAAGGGATTATAATGAGGTACATATAGGCAACTAACCCAAAGATTTTTGGTTTTGGAAGAGTTCTAAATTGAATTTGAATGAAAAAATCTTGATAGAATTAGCATGATCGCTTGAGCCAACTAAAGCACCACTTAAGGGCCTCTAGTGCTTAAGTGTGGAGTACTTAAGTGGGCCTGAGCACTTGAGCGGTCTTGCCCTTTTCAAAAAGTTAATTTTTATAACTTTTTAAGTTCAAAACAAAACCAATTCTCTCTATACCTTGTAGAAGCCTAACTTGCCATAAGTTAAACTTTTTTTCGAAGTACTTGTGACTTTCTGGTTAGACGAACAGATCTTCAATGGAGGGCAAGTCACTATCTAAAAAAACTTCCATGACCAAATATTAAAAGGAACAAAATTGTCAACATACAAATAAGAATTAATATCCTAACAAGATTAAAACATGGTTGACCAATGTTTGATATCATTCATCACCTCAAAAACACTTACCATCTCCTCTAGCAATCTTCAATCATGAACAACTTGAAAATGACAAGAGTTCGAGGGAAGATTTGAAGTGATTGAGCTAGGAGAAACATAATGGGAATTTTAATTTAGAATTACCAACACAAAAATATGTTTACACTTTGTTTAGTGTATGAAAAGGATGCAATGGTAGAGTCAATTACTTGGCTTTTTAAACAGATTAAATATCTTTTTCTTTAATGCTTTGACCATTTCTAAGACAATTATGGTAAAGTTTTTATGGTATTACCATTTTATGATTAAATATGAGGTCAAGCTATTATGTTAACATGCTTTAACCATTCCTTGGGTTGAGTTTCCTTTGTAGTGGTTGTCTTGAAATAGAGGTTGATCGATGCTTTGAGGTAATGAAGCCGCAATGAGGAGGCTTGAACCATGGACAACAAGTTCAAGGAAGAGTAGGTGCACCACTTCACTAAAACTTACAAAAATTATCTCTACATATGTTATTTCATAAATAACAATATATATATATATATATATACATTCATTTTCAATATATTTTCATATTTAAATATTGTACATGTTTTGTTTAGCAAAGTTTAAAATATTAATTCGTTTATATGAAAATGAATAAATAATATTAGAAATTTTTAATTATATATTTTTAAAATTTTAAATTTTAATTTGAATTTTAATAAAATATAAATTATATATTTATGACATCATCGGTTTGACCACAGTTCAACCACTGGTCTGACCAATGAATCATGAATTGGTAACTTTTTCGGTTCAATAAACAGCTCAGTTTTGAAAACATTGGAAAAAACAGTTTCAAAATAGGCTCTTGTTTTTTTCTTCAAAAATAGAAAATTATTTTCTAAAACAATTCCCGAACATACTAATGGTATCTCGAGTATAGCACAAATGACCCATAATTTTGGCTTAATGCAAGAGTTGAATGTAATATACTTCAAGTATAGTTCATAACCCTAACTTCAAAACATGGTACATGCACTATAATTTTCTTAGATCTTACTTAATTCACCTTCTATAACTTATTAACAACATAGGATGGTCAAGAAGGCTTGGAATATCATATCATGCCCACTTATAGATAGATTGAGTTCATATGATATGAACGAAAAACATGTAGCATTCTAGATATTAGCAGCAAATAGAAAACGATTTAAATAAAGTTGTCTTAATCATTAAAGGATGAAATCCATGTCGAAGGCTAGCTTCCTAAATATTCTCAATATTGAACATGTTGTGACCACACTCATGCACATTCCATCCCTCTAATGCATGCAATATTCTGGCTACACGTCATGCACTGATTGCTCTTCTTGGCAATCAATTCTATATTTAAATAAAAAATTTCGTAAACCAAAAGGTATACAAAATAAATTTTCAATTGTTATATATGAAAGAATAGTTTAATTATTTATATAGAACCATAAATCATTATTCTCAAAACTATTTGGTATTCTACAAATTAGCATTGATTGATCTCACAAGAATCCATGTTCTCAAAAGATATGGGAGACATCATTGCTGGTGTGGTGTGGTAAAAGCAATCTTTGCGCATTCTTTTAGGAGGGAATTGAGAAAATGGAATAAATAGAGTTCCTTTTGGTGCCTTCAATTGTTCTTCTTTGGTCAAGCCATCTCCAACCAACCATATCTGTACAATTCACTAGTATATATCTCTTAAAGATTTTCAATGCGAAGTTCAGTTTTTATCACACACAAATGAAAAGAAAAAAAAAACCTTTTTAAATCTAATTATTTTGGTGTTGCATTGTTGAGATGTTTTTGGTAAAATTTTGTTTTAATTTTTGAGAAAAATTACTCTAATATGACATCTAGGTGGCCTTTCCAATATTATTCCACTCTTATATATATGGTTAGTTCCTGACGTATAAATTCTGATAAGTGCAACATATCAATGGTAAATAGTAAGGAAGATTATAGAAAAAAGAAAAAGAAAAAGTAAAAGAAAGAAGGATGCGAGAAGAAGTTTTACCTTATGTGCATAAGTTTTTAGAAGAGCCAATTTACTTCCAATTTGGTGTTCAGCTTCATATTGATCTTCTTATACTCTTCATCATGGAAAGTAGCCACCTAAGAATTATTTCAATTGTATTATAGAATAAATCAAAACTAGGACTGACTTGGAACAATAGCAGTTGTTGTTCCACATTAATTAAAAAATTTAGTTTTTGCTAGTAATATTATTATTTTAGCATCATTATTAATTTATTATTTATTGATTCCAAAAGAAAATTTTTGTTTAATAAATATTATCAACTACAACATATGCAGGTTAAAAAGTAGGGATGCATATATATATATATTGAAAATACCTGGATACCTTTTTGGCACAAAGCAAGGGTTATGAAGTAAGCAACCTTGGAGAGCTTACCTCTAAAGAGTACTTGAGTGTTTCCTTTTGGAATGTTGTTTAGAACAATAGCTACCACTAAGCTGCTTCCATCCACCAATTCAATTTTGAGCTTAGGATTTCTATGGATATAAATCTCACCATATATATTAAGCTCTTCCCCTTGTATAATTTTTTAATTAATTAAATAAAAATTTATTTTGAACAAAAACTTTTCAATGGATGAATTGCTGGAGGGCTCAAAATGAAAGAAGATAATGAGTGTATTAATTATATTTAAAATATAGACCAATATGGTAAAATTATTTTTAGGCCATCAAAGATTGACTTATCTTATAATGAAAATAGGAGATTTTAATATATAGATTTTGGGTGTATAACAATCAATATTTGGATTAATAAAAGATAGTCTAGGGCTCAATCAATCCAAGATCTTCTTATGAATTCCCCACATTGATTAAAGGACGAAGTTGTATGTCAATGTATTTCAAACTTGTGAGACTTAGAAAATAATATCTATGTAAAGAAAGTAAACAAAGATGAGAAAGTAAGATAATAGAACTGATAATGGTAAAGTGGTTTTCTATTTTTTGTTTTTCTCTCTCTATTTTGCTGTTTATAGGGTAATATATATAGTAGACCTTACTAACAAATTCCCTAACAATAATAGAAGAAAACCAATGAGCATATGACACATGTACATCTTGTAACCATATGAAACTATTTCTTAACATTCTTCCTCAAACTTAAGGTAGAAAGATTTTCTACTTTGAGTTTGTTTCTTAGATTTACAAACTAAGTGCTTGAGACAGCTTTAGTTAAGACATCTACTACTTGATCAATGGAAGGCATTTGTTGGACTGAAACCTTTCTTTGCAAAACCTTTTCCCTGACAAAATACAAATCAAATTTAATGTGTTTTATCCTGGAATGCAATATTGGATTAGTAGCTAAGATAATAGTGTTGAGATTATCACACCAAATAACTGGTGGCATAGGCAGAGTGATTTTAATTTCTGAAAGAAGAGATTGTAACTAAGTGATTTCTGCAACCAAACTAATTAGGCTTCTATACTCTACTTTTGTACTTGATCTAGATATAATGTGTTGTTTCTTTAATTGCCAAGTGACTAAATTTGAACCAAAATATACACAAAATCTTGAAGTTGATCTTCAGTCGTCAGGATCAGAGGCCCAATCAACATCACAAAATATTACAAGATCAAGAGTAGGAGACTTTCTTAAATGTAATCCATGATGAAGAGTGCCTTTCAAGTATCTGAGAATTCTTTTGACTACTTTCCAATGAGATTCTAATGGAGCTTGCATATATGGACAAACTTTATTAACACTATAGGCAATTCAGGCCTAGTAACTATTACATATTGCAAAGCTCCTACAACTGATCTATACAACTTCACATCCTGAACTGATTCACTTCCATTGCCTGAAAGTTTCTGTCCACTGGTCATAAGAGTAGAAATAGGATTGGCACCTTTCATTTTAGCTTTGCATAATAGATCAGCTATGTATTTTCATTGAGAGAGGTGAATACCTTCAGAAGTATGATTCACTTCAATCTCTAAAAAATAGTTGACTTCTCTAAGATCTTTTAAGGCAAACTCTCTATTGGCATATCGAAGGGTTGGCTGCGTCCATCAACTTTACTTGTGTTCGCCGTGGGCGCTTGGGTGAATGCACTATAAGGTTAGGGTATGTGCCTTTCCTAACAACAATTGCTTTTAGGAGAGTTGGTAGCGCCTGAGGTCTTACAATTGGTATCAGAGCTAGACCTCTTGTTTAAGACTTAATTGTCTAAGAAGAAGTGGTTATTCCATCAAGCTCATCTCAAACTGAAAATTTTACAAAACATAGAGCTCCAGTTTTTACGGGAACCGACTATCCCTATTGGAAAACTAGAATGACTTGGTATTTACAATCAACTGATTGAGACATATGGGACGTCATTGAAGATGGCCCAACTTTTCTTACTGAACTAGTTGATGGAGTCTTGGTTCCAAAACCTAAGCAAGAATGGAATGAACTTGATAGAAGAAATTTTCAATTAAATGCTAAGGTGTTTTTACTTTGCAATATGCTATGGATAGAAATGAATATAATAGAATATGTCAATGCAAATCGGCTAAAGAAATTTGGAGATTACTTGAGATAGCTCATGAAGGAACCAATCAAGTGAAAAAGTCAAAAATTAATTTACTTGTTCATAACTATGAATTATTTTCAGTGAAAGAAAATGAGACTATTGTTGAGATGATCACTAGGTTCATTGACATTGTCAATGGTCTTGAAGCTTTGGGAAAAACCTACAGGGAATTCGAAAAGGTCATGAAGATATTGAGGTCACTCCCATCAAAGTGGCATACTAAGGTCACCAAAATTTAAAAAGCAAAAGACTTAACCAAGCTACCTATGGAAGATCTCATGGGGTCATTGATGACATATGATATTAACTTGGAAAAGAAGCTACAAGAGGGTAAAGACAAAAAGAAGAAGAGCATAGCTCTCAAAGTTACAACTAAGGAAGAAGAAGATGTTGAAGAAGAAAAACCAAGTGAGGAAGATGATGATTTACCCTCATCACAAGAAAGCTTAACAATTACATGAGGGGTGAAAGGTTTAGAGGAAGAAAGTTCACCTCTAGAAGAGACCTTTCTAAAAAGGAATCCTCATCTCATAGCGACAAGGAGAAATAAGAAGAGAAAGGAGATTTTGTGTGTTTCAAATGCAAAAAACTAGGACACATCAAATATGATTGTCCTTTCTACAAAAGTGAAGCTAAGAGAAGAATAAAAAAGGCAATGATGGCCACTTGGAGTGAAAGTGAAGAATCCTCCGAAGAAGAAAAAGAGAAAGAAGTGGCAAACATGTGCTTAATGGAAATAAATGAACTTGATGAGGTAAACTCTAACTTTAGTGATGAAGATATGTATGATGTCTTTGAAAAATTATATGAGGATTTTGAAAAACTTAGTTTGAAAAATAATTCTCTTAGAAAAAAAAAAATTCAAGAACTTGAAGAAGTGAAAGAAAAATTTTCAATTGTTGAAATTTCTAAAACTCATCTTGAAAAGAAAATGAGATTTTGAGAAGTGAAAATGAGATTTTGAAAAAGAAAAATGAATGGTTAACCTCCTCTCTTTCAATTTTTTCTTGTAGACAAAAATCTTTTGAAATGATCTTAGCTAGCCAAAAATGTGTTTTTGACAAACAAAGGCTAAGATTCAAATCTTCAAAAAATCAAAAGTATTTTAAAAACTATTTTTTAAAAGAATCCTCAAGTGCAAGTCCTTCTACTACTTGCAAATTTTGTGGAAGAGGAGGGCACATTAGTACCACATGTCCCTTAAGAAATGGTTCTCAAAAGAATTCAAATGCTAAAGTTAAAAAGGTTTGGATTGAGAAATCTAAGGTCACTAACCCTCAAGGACCCAAAAAGATATGGGTACTTAAATCAACTTGAATTTTATTTTGTAGGGTTCAAAGAAGGATAAGTAGTTCTTGGATAGTGGATGCTCAAGACACATGACCAGGAATGAATCCAAGTTTGCTTTACTTACAAAGAGAAAGGGAGGATACGTTACCTTTGGAGACAATGCAAAATGAAGGATCATTGGTCAAGGCAACATTGGTAATGATACATCCTCTCTTATTGAAAGTGTTTTATTAGTGGATGGTTTAAAACATAATCTTTTAAGCATTAGTCAACTTTGTGACAAAGGTTTTGAAATGATTTTTGAAGCATCTCATTGCATCATCAAGGATATTCAAAATGATAAAACCATCTTTATGGGCCATAGATGTGATAATGTTTATGCTATAAATATTTCAAAATATGATGGCCATGATAGATGCTTTTCAAGAATGCATGATCAAAGTTGGTTGTGGCATAGGAGGTTAAGACATGCTAACATGGACCTCATTTCCCAACTCAACAAAGATGAACTTGTTAGAGGTCTTCCCAAAATAAATTTTCAAAAAGACAAAGTTTGTGAAGCTTGTCAAATGGAAAAGCAAATCAAAAACTCTTTTAAAGGCAAAAATTTCATTTCAACAACTAGGGCTCTTGAGTTGTTGCATATGGACTTCTTTGGTCCCTCTAGGACACCAAGCCTTGGAGGAAAATCTTATGCATATGTTATTATGGATGACTTCTCTAGATACACTTGGGTCTTGTTTTTAAGTCAAAAAAATGAAGCCTTTTATGAGTTTTCAAAGTTTTGCAATAAGGTTCAAAATGAAAAAAGTTTACCATTACTTGTATAAGAAGTGATCATGGGAGAGAATTTAAAAATATTGATTTTGAAGACTATTGCAATGAGCATGATATTAACCACAATTTTTCAGCTTCTAGAACTCCTCAACAAAATGGGGTAATTGAAAGGAAAAATAGAACTCTTCAAGAAATGGCTAGAACCATGCTAAATGAAAACAATTTACCAAAATATTTTTGGGCCCAAGTAGTTAACACTTCTTGTTCTGTTTTAAATAGAATATTATTGAGGCCCATTCTTAAGAAAACTCCCTATGAGCTTTGGAAAAACAAGAAACCCAACATTAGCTAATTTAAAGTCTTTGAGTGCAAATGTTTTATATTAAACACCAAAGACAATCTTGGAAAATTTGATGCAAAATTGGATGTTGGAATTTTTCTTGGTTACTCAACTTCAAGTAAAGCCTTTAGAGTTTTTAACAAAAGAACCATGGTTGTAGAGGAGTCCATCCATGTTATTTTTTATGAATCTAACAATTCTCTTCAAGAAAGAAAGAGTTTTAATGATGATTTAGGCTTGGAGACCTCCATGGGAAAATTACAAATTGAAGATAGATGGCAACAAGAAGAAATTTGAGAGGATCCCAAGAAAGAAGAATCACCATTGGCTCTACTCCCTCCTCAACAAGTGCAAGGCGAATCAAGCCAAAACCTTCCTAAAGATTGGAAGTTTGTCATCAACCACCCACAAGATCAAATTATAGGTAATCCATCTAGTGGGGTAAGAACTAGATCATCTCTTAGAAATATTTGCAATAATCTTGCTTTTATCTCTCAAATTGAACCTAGAAATATAAATGATGCTCTAGTTGATGAAAATTGGATGATTGCTATGCAAGAAGAGTTAAATCAATTTGAAAGAAATGAAGTATGGGAATTAGTGCCAAGACCTTCAAATCAAAGTGTTATTGGAACTAGATGGGTCTTTAGAAATAAAATGGATGAAAATGACATAATTGTTAGAAATAAAGCAAGATTGGTAGCCCAAGGTTTTAATCAAGAAGAGCGGATAAATTATGAAGAAACTTTTGCCTCCGTAGCTAGATTGGAAGCCATTAGGATGCTACTTGCCTTTGCATGTTTTAAAGACTTTGTTTTATATCAAATGGATGTAAAAAGTGATTTGATAAATGGCTTTATAAATGAAGAAGTATATGTTGAACAACCACCTGGTTTTCAAAGTTTTAACTTTCCTAACCATGTGTTTAAACTTAAAAAGGCACTTTATGGTTTGAAACAAGCACCTAGAGCATGGTATGAAAGATTGAGTAAATTTCTTTTGAAAAAGGGTTTTAAAATGGGAAAAATTGACACAACTCTTTTCATAAAGACCAAAGAAAATGACATGTTCTTAGTTCAAATATATGTTTATGATATTATTTTTGGAGCTACTAATGTCTCTCTTTGTGAAGAATTTTCTAAGTGCATGCATAGTGACTTTGAAATGAGCATGATGGGAGAACTCAACTTCTTCTTTAGACTTCAAATCAAACAACTAAAGGAAGGAACCTTCATCAATCAAGCAAAATATATAAGAGATCTTCTCAAAAGGTTCAACATGGAAGAAGCCAAAACAATGAAGACTCCAATGAGCTCATCCATCAAGCTTGATAAGGATGAGAAAGGTAAATCCACTGACTCAACTTTGTATAAAGGCAAGATAGGTTCTTTGCTATATTTAACCGCTAGTAGACCCGACATCATGTATAACATATGCTTGTGTGCAAGATTTCAATCTTGTCCTAAAGAATCTCACTTAAGTGCCATAAAACGAATCCTTAGATATTTGAAAGGGACAATGGACATAGGCTTATGGTATCCTAAGGGTGATAACTTTGAATTAATTGGATTCTCGGATGTCAATTTTTCCGGTTGTAAAGTTGAAAGAAAAAGCACTAGTGGCACTTGTCATTTCCTAGGGCACTCACTTGTTTCATGGAATAGTAAGAAGCAAAATTCAGTAGCTTTGTCAACGGCGGAAGCCGAATACATAGTAGCCGGTTTATGTTGTGCACAAATTCTTTGGATGAAACAAACACTTAGTGATTTCAATTTGTCTTTTGAGCATGTTCCTATTAAATGTGATAACACAAGTGCCATAAATATTTCAAAAAATCCCGTGCAACACTCTAGGACTAAGCATATAGAAATTAGACATCATTTTCTTAGAGACCAAGCACAAAATAGTGACATTACACTTGAATTTGTAAGCACAAAAGATCAACTTGCCGATATATTCACGAAACCTCTAAGTGAAGAACAATTTGTTGATATTAGAAGACAACTAGGGGTGATTTCTTTAGGATCAAAGGATTGCTTAGTGAATTCTTGATTAATATACCTTATGATTGCATGAATTTCATACCATATGCATCATATAGACATATACTTAGGAAAATGGTCAAATTTTGACCAAAAATCAATATTCCCTTGACATTAGACATAAAAAATAGGGGATTTCATCTAAAAAGGGCAGGAGGAGGATCACGAGATGAGAAAATGCACAAAAATCAAAGCGTTGACCATTTACCAGGCGGTCGATTGAATCAGGACTGGTTGAGCGGTTGATTACTACCAAAAAGTGCTATTTTGTAGACCTAATTATAATGGTTTTAAGCACCTTTGGGTAGTAATCATATTCATTTAACCCAATTAATTCATTAAGGTCCTTAGTAATTGGTTTTAACCATTTTGTGGCAAGTTTACATGTTTATATCAGCTTATGAATCAATTCAAGCATGCCAAATGATGGAGGAGCTACTTAGACAAGCCAACCAAAGAAGAAAAGCAAAGAAAAGCAAAGAGAAGCAAAGAAAAGCAAAAGAAAAGCAAAGAGAAGCAAGGAGGAAATCTGAGGTCAGCAGCTGCAGTGTTCTTTGGCACTTTTGGAGCACTTCCCGAAGTCTATTTTCTACATGCTATATACCGTTTCGAAGATCAAGAAGTCAAGAATCCAACGCTTCAAACCGTGCATGATTTAGAGCTGAAACGAGGAAGTTATGACTTTTGGAAGAGAACTGCTCCAGGTATGCGAAAATTTCGCATACCTTCTGAAGGGTGTGCGAAATTCGCATACCTGTGCGAAATCCCTCTTGAGGTGTGCGAAATTCGCACACCCCCTCCCCTGTTTTGCCAACTCCACACGAAATCTTTTATTTTGGATATTTTTGTATAAATTTCCATTCTTCTCCTTGTAATCCACCAATCATAAGATTTCTTAGTTAGGAAGGATGGAAAAGCTTCTCTATTTATACTCCTTTGCATCCGTTGAAACATAAGGAAAAATTTATGTAATATACCCATATATATTGAAATATACCACAGAGCCTTGCTCTGTTTCTTCTTCTCTTCTCTTTCTTATTTTCTTAGTAGCCAAACATCCTTGGTGGATGAAATCCCCAAGGATGAGAGGCTAACCTTTTAAGTTTCTCAAAGTATGGATGTTATGTGATGGCTTGGATGCATTCCCATGGAAATTTCTCGCACCCGGAAGGTAAGGTAGTCGTTTTTCATTAATGGTTCATTAATGCAAAGTTTAGTTTTTATTTCCATTAGACAACTTCCAACGGCCAATACTTGATAAGCTTTTGGATTTCTATCCATTAGTTATCTCCTACGAGCTATTGGAAGGTGAGGTTTTCAATTCCAAGTTTTGCATTAATCCATTAGAACCAATTTCAATGGCCATTGAAAGGTGAGTTTATCACTTGGAATGACTTTGAGTTGCCAATATTTGGTAAGCTTTTGGCTTTAGACCATTAGTTATCTCTTACAAGCCATTCAAAGGAAGTCTAAGGTGACTAACCATTGATGAAATTCACTACCATCTGTTTTGTCATTTTAAAGGATTAAAACTTGATTTACTAAATCCATACCGGTTCGGGAAGCAAGCATCACCATAGTTGCAACCCCAACGCGAGGAGCCTATCCTGAGATTTCCAATTTGCATAAGAGCCAAAGCATAGCTATCCTATCTTTGAGAAACTTGTTTTTACACCCTTTCATTTTAGTCTTTAATGTTAGCTTAAATTAGTTTAAATCTTTCTAAAACATTTACATCTTCTTTTAAAGCTAACATCCATAAGAAAATCACCTATTTTCCTAATTTGAATATCACTTGTGTTTGCGAAAACCCTTCCCAGTGAACGATCCTAGAACCACTATGCTATAGTAGCTTGGCTACTTTAGTAATAGTATCTAAGGTATAAATTTTGTTGATACGCCTTTAAAGCTAAGCTACCATGAGTCGCATCAAATGGCGCCGTTACCGGGGATGAATCAAATGGCGCCGTTGCTCGAGTCGCATCAGCGGTTCGTCGGGGTGTCGTTTTAAATACCCCTCCCATGCCTCATTTTTTCACTTGTTTCCTTTGGTTCTTCAAGGGTTGTGCTGTTTCAGTTGCCCATAAGAGATTTTTTATGACATCGCAGCATGTTGAGGGGTTTCGGGTTGATTTTTGGGACCTAAGGCTTCGTTTTGAGACGACTTCTCCTTCAAAGCGTGTCACAGCAGGTTTTAGCTCTGTTCCCGCGCGTCTAGGGCTTTTGTTCAATTTTGTTTTTTCTTGGTTGTGCTCGGTTCCTTCTCTACCAGCCTCATTTCCTTCTTTTCTATTCTTCTTATGGCTTCTAGGAGAGAGACGACAACCTCTAAGGCTCAAGGTAAGCACCCTACTGAGCCGTCTTAGCGTACTCAGATGAAGGTTCTCCAAAAGGCGAGGTATGACACAAGCCTCTTCAGTTCCATAGAGGATTATTAGAGGTACAAGCAGAAGTTTGCTAAGAGGAAAGTAGCTCTAGGGAGAAGTATCAATTTCTCCTAACTTCAGTATTTCGGGTATAAGGAACTTTTCAGACGGATGGGATTGCTATTAGTAGTGATGATTTCTGAGTCGATTTTCCCAACTCTGGTGCATGAATTCTATTCACGAGTGACCTATGGACTAGGAGGACCGATCATTTCCACCGTTAGAGGTGTTGAGATCCAGCTAGACCTGGAGAGCATTTTTCATATTTTCGACATTCCTCCGGTTGGACTCAAGGTGTATGAGTCCAAGGCTTGGCTCACTGTGCCGGGTTTCGAGCCTAGAGAGGTTATTCAGAGAATGTGCGGCCTTGCAGACGCTTAGAGAATGGGCAAACCATCGGCACATAGCCTGACCTTGATCATCCGAGTCCTTCATCACATGATTTGCTCCATCCTATTGCCAAGAGGAGGACACCGAGATGAGGTCTCCTACCTTGAGGCATTCCTTGTGGACTCCATTATGACGGGGAAATGGATTCACATGGGGTATCTAATGATGATGCACATGATATCATGCTGCGAGAGTAGAACACGAGTACTCCCTTACTGTCTTTTCCTTACTAGAGTATTCAAGGATGTCGGGGTTGATTTGAGCAGAGAGACAGACTTCGAGGCCCCCAGTATTTATGACACTTATGATGAGCAGTCCTTGGGGCGGATGAAGTTTGAGAAGGCCCCCAATGGCTCCTGGATTAAGAGAGCTGAGTGACCACCAGAATAGGCCCGGGGACAGGGACAGGTGCATCCCAGAGTAGAGGAGGAGGCCGAGATTCATGAGATGGAGGGTGTTTAGGTTGAGGCCACATTCTCTGAGCCTATGATGTTTGAGCCGACTTACACAATGAGACCATCCTCTCAGCCATCTTTCACCGAGGTTCCTCACACAAAGATACCATTTCATCAGGCACCTCACACTCCTAATCATGCGCCTTGGATGGATTTATGTGCTCAAATCAGCTCACTTGGCACTCGTATGGAGGATCTCGCAGTCGTCAGTGATACTCGATTCTATTCTATGGAGGATCGAATTGATCAATACTGGCTTCACCTCTCAGTTTGAGCATCTGCAGTAGAGATTTGAGCGTATAGAGGATAGTATGTGATTCATGCCTAATTGGTGTCTCAGCTGATTTGTGTCCAGCTGGTGCTCCTTGATGGCGGGAGTAATCAACAAAATTTTTAACCTATAACACCATGAACTAGGGTAGCAAATATAAAGCTACTATAGCATAGTGGCTCTAGGATCGTTCCACTGGGAAGGGTACTCAAACTAAAAATGATACCAATTCAAAGTGAATTGGTGCTGTTTCATTCAAGGTTAGCTTAAGAATTAAAACACAAACTTTGGTTGAAAAAAGGTTTAGACTTAAATTAACAACTCAGCAAGTGATGAAAATTACTTAAGAAGAAAAGTATTTCTTGGAGATTCAGGCGTACAGGGGAGGTTCCTCATGCAATAGCATAGCTCCGGTCAGTTGGTTCATTTCCTCACATTAGAGAATTAACATAAAGTCGATTCTCTAACAGGTGCTGCACAAATGCATCCCTCAATTGGATTTCAGCTCTAATTCTCTCACTGATACAACTTGCAATGGTTTGAGCCTCTCACTTAGCCTTTACCATTCAAGGTGATCTTTAACCTTGGATTACCCGTCAAAAGCTCGCAAGAGATAACTAATGGATGTCTCCTATGAGTCCAAAAGCTTACCAAGTGTTGACAATTCTAGAAAATCCTACCTTCAAGTCACCTACCAGAGGCTCGCAAGGGGTAAACTAGTGCATCTCCACGGTTAGAGATCACTTGCCTTACCAAGTGTTGGCCCAGGTGACTCCAAGGTGTTTTAAGTTAACTAAAAACATAGAAACCATTCACGGGACACACCTTTTCATTCATAGATGAAACCACAAAGCTTCTGATTCTTGCACTTGGAACCTTTCCCGGCAGCCTTAACTCCAAGGAATTAAAAGGTTTAGTTACTCATTCTCCGGAGAAAGCTCCTCAGAGAGTGCATAACTAAGAAGAAAATAAAAATAATACAATCAAATTGACTAGGTAAGGCAGAGCTCAAGCTCTGTATTTTACTTTGAAATTTTTACAAAAGGTTCAACACCCTCAGAACAGGTTCCTTGGGCTCTCTTTATACCAAAAATCACATTTACAGCTATTACATAGATATTTTTGCCAAATTCCTAACTTAAAAACTAAGGAATCCTATCATTGGTGACTTACAAGGAGAATTTGGGCATTTAGGCAACAAAAATCTAATGAAAAATATCTCCAAGTGTCGGTTACAAATATCGGGAAGCACTAAGGACCACTTCACAGGTGAAAAGTGAGGTCTGCGAAATTTCGCAGGTGCACAAGAAGAGCTGCAGAATTTCTTTGCAGCAAAAGGCTGATTCAACACCTTTGCGAAGTTGACTTCCATCTTGTGGTGTTTGGCTTCCATCGCGGCATGAAGCTTCAGGGGAAATCCATAGCACTGTACAAAAGTGTTGCGAAATATCTCGCAACAAAAGGTTGATTCTGCAACACTTTTCTGACTTCTTCCTTCAGCTTGGAGCAGTTGTCTTCCAAAGGCTGTAACTTCCTCATTTCAGCTCCAAATCGAACACGGTTTGAAGCATTAGATTGTTGACTTCCTAAGCTTTCAAATGACATATAGTATGCATAATTTGGACTTCAGGAAGTGCTCCAAAAGTGGCTGCAGTGACTATCATCAAGAATGCTTCATAGCTGGATCCTCTTTGCTTTTCCTTGCATTCCAGATTTGCTTATGGCAAAAATGCTTCAAAGCTTTGGATCTTCATGCTTCTGAGCTTTCCATTGCTTTACCAAGGATTTCATTAAACTCTCCTCAATCTCATATTGCTTTGGTGATCAAAATACTAACAAAAACACCAAAACTTACACAATTTGATTAGAATTGATTGAAAGGGGCCTTAACATGCTAATTGGGTTAAAAGCCACTAACTACTACTCAAAAGTGTTTAAAAGGATTAATTAAAATCTATCAAATAGCACTTTTTGAGTAGTAATCACTCCCCCCAACTGACATATTGCTAGTCCCTTAGCAATGAAGGAGAGAAAAATAAAATAAAAGTACCATAATTTACAACATCATGCTAATCACTTCCAAAAAATATTTAAGTGGCATGACTGACAAAACTTTCACATGGAACATTAAAGAAATATAAACTCAAATTCCAACAAGTGTTATCAAAAACTTTGCTAAATACCACTGATCAAGGGAATGCATTATGCAAATTGAAGTTTTAAAATCATTTTCACTTTCAAAGAACCAAACTTTATTCTTCCACAAAAATCTAAGTGTAAGATGATAGAATCTGAATATAGTATGCTAAAATCTCTCCCCCCAACCTATCTCTTTTCAACACTTAGCAAACTGACCAAATTCAATAGGCAGAGAACACACTTTTTTTTTTTTTTTACAAGGCTTAAGGGGCATCCTTTTCTGAATTGTCCATGTAACGGGGGTCCATCAATGACTCCCAACCAATCAAGGTTTAGGGCATCAAGCTTTAAGGATCTTTCAACCACTAACTCCTCGGATTTCACCCCGGACTTTTTCATATACCCTTTTTGCCTACCATATGCTAACTCCACCTGTCCACCCTTGTAATGAGCATTGAGGCCGGTGACTCCCAACCATTGAAGGCTTAGGGCACCAGGTTTCAAAGGTTTTCACCATATACCCTTCAGACCTTGCTCGGGTTTCAAGGCAAGCAAACAATTTATTTTATCTCATTTTTTCTTTTTCAAAGGCTCATTGGCCTTTCATAAGGTGCCTCAATATCATTAAAATGAGGTCAAAGGTACCAAGTCCCAAAATTTTCTAAGTCAAGAGGGAAATAGTCTTTCATCTTATAATCAGAATCTATTATGCACAGTGTGTGGATAGCTTAAAGTGGAAGGACTAAATTTGATTTCAATAGAAGTTTCAACAATTGAACCACTTTAGCAAGCATAATCCAAACTCTAAGTTAGATGAAAAGCAACAGTTCAGTTTCTCCTATTTTAATTTGAAAATTTTTCCTCAAAATCCATGGAGATTATAGTAACAAGCAAAAAACTACAACTACTTTACTAGACAAGGCTAAAATATCAAAATACTTAGCATACTTCTTTCACTTAGCACACTTCCTTCCTCATATCTCCCCCCCTCCCCCCAACCGAGCTGAGCATTGTCCTCAATGTGATATGGGTGATCGAAAAAAATAGGGAGGAAGTGGTACCTCCTGATCGAAATCAATTTCGAATACTGAGTAGAGAAACCACATGTTTCAAAAAGAATAACAGGTGTGAGTAAAGGAAATAAGAGTAAATTAATGCTAAGAGTTAACAAAAAACTAGACTTTGTATTACTTTAATCATTTAAGTACAGCTGGTAAAGAAGTAATACAAGTAATCCAAAGAATCTCCATATATGCTATCAAAATGTGGGAGATTTCATATAAGACTAACCAAAACAAAATACATAAAAGTAATATATAAAAGACATATATATGTTCAGATAGGAGGGTAGTGCTAGAGCTGATGGCCTATGGAGATGGCTCTGCTTCTAAGGTAGCTAACTCATGAGGGGCCTGAGGCTTTGTGGTGGTAGGAGTGACATGTTCATGAGCTGCTGGGAGGCCAAGATGCTGCTGAAGCTGCCTCAAAATAATAGTATGCTGAGCCTGAGTAGTCATCATCTGCTCCTGGCGAGCTCTCAAGGATGCCATCTCCTGAGCAAGACTTCTCTGAGAGGCTGTCAAGGTCTCCAATGCCTGGCATAAATCCCTATACTCAGAAATAGGGATGGCCATCCTAGGCTCGGCTGATGTGGAAGGCTGTGCTGAAGCTGGAGCAACTGGAGGAACTGGAGAGGCTCTGGCTATGGAGGGAGAGGCAGCAGGTATACCCTCAGGTATAAGACGTGGGGATGCTCTCCTAGCAGCTGGAGCCTGAGCTGGCACTGGTAGCTCTGGCTGCTCCATCCTATAAGCTGTCATGTTGCTCCATTTTTCGAAAGTAAACACATCTCTACAAATCTTCTTTCGCTCCAACTGAGGCTCTGCTGGGTATCCCAGATGCTCAAGAATTTGGCATAGCAGCCTCGGGAAGAGAAGAGGGATGGCATCAGCTCTTTGCAACTTCTTCTTATGCACCTTCTCTTCAAAGTATAGAAGGGCTGCCAGGATCAAGTGGTGAGGGCCAAAAAAGTAGCCCTCTGACATTCTGAACAAAGTCTCCAACATAATTCCTATTCTCTGGGTCCAATGCTGGAGGGGATAGATATTATGCCGCAATAAGGCATCAATAAGGAACATCCTTGGAGGAAGTTCTCCCCTTAGCAGATATGGATTTCTGGAAGCTCCTCCAGACAGGATATGTACCATCTCCAGCTGAGATGGATTGGCCCAAGCTCGGAAATTATCAAAATGGCTGGGCTCATATGGAATATGCAAAGCCTCAGCTATGCCGAGCTCCCAAGATGTCATGTCTACCATCAATAGTGAAATGAATTAAGGTAGGATCCCTGACCTGTCGAGTAGTCATGGATTGATAAAAATCCATTGCTATTCTCGGATAGAAGAAGTCTCGCGGGGTCAGAAGCTGCTCCATTCGATATATGCGCAGCAATTAGAATGATCCTTTAAGCTCCGAGCGCAACTGGAAAGCGGCTATGTCAAAGCATAGCTCCGAATGGAATGGTTGGGCTCGGCAATCCAAATTGCCTTCAATTGGAGGCTAAGTAAGCATTGGACGCCTGAGAATCTCTTCAGGAGCTGCTTCAGATGGAATTTGGGGCTCAGAGGGCGGCGACTGGCTTGTTTGAGGCTTCGCAGGCGGTGCCGGAGATGGCACCGGAGATGGGATTGGGGATGTAACAGGGGACGAAACAGGGGATTTCCCTGTCAAGTCGATGAGCTCCGAGCTTTCCACTCTAGCTCGCTTTTGCAGGGGCCGGTCCCCTGACCTGGTAAAATAGCGCCTCGCCGGAGGCGTTTGCAATGTCAGCTTGGCCTGGCGCTTCTTTGGCGAGGGCTTTGCCGGAGGCGGGACGGCTTTTGGCCGCGGCGGCTCAGAAGTTAAAGCTTGCACAGGTGCCTCGCGCGGTGTTCGCTTTCGGGTGGAAGGAGAGGAAGACTTCGCGCCTCTGGTTCGTGCCATTTCGAACTGACGAGGGTTAAAATGGCAGTGATGATTGGAAGGGACGACTGGAGGTGCTAGCGACTTCGGTCTATGGAGAGGAGACGAACGGACTGCTGCTGCGGAGTTTTCCCCTTTTCTGAAATGGATTCGCAGCCCAAAAGACCGGTATTTATAACAGCTAATGGAATATTAAAGGTCGTTTGGGGTTTCGCAGAAGAAAACTGCTTTCGCAGCAAAATTGGGCGTTTCGTAAGCGAAAATCGCTTTCGCAGCTCACTTCGCAGCTGCGAAATTGGAGTTACTATGCTGCGAAATGGCGCTCATGTGCCAAAAATCGGTTTCGCAATTGCGGAACACCCTTCGCAATGGAGAAAACGCTGCGAAATTGGGGGTTTTTACGCCTTAGTGGTTCGCAGAGCACTTCGCAGCTGCGAAATGGGGGTTCCTGTGCTGCGGAGTGGCACTCGTGTGCCAAACTTGGTTTTGCAGCTGCGAAATCTTTCGCAGAGGACTCAAAAGTGTTGCGAACTGATTTCACAACAAATGGCCGTTTTCGCAGAGAATTCCTTCTTGGCTGCGAAATCTCGTGGAGCTCTTTTCCTCCCCTGTTTTTGCTCTGTTTTTGCTCTGTTTTCTTCCCGATTTCTTCCTTTACATTTTCTCCCACCTGGAATCATTCAAAAAGATGAAATTACATAAAAACACACAATTTAAGATCAAAAACCAAGATCAAAAGTAGAAATAAAACTTTAAAATTTACAAAATTTACAAAAAATTTGGACTTTGGTGAAACAAAGTCCATCAAACCCTTCTTTGCTTAGGCTTTCTGAGGCTCAAGGAGGTTGATCTCCTCCTTGTCTGGTTTGAACGGCTCCATAAATGGCTTGAGACGATATCCATTAACTTTAAAAGTGTCCTTGCCATTAGAATTCAATAATTCCACTACTCTATGGTTAAGTACTTGATGGATAATGAATGGACCAATCCACCTTGACTTTAGCTTTCCAGGAAAAATATGGAGTCTTGTGTCATAGAGTAAAACTCTTTGGCCTTTTTGAAATTCCTTGTTGGAAATTAGTTGGTCATGCCACTTCTTCATCCTTTGTTTTGCAACTTTGGAGTTGATATAAGCATCATTTCTCAATTCCTCCATCTCATTAAGGTCTAAGCACCTTTTTGCTCCTGCCCTAATCAAGTCCATATTCAGCTTTTTGATTGCCCACCAAGCTTTGTATTCAACTTCCACAGGGAGATGACATGCTTTGCCATACATAAGACGATAGGGGGACATGTAAAGAATAGTCTTATAAGTTGTTCTATAGGCCCATAATGAGTCATGAAGCTTAACAGACCAATCTTTCCTGCTTGTACTCACCACTTTCATCAGTATGTTCTTTATCTCCTTGTTTGCCAGCTCAACTTGCCCAGAAGTCTGTGGATGATAAGGTGTAGCTACCTTATGCTTCACTCCATACTTGGCTAACAAATTTTCAAAAGGCTTATTGCAAAAATGAGAACCTCCATCACTGATTATAGCTTTGGGCACCCCAAATTTTGCAAAAATGTTCTCTTTCAGAAACTTGAGAACCACTCTATGATCATTTTGTTTACAGGGCACTGCCTCAACCCATTTAGAAATATAATCTACCCCCACCAAGATGTAAGAATTACCAAAAGGCATAGGAAAAGGTCTCATAAAGTCAATGCCCCATACATCAAATAGCTCAACTATTAGTATAGGGTTCATGGGCATTTGATTTCTTTTTGTCAGCTTGCCAAGCCTTTGGCATCTATCACAACTTCTACACATGATGTGGGCATCTTTAAACAGAGATGGCCAAGTAAACCTTGATTGCAACACCTTCATAGCTGTTTTCTGAGAGGCAAAGTGGCCTCCACATGCATTCTCATGACAATGGTTTAGAATTCCCTGTTGCTCTTCTTCAGGCACACACTTCCTTATGATCTGATCTGCACAATATTTAAAAAGGAAAGGTTCTTCCCAATAATAAGCATGAATTTTTGCAAAGAAGTGCTTCCTGTCCTGTGCATTCCACTCACTTGGAATTTCACCAATGACTAAATAATTAGCGATATGAGCATACCAAGGAGTTTTGACTAAGAACATAAGTGATTTCTCAGGAAAATCATCATTAATAGGCAAGGCATGAGAATTATGTGCTATAGCTAACCTTGAGAGGTGGTCAGCTACCACATTTTCCACTTCTTTCTTATCTCTGATTTGAAGATCGAATTCTTGTAACAAAAGAATCCATCTTATCAACCTTGCTTTAGCATCTTGCTTTGTCAATAAATACTTCAAGGCTGAATGGTCAGTAAAAACAATGATGAAAGACCCTACCAAATAAGCACGAAATTTGTCCAAGGCAAATACCACAGCTAACAATTCTTTCTCTGTAGTTGTGTAATTCCTTTGGGCTTCATTCAATGTTTTGCTTGCATAGTAGATCACATAGGGCTTCCCATCTTCTCTTTGACCAAGCACAGCTCCTATAGCAAAGTCACTGGCATCACACATTAATTCAAAAGGTAGTTGCTAGTTAGGGGCTCTCACTATTGGAGTTGTTGTCAAAAATTTCTTCAGTTGATCAAAGCTATCTTGACATCTTTCATCCCATACAAACTTAGCATCCTTAGCTAACAGCTCACAAAGAGGTTTGGAAAGCTTTGAAAAGTCTTTTATGAACCTTCTATAGAAACCAGCATGGCCAAGGAACTGCCTTACTCCTTTTACAGTTGTTGGGGATGGCAATTTGAAAATAAGCTCCACCTTTGCTTTATCAACTTCAATGCCCTTTTCAGAGATGATATGACCAAGGACAATTCCTTGACGTACCATAAAATGGCATTTTTCCCAATTGAGCACCAAGTCTTTTTCAATGCATCTGTGAAGAACTGCTTCCAAATTGACTAAACATTCCTCAAATGTACCTCCATATACGGTGATGTCATCTATGAAAACCTCCATAATTCGCTCCACCATATCACTGAAGATACTCAACATATACCTTTGGAAAGTTGCAGGTGCATTACATAAACCAAAAGGCATTCTCCTATAAGCATATGTTCCAAATGGACATGTAAAAGTGGTCATTTCCTGATCTTCCACAGCAATTTCAATCTGAAAATACCCTGAATACCCGTCCAAAAAACAGTAGAACGGATGGCCAGAGACTCTCTCCAACACTTGATCAATAAATGGCAATGGAAAATGATCTTTCCTGGTCACTGCATTTAACTTTCTATAATCAATACACACCCTCCACCCTGAAGTGAGACGTGTAGTGATTTCTTCCCCTTTTTCATTCTGAACCACAGTGATCCCTGACTTCTTTGGTACCACTTGAGTTGGACTCACCCAAGAGCTGTCAAATATAGGGTAGATAATACCTGCTTGAAGTAGCTTCAGCACCTCAACTCGCACAACTTCTTGTAAATGAGGATTCAATCTTCTTTGAAATTGACGAATTGGCTTAGCTTCCTCCTCCATATATATATGATGTGTGCAAACTAAAGGACTAATGCCTTTCAAATCAGATATTTGCCATCCTATTGCTTTCTTACACCTTTTGAGAACTTCCATTAAACACTTCTCTTGATGAATGGTCAGAGATGAAGATATTACAACAGGACATTGATTGTTTTCTTCAAGGTATGTGTATTTCAGCTCCACAGGTAGAGGCTTCAAATTGAGTTTTGGGATCTCTTTTTCAGCATCTGCTCGTTCTTCTTTATTGAACAAAGGTAGAATCTCTTCTATCCTCCTCCAACTTTGTAAAGTAGCAAGCTCATTAGGGGGTTCAAACAAACCTTCCTCACAATTCACAAAACTTTCATTCAGCTTATCTTGCATATTCTGATTGCAGTGCTCCTCTACCAGAGTGTCAATAATACACACTTCCTCTGGACCCTCTTCTTCTTCCGGAATGATTTGCTTTTTAGACATATAGAAAATGTTGAGATCAAGTGTCATGTTGCCAAAAGTGAGTTGCATGAGCCCATTCCTACAGTTGATGATTGCATTTGAGGTAGCAAGGAATGGCCTTCCCAGGATGATAGGAACTAAATTAGCTTCCTTTACAGTAGGATCTGTATCAAGAACAATAAAATCCATTGGATAGTAGAAATTATCAACTTGAACTAAGACATCCTCAATTACTCCTCTGGGAAATTTTACTGATCTATCTACTAGAGATAGAGTGATTGCTGTTGGCTTCAACTCACCAAGTCCCAATTGCTTGTAGACAGTATATGGAAGCAAATTCACATTAGCTCCCAAGTCTAATAAAGCTTTCTCCACTACTTTTCCTCCAATCATGACTAAAATGGTAGGACTTCCCGGATCTTTGTACTTCAAAGGAGACTTACACTGTAAGATTGCACTTACTTGCTCAATTAAGAAGGCTTTCTTATTTACAGTCAACCCTCTTTTGATAGTACACAAGTCCTTTAGGAATTTTGCATATGTTGGAACTTGCTTAATCATATCCAACAGTGGGATATTGACTTTAACTTGTCTCAATACTTCAAGAATTTCAGCTGCATTTTTAATCCCCTTCTTCCCATGCAATGCTTGAGGAAAAGGTGGAGAAGTTGATTTCTTCAGCATTTCTTCCTTCAGAAGTTCCTTCTCTGGATTTGCATTCATTGTTGACTCAGAGTCCTCTTTCTCTTCACTGATCTCCCCTTCTTTGTCTTTCATTTCCTCCTCCTTCTTTGTCTCTTCTTCTTCAACAGGTGGCTTAGGTAGCGGTTGCTCAATTTTCTTACCACTCCTTAGAGTGATCAAGGCTTTGACATCTTTCATCTGTGATGATTCCCCCTCATGGCTTTCCACTTCCTGGACACCCTTGGGATTTTGGTGGGGTTGAGAAGGAAATCTTCCCTTTTCTTGTACTGTATTCAAATTTGTGAGCCTTGATATTGAGTATTGGAGATTATCAAATCTTTGAGTCATATCATTTTGCATTCCATCCATCATTTTGTTCAGAATATTCTCTACTCTGTCAATTCTTTGATTAAGCTGAGTATTGATGGATTTTTGTTCTCCAACAAAATCTCCCACTACCTTGCTGAGATTCAAAATGGCTTGTTCAAGAGTTGAAGATTGCTAAGATGGTTGATTCGGCTGTTGGTATTGAGGTGCTCTAGGCTTCCATGAAAAATTTGGATGATTCCTCCAACTTGAGTTGTAAGTATTTCCATAGGGTGCATTGTTATTGGGCTTAAATTGTCCAACAACGTTTGCTTGCTCTCCAAACATTTCCTTTTCAGCTGAAATTATAGGGCATTCCTCCCCCAAGTGTTCATAGGATTGACAATTAGGACAAAGCTTCACTTGCACTGGTGCTTCAGCAACAGCTTGCACTTCATGCAACTTTTTCAGTTCCAGCTCCTCCAATTTTCTTGTCACAGCTGCAAACTTTGCTTTTGTATCATCCTCTTCTTTCAAAGTATACATCCCAGCCTTAGCATTGAAAACACTAAGTTGAGATTTCATCTTTCCCACTTCTCCTTTGGTTGGTTCATCCCATCCCCTTGAAACTTCAGCTACATAATTCAAGAAATCCATAGCTTCCTCCGGATTTTTGCTCATGAAATCTCCTCCACACATGGTCTCCAGGAGTTGCTTCATTGAGGATGACATCCCATCATAAAAATAGCTCACCAATAGCCAAGTATCAAAACCATGGTGAGGACATGCATTTATAGCTTCCATATATCTTTCCCAACACTCATAGAATTTCCCATTCTCTTTAGCTGAGAAGTTTGAAATTTGCCTTTTCAAGCCATTTGTTCTATGAGTGGGGAAAATTTTCTTAAGGAATTCAGCTTGTAAATCAGTCCAAGTACGGATACTCCTTGGCCTTAAAGAATTAAGCCAAATTTTGGCTTTGTCCTTTAAAGTAAAAGGAAATAACTTAAGCCTCATCAAATCAATTGAAGCTCCTCCCTCTTGGAATGTATTACAAACTTCTTCAAATTCCTTAATATGTGCATAGGGATTCTCACTTTCCATCCCATGGAAAGTTGGTAGAAGTGGAACAATATATGGTCTGATCACTAGTTGCTCTGTAGGAGGTATTATACATGATGGTGCACTCATACGAGGTGGATGCATACGGTCCCTCATTGATCTAAATTCATTGAGATTGTCTTGACGAACTTGGTGACTATGCTGATCTTCAGGTGTAGTTTCCATGATATTCAAGCCCAATTCCAATTCCTTAGTATGAGGTGTATCAATTCTAACAAGCCTTCCTCCACTGCCTCGTATCCACTTTGGTATACAAAACTAGCAACTATCGGAAACTAAAATGAAAATATAGGACAACAAAAGAAAACAGGGCTACAAAAACAAACTAAAACTAAGCTGAATTTAAAAGCTAACTTTAAATTATAAGTAAGTAAAACAAAATGAGAATTAAT
Organism: Vitis x doaniana; assembly: GCA_030345155.1. Classification (NCBI taxonomy): domain Eukaryota; kingdom Viridiplantae; phylum Streptophyta; class Magnoliopsida; order Vitales; family Vitaceae; genus Vitis; species Vitis x doaniana. The sequence continues at coordinate 11,508,101 of CP128323.1, forward strand.
AAAGCCAAAGAAACTTTACCACACTTGTGATGAAAATCACAAGTACACTGAAATAGTATCACTATAACTTGACACTTTCTCCGGCAACGGCGCCATTTGATTTATGCCTAATTGGTGTCTCAACTGATTTGTGTCCAGCTGGTGCTCCTTGATGGCGGGAGTAATCAACAAAATTTTTAACCTATAACACCATGAACTAGGGTAGCAAATACAAAGCTACTATAGCATAGTGGCTCTAGGATCGTTCCACTGGGAAGGGTACTCAAACTAAAAATGATACCAATTCAAAGTGAATTGGTGCTGTTTCATTCAAGGTTAGCTTAAGAATTAAAACACAAACTTTGGTTGAAAAAGGTTTAGACTTAAATTAACAACTCAGCAAGTGATGAAAATTACTTAAGAAGAAAAGCATTCCTTGGAGATTCAGGCGTACAGGGGAGGTTCCTCATGCAATAGCATAGCTCCGGTCAGTTGGTTCATTTCCTCAAATTAGAGAATTAACATAAAGTCGATTCTCTAACAGGTGCTGCACAAATGCATCCCTCAATTGGATTTCAGCTCTAATTCTCTCACTGATACAACTTGCAATGGTTTGAGCCTCTCACTTAGCCTTTACCATTCAAGGTGATCTTTAACCTTGGATTACCCGTCAAAAGCTCGCAAGAGATAACTAATGGATGTCTCCTTAGAGTCCAAAAGCTTACCAAGTGTTGGCAATTTTAGAAAATCCTACCTTCAAGTCACCTACCAGAGGCTCGCAAGGGGTAAACTAGTGTATCTCCACGGTTAGAGATCACTTGCCTTACCAAGTGTTGGCCTAGGTGACTCCAAGGTGTTTTAAGTTAACTAAAAACATAGAAACCATTCACAGGACACACCTTCTTTTCATTCATAGCTGAAACCACAAAGCTTCTGATTCTTGCACTTGGAACCTTTCCCGGCAGCCTTAACTCCAAGGAATTAAAAGGTTTAGTTACTCATTCTCCGGAGAAAGCTCCTCAGAGAGTGCATAACTAAAAAGAAAATAAAAATAATACAATCAAGTTGACTAGGTAAGGCAGAGCTCAAGCTCTGTATTTTACTTTGAAATTTTTACAAAAGGTTTAACACCCTCAAAATAGGCTCCTCGGGCTCTCTTTATACCAAAAATCACATTTACAGCTATTACATAGATATTTTTGCCAAATTCCTAACTTAAAAACTAAGGAATCCTATCATTGGTGACTTACAAGGAGAATTTAGGCATTTAGGCAACAAAAATCTAATGAAAAATATCTCCAAGTGTCGGTTACAAATATCGGGAAGCACTAAGGACCACTTCGCAAGTGAAAAGTGAGGTCTGCGAAATTTCGCAGGTGCACAAGAAGAGCTATGGAATTTCTTTGCAGCAAAAGGCTGATTCAACACCTTTGCGAAGTTGACTTCCATCTTGTGGTGTTTAGCTTCCATCGCGGCATGAAGCCTCAGGGGAAATCCATAGCACTGTACAAAAGTGTTGCGAAATATCTCGCAACAAAAGGCTGATTCCGCAGCACTTTTCTGACTCCTTCCTTCAGCTTGGAGAAGTTGTCTTCCAAAGGCTGTAACTTCCCCATTTCAGCTCCAAATCAAACACGGTTTGAAGCATTGGATTTTTGACTTCCTAAGCTTTCAAATGACATATAGCATGCATAATTTGAACTTCAGGAAGTGCTCCAAAAGTGGCTGCAGTGACTGTCATCAAGAATGCTTCATAGCTGGATCCTCTTTGCTTTTCCTTGCATTCCAGATTTGCTTATGGCAAAAATGCTTCAAAGCTTTGGATCTTCATGCTTCTGAGCTTTTTATTGCTTTACCAAGGATTCCATAAAACTCTCCTCAATCTCATATTGCTTTGGTGATCAAAATACTAACAAAAACACCAAAACTTACACAATTTGATTAGAATTGATTGAAAGGGGCCTTAACATGCTAATTGGGTTAAAAGGCACTAACTACTACTCAAAAGTGTTTAAAAGGATTAATTAAAAGCTATCAAATAGCACTTTTTGAGTAGTAATCAGTATGGATCAGCAATAGGCTACATTTGAGCATCTTCAATAGAGGATTAAGCGCATTGAGAGTCACCAAGAGAGTCAGCATGAGGAGATGATGGCTTACCTACACTCAATGTTTCCACCTGCACCTCCTCAACCTTGATTTCATCGAGAACCCCTTCTTTTCTTTTTGATGTTACCAAATGGGGAGAGATATTTAGGATCTAGGAGACCTATATATGCATATCATTATCATATCATCTGTTTGGATGTTTCGTGTACATTTGGATTTACTATATATGATATGCTATTTTCATGATTTACATTGTTTCCTATTGAAAATTCACATTTTCTTATTATCTAGGTTTTAAATTCATAAATTTTGAATTAATTGATCCATGATTAGTTTGAGGGGAAGATTACTTTTTTCTCTTAGATAACCAAGGTTTATCATCATAAAAAATAGGGAGATTGTTAGCCTAAGGGTTCTCCCAATCAGATTTTGATGATAAAAAACCATGGTTAAGTGACTAATTGGTTTGAATGATAAAGAATCTCAGGTATAAATTTGGAAATTCATCAAAGGACCAAATGGATACAAGATTGAGACTATTGGAAGACTTTTGATCATAGGAAACGAATGTAAGATGAATGCATGGGTGCACTTAGGTTTTCCATACCTTTTCATGCATCTTTGAAAACTCAGTTTATTCTTTAAAATTTTGATTCATTAAAACCCGAGTTTTATCAAATGTACCTTAGGCAAAACGTTTCAAAATTGGCATATTAATTTGCCTAAAGACCTTGCTTAAGTGTTAGAAAAGAAAGGAATTGAAAATGATAGGTTTTTAGGGCCAAAAGGCTAAACCGGTCAAGGACCAGCTCAACCAGTTGGGGAACCAGTCGACCGATTGCCCTTCTCCAGTCAAGGTCTAGTCGAGGAGTGCCAAAAACTACTACAAGAAAAAAAGCCTTTGTTGACAGTTTTTCATTGTCAATGTAAGGTATATCTGTCAAGGTAGGTTATTGTTCATATATGTTATCTATGCCAGTGTCAAGAAAAGTTTAAAGGTAACTTGACATATACATATGTTAAGATTTTCTCTATTTTTACAAATGATGAAATCTTATTAGTATGTGATATGTCAATGTTTCTTTCATATATGTTAAGGTTAGATTCAACTTATATCAAAATTACTTAATCTTAGGTCAAGGTTAACTCACTCTTTTGTTAAGATTAGTTCAACAAATGTCAAGGTTAGGTATCATATATGTCATGATTAACCCCACATATATCAAGGCTTTTAGATACATATGTCAAGGTTAGATTTTATATATATCATAATTGGCTTATATATGTCAATGTTTGGTATCACATATCTTATAATTGTTACTACACATGGCAAAATTAGGCATGACCCATCTGCCAAGGTTGATTATGAAAATTTTAATATTATTTTATTATAATTTTAGTTTTTCTAATGAAAAATGAACCTATTACCATATGAAACATATCTCCAAATTAAATTTGGTACCTTTTATTTATGATCATAACAATCAAGTCCTAGAATAATGTAAAGAAACTACTATTCAAGGCAAAAAAATAAAAATTATTACATATACATTTGAACATTAAAAAGATAATTTCGTAAATCTTTTTCAAGTTACTCTCTATTTTATTTTATATGCAAACAAAACCTAGTTAAAAACATTCAATTAAGATAATATACAAACTTAAATTGAAAAGTACAACATTATCTTCGTAAGATGTACGTGGTCTTTATTTCTTCACCATTATCTCCTTCTTGGTGTATTTCTTGGATACTTAGTAGGATAAACACAACATTAATAGAAACATAAGCAACAAATACCAAAAAATAAAAATAAAAAAAATCATAGGAGAATACACCTATTTACCTTCAATATCAGAAAAGATAAATACAATGAATACACCTATTGACCTTTCATATCATCGATTGTAATTGAATTAACTTTGTAACTCTAAATTCAATGTAAAAAACAATGAATATTTAAACTCCATGGAAGATATCCTAGTTTACAATTATTAAGTTCATCAAAAGAGGAAGTAAGAGCAACATAGCAAAGAATTCACACATGATACGTGAAAAAAAAAAAAAACTATTGTGTTAAAGACCTATGTTTTTAATGCTAACTCTTTAAAGTTTAAACTAACTTTTAATGTTATGTTAATTGTTTTCATGGTAGATCATTTTTTGTTTCCATAAGTAGATTATAATTTAGTTCACAAATTGTTTTTGGTTTAAAAAATCTATATTTTTCTTCATTGTCTTACCTATTTCCACTCTTAGTTTATTTATTTATTTTATAGGTCTTTCCACTCTTAGTTTATATTCATTGAAGAACTTCATTACTAAATAATTAACTATCTAATTTTAATAATATTATAGACATGAAATTTATGAGAAATAGTTAAAAATATTAAAATGCAACCCTCATGATAGCTTGTTAATTTTCTTAATTCTTTTCTATTTTTTATAATTCTTATATCCTAATACAATCATTGCATATAAATACATCTTTTTGATAGTTAATATGCTTACATAAGCAGATTTGATATAAATTTGGGTTTTCTAAAACATAGATCATGTTATTCCTTGAAAGTGATAAAAACAAAAATAAAAATAGATAGCATTGAATTGACAATCTTGATATTAACTTTCCCCAATCAAAATAAGCACCTGACCATGCTCTCATGTTCTTAAGTTCTACCTTGTAAAATCAAGAAAACAGTTGATGACCTGAAAAAAGAAAAAGAAAAAAAGATAATGATATAAGATTAGAATATCAGTTAGTAATCATGATAAAGCATAGACAATTCATATCCATTATATAAAGATTTTCAAATATATGTTTTACCTTTGCTTTAATGGAGAATCTATTGTCCATAATAATTAGCATATGGAACCATCCTAAATTCAAACTACAAAAAAATAAAAGGGGGAACCAACCACCCTAATTTGCTGCAAAGCTAGAAGAATGATATAGCAAAGAACAACTTTTCTTAAAGTAGTAAAACTAAATAATTTGCAGTCATCACAAGAACAGTTAACCATTTTCATTTAGAGGATTTAATATAAAATTAGGGAAAAACTTGATAGTGTCCTAACTAGTGGGTAAAAGTGATTGGAGAGATAAATTAGAAGCTTCTCCAATTTCGAGTAGAACTTGCATGTAGCAAGGCAAAACAAAACAAAGTATGAAGCGTAATTGCAAGCAAGACTTGCTCCATGTTCATTGATGCAGGATGAGAAAGATCATGATGTCCCAGAAACATCTCAAATAGAACTTTGATCATAATTTACAACACTGTAAACAAGTTCCACTTTATGATGAATGAACTCATTCTCCCATGTTTTTATCAAGAGCAGTTTCATTCAAGTCAACCCTTCACTATTTTCTGCTTTCAATCTTAAATTAAAATATCTATTATCAGGATATCGTTTTTAATAATTCCCCAACCAAACTAAACTTTTTACAAGAAACTAAATCTAGAGCACAAACACTCTGCTTGAGAAAATGAGACATTAATTAATTGAATTGTTTATCCTATAGTCTCATAAAAGATAGAAATGATTGTAGGGAATAAAATCCAACAAATTAAATGAAATGAAATGTTTAAAATACCTCTCATGTGAATCAAAAATAGAATATACAGAACATTGTCTTCATTCTTATACTCTATAAAATATAGAGCTTTCAGTAATTACATCCACAAATCATTAAAAATTAAAAATAGTAAAGAAAAAACAATAGTAAAATCTGGAACATGTTATTTGAGAATATATTAGAATATTATAAACCTATCTAGTTACCTTACATGTTATTACCCATGAAATGTTCCATTTTTTTCATTCTCGATCAAAACCCATTGTCGTGCATTTGATGTACAAACAGGCTAAGAGTAAGGAATCTCAAATTACAATGTGAAACTCATTATCTTGAACAAGAAAACACCAGTAACTACTTAGGATTAAAGAATGTGAATGTTCCAAGTAATTTTGAGGAATTTTACCCTTTTTCTTCACTATCACTAAGGGATTTTGAACCAAAAAAACCCAAAATAATTACAAAACAAATTTTCTCACCTATCAAACATGCCAAAATCATAAAAACATGAAAAATACCAAAATAAATCGAGGAGATCTGAGATCTATAATCATGAATCACTATGACATGGTCCTCATGGCAGTGGTCGGAGAAACAATGGCATCCCCGATAGAAAAGATGGTTGTCGACGACAAGGGAGCACAATGTGGGCCTATGGTACGATTAAGGATGAAAGAGCGAGAAGAGTGACTTTAACGTTAGTGAGGAGTTGTTGTGGTGAGAAACTCCGACATCAAGGCAGCACGATGTGGACGTTACTAGCCCATGATGGCATTAGAGGAGCTATGACAACAAAACTATCTCAGGTGAGGAAGAAGTAAGAAAATGGGAAAGAAAGAGGGAAAGGAAAAGAATATGAAGAAGAATGAAGAAAAAGGGTGTTTGGATGAAGAGAAAATAGAATGAAACTAAAGATAAAATAGGCGGGAGAGAGAAGGTCATGAAAAAAAAAAAAAAGGGAAAGTAGGGCTTAAAAAAAGCTTATATAGGTCTCTTCCAAAAAACCTAAAATACTTGAGTTGAGCTTCAACAATTGGGTGGAATGGAATGCTCCAAACTTAGTATAAAAATATTAAGGTAAAAAAACATACCAAAAATTCAAAGGAGTGGGTTGAGCATTTCTATAAAACTTAATTTTATTATTATAAAGACACAATTTTAATATTTTCTTTTATTATCTTAATAGACTATAATTATTCAAAATTTTCCAAAATTGTCTAACATAAGGATGGTGTTTTTTTTAAATTCCCAAACTTTCTTAAACTACCATTCCTAAGTGTTAAAGTTACCAAAAATAATTAGAACTTTATCTTATATTCCTTATTGAAACCTTTATATGCTTTAATAAAATTTCAATTTATGCTGATGTTATATTCTACTAATAAAACCTCAATTTATATCATAAAAGAATGCATGAAGAAAAATTCAATCCCTTTAATAAAACCTCAATTTATTGTGCGGATATATTCTCTAATAAAACCCCCCAATGTAATGTAATAAAAGGTATTTTTTTTTTCTATATATTGATGTCAACCTTGATAGATTAAAAAAAATTAGGCATATTTTCACTTACGAATTTTTGTGAAAGTGACACTATCAAATATTCTAACATTAACATTTATATTTATTAAATATTTATTGATTTATAAATTTTCTGTGAAGATTATATGATAATAAATCACATAATTTAGAAAATGAATATATGTTATTATTGATTTTTATTTAGGTACTTCACATCAAGGATAAAAATATCGGTAATCACGGATATATCGGTAGTTCGATTTTACAGATATATCGGATATATCGGAGATATATCGGATATATCGAAAATATATCGGCAGATATTTTGATATAAAATATCGATTGATTTAAAATTGATCAAAACTTTTGAAAATGCAAAATAAAGCTCTTAAAAATGAAATTAGAAGTATAATAGACATTTTAAAGTTGTTTTGTTAAAGAAATTAATATATATATATATATATATATATATATATATATATATAAGTGTACATTGATTATTAAATTACATCAAATATTATTCGATAATAATAATGTGATATTTGATTATAATATGTTTAATTTTAAAATATATTTAATATTAAAATTATGATATATTTAATTTAATTGTATTAAATGATATAAAACAAATGATGATAAATGTATAATTTTTTTAATATTTAATTAATATATTAATGATATTAAAAAAATTTTGTTACTCAATTAAATGAAAATTTTCTATTTAATTATAAAATAATTATAATTAATTTGTTGTTTAAAGTATTGTTTTAATATTTTTGTGTATATGAAAAGTTTTAATATATGTATATATAGTGCAAGATTATTAACAAGGTGCAAATTTGACCCAATAGTAATGTGGATACTCCCCACCCTTCTGGTTGGGGGCTCAACTCCCCCACCCTTTTGGTTAGGGGCTCAACTCCCCCAGGCAGGCATGTAAATAGTTCATTTTTTAGCTTTGACTTGGTCAACACTGATCTTTGGTCAACGCGGGCGATTGCTGATAGAAAATTTTGTTTTCCTCCATGCTTCACATATGAGTAAATTAATTATACTTTGATTTATAATTTTTTTTTTTTTAAGATTACATCATCATTAAGTTATGGAAAAATTTAGTGTATATATATATGTTAGCATTGCTTTCATTTAGATATATTAGCATATGAACATATTAAATATACTTTGACATATATATTATTTGTCAAGGTTGTATCATCATAAGTCATAGAAGAATTTAACAAATTTTATATATGTCATTATTGGTTTGAACTAAGTTGCATATGTCATAGTTGTTCATTTAAATAGACAATATTGACATATATTACCTTAAGTCAAGATAATATATGTCATGAATGGCATTTTTTCTTATAGTGAACACTCTTTCTCATCCAGTAGCTTCCTCTTCCCGATTGAGGTTCACCCTTTCTCAATCAACCTCTGATCGAGGCAATGGTAGCCTGCGAAAGCATTAAATGCTCCAACAGCTAATGAACCGGTCAACCCCCAACTCGACCGATCGAGGCTGTCTTTTTGCTGTTTTTGGTTTCCCAAGCTTAGAAACCTATAAATTGAGAGATCCACTTCATTTATGACATAGAAAACACCTGCAATCAATTGTCTACCTACCTGTTCTTGGCTTAAAAGCTCTCATTTCTTTCTTAGTGCATTAAACCATCACTTGCATATCTTTTAGTGCACCCTTGTGAGTCATCCTAGCTTTGTTTTCTATTTGAGCTATCTTTGAGCTAGGTTGAGGGATTCTTTCTTGTAAAACTTGAGTGTTAAAGACTTCAAGAGGTTTGAATCTTGAAGAGATTGTGTAAGAGCCCATTGGATCCGGAATCCAAGTGTAAAGGATTGGAAGCTTGGTTGAAGCTTCAAGCTAGTGGAACCCTCACTTGGTTAGGAGATTGAGGAGAGTGGATGTAGGCAAGGAAGTGTCGAACCACTATAAAATCCGATTTTGAATTCTTTGACTCTATCTCTTTATTTCTTTTTTATGTTGTGCTTGAATTTATTGTATTGAAAAAGTTTTTGAAAAACCCAATTCACCCCCCTCTTCGGTTTTTTTTCCTTTAAGCATAGCCTTTATTTTCTCAATTGATATCAGAGCTAAGGTCACGAGTTTGAACCCCAGGGGTGTCACTGGGGAGGGGAGGGGGGGGGGGGGGGGGGGAGGGTTGGCCGCGTCCATCAACTCCCCTTGTGTTCGCAGTGGGCGCTTGGTGAATGCACTATAAGGTTAGGGTATGCGCCTTTCCTAACAACAATTGCTTTTAGGAGAGTTGGTAGTGCCTGAGGTCCTACACTCTCTATTCAAACTGGTAATAAGGTGCATCACAACTTGTTCACTACTACCAGTGATAAGAATGTCATCTACATACATAAGAATATACGTAGAATGACTTTTTGTCACATGAATGAACAAAGACTGATCTGACTTGGTAGAGATAAATCCAAAGGAACATAGGGTTGTACTTAAGTTTTCAAACCAGGCCCTTGGTGCTTGTTTTAAGCCATATAAAGCTTTATGCAATTTACAAACAAGATGAGACTGGTTGTGCTGAATAAATCCAGGGGGTTGTTCCATAAAAACTTCCTCATGCAACACTCCATTCAAAAAGGCATTATTAATGTCTAATTGATGAATTAACCAACCTCTAGACAAAGCTATAGTAAGCATAACCCGAATAGTTGCAAGTTTAAAACTAGACTAAAAATTTATGTGAAATCAAAACCAGCAACTTGATGAAACCCTTTTGCCACTAACCTGGCTTTGTACTTCTGAATTGAGCCATCAGGGTTTTCTTTCACTTTAAATACCCATTTGCAGCCAATAGGTGTTCTTCCAGGTGGTAATGGGACTAAGGACCATGTATTATTCTTCAAAAGAACCATCAATTCATTAGTCATTGCTTGTTTCCAACGATGTACATGTCAAGCTTTCTTAACACAAGTAGGTTCACATGTGGCAACCAAAACCTTTGGTCTAAAAATTCCATCTTTAGACCGAGTGACCATAGAATGAGTATTTTTGTAAGGCTGCATTGGAACATAAGCTAAATCTTTTTGTATTTGGTCCTGTGAAAGAGCTCTCAAAACCAGCAACATTGTCATAAGTATTAGTAGCAAAAGGAGAAGCAGTAGGTGTTGAAGCATTAGTAACATATTGGACAATTTCTGGATGAGTAAAGCTACCAAGTGAAGAAATTATTGGGGGAGCAGCAAAGGGATGAAAAGAGGGTGAAATAGAATTAGATAAGGACGACTGAATTTTATGAGCAAAAGGAAATGAAGACTCATTGAAAATGACATCTCGAGAAATAATAATTTTGCCATTAGAATCAAGCCATTTGTAGCATTTATGATTGAGACTATAACCCAAAAAGGTACATTCAGTGGATCAAAATTGAAGCTTGTGTTTGTTATATGAATGAATGTTGGGAAAACAAGAGCAACTGAATATTTTTAAGAAAGAGTAACCCGGTAGAGTTTTGAACAAAACTTCTTGGAAAATTTTTATGATGAAGAACAAATGTTGGTAATCTATTGTTGAGATAAACAGAAGCTCTAAAGGCTTCATCCCAATATTTCATTGGCATTGAAGCAGATGCTAACAAGGTGAGACCATGTTCTACAATGGTTCTATGCCACCTTTTAGCCAAGCCATTTTGTTCATGAGTATAAGGGCAAGATATCTGTGAAGAATGCCATTTGAAGTTAAAAAATTTGTGAAAGCTCTATATTCTCTGCCCTAATCTGTTTGTATGGCCTTGATTTTAAAACCTAGTTGTAATTCAACTTGAGTTTTGAAATTAAGAAAGGCTTGAAATGCATCTGATTTATGTCTAAGCAAGTAGATCCAAGTAAATCTTTAGTAAGCATTAACAAAGTGAATGTAGTAGCAATAACCACTGGAGAATTGAAGTGGAGAGGGGCCCCATAAATCAAAGTGTATAAATTGTAGGAGTTGAGTGTAAATAGTGTCAGAAGAAGAAAAATGAAGTTTGTGAATCTCGCCATAACAATAAGCTGAGCAAAAAAGAAAACTGCATTTTATTAAGAACATAAATATTGCAGTTAGACAGAACAAGCTTTACAATTTTGAGAGATGAATGTCCAAGTCCGTGATGCCATAGATCTAAAGTATGCAAAGAACCAATAGAATCCTTCGTTGCAATACAAGATTTAGGATTATATTGAAACGAGCTAGAAACATGATTCTGAAATGAAGAGATAAAGGACTCACAAGAGGCTGTAGAAGATGGAATTGACAGTGGCTTTGCTGAAGGCAATAACTCACAAAAGGCTGTAGAATATGGAACTGACAATGGCTTTGCTGAAGGTAGAAGTGTGAAATCATCAAATACATAAAGTCCATTCTTAACTCTCCCTACCATGAGAATTTCCTTGGAAGCCTGATCTTTAACATAACAGAAGTTAGGAAAGAACTCAAAATACACAACATTATCTTTGGCAAATTTAGAGACACTGGGCAAATTTTTGGTAATAGAAGGAATGTGAAGAAAATGATTTAAAGAGAGCAATTTCGAAGAAAATTAAGACTGATACAATGATTGTCCAATATGTTTAACGTTCAAACCTGTTCATTGCCCATCATGATCTTATCTTGCCCAACAAATTCAACTTTATTCATCAGATTATGAATGTCTAGTGTGATATGATTTGTAGCTCCAAAATTTGGGTACTAGCTAGGTTGTAGGCAAATTCAGGAGTAGTAGCAACCATGGTAGTCATTTGTGATGAATCTTGAGAATAAGGAAATCCATTACGAAATGAAGATGGGCCTTGAAATGATGGATCAAATATGTAGTACCATTGTTGCACCAAATGACCAACACGACCACACAATTTGCATTGAGGTTTATAGAAATTCCAATAATTTCGACCACCATTGAAGCCTCCCCGACCTCTTCTACTAGAACCTCTAAATTTATTGAATCCACGATTACCAGGACCTTATCTACTAGGAAAATTATTGAAACCACAAAAATTGCCTTGATTGCCTTGATCAAAAGTAGAAAATCCATTTTTGAAAGAATTATTATATTTAATGCTACCTAATACATTGAAAAGTTTTAGTTCTGATGTCAAACTAAGGTAGTGTTTGTTTTTTGGTTGAATAGAAAAATGCAAAACATTTTATTTTTTCTATTAAGTTAAAAGTGATCTATTGATATCAACTGCCATGATTAAAATGAATTTGTTATCGGTTGTTCAATTTAATTGTGTTAGTTAATATCAACAAGTTATTTTTAACTAAATTAAAAAAATTCCAAGTATATCTTTTTTATTAGGTCCAAAAATAAACATCAATTAAATCACTGGACTTTTTAGTCACCATAATTGTGTTTACCCCGTGTGCATGCATGACTTGAATGGTTGAATCGACCATAATTTATGATTTCTTATTGTGCAGGTGATAGATTTTTCTTTGGGAAAAGTGTCTTGACATGGTCATTTTAAAATAAATGTTCCATGCGAATCTACCTTTTCATGTTTTAAATCATATCAAATGATCCAAAAATGTTTATTATTTTATGTACTTTTAGGTCAGAGACGATATTTTCAAAACCTAATAATGCCCAAAATTTCATAGTTTTAGAGAAAATTTATTTTCCATTTTTTTAAAACTCTACATAAAATTTAACATAATTTTCCCTTCTTAAAATGGAAGAAATATATGAATTTTTATTTTTTTAGTAAAATAAAAAATTGAATGCACCAGGAGTAATATTTAAAGCTAATTAATAACTTTCAAATTTCTAAGAGATCGAAAAAAGGCAATTGGAGAAAACTCGGTGACAATAGAGGAATGGTGATGAGAATGGTAACGTGAGTAGAGATAATGATGGTGTAGAGCCCTGTGAAACCAGTAATACAGAAACTCCACACCATCTGCTCTCCATAAGGGCATGTGAGTAGCCCCTGGAGCTATGAAATAAGCGTATGATCCCATTGAAAATAATTTGGTCATCCCTACAAAACCAAAATACCATCAGAAAATTTGGACTAAGACCTCCCACAAGGATTGATTTGAGGCGTCAAATTTTTTAATTTCTATCTTGCTTCAATTGATATGATGCATTTACTTGCTCAAATTCAATGCCCTTATCAACAATAATCGTATTTATCTCTCATACTTGAGTTAAATTTTGATCTGTATAATGACTGAAAACATTACAAGGGTAGTGGACAAATGGTGTATCTATTCACACCATAACTAGTAACATGTTATGTTCGGTTTATCTTCCAAACAATTAACGACTGTTTGTCGCGTTCGTCTGTTTTATCTTTCTGGTTTCAATTAGGTTTTGTTAGTAAGTTGATCACTACTTCCCACCAAATTCATGTACTTAATTTGAAGAGATTGATGTAACAAAGCACTATGGAGGCCTCGTCCACTGTTTGCATACTCTTGGGCGGCATCTGGCCTTTTCTTTGGAGGTTTATTTATCTCTCCGTTACCTACCTAGTGGTCCAAATTAAAGACCAATTAATGTAGTAGCTAAGGTGACGTGTGGAGATCTAGGGCATACTTTCCCATCGTTGATACATATCTTACATTAGTGTGTAAAGCTTTCATATTATGTTTGATTTATTTCTAAAAGGAGAGAAAATAAAAAAAAATAAAAAAAATAAAATTTGAAATTAATAAATGACTTGGAGTCACCACTTATTTTTGTTTTATTTTTAAAGGATAAACAAAACAAGAAAGAAAACCCTAAGTGTGACTCCTTATTTGGAAAATGTGATATGCGAAAAACCAAATCGGGGCTCGGGGTCAGGTTACTAATTGGGAATGTACCGTAAAGACTGTAGCACCCTTCTAAGTCCCTAAAAACTATCTACTAATAAAATGAAGCACGTGTGACAATTGGTTGATTAAACGTGGATACCAAAAGATGATCATACATTGGGAGTCAAAACAAAGCGTAGAGAATGGTCAGGGTGAGAGCGGGTACGTACCTTGGCAATAAGTGAATAATGTGCTATCATGAAATGGGATTAGTGCACAAGAATGAATGTAAAATATATCACATGCATCACCAAACAAAATATGAAATCACTTATGGCACACATGACATTTCACTCAAGTTCATTTTTATTTTAAGTAAAACTTCTTTGATGTTGGGCCTCCCACCAAAGCCCAATTTATTTTACATGAATTGGTCTGACAAATTTCATTATTTTGGAATTATGAAAAATTCATTCTTACTTATGTAAAATCAAGAGAAACAGAAGTTTATTTAAAAACCAGAGTGGAATTAAAATTGTTTGAGAGAAAACTGGATTTTTTAAATTTATTTGAAAATTGGAATCTCGAAAATTATTTGAAAATTGGAGTCTTGGGAATTAAATTTAAGAATTGGAATTTTGAAAATTAAATTTGAAAGAAATTGAAAATTTTAAAATTATTTGAGAATTAGAGTTTTGAAAATTAAATTAGAAAGAAATTGAAAATTTTAAAATTATTTGAGAATTAGAGTTTTGAAAATTAAACTAAGGAATTAGAACTTTGGAAATTAAACTTGAGAGAAATTAACAAATTATTTGAGAATTAGAGTTTTGAAAATTAAATTTAAGAATTGGAATTTTGGAGATTAAATTTGAAAGAAATTAGAATTTTAAAAATTATTTGAAGGTGGAATTTTTAAAAATAAATAAATAAAACGATAATAATAATAATAATAATAATAATAATTAAATAAATGTGAGAATTGGAATTTTGAAATTGGAAATTAAGTTCGGAAATTGAAAAATTTAAATTTCAGAAATTGAGAACTAAATTTAGAAATCGGAATTTTGAAGAATTATCTAAAAATGGAATTTTAAAAATAAATAAATAAATAATAAATAATAATAACTAAAATAATAATGATTAAATAAATAAATGTGGAAATTAGAAATTAAATTTGGAAATCGAAAATTTGAAAATTTGTTTAAAAATAAATAAATAGAATAATAATAATAATAATAATAAGAATGAAAATAATAATTAAATAAATGAACGTGAATATTGGAATTTTTGAAATCGAAAATTAAATTCGGAAATTAGAATTTGAAAAATTATTTAAGGATGGAATTTTTTTTAAAATAAATAAATAAATAGAATAATAGTAATAACGAAAATAATAATTAAATAAATGAACGTGAATATTGGAATTTTTAAAATTAGAAATTAAATTCGGAAATCGGAATTTTGAAAAATTGTTTAAAGATGAAATTTTTTTTTCAATAAATTGAATAATAATAATAATAACGAAAATAATAATTAATAAATGAACGTGAATATTGGAATTTTTGAAATTGAAAATTAAATTCGGAAATCGGAATTTTGAAAAATTGTTCAAGGATGAAATTTTTTTAAAAATAAATAAATAAATAGAATAATAATAATAACGAAAATAATAATTAAATAAATGAACGTGAATATTGAAGTTTTTGAAATTAGAAATTAAATTCGAAAATCGGAATTTTGAAAAATTGTTTAAGGATGAAATTTTTAAAAGAAATAAATAAATCAATAAAGTAATAATGATAACGGAAATAAAAGTGCTGAAACAAATGACTGCAATAATTGGAATCTTTGAAAATTAATTTGGGATATCGAAAAATTTGAGGGAATGATAATAAATAAAATAATTAAATGGATAAAATAAAAAAAGGTACAATGGTCGGCATTGTAGGCCTGAAGGTGGCTATGCAACATGTGGGCTTGGGATGGAATATCTTATAACATAATAATAATAATAATAATAATAAAACAATCTCAACCTTACATATTTTAATACTGTTTACACGTGAAATTTCATCACCACTATGCAACAACAATTCTTAAAATAACGAAGTTAGTGAACTTTGGAAAATCTTATAACATAGTAATAATAATAATAATAACAATAATAATAATAATATAATAAAAGACAATCACATACCTCAAAGAATTAGTAATAATTTATCAATTTAATGAAGCACTACTACAAAAAATGTAATTTATGACGTTTTTTTTCTTGACGCTTATATAAAGTGCCATTATTTATTCTAAAAAATGGGTATTAATGACGCTTGCATTATCTTGGCGCTTTAATGGGAGAAATAATGACGTTTTTAAATAATGACGCTTTTTTAAGCGTCATTGTACAATGAATTTCAAATAATGACGCTTTTTTAAG
The DNA here is from genome assembly GCA_030345155.1 of Vitis x doaniana. Taxonomy (NCBI): domain Eukaryota; kingdom Viridiplantae; phylum Streptophyta; class Magnoliopsida; order Vitales; family Vitaceae; genus Vitis; species Vitis x doaniana. The sequence continues at coordinate 11,524,482 of CP128323.1, forward strand.
TGCCATTGTAGGAGAACCTCAACCTTGGCGCTTCTAAAAGCGTCATTGTACAATGCATTTCAAATAATGACGTTTTTTTAAGTGCCATTGTAGGAGAACCTCAACCTTGGCGCTTTTAAAAGCGTCATTTTCTGTTCATTTTATAATTACTCACATTTTTCAATTAAAAAAAAAATGATAAACGTAATAAACCCTTTTCTATACCCGATGCCCACACTCAAGTCATTACCAAATCTGTCTCTAACTGAACCAGCAAGCTCCAGCCAATTTCGAAAGCTAGGGTTTTTTTAGATTTGTAGGTTGGGAGAGGCAAGAGGCAGCAAAGGTAGGTGCCTTCGGTTGAAGAGGTAAGCAAGGAGGAAAGGTCGAAGAACCAGAGGAACAGAGGAAAGAAAAGAAGGGAGAAGAAAAAACCCTGAAGAGAGAGTTGTCGGGTACGAGCCCATATGTTCTCGTTTTCCCATGGATTCACATTCTTCACTATTGATTTCTGGGATTTGAGTGTGAATGCTTGCAAATCTGTTGTGGTTTTTGTTTATTATCAGTTATTTTCTTGGTTTGCATCTCCGATAAAAAGCCTCTGTTTTTAGGCTCAGTTGTGTCTCTCCTCTGTTTTTGTTCTCTGGTTCTTATGTTCTCTGGAAGATTTGGAAATAATTCTGGTGTGTTGTTCCATTTGTGTACAATGGTTCATGCCGAAAGGAGCTTGCTTTCCATGGAGTTGTAGGTACTGCCTATAACTTGTTTGATGAAATGCCATTTCGAGATATGGGCTCTTGGAATGCATAGAAAGTTTTTCAACAATTTTTATTAAGGGATGTAGTGTCTTGGAACTCAATAATTGTTGCCTATGAGCAGAATCATGTGGCTTTCGAATTAAATAAAAAAAAATTCTTCAGGGGGCGTTGTAACATTTACTACTAATTTAAGCTTCACAATCTGACATAGGCTTCATTGCTTATGTTACAAAAGATGCTATTCAACTTCATTTTTAAATGGGTTACACAACATGTTATCTAATTAATAATAACGTCATGTTTGGTTCATCTATTCAATAAACTAATTGAGATTTGACACCCCACTTATGACCACAAACTAGAATGGTCACCCCCAACATAAGTAGAACACATGTCAAGGTGCGGCTTAGCTCTACTTTAGCCTTACTTGGGAAATCTACCCAAGTCTAAGCCTAAAAACAAAATGAAAAAAATATCATGATATTATATTAATACAAATTATATGTATCTATATTGATTATCTAATTAATCAAGACTCTAAAAAATGAGTAACTTTGATAAATCATTTTGGGGGTTGGAGATGAACCAATTTTAACATGAACTTTTTGTAGTGGGTCTTTAATGGATTTAGCCAAGTTTGTGAACTTAGGCCTACAATGTGATGCTTACAAACAATATTTTCCTATTCTCACCATTGCTATTGATATGAATAATTTATAATACATAACTAGATGTAATATTTTAATAAGTATTTATGTTTTAGTTTTAATCAACTATGCATGCATGAAACCTTAGAATTCCCGTTCAAGTATCATTGTGAGACAAAAGTTTCTCTTATTACATACTAAGACAATAAGTTGTCAAAATGTGAAATGTGGGTATATTTAAGCCAGTTTCAAGTTGACAACTACTAAATTTGTCTTCCATGTGATAAAGATCTTTTATCTGCAAATGATGTTTGAATTGTCCAATTGGACAGTATAGGAAAACATGATATCTATGAAGTTAATTGCTTGTTCTTAATTCAATTTTTAGAAAATTTGGTAGTCTTTCTTCTTGTTCTCTGGGTGCATATTTGGACAAGGTCACATATTGTGCCTTATCCATTTTGTGTACTTGGAGAACTATAGGGAAATGCTGCCGAAATTTCTTTAAAATGAATTTAAGTATATTGGCAATTGACACATAGGGATTATGTATTCCTATATGGGATAGGAACCACCACCAAATTAAGGATGTTGGAGATGTTAGAATGCCTAAATCATGTATAAATCACTTGCTTCTATTCATTCAAATCTTAGTTCCATTCGTTAATTGTTTTAGTTCATGGTATCATTGTCTCATGTGGTTATGTGTTTTTAAAATTTTCAAACTTGGTGTATTCAATAATATAAGAGAAGACTAAAAGTTAGATCTTGCTTTTCATTCCTATTCATGAATAAAGCAAACATCATGAATGAACTAAGATCCATTTTTTATGCTAATATTGAATAACCTAATATACTAATTATGTTTCTTATCATATTGCTTATTGTTAGATGACTTGCACATTGTCGTTTTTTGGATTGGTCTAAGTTTTGTGACAATGTGGGAAATTTTAATTTGGTAGATTATATATTTTAAGCCTATTAATAGGATTTTATTAATAACTTTAGTTGTTGGTGGTATCTAGGACTTGTGTTTATTGTACATCAAATGGATCGTTCTTGGATGTCAAAGGATAGGAGATCAAAGGATTATGCAGATGGGGTAGAAAGCTTTATCGCATTTGCATTACAATATTCCACATATAAAAACTCCATTAAATGTCCATGTTTTCAGTGTGGTAATATGATATTCCACACTCCTCAAAAAATTAGAGAACATTTATTCTTCTATGGAATTGATCAGAGTTACCATACATGGTATTGGCATGGAGACGCTGCTCCAAGTGGACCACCAACTAGTAGGGCAGAATGGCATCATACAGTTGAATTTAACGATGTGAATAGTACAATAGAAATGGTTCAAGTTGCATATGATGATCGTAAGAATGACCCAAAATTGTTTGAAACATTACTTGAAGATGCTCAAAAACCTTTATATCCTGGTTGTAGAAACTTTACAAAGTTATCTGCATTGGTCAAATTATACAACCTGAAAGCACGATATGGATGGTCTGATAAAAGCTTTTCAGAGCTTTTAAGTATTCTTGGAGATATGTTGCCTCTAAACAATGAGTTGCCTCTGTCTGTGTATGAAGCAAAAAAAACATTGAATACATTGGGAATGGAATATGAGAAAATACATGCATGTCCCAATGATTGCATATTGTATAGAAATGAGTTGAAGGATGCAACTTCTTGTCCTACTTGTGGAACTTCAAGGTGGAAGTTAGATGGAACAGGTACTAAAAAGAGGAAGGGAGTCCCTGCAAAAGTAATGTGGTATTTTCCTCCTATTCCAAGATTTAGAAGATTGTTTCAGTCCCCAAAAATTGCAAAAGACCTCATATGGCATGCTCAAGAAAGAGAAATTGATGGTAAAATGCGTCATCCATCTGACTCCCCATCATGGAAGCTAGTTGATCACAGATGGCCTGATTTTGCTTCAGAACCTAGAAACCTTAGACTTGCCATTTCAGCAGATGGTATAAATCCTCATAGTTCAATGAGCAGTAGACATAGTTGTTGGCCTATTATAATGGTCATTTACAACCTTCCTCCTTGGTTGTGCATGAAAAGGAAGTTTATGATGCTATCTTTATTAATATCAGGTCCACGACAACCTGGAAATGACATTGATGTTTATTTAGCACCATTATTGGATGACTTAAAAATGTTGTGGGATGTAGGGGTTGAATGTTATGATGTGCATCAGCAAGAGATCTTTACATTAAGAGTTGTTCTACTATGGACAATCAATGATTTTCCTACATATGGAAACTTATCTGGTTGTGTAGTTAAAGGATATTTTGCATGTCCCATATGTGGGGAAGATACATACTCTCATAGACTGAAGCATGGGAAAAAGAACTCATATACAGGTCACAGAAGATTTCTTCCTTGCAACCATCCTTTTAGGAAACAAAAGAAGGCATTTAATGGTAAACAAGAGTTTAGCTCACCTCCGCAACCATTGAGTGGAGAGGAAATCCTAAGGAAAATTGATGTCATTTCTAATTCATGGGGAAAAAATAAAAACTCCCGAGGCAAGTTGAATGTCAATACTACAAATTGTTGAAAAAAGAAGTCCATATTCTTTGATCTTGAGTATTGGAAATACCTACATGTTTGTCATAGCTTGGATGTAATGCACATAGAGAAGAATGTTTGTGAAACCATCATTGGTACCTTACTCAACATTCCAGGTAAGACGAAAGATGGACTTAATTCTCGCCTAGACCTGCTAGAGATGGGCTTAAGGTGTGAATTGGGGCCAAGGTTTGAATCAAATCGAACTTATCTCCCACCTGCATGTTATACGTTATCTAAAGTGGAGAAAAAGGTTTTTTGCCAAACTTTATCACAATTAAAGGTTCCTGAAGGTTATTGCTCTAACATGAGAAACCTTGTGTCAATGGAAGACTTGAAGCTTTATGGTCTTAAATCGCATGACTATCATACATTAATGCAACAGTTATTGCCAATGTCATTACGATCCCTTTTGCCAAAGCATGTAAGACATGCTATTTGCAGATTGAGCTTTTTTTTCAATGCTCTGTGTAGCAAAGTGGTTGATGTGTCTGCACTGGATAAGTTACAAAATGATTTGGTGGTGACATTATGCTTGCTTGAGAAGTACTTTCCACCTTCCTTTTTTGATATCATGCTTCATCTTACTGTACATCTTGTAAGGGAGGTGAGACTTTGTGGACCAGTTTACCTAAGGTGGATGTACCCATTTGAAAGATTCATGAAAGTTTTGAAAGGGTATGTACGAAACTGTAATCGACCCGAAGGTTGTATCGTTGAATGCTATATTGCAGAGGAAGCTATTGAGTTTTGTACAGAGTATTTATCAAATGTAGATGCGATTGGGATTCCTATTAGGGCAAACATTGACCAAAAAGTTAGGGCACCAATACCTGGAGGTCAAGTTGTGACAATTGATTCCAATTTGTGGTTACATGCACATCATTATGTTTTAGAGAATACAACTATTGTTCAACCTTATATTGAGTAAGAACCACTAACACTTAATATTTGTGTCTGATACTTAAAATAACTTTAAGACATTAACTTTGAATTTCTTATAAATAATTACATAGAGAGCACATGGAATGGTTGAAATTGAAAAATCCTCGTCAATCAAAAAGACAAAAGTGGCTCCAGGATGAACACCTGCGGACTTTTACTTATTGGTTGAGAAAAAAGGTATTGGAATGGTGTTAAAATGTGAAGTATTCTTTTTACTAATGTTTAACATGCATAATAACTATTATTTATAATTACAGATTGAAGCTGCAATTGGTAATAATGAACCTATATCTGAAACCCTTAAGTGGATAGCTCATGGTCCTAGCCATTATGTCTCTAAATATCATGGATATCTCATTAATGGGTGTCGATACCATACCAAGGAACGAGATGACTTACGAGCTACCCAAAATAGTGGAGTTAGTATTGTAGCTTCAACAATGCAAATCGCAAGTGCAAAGGATCAAAATCCAGTGTTTGGTGAGCTTTGTTTCTATGGCATTATTACCGAGATCTGGGACCTTGATTATACCATGTTTAGGATGCCGGTTTTCAAGTGTGATTGGGTTGATAATAAAAATGGCATAAAAGTTGATGATCTTGGCTTTACATTAGTTGACTTTAGCAAAATTGCTCATAAATCAGATCCTTTCATTTTGGCATCCCATGCTAAGCAAGTATTTTATGTGCAAAACCAACTTGATCCAAGATGGTCGGTTGTTTTGTCAACTCCTCAAAAAGATTTCTTGGATATGGAAGGAGGTGAAGACTTTGTTGACAATTCGATTGAACACCATCCCTTTATAGGGGCATTGCCACAAATTGAAGCGTTTGATGTAATGGATGACTCAGATGCAACATGTATGCGAGACGATTGTGAGGGGATTTGGATTGAGAACAAATCCTCTATGTAGCTGTATTTTAATGCTAATGTATGAATAAAGGCCATGGAATGGGTTGCAACAGCCACAAAACAGGTAATTTTTATCCTTTCTTTATTTTTTTGCACAAAATATTGACCATTCTTTAACATCTCCCAATAACATATTTACTAAACCTTTTCCCTAAATTGTGCATGGAAGATACTAAATTAGTTATGTTTGTGAGTAAAAAAATTATGAAATTTTTTATTATCAATATGCATGTTGTGTTTTCCAAACTTAATGTAACACAAACCGATAGTCCAAAAGCTTTCATAAGTTCTTATGGACTTGATGAACATGTTGAAACCACGTGCTCCTTCCATGTTGATTCTTATAGGAAATTCCTACTGCAAATTTAGCTTTCTTATACAAAGGCCCTTGGGTTGCTTAAAATAAATGAAATGTTAAACAAAGCGGGACAAAAAAAAAGTTTAAATGAAGTGTTATCCTTGTTATATGATGAACAATTCTAAAAAGATCTATTGAATTCATGATCTATTACATTTCATTGTGCAATGATTATGGATTTGTTTCTTTGAAAAGTTATGTTTTACAATTATTCTTTGACTAGGTTATATGCAATATAATTTTAACTAATCTTTATCATTTTTTATTTTTTTTGTTACAAGAATGGAGACAAAGGAAGGAGAAAAACCCATAAAAAGGAAGTACAGAGGGATGACACGGAAGCATATGATTATAAAAAACAGAAGCAAGGGGGTTAAGTTGCCGGTTAAGTACAATCTTGATGGCATTTTCATAGGAGAATCAGCAGTTCATGTAACAAGCTACTTAGGCGTGTTAGCACGCACTATGGTGCCAATAAGATATAAAACTTGGCATGTTGTACCTAAACAGTTGAAGGATAAGTTATGGGAGAGCATTGAGGTAACCATTTCTTATTTAAATCACTTTGATGCAAAATGTCTATCATTCTTAGCCTCTTGAAATTACTAAAGTTTGGTATTAATGTGCAGACTGCTTTTTCATTACATCATAAAAGCAAGAGGAATTGTATGTTAACAATGGGAAAATGCTTTCGGTCCTTTAAGAACTTGCTAACAGTGAAGTACATTCTTCCTTTCGAAGACCAACCGGAGCTCCTCAAAAGACCACCAATTCAATATACTTTTATTGAGGATGAAGATTGGACAATATTTGTCAAAGATAGATTGTCTGACAACTTTAAGGTATAATTAAGACTCTTTACATACCTCTTATTCACATTCATTAATTATAAAATTTTAATTTATAGGAATATCGAGAAATTCAAAAAGAAAGAAGAAAGAGAAACATTTATAATCACCATCTAAGTAGGAAAGGATATGCCGGTCTTGAGGAAGAGATGGTAAGTGTAAGCCTATTAATTGATTTTTATTTATTTTATGCATAATACATAATAGGGTTATATGATAATTATATTATACATTGTCCTATTTTGAAAGATGGTTGCAAGTGGATCAACTGAAACTATTGATCGAAGCATATTGTGGAAGAAAGCAAGGGAAAAAAAGGACGGCACCTTTGATGAAGTGGCCATACCAGTAATTGAGAAAATAGTAAGTGAATATTTTTTAATTTTAATTACATATATTTATAATAAGTTATTTACAATAACAAATTTGCAATTTAACTTTATAATTAATATTTTTTAAGGACAAGCTATTGAAAGAGTCTCAAGAGAATGGTAGAAGTGTTAGTGGAAGTAATGATATACTTGTGGAAGCATTGGGTACTCCTGAGTATAGTGGTCGAGTTAGGGCCAAAGGGAAGCACTACACATCTCGCCAATATTTCAATAGTGCTACAGATCGTGCTGTCAGGGATTTCATAGCAGCATCTAAAGAAGAACAAAGAATATTTCAGGCAGAAGTGCTAGCAAAACTGTCTCAAGTAGGAGCTGTTATTCCCCAATCTGATGTTAGCAGTTCAAACATAAAGCAAAAACAACTTCTCCTACTAGAAGCAGTAGATAAGCCAATCCGTAAAGTTGAAGATGTGACCCCACCAGAAGCAATAGAACCACAGAAGAAGGTATTTATTCAGTTAAGCTAATTTGATGACAAAGTTTCCTCTAATACGAGAAATAATTTAATTTAATTTTGTTGTTTGAATTGACTTCAAATGTTGGTGGCAACATATATGGTCTTCTTTGATGTGGCAACATATAATAGGATATGTCTAAATTATGGGTTGAGTTATATGAAATGGACTGAAATGTTATCATGCAAGTTTGTTGCAATTGAATGTAAATGAAATTGCATTTATCATTGTAATAGGAGCTATAAGGTGATTGATGATGATAATGCATTTATGTTAGTTTTGTATATACCCACTAATATTGAAGTGATTATTGTGAATTGAGTTTTGTAGGTTAGAAAATGTGAGCTGGCCATAGGCACCAAGGAAAATATAGTGGCAGGTGGAACAATTATACTTGAATGTGGTCCCAACTATTTAGTAGTTGTTGATGCTCCTTATGATTCAAGTGCACCCCTTCCCATTCCTATTCCTGGACAAACTACTACTATTGGGGCTGCAATTGGTTACCAAGTTTTGTGGCCAACTGATTTGGTCATCATCCGCACTCCCATCTTAGTAAGTAAATTTAATTACCAAACTTTATAGTGACTTTATATATATATATATATAAACTAGTTAATTTGATTTGAACCATGGTTCTTAATTGTACAGGCATCTAAGAAAGCAAAGAAACAAAAAGTAAATGAAGTTGAAGTCAAATCCAAGGGTGAAAAACCACAAGATATGAAAAATTTTGAGACATTGGTTGGCCTCATGCTGAGTACATCAAGAGCACACCCTATAAACTTCCCAGATGATGTTTTTGGTGAGAGTTGCAAGACCTTCATGATGAAAGAAGATATGGAAATGATAATATCATTAAAAGAAGTGTCATCCAATTGTATTTTATACTACATCTGGTAGGGGATTTTATAATTTTTGAATGACTTTTCACAAGATTATGAGATAGAAGGTTATTTTCTAATGACCTATAATGATTGTTGATAACTTGTCATGTGGGTTATAATCAGGCATTTGCATAGAAAGTTGATTGATGCAAAGCAGGCCGAACGATATGTTTTTGTCAATCCGGCATTGGTCTCAAAAGCTGGAATGGGAGAGGGAAGCAAGGAAAACAGGTCAAGGGTTATTGCAGATCGACTAAAGAATACAAAGCATGCTGAATATATGTTTATTCCATACAACCCAGAGTAACCTTTTATCCTAAATATCAATATGGTGTTTGTAGGTTAGTTTGTGATGTTTGAATTTGTGGATGCTATATTACAATTTTCATTTCTTTTCTTTAGTTTCCATTGGGTGTTAGTGGCATTGGAGATGAAGAAAATGATTGCATATTACCTTGATCCAATGGGCTGTCAACCATGTGATGATCTTAAGGACATAGTTAACATGTAAGTATATATTTTCTCCTATTTTAATACAATTGATAGTGTCTAAATAACATCTTTTTAATTCTTTTTGTAGGGCAATGAGAATCAACCCACCGGAAAAACAGAAAACATAAAAGAGGGAGCCAACTTGGGTGAAAGTGGTTGTAAGTACTTATTTGTTTAGATTAAAATATATTGCTTCACCACTTAATTTATGACAAAATTAGAAAATGGATGGTTATTAATATGATCATCAATAAGATGCTAAAGAAGTAAGAACATCATTCTAGTGTTTATTGCAATAGTTGATACTTTTCCTATAGTGCCCAAGACAACCAGGTAGTGTGGAATGTGGGTATTATGTGATGAGATATATGAAGGAAATCATTGCTAATCCAAACCAACTAACATCAAAGGTTTGCACTTAATTCAATTCATATGGTTGGTCATTTTACTATAGCATTTTTTTTTTTTTTGGTCAATTGAACTTAGTGAATTGTATATGTCACTCCAATTCAGTTTTGCGGGAAGAAATCATATAGTGAAATGGAAATTAATGAAGTTCAATCAGATTGGGTTATGTTAGTGACTCAGTTAATCATTACTCATGTTTGAAGGTACCTCTTATAACTTATAGTCTAATACAACTTCATATTCTTTTAAAGATGTAGTCAATATTTTGTTAATGTTAATTTTATAATGGATTTATTCACAATGATAATTTGTTAATGTATATCTTTGTACTCCTAGTTGGCAGTGTTTTCAATATGGATCATTTTGGGGGTTGCTCTATTATGATTGATGTATAGTTGGCATATTGAGAGGTGAAGCCAAGTAGACATGGTAGGTGTAACAACTTTTGTATATTTCCTCTACAAATTATTATCAGTTAGATTTGGAGAAATCCTACAATAGCATAGCTACAAAAATTCCTGCATGTCCAAGCTCATTTTCGTAGAGCCTTTAGTTTCATTACATGTGCATGAATTAGGAATTTGTCTATTCTCTACAAAAGCATTTTTGGTCTTTAAGATTACTAGCTTTATAAACTTCTTTAATCTAAATTTATAAAGGTCTCCTACTATACTAATGGGCTTAAAGTCTATAATATCTTGTACTTCCATTTTCTTTTACATAAAAAATAGGAAGTTAGTTTAAGACTTCTTACAAATAAGCCTATGGAAGAAGGAAATAGCACCTCTTACTAATTGGTTGTTAAATTGTTTATTATATATTCTTCAGGTTGTACAAAAAGGCATGGGTCATTCTATTAACAAAGTCACTACTGCTCTTGATGAAGGACACCCACAAACAATTCAAAATATATCATCAAAAGAATTTTGAGGTAACATGTTGTGGTTATTGTAAGTTTTATGAATCAATTCCATGTTTAGAGATCATTTCATGCAAGTTCCATATTTAGATAATAGATATCCTCATATTATTAAATGTTGATATACTAATACAATAAGAAGAACATAGATATTTTAACACAATTTTATAATTTTACATAAATATGTTAATTTACAATTTTATAATTTTTCGGACTTCTAGTTTTTTTTGTTTTTTTTTTCATTCCTTAGTTCCTTCTCATGCAAAACATCTAATGTCTTGTACAACCTATAAGAAGAATGAGAAGATGTTAATGGTTGAAGTTTCATAAATAAGATAAAAATCATACCAAAATAGTCAATGAGATAAAAACTTTTTTTTTCTGTTTTTTTTTTAAAAAATAGAATAAGAGTTCTAAAATATTTAGAAATTTGGTGTAATAAAATTATTGGAGTTTGTTGAGTTTGTTTGATATTTTGAAATTTATTGCAATGGAAGAAAGATATTTTGGAAATTTAAAAATTGGCATATACACATTTCATTTACAAAGTTGCTTCTTAACTATTTGTTAATACTAATAAATATGTAACCCTCAATTATTTTGCAGATTGAGCATCTAGAAAGTGAGTTACAACCATCCTTTTGCACTTGGAAGAAAAATGATGTAAAACTAGATGTAGTGAAGGTTATGAACAATTCAAAGTTGAAGAAGAAGTTGTAAAATTGTTGGTTTTAGTTGTTGATTATGTATGATGTTTATGGATAAATTGTAATAGTGAAAAAGGAAGACCATATTTGATACTTTTTGTCAATGGAGATTCTTAAATTAAGTTTTCATTATTAATTTAATTGTTGATAGAAAATTATAAAACAGGGCATAATTAGGACATTTTAATTTCTGGGCTATTAAAATTTTATATAAGATAAGATGACGCTTTTTTAAAGTGTCATGCTTTACTTGAATAAACAGAATATGACACTTCTCAAAAGCGTCAAGGTTGATGTTAAAAAAACATGACATTTTTTTTTAGTGTCAAGGTATAAAATGCTATACGATGACACTTATTATGAGTGTCAATGTTGCTCCTACAAATAAAAAAGCTACAAGATGACACTTATATTGAGTGTCAATGTTGCTTCTACTTATACAATGACACTTTATTAAGTGTCAACGTTGCTCCTACAAATAAAAAGTTATAAGATGACACTTATATTGAGTGTCAATGTTGCTTCTACCTATACAATGACGCTTCATTGAGTGTCAATATTGACATGAATGAAATTATTAACATATGATGACACTTATAAAGCGTCAATGTTTCAAATAATGACACTTACTATGAGTGTCATGGTTGACGTGCAAAGAAGATGACGCTTCTAAAAAGTGTCAACGTATGCGATTTAAAAAGATGACAGTCTAATATATGACGCTTTTAAAAAACGTCATCTTATATCTATCTTGACACTTAAAAAGCGTCATCTTTTGACATTTTCCTTGTAGTGAAGGCTTCAATAGACTTGTGATTCTGACCATAAGTAGAGATCATAGAGTTCCAGATAACAACATTCTTTTCTGCTGTAGAATCAAACAAGTCTCTAGCAATAAACAAATTCCCACCACCAGCATACATTGAAATTAAAGCAGGTGTCAAAACTTCATCTGAAGAAAATCCAGATTTTACAACGAAGCCATGGATAGACTTCCCAATATCAAGACATTTCATTCGAGTACGCAACGGAATTATGCTGGCAAAAGTGCTCACATTGGGTTTCAAACCCATTACATGAATTTAACTCAAAACCTCAAAGGCTTCTTTATCAAACCCATTCAAAGAATAACGGGATATTAAAGCATTCCAATCACCAAGTCTGGTTGAAAAATCTTATCAAGCGTCAAACTTGTCAACAATAATTGTATTTATCTCTCATACTTGAGTTAAATTTTGAGCTGTATAGTGACTGAAAACAATAGCATCAATCTAGGGTAGTAGACAAAGGGTGTATCTAATCACACCATAACTAGTAACATGTTATGTTCGGTTTATCTTCCAAATAATTAATGACTGTTTGTCGCGTTTGTCTGTTTTTATCTTTCTGGTTTCAATTAGGTTTTGTTAGTAAGCTGATCACTACTTCCCACCAAATTCATGCACTTAATTTGAAGAGCTTGATGTAACAAAGCACTGTGGAGGCCTCGTCCACTGTTTGCATACTCTTGGGCGGCATCCAGCCTTTTCTTTGGAGGTTTATTTCTCTCTCCGTTACCTACCTAATGGTCCAAACTAAAGACCAATTAATGTAGTAGCTAAGGTGACGTGTGGAGATCTTTGACACGTTTGTATACTTTCCCATCTTTGACACGTATCTTCCATTAGTGTGTAAAGCTTTCATATTATGTTTGATTTATTTATAAGAAGAGAAAGAAAGAAAAAACAATCAAGAAAAATAAAAATAAATTTGAAATTAATAAATTATTTTAAATTTATTTCGACTATTTAATATAAAAATTAAATAATTTAAAAATATATAAGTTACTAATTAATTTTAATTATATATTTTTTTCTTAATATTTTTCATGATAAAATTAGATAAAAAAAAATTGATTGCTCTTAATTTTATTTTTTTCTTAATACTTTTTTAGAACTAATGAAGTTAGCTTTCGGTTATCAACAAGAAAAAAAGATGACATTTCCATTTCCATTCTTTATTCTTTCAATTCCAAAAGTCTCCCTTGCTATGGTGGAGTCCAGGAGTGAACGCAAGAGGGCAAGTGCACCGATGACAAATGGAACAAAAAATTTTGACTAAAAATTATGCAAGAATTTTTTTTTTTTTTAATTTCAAATTATAATTTCATTACAAATTAATGAACCATTTTAAATATAGTTATAAAATGTTAAACATATTAAACATATAAACAGTTTTGGCACATAAATTGCAAATAAACAAAATATCTCAATTTTTCAATAAAATAATTATAAATTTTATCAAAAGCCATATGAGACCAAAAACTAGAAAATAGATCTTATGAATTTTGGTAATTTCTTTTTTTTAAAAAAAAATCAATAAGGCGAAAAATTTTAAAAGGGCTTTTAAAGATATTACCAAGAATTTTTATTCAAAAACTCATTAATATAAGTAACAAAATTACAAATAGGTTTTATTATTTTTATAATTAAAATATAGATTAAGAAAGTTTTATTAAAAAAAAATCATTAATTTCAATGATAAAAATTATAAATATAATTCTTATTAGTTTTTGTTGTGGCCTCCTTCAACTTGGGTTGAACTTGGCATCCTCTCCCTCCAAATTAATACAAATAGGAATATGAAAATATAGGCTATTTAGGTTGACCCTTCTCCAATGGTTGAGTTAGCCATAGAGTGAATCGAGAAGAGACAACAGATAAGCATGAATTATTTTTTGTACCTTGTTTGAAAACTTAGGCCTCAATTTATAGTTTCCTTTAGGTGGATTGTAAATAGGAAAATAATAAACTGAGACATAAATTATGCATTGGTTTGAATTATTTTGGTTCCACTATGTTGAATGTTCTAGCCATATGTGATTAATGTGTTAGAATTCTTGGAAAACACCATTCCAAGCCCTAGATTATTAGGGTGCATGCATTTATAATGATAAGGATGCTAAATCTAGGTAAAGAAAGAATTTTAAAATAAAACTCTAGATCTAGGTGCTCAAAATCATTACCCTTGTCCTTAATGTTCTCAAATTAATTCTAATCAATGAAGTAGATGATGTAGATCTTGAATGCAATGTGATCTTCCATTGATGACTCTCTTCTAGACTTTGGCACTAAAGAATGATGAAATGCTCTTTGTGGAGATGGAGGTTAACTCTCTCTCTCTCTCTCTCTCTCTCTCTCTCTATATATATATATGAAAGATAATGAACAAAAGTGTCTAACCTTGAACTCCGAAGGGGGTTTACATATAGACTTCATTATGAGCTTAAGTGACTTGAACTCATCTTAGGTGCTTAGCTTACTTTATCTACCTCATTAGTTCCTAATCAATTAATTAATCATATTGGGATCTAATTAATTAATTATCATAATCTAGAGAGACCATTCATGAGCCCTTATGATTCGTTTCCAATTGGTGTCTCAGCTAATTCGTGTCCAGCTGGTATCCCTTGATTGTGGTTTCAGAAGGGAGTAATCAACAAAATTTATAACCTATTACACCATGTACTAGGATAGCCTTAGCTAGCATAGCATAGTGGCTCTAGGGTCATTCACTAGGATGGGTTTTCACTTCACAATTGATATCAATTCAAAGATGAATTGGTGCCTTTTCATTTCAAGGTTAGCTTTAAAAGAAAACATAAAGATGTTTGAATGAAAAAGGATTAGTTTTAAGCTAACCCAAAATAGTAACTGATTTTAATTACAAAGAAAAGTGTTTCTTGGAGTTTAGATCACTAGGCTCAAGTTCCTTATACAAAAAGGGAGTTCTGGTCACTTGTTTCTTTTCCTCGAATTAGAGAATTAACATATAGTTAATTCTCTAATCGGTATGGTATAGATGCTTCCCTTTAATGGGTTCAAACAATAAATCCCTCTCACTAATGCATCTTGCAATGGTTCGTGCCTCTCACCTAGCATTTGCCATTCAAGGTGATCCTTAACCTTGGATTTCTCTTCACAAGCTCGTAAGAGATAACTAATGGATGTCTCCTTATAGTCCAAAAGCTTACCAAGTGTTGGCTATTCTAGAGAATCCTACCTTCAAACCACCTCCCAAAGGCTCGCAAGAGATAAACAAGTGCATCTCAATGGATGGAGATCACTTGCCTTACCTAGTGTTGGCCCAAGTGATTTAAAGGCGTTTTAAGTTAACTAAAAAGATAAAAACCATTAACGGGTCACACTTTCTCTTCATTTAAAACTAAAACAACAAAACTTCCAATTTATGCATGAGGAAACTTACCCGGCTTTCTTCACTTCAAGAGACAAAGAGCCTAGCCTCTCATCCTTTGAGGACAAATCCTCAGAGTTTGATCGGCTAGAAAGAAAACTAACGAGAAAAAAAATATATATATGAAAAGCAGAGCAAGTGCTCTGTATTTTACTTCCTTTCAAAACTATACAAAGGATACATCTCTGAGAACAAGCTCCCGAGAGATCTCTCGTGTAAGGAAAATTACAACTATATATAAGAGGTTATTCACCCCTTTGTTCTTACTTAAAGACTAAGGAATCCTATGATAGGTGGGTTACAAGGAGAGTTTGGGGATTTAGACATCAAATATCTAAAGTAAAATATCCCAAAATGTCGGTCGGAAATATCGCGAAGCTTCAAGAGAACACCGCAGCTGTGCATGTCTAACTGGGTAAGCGCTATCAGAGGATCCGGACATGTCTGACCGGGGAAGTTGAAACACCCTCCTTTCCCATCCGACGTCAGGTGCTGGATATGAAATATCCGGATAAGGGTGGAATGACGGCGGACAGAATTTCGGATGTGAGACATCCGGAGAAGGTGAAACTTCGGCCGGACAGAATTCCTACCTGGGTGGAATGAGCTATGTTGCGCGTCGCAAGGGGGACCGTCTGCGTGTGCAAGGTGTAGGGACCCTCCCCCTAATGACACGGAGCGCGCATCGCTATCCGAAGCAACTCCATCCGAATTCCCCCAAGAGGACAAATGGCGGCGCTCCCCTATCCGGACTCCCTCAGGGAGAAGCACACGGCACTCGTGATCATCACACCCCCGGACAATAGCATATCCTATCCGGATATGTTGTCCGGATCATTGACTAAAGTGAGCAAGCCTTGCTACAGCATTCCGTCAGCCTGCTACAGCCCACGTTCTGCCACCCTCTGATGGTGTGTCCGGACATCTTTTGCCATGGATTCCAAAGAACTCTCCTCAATCTCGGATTGCTTTGGTGATAAAAAGCTATCAAAACAACAAAACTTAACACAATTTGATTAGAATTGATTACAACGGTCCTTAACATGTTAATTGGGTTAAAAGGTAATAACTACTACTCAAAAGTGTTTAAAAGAGTTAATTACAAGCTATGAAATAACACTTTTTGAGTAGTAATCACCTTATGCAACTTTCCATATTTACTAAAACACCCTTATGCATATATATGAATAAAGAACTCTAATATCCCTAAAACAATGTACCACTAAGGAAGCTGAGCTTAAGCGATGACCATTAGAACCCATAGGAAAATATTGGCTCCCCTAAAATCCAATTCCAAAGTTTACTCAACATCTTACTATAGAGAGACAATCGCACTCCAATATCCCATTATATTAAATTGAGATATAAAGCTCAAGTCTATGATCTACTAACCACTACATGTAAGCATAAACTGGTACCATAATTTAATAAGGTAGATGCAATTAACTTTTTAAGACTATCTTTATCATATCCTTGAGTCTCAAATTCTTTTATTATGTGATTAACTGACATACTTTACCTTAACAATAACATATGTCAAATTCCATTAAAGGTATTAGTACAATCATAGATTCATGATCACGAATCTTTAAGATCATTGAACGGGACTATGAAATATCATAGTGATTATCTTTAGAATACCTATTGTCATTTGTGTTAATCAATAGTGATTTAATCTATAAGGAATGTATAACCACCTTAGGGTCTCACTTGTAGGTCAAACTCATTAAAAATTTCAACTCTACCTTAATATTCTCTCAAGGTTGAGAGCTCATGTAGAATAGTAACCTAGTGAAGTTATTACTACCTAATAGCCAATGTTGACTTATCGTAGGTTATCCAATGTATAACCATACAAGCTTGTGCACTCATAAAGGGAAACCCATTTTGATAACCCAAACAAGTCATCCTTCCAATTAGAAGGTAATGCACTACAATTGATTTGTGCATAAATCATACAATTTTGTAAAGCTTAAATGTTAATATTCTTAAGATATTTTTACTTAAACTAATAAGTTACTTTAACAAATATTTATGCTAAGTGTCTCTTTTAGAATTAATATTGGAAGATAGGAAGTTTTTATGCAGAATTAAAGTATTTTATAACTTTCACATTAATTCAAAAGACATAAAACAAGATTGAAGCACAACTGTAAGTTGTTGAAGAGGAAAATTAATAAATTGATCATTAATTTGATATCAAAAGTGTATAATAGTGTTGGGATTGAGCCCCTAACAACAGGATATGATGTAATGAAGTTAAACTTTACTCTTCTTTGTTATCCATTTTATGCATTGACATTCCTTTAAGCATTCAGCTCATATCACTTGCATTGTACATGATTTGGGTTCATTATGAGTTGTACAAAAGATACAAGTCATGGGTTCCTTGCAAGATGATATGTTGTTCATAATTTGTTCATAGATTTGAGCAATCCTATAAAGGTTGTAGTGCACTACATCCTAATTGGAAGGATGATTTGTTTTGGTCATCGTGATGAGGTTCTCATGGTGAGTGTAGTAGTGTGTATGGTTACACATTGAACAAGACCTACAATGAATCATGATAGAAGACTATTGAATAGTTATGATTCATTAAGCTACTATGTTGCATGGACTCCCAACCTTAAAAGGATGTTGAGCATGTGTTGAAATAAAAAAGATGTTTTGACCAATGAGTGAGACCCTAATATGGTCATATATCCCTATGGATTAAGTCACTATTGATGGAGGCTAGTGACAATAGGTATTCTCAATAAAGGCACCATGATATCTCATGGGATTAAGAGAACGTATCCCCTTGGGTTATCCAAGTACATGTGATCATGAAATTTGTGGTCATAGTAATTTCTATAGTGGAATTTTATATATGCTCCTTGAAAGTATGTCAATTGATCACATAATATGAGGATCTATAACTTAAGGATGGGAAAGACAATAGCTTGATGCATTGATAGTACTACCTTGTTAGATTACAAACAGAAGTTCATGGGAAGTCTTATGCATGAATAATAGTTCACAAACCTGAGCTTTGCTCATTGTAATTTCATAAGATATTGGAGTGCAATTGACTTTCTTTAATGGAGTGTTAAGTTAACTTTAGAATTAGGTTTTAAGTGAGCTAGTATTTTCCTATGGGTTCTAGTGGTCCCCACTCGAGCTCCTAGTTTATTGTGGCACACGCTTTAAGGGTATTTTGAGTATATAATTCATAAGTATGTATAAGGGTGTTTTGGTAAAAACACAAGGTTACACTAGATCTTATGAATGGTCTTCCTAGATTGGGTTAGTTAATTAATTATAGGCCATAAGGGCTAATTAATTAATTAGAACCAAGTAGGCTAGATTAGGTAACACAAACCTAATTTGGCCTTAAGTCACTTAAGCCCGTAGGGAAGTTTATATAATTTGGGGGGAGGAGAGAAGGGGATAGTTTAGGGCTTCAATATTGCAATTTAGTTTTCTAAAATTCTAGAGAGAGGAACCCTAGCCATCCTTTAGAGATAAAGAAGTTCACCCTTCTCTTGTGCCAAGACCCATGGTGTGAGGATTCGGTGGAAGATCGTTGGGTAGAGGGGTTTTATGACGATCACTATGATTTTAGAGCTTTCTTTGAATTAGATTTGATTTGGTAACATCCAAATCATAGGTTTGCACTTTTTAACTCTATATCTATATTTGTTTTGGTTTTTAAGGCCATGTTATTTTGTTGTGTTAGATCTAGAGAACCCTAGGAATGGATACATGCACCCTATATGATCCAAGACCAGTGAATGAAGCAGTCTAGGTTTCCCAGTAGATAGAACATGAATGAGCTTTTCATATATATGGAAATGGATATGAGAAGTTGTATCAAATTTGTGAAACTAAGAGATTTCGATTCCTCAGTGGTATCGATTACAAGATTTTGACACCAGAGTTATCGGGTAGTTATAGTCATTATATTGGATCTATATTTCAATATAAATTAATACAAGAAGGAAGTATTGACCATTATCAATGTATGCCGAATATGAATTCGATAAAGTTAAAAACTAACAAGAAGCAAATGCACAATAAAGCGATATGAGTAATCCAAATTTAATATCCAAAATTTTGTATCACTTATTATCTCTTGATATCAAATTCACTTCTGAAGCTATTGGTAGGTTTGATGATCAACTTCAATATTAGGATTCTTATACCAAGATGTATTGGAATGTATCATATTCACTATTTCAACAAAGGTAGCTAAATAGGGTTTAAATGCTATATTGGATTAGTATTGATTTGCTAAAGAGGTATCAAAATAGTTCATGAAATGTAATAAGAAAAAGTAGAATTGAAGATTTAGTTTTTTATACTTCCTTATGGTTCAAATGTGTATGTGACAAGTTATAATTGGTTTGGAAACAAATCTCCTTGCCTATAAATATCTTTTTGTCTAGTCATTTTGAGATATAGATGGCTTGATAGAGATAGAGAGATTCAAATACTTAGAATTTGAAGAGTTGGGTTCTAGATGTTAGAAATTAGAGAGAGTTTCATTTGTACTTTTCTTAAGTGATTTTCTTTGATTTTCTTAATTGCCAAACAAGATCTAGTTTGTGAATCTTATCATAGAGAGTAAGGATTATGTTGATTTTTTAAGAAGCCTTTTATGATTCAATAAAAAAGAATTAAAAGATGCATTTCTCTATAATGTTCTTAATTTTAATCTTTTATTTTATTTTATTTTATAAATCTTAATCTTGAATTCTTATGATTTCCCATTGTAAAACTTGTCCCTTTCATGCTACAAAAATCCATTGGATATGATGCATTGCATTTGTGATATCCCGTATCGAATAGAGGAGAAAGTTACTAGGGCTATATATGTATGGGCTTTTCTTAATCTTGTAGACGTGTTTTAAAGATGAGAAGGCCCCTTTGGGCTACATGGTTGGGTGTAGGTTCTTACAAATGGTATAAGAGTCAATCCTCGACCTTGGTGTGGAGGTCTATTTAACCCATATAGGGGGTGTTTATCAGTTTGCCCTCACAATCCTATAGGGTACAACAAGGATGTTGTGTCTGCATGGGGTGTGGGGGGGTTGTTTGTAATATCTCACATTAGATAGATGAGAAAGTTAGTAGTGCTATATATGTATAGACTCCTCTTAATCTTGTAGATGCATTTTAAAGCTACAAGGCTCTTTTTGGGCTTAAAACAGATAATATCTACATAGTTAGGTGCGAGTTGTTACAACATTGATCTACTATTTTCTATCAAATTTGTTAAGTGAAGTTTTATGAATCAGAATAAGATAGATTTGATCATAAATGTTTAAGAACTTCAATTTCTAAAGGATAATCTCAAATCTAAGATAAGAAACTGTAAATCCTATCATAAGTGCATTAAGAAATATAAGTTATTTTGTGATAATACTTTCCTAAATTGATGCATTAGAATTGTTAGATTTTTGTAAATTATCATTGTTCATTGCCCAACAACTACAATTGATCATTGTGTTTTTATGTTATCCAAATTCTTTCCTTCATTATTTTTTTTTTGTAGAAGTAATCTCAATTTAAATTCATTTTATTAGTATTAATAATATGTTCTTTTGATGTAAATCCTTATGAAGATGACTTAGTTGTTAGGATTGAGCCCCAAAAAGTAAGACATGATGTAACAAAGTTAGACTTAACTATCCTATTGCTATCCTTTTTGTATATTGACATTGATTTAAGCATTCAATCCATGTCTCTTACTTTGTACATAACTTAGGTGCATTAGCAGTTGCACAAAAAATACAAGTCATGGGTTCCTTGTAAGTAGATAAGTTATCCATAGTAAGTTCATGGATTTGGACAATCCAGTAGAGACAATAGTGCACCACCTCCTAATTTGAGGGATGGCTTGTCTTGGTCGTTGGGATGGGTTTCCTATGGTGAGTGAGTGTACTAGTGTATGTGATGCACATTGGACAAGACCTACAGTGAATCATGATGCAAGGTTATTAATTGTCATGATTCATCAAGATACTAAATTGAATTGACTCTCAACCTTAAGAGGATATTGAGTTTGTGCCAAAATCAATAGGAGGCTTTAACTTATGAGTGAGACCCTAAAGTGGTCATATATATCTATGGATTGGGTCACTATTGATAGAGGTTGGTAGCAACAGGTATTCTCAATAGAGGCACCATGATATCTCATGAAATTGAGACAATGTGTTCCCTTGGGTGATTCAAAAGACATGTGATCATGAAATCTGCGGCCACAGTAATTCCTTTATTGGAATTTGACATATGCTCCTTGGAGTTAGAGTATGTCATTTGATCACATGATAAGTAGGATTTGTAACTCAAGAATTTGAGAGGTAATTTTGATAGGTGATAGCATTACCTTGTTAGATTACAGATACTAGTCATGGGGAGTCTGAAAATAGTGGATAGTAAGTCACAAACCTAAGCACTTAGTGTATTGTTGTTATTTATAAGATATTGGAGTTCAGTTGATTCTCTGTAATGAGATTTTGAATCAACTTTAGAATGAGATTCCGAGGGAGCCAATACTCTTATGGGTCCCAATGGTCCCCGCTCTTAGCACATATACCTTATTGGCATGGATTATGAGGGTTGGATTGGCTTTAGGTTCACCTTTGTGCATAAGGGAATTTTGATAATTATGCAAGGTTGCACAGGGGTAAGTGAACAAGGTCTCTAGATTCGGCTAATTGATTAATTAGTAGGCCCTATTGGGTTAATTTCATAATTTGATTATAAGTGAACCAGTACTTTTATGGGTCTCAATGGCCCCCACTTTGAACTCATATTCCTTATTGGCACGACTTATGAGGGTTGAATGGGTTTGTGGTTCACTTTTGTGTAGGAGGGTGTTTTAGTAATTACACAAGGATAAGTGAGTGGTATCTACAAACTAGGCTAATTGATTAATTAGGCCTTGTATGGTTAATTAATCAATTAACCTTTTTGAGCTAGACTATGTGACCCAAACCCATGAAGGCTTAAGTCACTTAAGACTAATAGGAAGCTTATAAATACCCCTTTAAGGGTTAAGGTTTTGAAGTCTTGCTATTCTCCTTTTCAGTTTGGAGAGAGAACCCTAACCTCTACCCTTGAGATCTTCATCATCTCAGTTCCTAAACACAAGGAAGAGTCATCGGGCAGAAGATCATGGTTTTTATGAGATCCATTTGGAGTTATCTACATTAATTAGAATTGATCCGAGAACATTTGGATCAAAGGTATGTGGTTTTATTCTCTAGATCTATGTTTTTTTATGGTAGCCATATTGTTTTTAATACCTAATTGTAATAGATTTAGAGAGCCTAGGATAGATTTGCATGCACCCTACACAATCTAGGGCATGGGAATGAAGTAATCTAGGGTTTCCAACATTAGTTGCTATGTTAACCTTTATGTTTCTTTTAATTTCAAATGATGAAGTTGTTTTGGTTTATAAACAAGAGATTTCAATGACAAACTAGTGAAATGCAATAACTTGATTATTTATATTTTTCCTTAGTAATTAAATTGTACCAAAAATAGCCAAACCAAAAATAGTGTCATTGCTAAGGATTTACTAACGGATTGTTGATATGATCAAACTAGTTTAGAAATAAATTATGCGTTGTTTGCTGTGTAATTTATCATTGAATTTTTTACACAAAAAATACTTTATTTCTAGACTAACAATGATGTAAGAAGGTTATATGAGGTTTGATCTTGAGTATGAGAGGCAATTGGAAAAGGAGTATAGGTAGATTGGAGAAAAGAATTCAACTACTTGAGGTGACAGTCATGGAAGAACAAATAAGTTAGAACTTGCCTATTTGAGATCAAATGTTAAGATTTTGTATGATGTGAGGTCACTTAAATCCACTAAGAGTAGATTCTCTATCATGCTTCATCCCTCAGACCGAGTATGTCACCATTAGACCATAACTAGTATCACTATTGCCAATATTCAGAGAATGTGAAAGAGAGAATCCATAGACACACATTAAAGAAACATTTGAAGAAATCTATTTGATATTCCAAGACCAAAATATCTCCATGGATATTATGAAAACGAAGTTATTTAGCTAAAGTGTGGTTCAACATGCTACATCTAAGGAGCATTCAATCTTGGAATCAGCTCTAGATTGCTTTTCTCAAGAAGTTTTCTCTATACACCACACACTAGTATGTTGAAGAGAATAATATCTAGCTTCACTACAAAAGAAAGGAAAAACTTTTATGTATGATGGGAGCAATTCAAGGAGATAATATAATATTGTCCACATCATAGTTTTGATGGTTGGTTGATCGTTTCTTACTTCTACGAGGGAATGCTTCCTTAAAAGATATTAATTGAGTCCATGTATGAAGTGGACTTTGTGAAAAAAAAAATCCATATGAAGCAATCCAATTCTTGGAATACATAGCTAACCTATTCAAAGGATAGCAAGACCTAATGTAAAAAACTACTAAAAAATAGAAGAAATTTCAATTCTATTCAAGCCTGCAACAGAGGAGGAATGCATATGATGAATCAGGATATGGAGTTAAAATCTAAAGTATCTACTTTAGCAAGGAGATTGGGAAAACTAGAAATAAAGGACAAAAAGGTTTATGAAGTGATTAAAGTTTTGGAAACCTATGCCATATGTGAATCAAAGGAGCACATTACAGCAAAGTACCCTACTATCCCTATTATTAAAGAAACTTTACTGAGCAAGCTACAGTATTAGGTATGGTTGGGAGATATAATAAGAAGATATTTTGTCTTCAATAGAAGCATTCTCTATTTTTGAATACATATAATCCTGGTTGGAGGAACCATCCCTACCTATTGAAGAGTAATCCTATAAAGTTTCAAAATACTTAAGTATTAGCAAAGAGAAAATCAAAATGAAAAAAAATATGTAACATTAGTACCAACAACAATAGTAGGTTCCAATATAACAACAACCATAAAAAGCACTCCTATCATCACTAAAAGCGATGATGCAAACCATCATCATAGAACAAGTGAAAGCAAATGATCATTTTAAAAGGTCCATCAATGATAAAATAAAATAAAATAAAATGGGAAGTAAAGAAAATTCAATGGCACTACTTCTCTAAGCGCCACAAATATCTAGACTATGTGAACTAAGATTAACCTTTTACCCAATAGTGAGAAGGGGAAATTTCTAACATAACCATAACAAAATCCAAAATCTGTATATGAAGCCAAAAAGTCCACAACCTCCATCAGTGAGCATCAAGCGTTGAAAGTAGTTGTTGCTTTGAGAAGTGGTAGAGCATTAATTAAGGGATCAAAGAAATGGAGAAATAAAGAAGAAGAATAAATAAATAAATAAATAAAGACAAAAACCAAAGAATGTATGCAAAATCAGGAGAAACATAAAACGCTTAAACTCATGAAAGAACTTGAACTAGTGAAGACAACAACCCCATTTCCTAAAGCTATAGGATGAAAGGGAGGATGACCAATATGCTAAATTGTTTAATGTTCCACGTCAAGATAAAGTTGTTAAGATGGAGCCTTAAAAAGCATGACATGATATAATAGATTTAAATTTTATTATTTACTTAATATTATTCCAATTTCACTTTTATCTATTCTTCTTCCATGTATTATAACTTATGAGCATTTTTGTTGGGCATCTCTTACATTGTACATGAATTGGGTGCATTAGGAGTAGCACAGAAGGTCCAAGTTATGGGTTCCTTGCAAATTGATGATTCGTTCACAACTAGTTTGTTAGTTCAATAAGGAGAATTAAATCCTTATCGTATAGAATTAAATCCTTGGAGTTATTACACACACACACACACACACACACACACATATATATATATATATATATATATATATATATATATATATATAGTCATACATGCATAAAAAAATCAATTAATAATTAAAGTCAATGAATTTAATAATTAAGTTTACTTTCTTCCAAAAGTTAGGTACTTTATGTTAGGATAGAGCCCATAAAAAGATAACATAATGTAATAATAAATAAATTTCATCAATACTTATATTATGATTCCACTTTTCCTTTTCATTATCTTGTTTATGCATTATATATGTTGAGTATTCAAGTTTATATCACTTACATTGTATATGACTTGTGCATAAAGAATTGCATGAAAGATCCAAGTCATAGGTTCCTTGTAAATTGATGATTCATTTATAGTTGGTCCATGGATTTAGGCAATTCATTTGATGTTGTAGTCACTATCTCCTAATTGGAGGTATGACTCATCTTAGTAATCGAGATGGGGTTCACATGGTGATTACACTAGTGTGTATGGTTACACATTAAAAAAGACTTATGGTATCATAACATTGGCTATCAGATAATCATTACTTTACCAAGCTACTATGTTGCATGAGCTCTTAATCTTAAGAGAATATTGAGCTAGTGCCAAGGTCTTTAGTAGCTTTGGCCTAAAAGTCAAACCTTAAGATGGTCATATATTCCTTATGTATTAGGTCACTATTGATAAGGGCATATGACAACAAATATTCTCAAAATAGGCACCATGATATCTCATAGGTTTGAGATAGTGTGTCCCCTTGAGTGATCCTAAAGACATATATAATCATGAAATTTGTTGTCATAATAATTCTTTAAGTGGAAATTAACATATGTTTTGAAGAGTTAAAGTATGTTAGGTGATCACATAATAGGAGGATCTGACACTCAAGGATGGTAGAGGTAATCTTGAGAGGTTGATTGTTCACCTTGTTAGATTACAAACATGGGAAAGCTTACATGTAGTCATTACTAGGTCACAAACTTGAGTTTCTATCTTAAGTTGATATCATAAGGATATTAGAGTGTAGTTCACTCTCTATAATGAAAAGTTGAGTCAACTTCAGAATTATATTTTGAGGGAGTTAGTACTTTCTTATGAGTTCCAATGGTCCTTATTCGAACTTACATTCTTAGGTAGCACATTATTTTAGAGTGATATTTGGGTTTTTTATTCATATGGGTGCATAAGGCATTTTGGTAAATAAGTAAGGTTGTATAAGATCTTACAAATGGTCTTTCTAGAAGAAGCTAATTAATTAATTAATTAGAACCCAATAGGATTAATTAATTAATTAAGAACCAATGGGGCTAGATTAAGTTACCTAAGCTTAAGATGGATTCAAGTCACTTAATCTCATAAGGCAAGCCTATATAAACCCTCTTAATGGTTTAGGACTTGCACTTTTGTCATTCAATCTTTCACAGAGAGGAACCCTAGCCTCTATCCCCACAAAGAGAATTTCACCATCTTCACGTGCCAAAGTTCATGAGAGAGCCATCTAACGGAAGATGATGAGCTATTTGAGATTTGCATTTCTCTTTTCACTGACTAGAATTGATCTAAGGACATCAAATCACATAAATTAATTGTTTTCTAAACAACTAAATCTCTTACTCATAGTTTTTTAAAATTTTCGTTCCCTGGATCTAGTGTCCCAAGGAAGTTATTTACATGTACACCCAAATGATCTAAGGCTTGGAATGGAGTAATATAGATATTCCAACACTTTAAATTTAAAAATTACTGACATAACACACTTAGCATAATTAGTTCATATTCAACAGAATTTTATTTAAAAAAAAAAAAAATACATCCATCCACTAATAATAAGATTGTGCCTAAATAGCGAGACCTATGCTAGGTGGCTAAGATTGCACTAGATCACAACTCTTACCAAGAGGGGAATGAAAGTCAACAACTTAACCATTTTCTTTATTAGGTTTACTAATAATTAGAGTTTCAAAATCATTATAATAAATTAAAAGGTGAAATTCATTTCTCAAGTAATTAAACAAATCATATGATATTCTCAATTCATTTTACAAATTAAAAACAAACCATAACCTATTTTAAAAAAAATATTATTTGATTCACTTTAGGAAATTCAAACATTTTGATACCTTAACAATAAATAAAAACATATAAAGAATTATAAAATTATTTGCTACACTATTTAACCTTATCTAAAAAAGTTACTTAAACTCCTAAAAGACTCAGGTGGTATTTGTTTTTTTACTCAATTCTAAATAGAATTTTAACGCTTAATAGTATTAAGTATTAGGTTTTTTTTATAAATATTTTCTTTATATTAAATATTAAAAAGTAATGAAAAATCAACATGTTATTTTTTTCGATTTAGAAAAAGTTAAATATTTTGACTTTTTTTATTTAGCAAAAAGTTTATAATTCGTTATAAAAAAATAGAAAAACAAACGATTTAAAGTCTAAAAGCAAATTATTTTTAATAAAAAGCTAAAAAAAAAACGGCTTCTTAATCTACACCTAACATAAATAATAATAATAATAATTACCAAATTATATAAAATTAACAAATTCATAAATCTTTGTAGAACTTGTGTTTGTTCAAACTTTCTTCTAAGAATTTATTTTTATATCAATAAAAACTTTCATTAACGATACTGTTATTATTTTCATTTTTTATAATTACGTTAACGATATTTATTATTATATTATTATTATTTATTTCATGAAAAGAACAAGCATAGTTATTTTTATTAATTTATTATTATTACTTTTCCCTACCGTTGTCCCAACAACCAAAGATCTTATTATTAGTTTATTATTTCCCTCTCTTCATCTAATAAGCCATGGCTATATAACCAATGCCACCACCAAATTCTACTTTAATTTATTTTTAATTTTATTTCCTCTAGCAGCACAGCCACTACAGCTCTTAAACTTCTATCAACCTTGTTTCTTCCAGGAGCATGCACAGCCGTCCAATATATGCTACCTACCAACCCATGATTTTCAAGGCATGAAACACACCCCACCCCCACCCCCCCCCCCCCCCCCCCCCCCCCCCCCCGCCTTTTTTTTTTTTTTTTCCAATGTGGCCATCGGATTGCATAAAAGTTGAAACCCAAAAAAAAAATATTTTTTTTTTCTTCTGCCATGCACTAGTCTCTCAAGTTTACTCTTTCTTCCCATTATTAATATGGATATATGAAATTTCCCTATCTTTATGAATAAATCAACCTATTTATATTTCTATTTTATTTTATTTTATTTTGAAATAAATAAACCCTAGATTCAACTTAAATTGCATCTATAATTTAAACCAGATCAAAATTTCTAATAAAATCATGTTCTAAGTACACTGAATCTTATAACAAAATATAATTACAGCTTATTTGGAGATGGAATTTAAAAACAATTTTTGGTTTTGAAAAATTAGAATATTGTTTTTAAAAATTTATAACACTGTTTGGTCATTATTTTTTGTTTCTAGCTTTTAAAAACAAAATGAAATAGAAAACATTTTTTTAAAAAGAAGTAAAAATTGTTGTCATTTATTTTTAAAAACAAAAAGAAAACATAGAGAAGTTTTAAAAAACAAAATAAAATTGAATATAATATCTTTCTTCTCTCTCTATTGGGAATAAATCATCAGTGAACCAATTGTAAACAAATCATCTACTTATAAGAAACCCTTAACTTGAATTTTTTGTATAATTTATAATGCACCTAAATCATATACAATGTAAGAAATGTTAGACTTGAATGCTCAAAAAATATAAAGCATAAATAAGATAGATAAAGTGAGAAATTAGAATCATATTATGAGAAAAATAAATCATATTATTATTACATTATGTTATACTTTTAAGAACTCTGTTCTAACATTCTCTCCATGACCTAATACCGATATAAAAAAATCATATTTTATAATTTTTTTGCATAAATTCAATAATTAATACAAATTTTTTAAACTAGTCAATTTCTGAACTTAGATTAGTTTCTTCTTTGCATATAATCATATTTTTATAAAAAAATTTCACTAGGCAATAACTCTAAATGAAGCAACTTAATGTGTTAGATTCATTAATGAGTCTAATCATTTAAAAAATAACTTGAAACTCAATAGTGACCAAATTAAATCCAGAAATTTATGATTAAAAATTGGTCCACAATAACTATTATTTCTTTTCTATATACAATTATATTTTTATAGATTTTTTCATTAGAGAAATGAACTTTAAATCAAGTGACATTTTCTATTAAATTTAGTGATGAGTTTAATAATTTTTAAAAATAATTTGAAACCAAAACAAAAAAAAAAAAAAAAAAATGGTGATCCAATTAATTGCAAATTAAATTAAGACATTCTAAAATAACATGTCCTTAATTAAGTATTAAATATGTGCAAGTAACGAAAACCTTAACTTATTTATATCTTAAAAAAAGTTAAACTTTATTTGTGTTTAAAATTAATTTTAAATAAAATATTATTAATAATTATTATTTTTGAATTACTATTATCCATTTGTAACAAAAAAATCAATTATGTTTTCAAGAAGATGTTAACATCAATATTTTTATAACATATATTAAAATATTATTATTTTTATAATAAAAATATGATTTATGATTTTATTATAATATTACAATTCATATTTTACTAATATTTTTCAGAAATGATAAAAACATTTTTCAGAATTACTTCCAAACGAACTTATACTTTAATTTTAATTTATTGCATAACACGACAGAGTAGAATCCCAAATATCTGATGGATTCAGGTACATAGCTTCATAAGGCCATTAACGCAATTAAGTAACCCTTAGACAAGTATAAAATTTAACACCAAGAGGTATCCTCATCATGAATAAACCTCAATGAGGGACCTGAAACCTAACACTGCGCTTATCTTATAGTGAGTGAAGCCTGCAGTCACAAAGAGCTTCTTCCATTCGTTCTCATTTCTCTGTTTACCTGTGAGCAGAGTCATCATAAGCATGTCCCAAAATAGCTGGGTTTGGACTGCTTGGTCGTCTCCTTTGTTGTTCTCCATTACCATGTCGATGATCATCAGCTTCCCTCCCTTGTCCTTAGTTGGAATTGCTTCTTTGCATTTCTTCAGTATCTTCACACATTCCTCATCGCTCCAGTTATGTAGGATCCACTGCTTGTCATTTTACAGTATTGAAAGCGAAAACATCGAAAGGGGAAAACTAAATAAATACACAAAGGAATAAGATTATGTTCACACCTTGAGTATGACTGCATTCGCAGAAGGAATTGCCTCAAACATATCCCCTCCTACAACCTCCAAGTTTCCACCTCCCTGTAAATCAGCGACTACGTGTGGTTGATCAAATACAATGCACTTCAAATGAGGGAATGCTTTGGCAATGGCTTTGGTCATTGTTCCAGTGCCTGCCCCAACATCGACCAACGAGAACAGCCCTTTGAACTGCTCCTTACACTTGGTAATCAGCACACTTGCAATAATTCGGGAGTCGCTTGCCATGGCTTCATTAAAGAGATCGTTAAAGTCTGGTTCTTGGGCTGTATAATCCCAATATGGCTTGCCGTGTGCAGTACAAAATGGGGTTGGATCACCATTCCGGAACCAACCACTCAAGAAATGCCATGGAGCTGTAAGTACTGGATTAAGATGAAGAAGTGAGAGTGGCAGTCCGGTCAGGGGCTCATCTTTTAGTAGGAACCGAGAGGCAGAAGTCAGGGAATACCCTTCTTCTTGCTCATTGTTATGGATTACTTGCTGCTGAGAAAAGAAGCCAGAATGAACAAGAAGCCGCATGAGGCGGTGGAGGCATGGTACTTTAGATGGTTGGACAGACAGGGCAGTGACCAGTTGAGAAAGAAGCATGGGCTGGCCATGGCTGTGGATGACATCTGGTATGGCTAGGTCTATTGCACATTTCAGAGCCATGGAGTTCATGAAGTTGAACGTGTGGTTCACTACATGAGCTTGGGCTTGAAATAGCTCATCAGCTCTCTCCGCACCGCCCAAATCCATCCTATCTCTATACCCTCTTCTATGCTGCTTAACTTTCCCTCCTCCTAAGCCTCTGAACCATTGATATTTTATATCAGTTTTGAAAAGGCTTAATGTATTTAATTTCCTTGGAATATTAAATTAAAATCACAAGACGCTGCAGTAGATGGGTAGAAGAAATAATTGAGCGCGGAACATAGGGCAACATTGTTTATGAATCATGCCCCTGTTCGTATTGAATGCTAAGATAAGAACATGTGCTCTCAAATTAATGCTCTGCACACAATTAATTTTTTTTATCATCAAATTAGTTGAAATTAAATGAATAATCTTTAATTAAATGCAAAATCCAATTCAATATGATTAATCATTTTACCAACATAATTTAACTAAAAGGGTGATTTGGGAAATCAATTTAATAACTTAATATGACTTAATTAACTTAATCTAAATCATTAAATATATTAAACATATCTAATAAAATAACTTATTATTACAACTTAAAGTTATTTTTAACTTCAAGTATCAAGTTAAAAAGTTAATTTATTCTTAATTTTTACCTTATTTGTCCACATAGTGAGAATATATTTTAAAATTATAAAGTTATCTTGTATATGTAAAATACTTTAAATATATATATATATATATATATATATATATGTTTTACAAATAAATTTATATGTCATTTAAAATTAGTGAAAATAAATTGAGTTAAAATCAATAACAATAAACACTTGTTTAAGATTAACGAGGGTAGATATGTTAATTGGATAATTTAAAATAAATTTTAAATTAACTTTATCAAACAACCAAGGATGAAAATATCAGTAATTATAAATATATCAATACTTCAATTTTGCGGATATATCGAAAATATCGGAGAAATATCGGTGGAGCGAAAATTATTTAAAATTCATAGGAATGCTTGGAAAAATATAAAAAAAAAATGATAAAATAAGCAAGAATACATATTTTAAAGTTATTTTGTAAGTGTAATTGACATAGATATGATCAAGAAGAAAAACATCGGTAGACAGAGATATATCAGTAGATTCGATATTTGAATTTTAAAAATAATAAATATAAATTTTGGAAGTGTATAAAGTTAGAATTAAGTTAAGAAATATTTTATTTTATTAAATAAAAACAATTTAAACATAAATATAATATATATGACATTGCAATAATCTTTAGTATCAAAATGAAGATCGATGTGGTTCCATCGTATTGTTAAATGAAGGGAGCCCATCTTGTTGAAGACAATATTTATTTAAAAAATTTTAAAATACTTTTATTAAAACATGTTTTATTACATTTTAAATAAAAAAAATTAAATTAATTTATATAAAATATTTTATTTGAGATTTAATTTCTATAATTTTATTAAAAATATGTGGTAATAACTTTTTCTATTAACATTAATTTATTTAAATAATTAAAATTATTAATAATTTATCTTATTAAATTAATTTTAATTTATAAAATATTAGAACTTTCTTAAATTTTTATATTATAGCAATTTCTTGGGTAAAATTATATTTTTAATATTTTAAAATAAAAACATTTAAAATTAAATAAAATTGAAAGGATAAATATGAAAAAAATTTAAGAGTGAAGTGATAATAATTTTTAAAAATATGATTAATGAGATAAATATGAAAAGTGTTAAAAATAAAATGATAATATAAAAACACATATGAAATTTGGGCCATTGGATCGTCAAAAATTCAAATATGGGAATTTTCAAAAAAAAAAGTGGCAGAAAAAATCAACTTTGATGATTTTTTTATGTTCTCCTCAGCTGCTTCGCGCGTCGCTCCACTCGCAATTTTATCGCCAATTTATCGGTCCCAAACCGATATTTCGACAAATTTCTTGATATTTTCCCAATATTCCTCTCGTTCGATAATCGGTGCTCAAAAGCGTTTCGAAGTATATATCGACAAAATATTGTTGATAAAAAACAAAATTTCAATCCATGCAAACAACCTCAATATTTTGAAATAAAAATATTTTTTAAGTTAATAACTTAAAAATAATTTAATTTAAAGTCAACTTAACTCGATCAATATTAAGTTTTACCAAACACTCTTTTATTAATATTTTATTAAACATGATAGACATTAAGTCAAATTTATCAATTCATGGTTTTTTGATTTCTAATGTAGGGTTCTTTGAATGACTTGGAACCATTAGGCGTGCCAAAAATGGCTTCCTAAAGCATTATATATATATATATATATATATATATATATATATATATATATAGACATATAGGATACTAAAATTAAAGTGTTGAAATTTAACAAAGGCAACTAGAATCGTAGTTTAAAAAGGCGCAAGGTGCACTTAATGTGCAAAAGTTTTGTATAGTTTAAGCACAAGGTGCAACACAAGGTACGTACAAGCCTAAGTGAAATGCAATTTAGGATATACATCAATTTTGTAAAATATAATTCAAAATATAATCCAATCAATAAAAAAAATAATGAGATTATATAAATTTCAATATATAATTAAAAATTTCAAGAATAAAAGTATTTAAAAATGAAAAGTAAAATTGATAAGACACACTATAGATCTCAAAATTTGTCTCAATTTTATTTTTACATTAATTTTGAGTTCAATTTTGTCCTTAGATTTTAAATCCCAATTACATGTGATATTTTGACCTAGTCACCATTTAATTATTAGTTTTTTTATTTTTTTATTTTGTATATTGTTTTATTATTATTATTATTATATTTATTTTATTTTATTATTATTTTTTTCTCTTTCCTCTCTCCTCCACCTACCCCCATACCTCTCTACCTAACATATCTAAGGCATACCCCTATTTCCTCTCTTTCTTTACTTTATTATATTTTTTTCCTTTTTTTATTTTTATTTTTTCCTCCATCATTTCTTTTCCTGGCTCTTTTCCAACAGCACAAACACTCCATGACCCACACACTAGACGACTAGCCCATTTTCTCTTCCATTTTTTTTCTTCTCTCTACTTGCTTTTCTTCCCTTACATTCCACAACTCCACCCAATCTTCATTCATTTGATTATTATTATTATTATTATTATTATTTTGTCTCTTTTCCTTTTCTTCTCCACACCACTTCCCATCTTCAGCAGTCTCCATTGCCACTACTGATGGCGTGACGTTAGCACCCCTCCATCCCCATTTTCTCTCATTTTCTTCCTCCCATTTTTATTATCTTTATTTCTTTTATTATTATTATTATTATTATTATTTTATTTATTTATTTTTTAAAAAAGCCATCAACCCTCATCGTTGTCGGCGAGACCACCGGCCAATCGTTGCTGGCGAGCCACTGCTAGTCGGTGACCCCCTTCATATTTTCTCTCATTCTCTCATTCCTTCACTTTCTCATCACACACATTTTCCTTTATTATTATTATTATTATTATTATTATTATTCATTTTTCTTGATTTGATTTTAATAGTAATTGTTGTTTGTGAGATTTGAATTATTGAATTAATATGAAAATTGAGTTTTGTTAATTAATATGGAATTTGGGTTAATTTTTTATTGGAAAATTAATATGAAATTTTAGCTAATTTATTGTTGGTGAATTAATTTGGAATTTGTTAATTTGTGTTAAATTAGTTGATAATTTATATGGTTGTGCTCATTTGAATTATTTAATTTGGATATGGGTTTACATATTAAATTGGGCTAAGAATATGGGATATTAAATTTGGGTCTAATGGAATTTATTTTAATTTATCATGTTTTGGGTTTTATTAATTGAGCTTATATTTTGGCTATTAATTCAGAAATTTTATATTAGGGTCTATGACATATGAGATATTTGTTGGGTTATATTTGTTACCATTTTAATTGATGAAATTTATTGGACTAATTTGAAGTTTGAATTTGGATTTGAATAATTATTTTGGGCTCGACATATTTTTGGATATTTACACTTTGGATTATTTTTGTTTTTTTATGGATCCATTTTGCAAATTTGTTAGCTGAGTTTGAATTTATGACACGTGGTTCATGAAATTTCATGGAAGAAAGTGAGACTCGAAAAGTTGTAGGAAGACACTAAACTTGTTGTAAGCTTGTTTGGTTACACGTTTTATTTCCCACTTTTATTCGGTTTTATTTTTATTAGTTCTTATAAATATTTATTTATACATATTTATTAAGTGTGTACAAAATTGAATATTATGTTTTAATAAAATAATAATTTTAAAATATTCTTCTTAATAAAAAAAGTTTTTTTTATTAATAAAAATTCAAAAAAATGCTTTTAGAAAAAAAAAATGGAGTTTGAAAAATTGCTTTTAATAAAAATATTCCAAAAATTTCTTTGTTTAATAAAAATTGTCCAAAAATTGTTTTGTAAATAAAGTTGTCCCAAAAAATAATTTTTAATTAAAAATTCTTTTGCAAATAAAATTATATATATTTTTTAATAGTTTGTATAAGTCACTTTTCTTAAATAAAAACAAATTGAAACACTTTTGTAAATAAAAATTGTAAAAATTCATTCTTTTCTAGTAAAAGCAAGTAAAAATAATTTTTGTGCCCAAATTGAAATTTGTAATAAATTATTTTGATAAAATAAGTGTAAATAACTTTTTTTTTTTTTTTTAAAAAAAAGGAGTTAAATACAAATGAATTGAATCAAATCATTAATTGAAAATAAATTGAAACTTCTTTTTTTTTTTTTTTTTGGTAAATAAATAAATTGAAATCACTAATTCAAAATTGTTTTAAATAAAATCATTTGAAATTTATTGAAAACTAATTCTTTCAAATATCTTTTTTTTCTAATTAGTCAATAAATCAATTTGCATAATTCTACAATCATTTGTTTTGTACATTCTTGTAATTTTATTTTGTCATCATCTTTGTGTATATTGTTTCATTCCTTAAATCTTGGTGTCCATGATTAATTAATTAATTCCCACAATTTCCTTAATTCGTTTGGTAGAGACCGTATGTATACCGGCTTAAAGGGGTGTTATGGCTCACCATCGTACCTTCCCAATAGGTAACTTAAACCTCGGATCCAAATTCGTTTTTTGCAAATATGTATTTTCCAAATAAGGAGTCACACATGATTTTATTTCTTATTTTGTTTTCCCTTTTTAAAAAATAAAACACAAATAAGTGGCAACTCCAAATCTTTTTAAAAAAAATCAAAATTTTAACTAATAAAAAGCGAGTCACACCATTGAGTGGGAACACATCAAGTAAAATGCGAGGTCCACAAAATGGTGACTCCATTGGGGATATTTAGAGTGTCAAACTTGAATTTAAGTTGAGGAAAATGTGGCGTGTGATTGGTCGATCAGTAGATACCCTTCTCTATGTGTCTTTGTATGATTGGGTGTTGATTACACGTTAAGAGCTTTGATATGTTTATCTGTGATGCAAGTTTAGTTATTATTGTTCATTAGAGATGTTGACATGTTAACAACGTCGATTGATTCTCTTGCTTGCTTTAATATAAGACTCTTCTTGTTGTATGATTATCTTGCTATCCTTGATGTGTATATTCTCATTTTTGTATATCTCATTCATATTGGTGCGATTGATTCTCTTTATTGTATATTATCTTGTTTATCTCAACATATTGTTTATCTTTGTTATACACTTATCTTGTTTATCTTGTTTCTTGCTTAGCTTGTGTGTAGATATGGATGATATACCTGTTATTTGCATGATTGGTTGGTGCATGACCGCTCTTCTTCTATATGATGCATGTATTGCTTATTTGTGTGGGACACATATTTATCCCCTTACCTCTAATTCCCTAGTCTCGATCGACCTTGTTTCCCTTGATCTTGTATTTGATATAAGACTTGTTACTTTGTTTGCTCTTCGACCAAACTAGTGATTTGGAGTAGGGTTTAGTGATGGGCTTTATCTACGTTTGGGAGCATTTTAGATGAGGCCGACACATTGATGCTGATTAGAGTCTGATCTTTGAAGACTTATATAACCTAGAGCTAGATTTCAGGATATTTGTGTGACCAGTGTGTTTTCTTTCCACTTAGTTTGATAGGATTTTCAAATGTACCCACACCGTTCATTGTGCACCTTAGATTACCACTAAGTGTTGAGAGATATGAGAGTCTTCATCATTAGGAAACCTTCTAGGATGCGAGATAGTGCATGTGTGGAGGTGATGACCACTTTGCATGGAAACACCCTTGTCTCTTCGGAGGCGTACAAGAGATTACATACTGCCAAAGGGTATGATCGCTTCTGCTATATATCCTTTAAAGTCCACTCATTTTTCATTTTAGAGCCATTTTGACCTTGTAGGTTCAGCCCTAGATCTTTTGATTAGGATTTCCTTTCCTACATGTGGGTGCATCTAAGAGCCTTCGAGGCCGCTTTAGTCATAGTTTGGATCCAATACTCCATCTTTTGGTCTCCAATCGAGAGTGCTTAGATATTGGTGCGAGTTTGAGTATCAATTGGACTATCCCTTGTTGTATGGTTTTGGTTTCTTCTTATCGCTCGTTGAGTCTAGCACACTTTCTCCCTAGGGTTTCAGATAGTCTTTTTTTCTTGAGTTGACACATTCTTTCAGTTTGTTGTCAGTTTTTACTTGATATTTTGGGATATGCCCATTGATCATGCTCACCTTTTTACATCCTTCACCTATCATGGGCTTGGTACTTCATTCTTTAGTCGATTTGCCTATTTCTATTTTCAACTTATATTTTTATTACAAGAAAGTGAAATGCATGTTTCACATTCACACCCTTTTTGAGAGATTTGCCTTGATCACCTTATCATATTTCTTTATGGAGCTCGGGTTGAAAATGAATTAGGGATATTTTGTTATCATGGAATATCGATTTCATGACAGTGTTGTTTTTCACACCTCATTCTTTTATGGATTATTGATAACGATTCTTTAGTCACATTTGTAGCCATCTCACAGTGGACACCTTTATGACCTTAGAGTTTATATCATTTTTCCAGTTTTAGATTGCCATCGCAGGACCATATATCATATGGTGTGTTGTACTTTTGACTTGAGGCATCTATTCACTTGTACATTGTGGTCTTGAGGCCTAACTTATCATGGGAGTTTAAGACTATGACCCATCCTCTTGTCCCTTTAGCACATGTTTTTAAGTTCACCTCCAATGCTCCACAGTAGTTCCTTGGTGACCCATTACTACTTATACTACTTACCTTTTTTGAGTCGCCTTGGAGACTCTGATTGAGGGATTTATCTAATCCCATTGTGACTCTTGGCAACCCTAATTTAGAGTCAGGTTTTTTTTTCCTTCCTTTTTAGGATTACACTTAGACCCATTTAGATGCACTTAGCCCACTTAGGCCCACTTAGGCATGCTTTTGACCCACTTATTTTTGCATAACTTGCATGGTTGCATGAATTGCATGACTTATGTGGCCCATGTGACTTTTTTTTTTTATTATTTATTTATTACTTTTTATTTTATTTATTATTATATTTTTATTTTATTTTATTATATTATAAGTTTTCTAACTCTTATTTCTTGGCCTTTTTTGCACGAGGAAATGGGGCTGCCATCTATTTGGAAGAAGGATCACTAGAATTTTGAGAAGGAAAAGTGGCAGAGATTTTTTATGGAATAAGGAAAGGACAAGGAAAGAAAGGTTATGGTATGGAAGGTAATCCGGAAGAGATGTATTGAGGGAATATTTTTGGAGGGGGAACGCAAGTTATAAAAGAAGACTCACGGGGTATATTGTGAGGGAACAGAAACGCGGATAGAAAAAAAAAATCAGAGGAGGCGGACAAAAGAAAACATGATCACGTTGCCAATGGAGTTTTGGAAAAAGCAAGGCTGTCACCCATTGAGCCAGGACCATTAGGAAGATCATGACACATACATAGAGAATCGGAGTCTCAGAGTCTGAGGAACAGCACACACTCCCATTGATAAAGGGAATATGCACCATTATGGGCATCATACATGATCAATACACACTAGGAGGGAATTGGGCAGGAAAGCGAAAATCAAAGGAGCATTTTTAGGTAAGACTGTTTTGCACTCTCTGTTTTCTTGATCATCGTATAATTCTTCATCTTTTCTTGCTATTTATGGGCATCGCGTCTTTGCTTTAGGTATGAACATCAGGCTATGTGTTTGTTTTTAATTAAGTTCTAGGCTGATCATAGATTTTAATATTGTTGATTTATTTGTCCTTATAACCCTGTTTGTGGGTAACTTGGTTTGCTCTAATGTTGCTATATATCATAAGCCTTGCTACTGGTGCTTTTCTCCTTTAATTATATTTTGATGTCCCACTTGGTTTTGAAGTCCATTTAAAGAGCATGAAATGTGACTTATTCAGATTACCCACCCATTGCCTTCCTTTTCCCTGTTTTTTTTCTTTCTTTGTTTGGTTTCTTTTTTTATGTGCTTCTGTATCTACGTTTCTTCCTCTTCTTTACTTTGGCGTTCTCAGCCATGGAGACCATGAGTATTCAAGAAAGGTGGAAACTTTATAAAGGTTGTGTACAGTAGGGGTTACTTGGGGTTAGACGGGTGCAGAGGTTGCCACTGTTTCCAGGATCTCTTCGTGATTTTCTGGATTGGATGTTGGTAGATTTAAACTGTGAAGGTATCTCTGGTATTTATGTTGCTTGCATGATTGATGAAAGAATCTACTTTTTGGGTTTCGTGTCACGAAAAGGAGCATGGGGTCATCTCTGTACTAGAAAGTTTCTCACCGAGTGCTTACAGCAGAAAATGGCAATATCCAGATTCCATCCTTCAGTTTGATCATGGTTTCATCTTCTTTGGATGATCAAGAGGAAAAAGATTTTTCATCCCAACCTTTTGTTCTAAGTCAATTCTCCAGTTGAAAGTCCCTATTAAAAATATTTGGTGATTCTCATAGATAATCTGATGATTTGACACGTCCATTTGATGAATATGGATTCTTATTCCAGCTTCAGGCCAAATGCTCTACAGATTCAGGGCGAAGACTGCACTCGGAATGACCGAGAGCCTTCTCTCATCTGTGATTTCTCATCCTCGAGCGTATTAAGTAACAATCAAACTTCCTCATCAACGACCTCGCTAAAGAGGAATGTTCCAATCATTGAAAACAGAGTGCATAACGGCATGCATGCCAAAACAACCTTTCAAGGAGGAGGTCATTGAAAGAATCGTGGGGCAAATCTCGATGGAACTTCTAAGTGACCCCATTCTGTATGAACAAAAATTTGTTTGCAGGCACAATGCATCTAGGTTTTGCCGTAACCTGGAGAAGTTATTATCACCATTGCTTATGGATACAGCATACAGAGATTTTGACTTCAATTCATCACGTAATTGGCAAGAGGTTTTAAGTGCCTTTGACAACTCATTAGTGGTTGTGTCAGGCGCCAAGCATGTAACTAATGATTATGCATCAGTGGTAGAACTGACTTCTCATCTATCTGATAGGCTGCCTACAAAATTTAACGAAGAAAAGAAAGCCTTTCTTTTACAGGGCATGGAATTTACAACTTGTCAAAGCTCGCTTAATCTATCGTGCTAGATGCCAAAAGGATATTTAAATTCTAGATCATTCTTCCTTTATACAACTTGTATTCTCAACTTTGAAAGGTTTGTGGTTTGCAGGTTAATAAAGTGTCATTGTGCATTATGTTGCCATAATCATTAGATAGCAGGTGCATTGACAATGGGGATACGGATAAGTCAGGCTTATATGTCTTGGCTATTTCTGAAATTGGTGTTTGTTATTTTTGGTATGCAAAGAATATGGAGGACTTACGTGATATAAAAGCTTAATAAAAGCCACTCTTCTCATTTTTGGAAGCGAGAACACTGCAGGTATTTGATGTCCAAAGCTGTCAACTGATTGGGAAAAATTCCAGAAGAAGTCTCTAAATTAACTTGTTTGACTTGCTTAAACACGGCGCATAACAGTTTAGAGGATGGAATTAAAATTTTTATACTCCAAGTTGCAGTAGTAG
Organism: Vitis x doaniana; assembly: GCA_030345155.1. NCBI lineage: Eukaryota > Viridiplantae > Streptophyta > Magnoliopsida > Vitales > Vitaceae > Vitis > Vitis x doaniana. Next base: position 11,565,769 of record CP128323.1, read on the forward strand.
TTTTGATAATACTCAAAACTCGAAGCATCAGGGGATGTGACAGAATTGCCAATAATGGAGATCTTGGAAGGCATTTGAGACATACTGAAAAGATCAATTTCTGCCACCTTGATTAAATGTCCAGAATAGTGAATGGTTAAATATGTTTCAAGAGAAGATTAAGAAGAAATTCGAATCTATAATAGGTTTATTCTCTCATTCAGACCAAGGGCTCACTCATTGGATACAGCCAACCAAATCTCACCAGTTTTCAGATGTCATTGAGACTGAAGTTCCGGTCAAAGTGTTGGCGTGAAATCAAAGCTCTCATAAGCCACTTTACGTTATCTTCTCAACTCAGACAGAATTTCCTATTGGCACAATCGGTGCACCTGGTTGGGTGACTTTCTCACTACAGAAATTAGTGAGGGCTTACAGAGAACTTCATGCAAATGCTTCTTGCATTGCTCATAACCTCAAGTTAAACCAGACACCTTAGTGAATAGACCAATTGATTGTGATGTCCCTCTATTTGGAGGTGTGCCTTCACAAACATCAGAATGCCTGGTTCAGGAATCCCCAAGAGACTATTCTGGTAAAGTTCCTAATGTTGCTCCTAAGAAAGATACTGCAGAGTCTTGCATTTCATTTGATCATATACGTCCACTTATTAAGAAGGATATAAGTGGCCGGCAGCATAAAGAGCCTTTTGAGTTATATTCTGAATCCACTATTATTAAGTTCCCTTTTGGACTGATTGGTCCTCAAAGGTCTGATAGTCCTAACGCTTGCAATATCTCCTGGAAGCTGGTGGTCATTTTGTTATTTTAATGAAGGCAAGCTGTATGAATTCAACAATCCTAGAAGAAGCGTTATTCACCCAGGAAATGAAGAAGTTGCAGGTGGAGATGTTCAAGTCTTCTAAGAAGGATCAATAAGACAACTACCTGATAAAGGGCTTGAGCAATAAGATCTCTCCAGATGACATTGATTATGAATGACTTGGTTCGATTTACTGGTGGTTTTTTCAAGAGATCGTTAGTAGGTTGCTCGGTTATCAAAGTCGAGGCTCTCAAGGTATCCATTATCAAATTCGCCCACAATAGCTGGACCATGGTTAGAGGAACATCATCAGAAGAAACTTCAGCAATGCAGTGGATGGAAAGAATAGCAACATTGACTGAGCACCACTCATGCCATCACCTACGTCTGCGATCACATGGCCTTTCTACTTCAAGCTTTGCACCATAAAAAGACTGACAACTAGGAGTGATCTGGCCATTATCGGAGTCATGTCAAACTTCTCCACTAATTGATGAACTGGACAACCAGAAGCTCAATCTCGTCACAAAGAAGCCATGCTTTGGTCTCCCAGCAACTTGTCCTTCCTGCTTGCCTGTTTACATCTACCTCGGATTCACTCAAGTTCCATTTGATCTAAGTTTCAATCCCATTCATCCTTATTCAAATCAAGTTTCCCTTCATTGAGCCTGGTGTCTATTCGGCTCCTACGTTTGAAGAGATTACAGTTTGGTTATTGAATTTCTCATAAATTAACAGCATGGTACAGGAGGGTTGTATAATTCACATAGGCATGCATACTCCACTAGTAGACGCTATGTCCGCACTTCAATAATGCCCAGTTTCTAAGGATATGTTCAGAGTTCTCTCTCATACTCCTCTCCGACTAGAAGAAGATTTGGAGTAGCTCAAAGTCCTTGAGAACGAGTATAAGATAGAGATTCCTCGGAGTTCATTAGTGGCCTCATCGACACCATGTTCAGACCAAAGATGTAGTCTAGGAGTACAGTTTTCATATGCTGGTTGTTCAAGTCAGTGCAGTAAAGATTGCTTTTGCAAGAATCTGAAAAGAAGGAATTTACATTCAAAGCACAAAACGTTCTGGTTGTGTTTGAGATGTTAAATTCTTGGGAAATAACAATGATGCGACTTTATGTTCTGATGGGCATAAAAGTCATCCTTTGCAAAATGACTTGCAAATACAACTTTTAATTGAATAGTATAAATTCTATCAGAAATTGGATTCAGAGAGAAATCCGATCATGGAAGGAAAATGTCTCTCTAACTGATAGTAACTCATCAAGTGATGAATTCAAAATCCAATTCATAAAGCATGCATGTAGAACCAATCCCAACATCCCCTGATGGTAGCGAGACCCTGAAAAAGCAACTTCAAAGAACACATATCCCCACCACTGAGCAGATTGCATCCTTGAATCTGAAAGAAGGACAAAATATGATAACCTTCAGTTCCTCTAACAGGGTTTTAGAAACACAATGTGTTGAATCAGTCAAAATTCGAACCATTATATCTCTTTCTTCTGCTTTGTGCCGCATAGAGGAATCCAAAATGCTATGTCCGCCAAAAATAAGCATAGAAGAGAGAAAAGATCATCCTCAGGAACCAATTTTACCATATTCAATCTGATAAGACAGCGAAGCTGGTGCTATGGTTAAACCTGGTGATATTTCCATAATTCATATTCACGAATTGCCTGAGATTAAGGGGAAAGTTCGACCATCAAAGAGCTGCAACTCTTGGTTCTAACTTGTAGCTTGACTTTCGATAAAGTTGGACATACTTTTAGACTGAAGTGTCATAATAGGGTTATTTAACATGAAGTTGGTTGTTTCTTAATTGTTTGCTCGCATGCTGAACATTCTTCCTGGGAAAGAATATTCTAAATTTCTGCATGAGTTGATGTCTGCTGTCAAGCTGAACTATAAAAAAGGGTTATACAGTTTAAGGATTCTACAAACCGTAATGCTTTTGAGCTGCTTACAAGATATAACACAACTCATCTTGTCTCCAGTGGTGATATACAAGGAACAACATATATGGTTTTTGCGAGGCTTGTTGCCGCACTGAAGCTATCCAGTGGTATTTTGGCTGATCAAGAATTTCTATTCCTTGGTATTATAGGAGCAGAGATTGGGATAGTAAAGCCTATAGTCCTTGAGATGTTGGAACAGACAAGATGTCCATACTCTAAGGCAGCATATTCCATTATGGATTCCTCATGCTTCCGAAGCAAACTCAAATTTACTTTCCAATTCTCAATCAGTTAGGGATTGGAATATTCAAATTATTGAGTAGCAAGGTTAAAAAGATAGCCATCTTGATGTATTTTGGAGTGAAGGTCACTGCTAGAGACACCCATCTTGGAGGAATGGATTTTGACGACCATATGATGAACAATTTTGCACAGGTTAAAACGGAAGTACACAGTTGATCTTATAGCTATTGACTCGGAATCTATTCCATCCTTTGAGCATTGCTTTTCGAGGGGTTCCGAAGAATATGATGTGGTTATTCCTGAACCGTCTAGGCATACTCAAAGTTCCCTTATGACGAATTCACTTGAGCAAGCGTGAACGTTTAGAAATTTCAGTTCAATCGATAGGAATCTTATGGAGTCAAAGTAGGCAGGGAAATCCAACATCACTGTTACAGTTCAAGCACTTATGTTGAGAGTCATTATGTAGAGACTGGCTGAATTGGGTTCAGCAGCATCTAATGCTACTGGAGGTTTCTTCCATAATCCAGAAATTCCAAAAAGGAAAGAGAAAATTAATGGTGTATAGATACATAAACCAGTAACCTATGTTAGCCAATTTTTTTTAGTGGCAGTTTATTTTCACCTTATAGAGATAAAGAAAAGGGCTCCATCAGCAATGACTTGTAACACAAAAAAGCAAGGTTGTTAGGAGAAGACTTTGAAACTGGTTTAGAATCTCAATCTGATGAGTTTGATTTCTCAAATCTTAGTCCGGATGAGCTTCTACAGTTAATTAGTGACGCATCAGTTATGAGAAAGTTTTGGTGGCTTGAATTATCTAATTTCTGCCACAATGAAAAAAGTCACATGCTACCTTCGTTTCTATGACCGCTTGAGTTTAGATCTTCACAAGCTTGCAGCAACCACTTCGTGAAATATAGACACAAGTGACCACCTCCAAAGTATAGAGTGTTCAAGCAGAAAGAAAGAGGTTAAGGAGATGCACATGTTTGATTTAATGAGGCGGATCAGAAATTTGCAGCAAAAAATAATTGAGGAATTAGCTTTAGAAACAGAAGAGCAATCCCAACCACACTCTAAAGCTCCAATCTAGCATGCTCATCTTGGTGCACACCTCTTCCTCAATTTGCTTCATTGATTGGGAATTTACTATTTTGAATTGAATTTTCAAATCCCTTTTTAATTGAATAATTCCAGCTTTTAAAAATTCATCTTTAGAGCCCTTCTAGTCACCAAATATTCCGATTTTAATCAATTTGCTGCCACTTTCCTCCGGGCATGGATTTTCACTATTTTCTTTTATTTTCAACTATTTTCATGGTTTTCTCGATTTCCAACAAGCATGAATGAACTTCATGATTCCAAACAATGGAATTCATAGAATCAACTCATGCGAAATCAATTAGTGCTTTGGTGGGGGCCCAACATTCATGATATTCTCTTCGATATTGTTTGCTTGATATCTGGTTGATTTTAGATTCATCTTGATGATATATATGATTTTTTTTTTTTATATTTATTGTTGAGCTACCCTTGTTCCCCCATGGAGGTGTTGATGCCCGCTAACCATGTACACTATTTTTGCCCCCTCCTCCCCCAACTTTAAAATTCCATGAATGTGTATGTTATCATGAGCCATGTCCATGTTTGATGCCATACTTGGTTGCCTTGATGCTTGTTTGATTATCTCCGATAGAATGCATGTCGTCTGTCATATTTCTATACTAACTTTGATGTTCTATGATAGAGCTTGATAAGTAGTTCAGGTACGCACTTTGACTCTCTCTTATGATCAGACTTTCTTGTTCGACATGCTATTTTTTTTTTTAAATCACCTAGCCTACTTGGGTATCCATGATCAACCATTTAATTGCCACATCTCCCTCGACTTAGTCAGTAGAGACCTTTTTAGGGCTTAGAGGGGTGCTACCTCTTAGAGATACCTTCCCAATAAGTAACCTGATCACCGGACCTAGACTCGGGTTTTTTAAAGACACGTTTTTTACAAAAATTATGGAGTCATTTTTTTAGGGTTTTATTTCTTGTTTTATTTTATCTTTAAAATACAATAAAATAAATGGTGACTCCGACTTTTCCAAAAATTAATTTTTCACAAAAAAAAAAAAAAACGAGTTTAGTCGATCAAGTGGGGACGCACATGAAAAATGCGGGTCCACAAATTGGTGACTCTGTTGGGGATCTTGAGGATCAAGCTTGAATACTAGTTGAGGAAAATGTGGCGTTTAATTGGTCGATTAGACTATACCTCCTTTTTTTAGGCAAGGTGATTTAGTTTGCTTGCTTGTTTGGTATGCTATCTTAACATGTTTGATTATCTTTGATTGATTGCTCACTAGCATGATTCACTCTCACATATGTTATACAGGACTCTGATTGCTTGATATTTTTCTATTTCGCATGACCCCTTGTTGCATGACAACCCTTTCTCTTGCATGATTATATGATTTCTTGTCTTTATTAATTATCTCACTTCAGATCTTAGGTTTTTCGAATGCATCTACATCTTTCACTATGCACTTTAGATTATCCCTGAGTGTTGAGAGATGGGAGATCATTCTTCACTGTTAGGAAACCCCTTGGGAACGCGAGAAAGTGCATGTATGGAGGTAATGACCACCTTGCATGGAAGCACCCCGTCTCCTTAGAGGCGTGTAGAGGGTTGCGTACCGTCAGAGGGTACAATCACTTATGCTAGGGATCCTTTAACCCACCCATTTTATCTTATAGAGTCACCTCAACCTTATGGGCTAGCCTAGACCCAATTAAGGTTTCACTCCTACATGTGGGTGCATCTGTGGACCTTTAGAGCTGCCTTGGTCACAATTGGGTTCAATTATCCTCTTCACGGTCTCCTTTTGGTGTGCTCAGAGATTGGTACATGTTTGAGTTTCAATTGGGCCACCTTTCTGCATTGTGATTAGTCTGTTTCCACCGTTTTTAAGCTTCCTTCATGTCATTTCTCTTTCCATGCCTTTATACCTTATAGGAGTGCTATTCGTTTTGGTTTGAATTCGACTTCTTAGATTAGAGTTGGAGATAGATTGATTAGGGTTTCAAAGAAGTCAAGTGTAGATCCTTGACATGATACAATTGATCGACTTACAGTCACCATGACTCTATTCAAGATGCATTAGCAGGTTTGAGCCATAGGATTGATTGACAGTGGGATAAATAACATCCAGTTTAGGATGAGATATCCTGTGATTTGTTGCCTACCCACCTCCACCACCCAGTTAGCTAATGACATTGTTGAGGGTGACATCGTACATATGATGAGTTTAGTGGATATTGAGTCAAAGTTTATCATATGAGAGTTCTTGTAGAGGATGTTAGTTTTTCTTAGATGGGAGATTTGATCGACATGGTTTTCTTCATGATGAGCCTGAAATGGACGTATTGGATGATAGTTAGATGGTTAGCACAGATTTGCCAGAGATAGTTCACTCTCTCAATATGCTTGAGATATTCATTGTTGAGAGTTTAGGAGAGATTCAATTTATTTATGTTGGGGTATTCCACTTATGTTGATGATGTGTTTGAGGACGATCTTAGCCTAGTTATGGTAATAGAGATTCATCTATTCCAGGTGACCCTATGGACTTACTTGGAATACACCACCTGTCATTAGAGAGTTGACCCTAGAGAGGAAATATGATTGACATATCTAAATAGAGACCAGTTCTCGAACCCTACCAATGTGGATCAGCTGAAGAAGTATTATATTTGAAACCATGGTCGCAAGATGGGTGGCCATCATTTCGGTTAGCCTTACACCTTATCACCTTTATTGATATATTAGACCATTGCTAGCCCATTGAGCCTCATATGGTATGCTATAACCTTTTCTTTTTTATAGCCTTGATTACCATTTCTATACCTAGATTGGGGCCCTTTGATGTATATGCATGCTTTGCTAGGAAAGTCTCATGAGCTTTAGATTTATAGACCTATCTCCTCATTCTTGTTCTCGTCTCTTTATCACCCCATTTGTTCTATTTTACTATCATCACATTTTCATTCTCTTTCTTATTTTTATCATTATTTGCTTCATCTTATTTATTCTACTTCATGTGTTGATGATTCTTCACATCTTGGTGTAAAAGAGGGCAGTCATATCACTCCAATCATCTCATCATTTGGCATTGATTCGAAGATTTTAGTTTGAGAAGTTATCTCATGGGTTTGGGTTCATGTATTCATTAGTGATTTGAGAGAGTTTGTTATTTCCTTGTATCTTTCCCATTGGAGTTCGATTTATTGATGATCAGAGAGCATGCACATTCAAAAAAAAAAAAAATCAAATAAAAAAATTAAAAAAAAAAAAAGAAAAGAAAAAAAGAAAGAAAGAAAGAAAGAAAAAACACAATGATATGTTTATCTATGGTATCTTGCTCCATTGGGCACTTATGTCACCCTTTTGAGGTCTATTTATTAGGTATATTTGTCATTATGGATTCTTGTGAGATTTTTATATGGGTTTTCACTCCTTGAGTCATTCTTGTCATGCATTTGGAGTGTTGAGGGTTCATGTGAGATTTCTATGAGATCCTATGCTTCTTGGATCATGGTTGATGTGTTAGGTATGAGAGATGAGTGACCTTTTACTAGGGTCTTCAAATCATTGTCTTATCCACCATCCCATCATTGGTGATATGCCTTCCCTTTATTGTACTAATATGAGTTGATCATCATTCATTCCACTTTCTCATTGCTTTCTTTTGTGCCTCATCACTTCTTTCCAGATCTTCGTTCCACCTTTTATTCATTTCCTACATATTGATACACATTTTTGATTTGATAGCTTCTTCACATCATTTACATGTTTCATAGATGGTTTGACCACTTATCCTTTCTCTTGTTTCACCATTGACATTTCCTTTGGTTACCTTTAGGTCCATAGCTTATGAGATTTTTCTATACATTACATCTTGTACATGAGGGTATGGGTTTGATCATTGGGTATTTGAGCTTAGTTTCCCTTCATTTCTTTCACCTTATCACCCTAGTCTACGTTACGTCTCGTGTCTTAAGACCACCCTGAGGCCATGAGATCAGATGCTTTCTTTGACAACCTCTACTTAGGCTGGTGTTTGGGATTTGGTTGATATATAGACGTCATCCTATTTCTTCTTATGGGAGATGCTCATTTGATGCTTGGAGTTGATTTAGTGATAGGTTTGGACGATTGCTTCATTTTATGGATGACATTTGATGCTATCTGGCTTCTCATTCTACTGTGCATCAATTATCATACTGGGGCATATTCCCCTTTCATTTGGTTGAGATGAGCCCCTAGTGGAGCACTTTCTTTGAGTCTAGGCATTTTCACTTATCCGAGATCCCTAGTGGAGTATGCTGAGATGATATCAGTTCTAGTGGAGCATTGTTGAGCTCATTGATGGTTTTCATGATTCTAGGTTTCGTTTGTGGAGTATTTATGAGATAGACTAGTGGATTATTACTGAGTTCGAAGCGGTTTTCAATGCAATGTGTAGATCTTGTACAGTGGGGCATATTTTCCCATTTTGAGGTTACCAGATTCCTATAAGATTTAGTTAGGGATTCATCAAAGACATTCTTCTACTCTTGAGATTATCACATCTCTCATCATTTTTGTTATTCATTTGAGATTATATTTAGAGTGTATCCCTTAAGGCATTGGTCGATACTTCATTCTGACTTCTTAGCGGATTATTGTTGAGCTGGGGATGGTTGATTGATGATGTTGGATTCATCCTTTGGTTGTGCATTAGATATCCACATTGGGGCATATCTCCCCCTTTCTCCAAGATTCCTAGTCGTTATTGGGTTGTGTGGCTATCCTATTCATGGTTATAAAGATGTTTGATGGATTTTGATAGAATTCTTTATTATACATCAGATATCCATACTGGGGCATATTTCCTTATTTTCTTTTAGTATCCTTAAGATTGAGACAACGACCAGCTTGGTTTTAGATTACGCACTAGTATATGACTTTCGACGATTGACTGTATCAGGACCTCCCTACATGGATTTGTTGAGATAAAGATGGATCACATCAGGTTTCACCCGAGAAGCATAGGTGAATGCTTTAGCTGGACACTTATGAGATGGATTTGTTTTTGTCATTATTACCTTGCAGATTGGGTTATCCGGATGAACAATATTTTGTGCACATTGAGATTTGCTTTTAAATAAGCCACGATATATACACTTTGAGATTTGCCTTTTGAGATCCGTTGACAGAGTGGTTTTCCAAACATAGAGAGTTCTTTCAGTTTAGACTTTTCAGAGGTTTGTCATGATGCATCAATTTCTGACCCATTTATTTTAGTGGATGATTGATTTACTGGTTGTTTTAGCAGTATGAGCACCCTAGATACTGGGGCATATTTCCCTTCTTAAGTTCGATAGTCCGACCATTGGCATTTTGAGTATACAGCTCTTAGCCCATTTACTTCCTACCCACTTTCGAGTTGGTCTTCTTTATTTGTTCCTTCTAGACCCTAAGTCTTATAGCCTTGAGCTATTCGTTCATTTTAAGCCCTGAGTCTTATAGCCTTTAGCTATATTTTCCTTCTAGACCCTGAGCCTCGTAGCCCTGAGCTATCCATTCCTTCTAGGCCCTGAGTCTCATAGCCTTAAGCTATCTATCTCATTTTAGGCCCTGAGCCTCATAGCCTTGAGTTATCCTGGCCTTTTCCTTTTAGGCCTTGAGCTTCGTTGCCCTGACCTATCCTTTTCCTCTTCGGCCCTGAGCCTCGTAGCCCTGAGCTATCATTTCTTATTTAAGACCTAGAGTCTTTCCAACCTCGAGTTGTGCCTTCATCATTTGGTCGCCCATGAGTGGTATGACCTGGTGTTTGCGTATCGCACTCTCCTTCTAGTCGATGAATCATAGAGCCCAGAGCTCATAGCCCTGGGCTATTCATTGTAACCCTAAGTTACTCATTGCATCATGACCTAGAGTCATTCATGTCATCCATAGCCCTGAGCTATTCATCATAACCCTGAGTTACTTGTTGCATCATGACCCAGAGTCATTCATGTTATCCATAACCTTGAGTTGTTCATTTTAACCCTAAGTTACTCATTGCATCATGACCAAGAGTCAATCATGTCATCCATAGCCCTGAGCTATTAATCGTAACCCTGACTTATTTATTGCATCATGACCTAGAGTCATTCATGTCGTCCATAACCTTAAGCTATTCATCGTAACCTTGAGTTACCCATTGCATCATGACCCAGAGTCATTCATAGCATCCTAAGCCCTGAGCTCACGACCCTAAGTCGTTTGCATCCGTCACATCCCTAAGATGTTTTGTTTTCATCATCATAGCCACTTGTGAGTGGGCTCAACCAGGCACCATGAGCCAGAAAGTATCCTAATCGACTATCCATTTAGAGCCTAGAGCTCTCGACCCAGAGTCGTTTTCCATTTATGACCTAGAGTCATTTCTTTCCCATTTTGAGCCTAAAGCTCTCGACCCAGAGTCGTTTTCCATTTATGACCTAGAGTCATTTCTTTCCCATTTAGAGCCCAGATCTCTTGACCTAGAGTCATTTCTTTTTCATTTAAAGCCTTGAGCTCATGACCCACAATTGTTCTTTTTATTTATGACCTGGAGTCATTTCTCTTACATTTAATACCTTGAGCTCATGACCCAGAGTCGTTTTTTCTCATTTATGACCCAGAGTCATTTCTTTGAATTTAGAGCCCTAAGCTCACGACCTAGAGTCGTTCTTCTTATTTATGACCCAAAGGGTCACTCTTATCATTTAAAGCCTTGAGTTTTTGACTTAGAGTCCCTCTTAATATTTAGGGTCTCATGCTCTTAACCTAAAGTCATTTATCATATTTCTGACCTAGAGTCATTCATTTCATCCATGACCTTGAGTCATTCTTTTCATCCATGACCTTGAGTCATTCTTTTCATACCTTTCCATCTTTGTGCTGCTCATGACATACCTTTATCTCTTTACTACCATTCCCCCCACATAGAGTTGTTTCATCCTTGTCGCTGTAGCCCCATGTTCTGACCTTACTCTCTTCATGTGCTAGGACAAAATCTCTGGTCTTTTTTTTAGTTCTTCGGTATAGTTCACTTTGTTCCACTCATTATTCATATTTTTACTCATATTCTCTACACTCGTGATCTATATCGAAGAGGGGCATATTTGTAGACCCTCAATTTTGTCACTTTAGCACACGTCTTTAAGTTCACCTCCAGTGCTCTACAGTAGTTCCTTGGTGGCCCATTACTACTCATACTACTTACCTTTTTTTAGTCACCTGGGAGACTATGGTTGAGGGATTTATCTAATCCCATTGTGACTCTTGGCAACCCTAATTTAAACTTAGGTTTTTTTTTTTCCTTCATTTTTAGGATAGCTTTTAGGTGCACTTTTAGGATTGCACACTTGGACCCATTTAGATGCACTTAGCCCACTTAGGCCCACTTAGGCACACTTTTAGACCCACTTATTTTTGCATAACTTGCATGGTTGCATGAATTGCATGACTTGTGTGGTCCACGTGGCTTTCTTTTTTATTATTTATTTATTACCTTTCATTTTATTTATTATTTTTGTTTTATTTTATTTATTGTACTATATTATAAGTTTTCTAACTCTTATTTCTTGGCCTTTTTTGCATGAGGAAACGGGGCTGTCATCTATTTGGACGGAGGATCACCAGAATTTTGAGAAGAAAAGTGGCAGAGATTTTTATGGAATAAGAAAAGGACAAGGAAAGAAAAGTTGTGGTATGGAAGGTCATCCAGAAGAGATGTGTTGAGGGAATAGTTTTTGGAGGGGGGACACAAGTTATAAAAGAAGACTCACGGGGTATATTGTGAGGGAACAAAACGCGGATCGAAAAAGGAGGCAGACAAAAGAAAACATGATCACGCTACCAATGGAGTTCTGGAAAAAGCAAGGTTGTGACCCATTAAGCCGGGACTAGTGAGAAGATCATGACACATACATAGAGAATCACAGTCTCGGACTCTGAGGAATAGCATGCACTCCCATTGATAACGGGAATATGCACCATTATGGGCAGCATACATGATTAGTACGCACTAGGAGGAAACTGGGCAAGAAAGCGAAAATCAAAGGAGCATTTTTAGGTATGACTGTTATGTGCTCTCTGTTTTCTTGATCATCGTATAATTCTTCATCTTTTCTTGCTATTTATAGGCATTGCGTCTTTGCTTTAGGTATGGACATTAGGCTATGTGTTTGTTTTTAATTAAGTTCTAGGCTGATCATAGATTTTAATATTGTTGATTTATTTGTCCTTATAACCCTGTTTGTGGGTAACTTGGTTTGCTCTATTGTTGCTATATATCATAAGCCTTGCTACTGGTGCTTTTCTTCTTTAATTATATTTTGATGTCCCACTTGGTTTTGAAGTCCATTTAAAGAGCATGAAATGTGACTTATTTGGATTACCCACCCATTGCCTTCATTTTCCCTGTTTTTTTCTTTCTTTGTTTAGTTTCTTTTTTTTCTACGCTTCTGTATCTACGTTTCTTCCTCTTCTTTACTTTGGCTTTCTCGACCATGGAGACCATGAGTATTCCAAGAAAGGTGGAAACTTTATAAAGGCTGTGTACAGTGGGGGTTACTTGGGGTTAGACGAGTGCAGAGATTGCCACCCCTTCTAGGATCTCTTCGTGATTTTCTGGATTGGATGTTGGTAGATTTAAACTGTGAAGGTATCTCTGGTATTTATGTTGCTGGCATGATTGATGAAAAAATCTACTTTTTGGGTTTCGTGTCACGAAAAGGAGCATGGGGTCATCTCTGTACTAGAAAGTTTCTCACCGAGTGCTTACAGCAGAAAATGGCAATATCCAGATTCCATCCTTCAGTTTGATCATGGTTTCATTTTCTTTAGATGATCAAGAGAAAAATGATTTTGCATCCCAACCTTCTGTTCTGAGTCAATTCTCCAGTTGAAAGTCCCTGTTAAAAGTATTTGGTGATTCTCATAGATAATCCAATGATTTGACACGTCCATTTGATGAATATGGATTCCTATTCCAGCTTCAGGCGGAATGCTCTACAAATTCAGGGCGAAGACTGCACTTGGAATGACCGAGACCCTTCTCTCATCTTTGATTTCTCATCCTGGAGCGTATTAAGTAACAATCAAACTTCTTCATCAGCGACCTCACTAAAGAGTAATCTTCCAATCATTGAAAACAGAGTGCATAACGGCATGCATGCCAAGACAACCTTGCAAGGAGGAGGTCATTGAAAGAATCGTGGGGCAAATCTCGATGGAACTTCTAAGTGACCCCATTCTGTGTGAACAAAAATTTGTTTGCAGGCACATTGCATACTTATGGATGCAGCATACAAAGATTTTGACTTCAATTCATCAGCTAATTGGCAAGAGGTTTTAAGTGCCTTTGACAACTCATCAGTGGTTGTGTCAAGTGCCAAGTATGTAACTAATGATTATGCATCAGTGGCGGAACTAACTTCTCATCTGTCTGATAGGTTGCCTATAGAATTTAACGAAGAAAAGAAAGCCTTTCTTTTACAGAGCATGGAATTTACAACTTGTCAAAGCTCGCTTAATCTATGGTGCTGGATGCCAATAGGATATTTAAATTCTAGATCATTCTTCCTTTATGCAACTTGTATTCTCAACTTTGAAAGGTTTGTGGTTTGCAGGTTAATAAAGTGTCATTGTGCATTATGTTGCCATAATCATTAGATAGCAGGTGCATTGACAATGGGGATACGAATAAGTCAGGCTTATATGTCTTGGCTATTTCTGAAATTGGTGTTTGTTATTTTTGGTATGCAAAGAATATGGAGGACTTACGTGATATAAAAGCTTAAGAAAAGCCACTCTTCTCGTCTTTGGAAGCGAGAACACTGCAGGTATTTGATGTCCAAAGTTGTCAACTGATTGGGAAAAATTCCAGAAGAAGTCTCTAAATTAACCTGTTTGACTTGCTTAAACACGACGCATAGTAGTTTAGAGGATGGAATTAAAATTTTTATACTCCAAGTTGCAGTAGTAGTTTTGATAATACTCAAACTCGAAGCATCAGGGGATGTGACAGAATTGCCAATAATGGAGATCTTGGAAGACATTTGAGACATACTAAAAAGATCAATTTCTGCCACCTTGATTAAATGTCTAGAATAGTGAATGGCTAAATATGTTTCAAGAGAAGATTAAGAAGAAATTTGAACCTGTAATAGGTTTATTCTCTCATTCAGACCAAGGGCTCACTCATTGGATACAGCCAACCAAATCTCACCAGTTTTCAGATGTCATTGAGACTGAAGTTCAGGTCAAAGTGTTGGCGTGAAATCAAAGCTCTCATAAGCCACTTTACGTTATCTTCTCAACTCAGATAGAATTTCCTATTGGCATAATCAGCGCACCTGGTTGGGTGACTTTCTCACTACAGAAATTAGTGAGGACTTACAGAGAACTTCATGCAAATGCTTCTTGCATTGCTCATAACCTCAAGTTAAACCAGACACCTTAGTGAATAGTCCAATTGATTGTGACGTCCCTCTATTTGGAGGTGTGCCCTCACAAACATCAGAACGCCTGGTTCAGGAATCCCTAACAGACTATTCTGGTAAAGTTCCTGATGTTGCTCCTAAGAAAGATACTGCAGAGTCTTGCATTTCATTTGGTCATATGCGTCCACTTATTAAGAAGGATATAAGTGGCGGGCAACATAAGGAGCCGTTTGAGTTATATTCTGAATCCACTATTATTAAGTTCCCTTTTGGACTGATTGGTCCTCAAAGCTCTAATAGTCCTAACGCTTGCAATATCTCCTGGAAGCTGGTGGTCATTTTGTTATTTTAATGAAGGCAAGCTGTATGAATTCAACAGTCTTAGCAGAAGCGTTATTTGCCCAGGAAATGAAGAATTCGCAAGTGGAGATGTTCAAGTCTTCTAAGAAGGATCAACAAGACAACTACCTGATAAAGGGCTTAAGCAATAAGATCTCTCCAGATGACATTGATTATGAATGACTTGGTTCGATTTACTGGTGGCTTTTTCAAGAGATCGTTAGTGGGTTGCTTGGTTATCAAAGTCAAGGCTCTCAAGGTATCCATTATCAAATTCGGCCACAATAGCTGAACCATGGTTAGAGGAACATCATCAGAAGAAACTTCAACAAGCAGTGGATGGCAAGAATAGCAACATTGACTGTGCACCACTCATGTCATCACCTACATCTGCGATCACATGGCCTTTCTACTTCAAGCTTTGCACCATAAAAAGACTGACAACTAGGAGTGATCTGGCCATTATCGGAGTCATGTCAAACTTCTCCACTAATTGATGAACTGGACAACCAGAAGCTCAATCTCGTCACAAGGAAGCCATGCTTTGGTCTCCCAGCAACTTGTCCTTCCCACTTGCCTGTTTACATCTACCTCGGATTCACTCAAGTTCCATTTGATCTAAGTTTCAATCCCATTCATCCTGATTCAAATCAAGTTTCCCTTCATCAAGCCTGGTGTCTATTCGGCTCTTATGTTTGAAGAGATTATAGTTTGGTTATTGAATTTCTCATAAATTAGCAGCATGGTACAAGAGGGTTGTACAATTGACATAGGCATGCATACTCCACTAGTAGACGCTATGTCCGCACTTCAATGATGCCCAGTTTCTAAGGATATGTTTAGAGTTCTCTCTCATACTCCTCTCCGACTAGAAGAAGATTTGGAGTAGCTCAAAGTCCTTGAGAATGAGTATAAGATAGAGGTTCGTCGGAGTTCATTAGTGGCCTCATTGACACCATGTTCAGACCAAAGATGCAGTCTAGGAGTACAGTTTTTAGATGTTGGTTGTTCAAGTCAGTGGGAGTAAAGATTGCTTTTGCAAGAATCTGGAAAAAAGGAATTTACGTTCAAAGCACAGAACGTTCTAGTTGTGTTTGAGATGTTAAATTCTTGGGAAATAACAATGATGCAACCTTTTGTTCTGATGGTCATCAAAGTCATCCTTTGCGAAATGACTTTCAAATACAACTTTTAATTGAATAGTATAAATTTTATCAGAGAGAAATCCGATCATGGAAGGAAAGTGTCTCTCTAACTGTTAGTAACTCATCAAGTGATGAATTCAGAATCCAGTTCACAAAGCATGCATGTAGAACCAATCCCAACATCCCCTGATGGTAGTAAGAGCCTAAAAAAGCAACTTCAAAGAACACATATCCCCACCACTGAGCAGATTGCATCCTTGAATCTAAAAGAAGGACAAAATATGATAACCTTCAGTTCCTCTAACAGGGTTCTAGAAACACAATGTGTTGAATCAGTCAAAATTCAAACCATTATATCTCTTTCTTCTGGTTTGTGCCGCATCGAGGAATCCAAAATGCTATGTCCGCCTAAAATAAGCATAGAAGAGAGAAGAGATCATTTTGAGGAACCAATTTTACCATATTCAATCTAACAAGACAGCGAAGCTTGTGCTATGGTTAAACCTAGTGATATTTCCATAATTCATGTTCGTGAATTGCCTAAGATTAAGGGGAAAGTTGAACC
Source organism: Vitis x doaniana (assembly GCA_030345155.1). Lineage (NCBI taxonomy): Eukaryota > Viridiplantae > Streptophyta > Magnoliopsida > Vitales > Vitaceae > Vitis > Vitis x doaniana. The sequence goes on from CP128323.1 coordinate 11,582,346, forward strand.
ATCAAAGAGCTGCAACTCTTGGTTCTAACTTGCAGCTTGACTTTCGATAAAGTTGGACATACTTTCAGACTGAAGTGTCACAACAGGATTATTCAACATGAAGCTAGTTGTTTCTTAATTATTTGCTCACACGCTGAACATTCTTCCTAGGAAGGAATATTCTAAATTTTTGCATGAGTTCATGTCTGCTATCAAGCAGAACTATAAAAAAAGGTTATACAGTTTAAGGATTTTGTAAATCGTTATGCTTTTGAGCTGCTTGTAAGATACAACACAACTCATCTTGTCTCCAATGGTGATATACAGGGAACAACATCTATGGTTTTTGCGAGGCTTGTTGCCGCACTAAAGCTATCCAGTGGTACTTTAGCTGATCACGAATTTCTATTCCTTGGTATTAGAGAAGTGGAGATTGGGATAGCAAAGCCTATAGTCCTTGAGATGTCGGAACATAAAAGATGTCCATACTCTAAGGTAGCATATTCCATTATGGATTCCTCATGCTTCCGAAGCAAACTTAAATTTACTTTCCAATTCTCAATCAGTTAGGGACTGGAATATTCAAATTATTGAGCAGCAAGGTTCAAAAGATACCCATCTTGATGTATTTTGGAGTGAAGGTCATTGCTAGAGACACCCATCTTGGAGGAAAGGATTTTGACGACCATATAATGAACCATTTTGCACAGGTTAAAATGAAAGTACACAGTTGATCCTATGGCTACTGACTCGGAATCTATTCCATCCTTTGAGCATTTCTTTTCAAGGGGTTCCGAAGAATATGAGGTGGTTATTCATGAACAATCTAGACATACTCAAAGTTTCCTTCTGACGAATTCATTTGAGCAAGCGTGAACGTTCAAAAATTTCAGTTACATCGATAAGAATCTTATGGAGTTGAAGTGAATAGGGAACTCCAACATCACTGTTACAGTTCAAGTGCTTATGTCCAGAGTCATTATGTAGAGACTGGCTGAATTGGGTTCAGCAGCATCTAATGCTACTGAAGGTTTCTTCTACAATCCAGAAATTCCAGAAAGGAAAAAGGAAATTAATGGCGAATAGATGCATAAACCAGCAACCCATGTTAGCCAATGTTTTTCCAGTGGTAGTTTGTTTTCACCCTACAAAGATAAAGAAAAGGGCTCCATCAGCAATGACTTGTAACACAGAAAAGCGAGGTTGTACAGTCAAGAGAAGACTTTGAAACTGGTTTAGAATCTCAATCTGATGAGTCTGATTTCTCAAATCTTAGTCCGAATGAGATTGTACAGTTAATTGGTGATGCATTAGTTATAAGGAAGTTTTAGTGGCTTGAATCATCTAATTTTGCCCATAATGAAAAGAGTCACATGCTACATTCATTTTTATGACCGCTTGAGTTTAGATCTTCACAAGCTTACAACAACCACTTCCTGAAATATAGACACAAGTGACCACCTCCGAAGTATAGAGTGTTTCAAGCATAAAGAAAGAGGTTAAGGAGATGCACATGTTTGATTTAATGAGGCGCATCAGAAATTTGCAGCAGAAAAGAATTGAGGAATTAGCTTCAAAAACAGAAGAACAATCCCAACCACACTCTAAAGTTCCAGTCTAGCATGGTCATCTTGGTGCACATCTCTTCCTCAATTTGCTTCATTGATTGGGAATTTACTATTTTGAATTGATTTTTCAAATCCTTTTTTAATTGAATAATTTTAGCTTTGAAAAAATCATCTTTAGAGCCCTTCTAGTCACAAAAAATCGGGATTTTAATCAATTTGCTGCCACTTTCCTTCGGGCATGGATTTTCACTATTTTCTTTTATTTTCAACTATTTTCATGGTTTTCTCGATTTCCAACAAGCATGAATGAACTTCATGATTCTAAACAATGGAATTCATAGAATCAACTCATGCGAAATCAATTAGGGCTTTGGTGGGGGCCCAACATTCATGATATTCTCTTCGATATTGTTTGCTTGATATCTGGTTGATTTTAGATTCCTCTTGATGATATATATGACTTTGTTTTATATTTATTGTTGAGCTACCCTTGTTCCCCATAGAGGTGTTGATGCTTGCTAACCAGGTACACTCTTTTTGCCCCCCCTCCAACTCTAAAATTCCATGAATGTATATGTTATCATGATCCATGTCCATGTTTGATGCCATGCTTGATTGCCTTGATGCTTGTTTTATTATCTCCGGTAGAATGCATGTCGTGTGTCATATTTCTATACTAACTTTGATGTTCTATTGTAGCGCTTGAGAAGCAGTTCAAGTATGCACTTTGACTCTCTCTTATGATCAAACTTTCTTGTTCGACATGCTATTTTTTTTAAATCACCTAGCCTACCTGGGTATCCATGATCAACCATTTAATTGCCACATCTCCCTTGACTTAGTCAGTAGAGACCTTTTTAGGGCTTAGAGGGGTGCTACCTCTTAGAGGTACCTTCCCAATAAGTAACCTGATCCCCGAACCTAGACTCTGGCTTTTTAAAGACACGTTTTTTCCAAAAATTATGGAGTCATTTTTTAGGGTTTTATTTCTTGTTTTATTTTCCTTTTGAAATAAAATAAAATAAGTGGTGACTCTGACTTTTCCAAAAATTATTTTTTCACAAATAAAAAGCGAGTCTTGTCGATCAAGTGGGGACGCACGTGAAAAATGCAGGTCCACAAATTGGCGACTCTGCTGGGGATCTTGAGGATCAAGCTTGAACGCTAGTTGAAGAAAATGTGGCATTTAATTGGTCGATTAGACGGTACCTCCTTTTTTTAGGCAATGTGATTTAGTTTGCTTGCTTGTTTGGTATGGTATCTTAACATGTTTGATTGCCTTTGATTGATTGCTCACTAGCATGATTCACTCTCACATGTGTTATATAGGACGTCGATTTCTTGATATTTATTTGTTTCGCATGATCCCTTGTTGCATGACAACTGTTTCTCTTGCATGATTATATGATTGCTTGTCTTTATTCACTATCTCACTTTAGATCTTAGGTTTTTCGGATGCATCCACATATTTCACTGTGCACTTTAGATTATCCCTGAGTGTTGAGAGATGGGAGATCATTCTTCACTATTAGGAAACCCCTTGGGAACGCGAGAAAGTGCATGTGTGGAGGTGATGACCACCTAGCATGGAAGCACCCCGTCTCCTTGGAGGCGTGCAGAGGGTTGCGTACCACCAGAGGGTACAATCGCTTCTGCTAGGGATCCTTTAACCCACCCATTTTATCTTTTAGAGCCACCTCAACCTTGTAGGCTAACTTAGACCTAATTATGGCTTCACTCCTACACGTGGGTGCATCTGTGGACCTTTAGAGCTGCCTTGGTCACAATTGGGTTTAATTATCCTTTTCACAGACTTCTTTTGGTGTGCTCAGAGATTGGTACATGTTTGAGTTTCAATTGGGCCACCTTTCTGCATTGTGATTAGTACGTTTCCACCGTTTTTGAGCTTCATTCATGTCATTTCTCTTTCCATGCCTTTGCACCTTATAGGAGTGTTATTCATTTTGGTTTGAATTCGACTTCTTAGATTAGAGTTGGAGATAGATTGATCAGGATTTTAAAGCAGTCAAGTGTGGATCCTCGACATGACAATTGATCGACTTACAATCACCATGACTCTATTCAGGATGCATTAGCAAGTTTGAGCAAGAGGATTGATGGACAGTGAGATAGATAACATCCAGTTTAGGATGAGATATCCTGTGATTTGTTGCCTACACACCCCCACCGCCCAGTTAGCCAGTGACATTGTTGAGGGTGACATCGTACATATGATGAGTTTAGTGGATATTGAGTCAAAGTTTATCAGATGAGAGTTCTTGCAAATGACGTTAGTTTTTCTCAGATGGGAGATTTGATCGACATGGTTTTCTTCATGATGATCCTGAGATGGACGTATTGGATGATAGTTGGATGGTTAGCACAGATTAGCCAAAGATAGTTCACTCTCTCGATATGCTTGAGATATTCATTGTTGAGAGTTCAGGAGAGATTCAGTTTATTTAAGTTGGGGCATTCCAATTATGTTGATGATGTATTTGAGGACGATGTTAGCCCAGTTATGGTCATGGAGATTCATCTATGCATGGAGACCCAAGGGACTTACTTAGAGTACACCACCTGTCATTAGAAAGTTGACCTTAAAGAGGAAATATGATTGACATATCTAGATAAAGACTAGTTCTCAGGCCCTACCAATGTGGATTAGCTGAAGAAGTATTATATTTGAGACCATGGTCATAGGATGGGTGGCCATCATTTCGGTTAGGCTCACACTTTATCACCTTTATTGATATATTAGACCATTGCTAGCCCATTGTGCCTCATATGGTATGCTATAACCTTTTCTTTTTTATAGCCTTGATTACCATTTCTACACCAGGATTGGGGCCCTTTTATATATATGCATGCTTTGCTAGGAAAGTCTCATGAGCTTTAGACTTATAAGCCTATTTTCTCATTCTTGTTACTGTCTCTTTATCACCCCATTTGTTCTATTTTACTATCATCACATTTTCTTATTCTTTCTTGTTTTATCATTATTTGCTTCATCTTATGTATTCTATTTCTTGAGTTGATGATTCTTCACATCTTGGTGTAAAAGAGGGCAGTCATATCACTCCATTCATCCCATCATTTGGCATTGATTCGAAGATTTTAGTTTGAGAAGTTGTCTCATGGGTTTGGGTTCATGTATTCATTAGTGATTTGAGAGAGTTTGTTATTTCCTTGTATCTTTCCCATTAGAGTTCGATTTATTGATGATCAGAGCATGCACATTAAAAAAAAATCAAATAAAAAAATAAAAATAAAAAAGAAAAAAAAAACGCAATGATATGTTTGTCTATGGTATCTTGCTTCATTGGGCACTTATGTCACCTTTTAAGGTCTATTTATTGGGTATATTTGTCATTGTGGATTCTTGTGAGATTTTTATATGGGTTTTCACTCCTTGAGTCATTCTTGTCATGCATTTGGAGTGTTGAGGGTTCATGTGAGAGTTTTATGAGATCCTATGCTTCTTGGATCATGGTTGATGTGTTAGGTATGAGAGATGAGCGACCTTTTACTAGGGTCTCCGAATCATTGTCTTATCCACCATCCCATCATTGGTGATATGACTTCCCTTTATTGTACTAATATGAGTTGATCATCATTCATTCCACTTTCTTATTGCTTTCTTTTGTGCCTCATCACTTCTTTCCAAATCTTCGTTCCACCTTTTATTCATTTCCTACATATTGATACACATTTCTGATTCGATAACTTCTTCACATCATTCACATGTTTCATAGATGGTTTGACCACTTATCCTTTCTCTTGTTTCATCATTGACATTTCCTTTGGTTACCTTTAGGTCCATAGCTCATGGGATTTTTCTATACATTACATCTTGTACACGAGGTTATGGGTTTGTTCATTGGGTATTTGAGCTTAGTTTCCTTTCATTTCTTTCATCCTATTACCCTAGTCTACGTTACGTCCCATGTCTCAAGACCACCCTGAGGCCATGAGATCAGATGCTTTCTTTGACAGCCTCTACTTAGGCTAGTGTTTGGGATTTGGTTGATATATAGACGTCATCCTATTTCTTCTAATGGGAGATGCTCATTTGATGCTTGGAGTTGACTTAGTGATAGGTTTGGACGATTGCTTCATTTTATGGATAACATTTGATGCTATCTGGCTTCTCATTCTACTGTGCATCAATTATCATACTGGGGCATATTCCCCTTTCATTTGGTTGAGATGAGCCCCTAGTGGAGCACTTTCTTTGAGTCTAGGCATTTTCACTGATCCAAGATCCCTAGTGGAGTATGTTGAGATGATATCAATTCTAGTGGAGCATTGTTGAGCTCATTGATGGTTTTCATGATTCTAGGTTTCGTTTGTGGACTATTTTTGAGATAGATTAGTGGATTATTACTGAGTTGGAGGTAGTTTTCAATGCAGTGTGTAGATCTTGTACACTAAGGCATATTTCCCCTTTTTGAGATTACCAAATTCCTATAACATTTAGTTAGGGATTCATCAAAGACATGCTTCTACTCTTGAGATTATCACATCCCTCATCATTTTGGCTATTCATTTGAGATTAGATTTAGAGTGTCTTCCATAAGGCATTGGTCGATACTTCATTTTGACTTCTTAGCGGATTATTGTTGAGTTGGGGATGGTTGATTGATGATGTTGGATTCATCCTTTGGTTGTGCATTAGATATCCACATTGGGGCATATTTCCCCCTTTCTCCAAGATTCCTAGTCGTTGTTGGGTTGTGTGGCTATCCTATTCATGGTTATAAAGATGTTTGATGGATTTTGACAGAATTCTTTATTGTATATCAGATATCCATACTGAGGCATATTTCCTTATTTTCTTTGAGTATCCTTAAGATTGAGACAACGACCAGCTTGGTTTTAGATTATGCACTAGTATATGACTTTTTACGATTGACTATATCAGGACCTCCCTACATGGATTTGTTGAAATAAAGATGGATCACATCAGGTTTCACCTGAGAAGCATAGGTGAATGCTTTAGCTGGACACTTATGAGATGGATTTGTTTTTATCATTATTACCTTGCAGATTGGGTTATCCCGATGAACAATATTTTGTGCACGTTGAGATTTTCTTTTAGATGAGCCACGATATACAAACTTTGAGATTTGCCTTTTGAGATCCGTTGACAGAGCAGTTTTCCAGACATAGAGAGTTCTTTCAGTTTAGACTTTTCAGAGGTTTGTCATGATGCATCAATTTCTGACCCATTGATTTTAGTGGATGATTGATTTACTGGTTGTTTCAACAGTATGAGCACCCTAGATACTGGGGCATATTTCCCTTATTGAGTTCAGTAGTCCGACCATTGGCATTTTGAGTATACGGCTCTTAGCCCATTTATTTCCTACCTACTTTCGAGTTGGTCTTCTTTATTTGTTCCTTCTAGACCCTGAGTCTTATAGCCTTGAGCTATTCGTTCATTTTAAGCCCCGAGTCTTATAGCCTTTAGCTATATTTTCCTTCTAGACCCTGAGCCTCGTAGCCCTGAGTTATCCATTCCTTCTAGGCCCTGAGTCTCATAGCCCTAAGCTATCTGTCTCATTTTAAGCCCTTAGCCTCATAGCCTTGAGCTATCCTTTTCCTTTTAGGCCTTGAGCCTTGTAGCCCTAAGCTATCCTTTTTCTCTTAAGCCCTGAGCCTCGTAGCCCTGAGCTATCATTTCTTATTTAAGACCTAGAGTCTTTCCAGCCTCGAGTTAAGCCGTCATCATTTGGTCGCCCATGAGTGGTATGACCTGGTGTTTGCGTATTGCACTCTCCTTCTAGTCGATGAATCATAGAGCCCAGAGCTCATAGCCCTGAGCTATTCATTGTAACCCTAAGTTACTCATTGCATCATGACCTAGAGTCATTCATGTCATCCATAGCCTTAAGCTATTCATCATAACCCTGAGTTACTTATTGCATCATGACCCAGAGTCATTCATGTTATCCATAGCCTTGAGCTGTTCATTTTAACCCTAAGTTACTCATTGCATCATAACCTAGAGTCAATCATGTCATCCATAGCCCTGAGCTATTAATCGTAACCCTAAGTTATTTATTGCATCATGACCTAGAGTCATTCATGTCGTCCATAACCCTAAGCTATTCATCGTAACCTTGAGTTACCCATTGCATCATGACCTAGAGTCATTCACAGTAGTTCCTTGGTGGCCCATTACTACTCATACTACTTACCTTTTTTGAGTCACCTTGGAGACTATGGTTGAGGGATTTATCTAATCCCATTATGACTCTTGGCAACCCTAATTTAGACTTAGGTTTTTTTTTTCCTTCCTTTTTATGATAGCTTTTAGGTGCACTTTTAGGATTGCACACTTAGACCCATTTAGATGCACTTAGCCCACTTAGGCCCACTTAGGCACACTTTTAGACCCACTTATTTTTGCATAACTTGCATGGTTGCATGAATTGCATGACTTGTGTGGTCCACGTGGCTTTCTTTTTTATTATTTATTTATTACCTTTCATTTTATTTATTATTTTTGTTTTATTTTTTTTATTTTACTATATTATAAGTTTTCTAACTCTTATTTCTTGGCCTTTTTTGCATGAGGAAACGGGGTTGCCATCTATTTGGAAGGAGGATCACCAAAATTTTGAGAAGGAAAGTAGCAGAGATTTTTATGGAATAAGAAAAGGACAAGGAAAGAAAAGTTGTGGTATGGAAGGTCATCCAGAAGAGATGTGTTGAGGGAATAGTTTTTGGAGGGGGGACACAAGTTATAAAAGAAGACTCACGGGGTATATTGTGAGGGAACAAAAACGTGGATCGAAAAAAAAATTAGAGGAGGCAGACAAAAGAAAACATGATCACGCTACCAATGGAGTTCTGGAAAAAGCAAGGTTGTCACCCATTAAGCCGGGACCAGTGAGAAGATCATGACACATACATAGAGAATCACAGTCTCGGACTCTGAGGAACAGCATGCACTTCCATTGATAACGGGAATATGCACCATTATGGGCAGCATACATGATTAGTACGCACTAGGAGGAAACTGGGCAGGAAAGCGAAAATCAAAGGAGCATTTTTAGGTATGACTGTTATGTGCTCTCTGTTTTCTTGATCATCGTATAATTCTTCATCTTTTCTTGCTATTTATAGGCATTGCGTCTTTGCTTTAGGTATGGACATTATGCTATGTGTTTGTTTTTAATTAACTTCTAGGCTGATCATAGATTTTAATATTGTTGATTTATTTGTCCTTATAACCCTGTTTGTGGGTAACTTGGTTTGCTCTAATGTTGCTATATATCATAAACCTTGCTACTGGTGCTTTTCTCCTTTAATTATATTTTGATGTCCCACTTGGTTTTGAAGTCCATTTAAAGAGCATGAAATGTGACTTATTCAGATTACCCACCCATTGCCTTCCTTTCCCCTGTTTTTTTTCTTTCTTTGTTTGGTTTCTTTTTTATGTGCTTCTGTATCTACGTTTCTTCCTCTTCTTTACTTTGGCGTTCTCAGCCATGGAGACCATGAGTATTCTAAGAAAGGTCGAAACTTTATAAAGGCTGTGTACAGTGGGGGTTACTTGGGGTTTGATGGGTGCAGAGGTTGCCACCGTTTCCAGGATCTCTTCGTGATTTTCTGGATTGGATGTTGGTAGATTTAAACTTTGAAGGTATCTCTGGTATTTATGTTGCTTGCATGATTGATGAAAGAATCTACTTTTTGGGTTTCGTGTCACGAAAAGGAGCATGGGGTCATCTCTGTACTAGAAAGTTCCTCACTGAGTGCTTACAGCAGAAAAGAGCAATATCCAGATTCCATCCTTCAGTTTGATCATGGTTTCATCTTCTTTGGATGATCAAGAGGAAAATGATTTTTCATCCCAACCTTCTGTTCTGAGTCAATTCTCCAGTTGAAAGTCCCTATTAAAAGTATTTGGTGATTCTCATAGATAATCTGATGATTTGACACGTCCATTTGATGAATATGGATTCTTATTCCAGCTTCAGGCCAAATGCTCTACAGATTCAGGGCGAAGACTGCACTCGGAATGACCGAGACCCTTCTCTCTTCTGTGATTTCTCATCCTCGAGCGTATTAAGTAACAATCAAACTTCCTCATCAACGACCTCGCTAAAGAGTAATCTTCCAATCGTTGGAAACAAAGTGCATAACGGCATGCATGCCAAAACAACCTTGCAAGAAGGAGGTCATTGAAAGAATTGTGGGGCAAATCTCAATGGAACTTCTAAGTGACCCCATTTTGTATGAACAAAAATTTGTTTGCAGGCACAATGCATCCAGGTTTTGCCGTAATTTGGAGAAGTTATTATCACCATTACTTATGGATGCAGCATACAGAGATTTTGACTTCAATTCATCACGCAATTGGCAAGAGGTTTTAAGTGCCTTTGACAACTCGTTAGTGGTTGTGTCAGGCGCCAAGTATGTAACTAATGATTATGCATCAGTGGCAGAACTGACTTCTCATCTATCTGATAGGTTGCCTATAGAATTTAACGAAGAAAAGAAAGCCTTTCTTTTACAGGGCATGGAATTTACAACTTGTCAAAGCTCGCTTAATCTATCGTGCTGGACGCCAAAAGGATATTTAAATTCTAGATTATTCTTCCTTTATACAACTTGTATTCTCAACTTGTATTCTAGATGTCATTGTGCATTATGTTGCCATAATCATTATGAGCTTTGTAGATTGTTTTTGTCTTGTCGGAGGACTTTGAAACATCTAACAATGGCATGTTTATTCAACCTTTATCACTTCTGTCTATAAAGGAGCTTTGGTTCCAGTTATTCTTTCGTGTCAAGTTCTCTTCCAAGGGCTGCAGATGGGCATTAATTACTGAATTGCTTAGGCAACTGAAGAACAAGCAGCGATGATGTTTTAGCACTTGATGTATCTACTATGCAGAAAACCTATTAGGGAAATTTAGAGCTTCTCCAAAGGTAATATCATCTATGTCTGTTTTGACAGCGGCTCAATCAAAGATCTCCAACTCTTCTGATCACAAGAAGATACGAAAGTTTTCAGGTCATCCTGAAGTTGTTCGTTGTATGATATCTACTGATGATGGGGAGTACATCGTATCATCCGCTATTGGTGAGAGATATATTGCAGTTTGGAGAATTGATGGTATCGAAAAACAGTCAGCCAACTGTGTTCTTGGCAATTTCTGAATGGAGCACCATGTTGTCTTCTTAGATAGCAGGTGCATTGAGAATGGGGATATGGATAAGTCAGGCTTATATGTCTTGGCTATTTCTGAAATTGGTGTTTGTTTTGTTTGGTATGCAAAGAATATGGAGGACTTACGTGATACAAAAGCTTAATAAAAGCCAGTCTTCTCGTCTTTGGAAGTGAGAACACTGCAGGTATTTGATGTCCAAAGTTGTCAACTGATTGGGGAAAATTCTAGAAGAAGTCTCTAAGTTAACCTGTTTAACTTGCTTAAACACAACGCATAGCAGTTTAGAGGATGGAATTAAAATTTTTATACTCCAGGTTGCAGTAGTAGTTTTGATAATACTCAAACTCGAAGCATCAGGGGATGTGATAGAATTGCTAATAATGGAGATCTTGGAAGGCATTGGAGATATACTGAAAAGATCAATTTCTGCCACCTTGATTAAATGTCCAGAATAGTGAATGGCTAAATATGTTTCAAGAGAAGATTAAGAAGAAATTTGAACCAGTAATAGGTTTATTCTCTCATTCAGACCAAGGGCTCACTCATCGGTGCACCTGGGTGGGTGACTTTCTCGCTGTAGAAATTAGTGAGGACTTACAAAGAACTTCATGCAAATGCTTCTTGCATTGCTCATAACCTCAAGTTAAACCAAATACCTTAGTGAATAGACCAATTAATTATGATGTCCCTCTATTTGGAGGTGTGCCTTCACAAACATCAGAATGCCTAGTTCAAGAATCCCCAAGAGACTATTCTGGTAAAGTTCCTGATGTTGCTCCTAAGAAAGATAGTGCAGAGTCTTGCATTTCATTTGATCATATACGTCCACTTATTAAGAAGGATATAAGTGGCCGGCAGCATAAAGAGCCTTTTGAGTTATATTCTGAATCCACTATTATTAAGTTCCCTTTTGGACTGATTGGTCCTCAAAGGTCTGATAGTCCTAACGCTTGCAATATCTCCTGGAAGCTGGTGGTCATTTTGTTATTTTAATGAAGGCAAGCTGTATGAATTCAACAATCCTAGCAGAAGCGTTATTCACCCAGGAAATGAAGAAGTTGCAGGTGGAGATGTTCAAGTCTTCTAAGAAGGATCAATAAGATAACTATCAAAGTCGAGGCTCTCAAGGTATCCATTATCAAATTCGCCCACAATAGCTGGACCATGGTTAGAGGAACATCATCAGAAGAAACTTTAGCAATGCAGTGGATGGAAAGAATAGCAACATTGACTGAGCACCACTCATGCCATCACCTACGTCTGCGATCACATGGCCTTTCTACTTCAAGCTTTGCACCATAAAAAGACTGACAACTAGGAGTGATCTGGCCATTATCCGAGTCATGTCAAACTTCTCCACTAATTGATGAACTGGACAACCAAAAGCTCAATCTCGTCACAAGGAAGCCATGCTTTGGTCTCCCAGCAACTTGTTCTTCCCACTTGCCTGTTTACATCTACCTCGGATTCACTCAAGTTCCATTTGATCTGAGTTTCAATCCCATTCATCTTGATTCAAATCAAGTTTCCCTTCATTGAGCTTGGTGTCTATTCGGCTCCTACGTTTGAAGAGATTGCAGTTTGGTTATTGAATTTCTCATAAATCAGCAGCATGGTATAGGAGGGTTGTATAATTGACATAGGCATGCATACTCCACTAGTAGATGCTATGTCCGCACTTCAATGATGCCTAATTTCTAAGGATATGTTCAGAGTTCTCTCTTCTACTCCTCTCCGACTAGAAGAAGATTTGGAGTAGATCAAAGTCCTTGAGAACAAGTATAAGATAGAGGTTCCTCGGAGTTCATTAGTGGCCTCATCGACACCATGTTCAGACCAAAGATGCAGTCTATGAGTACAATTTTCAGATGCTGGTTGTTCAAGTCAGTGGCAATAAAGATTGCTTTTGCAAGAATCTGGAAAGAAGGAATTTACTTTCAAAGCACAGAACGTTCTGGTTGTCTTTGAGATGTTAAATTCTTGGGAAATAACAATGATGCGACTTTATGTTCTGATGGGCATAAAAGTCATCCTTTGCGAAATGACTTTCAAATATAGCTTTTAATTGAAGAGTATAAATTCTATCAGAAATTAGATTCAGAGAGAAATCTGATCATGGAAGGAAAGTGTCTCTCTAACTGATAGTAACTCATCAAGTGATGAATTCCAAATCCAGTTCACAAAGCATGCATGTAGAACCAATCTCAACATCCCTTGTTGGTAGTGAGACCCTAAAAAAACAACTTGAAAGAACACATATCCCTACCACTGAGCAGATTGCATCCTTGAATCTAAAAGAAGGACAAAATATGATAACCTTCAGTTCCTCTAACAGGGTTTTAGAAACACAATGTGTTGAATCAGTCAAAATTTGAACCATTATATCTCTTTCTTCTGTTTTGTGCCGCATCGAGGAATCCAAAATGCCATGTCCGCCTAAAATAAGCATAGAAAAGAGAAGAGATCATTTTCAGGAATGAATTTTACCATATTCAATTTGACAAGACAGAGAAGCTGGTGCTATGGTTAAACCTGGTGATATTTCCATAATTCTTGTTCGTGAATTGCCTGAGATTAAGGGGAAAGTTCGACCATCAAAGAGTTACAACTCTTTGTTCTAACTTGTAGCTTGACTTTCAATAAAGTTGGACATACTTTCAGACTGAAGTGTCATAACAGGGTTATTTAAGATGAAGCTGGTTGTTTCTTAATTGTTTGCTCGCATGCTGAACATTCTTCCTAGGAAGGAATATTCTAAATTTTTGCGTGAGTTCATGTCTACTATCAAGTAGAACTATAAAAAAGGGTTATACAGTTTAAGGATTCTATAAACCGTAATGCTTTTGAGCTACTTACAAGATACAACACAACTCATCTTGTCTCCAATGGTGATATACAGGGAACAACATATATGGTTTTTGCAAGGCTTGTTGCCACACTGAAGCTATCCATTGGTACTTTGGCTTATCACGAATTTCTATTCCTTGGTATTGGAGAAGCGAAGAATGGGATAGCAAAGCCTATAGTCCTTGAGATGTCGGAACAGACAAGATGTCAATACTCTAAGGCAGCATATTCCATTATGGATTCCTCATGCTTCCGAAGCAAACTCAAATTTACTTTCTAATTCTCAATCAGTTAGGGACTGGAATATTCAAATTATTGAGCAGCAAGGTTCAAAAGATACCCATCTTGATGTATTTTAGAGTGAAGGTCACTGCTAAAGACACCCATCTTAGAGGAATGGATTTTGATGACCATATGATGAACCATTTTGCATAGGTTAAAATGGAAGTACACAGTTGATCCTATGGCTACTGACTCAAAATCTATTCCATCCTTTGAGCATTGCTTTCGGAGGGGTTCCGAAGAATATGAGGTGGTTATTCATGAACCATCTAGACATACTCAAAGTTCCTTTTTGACGAATTCATTTGAGCAAGCGTGAACATTCAGAAATTTCAGTTACATCAATTAGAATCTTATGGAGTCGAAGTAGGCAGGGAACTCCAACATCACTGTAACAGTTCAAGCGCTTATGTTGAGAGTCATTATATAGAGATTGGCTGAATTGGGTTCAGCAGCATCTAATGCTACTGGAGGTTTCTTCCATAATCCAGAAATTCCAAAAAGGAAAGAGGAAATTAATGGTGAGTAGATACATAAACCAGTAACTCATGTTAGCCAATTTTTTTCTAGTGGCAGTTTGTTTTCACCCTATAGAGATAAAGAAAAGGGCTCCATCAGCAATGACTTGTAACACAGAAAAACAAGGTTGTATAGTCAGGAGAAGACTTTAAAACTAGTTTAGAATCTCAATCTGATGAGTCTGATTTCTCAAATCTTAGTCCGGATGAGCTTCTACAGTTAATTAGTGACGCATCAGTTATGAGAAAGTTTTGGTGGCTTGAATCATCTAGTTTCTCCCACAATGAAAAGAGTCACATGCTACTTTTGCTTCTATGACCGCCTGAGTTTTGATCTTCACAAGCTTGCAGCAACCACTTCCTAAAAGACAAACACAAGTGACCACCCCCGAAGTATAGAGTGTTTCAAGCATAAAGAAAGAGGTTAAGGAGATGCACATGTTTGATTTAATGAGGCGCATCAGAAATTTGCAGCAGAAAATAATTGAGGAATTAGCTTCAGAAATAGAAGAGCAATCCCAACCACACTCCAAAGCTCCAGTCTAGCATGGTCATCTTGGTGCACACCTCTTCCTCAATTTGCTTCATTGATTGGGAATTTTATGTTTTGAATGGATTTTTCAAATCCCTTTTTAATTGAATAATTCCAGCTTTGAAAAATTCATCTTTAGAGCCCTTCTAGTCACTAAAAATCTGGATTTTAATCAATTTGCTGCCACTTTCCTCCAAGCATGGATTTTCACTATTTTATTTTATTTTCAACTATTTTCATGGTTTTCTCGATTTCCAACAAGCATGAATGAACTTCATGATTTCAAACAATGGAATTCATAGAATCAACTCATGCGAAATCAATTAGGGCTTTGATGGGTGCCCGACATCCATGATATTCTTTTTGATATTGTTTGCTTGATATTTGGTTGATTTTAGATTCATCTTGATGATTGTAAACCCTCAATTTTGTCCTCCCAGCACATGTCTTATTAGATACTTATTCAATACTTTACAGTAGTTGCTTGGTGGCCCATAGCTACTCATACTACTTACCTTTTTTGAGCCACCTCGGAGACTTTGGTTGAAGGATTATCTGACCCCTTATTGTGACCCTTGGCAGTTTTGATTTAGACTTAGGTTTTTCCTTCCTTTTTAGGATAGCTTTTAGGTGCACTTTTAGGATAGCACACTTAGGCATTGTCCTAAACACCCTAGTCTCACTTAGGCACTTTTTTAGACCCACTCAGGTTCGCTAGGTCCACTTAAGCATCCCGGCCCACCTATGTTGCCTTTTAGGTAATTCCCACATGACTTACATAATTTGCATGATTTACATTTTTAATGTTTGCATGTACTTGATCTCTTATTTATTTATTTACTTATTTATTTATTATTATTTGGTTAGTTATTTGTTTTTATTTATTTATTTTATAGAATATTGCATGAGATTGATGATTAATTGTGTAAATTGATGTCTTAATTATTTTTGTGTACCTATGATAGACATAATGTTTTTAATTGCATAATTTTAAATTAGTTTTAATTTTCAATTTCATGACCTTTACTAATTTTAATTCTTATTTTATTTTGGCATGAGATTCGAATGCACACATTGGAGAAGATCCTTGATGTACACGACTGCATATATGTGGGAATATTCTATGCAACATGGAAAGGAGATTTATATCCTTAAAGAAAGGAAAGTAGATCACGGCTGAATGGAGGATGGAAAGGAGATTTAAAATGTTAAAGAAAGGAAAGCAGATCACTTATGAAGGATGGAAATAAGACTTTTTATTTATTTATTTTTTTCTAAAAAACGGGCTGCCATCTATTTGGAAGGAAGATCACCAAAATTTTAAAGAAAGGAAAGTAGCTGCCCATAGAATAATATATGGAAACTTCCATACAAAAGGGGGGGACTCTCTCGGTGGTTGAATGGGAATTTTGAGAGAAATAGAAAAATGAGGTTTTTTCAAGAGGAAAGGGCAGATTTGATTCCATGAGAAGAAAAGGTGGCAATCACAAGATGAGCATGGCAGATAGACATGGCCGACATCTAAAAAAAAGAGGGAGTTTTGATTCATTAAGGCTGACCATCACACAGCTATAGAAGGGAGGATGATAAGGATGAGAGCAGGAGACTTTTGGAGAGGAAAACGGGTGTACAGTTTGAGGTATGAGAATGAGGTGATCGTGTTTATGGAGAGAGAATCAATGCATGGTTCAAGGGAGAAGAAGGCAAAAGGGAAGAGATAAGAGAACCAGGGGAGCACCTTGAGGAATGGCTATTGTAGATATCGTATTCATATTCGTCATCACCTCGTCCTTCGTTCATTGCTAGCGGTTTCTGGTATGTTATTTATTGCTTATGCATAAGTGTTATTCGTTACTTACGTACGGATATCATAAGGCGTTTGGTGATTGTTGAATCTAGAGATTTCATCTGTGGTAATCCTTGATCTATCCATCTCATTCATTTGAGTATTTAAGATGCACCCCTTTGTTCTCTGTTTTGTTTTTTTACTTCTTGAGGCTCACTGATAGAAACATGATTTGGAGCTTCGCAAAACCTACCGAAATTAGGCTATTCTTTTCTATTGTTTTCATGCACTTTCTTATGTTTCTTCCCCGGTTGTTCTTGCTGAATTTTCATCTGTGATTTATGCCTTCCTTGTATTTGTTTTTACCCTCATCATGCTTTCAAATGCCATAATGGATATACACGGTTTTCCACATGCAAATCAAGGACCCATAACCAGTGCACAACTTGTCTTAGAAGAATCTGGAAAGAGAAAATCCAGAAAGACAAGCATCTATAGCTTCTTCTCAATGACAACTGCAAATCCATTGATTAGATATGGGACTTGAAGCCAATCTGAGAATTTTTCAGCATCATCTTATGAATACTTAAATTTCTATTGCGAATTGGAACTATTCCGGTCTTCAAGAATGTGGTTTCTTTCGTGCTTGGGTTGACTGCAGTCTAGTTTGCCTTGGGGTCCACGTGGATCCATCTTATTTGCTCCATCATTGATCAAGAATGGGTGGTTTCTATATTAACGGGTATGCCACCAGAAAAACACTTTGGTGATTCCTCGGAATGATGCATCATTCCTGACTCTGTTGCTTTTGGAGAGATGGTTTTGCAACTGCTGATGAGGTTGTCTTTGATGATCCCCTCCATTTAACTCCTTATATACGTGTCTTACCAGTTGATTTATAGTTTTCAAGGAATTATTTTTTGAAACTCGGAATTCAGAAGCTCTTGAAGCCTGATGATATGTTAGCATTTTAGGTGCAGCATCTGGCTGAAGTTCAGTTTCATGAACATAAAGTTAAGATCTACTTACCTAATGTGTCAGGAAGACCACTTCCTGTCAATGAATTAGTTTATGATGACGCTTCCTGGTTGCTTGGCTCGGAAGGTGTTAACAATTCATTCGGTCATCTACTATGGTATTTAATGCAAAGGGAACAAGTCGAAAGTTTATTCTCTAATGATGTTGCAAAGAAGCTTGGTGTCTGCTCATTTTAGAAAACACTGCTTGCTGAGAGTGCTGATTTGATGAATTTGAGTTTATCTGAAGCTGCTGAAGCTTTTGGACAACATGAAGCTTTGACCACTAGACTTAGGCATATTCTTAAAATGTATGCAAATAGCACGGCTGGAAACCACTTCTGACAACTTGGACTCATCACTACCCATATGCGAATGTTACAAATCGGAACCTCGCCCAATGACCGTGGATTGTAGCATCTATCAGTATCAAGCAAGAAGATGAAACTGGTGGGAAGTTTTGGCTTATAATGCACAATTCAACAATATTTTCTTTGGTCTTAATGCATATTATTGCAATTGGAATATTTGGACTGAAGAAGCTTCCTCTTGCATCTAGCTTAACTATCCCTCTTTTGGTTCTCACAATTCTCTTTAATGAGTTCTGCCGGAAATGGTTCCTGCCTATATTCAAGGATTATTCTGCTGAGTGTTTGGTAAATAAAGACAGTGAAGACCAGAGGGATCCTACAATGGTTGAGTTTCGCGATAAATTAGTCATTGCATATCAAGATCCAGCTCAGAAGTCAATCCGATATTCTGGAAGCATTGGCCGTCTCAAATCTCTTCTTCTTCATCCTGCTGTTGCTCCTTTGATGTTTGGAAGCTGATATGAACGCTCAGCTTCCAAACAAGATTAGCCAAGCAATACGATTAGAAGCTATATAAAGTTATTGTGGCAATAGGTTCTTCATGGTCTGATATCTTGGCCGCTAATTTCTAAAACGGGTTCAGAGAGATTGAGCAGCAGAGGAAACTGAGAGAGAGAGGATTGCAGATGAGCACATGGATAAAATCAGTGCAAGGGTTAGATTCAAACCAGAATCAATGGAGCTCCCATCATTTGAAGAAGATGGAGAATTAAATGATGAATATTCAGGCTCAGCTATTGGATTTGATGGCTCGTTGAATACACTAGAAAGTTTATGTGCTGAACAGCATGACACCTCCAACACACATGAAATCGATATCCTTAAGAGCATGATCTCTGGTGATTTAAATGGACTTTCCTACACTCAAAGCCCTCAGACGGAGAAAGGAGACCTATCAGATCAAAGGTTTTTTTTGGCACAGGGAAGCAATGGCTTGGTCCATGGATGGAGTCCAGATTATTCTGCGGATAATGACTTGGCATTAATCCCCAACAAAGTGCAAGAAGAAAAGCCTCACAAGGAAGAGAAGCCTCAAAGTCTATGTGAGAATTTTGAAGATTCTTTTGCTACAAAGGCAGCAGAAGAAACATGCTTGCAACAGAAAGAGCTTAGGGTATTTGAAATTTCTGGATTGGTGCTGCTCAATGATAATTTACAGCAAATCAATCCAAATGAACCACTAAAAGAAGAATGCATTACTCTAGATGAAGTATCACGGTTAGAGCATCAAAGAAACGCGTCTGCAATGAAACGCTCAAATTCTCCAACAGAAAGTGACAGAATCATGAAGCTGCTAGTAGGGGTTCCTGAGGGAGCTGAGAAACCTGCAGAAGAGTATGAAAACAACAAAGAACTGATCATAGAGAAAGAGAGAGACATCAGGGAGTTTCCAGCCGTATCCATTGAAGTTGAATCGGTTAAATAGGAACAGCATTCTGAGACAATACTCGCTGAAAATCCTAGAACGACAGATTCTGAAGTGCAGACTAAAACTGTAAACCTACAGGTGGTAGAAGGTTTCAGCAAAGACTCTGAAAGATTTCCCATCACAAGAGCAATGGAAGTAGAGATGCTACAGAAACAGAGTGGTGAAAAGAAAGTGGATGTCTCAGCTCTGGATCTGAAATATCAGAAGAAATTAATAAGGAGGTCATAGAAGATGCCGACACTTGCTCTAACAATATTGATGCTGCATCTGAATGTAGGGAGATTTCAAGGAATTAGAAAAGGTCCGGGAATGCAGTGATGTAAGGTACTTAAATGCATACGAGAGAGCAGAAGGAAAAATCCAGATAAAATGACAGCAGTGCCTGCAATCACCAACAGTGCAAACTTGGTCATAACCCTCGACCTCGCTCCAACGTGGTCACTTTGCCTCACATCGTACTCCTCCTATTGTTTCTTCTTCTTTTTTTTTGTGATCTTATACGTCTTAAAGCCGAATTTCAAAACCTGTTCCTATAAAAAAAAATGAATTTGGTTTTCTCTAAGGTTCCTTATAAGCTTCTAAATACAAATCCAGATTTCAACACCCTTTTGCTGCCACTTTCCTTCCGGCACGCGTTTTCACTATTTTATTTGATTTTCAACTGATTTTCTTGATTTTCAATAAGCATGAATAAAATTCATGATTCCAAACAATGGAATTCATAGAATCAACTCATGCGAAATTAATTAGGGCTTTGGTGGGGGCCCCACATTCATAACACTCACTTCAACACTGTTTGCTTGATATGATGATTTTTTATTCTTCTTGATGAAGTACTTGAATTCACTTTATATTTATTGTTGAGATATCCTTGTTTCCCATAGAGATGTGGATGCTTGCTAATCAGGTATGCCCTTTCTACCCCACAACCCTAAAATTCTATGAATGTGTATGTTCTCATGAGACATGACCATGTTTGAAGCCATAATTGATTGCCTTGATGCTTGTTTGATCATCTTTGACAAAACACATATTATGTGTCATATTTCCAAACTAATCTTTGATGTCTTTTGTTAGCGCTCGAGAAGTGATCCGGGTACGCATTCTAATCCTCTTTTATTGTGATTAAATCTTGTTTGGCATGCTATATATATTTAAAATCACCTAGCCTATTTAGATACCTATAATTTACCGATTAATTGCCACGCTTCACTTAACTTAGTCAGTAGAGACCTTTATAGGGCTTAGAGGGGTGCTACCTCTTAGAAGTACCTTCCCAATAGGTAACCTGATCCCTGGACTTAGACTCGGGTTTTTCAAAGACATGCTTTTTTTCAAAAATTATGGAGTCACATTTTAGGGTTTTTCTTTCTTGTTTTATTTTCCCTTTAAAATAAAAATAAAATAAGTGGCGACTCCAACTTTTTCCAAAAATTAATTTTTCACAAATAAATAAAAAGCGAGTCTCGCCGATCGAGTGGGGACGCACGTGAAAAATGCGGGTCCACAATGATATATATGAATTTTTTTTATATTTATTGTTGAGCTACCCTTGTTCCCCATGGAGGTGTTGATGCCCACTGACCAGGTACACTCTTTCTGCCCCCTCCCCTCTCCCCCAACTCTAAAATTCCATGAATGTGTATGTTATCATGAGCCATGTCCATGTTTGATGCCATACTTGATTGTCTTGATGCTTGTTTGATTATCTCCGATAGAATGCATGTCATGTGTCATATTTCTATACTAACTTTTATGTTCTATGATAGCGCTTGAGAAGCAGTTCAAGTACGCACTTTGACTCTCTCTTATGATCAGACTTTCTTGTTTGACATGCTATTTTTTTTAAATCACCTAGCCTACCTAGGTATCCATGATTAGCCATATAATTGCCACATCTCCCTCGACTTAGTCAATAGAGACCTTTTTAGGGCTTAGAGGGGTGATACCTCCTAGAGGTACCTTCCTAATAAGTAACCCGATCCTTGGACCTAGACTCGGGTTTTTCAAAGACACTTTTTCCAAAAATTATGGAGTCATTTTTAGGGTTTTATTTCTTGTTTTATCTTCCCTTTAAAATAAAATAAAATAAGTGGTGACTCCGACTTTTCCAAAAATTAATTTTTCACAAATAAAAAGGGAGACTCACTCATTGAGTGAGGACGCACGTGAAAAATGCGGGTCCACAAGACACCTTTATGACCTTAGAGTTTATGTCATTTTTCCAGTTTTAGATTGCCATTGCAGGACCATATATCATATGATGTGTTGTATTTTTTACTTGAGGCATCTATTTACTTGTACATTGTGGTCTTGAGGCCTGACCTATCATGGAAAATATTAAGATTGAAGATCTAACCTAGGGAGTTTAAGACTGTGACCCATCCTCTTATGATCAAAGCAGTACCTTACCTACTCTCACACCTTAACTTTGCTTTGACCTTCATCCATCCATTGTGAGCTTTACACAACATCACCCTTGACACCATTATATGAACTTTCCATCCCTAGCTGTTCTAGCTTTACATATCCTATCTTTGATCTTACTAGGTAGAGTCTGAGGAGTTTCAGCCCAAGGTTGATCTTGCACGGCGAATGATGGCTTATAATCTTCGGGTGGCTTATGATGTGAGGATTGGTCGATTACCTGATGGGATTGTCACTTATTTTTCCATGAGTATAGAGGTTGATCTGACATGATGAGAGTTGGCTTGTGATGAGCACTTGTGCTCGATGAGATCATCGTCTATTTTTCTTTGAGGGGGTCATCTTTGAAATTATTACAAAGCATTTGGAGTAGGGTTTGATGCATGATTTAAGAGGGTTGACGTGGTTATATCAGATGGACATCAATCTTTAGTATTGACCATTTTAGGGCTTGAGAGCACTATGTTTGAGACCATGGTCATAGGATGGGTGGCCTTCATTTCAGTTAGCTCACACCTTATTACCTTTATTGACATTTAAACCATTGTTAGCCCTTTGAGCCTCGTGTCAACATCATAGACTTTTCATTCTTATAACCTTGCTCACCTTTTACACCGAGATTGGGCCCTTTGGTGTATATATGCTTTATTTGGGAGTTTCATGAATCATGGACTTATTGACTCACTTTCTTCACTATTTTGTTATTGTCCTAATATCATTTTTCATCATACCTCATTGTTTATATCATTCGTTCCATTTTTTTGTCTTTGTGATCACATTTTTTTTTTATTTTATGTCACGAGTGATGATTTTTCATATTTCAGTGCATGAAGGACAATCACATCATTTTCCACTCCTATCTCATGGACATTGGTTCGGAGATCCTTAGTTGAGAAGGTCATTTTGTCAGAGAAAGTTTGTATATGTTATTGTTTGAGAGTATATCCATTTCATTATGTGTTCTCAGTGGAGTTCACTTGTTGATATTCAGAGTATGAGCCAAAAAAATGAAAAAAAAAAAAAAGGTAAAAAATGCATGTATATAGTGTCATTCTCCATTAAGTTTATATATTGGTCATTGAGGTTACTTTATTGAGTTAGTTGCTTATGAAAGTTCATATGTGAACTTTCAGGAGGCTTTAATCTTCTTATGCCTATCTTGTTATGTATTTTATGTGTGAGAGACAAGTGACCTTTTCCTAGGGACTTCGAATCATTGTCTTCTCTATCATTACATACATTGGTGATTTGACTTTTCTCCATGACTTGATTTAAGTAGATCAGCACTCATTCATTTTCCTTCGATCTATTTGTTCCTCTTATGGACTTTCATTCACCTTGCCTAAATTGTTCTTTGTTCATATCGATGTACATTTCGTGTTCGATATTTTCCACACATCATTCTTATACATCTCATCAACAGTTCGATATTCTTCATTTCTTCTCTTTCATCATTGATATATTCATCTTGGATTCTTTCTTCCTCACCGATATATTCATATTGGACATCCTTAGGTCCATGATTTATGAGACTCTCTGTACATATTACATTTTAGACACAAGGGTATGGGGTTTTATCATTGGGATTATTGAGCCTAGTTTCCATTCATTTCTTCACCTTATTACCCTAGCCCATGTTACATCCCGAGTCTTGAGACCACCCTGAGACCATGATATCACACATTATGTTTTGATAGCTCTCACACGAGCGATACTTGGGATCAGTTGGAGAGCATTTTGATTATGATGGTTCAGGAGTTATGGTATGACCCCACACTAGGGCATAGCCACCTTAGAGAGTTTGTTAGATTTACAATCTTTTTTATTTGATGTATTGCACTTAGGTATACCCTTTTCAGCTAGTTATGGCTTCTTAAGATCACAATTTACATCGAGACATGCTTATTCTTTAAAGGAGGTCAAATGTCTCTTTTCACATTGGAACATGAGACATGATTGGCATATTTCATCTGGTGTACTTTACACAAGGGCATATTTCTCAGCAGATGATGGTTTTTGAGGCATAGTTGTTCCTTTAAGGTGATTAGATTCCTTTCATATTGGAGTATGAGATATGGTTGGGTGATTTGATTGGATGTGTTTATATGGCACATGACCCTCTCATTGGTATTGACGGATTTTTTAAGATGATTGGATCAAGACATAGACACTTGTGAGAGCTTGCAGTGGAGTTTAGTCATTTCAGAGGTTGCCTTATACTGGGGCATAACCCTTTTATTGGTGATTGATCTTAGAGGTACCAACTTACATTTGGGAATGATCATGTCAGAGTGCATTTTTGTTGAGGCATACCACTTTGCTTGATTTTTTTCACATTGGAACATGCTATTTCTTCAAGAGAGGTCAGATACTCTCTTCATGTTACCAAAATAACACTGAGGAACATAGATTCATTTTGATCAAATTATGTATGATTGGTTATACTTCTCCTATGATGCTTGATTTGGAGATGCTTACACTAGGGCATAGCCCACTCATTAGTGATAGGTTTTGTGAGATGATAGTTTATGCCAGACACATACTTTCTAGAGATTATCTTGCAATGAGGGCTTACTCATTTTGAGAGAATGCATTCATACTGGGGCATAGCCACCTTATTGATTTTGACATTAACACTCCACTTCCTGTTTATGATTGTTGCTTTTGATGGATCATAGAATTATTAACATCCTGGGTTCAGTCTTCTCAACATATTTGGTTCTACTTGGATACCCATTTTCCTTTGTTACACACCCATACATCCTACATTTGGCACCATTAAACATGCATCCATCTTGTCAAAGCCTCACATCTTTTGAGCTCACATATTCCATCATCTTACATGACCTTATCCCATTCTTTTGATCAAAAGAGGATACAAACTAGTCTTGAGTTTTCTAGCTGGGTTTTCACATGCATTTGGACATTAGGTTTAGCATCTTCCATGATGATAAGACCTATTAGATTGTTGATGTATTTGTGATGATGTTTTCATGTTGATAGTTGACATGTTGCATCTTGACTTGCTTACATTTTTAGACTTAGAGTCTTCGTCTACATTTGTTTGGTCTATTGTTTTAGTTTTGCTTTATCAACATAGTTTAATGTTGCATTGATCTTGTTTAAGCATTTGTTCATTAAGGCTATGTATATGTCTTTCATTGCATTGTCATTCAGCATATCATAGAGTGTCTTGTATAGTGACATTATGTGTCTTATGTTGGTTGTTATCTTACACTAGGGCATACCCCTATCTTTGAGTTCATTAGATCTTTTGTAAATTTCCTCACTACTTGATTTGTTTTCTAATACTTGAAATTCATTACTCTAGGGCATGCCCCATCTCTGGGTTCATCATATCTCATGTTGATTTCATGGTCGTTTGGCTCATTTACTGATCCTTACAAGTTATCACTTAGGGCATCCCCCATTTCAAAGCTCTTTTACTAGGGCATACCCCATTTTCATTGAGTTCATTATCTCGGTTTCTCTTTCTCTTTAGTCATTTACGCATTCAAAGCCACTTTCCATAGTTAGGTGCTCAAAGCCATTTATTCTAGTTTAGGTGTTTAGAGCTCTCTTTTCCGATTTTAGGCGTTTAGAGCTATCTATTTCAGTTTAGGTGTTCAGAGCCATTTCTTTAAGTCTAAGCGTTCAGAGCCATCTCTTTCGATTTTAGGCGTTTAGAGTCATCTTTTTCACTTTTAGGCATTCAGAGCCATCTCTTCCAGTTTAGTCATTCAAATCCATCTCTTCTAGTTTAGGCATTCAGAGCCATCTCTTTTAGTTTAGGTGTTTAGAGCCATAATTTCAGGCGTTTAGAGCCATCTTTTCTGATTTTAGGCATTTAGAGCCATCTTTTCTAGTTTAGGCATTCAAAGCCATTTCTTTCGGTTTTAGGCGTTTAGAGCCACAGTTTTAGGCGTTTAGAGCCATTTTTTCCAATTTAGGTGTTTAAAGCCATTCTTTTCAATTTAGGCACTTAGAGTCATTAAACGTTCAGAGCCAGTTTGCTCAATTTAGGTGTTTAGAGCCACTTTCCTTAAGTTTAGGCGTTCAGAGCCATCTCTTCCGATTTTAGGCATTTAGAGTCATCTCTTCTAGTTTAGGCGTTCAAAGCCATTTCTTACAATTTAGGCATTTAGAGCCATCTTTTCCAATTTAGGCATTTAGAGCCAGTTCTTTCAGTTTAAGCTTTCAAAGCCACAATTTTAAGCATTTAGAACCACCATCACTCTCACATTGGCGTTCAAAGGCACCTTGCTCAGCTTAGGCATTCAAAGCCACTTCTCCAACTTAGGCATTCATAGCCACCATCTCCTATAAGTGTTCAGAGCCACCATCTCCCATTGGCGTTCAAAGCCACCTCACTCAATTAGGCATTTAGAGCCACCTTCCACAATTTAGGCATTCAGAGCCGCCTTGCTCATTTTAGGCTTTCAAAGCCACCTTGCTTAGTTTAAGCATTCAGAGCCACCTTCCTCAGTTTAGGAGTTTAGAGCCATCTTGCTCAGTTTAGGTGATTAGAGCCACTTTCCTCATATTAGGTGTTCAGATCCACTTTCTTAGTTTAGGCGTTCAAAGCCACCTTGCTCAGTTTAGGTGATTAGAGCCACTTTTCTTTTATTAGGCGTTTAGAGACACTTCGTCAATTTAAGCGTTCAGAGCCACTTTCCACAATTTAGGCGTTCAGAGCCACTTTCCCCAGTTTAGGCGTTCAGAGCCACTTTCCACAGTTTAAGCATTCAGAGCCACCTTGCTTAGTTTCAGCGTTCAGAGCCACCTTCTCTCACTTAGGCGTTTAGAGCCACTTCTTCAGCTTAGGTGTTCAAAGCCACCTTGCTCAATTTAGGCGTTCAGAGCCACTTCTCCAACTTAAGTGTTCAGAGCCACTTCTTCAACGTAGGCATTCAGAGCCACTTCTCCAATTTAGGCGTTCAAAGCCAATATTTTCTTTTATAGGCGTTCAGAGCCACCACTTTCTCACAATGGCGTTTAGAGCCACCTTCTCCAGTTTAGGTGTTTAGAGCCACTTCCTCATATTAGGCATTCAAAGCCACATTTTTAGGCGTTCAAAGCCATTTATTTAAGTTTAGGCATTCAAAGCCTTCTCTTCCAGTTTAGGCATTCAAAGCCACATTTTCCAGTTTAGGCATTCAAAGCCATAGTTTTAGGCATTCAGAGCCACCTTTCACAATTTAGACTTTCAGAGCTGCCTTGCTCGTTTTAAGCGTTCAAAGCCACCTTGCTTAGTTTAGGCATTCAGAGCCACCTTCCTCAGTTTAGGCGATTAAAGCCACTTTCCTCGTATTAAGCGTTCAAAGCCACTTTCTCAGTTTAGGTATTCAGAGCCACCTTGCTCAATTTAGGTGATTAGAGCCACTTTCCTCGTATTAGGCGTTCAGAGCCACTTCCTTAGTTTATGCATTTAGAGCCACTTCTCCAGCTTAGGCGTTCGGAGCCACTTCTACAGTTTAAGGCGTTCAGAGCCACCATTTTCATAGGCCTTCAGAGTCATGCAACCCATAGGTGTTCAAAGCCACTACTTTTTTTCATAGG
Source organism: Vitis x doaniana (assembly GCA_030345155.1). Taxonomy (NCBI): domain Eukaryota; kingdom Viridiplantae; phylum Streptophyta; class Magnoliopsida; order Vitales; family Vitaceae; genus Vitis; species Vitis x doaniana. The sequence goes on from CP128323.1 coordinate 11,609,848, forward strand.
CATCCAAAGCTATTTTCACCCTTTAGGCATTCAAAGCCACCACTTTCTTTCATAGGCGTGTAGAGCCATAGGCGTTCAGAGCCATTTCTCCCATTGGCGTTCAAAGCCACAGTTTTAGGCATTTAAAGCCACCATTTCTATAGGCCTTCAAAGCTATTTCTCTCACAGGCCTTTAGAGCCATTCCCCCATAAGCGTTCAGAGCCACCATTTTCTCAGCTTAGGTGTTCAAATCCACCTTGCTCAATTTAGGCATTTAGAGCCAATTCTCCAACTTAGGTATTTAGAGCCACTTCTCCAGCTTAGCCATTCAAATCCGTTTCTCCAATTTAGGCGTTCAAAGCCACCTTCCCCAGTTTAAGTGTTCAGAGCCACTTCCTCATATTAGGTGTTCAGAGCCATCTCTTCCAATTTAGGTGTTTAGAGCCATCTCTTTCAGTTTTTAGGTTTTTAGAGCCATCTATTCCAGTTTAGGCGTTCAGAGGCACATTTTCTAGTTTAGGCATTCAATGCCACAATTTTAGGCATTTAGAGCCACATTTTCCAACTTAGGCATTTAGAGCCATTTCCTTAGATTAGGCATTCAGAGCCACCTTCTTCAGGTTAGGCGTTCAAAGTCATCTCTTCTAGTGCAAGCATTCAAAGCCATTTATTTTAGTTTAGGTGTTCATAGCCATAATTTAAGCGTTCAAAGCCACCTTCTTCAATTAGGCATTCAGAGCCAATTTTTTATTTTTTATTTTTAGGTGTTCAGAGTTACTTTCTCAATTAGGCATTCAGAACCACTACTCTAGCTCAAATGTTTAAATCCACTTCTCTAGTTTAGGCATTCAGAGCCACTTCCTCATATTGGGCGTTCAAAGCCACTTTCTCAGTTAAGAGTTCAGAGCCACTTCCCTAACTCAGGCATTCAGAGCCACTTCCTTAGCTCAGGCGTTCAGAGCCACTTCTCCAGTTTAGGCGTTTAAAGCCATCTTTTCCATTTTAGGCTCAGTTTAGGTGTTCAAAGCCACCACTTTCTCTCATATGCATTCAGAGCTGCAGTTTTTGACATTCAAAGTCATCTCTTCCAATTTTAGGCGTTCAAAGCCACCTTGCTTAGTTTAAGCATTCAGAGTCACCTTTCTCAATTAGGCGTTTAGAGCCACCTTTATCAATTTAGGCATTTAGAGCCACTTTGCTCAGTTCCACCTTCCTTGATTTAGGCGTTCAGAGCCACCTTGCTCAGTTTAGGCGTTCAAAGCCACTTTGTTCAATTCCACTTGCTTATTTTAGGCGTTTGGAGCCACCTTGCTCAGTTTAAGCGTTTAGAGCCACATTTATCAGTTCAGACATTCAGAGTCATAGTTTTCTAGAGTCTCTCATCCTCCATTGTGTGTGATATAGTCCGTTGAGCTTATAGCATGTGTTTTGATCGTATCATTGGTACCCCTCGCCTCGTGCCCTTGTGTAGAGCACATGTAGTTTTCCTTCTGTATGTGTTTGTTCCTATGCTCCTTGGTGGTTTAGCTACTACTCGACTTCGACATCGATTTTTGAGTTACTTTTGGAGACTTTTCTGAGGGAGTCTGGATCTTTAGTGTATCTTTAGAGGCACCTTAGGAGTTTTCGTTCTTGCCATTTTTATAGGGTTTTAGAGCCTCTTTGTTTTTGTTTTGGTTTAAGAGAGCCCATCTTATACTAGGACAAATTTGGTGGTTTTTCTTGTTCTTTGATTACTACTCAAAAAGTGCTATTTTGTAGCTTATAAGTAATCATTTTAAACACTTTTGAGTAGTAGTTAGTGCCTTTTAACCCAATTTGCATGATAAGGCCCCTTTCAATCAATTCTAATCAAATTGTGTAAGTTTTGGTGTTTTTGTTAGTATTTTGATCACCAAAGCATTATGAGATTGAGGAGAGTTATATGAAATCCTTGGCAAACAATGGGAAGCTTTGAGGCATGAAGAATCAAAGCCTTGAAGCACTTTTACCATAAACGAGTCTGGAAAGCTTAGGGGAAGCAAAGAGGATCCAGCCATGAAGCATTCTTGATGACAGTCACTGCAGCCACTTTTGGAGTACTTCCTGAAGTCCAAATTATGCATTCTATATGTCATCTGAAAGCTTAGGAAGTCAACAATCCAATGCTTCAAACCGTGTGCAATTTGGAGCTGAAATGAGGAAGTTACAGCCTTTGGAAGATAACTGCATCAAGCTGAAGGAAGAATTTTGCATGGTTGCAAAATCACTCTTTGGTTGCGAAATGATTTCGCAACCATTTTGCACAGTGCTATGGTCTTCCCCTGAAGCTTCACGCCGCGATGGAAGCCAAACACCACAAGATGGAAGTCTAATTTGCAGCAGTGCGAAGTCAGCTGGATGCTATGAAGAAATTTCGCAGCTCTTCTTGTGCACCTACGAAATTTCGCAGACCTCACTTTTCACCTGCGAAGTGGTCCTTAGTGCTTCCCGATATTTGTAACCGACACTTGAAGATATTTTTCATTAGATTTTTGTTGCCTAAATGCCCAAATTCTCATTGTAAGTCACCAATGATAGGATTCCTTAGTTTTTAAGTTAGGAATTTGGCAAAGATATCAATGTATTAGCTGTAAGTGTAATTTTGGTTTAAAAGAGAGCCCGAGGAGCCTGTTCTGGGTGGTTGAACCTTTTGTAAGTTTCAAAGGAAGAAATACAGAGGGCTTGAGCTTGAGCTCTGCTTTACCTTCTCACTTCGATTGTGTTTTTTCTTATTTTACTAAGTTATGCACTCTTTGAGGAACTTTCCCCAGAGGATGAGTAGCTAAGCCTTTTAGTTCCTTGGAGTTAAGGTTGCCGGGAAAGGTTCCAAATGCAAGAATCAGAAGCTTTGTGGTTTCAGCTATGAATGAAAAGAAGGTGTATCCTGTGAATGGTTTCTAATGTTTTTAGTTAACTTAAAACACCTTGGAGTCACCTGGGCCAACACTTGGTAAGGCAAGTGATCTCTAACCATGGAGATGCACTAGTTTACCCCTTGCGAGCCTCTGGTAGGTGACTTGAAGGTAGGATTTTCTAGAATTGCCAACACTTGGTAAGCTTTTGGACTCTTAGGAGACATCCATTAGTTATCTCTTGCGAGCTTTTGACGGGTAATCCAAGGTTAAAGATCACCTTGAATGGTAAAGGCTAAGTGAGAGGCTCAAACCATTGCAAGTTGCATCAGTGAGAGAATTAAAGCTGAAATCCAATTGAGGGATGCATTTGTGCAGCACCTGTTAGAGAATTGACTTTATGTTAATTCTCTAATGTGAGGAATGGAACTAACTGACCGGAGCTATGCTTTTGCATGAGAAACCTCCCCTGTATACCTGAATCTCCAAGGAATGTTTTTCTTCTTAAGTTATTTTCATCACTTGCCGTGTTGTTAATCTAAGTTTAAACCCTTTTCCAACCAAAGTTTGTGTTTTATTTCTTAAGCTAACCTTGAAATGAAATAGCACCAATTCACTTTGAATTGGTATCATTTTCAACTTGAGTACCCTTCCCAGTGGAACGATCCTAGAGCCACTATGTTATAGTAGCTTTGTATTTGCTACCCTAGTTCATGGTGTTATAGGTTAAAAATTTTGTTGATTACACCCGCCATCAAGGAGCACCAGCTGGACACATATTAGCTAAGACACCAATTAGGCATGAATCATTCTTCGATAGAGCTCACTTCGTTTCTCTTGTGTATACACTCACTTTACTCGTGAACTCTATCTAATAGGGGCATATTTGTAGACCCCAAAATTTGTCCCAATTTCATTTTTACATTGATTTTAAGTCCAATTTTGTCCTTAGATTTTAAATCCCAATTACATTAATAATTATTATTATTATTATTATTATTATCATTATTATTATTTTCTTTCTCCTCTCTTCTCCACCTACTCCCCATGCTTTTGCCCATACCCTTATATCCTCTCTTTTTTTTTTTACTTTATTATTATTTTTTTATTCTTCTTCCTTCCATCATTTCTTCTTCTAGCTTCCTTCCAACAGCACAAACAATCCACAACCCACACACTAGATGGCTAGCCCATTTTCTCTTCCATTTTTTTTTCTTCTCTTTACTTGCTATTCCTCTCGCACATTCCACAATTCCACCCAATCTTCATTCATTTTATTATTATTTTTTCCTTTTTTTTTTTTCTCTTTTCATTTTCTTCTCCACACCACTTCCCATTTTTAGCAATCTCCATCACCACTGCCGGTGGCGTGATGTCGGCACCCCTCCATTTCCTTTTTCTCCCATTTTCTTCCTCCCATTTTTTTTTTTATTATCTTCATTTCTTTTATTATTATTATTATTATTATTTTATTTTATTTTATTTTTGTTTTTCAAAAAGCCATCAACCTTCATCGCTGCTGGAGAGACCACCGGTGAGCCACTATCGATCGGTGACCCCTTCCTCTTTTCTCTCATTCTCTCACTTTCCCATCACACACATTTTCCATTATTATTATTATTATTATTATTATTATTATTATTCATTTTTCTTGATTTGATTTTAATAGTAATTATTGTTTGTAAGATTTGAATTATTGAATTAATATGAAATTTGAGTTTTGTTCATTAATATGGAATTTGGGTTAATTTGTTATTGGAAAATTAATATGAAATTTGGGCTCATTTATTGTTGGTGAATTAATTTGGAATTTGTTAATTTGGGCTAAATTAGTTGATAATTTATATGGTTGTTCTCATTTGAATTATTTAATTTGGATATGATATGATATTGTGGTATATTTTGGATGTGGGTTTGCATTTTAAATTGGATTGATTTTGGTTGTGGATGTAAGTTTGCATATTAAATTGAGCTTGGATTATGGGATATTATATTTAGGCCTAATGAGATTTATTTTAATTTATCATGTTCTGGGTTTGATTAATTGAACTTATATTTTGGCTATTAATTCAGAAATTTTATATTAGGGTCTACAACATATGAGATATTTTTGTTGGGTTATATTTGTTAATTTGGACCCATTTTTAATTTGTGAAATTTATTGGACTAATTTGAAGTTTGAATTTGGGCTTGAATAATTATTTTGGACTCTACATATTTTTGGATATTTACACTTAGGGTTATTTTTGTGTTTGCATAGATCCATTCTGCAAATTTGTTGGCTGAGTATGAATTTATGACAAGTGGTGCATGAAATTTTCTGGAAGAAAATGAGACTCAAATTGAATATCAAACAAATAAAAATTTTTGTTTAAATAAGAAGAATAATTCAGTAAATATGTTTTAATAAAATAATAATTTTAAAATATTCTTCTTAATAAAAGAATTTTTTTTTATTAATAAAAATTCAAAAAAAATGCTTTTAGAAAAATCCAAAAAATTGTTTTTAATAGAATTTGAAAAATTGTTTTTGATAATAATTGTCCAAAAATTTCTTTGTTTAATAAAAATTGTCCAAAAATTGTTTTGTAAATAAAGTTGTCCAAAAATTAATTTTTAATTAAAAATTCTTTTTTCAAATAAAGTTATATATATTTTTTTAATAATTTGTATAAGTGACTTTTCTTAAATGAAAACAAATGAAATACTTTTGTAAATAAAATTGTAAAAATCCATTCTTTTCTAGTAAAAGCAAGTAAAAATAATTTGTGTGCCCAAATTGAAATTTCGTTATAAATTGTTTTGATACAATAAATGTAAATAATTTTTTAAAAAATTAAATATAAATGAAATTGAATCAAATCATTAATTGAAAATTAATTGAAACTTCTTTTTTGTGAATAAATAACTTGAAATCACTAATTCAAAATTGTTTTTAATAAAATCATTTGAAATTTCTTGAAAACTAATTCTTTCAAATATCTTTTTTTCTAATTAGTTCAATAAATCAATTTGCATAATTCTATTGTCATTTGTTTTCTACATTCTTGTAATTTTATTATGCCATCATCTTTGTGTATATTGTTTCATTCCTTAAATCTTGGTGTTCATGATTAATTAATTAATTACCACAATTTCCTTAATTCGTTTAGTAGAGACTTAGAGGGGTGCTATAGCTCACCATCGTACCTTCCCAATAGGTAACTTGACCCCCAAATCCAAATTCGATTTTGTAGATATGTTTTTTCCAAATAAGGAGTCACACAAGGTTTTCTTTTTTATTTTGTTTTTCCTTAAAAAAAAATAAAATAGAAATAAGTGGCGACTCTAAGTCTTTTTTTTTTTAAATCAAATTTTCATAAAATAAAAAATGAGTTGCGCCATTGAGTGGGAACACATCGAGCAAAATGCAGGGTCCACGCACCTTTTCAGTAAGGTGCATATCTTGGTAAGCAAGGTAGTATAAAGAGTGGTAAGCACATCTTTTAAAACTATGATAAAAATTACTGGGAGTTAAAATTATTTGGAATTGATTACAAATATTGCTTTGTTATTGTAATGTGCATATGTTATATCTAATATAAGATTTTATTAAATCGGTAACTATTCATTACAATAATCTAAATTTTATTTTTATTATTAATATATTTTCCTTGGATTTGGTCATCTATCCAAGTTGCCGATAATTTTAATAAAACATGATAAAGATAAAAATAAATAATTTATTAATGTAAAATAGAGTTCTATATTATATTTAATTAATATTTTCACAATTTTATCAAACATTGAATAAAAAAAACAATTAGGTCATAGTCTAATGATTAGATTGATGGTCAAATCAATCGTGATCAATTCATGATGGCCGTATAAGATTATAAATATATAATTTATAAATTATTAAATTAAAAATAATTATCAGAAGTTAAATTGTATAAAAATAATTAAATACCTAAAAATATTCCATTTTCTATCTCTATTGTTGTCATATTAAATCATGATAATAATAAAATGTGAATGTATCAATATTTTTTATTTTATTAAATAAAAAATTATTATTTTTAATAATTAAGAAGGTAAATAGTAAAATAAAATTTTATTATTTATTCTATTCATACATACACTTTATATTTTATCATTTTTATTCATATTTTATTATCTTTATAGTTTTATTATGGTTTAGTTATTTGGTTTCGTATAAAATTTTAATTAATAATATTTATTATATATTATAACTATTGCCATAAAGAAGAGGAATTTGATGGAAGTTAGAGCTTGTTTGGCCATGTAATTTAAAAAAAAAAGATTTTTTGTTTTTTTTTTTAAATAGAAAACTGTTTTTAAAAATTTATAACATTGTTTGACCATTATTTTTTAAAAACAAAGTGAAATAGAAAACAAGTTTTAGAGAACAAGAGTTGTTTTCACCAATTTTTTTTATTTAAATAGACTCGTTTAATCATGTTTTCTGAAACTTATTTTTAAAATTTTTTTTTTCTTTAACTTAAAAGTAGTTTTTAAAGACAAGTTGTAGAAAATATGATCAAACGAATCCTTAATTTCCATTCTTCTATGGAGGCCTATTGCTAACTATTCTAAAAATAAAATTTTTATTTTTTAAAATAAAAAATAAAAAATAAAAAATAAAAAATATGTTTAACAAACAAAAAAACATAAAACATTTTTTTGTTGAAATGACACGTTTTGAAAATTGGCGTATGAAGGAACAATGGGAGCCCCCCTTCTAAATGGACCTTTGTTTCTGGAATCACTAAAAACACTTAAAAATGGCCCTTCTTTTTCTTCTTTCTTCACCTTTGAATAAAATAATATAATCCAAAAGAAGATTTAGAAGATATGTAGATGAGGAGTAATAAAGTGGAGTTTGCAGCCAAAGTAGTGTTTATTTGAAAAAAATAAAACAAAATAAAAGTAGTGCATTTTTCAAACTAATTGTCAACTCTTTTGAATCCACATCAACAAGCTATCTTTGACTTTTTTTTTTTTTTTTTTTTTCCCTTTTAGCACACTTTTATTCTGAAGGCCATTTTTTTCATCCAAAACCATTCAAAATACTTTTATCCCAAAGCTATTTTTATCTGAAACCTTAACTATTATTTTCTCTTCTCACTATCTACGACTCTAACCATCTGTAGCTCCCATTTTCTCTCCTCACCGTCTGCAACTCCCATCAGCAATGTCTTGTAGTGACTAGGTAAGTTTTTGAAGCAATTTAATTTCAGGTAAAATAATTGGCAAATATTTGGGTAAGTGGGTTTGAGGACAGAAGTGGTTAATGGGTTTTCTCCTCTTATTTTCCTCAGCTTTCTCACCAACCAAACAGAGGAAAAATGAAACATTAAAAATACTGAAAATAAACAAATAATCAAATCGAAAAAGTGGTTCATGAGTTTTTTCCCCTCATTTTCCTTAGCTTTCTCACTAACCAAACGGAGGAAAACGAAACATTAAAAACACCATTTGAAATTTTTAAAAATTTAAGGGTTTGTTTGGTTTTTGTTTCCGAAAACTATTTTTTGTTCTTGAGAACAGAAGACACTCAAAAACACATTTGGTAATTGTTTCATGTGTTTTTAATTAATTTGTTTTTCGTGTTAAAAATTTGGTGGTTTTGGAGAACAATCTCAAGTTGTTTTTCGTGTTTTCTACACTGTGCACGGAAGAAAAAAAAACAATAAAAAATCATGAAGAAGAAGAAAAAAAAGAAACACACTTGCGGAGAACAAAAAAACCATTCACAGAGAACAAATCACAAACCCTCAAAAAATGTATCCTACAACAAATTCAATCAAATCCCAAATCCATACATAGAGAACAAACCCACAAGCCCTCAAATTTGTGCTCTCAAAATTTCCTTTTCCAATTTCCTTCTCCAAATGAGAAAATTGATTGGCTACAGTGTTGGTAATGGTGGCAATGTTGTAATCTAAACTTCACATGGGCAACAGAGGTAGGTGAATATATGTGTGTGTGAGAGAGATAAGAGGATTGGGGAAATGGAGGTGCTGAGATGAAAGAGGAAGAGAGGAGTGTGGATTATGTTGAACGAGAGGGAGAGATCGTGAGAAGAGAGACAAATGAGACATATTTCAAGAGGAAGAAGAAGGCGCAGATGAAAAATTAGGGTAAGGGGTAGGTCTGAAAAGGGTTTTTTTTTTTTAAAAAAAGAAAATAAAAATTGATTAAACAAATAATTTTTATATTAAAAAATGCATACAATTTTTAAGATTTTTAAATTATAAAAATTAATTAAAAAATGGATATAATTTTTTTTTATCTTTAAAATATTAAGTTAATCAAAGAAAATTCATTTAATAAATAAATAAATAAACATGTTGAAAAGGCATTATATTTATAGATTAATTTAATTATCAAATTATTTTTATGTTTAAAACAAATTTATTTTTTTATTTTAAAAATTAGAATAATTGGAAAGGATGTTGGAGGGATAAGATTTAGTAAAAAATAGGAGAAAAAAAAGGCAAATAGTTAAGAAAATTTTAGATAAATATATCCTTATAAATCATAAATCCTGTAATTAATAAAATTTCTTATCAATATTTAAAATAATAAAATATGTCTGATTTTACATAATTGTCAATATTTCTTTTAAATATTTGTATCCAATGTTTCTACAATCAATTAGAGTGCTAACAAAAGTTTTAAATTTGAATTATAACCTTTTTTTTTTCTTTTTATTAAAAAATCTAGCCATTTATTGAAAATGATTACCTTATCGTTAATCCTTGTTTAGTATGATATTTAGTCATTTATTATTAAAATATTTCATCTTCTTATTTATTGTAATTAAAATTAAAAAATATATGATTAAAATTTAAAATAAAATAAAAACTAAAAATATAATTTGATTTCCCATTCAAGTCCATCACCCTCTTATTATTATCTTTTGTTGAATTTTTTTATTTATATCTTTTACTATAAATAGAGAAGAGTTATGAAGAAAACATTAAATTAAAAAAAAAAAAAAACCAACTTCCAACCATGTTTTTTGTTTTATTTGTTATAAAAAAACATTTTTTTATTAACTCAACCAAACATGTTTTTTCTATTTTTAATAACAAAAACTATTTTCTAGAATTCAGTTTCCAAACGCAATTTTATTTATGAAAAAACCAAAAATTGTTCTTAAAAACTATTTTTCAAAACAGTTTTCAAAAACAGCAACCAAACAGGCCCTAAATTTCATTTATTTTCAATTTATAAATGTTATTGCTAAGTATGTGTTTTTTTTTTCTTTTAGCACACCCATTATTTAATATTTATATTCCATTAATATTTATTTTAGATTTATCTATATTCCATTAATATTTATTTTAGATTTCTCATTGTGGCCAACTAGATAATTAAAAAGTTAAATTGGTTAAATTACTACTTAAGAATGGATAATATATTTGTACATAAATCCTATGAATATTATAATATTTAATAGGAAGAAGAAAGAAATTAATATTTTAATTACTATTTTTGGACTTATTAAATTGTATAGAAGTTGGGAGAGTCAAGGATGTAAATGATAAAAATGGCCTTATTGGGTATATTTTAATTTATTTTTTCAAGTATTTTAAATTTATTAACTTGGTAATAAGTCTTAAAAATGGACTTTGGAATGATATTGTATGAAAATGTAAAATATTTGCAAAAAAATCTAAAAAAAACACTTGTGGTATTTGTTTTTTGTTTGAATAGAAAAAGTCAAAATATTCAGCTTTTTCTATTAAACTAAAAGTAACCTATTGACATCATCCAACATAACTAAACTAAACATATTGATAACAAGTTTACTTTAATTATATTGGATAATGTCAACATATTACTTTTGGCTTTTTCTATTCAGCCAAAAAACAAACACCACCTTAGTCCTCTCTTTTCAACAAATCAAAATTATATTTTAAAAATGTTATTATTAATGTTACATTTTATAAAACTTTCATTAATTACATGTAAAACCATTACCAAAATGTTAAATTATTAACAAAAAAAATAAAATAAATAAGAAATAACACTAAAAATAAATTTAATATATAGAAAATATTAGTTTTTACTTAAAATTTAACTTATTAAGTTATAAATTGTAAAAATTGAATTAAATTAGAAATTTTTAAAAATTAACCAGAGCTAAAGTGTATTAATATGTCTATTTCGCTTTCTCTTTTTTAATTATTTTAATGGAAAAATATTAAAATATTTTTAGTCATAACTATTAATTATGTTGAATATGTATACTTTACATCCATTTTTGAAACTTATATAAAATCAATTTTTGAAAAAATTTTAAAAATTTTCCACTTAATATGGGTAGCTTAAGCAACAACATTTTAATTGTTAATGGAAAAATAACAACATTTTATTCAATTTTAATGGCAATAAATAATAAAAAAATATTATTAATAAAAAACATTGAATTATTTGGATATTAAGGTGTTATTTGTTATTTGATTATTGTTAATAGCATACCCTATTATTGTTATTTGTTATTTCATTACAAATTGATGTTATTACTAATGTTTTCTTTTGTGTAATTTTGTGGTTAAAAATGAAATTGATTTGATTTTTTTTTTTTTGCTTCTTCTATAGGTAAACTATGTCTAATTTATTGGTGGCAATAGTTTGTTTTTGTAATGGGAAAATGGTGAGAACACAAAACAATGTTGATTATGTTGGGGATAGGATTGTGGTTGAACCTATTGATGTGCCTCTTGGGACAATATATGAACAATTGCTGGAAATGATATACTCGATCACTGACATCAATAGAGAACATTTTCAATTAATTCTTAGTTGTGAGTATTGTATGAAAAGAGAGAATAAATTCCAACCTTGCCCAATAAAGAATGATAATGGTGTAGCTCGAATGTTAGAAATGCATAACAGATTTGGGATGGATAAAGTTAAGTCATTTGTTGAACAAGTACAAATTGACTTACAAATGAATTCACCAATTGGTAATTGTATACCTTTTGTAGACCCTCTATTTTGTCCTCCTAGCACATGTCTTATTAGATATTTGTTCGATACTTTACAGCAATTCCCTGATGGCCCATTACTACTCGTGTAGCCTATCTTTTCTAAGCCACCTTGGGGACTTTGGTTGAGGGATTTATCTAACTCCATTGTGACTCTTGGTAGCCTTAATTTATACTTAGGCCAGTTTAGGTACACTTGGTCCATTAGGCACCACTTTAGGCCCATTTTGGCTCACCTTGGCCCACTTAGGTTTACCTAGTCTTGCTTAGGTCACCTCTCAAGTATGGTTGTATGGCTTGTATGACTAGCATGTGCTTGATTTTCTTTATTTTATTTTATCTTGTTTATTTTTTTATTTTTATTTTTATTCTTATTTTTTAAATCTTTTTACTATTATTGCATGCATTTAATAATTATATTTATTTTGTTTACCTTTTTTTTATTTACTTATTTAATAGAAATTTGCTTGAATTTCTTTGACTTTAAATATGCATTGGTTGCCTAATTAAATCATGAAATTACGTAATTTAGTATTTCTTGTTTTTTTCTTTTTCTTTTTTTAATCTTCGTTTATTTTATTTATCAATCTCATGATTTTCATTAGTTTCCTTTTTATTTTTTTAAGCTTATTTTATTTTGTTTTGCATGAGGAAACGAGGACACATGAGAATAAGGAAGATAAGGTACAAGATTTACAGTAGGAGGTACAAACACTCCACATCGCTATTGAATCACTGTGACTAAGGCCTAGATTTTCAGATGCTTAGGCACTAAAAGCTGGGAAGACTCAAAGCTAGGGTTTTTTTGCGAGCTTGGAAGCATGGAGGCGGTGGTGGTAGATGCTGGTTCCAAGCTTCTCAAAGCTGGATTCACTGTTCCAGATTAGGCTCCTTCCATGTTAATTCCTACCCACATGAAATGCACACTTGAAGATGGACCCTTGACAGACAATTCGTTATTTGAGGACATTACTATTGATCTAGTTGTGCGAGGTTTTATTAGAGATTGGGATGCCATGGAACATTTATTGAATCATGTTCTCTACACTAGCCTCAGATGGGAAATGGGCAATGAAGGACATATTTTATTGACAGACCCACTTTCAACTCCCAAGGCTTCCAGGGAACAATTGGTGCAATTGATGTTTGAAACATTTAATATCTCCTACTTTTATGCATCAGAGCAAGCAGTATTATCACTTCATGCTATTGGACGAATCTCAGGCTGGACTGTTGATATTGGTCATGGGAATATAGATATTGCACCAGTAATTGAAGGTGCAGTTCACCACATTACCTTGAGAAGATTTGAATTTGGAGGTGTTGATTTGACAAAGTTGCTTGCTCAGGAACTTGATAAATCCAACCCAACAGTGAATCTCAACATAACTGACGTTGAGAGGTTAAAAAGGAAATATTCATGTTGTGCTGAAAATGAACTTGCTTATGAGAAGATCCTTGATGTACACGACTGAATGGAGGAATATGCTATGATGCACCCAAAACGGAACAATGCACCATTCACAGATGAAATGTAGCGATTCATTAAAAAAATAACGGATCTGATGCAGAAATAACTGTTTTTCTTTTGGCAAGGTGGTCCAATTATCATGTTGCAGATTGAGAATGAATATAGAAATGTTGAAAGCTCATTTGGTCAGAGAGGGAAGGACTATGTAAATGGGCTGCTAGAATGGCCCTTGAGCTGGAATGTTAGGGTTCCTTGGGTCATGCGTCAGCAAGCTGATGCTCCTAATATTATTATAAATGCTTGCCACAAATTTTATTATGAGAGTTTTTGGCCAAATTCAGCAAACAAACCCAAAATGTGGAGGCTAACTGGTTTAAGAACTGGGGTGGAAAGGACCATGTTGGACTGTGAAATCTTTATTATTCGGTTGCCCACATCCCAAAATGGTTACATGTATCATGAAGGTACCAATTTTGGTAGAATAGCTGGTGGTCCATACATTACGACATCATGTGATTATGACACAGCTCTGGATGAATTTGATAATTTGAACCAACCAAAACGGGGACATTGGAAGGACTTCCAGACTATTTTGAAGGGAATGAGAAGGAGTGCAAAGGTATAGGGACGAAATGTGAGCTATGTTTAGAGAAGAGAGAGTTCTGACTAAAAAATTAATGAGTGGGAGAGGATGAAATCTTTGACTAAAAAAAATGATTAATAGGTGAATTTTCGAAGGGAGCAGAGGAGGGATTCTGATTGTGAGAAAGGTGTAGTCGCACCATTGAAAGGGAAGAAAAGGTGTAGGCGCACCATTGAAAGAAAATTTCCAGCACATGGAGAAGGCTCGGAAAGTTTGGTTTTACCGAAGAGGAGGCTTGGATGAAGCACGCATCCAAAAAAGAAAACGGTCACACCAAATAAAGAACATTTTGAGCATGTGATAGAGGGTGGAAGAGGCACCATTCAACAAATAAGAAAGGTGCAGTTGCACCATTGGAGATGGTGGAAGAAAGGTGCAGTCGTACCATTGACAGAAAAGGAGAACAACTTGGGTGAGATTGGAGAGGTTGGGTCAACACTTTTTGGGGAGACGATCAGTCCGTGTTTGGAAAGGCTCGGGGGACTGTTGTTTTGGGGAATCGGTCCATATTTTTAAGAAGCTCGGGCTACAAAGAAGGCATCTCGAGGGGCTCACTAACCCAGAATTTTTATGGGCTGCAATCTCTTAGAATCAGATACCATTTTAATACAGTAGTGGGAGGCAACATTAGGTGGATTTAGGCCGGGATTTTGAGAAGAAGAGGTTGTTGGTTTGGAGATTTGGAGACGTTGTAACCGAGATGAAAGAAAGGGACCACACCACCACATCCTTTGCCACCAAAAAGACCCACATACTGTCACTTAGGAGAGCAAAGAAGCATCACAAATTGTTGAATGTTCTAAAAGTCTGAGGCTGCCAGGTTTCCACAAAGCTTCATGTTACACAGCCACGGACAGTCCACCTAGAATACCACTCATCCAGTCTTCATCCACACAGCTGCCACTATGAGAAAGACACAATCCACGTCATTGCTCGGAAAGGTAAGTTGGAATTATGTTCTATTTAAATCTTGATTATTACATAAAGAAAAAAAAATTATTGATTGCAATTGGGTTTAGTCTTTGATTCATTATGTCAATTGATAGGGTTTGAATTATTTACTTCTAGTTTCGAATTCATCAGATTATATTAGAGAGGTTTGAGTTTAATCTAGTTATGATTTTTATCCATTATATTGATTGGAGAAGCTTGAAACTTTGCTTCCGTTTTGGTTTTGGTTCATCATGATAGTTGTATAAATCTTGATATTTGTTTAATTTTTGTTTGGATTCTTTATTTTATTTTCACTAAGTTAGAATTATGGTAGCCTAGGTTTTTCACATTCTAGAGTCAGTCTTCATTGATTTGATATCTCACATTTTAGTATTTCTTGTTGTTAATTTTCAATCTCCATGACAATGTATGGCCTTAATATTTTTTTTTGAGCAAGTTTTCGTTGATATCTTCTTTTTAAGTTCATGATCTCAATATCTCTTCTTGTTATTTCCAATATTTCATGTTAATGTTTAGTCTCAAAGATTTAGGATTAATTTATTAGTTTGATTGTTTCTTGCCAATTGTTAAGTTGTCTATAATTTTAATATTAGCTAAAAATCCATAATTATTAAGTTATTTAGAATTTTAGTTTTAGTTAAAATCTAGACTTGTTTTAAGTTGTTAAGTTGCTAGTTTGATTTACCTTGCTAATTATTTCGTGTTTAGAATTTCAGTTTTAGTTAAATCCTTGCATATTCAAGTTGATAATTTCTTTAGTTTGATTGATTCTTATTTAATTCCTTACTTTCCAAAGTTTAATACATAATTGTTGATGTTGGCTTCCTTATATTTTATCGACTTGTTAATTCTCTTTATCTTTGACATTTATTTTATAGGAACCTTAAGGAATTCTTGAGTTTGAACTTTCTTTTAGAAAATGTCTTTTTTTTTTGTTTTTTTTTTTTTTTTTTTATCAAATTGAAATTTTGAGTTGAGTCAAATTTATTTTTTCAAGAATGAATTTTTCCATCATAGGTTTGGCTCATTGATCCCAAATGAAATGTAGTCAAAAAAGGGTTCCCATTTAGCTTTTCTCTTATTTTCAAAACCCTTTTAAGTTAGAAATAAAAAATCTCTATGTTGTGTCTATTGATTCGGATTTAACAAATCATTGGACTCTTTCTTTTACTTCCCTTAAAGCCATTTTCAAAAGCATTTAAATCACCAAATAGAAAACATTCATTCTAGCTTTAGGCAAAGAACTCACTTTCTATTAAAATTATGCAGCTTATTTCATTTAAGTTGCGTTTCTCCTTTGTTGTTTTTTAAAAATTTGATTTTTTATTCACATAGGTTTGAACTTGTGGTCCAAAACTAATGGGGATACACAGGTAAAACTTACAAAAATTGAATGGGGATTTGATGGAACCCCTACATAAGAAATTTTTTCAAAACTCTTCCTTTCTACCAGTTTTCACTTAGCCACTGGCCCTTTAGATTTAAAATTCATTTTAGCAACTTTAAAATATTTTTAAAAATTTTCCAAAACTTGTATGACTTTCCCCACTTCTTGAAATTGAATTTAAAGTTTCGTTTGAGTTAGAAATCCATTCTAGAATAGAAGATATAAATGAGTATTTAGGGGGTCTCTATTTTTACCCATTTTTGGACACCTGAGATCATTTTGTAAAAATAAAATACCAGAAAACTTTTTAAATTTAATTCAATTTTTTCTCAATTCTAGGCTTCTTGAAATTGATCTTAGACACATAAAATATTTAAAAAATATGCCTTTTGAGGCAGATATGATTTTTCAAAATCGTGCCTACTGTGCATGCTAGATTATGGACATCTAATTAGCTTGAGCATCTTAAAAATATTTTTGAGTACTATCCGACCCTGGATTTATTTTTTGTGTGATATAAACACTTTGAAATATTTGTAAGATTTTTTTTATGATTTTATATGATCATTTATTATTCTTAAAAAATTCGTTTATGCATATCACTTTTTCTTATCTAATCTAGGCTTTGTAGAACCTTTAGGTGTCTTTGCTGCAATCTATCCTTTAAATGAGTGTTTGGATTTTGATATGTTGATCTAGATGTGTAAGAGTTGCTTCTTGAAATTTTTCATAATTAAATTCCACTCTAATGTGTATTAGACATAACAAAGATGTTATATAATATATACTTGTCCTAACCACTCTAGCCTTTTTTGAGGAATCTTATAAATTATGCATGCTATCCAGGTATGCTCTCTATCACTTACTTTTTGAAATTTTATGAACATACATGTTGTTGTGAGTCATATTTATGCTTGATGTGATCCTTAGATGCTTAGATGTATGCTTGATTTGCTTAGATAAAACATATGTTGTGTGCTATATTTCTATACTAACTTTGATGTCTTATGATAGTGCTTGAGAAACAGTTCAGGTACACACCCTAAATCTTCTTTATGATCATGATTTGACTTTTTGGCTTGGCATGCAATTTTTGAAATCACCTAGCCTACTTAGGTATGTATAATTAACCAATGAATTGCCACATCTCTCTCAACTTAGTCAGTAGAGACCTTTATAAGGTTTAGAGGGGTGCTACCTCCTACAGGTACCTTCCCAATAAGTAACCTGATCCCTAGACTTAGACTTGGATTTTTCAAAGACACGCTTTTCCAAAAACTATGGAGTCATTTTTTAGGGTTTTGTTTCTTGTTTTATTTTTCCTTTAAAAATAAAATAAAATAAGTGATGACTCTGACTTTTTCAAAAACAAAATTTTCACCAATAAAAGTGAGTCTCGCCAATCGAGTGAGGGCACACATAAAAAATGCAGGTCCACACATGCATTACTAGTAATGTTCAAAATCCATTTACTTTTGAGCATAGATTAGAAGAGGACGAGGAAGACAAAGAAAGAAGACAATGTGATGATGACAGTGTAGGAGCTAAGGATGTTCATAATGATGATAATCAGGAGAGGGAAGGTAGTTTGCATTTTTTAGTTGTTTATGAGGCAATTGAAAAAGAACAAATAAGATATGTGGATTTGGATGAGGGAGGATGTAACTTGTCAAACAATCCTGATACAGAGGATTTAGATGACCCAATTGAATTATCTTTAATGCAATATCATTTGGCACCATCACCACAGTTTGAAAATGTTGAAATCATTGGTCATGTTATGTCAAGTGATTGGACCCCATGGGGAAGCACTCTTACGAGACACCCAATTAGAGAGTTCATAGTTGGCCGAATATTTAATTCCCAAGGAGATGTGCAACATGCTGTAAAGATGTGCTCTATTAATTTGCACTAAAAGTATATCGTTTTGTCATCCACAAAGAAATTGTTGGTCCTAAGATGCAAGAAAGCTTAACAGTCTCAATGTCCTTGGAGACTTCGTGCTACGGTTGTTAAAGGGGCATCTTTATTTAAGATCAACAAATATAGTGGCCCACACACATGTGTCAATACTTGCATGAACCAAGATCATCATCAGTTAGACTCGAACTAGATAGTCAGTCATATAGAAGGAATGATTAAGACACAATTCACACTTTTAGTGGTTACCATTCAAGCAAGTGTTGTAGAAAGATTCAGGTATCGGATCTCATACACTAAGGCTTTGAAAGGCAAGCGTAAAAAATTAACTAATTTGTTTAATGATTTCTATAAATCATTTGCTAAACTGCCACATTTTTTTGGTGCCTTAGAGCAAACAAATCTAGGATGTGTTATAATTTCTAAAACATTCCCACATAATATGCGAAATGAAAAGGTATTTCAGCTAGTCTTTCGGGCATTTCATCCTTCCATAAAGGGCTTCAAGCATTGTCGTCTTATGCTAACTATTGATGGTACACACTTGTATGGGAAGTGTAAGGGCACTGTAATGATTGCCATGGGGTGTGATGAAAATAATCAATTGTTTCCTCTTGCTTTTGCATTAACTGATGGTAAAAATGTTGATAGTTGGGGATGGTTTTTGGCATGTATTAGAAATCGAGTAACTCAAATGAGGGGTCTTTGTGTTATCTTTGATCGTCATCCGAGATTTATGGTTGCATTTGATGTTTATCTTGGTTGGTCTGAGCCAAATGCATATCATTAGATTTGTATGCGCCATCTTGCTAGCAACTTTATGACTCACTTTAAGGACAAATGCTTGAAACAACTTTTATGTAGAGCCGCCTTAGAAACTAAGGTAGAAAAGTTCAACATGCATATGGACACAATTGGGAGAATTAATCAAGACACACTCAGTTGGTTGGAGGTTATTCCCTTTGAGAAATGGGCATTATCACATGATGGAGATCGACGATATGGCATAATGACTACGAACATGCCAGAAGTGTTCAATAGTGTGCTTGAAGGGGCATAAAGCTTCCCTATCACTACATTTGTTCAATTGACATTCTATCGAGTTAATAGTTACTTTGTTGTAAGAAAAAAACATGGTGCTAGTCGACTTGCTTCAGGTGAAGAATACAATCCTTATGTTGATGCTAAGATTAATGCAAATGTTGTTAAGGTAGGTTCTCATGAGGCTGTTTTGTATGACCACTTCCAAGGACTATTTCATGTGAAGGCCAATAGGGATAGTAAAAAGACATCATCTGGTGGGTGAACATATCATGTTAACCTACGTGAGCATGGATGCACATGTGGCAAAACACTCATATATGGATTCCCATGTAGTCATATTCTAGCGGCATGTCATTTTCATTCAATTGATTTTAGATAATTTGTTCAACACTATTATAGTATGCAATCATACTTTAGCACTTGGGCACCACTGTTTAACTCCATACACAATGAGTACAAGTGGCCGTCATATGTTGGTCCAGTTATTGTGCTAGTAGATTCAATGAAACGTGTGTTAGGTGGACAGCCTAAATCTACTCTTTTGCATAATGAAATGGATGTTAGATAAGGTAAAACCTTAGTTACATTTGGTTTGTGCAAACAAAGTGGTCACAATCATCGTTATTGTCCAAATAAGAACATGAGTGTTGGGCCTTCATGATGTGTCATTGACATTGTATTTCTCCTTTAACATAGACACAAGTTCATGAATCATTTAGTTGTGTTTAACTTTTCATTGGTCTTGGTTAGCTTTGGATGTTGACATTATGTTATTTGTATTTTGGACAATATCTATGTTATAAGAGAGACTTTGCTGTTAATTTCAAATTTGTAACATTAACAATTATTAGTCTTATAATAGTATATCATTTGCAGATGAATATTTGGATTAATCAGGTTGTTTGTATTTTGGAGAATACCCTATTTATAGGGGAGACTCTGGCAAAATTTTTAATATTTGAATGCGAACATTAGTTTATTACATGTTTTTTCATTATTGTACTTAGATATTGATATTGGTTGCAGATGAATATTTTGATTAATCAGGTTGTTTGTATTTTGAGGAATACCCTATTTATAAGGGAGACTACCGAAATTTTTAAAATTTGGATGTGAACATTAGTTTATGGCATTTTTGTTTTCATTATTGTACTTGGATATTGATATTGGTTGCATATGAATATTTTGATTAATCAAGTCTTTGTATTTTGGAGAATACCCTATTTATAGGGGAGAAACTTTATCGAAATTGTTTAAATTATAATATTAACATTAGTTTATTATGACAATATAGTAATGGAGCATAGAGAGGCCAAATCCGATCCAGATCCATTAGATCGCTTTATTTTAGTGTTACAGGACATACATAAGTCTCAATTAGTGGATTCTGGTAAGGTATATATTGATTCATGCCTAATTGGTGTCTCAGCTGATTCGTGTCCAGCTGGTGCTCCTTGATTGAGGGATTAATCAACAAAATTTATAACCTATTACACCATATACTAGGGTAGCAAAGACAAAGCTACTATAGCATAGTGGCTCTAGGATCGTTCACTGGGATGAGTTTTCACTTCACAAATGATATTAATTCAAAGCTGAATTGGTGCCTTTTCATTTCAAGGTTAGCTTTAAAAGAAAACATAAAGATGCTTGAAAAAAGATTGGTTTTAAGCTAACCAAAAATAGTAGCTGATTTTACTTAGAAAAGAAAAGTGTTTCTTGGAGTTTCAGATCACTAGGCTCAGATTCCTCATACAAAAAGGGAGTTCTGGTCACTTGTTTCTTTTCCTCACATTAGAGAATTAACATATAGTTCCTTCTCCAACCGGTGTTGTACAGATGCTTCCCATTAATGGGTTCAAACACTAAATCCCTCTCACTGATGTAACTTGCAATGACTCGTGCCTCTCACCTAGCACTTGCCATTCAAGGTGATCTTTAACCTTGGATTTCCCTTCACAAGCTCGCAAGAGATAACTAATGGATGTCTCCTTGGAGTCCAAAAGCTTACCAAGTGTTGGCAATTCTAGAAAATCCTACCTTCAACTCACCTCCCAGAGGCTCGCAAGGGGTAAACTAGTGAATCTCCATGGATGGAGATCACTTGCCTTACCAAGTGTTGGCCTAGGTGACTCCAAGGCGTTTTAAGTTAACTAAAAACGTAGAAACCATTCACGGGACACACCTTCTTTTCATTAAGAACTAAAACAACAAAACTTCCAATTTATGCATGAGGAAACTCACCCGGCTTTCTTCACTCCAAGAGACAAAGAGCCTAGCCTCTCATCCTCTGAGGAAAAATCCTTAAAGTTTGATTGGCTAGAAAGAAAACTAACGAGAAAACAAGAATATATATGAAAAGCAGAGCAAATGCTCTGTATTTTACTTCCTTCCCAAAACTGTACAAAGGATCCCCCGGAACCAACCTCCTCCGAGAGTCCTCCTGAGAGTTTATATAGGAAGGTAATTTACCCTTCCTTGGATACTTCCTAGCTAAGGAATTACATGAGTGGCTGAATACAAGGAGAAAATGAAAATTTAGACACAAAAATATCAGAATAAAATATCTAAAAGAGTCGGTGCACAACTATCGGGAAGCTTCAGGACCGTTTCGCAGGTGATCGAAAATGAGGTCTGCGAGATTTTGCAGATGTACAAAAAGGGCTGCGAAATTACTTCGCAGCAACCGGTTGGTTTCGCACCACTGCGAAGTGGTCTTCCAGCTTGCGGCTATCGGCTTCCAACTTGACGTGAAACTTCAGGGGGAATTCACAGCACTGTGCAAAATGGATGCGAAATCATTTTGCAACCAAAAGGGTGATTTCGCAACCGTGCAAAATTCTTCCTTCAGCTTGATGCAGTTGTCTTCCAATGGCTGTAACTTCCTCATTTCAGCTCCAAATCGTGCACCATTTAAAGCATTGGATTCTTGACTTCCTGAGCTTTGAAATGGTATATAGCATGTAGAAAATGCACTTCGGGAAGTGCTCCAAAAGTGGCTGCAGTGACTATCATCAAGAATGCTTCATGGTTGGATTCTCTTTGCTTTTCCTTGCATTCCAGATTTTGCTTATGGCAAAAATGCTTCAAATCTTTGATTCTTCGTGCCTCTAAGCTTCCCATTCTTTTCCAAGGATTCCATAAAACTCTCCTCAATCTCATAATGCTTTGGTGATCAAAATACTAACAAAAACACCAAAACTTACACAATTTGATTAGAATTGATTGCAAGGGGCCTTAACATGCTAATTGGGTTAAAAGGCACTAACTACTACTCAAAAGTGTTTAAAAGGATTAATTACAAGCTATGAAATAGCACTTTTTGAGTAGTAATCATATATGTATATATAAATATAGATGTATATATAGATATAGATGTATATAAAAACATAATTATAAACCTTAATTAAGTTCTTATTTAATCGAAATGGTATCTTTTGTAGCTTAATTAGGTATTAACATGGCAACAACGTTTATGGACATTCATGCAAGAGTGGGAGATGGACCCTCGTATTCGGCGATATACGATGCAATCTGGTTTTTATGGTGTATATTATGTCGGACACATTTCACTAGATTGGTCATTGATCACAAGTCTTGTTGAGCGATGATGGCTCGAGACACACACATTTCATTTACCTATTGGAGATATGACTGTTACTTTACAGGATGTAGCCATGATTCTAGGATTACATATTCATGGGCCTCCTATCATTGACACATGTGACATAAATTGGTCACTACTATGTTCAGAGCTTTTAGGTGTGGTCTCACCTCCATCTCAGATTAGAGGGTCAGCTATATCAACACGATGGTTGCGTGAACTGTTTTCATATCCACCAACAGGGGTCGATGATGTTATTTTACAGAGTTATGCTCATGCTTTCATATTAGCATTATTGGGTGGAGCATTGTTTGCAGACAAGACTGACACACATGTATAGTTATGTTACATTCCATTATTGAGAGACTTTACTAAGATTTCTCACTATAGTTGGGGCAGTGCAGTTTTGGCATACCTATATAGAGAGTTATGTCATGCGAGTTTGGATAGTGCCACAGAGATTTCTGGACCTATCACACTATTACAGGTATTTCGACATAACTATCTATTCTAATTACTTGACTCGCATTATTGTTGTAAGTTGTTTAATTTTGATAATGCTATCTAATTTTATAGTCGTGGTCATGGGAGAGACTTCATGTTGGTCGACTTGATTTTGATCGTCCTTCAGTGCCTATGGTAGTCCTACATGTACATGATGATGTAGTTCATGGTTTACATGATCATCTATTGATAGATGAGGCACTCCTAGTCGATCCATTGGGCCACAGGTGGATAGTACCTCTATCTTGGTCTCATAACCCATCACCACATGTGTTAACATTCTATCGAGATCAATTAGATGCCCAGACACAAGATCAGGCAAAGTGTTGATGTGTAAGATTACCTTTGCAACATTTTCCACCAATGTGACTAACTAATTTTTAAAAATTACAGGTATTATGGGAACCATATACAGTAGATTTGATTACACATCTTCTAGCTATATGTCAGGCTGATGAAGAAATTTAGCGAACTATGTCACCTCTAATTTGCTTTGATATTATCAAGTGGCATAAACCAAAACAATTTTTACACTAGTTTCGTATGCAACAAGGGACACCTCCACCTTGTTGATAGATATGAAGCTACATTTAGTGGATATACGAGGACGACATTAGTATGATTGGGCGACATTCCATGCTCAATATATTTCTCTTTAGGCTACTCGTTCTGAGCATATTGCGACAACAGCACTTGCTATTACTACCATGGATCTTTATGATCCATATATGCAATGGCATTGACGTATCACACGACGCCTAATCGCACTTGTTTTACATACAAATCATATGGGGTTCCATAGTATAGTTTCTGCCACTTAGTTATTGGTGAGACCATTTGAGATACAAAACCATTTTTTAATGAATGTTAAACTTAAATTATGTGTAAATGTCTCATGTTTCATTTTCTTATATAGATCACTACCGTATCGTAGATGGCTATTTCAGATGATTTGGAGGAAACTCACCGAATTGCTATTGATGTTTTATATGCTATAGGAGAGGACCATTGCGTACACTCGACACAAGAGTCATCCACATCTTCAAGGCCATCCATGAGACCACCATCATTGATTACACCTGTTAGGGTACCACTCATTAGAAGTCGAGGGAGAGGTGGTCGTCGAGCTAGTCAGTGACATGTACCTTTGGTACAACCCTCACATCCACCAGTCACATCTACCCTTCCTCTATTTCAGCCATCTGCATCATTAGAGTCACCACTCTCTCCCCCTGATGTATCCATACCAGCCCATTCATCTCGACCTAAGATACCATACCATCTACCCTTACCCCTGTTGAGCCATCTATATCATTAGACTTAACTTTCTTCCCTCATGTTACATCTATGTAGACTTCTTCACCTCCACCTCCACCCTAGCCATCTACATCATTGGATGCACCCCTACCTATTACAAAGTTTATTGCACCCCCACCTCTTACAAAGTCTATCGCACCTCCACCTGTTACAGAGTCCATTGCACCTCTACCTTTTCTTGAGGGGACAACTCATGCCGCACGATTACATGTACAGGTACCTAGAAGACATCGAGCTCCATGTGTACGTCGAGTTCTTCCTCCATCAATCCCATCTAACTTGACAACTCATGTAGATGGCGTGTCACAGTCTATGGAGATGGAGACTTTTTAGATAACACAAATGGATACAACAAATATGGCCATCTACCGTAGATGTTCACAATGAAATAGAAAGATTTCATCATGTGGGATACATTGAGAGCTTTTTTCATGTTTGTAGAACTATAATACTTTGGTTCATACATTTAAGGTTATATAAAATGTTAATTCAAATTAGTGATGCTATGTTATTCACTTGTTTCCTTGATAATTTAAACAAATAAGACTCAAATGCATCCTAAAGTATAAATGAAAGAAATTCTAACTAAACAAATTGTTACAACCATAACCTTTTTTTCTTTCATATAATTAAAAAATTATACATTTTAACCAAGACATAAGTTCAAATCATACTTAATACGGAATAACCTAAAATCATGATCATTGGCATTAATTTTCATATGAAAATATTAAAATTTAAAATAATATAAACAATTTGTTTAGTTATTTTAAAATTTAAAAATAATATGAAAAATTAATTTTCTTTAATTCGTATGTGATAAAATTCATAAAACAAATAAATATTTTATTTACCATAAATATATAAATTTTTATGGGAATGCATGTAGGCGAAATTATTTTCTCAAAATTTCAAGGAAAACATGAAAAAATAAAGATAATATATATAATTTTAAAACAGTTGTAAAGAAAAAATTTATTAAGGATAATTAAAAATAATAATAATTTTAAACTGACAACGAAAAATTGTAAGAAATTTTCTCCACTCCCAAATGAACTTTAAGGAAATTTGGTACATCGTTAAGAAATTTTGGTACATCCAGAATTTACACTAAAATTAAAAATAAAAAACAAAATTCTAAAATCTCATATATTTTTAGTTGATGTATGATTACATGAGTTCCCCTTAAAGTTATTTGTGAAACCATAGTTACTAACTGTGGTTTTAAATAAAATTATAAAACCACAATATGTGACTATGGTTTTTATGATATTTTTAAAACCATTGTTAGTAACTGTGGTTTTATGGTTATTATGATAAAGAATATTTTAAAAATAATATTAAAATCACAACATCATTAAAATGGGGGTGGATTAGAAATAATTTTGAAACCACAATTACAAACTGTGGTTCTAAGGAAAATTGTAAAACCACAGTCTGTGACTG
Organism: Vitis x doaniana; assembly: GCA_030345155.1. NCBI lineage: Eukaryota > Viridiplantae > Streptophyta > Magnoliopsida > Vitales > Vitaceae > Vitis > Vitis x doaniana. The sequence continues at coordinate 11,635,993 of CP128323.1, forward strand.
TGGTTTTAAGGATATTTCTGAAACTTTTAAAACTACAGTCACCGACGGTGGTTTTTTACACTAAAAAAAAATAAAAATCCATGTGGATGCTTACATGGATACAAAAGATTACTTTGACAAAAGATTACCAATTTTTTCTACCAATGGATTATTTTGGACTTAAACTCAATAAAGTGCCCATGAAACTCATGCTACAAAGTTTGTGAGGCAGTCATTGGCTAAATTCAATGTTACATCTCTAACAGATAAGACATTTCAACCAAATGAAGAATGGACTGATAGTTGGCAATTTGTATTTTATAAAATTTTTAAAATCATATTTAGCATAAACTTGAGAAAAAGAAAGAAGAAAAACATGTGAAATATTTAGTCTAGTGTTTTTAAAAATAATTTTAAAAAATAGATTTTGAGAATAGTTTTTAAAAATTATTTTTAAATTATTTTTAAAACAAAAGTATTTGAAACCTAAAATGTTTTTAATTGATTTTTAATATTTTAAAATATGTTTTAAAAATAATTTTTGTATCTAGTGTTTTATTTTTAATCATTCTACATGTTTGTATAATTATTTTTTAAAACAATCATAAAAAATAAAATGAAAACAATATAAAACAATTAAAAAATGTTCTTTGAAAACATTATATATGTTTTCTATTCTTAAGAACATAAAACAAAAAACAGTTTTTTGGTTAGTAAACATGTTTTTTATTTTGGAGAACAAAAAATTGTTATTACAAATAATTCGCAAACTGATCCTAATATTTCCATTGTTGAATGAAAAATGTTATTTATAATCGATCTCCTCATTAGATAGTGAAAGTTATTCATTCATAGTTTACTTATGTAACAAATCAATCTTGTTTGAACTTTGATATCAGTATATTATAAAAATATAATTTATATTTTATTAAAATTAAAAATATATAAGATTTATATATTCTAATCATTTGTGACATTTGTAACTTCTCCCATGGCACATAAACCACTTTTGAGAGCACTAAGTTTTATCATGTGGGTTAATAAATCAATAAAGCAATTTACGTTCAATACTAAAAATCTATTTTATAATGATTTTAGGTAGTATTTTTGAACTAAAAGGTACTTTTAAAAAAATATATATATTTAATAAAATTTAGGAAACATTTTTAAATTTTTTAAAAATCACTTATAATATTAAAAAGTTATTTATAATATTTTATGAATAAACACTTTATAAGCAGGCCTTTGATAGGTAAATACTTCATCTAATTAATAACAGCAGGCTGCACCATGAACACAAATGAATGCTATTGCTCTTAGCATATTAGTCTGAAATAAATGTCACAAGTGCATTTATTACAAAGGGGCATATTAATTTGGTCTTCTTTAAAGGCAACTCCCTTAAGAAAAAAGGACTTTTCTTTATTTTCTTCATGGTAATATAATGTAATAGGAGACGCTTGAGATCTGTAGATCAAAAGCAAGATTTTTAAATCAAAGAGCATGGTGACTCATTAATGCAACATTTGATAACTGAGCATGGAACATTAACTGTTTATGTATAAAAAAACAATGTGACAATTCATAAACTAAACTTAAAATATTTTAGAAATGATGCCCAAACGTAGTGTTGTTTACTTGTCACAAGGGATCAATTAGTCTACTAGTAATAAATTTGAAAACATATTTCATCTTCAAGATAGAGTACGATTGAGAACATGGAAAGGTGCATGCCACTTCATGCACTCGTTGAGGGTGTTATACCTCAAGGATTCCACAATTAATACTACTTGTAGAGATGCACTCATTGGCAAAGCCAAGGTAATTACTTTCACCTCAGGTTCCTCCATGAACTCAAGAAGAATGGTAGAAGATGATACCAGTAGCCATAGCACAATCACTGAATATGAGTTGGAAGATTAATGATTTAAATAACTCATGACACAAAAGGAAAAGAAGAGATCAGCGAAGCTCTAAGATTGATGAACAAAGAACTCCATAGAACCCCTAAATTTATAGAAACTCTAGGATAACTCAATTAAATAGGAAGGCGATGGAAGGCATGACCAAAGCAATCAATTTGCTAATTGATTAAATTGAAAATTTTCAAACAACTAGTTAAGTAAACTTGTTAAGGTATTGAATTCAAATGTTTAAACTAATTAGAGGATTAATCGATGCTCAAATATTTTTAATTAAACATGTACATAAATAGGATAAGAGGGTTCCCTATGTTGTGATAAATGTTAATTTATGTAATCTTAACTTGATTTTAACTACTATAAGTCCATTATGTGTCTTGTTAATGTAGTTAAGGGGTTGTTATGTCTCTTTTAGTTTTTCTATAAGTAGGTTTATTTAAATTTGATATAATTTTAAGTGTATCCTTTATTTCTTCTATTCTCTCTCTCTCTAGCAACCAAAGATGCTCCTTAAGAGCAAATCTCCACTAATGTATAGTTCGTCTCAATTGATCTCTAGAGATAAGGAGTAAGGAAGATGGAGAATTCACTTGAGGGAGTATAGTTTAGTGGTAGAATCCCAAACAAACACTATGTTTTAAGTTTTAGATGTGATGATTAAATTCTTTACGTAGTTTGTCCCAATTGAGATACAATCAATGTTTAACTTGGTTTCACTGATGACTATTAATAACTTGATAATTGGAGAACTCACTTTGATTTATGGTTTCAAAATTGAGAAGATGTTAAAATGGTGAAGCAAAACATAAAGGATTAAGTTAATTCAAATAGACTTTTGAGATTTGAAGTTTAATTTCTAAATTCAATTTCCATATATATCCTAATCATTTTTTAGATCTTATTTAATTTTGGATTGACTTTTAATCATTAAAGAAAAGAAAAGATCTACCTTCTATTAGTGAATTTAAAGTCCAATTGTGAATTGCTCTAGACCTTTCTCTTTTAGTTGTTATTTTCATTTGTGAAACTATTTTTTTTTTAAAACCAATATTTGTTCAAAACTGTTTTGATTTAAAATCCCTAATAAATAGGCTGAGCTTTTGTAGAAAATTGGTAGACAATTAATCACTTAATCTAATTAAACAACTTAACATATTAGTACTGCTTCGATGACAATATGTCTCACTATGTAACATAATATCCTTCTCTCTTATTAATTTTTTTTTTAGACCAATAATGTTATAAATAACTACAATTTCACTTTTATTTTTAACCTAAAGAGAGTAAGTTCATGCACCATCTTCATCTTAGAGATGAACTTCTACATATAAATAGCTTATAGCACGTATGTCTCATTGTTACCAATATGAATCTACTTTTTAGGATCTCTACTAATGTAGGTTTGGTTACTTCACACTTCACTTTTGTAATAGGTGTAAGTCCCATGCATCCTCCTCGATGTTTTTTCAACTAGTTTCATATTTACTTATTTAGTAAGAGGATCAACCATAATTTGACTTTGACTTCACAAAAGAAAAGAATATGACCTTTGTCTCAAGCAACTATTGAAAATGTCGTGCCTTAGGCATAATATACATATACTTTGGTAAATATTTTACATGTAGCCTTAAATATTGCAAATTAGCTATTACAATACATACACAATATTAGCCTTGTCCATAATGATAACTACCAAATGGTTTCTAAGCTACATAGACTCAAAACTTACCTGATCTCATTTAAATTATATATCTAGTTGGCACCATTTTGTCTTTCAAGTACATTTGGAAATCCATTATATAACAGAAACTATGGTCAATGGTGCCCCTTTACCTAGCAATCAGAGTATAACATTGCTTTCACCATAATATACATGTATATTGATTCATGTATTACATGATATTATTTATTTTTGAACAAGCCTAGCAAGCTTTTGAATTCATGTAATTTGTTACACTACCACTCCTGATCAAGAGCTACTTGATCACTTCTAGTGTGGTGTGTTGTTTATTTATTGAAAAAATGTGTGAGATAAAAAAGAAAGAGGAATAATACCCATAAAATTTATATGCTTTAGATACCAATATAAAACCTACATAAATGAGACAACATACAAAATTTGATTGATCACTGTGAAGGGAATATTCCAACTTCCTCTTCTCGAACCACCAAATCAATATTTTACCTCTTCGCTATGGGGGCTTGAACTCCCGCCAAAAGGTTTGCAACACGTTGAGCCAACCACTAAGGCAAATTTGCCTCTTGTTATATAAGTTGCACCAAATAAATATACACTCAAATTCAACATATAAACATAAATTTAAAAAAAATTAAAGAACAAATTAATTATAATTATTTTATAATTAAATGAAAATTTTTCATCTGTTTTAATACCAAAAATATAAAAATTATCATGATAATTTTCTTCATAGTGTTTTTAATATCATTAATATATTAATTAAGTATTAAAAATTATATATATATATATATATATATTATCATTTATTTTATATCATTTAATACAATTGAATTAAATGAATTTTAATTATAATATTAAATATATCTGATATACTCGTAAAATAGAAGTACCGATATATCCATAATTACCAATATTTTCATCATTGTCTTCAAGTTGGTGTAAAATATCGATGGAGCCCAACTGCAAGAGGAGACTTAAATAGAGCTACATAGATAATTGGGAATCGTGTATAGTACAACTAGTAATCACTTGATTTTTGTAAACAAATGGTTTTTCTTAACTCTATTTACTTATTTTTATTTCTTTTATTTTAATTATGGTAAATGAATTTTTTTAATCTATTTATAAAAATGTCATTGTAAAAGATAAATATATAGTTTTTTAATAGCCTTTTATTTTTTATAATGATGTAGTATTTTTAATTGCTAAGTTATGTAAAAAAAAATTAATTTTTTTAAAGATAATATGTTTAAATTTTTATAGGGTATTAAGACAACAAATAAATGACTTTTAATAATTAAAATATCGGTCATATTTATTTTGACATATTGGAATGTATATTGTCTTTCTTATTATGCAATATTGGAACTAAAACCTCTAATTTTATAAATTTTTAATTGAATAATAATAATAATAATTAAAAAGAAAACCATTAAAGTAGGCCATAATACCAATATATTATGTTTTGGTGTATTGAAAGAACATCACTTAGATATTTTATAGTTAATTAATAAAAGTAATCATTAAATATTTTATGTTTAAATTATTAAATATTAGATAATACAAAAATGTTAATTTCTTTACCAATAACATAAAAATACAAAAATAACAATACTCCAATTGACATCTACAATACAAAAAATAAGTAATTAATAAAGCACTATAAAGACTTTAAAATCTAATTAAGAGTTCATTTGACAATGATTTTAAAAAGTGTTTTTAGCCTAAAAATTATTTTTGAAAAAAAAAAAATTAAGTGTTTAGCAAAATTTGAAAAACACCTTGTGGACCTGCATTTTTCACGTGCGTCCCCGCTCGATCGGCGAGACTCGCTTTTTTATTTGTGAAAAAATATTTAGTTTTGGAAAAGTTGGAGTCGCCACTTATTTTATTTTTATTTTAAAGGGAAAATAAAACAAAGAAAAACCCTAAAATGTGACTCCATGATTTTTGGAAAAAGCATGTCTTTGAAAAACCCGAGTCTAAGTCCGGAGATCAGGTTACCTATTGGGAAGGTACCTTTAAAAGGTAGCACCCCTCTAAGCCCTATAAAGGTCTCTACTAACTAAGTTAAGGGGAATGTGGCAATTAATCGGTTAATTATGGATACCTAAGTAGGTTAGGTGGTTCCAAAAAATAGCATGCCAAATAAGATCAAATCATAATAAAGGAAGGTTAGGATGCGTACATGGACCGCTTCTCAAGCGCTATCATAAAATATCGATGGTTAATTTAAACAATATATCATCCAGCATGTGTTTTATTAGAAATAATCAAACGATGAAACATGTATATCAGAACACTCAAGCATTATTAGACATAAGCATTATTTCACAATGACAAGCATATTCACAGAATTCAGAAAGTTGGTGATAGAGGACATACCTGGATAGCATAGATAATTTGTAACGTACTTCCTCAAGTTGTAAGGGGTTAGATAATAAATAATAAAATATAGAAATCCTAGCATGCTCGTTATCTAATTAGCATAGCAAGAGTGATCAAAGTATACAGAATCATCAATTATCACATACATCTTGTATATAATTCCTAAAAAATAGATAGACGTGATTTCAACAAGTGTCAAATGTGGCAACAAAAATAAATTTTGAAAAGATTTTCTTATGTAGGGGTTTCACCAATTCCCCAATTGATATACACGAATTTAGCTTAGAATTGTCCCATTTATTTGGGACCACAAGCTTTGATTCGTGTTTTATTCAAAACTGTAATTTTATTTGAAAGATGTGAACCGATCAAAACATGGTTGCACATTATTTTAAAAAAATGAGATTTTGATTCTAAGAACTCTAAATGAATTTTTGAAATGGATTGTTAAGGGGATCTTTTGAGAACAGTGTTATGTTTTAAAAATGAAAGAAATTAATTTGAAAACAATAAAATGTACCAAATCAAAATACCAAGCAAAACAAAAGAGAACAAAATCACAAAGTAGAATTTTTGACAATCGAGAAAATTGAAGTGATGAGAATGGAGGCCAATTTTCACTATTTTCCGATGGCCTCCGAAAAGGAAATTTTACCAGAGACTACCAAAGCAATAAATTATTCAAACTTAGGTCAAATAAGCTAACGAGGTACTCACCAAGAATTAATAACTAATTTTCAAGAAACACGTCAATTAAAAGTAACAATCAAAATGAATTTTCAATCATAGAATTAATTTTGTTAAAGAATTAATATTATAGAAAATACCTAAACTAAATAGGTGAATGAATTAAACACTTATTAAGGCAAATCTAAAAATCAAATCCTTAACACATATGATCAATTATTTTAACGAACAAAAATTTTATAAAAGCACTTGCACCTAAAATCATTTAAAAACTAACCAAAACAAATTTTAAAACTATATGTCTAAACTATAGAATCAATCTTATTAATAAATAAATAAATGAATAACAAGTAATTGAAAATACATAAATAAATAAATAAATAAAACTCAAATGCTTTCAATCTAATGCAATGAATCAAAATTAAATTAAATAGAGATCAAATCATTTTTTTTTTCTAATATAATGAATCAAAGCTAAAACTATATGAAATCAATTTTATTTCTTTTTTAATTTAAAATGATACATCAAAACTAAATTTAAACACAATTCTAACCTTTAAGTAATAGATCCAAATTAAAATTACTAAACTTAAAACACGAAAATGATAACATGTAATTGACTAAATTAATTGACTAAAACTCTAAAATACTCAAACTAAATATTAACGGATCAAAATTAAAATTAATAAACTTAAAACATGAAAAAAATAACATGTGATTAACTAAATTAACTAACTAAAAGTATAATCAAGTACACAATTGAATATTAATGGATTAAAATCAAAATTAACGAATTCGGAAATACACAAACACCAATACGAGATTCACCAAATTAATTATCTAAACATTCCTAAACAAATTTTTATTTTTTTATTCACATTAACATTAAAAAAAGAAATAAAAACATAAAAATAAAATCTAAAGCACATAGATGAAAAAATTGTCGTGGAATTAATTAAATTAAAAAAAAACTAAAATTCTAAAACCACTACCAAATTAAGATTCACACATCAAAAATTAAACAAAGAGTTCTAGCTTACCTTTAGCTTACCTTTTCCAATAATGCATGGGCCGTTTTCCACCAAAAGTGACAGTAGGATTTTTAAAAATCAATTATAAGAATGCATGGTGTGATGGCTACTCGTGTATTGCACAATCCCCAAAGTGTTGCATCTTAATGGAGTGAAATCCCCCTTGAACGTCATAATCAAAAGCCCATTCTTTCTCCTCCCATCCACCTCGTGCCTCTGACCCATGTGCCTCTCCGATCTCAGCCACTACACTGCTGCCACTGCACCACTTCGTGCTCTCTCTCTCGAACACTCTCCGTCTGGATTCAAGATTAGTCACAACCCTCCTTTTCCCATCCTCAATTCTGTCCGCTGGGAAACCGAAGTGCCACCATCAAACAGTTGGTTCCTTACAACCGCTAAAGCTTGGCAGCATCACCAAGAGACCAACCAATTGGTTTGTAGGAGAAATCAATCTGTTTCCATGTGATATGATCCCAAACTCCAATCCCATGCACGTGGCTTCAATCTTTACCGCTAGCAATAATCCTATAATCTAAATTAAAACCCAGAGTTCCGACAATTTCCTTTCTTTATGGCAGCTAGATTTGGATTAGATCTCGACTCTTCTTCGAGATTAAGCAATTTATCAATGTATCTTTAGGCCGCTGTGGACAAATCCATGCTTGGTGGTCATGCTTATTAATCATCGTCCAGAGATGTGGAAATCAAACACTTCTGATGAACTCTCTCCCCTGCGTGATGAGGCCAATGATGTATTATTCCAGATTCATCTCCGAAGATCCCTCTAATTAGAACGTTCAGAATCCTCCAGAAATGAGAGCTCTCATTGTCGTCTCCTCTCCAGCCGCGTTCATCCCAAAAAAAATTCTCTCGTGTCCTCTCTGCCTCCTTTTTCTTCCTTCTCAATGGTGCTCTTCCTGTCTTTGAATCCTCTACCCTATTCTCCATCACCGAATCTGCTCTCCCTTCCAGTCTAGAATCACCTTCCCCCATTTCCTTTTTATTTTTAACAATATAAATCTCCTTTTCCCCCTCTTCCATTCAGCCGTGATCTCCTCTTTCTATATGCAGCCCGGATTCCTATTTGAAGCCATGATCTCACTTCCCTTAATGAGGACTGTTCCCAAAACGTTCACGTCTACCTTTTAATGTATCCATCCCACCATGCATCCAAGGATCCTCCAATTATTCAATCCCAATGTGATTGTGCACACCTTCCATACTTTTCCTACAAAATTTCAAAGTTAATAAATTAAATAAAAAAAATCATAATAATAATGATAAAAATGAGTAAAAGTAATAATAATAATAGTAGTTATAAAATAAAAATAAAACATATAAATAAAAATTTTAAATTAAAATAGATAAGTAAGGGTAATTATTACGGAAAAAGTGACAAAATAATAAGGAAATAAAATAGATGAAGAAATAGACAAGATAATGAATATAATAAATAAAAATAAAATAATAAAAATTCAAGTCATGCCACTTTAAAATAAACGAGCCATGCAAGTCATGCAAGACATACAAAAAAAATGCAATCATGCAAACATGCAAAAAAAATACTTAAAAGGTGACCTAAGTGAGCCTAAGTGGGCCAAGTGTATCTAAATAGGCCTAGGGTGTCTAAATGGGCCTAGGGTGCCTAAGTGGGTCTAAGTAGGCTACCCTAAAAGCTATCCTAAAAAAAGAAAGAAAACCTTAAGTCTAAATCAGGCCTGTTAAGGGTCATAATAAGGGATTAAGTAATTCCTCAACCAAAGTCTCTAAGGTGATAGAAAAGGTAAGTAGTATGAGTAGCAATGGGCCACCAAGGAACTACTGTGGAGCACTGAAAACGAATTTAAAGACATGTGCTAAAGGGACAAAATTGAGGGTCTACACACCTTTAAAAATTTGTAAATTTACTTATAATGTTGAAAAATCACTTATAATGAATTTTGGAAAAATAATTTATAGTTGATTATCCTAAAAGCACTTTTAGATAAAACATTTTTATTAAAAACAATTTAAATAGAAATACTTTCAATCACACTCTAAATAAACATAATCAATTATTTATGAATGAAACATAAGGAGAAGTTTTGTTTCAAATTATAAGATATCCAAGACAAAAAAAACACACCAAATAATTAGATAGGGATATTGTTTAATATTTTTTTGATTGGCTGAAAATGTGGCAGCCTTGTGAGGCTTACATCAAGCCAAGTATCGTTTTTTTATGGACAAAATTAACAGCAAGTTTGCTTACAAATAGAGTTGCAAATTTCAGTTTGAGAGGAGAGATGGTGAGAAGGCTCTTAACTTAATTTCTTACTCTCAAATACCTCAAATACCACTGGTGGACGTTATTTGTAATATTCTATTCAATGTAACTCTCAACTTGAGGAAGTCCAATTTTGTTGAGATTCCTAATTTGGTAGTATGACGTGCCTCTAATTTGAAGACCAAGGTTGGTGTGACTTCAAGGCTTGGCAACCGGTTGAGAAAGGTTACAAAAAGGAATAACACAATTGGAGTTGGTCATGAGGAGTAAAAATTTTGCAATATTTGATATGACTGTACTTTGCAATAATTTTTTGTCGTGGTGAAATTATGTGCTAATTGTGCTTTTCACCTCACGAGAAAGTTTTCTATATAAACTCGATGTCTCAATTCTTTGTGTGCTTAATTCATTTTTGTGCACATCTTTAGCTATGATAAATTATATATAAATTAATCAACTTAGTAAACTGAGTTCAACCTCGAAGAAAAAAATTAATTTTGTGTACAACACTTGAACAACATCATGTAATATTTAAAAGGTATATCACACAGTACTCACTCTAGTAAATGTATGTGATATGGTTCTGTTAGAGTAAGCCCTCGAAAGCATGACACAATGTAATATAATAAAATCTTAATAATATATTTATTTTTTATGATTTTTGTTTCTCATCTATATCCTTAATTGCATTATTTATCATCTGAGCATTTACTCTTGTATCACTTGTATTGTACATGACTTGGGTGCATTAGGAGTTACATAAAAGGTCTATGTCATGGGTTCCATGAAAGATGATAAGTTGTTCCTAGTTGATTCATGAAATTAAGTAATCCATTAAAGATTGTGGTGTACTACCTCTTAATTTGAGAGAACTTTCTTGGTTATTGGGATGAGTTTTCCATGATGAGTGTGCTAGTGTGTATGATTACATTGGAAAGAATTTATGATGAGTCATGACATTGATTATTAGGTAGTCATGATTTATCAATCTACCATGCTACGTAGGCTCTCAATCTTGAAATAATATTACGGTAGTGCTGAGGTCTTTAGTGACTTTGACCTATAAGTGAGATCCCAAGGTATTCATATATTCTTTATGAATTTGGTCATTGTTGATTACAATAGGTGGCAATAAGTATTCTCAAGATAGGTATAACGATATCTCATGGGATTGAAACAATAATATTGTATTCTCTTAGGTGGTGCTAAAGACTTGTAATCACATAATCTATGATGACATATGTTTTTTATGAGGTAGAGTATGTTAATTCATAAAAAATAGGAGGATTGGAGACTCAAGGATTATAGAGGTAAGATTTCATGGTGCATGAGTGACAACCCTTTTTTAATGGTGGAGATGACGGTTGTTTCTCAATGAAATTATACAACTCCAAAAATTTGTTGTTTTGTCTTTCATTTCAACCTCGAAAGTGTTAGATATCAAATGGAAATTAGAATGTGAATACCCGCCCCTCCCTCCTCCAACCCCCCCAAAAGTTGCAATTGGGGGGATGCTCTCCAAACTGATGGTGAATCCCTCTCAAAGAAATGTAGAATGACCCTCTCAAAACCTATTGAATGTCCTCTAAAATCATGCTCTCTAAAATCTCTAAATCCCAGCCTGAACATCCCCCAACAAAATTTAAAAAAAACACCTATAGACCCCTTAAAAAATCAAGAAACACATCCTCCATAACATAGATTGATTTGTTTTGTTTTGTTTTTTTTTTAAATGGCCTGAAAACTCATTTGTTTTGTTGTCTTTTTTTTTTAAATGGCCTGAAAACTCCTAAAATGCAACTACTTCTTCTCTCAAAAACCTCTAACACTTAAAACTTGCTGATTCTTCCTTAATTCTCCCCCTAAAAGCTCCATATTGGAAATTCTTTCAAAACCATGCTTAAAACCCCTCATTTGGACGCTGCTAATTTTTTTTAAAAGATCCTCCTAATCCTCTATTTGAATGCTGCTCAAAATCCTTCCTTTCCTATAAAAAACACTACTCAAAATCCTTTATTTCCTATAAAAAAGGCTACTCAAAATCCTTCATTTCCCATAAAAAAAAAATGCTGCTAAAACTTTCCTTCATTTCATTTCAAATCTAAATATGTTTTTCTCCAGAAGGTTCCTCTTTTCTTCCCAAAATACAACCTCTTTCTTTTCCAAAACATGTTGAATCCTCAAACCAACCTGATTCCTATCCAAAAATGCATTGAAAATATCCTCAAACTGTATTTTGAATATCACAAAAAAAAAAAAAAAAAAAACGTGGCCTAAATCATTCTAAAAAAAAAAAACTGTAATTTTTTTGTCTCCTAAAAGCATCCATATACACTCTCTTAACCAGCTTAATTCCTTTCCATGATCATTCCATTTTCAAAAAAAAAAAAAGTAGACAAAGAAAAAAAAAAAAAAACAAAGGCATTTTAGACGAAGAGGTAAAAATCATGCACATGTCATGCACATGATATGCAATGCCATTGATCGGTCTTCTATATTGTCCAAAATACTAAGCCTTTTTACGTAGCAACTCTGGTCAAGAAAAACTAGAGAAATAGTCACTACGACTTTTGTAGTACTTCGGGTATCATTCTCAAGGATTGGATTATGGAATTTGTCAATACTATGATAAACTAATCACTTTTATTTGAATCCTAAATTGAAAAATAATATGTGAATGAAGTGAAACTAAGTAAGAGAACTAAATTAATAACAAAATGAATATTGATTTTTAATTCAATTGATTCAAATATGGTCGGGGCTTTCCACCATCCAACTTAAGGTATAAAAATAGAGAGAACAAGGGTTTCTTAAGTAGAGTGATCTTAAGGTTTTGGTATCTTTGGCCGCTTGCAATCAACTTGAGCTCTATAACTCAAAATTGCATCTAAAACCTAAATTTTCCCTTTAAAAAAAAATTCCTAAAATCATCAAATTAATAAGATTGATTATTGGTTTAAGGTTTGGCCTTTTAACCCTTCTTATTCCTTATAGCTTTGTTTTGGAGCAAATAATGATAAGAAAGACCAAGATAACTAATGATGAAGAGTTATCAAGAATTATCAAGAATTACTAGTATCAGGTGGTAACTTAATATATCATTCCCTAAACTAAACACAATGATGGGATAAAAAAATTGATAAATTGTAACCCAACTAATAATTGATCTCATTGTTACAACAATTTACCCATTGTTCCTATGAGTTTCTAGCTCTTAAGTTTTCATGCTTAAAGCCCCAAAGTTGGCTTTTTAGCCTCTCATGGGGGTAATGTCACATTCAAAATCCATAATAAGATAAAAATCCATAATTTAAATAAAAAAATTAAAAACAATATATTCAATAAAGAAGAAAAGAAACAAACCAAAGTTCTCATCTTCTTCCCCATAAAAATGTCAAACTCTCCAAAAGATGGTCCAAGATGACTAAACACTAGAACTAGAAGATTTTATATAGTATCATCAATGACCTAACACAAGGTACACTCTCATTAGCCACTTATTACGAGGAAAAGTCATAAATAACCTAAAAAACTTCAAAAATAAGGAGTTCTAAACAAGTACAAGGCATTTCAAATTAGGTGGAGGCATTTGGAACTCGTTTCGACATATCTTGGGGCTCAAACTCGATCACCGGTGGCTGAGTTAGAAATTGGGGGGAGTCTCAAGTCAATTTTGAACTCATAAGTGGAAGGAAGCCCAATTCGAAATGTAGGGGCTGAGTTCAAAATGCACAGTGAATTTCAAACTCAACATCCTTCTCTGACCAATTTACTTCAAACATGCATAACTTCCTTATTTTAGCTCTGATTTGCACACCGTTTGATGCATTGGATTCCTAACTTCTAGATATTTGAAATGATATTGTCGAGAATAGACTTTAAGAAGTAATCTAAATTTTTCAAAGTCATAGCATTGCCATTAGATTTTGAGTTCTAAATTTCTATGTAACTTGATGAATTTGCTTCATACCTCATTTTCCATGTTTTTCTGGCTTCTTTCTTACTTTATAATGGACATTACTCAAATCCTAAACTCATGACATCCTCGTCTTGCATTTCCTCAAATGCTATGGGTCTTGACTCACTCAATTCCCCATTTAACCCCTTGATCTTTCAAAATCTAAAATGTTTTCAACTTGTACCCTTTTATTCCCTTAAACCTGAGACATATCTCCAAAATAACATTTAAACTCATGGCTAGGGCCTTAGAAACGATTTGGGTCAATTCAAATGATTTGAGTGTCTTATAGTGCATAAATCATATCGAATATATGCTATTAAAGCACATATTTTGGCTCCAATAACCATGGAAACCATGCAAATGAAAATTCCATACAAGTCATGCAAACTATGCAAATACCAAACAAGAAAAACCTAAAGAAGACTTAGGTGGCTCAAATAAGCCTAGATGGGCCAGGATGTGCCTAGATTGACCAAGGCATGCCTAAGAGGGCCAACACATAACCAAGAAGGTCAAGGTATGCCTAGGTGGGCCAGGCTATGCCTATATGGACCAAGGTGTACCTAAGAGGGCCAAGGTATGACTAAATGGACCAATGTGTGCCTAAATGGACCAAATGTGCCTAGATGGGCTAAAGTGTGCCTAAGAGGGCCAAGGTATGCCTAAATGGACTAAGGTGTGCCTAAATGGGCTAAATGTGCCTAGATGGGCCAAAGTATGTCTAAATGGACCATTGTGTGCCTAAATGGGCCAGATGTGTCTAAATGGGCTTAATGTGCCTAGATGGGCCAAATGTGCCAAAATGGGCCAAAGTTAGACATAATTGTCTCATTGCTATCCTTTTAGTGTATTGATATTGATTTGAGTACTCGATACATGTCTCTTACATTATACATGACTTGAGTGTATTAAAAGTTGCATAGTAAATACAAGTCATGGATTCCTTGTAAGTAGATAAGTTGTCCACAATCGGTTCATGGATTTGGGCAATCCAGTAGAGACTATAGTGCACTACTTCCTAATTAGAGGGATGACTTGTCTTGGTTGTCAGGATGTATTTCTCATGGTGAGTGCATTAGTGTATGTGATACACATTGAATAAGACCTATGGTGAATCATAACATAAGGTTATTAATTGTAATGATTCACTAAGCTATTATACTGCATGCACTCTCAATCTTGAGAGGATATTAAGTTTATGCCAAAATCAATAGGAGACTTTAACTTATGGGTGAGACCCTAAAATAGTCATATATCTTTATGGATTGGGTCCCTGTTGATGAAGGTTGTTGACGACATGTATTCTCAACAAAGGCACCATGATATCTCATGGGATTGAGATAGTGTGCCTCCTTGGATGATGTAAAGGACATGTGATCATGAAATTTGTGGCCATAATAATTATTGTAATAGAATTTAACATATGCTCCTTTGAGTTAGGATATGCCAATTGATCACATAATAAGTGAGATCTATAACTCAATGATTTGAGAGGTGATCTTGATAGGTGATAGTACTAGCTTGTTAGATTACGAACACTAGTTCATGAGGAGTTTGCATGCAATGGATAATAGGTCATAAACTCGAGCTTTGTCTCGTTGTTATTTACATAAGGTACTAGAGTGCAATTGATTCTCTTTAGTGGAACGTTGAATCAACTTTAGAATTGGATTATGAGGGAGCCAGTACTCCCATAGATCCCAATGGTCCTTGCTTTGAGCTCATATACCATGATAGCACGGTTTATGAGGGTTAGATTAGCTCTAGGTTCTTTCTTATGCATAAGAGTGTTTTGGTAATTACGCAAAGTTGCATAGGGGATAATGAACAAGGTCTCTAGATTGAGCTAATTGATTATTTAGATGACCCTATGTGGTTAATTGATCCATTAGGACCCATTTTAGGCTAGATTAAGTGACCTAAGCGTTGATGGGCTTAAGTCACTTAAGCCTAATGGGCAACCCTATAAATACCCATTATGGGTTAGGGTTTCTTAATTACTTTAGCTGGTCATCTTCAACATTTAAAAAGAGAGAGAGAGAGAGAGAGAGAGAGAGAGAGAGAGAGTCAAGGTTTTCACTCTTCTAAAGCCCACACTTTGGAGTGCCAAGATCGTGGTTCAAGTCATCGAGAGGATCATCATGAGTGTACGAGACCTTCAAACTATTTAGACATGTTCTTCACCACAATGAATTTAATTAGGAACATTCATATCTAGGTATGTGGTTCATATCTCTAGATCTATAGTTAATAATATTTTTTATTGTCATTTTATTTCGTTGTGATAGATTTAGAGATGCTTACAGATAAATGCATGCTCCCTACGAGATCCAGGGTATGGGAATGTAGTAATTCAGGGTTCCCAACAACTAGGGTGTGCCTAGATAGGCTAGGACATGTCTAAATAGGTCAGGGTGTGCCTAGATGGGCTGGATTTGCCAAGATGGGTTACGGTGTATCTAAATAGGGCAAGTATGCCTAAATGGGTTAGAGTGTGCCTAGATGGGTTAGGGTGTGTCTAAAGGGGTCAAAGTATGCCTAGATGGGCCAAGGTGTGCCTAAGAGGGCTAAGGTATGCCTAAATGGATTAGGGTGTGCCTAAAGGGATTAGGTTGTGCCTAAATGGTCCAAATGTGCCTAGATGGGGCAAAGTATATCTAAATGGACCAAGGCGTGCCTATATGGGTCGGATGCCCTTAAATGGGTAAGGGTGTGCCTAGATGTCCCTAGATGGGCTAGAGTATGTCTAAATGGGTCAAATGTGCCTAAATGGGTCAGAGCATGCCTAGAGGAGGTAGTGTGTGTCTAAATGGGTCAGGACTTGCTTAGATAGGCCAAATGTGCCTAGATGGGTTAAGTGTGCCTAAGTGATCTAGGGTGATAAAAAATATGCCTAAGTGATCTAAGGTGGTTAGAAAACTACCTAAGTGACTTAGGGTGATCGGAAAAGTGTCTAAGTGACCTAGGGTGATCAGAAAGGTGTTTTAGTAACCTAAGGTGATAAAAAATAAAAAGTGCTTAAGTGACTTAGGGTGGCCAGAATAGTGTTTAAGTGTGTTGTCCTAAAGGTTTAAATGAGTTATCCTAAAAAAAAAAGAACGAAAATCCTAAATCTAACTTTGGGTTGCCAAGGGTCACAATGAGAGGCCAGATAAATCCCTCAACCAGACTCTCCAAGGTGGCTAAAAAAGGTAAGTTAAATGAGTAGTAGTACGCCATCAGGGAACTATTGTGGAGTATTGAAAGAATACTTAGTATGACATGTGCTAAAGGATAAAATGGAGGGTCTACACTTTTTCCTTTGTTTGATTGTTTTGCTTTGAGTTTGGTTTTTCGATGCATATGGCCTATATATTCATTATCAATTTATTACTTTTATTAATATGTCTTGTTTTTTTATTTTCCTTTTGATCTCTTAGTATCCATAATCTGTTAGTCAATTACCTTAGTTCCCTCCACTTGTTTAGTATGGACTTCTTTAGAATTTAAAAGGGTACTACCCTATGATACCTTCCTAATAATTAACCTAACTCCCATCTCTAGACTTGGTTTTCACACACTTTTCTTTTCCATAAAATTTATGTTTGTATAATCTATTTTTCCTTTTATTTTATCGATTTTAAGAATATTGTGAGATTTAAATATGTAATAATATCTTGTACCATTACTAGAAAACGAAAAACTAAGAGATTTATAAAGTTACTGAAATCAATTTCTCATTTTGCAGAAAATGCTTTTATATTAAAATGGGAAGAAGGGACTTATTTAAAATTTGGTCATCTAAAATAACACTAGTTAATTCTTAATTTTTAATAAAATGTTTGAAGCTCATTAAACTATAAAATACAAGAATACATAATGTATACTTGAGAAGATGTAATGGAGAATTAATGGGAGGAGAAGAGTATGAGGCAATCGGGAAGGAATATATTGAATGTCTTAAGGCCGTTAAAAGGACAGCTTGAAGATAAATCTTACTTTGGTGGTAAAACTTTTGGGTTTATGTGTCTCTTTTGCTACTTAATTTATGGTTTGTTTTATGCATATGAAATGCAAGTACATATACAATCTTGGGATGCTTAACAATTAAACATCAATTTTTTTTTCTTGTGAGTTCGATCTTCTTTTTCAATTTTGGTGGGTTTGATGTGCTAGGTGTGTTATTTTAAATTTTTGGTGAATATTCAATGCTATTTTAATAACATATTTGGGATTATGGATACAATATATCATAGATTAATCCATAAGCATTAAAATTATTAAGTTAAATGCAATATGATTGTTATATTTTTAGATGAAATGTTACTATAGGTTAGTCCTAGATGTTAATTAATAAGTATTATAAAAATACTTAAATTAAACACTCATAAGCAACCATATCTTCTATAATCATTTGGAATAATGTGATATCATAACTCAAAGGTGATCGATGCATTTTATGCAACTTCTAATTATATCTATCCCTTATAGCTCATTAGCCAAATAAGTGTCAACAAAATGACAATATTGTCTCTTTTCAAAGTGTCACTAGAAATATATAATGTCATTGGTGGCACTGTATGTTTATGGTGACACATTGTAAAGGTCACAATATCTCTTCTCCTTAAAGTAAGCATCTATAATAATTACAAATATTTGTATTGAGAAAACCTATATGAATGGGAGAAGTTGGAGAATTGTAGCAATTGCAAATACATGTATAGGAAAAATACAAATATCAAACCCAATAATTAAAATTGAAAAAACAAGTTGGCATCACTTATTTAATTACTCTTTAGTTTCCTCTTCTCCACCAACATCTCCTTTTTTTTTTTTTCCAAATAATAAATATTAATGTTTCATAGCTAGACACAAAAATAACAATACTCAATTATGTCATATACAGTAGGAAAAGTAAGGAAACAATAAAGTATTATAACAACTTGAAAAGCCAAATTAACATAACCAATATTAGTTACCCATGAAACACAAGTAGGTATTGAGTTTCATATATAATATAACAAGCTAAAATTATAGGATATCCAAGTTCAACAACACAAATAGATAGATAAAGATATTGGTTTAAGCATGTGATGATGCGATCATGTGGGGATCGTTAAAGGACGAAATCCATGTTGGAGACTAGCTTCCCATATTTTCTCAACGTTGAACATTGTGTTACCACACTCGTGCACATTCCATCCTTCTAATGCATGAATTACCCCAGCTACACGCGATGCACTCATTGCTCTTCTCGGCAACCAATTCTGTCACATGTTTGCATTACAAAAAATTTCGTAAGACAAAACGAATAATATAAGTAATCCAGTTTATAGTGTATGATGATTGGTAGGTGTTGGAGTTAATGCCTTGAAAGTTTCTTTGAAGGATGTTCTCTTCATTTGGCCCATTACCAAAAATGTTCATTACCTTCACATTTTTTGCTCAACTTCTTTTCAATAAAGAAATGATTTTCATGAAATAAAAGATGTATGTAAAACATTGAGGTCTGTGAATGAGAACAAACATTAATTTACTAACCTCACAAGAGTCTATGTTCGTAAAAGACTTGGGAGGCATCATTGCTGGTGTAGTGTGGTAGAGGCAGTCTTTGCGCAACCTCTTTGGAGGGAATTGAGAAAAGGGAATGAATAATGTTCCTTTCGATGCTTTCATTTGTTCTTCTTTGGTCAATCCATCTCCAACCAGCCATATCTTCAAAATAAATAAATAAAATTAAGTTGACAATGGATAAAAAAGTAACAGAAATAAGAGTAGTAGCAGATGAAAATGAATCAAGTGTAGAAGGTTTAAAATAGTTGCTAAATGATAAATCGTACCTTTTCGGTAAAACTTTTAGAAAGTAGTAATTTACTTTCACACTCAACATTCTTGAGCTTTGTGTTGAGTTGCTCATACTCATCCTTATGTGATGTGGCTACCTGAGATTCATTGTATGAAAAATCGAAACCAATATTGGACAATGTTCACCAAAAATTAAGTTAATTTTTTATTTTATTTTGCTGCTAATGTTCACCAAAAATAATTTCTTTTTCTTTCCCTTTATATATATATAGTAGCCATAATAATGCTTGTTAATTATACATACCTGGATGCCCATTTGGCATAAAGCAGAAGCAATAAAATAAGCAACCTTGTTGAGGTTTCCTCTGAGGAGTACTTGAGTTGTTCCTTTAGGAATGCTATTTAGAACAACAGCTACTGCTAAGCTACTCCCATCCACCACCTTGATTTTGAGCTTAGGATTTCTTTGGATATAAAGCTCACCATAACTATTAAGCTCATCACCCTGCAAAGTTTATATTTATTATTGGACAGTTTTATTTTATTTTTTCTAAAATTCGAAAAATAATTCAAATTTTCAGAATGTAAAAATTTTTCAGAAGTCAACTGAAGGCCATAAAAACTGTGTGTCCATGCAAGCTGAGGTAGAGATATGGAACATGGAGGTAAACTCTTCCAAATGATCAGAAAGGAGGTAAATTGCCTTTTTTTTTTTTAACTTGCCTGGTTCAAGAGACCTAAACTCAAAACTTTAATCCCTCTTTTGTCTGCTTTGAGTATGGCTTCTTCTATCAAACTATCAATGGATTCATTTCCCAATTTCAGGAGATACTACAATAAGAAAATAGAAAAGGAACAAAAAGTAAATAATATACTGAAGTATGATTGAATAAAAAACAAAAAATAAAAAACAAAAGAATAACAAGTTAATAATAAAATGTTGCTTACTTGTATCTTGAATTTTGGTACGACCCACGTTTGGACATTGACTTTGTTGAATTGATTCCTCTCAAGAATAAACGTACGACCATACGTCCATGTTAACATTATAGAACAACATGTCACTGGCCACATTGCCCATACATACCATTTGTATGTGTAAGGTTTGGAGGCTAAGGAGGCGAATCCTAGCCTCAGATGATAGATGGACTGTGGCGTTACAAGATGTGTCAAATGAACCACATGGGGCAATTCTTCAGGTCTTATAAGTGATTTTTCATATAACTCATCTGAAGATTTATCCATCGTACCATAGATGTAATCATAGATGGGCATGAAAAGGGAGTAATTGGTCCTGAATTGAGTGTGATGTAGAGAGTGATACCTGAGATGTCAAGCAGTCAATCATTTCTTCACGTAGATTTCAAATTGGAAAGTAGACTATATATTTTCCTTTTATCTTGTCTAATCCGGTTGTAATGAGATGAGCCACATAAAAAGGAAGAGATACAAGAATACATTCTAAAAACCATAAAAAAATAAAATAAAGGAGAGAATCGTGTTTTACCCTTATGAGATTAGGCTTTTATTTAAAATTTGGTGGGCAACTTATGGGATTCCGACCTTAGAGCTTAAGTGGTAAATAATAATAATTATAAAAAGAGTCTAAGCATAGTAAAATTTACCCTTAATGAGACTAATGTAAGACAACCAAATTAGCTCATGATTCCCCATAAAGAAAGTGATACCTACTTTCTTTATGCAAATTTCAACTACCAAAGGACTATATATTTTCGTTTCTATCTTTTCTTAGCCAGTTATAATGTAATGAGACATATAAAAACATTTACAAATAAATTGTGGGCGTTTTTATTTTTAGAGTACGTAAAAAAGATAATTGCAGTATTCTCTCTCTCTGAACACAGAAAACTATGTAAAAAGGAATTGGGAGACTTACGAGGGGGTATACATGAGGTACTTAAGAGGTGGAAAAATGGAGAATAGCATCTTAGGGATCAGCTCGAAATTGCAGTGTCCCATGTTGTTCATGAAATCAATATAAGAAATATAACCAAAGGTGGCTGCAATGGAGCTCTTTCCCATGAAAAATCCTGCTAACAGTGGTATTGAAAATAGTAGAAAATATGCTAGGTGTTCAGCAAAAGGATGGATGACAGCTGCCATGGAAACAACCATATGTCATATTCTAATGCAGATAGTGGTTAATTAGTAACGGATCAAATAATAAACGATCGATTCATACAGGTGATGGGCTCTGTGACAACCGAGGAATGGTGGTGAGAATGATAGCGTGAGTAAAGATAATGATGGTGCAATGCTCTGTGCAACCAGTAGTATAGGAACTCAACAGGCCCCATATGAAGAAGAATTGTAAGAAGTACACCATCTGTTCTCCATAAGGGCATGTGAGCAGCCCCAGGAAGTATCATGTAACCCACGTAGAATAGGATCCCATTCAACAATATTTGGTCATCCCTGCAAACAAAACACCACAAGAAAATGTGAATATCCATGCATGCAGGTGATCAGACTGTGTGAGAGTGAGTTTCTGACAGACCAGTTGCTTTCCCTGTCAACTTGCTCGAATTCGATACTCTTATCAATGATCCTATTGTTGCCTTTAGCTGTTCGGTATCGAGATAGAGAAATCCAAATCTGGTTGTGAAGTATCCTCCATAAAAGAAATGGGAAAACTAGAACGTAAACAGGGTCCCTCTCCTTCCCATCTTTGATTATTAATGTGTATATGCTATGAACTACCCATGGAGCCAATATCACATACTGAAACAGCGAATAAAAGTAAAATAAAGTAGTAAAACAAAAATAAAATAAACATTGAAGAGAAGGCAAGATTGTAGAGCAATCAAAGTGTGGCAAACCAGATAATAATAGTGTACCTTGAAGCTTCCAAGAGACTTCCAAGGCCAGTCAGTAAGGATACCTGGTTTGGAAGCCATATACACTTCTATAATGTTTGCCGTCTACAAAATTGGAGGGCTATATATACTGATTCTCTCTGGTGAATTTTAGCTGCCATTTAATGCAGGCATGCATAAGGTTGTTAGAAGGATTTGCAAGTTGTTTGGCGCTTAATTTCAAGGCTAGTGGAGATTGTGCAAAAAAACGAACATTATCTAAATGTAAAACAATTGGGAATCAAAACACACCTACATGCATATTATATAATATAATATTAATTATACATAAAACAATTAAAAATAAAAATATAATGTAATATATTATTTCTTATCATAATTTAGCTACAAAATATTATTTAAAGATTAATTTCATTTACTTATTTTCAAGTTTGATCTCAATATAATTAGTTCACATTAATTTGAAATTTCGTAAAAAAATCTCACTTGCCTTTTTTTATTGGTTATTTCATTCACCTTCGTTTTGAATCAAAGTAAGGGAGGCTTTTAATGAAATTTCACACCAATGGAACTACATGTATTTACTTAAAATTTCACAAGAGATTAATGAAATTAATCCTATTATTTAAATATAAAATAACTAAATATTAAAACATAATATAATAATATATCTTGTCATAATTAACCATATAGCATTTTTTAAGTACAAAAATAATTGGTCATAAAAATATAATGATAACATTATTTAAAAAATAATTTTTGACAACAATTTCTAAAAGCAACATGAGCATAGACCCTTACTCCCGCATATAAATACAAATTTCTCACTAAAAACATACAAATCCATATTGAGTTCAAAGTTATTCCATTTGTAACAACTCATTTCCTCTGATATGGATATTGTTCGATTTAAATTCAATAGGTTCTCACTCTTCTATCCAATGTGAAACATCATAACTTAAATATAAAAAGAAAAATATATTTTTCATGAAGATTTTATACAATACAATGCAGAAGTTGTTAAAATATTCTTTATATATGTTAATTACTTCTCAGAATTATCTATAAAAAATATGAAAATACCTTAAACTTATACTAAAAATAATAGCATATTTTAAAAAGAATTTATTTTCAATAAAAAAAAATTGTTAAACAAAATTTTTAAGCTGCATTGTTGATATTTTGCGGTTCCATGGATTATACAGGGCGCTGGTGGCAGTTAGTAGTTGCCCTCGCAAGTTGGATTTGTCTTCCATCTACTTCTCTGTTTATCAACTTGCAAGTTTCATTTTCGATTCCTGTTTCCACAGTTAGTAGGTGGCGTTCTCATTTTTACAAATAGGGGGATTAGTTGGGGAGAAGTAAATTAATCTGAAGCTTTTATGATCATTCATTGAGGATTGAGGATTGAGGATTACATGCATGCTTCCGTTAACTATACGGCAAATTATTTCTTAGAATCCATTTTAGAAATATTGAGCTAAAACGAGTCCTTAATTTTCATAGTTCCCCACAGTATTAATCATCTCTCCCACATTTCCTCAAACTTACTTTATGAACTATATCATCATCATTTGTACAAAAATAAATATTAGTTTTACAATGAATCATAATATTTTACAATTTCACACAAATTTTAACTTCATTTAAAATAAATATAAAATTATAAAAAATAAATGCAAAGTGAATGAATAATATAACCATAAATTTCATAAATAGTTATATTAATCAATACTACAAAGGGAGAAAGGTATGGTGGCGACCAGCAGTCGCAACTATAGGGGATCAGCGTGCACAATTATTATTGTTTCAGTCAAAGCATGGCCATAGGTGGCGCAAACAAAGGCTATAGGTGCGACCATGTCATTGCCCCCCACTATAGGTGGAAGAGGCTTGCAATATAGTAGCAGTAGTGTACTGGCTGCCACAAAAAGCTATATACATAACCAAGTTGGAATTGGTGGTCGAGAATATGCCACTTCCCACCTATGTTTACATAATTTACCCAAGTAATGGTAGGATTCGAGAATATGCATCTTAAGATACATTCTGATACCAAACTAAAATTCTTAAAAGAGGGTCCAATTGTAGATTTTTATTATAGACCAATGTACATATTATTAAATTACTAAAAATAACATGAAATAATATTAAAAGATTAGTGTAAAATCATAATAATACCATTCAATAGGGTACATCCAATGATATTGCACAGGTCCAACAACCTTTGCCTCACTTGCTAAATGCACAAGAAGACATATCATAATGTTAAAGAATGATAGAGGAAATATTCACTCCATTTTACGTAGTATGACAACGATATCATTCTCAAGTCATTGTAACTGATTTGTTTCTAACACCTTTGAGCATAATTATTTTAAAAAATTACATAACTTAGTGATAATTTCACAAACATTCTTCTTTAGAAGTCCATGAATTGCAAGTAGGAGAAATTGTTGCATTAAGACATGACAATCATGTGATTTTAGCCCATGTATCTTCTTTTCATGGAGTTTCACACAACGAGATATATTGTAAGAATAACCATTGAGGACCTTTATTGATTTTAAAAATTTTCAAAATTCTTTCATCTCATTTGGAGTCCATGAGTAACATGCAACAGGCAAAAAGAATTTATTCCCCTTTTCTATTAGGTGAAGCTCATTTCTAATACCCATAACTTGTAAATCTAGATGACTATTTAAGTTGCCCTTGTTTTTTTCCTTTAATGCTCAATAATGTCCCAAGTATACTATCACACTCATTCTTCTCAATATGCATTATGTCTAAATTATGACATAAAATGAGGGTTTTCCAATATGATAATTGAAAGAAAATGCTCTTTTTCTTCCAATTGTTATGACATGTAGTGTTTTCTCTTTTCCTTTTAGATGCATGTTAGGTTTTTGTGATTTCCCCAACATAGTTGGTTCAAGTTGTTCTAATTGTTGCAACACATCAACCCCTGATAATTGTATAAATGTTAGTCCTAATTCCTCTTTACCATTAAAAGATCTTTGATTGTGTCTAAATCCATAATTAATTAGAAGAAATTGATGATGACCCATTTAGCAAAACTTTCGCCTATGTTGCAATCGATAGGAACAAGTTTCTTTATTGCAATAAGGACAAACAAATTTCCTTTTAGTACTCTACCTTGAAAGGTTCGCATATGTAGGAAAGTCATTAATTGTCCATAATATAGTTGCATGCATACAAAATTTTTGTTTAGTTGCAACATCATATCGATCAACTCCATGCTCTCATAGTTCTTGTAACTCATCTATCAAGGGTTGTAAGTCCACATCAATGTCATTTCCTAGAGTTGTTGGGCCATGAATAAGTAATGATAACATGAAAAATGATTGCTTCATGCACATCCATGGTGACAAGTTATATAGGATGAGTATAACTAGCCATATGCTATGAGCAATAGACATGTTACTAAATGGCTTAAAGCCATCACTAGCTAACCTAAGCCTAATATTGTGAGGCTCCAATGCAAACACAAGGTGAAATTCATCGAACTTTTTCCAACATAAAGAGTCTACATAATGTCTTATTAGCCCATTAGTACTACAACCTTGTAGATGCCACTTCATGTGGGAAGCTATTTTTTATGACATAAATAACCTTTGAAGTCTTGGTATTAGAGAAAAGTGTCGTAAAACATTAGCAGAAATTTTCTTATCTTTTGAATCTGTTACTAAACCCAATTACATCCAAAACTCTTTCATTGAGATGTACCACATCTAATACAATTATTAACATTGGCATACTCCTTTGTAAATAACATGCAATCAAGTGGAAATGCATCTATTTTTTTTGTAATCAAGCCCAAGACCAAGAAGTATTTTCTTTGTTTCATAGGGATTAGCTAGAAAATTCTCACTTGTAGGAAGTGCCTCCTTCAATAGCTCCAATAACATTGTGAATGACTTATTGCTCCACCCATTAAGACACTTCATGTGAATCAACCTTATAACAAATGATAACTTTATGAATTTAGTGCAACCAAGATATAATTCTTACTCTACACCCCCTAACAATTTATAAAAAAAATTTCCTTCCTCATTTGGTTGTTCAAGGTCAAGATCAAAATGTGAAGTGTCATTTTGTTCCAACACATCACTAGTTTTTGGCAACTTAAATGTATCAAGCAACAATCCATGTATATCATCATAGCGTTGATTCTTAAAGTCATCTATACTATCTATCGAGTCATCAAACTCACATTCACCATGCATTACCCAACGACCATAGCTTCTAACTATCCTAAAATGTTGTAAATGATTGTGCAAAACTTGTCTATTCTGCATCAAACAATTGTTTCACCAAATAGAAGGATAAGGTAACCTATCACTTCCAAGTTCATTATTGAAGGCAAATTCCAAGAACTCTAAAATTTCATTATCATATTCTAGGCTCACTCTTATCTTTTGCATCCAACTTTTGTCTATTGACATTTTTCCAATTGTCTCCTTCAACCACACAAAAAAAATAATTTGAGTATGTCAACTTATGATGTGTGTATTATGCATTCTAGAATCTCTAATATCCTAAATTTGGTGGTGGTTCCTATACCATATAGGAAAGCATAATCCCTATGCATCAACTATCAATGTGCTTAATTTCATTTTTGAAGAAATTTTAACAACATTTCCCCATAGTTCTCCAAGTACACAAAATGGACAAGACATAATGTATGACCTTGTCCTAATATGCACCCAAATAACAAGAGGAAAGAGCGTAAAAATTTCTAAAAAATGAACTAAGCATAGACAATTAAATTCATAGATATTATGTTTTCTTATTATGTCCAATTGGATAATTCAAACATTATTGGTCAACATCACATAGTAGACAAAGTAAAAAGCCATCAACTTGAAAATGGTCTAATGTTAAAACCATGTTCACTTTCTGGAAATTTAAATGTCTTTAGTATGTAATAATATAAACGTTTGTCTTATAATGATACTTGAACGGAAAGTCTAAGGTTTCATGCATGAAGATTTTATTAAAATTAAAATACAATTATTTACTAGGAATTGGGTGGATGTCAAAGTTGGATTCATTCAATAGTGTCTATGCTCCATTCTAGAATTTTACTTCCCATTCAAACAAATAAAACAAAAGCTCATTCAAATATCCTAGAGAACACCAACAAGTCTTACTTAAGTATGCAATGGCCATTTTAGAACATCCTATCTAGGTTACCAAAAGTTCTTTTTTAGAACAAATGCAAACATATAATCACCATAAAATAATAATGGTTACAGAACATAAATGGGAAGTGCAATGAAAGCACATTCTAAAGGTTGCTTTAGTATATTTATAACCACATAACAGAAATTCAAGACTAGAGACTTTAATCTAATTCACCCTCAATAATATATTCAATAAAATAACACAAGAAAAGAAAAATAGTCCTCCTTAAATGAAAAAGAAAAAAATTAAGAATTACTAAACATGAAATAGGGATTACTTTAAAAAATTTATAACTAGAAATCAAATTAGTCTATACAGGCACCCATTTACAGAATATTTTTCTTGTGTCTCTAAAACATGAAATGTCATGCTAGAGATCACTCGAGGACACATCTTTAAAATTACTTTGGCTACAATCTAAGGTTGAAAGTCCTAACACTTTGGTTCTTTATGCAACTCAAATATGCATTTAATAGTTACTCATGTATTTATAGAATCACTCTACTCCCCAAAAATTTTCTTTGTAGTTATCTTTTGTTTATCTTTAACTACAAGTTGGTAATTAAGCTAATAGTAATAGTTTCATATCCACCCTATAGGCATAAAAAATTTTATTTACAAATGTCTCAACATTGTATCTTGTGATCTAAGTATTGTTTCCTGAAACATGCGAACATGTACTAAACGATAGTATCCACTATCTAACGTTGCATAGATATTGGATTCTACTATCACCAACTTACATCCAGGTTTTCCTTAGAACCTTCCAATCTATAGAGAGATATAAATGTCTATAGGAAGAATCAAGACTCAAATATTAGCTCTCATACCAACTTTACATTGACACATGCTATTTGTCATTAGAAGCATGTAAATATGAAGCTAAACTAAACCCCTATTTTTAGCTTCAGTTTCCAATATTATTCTTATTTGTTTATGTAATTTCCTCATAAATCAAGAGTTATACCAGTGACAGTGTTAGAAGGATTGATGTTTATAGAGAATGAGCCAACATTGAAATTTCCACTTATCATGAATAATGACTATGTAAGGAAATATTTGTAACCATGACTAGATGTTGAATTGAGGCTCATAGAGAAACGACCTATGAGTTGTTCTTCTATTAGTAGAATTAATAGAACTTGCTTTACTTATCTGCCATGGTAATGAAAATGTTGTAACTTGTCTGAATATCTAGAAATTGACCATCTGATTTGGACTTGAAATTACTATGGAAATTCTATGATGAAAGAGTGAATGATGCTCAGGTATGTTTAAAAGGAGTTGGGATTTGAAGTTCTCACATTCACATTCTTTCATGGTACGGAGGTTGGTAAGAATTCACTCTTACATTCTTTTTGGAGTTCTAGTCTAAGGATTCATATGAAGGATCCTTTTAATAATGCAAACTTAGTATACCTTCCATTGAATTCTTTATTATCGTTTTAACTTTCACCACATAGCCTTGAGGCTTGGTTCAAGTGTTAAAGGGTGGGATAGATTTATGATAAGTTCTGGGTTCATGTTTGAGACAAGAAAAATCAATAAATAAATAAATAAAACCTAGCAAAACTAAGAAAATAAAAAAAGTATAATTCAAATAAAGCAAATATTAGTTTTTGGCTCATCTTCAACCAAACACATGTATTCTATTACCAAGTCTCTATGTGTGTTTAGCAATTTTGTTTTGATAGGAAAATTAGAGAATGTTACTAGTGAAAAACCGAAAATCCAATAGGGAACACCTGGGGGGGGGAGGAGGAGGAGGAGGAGAAAGAGAGGTGTGAATGGGTGATTTAACATTTTTCAATAAAGATTTATATATTATACCCAATTCTTTTACTCTATGAGATTTTAAAGATAATATTTTCTATTAAATATAAGTAATTCAAATAGAATATCAAATATAAAAGGTATAGATAATGAGGCATAAGATTTTTGCATGGAAAACTCCAACACTAACTGTGGAGATAAAAAAACCACAAGGTCTAAGACCTATTAATCTAAATCCACCATATGAAATCAAGTTATACAGATTTACCTAGCCGCTTTATCCTAAAGACTTACTCTCTAGTACCTACAACTTAATTCATGTTTGTGACGTAACAACTCTCGATTACTCTAGTGGATCACTTCAGCCTTAGTGAAGGGATAAAGGTCTTCAAACCAAGATTCAAAGATAAAATCCTTGAATGAGAGATCAGGAATGGTGTGGTACTTTAGGATGTCTCTAAGAAACCCTCTTTGAAGAATGTGTGACCTTTTTTCAATCACTTGATGATCTCTAACCCTTTAAGGGTTAATATAGAGGTATTTATAAGCAAAAGACTGAAGAGTCTCAATTTTGGAAGGTTTCTTAATTGAAATTACATGAAAAAACTCGATAGAATCTATATGACCACTCGATCCAACTCACTAACTGCTTGAGTGCCTCAGGTGCTTGAGCAGTCCTGAGCACTTAAGCAATTAAGGTTGCTTGAGCGGTCCTGCTTTACTTCAGAAAACAATTTTAAATCATTTTAAGTTTAAAATAAAAACTGATGCTCTTTAATATCTCAACATAGCCTAATTTGCTACAAGTCAAACCTCTTGAGAGATACCTATGACTTCCCGTTGGATGAACAACTCTTGATTTTCAATGGAGAGCAAGTCACTATCTAAAAAGACTTCTATGGTCAAATATAAAAAAGAACGAAATTACCAACATATAGACAAGACTTATTGTCTTAACAACTTGTATTTTTTCTTAGTGGGTGTCTAAAATGGGTTTTTTCTTTTTCTTCTTTCCATGCCAATTTGAGGGAGATCAAGAATGTTGCTCTAACAAGTTCTCTAGTGGAACAATCGCAAGTGAAATACATATCTCAATTAGAAAATAAAAAAGACTTGTAGCTTAACAATCTTAATTTCAATTTTTTTTTTTTCATTTCTAAGCAACCAAACACAACATGAATTGAAGAGAAAAATCGTAATTAATTGAAAAAAATCATGTTTACAAGAAACATATTATTAAAACTAGATGGAATATCTTTTTAATAAAAAAAAAACTACATGGAGTATCTTTTTAATTAAAAAAACTAGATCGAGTATCTTTTCAATAAAAAAACTAGTATTCTGCCTTCGTTTTTTTTTTTTTTTAGAAAAAAAAAACAAATATTTGAGTTGAAGCTTGGTTACAAGTTAGTTATAAAACCCATTCTCTAAGCAACAGATGTTAAAGACTATTATGGATCTGCATTTTTTACGTGCATTCCCACTCATTGGCAAGACTTGTTTTTTTTTTTTTTTAAGTGAAAAAACTATTTTTGGAAAAGTTGGAGTCACCATGATGCGAACCTCAATCGACACACTTTGAGACCCAACAAATAGTGTTGGAATAAATGCCCAAGAAAACTAAAATATAGATTTTTTATAA